>JAGTWJ010000001.1:0-1308272 GCA_020064725.1 Drechslerella dactyloides
CTAACCCTAACCCTAACCCTAACCTAACCCTAACTAACCTAACTAACCTAACCTAAACTAACCTAACCTAACCTAACCTAACTAACCTAACCCTAACCTAACCCTAACCTAAACCTTAAACGAACTGAAAGCCCAAGTTGGACGACGTTAACCGAGCCGCACACCAATCTATATAATCCAGCCACAAATTGATACAGCCATCATCACGCGACAACTATACGGGACCGGTGGATGATACAAATACGCGGCCTTGAATGCTTTCCTCGACATTTCCGCGAACTTCCGTAGGCTTTTCATAAATATAATTCTTAAGCTTCAATTGCTTAAACTGAGGAATGCATGTAATTAGGTAAGCAACCTCGATACAAGAATGCTTTCGGATCGCGCTATATTACCTGAATCAGGAACTAGATCCGAACAAACGTCCTAAGGAAAATAGAATCTCATAAATTCAGAAACCCTTCAATACCCGTATCTAAGAATATATTGCCGGTACTTAAAGCAGCACTTTCTGATCAGATTACCAATGCTATTTTCGAGGCTTGAGTCGGGATCCAATAGTCTTTCCGTTATCGATATTGAAGCATCACCGTGTATCACGGATACATACAGCGGATTGCATGCAGGTTCCATTTGAGTGCGAGACTCCCTGAAGAAGATTTGAATGTGCTTCGTTTATATTTCCTGAAAGCAGACTCCCGTGTGAAAACTCATTAGTTAAATATTAGTAGTAGAAAAGCTAATTAGATACAAAATTACCTAACGACAAAGACGGTCCAACTACGGATGCTAGCTACTAATTTTGATATCAGTGTTTTGTCCGTAGACTTTCAGGATAAACCTTTGTACACATAAAATTGCCGCGGCTTTTAGCCTAAATGCACACACATACACCTGGTAAGAGGATGAAACCTTTCAAACTCATTTCATCAATATTCAGTGCAGATAGCCTGTAGCAAAGACTTTCATAAGATAACGGTAGATAATAGATATGAAACTCTTAAGTAGCATAGACGCGAAGCGCTTTGGTGTCGTATTTCTGCCCTGGCCTTCTACGGTTTAATTGTATAATATTTGCACCTCTATCTGTATCTTTATCTGTGCCATGTGCTACCACGTATTCTATAGGCAAAATAGAGCAGTACCGAAAAATGAAGCATTGTTTGTAATTGATAGAAGAGAATACCGCGTGTAAAATGGGAAAAGCGGCGTGACAAGGAGCAGAAATAATGTTAACAGCATCAGGAATATCATGCAAAGATAACCATCAGAAATGTCCTAACTTTCTAGAGTCAGGGAAAGGGCTACCGAGATATATAAAGCCGTAGCCCTGAATATAGTTGTGCGTGAATCTAGCAATGATGTTATATTAGTTTCTGGGACGCATGTGGATACTACTGAGTCTATACATCATGTTCTTGTAGTTTCAAGCGGAGACTTTGTCTCCTTCTCATAGAATTTCTTTCCTAGGTATCATCAGGTATTTCACTACTACAAATGTGACAAAAAGTTCACATGATGAAATGATTAGCTACTATAAATAGAGAAACGGTGCCGATTCAGGGTTGCAGCAGACCGGGAGTACGAGAGGATATGCTAATAGGTTTTACATTTACAGATACTAAAGAATTTAATTAACAGGAACGGGGCACTTGATCAAGGTTTACGCACATTAATCAGGGAAAGTCAAATAAAGCACCCCAATTATTTTGAGGATCCCATCTTTTCTTGATTCTAAGCAATCTTTCAATCTTCTCTTGGTCTCCAAATAAACTCTCCAGAGGTTCATTCAAACCAGCGGATGCCCCGTATGATCGTGGTTTCTGTGTGTTGTTGCATTTTTGGAGCCAGATCTCGCGGATGCTTTGCGTAAAATGTTGAACTTTGCCGCCAAGAGCGTCATCGTTGTACGAGGGAACACAAATTCTAGACAAATGATATAGGAGTCAGCTGCGACTAGATTCTGCTTTAAAAAGGAGTCTGGTCAGCAGCGACGACGTACGCTTCGTAATTTATAGCCCGATTTGCATACGGAAATACAGTTGCATCGTCGGAGACCTCTAGAGCCTTGCTTTTATAGAAGCGCTCTACAAAGACCCCGGATTTTACGGCGTCTGGGTTCTCAGACACGAACTTTACCCACAAGTCCCAAATTTCTCTAAACGCAACTGGATCAATATTGTCAAGTCCAAGTCCGACGACCGGCTTTTTACCACCTTTTTCTCCTAATACATCATTCCCTTCGTTCAGCTTATTTGCACTCGTAATAACTGGTTCAACTAGGGTGGGTTGGAGATTGGGGTCAAGAAGGCGCGCCCATGCCTTCTCCGCTTCGCTTTGCGGGCCGTAGTACCAGGGCACCACTATAACGGTCGGAAGCAAAGTGGGGGGAAGGTAGGCGAACGAAAATTGGAGGCTCATATTCTCATTCATTTCAGTTTCGCTGATGGCACTCAGAATCATCTCGAGTTTCGAAGCCGAAGGCTCACTAAAGATCAATGTGCAAATCCACGATAACCCATTGTTTGACTGTGGATACGCCTTGATAGTTGCTTGCGTCACGATCCCGAACGAGGCACCGGCACCCCGGATTGCCCACCAGAGCTCAGGATCTGTTGTTTCGTTGACATTTTGATGGAGCTTTCCGGTGGCATCAACAAGATTGATAGAAAGTAGGTTATCAATCCCGTATCCGTATTTGCCAATATGCCGACCGGTACCACCGTACAATAATGACCCGAGGGCTCCAACACTGTTGCAGACCCCAGTTGCTATTAATCCACGATATATTATTAGAACTTAAACCTTCCCGAAAGGATGGTGGTACATAAATAAGGGGTGTGTTCATAACAAAAATAGGTACGGGTTATAAAGAAGCAAACATATCAGATAGATGCACAAAGTTATATGAGTAAGTTTGTCGAAAATCCGGGGGACGTTTGAACTCGTAAATACTCAATAGTTAAGCTCCACGACTGGTCTTGACTCTTCGCAAGAACTTTGCTCATCATATTGAGTGGGATATTTTGCTTACCAACTTCGAGTTTTTTCTTTGTAACCTCCTCAATCAATTCGCTGATAAGGGTGCCGCCCCCTAGAGTCACGGACTGACTCGCCTCATCAACTGTAACAGTGTTAAGTTCCCGTAGACAGATAACAATATCGATATTTCTATGATTCCTAATACGCCAACCGTGACCGCCACTTTGAGCGAAGCATTTCAACTTTTTCTCAGAGCAGAATTTAATCTATATGAAATAATCTCAGTCTTTTCCTTGGCGGTTTCCTAAATAGCGGACTGGATGACATTGATAGACGCACTATTTCTGACACATCCCTTTCACAGCGAGGAAACACAGTTATAACAGAATCTGGTGAGCAAGATATATCCCATCTGCTGATTGTCTCTTCGCTGCGGACGATCCTCGTGTCTTCGGAGAGCAGCTTCTTTAGATCCGTGATGAGGGCGCTGAATTCAGTCATTTTCAATAATTCAGAGGTTGAGCCTAAGATACAAGGGTGGTGTTTGAATAAAGTGGTGTCGGTTGACTCATCAGAAGCCAGCGCATCTATATTTATATGAGTAAACGGCTCGTGGCATAGGTATACCTTTTACATACTGTGAGAGTAATTATTCAGACCGCCTAAGTCTTCCACCAGTTTGGGGATATGGAGGCTACAGACGGCACTATTACATCCTCAGTCTTCAGTTCAGGCCGAGGTAATCGGGAATCTCCCAGCTGATGCGCGTCAAGCTGAGTGTAATCGTTTGTGTTGGAAACCTGTTAACCTGTCGGGACTAAAATTTGGCTCTCCAGGATTTTAAGGTTTATGATCGGAGAGGTTAGCTACTAATTCTGGGCGGGTACAACTACCATCGCTATCTTCCAGTTGCCAGAGAACAAGGGAGTTACGTTGATCAGGAAATTGTTTCCAAGCATAGATACTCCACAACTCCGAGAGTCCGAACTCTGGGTCTCCTACCGAGTCCGGGCTTCGGAATCAGATATGATTTCGTAGAAAGCCGACTGTATCCATTTTATTGCGGCATATTTGGGGACAAATCCTGTCGCGACTGTGGACGTCTTCGTGGCTCTGCAGTTAAATGCGCCGCTAACAACATCGTGCAGCAGATATTATACATTATAATTTTCAGATAACCAACACTTGGTTGGGCTGATGCCATTGCGCTTTTGTTAGGCAATATCTGCGTTAATGCATTATGATCAATAAGGTTTTGTTTGCAGCAAACCAATACTTTCTTAGTTGTATAGATATATTAGAATTGTTTGCGTTCTCACTGCAGCACCCGAAGAAGAAGAATACAATAGAGTACTATAGAGATATGCCAGAGAAATAACTACAGATCTCCAGCTTTCGATGACTTGCGCCTGTCGGAGAAAGAAAGGTCTTGTTCTTCGAGGGGCACATGTAGGGTAGGCTTTATCAGATATCAGCACGTATCGCAAAATCGCAACACAAGTGCTTCAGAAACCTGAGACTTCTGCGTACGTGAGTCGGCATATGCAGCTAGAGAAATTGTGGTAAGATTGAAAAGCTGGTTAACGGGAGCATTCTGACCATTTTTTACGTAAGGGCAAAAACACGGCCCGCTCGGTTTGTTCCGTTTCCCTCCCTAAATCGCCGGTGGACTAGAGTTGCAGGCATGCCGAGATGGAGTTCCAGATTATGCATCTTTCCATTCTCCACGCATGCGGGATACCCCGAAATCGATCAAGTTACCGGAATCTAACGGGGATTTTCTTGCAGATATAGGTTTGGGGTATATTATGCATATACCTCCGGATGTGTCAAGAGCTAAGGTACCTCTGAGCCTAGACATCTCTCTTTCAGGCTTCTGGCAGACCTTTAGAGTTCAGTATAATACAGAGTCATTCAAGAGCCCTCCGTTAGATTGTTTTAAGGTAGAGCTGGATAAAAATTAGGAAGTGTTAATAAATAACAGCCATTAAGAATATTATTGATACATTACTACCATACTACAATGGTGGGATGTCAAATAGCACTCTATGTTACGACATAACTTGTATGCCCTCGCGACGAGCTAATCTTGTTTCACTCTAAATTTTGCTTTCATTGCTATATCTTAACCAAAGGATAACACAATACACCTTCAGTCTGTTAAAGTTGCTATCATGAAGTCCTTGTAGGAAAATAATCACATGACCCACGATTGATAAATGTACATCTCCAGAGACTTCTTCTATCGGAGCGGATTCTTCAACCAAGATGATAGCTTCGCTCGTGGTGCTCAATCACTTTATCATCATCAAGAAGGGCATAATCCTCTGACACCAGAAGGAAAAGGCTCGCGCAATCAGCAAAGACACCCGCATCCGGAAGCAAAACCTTCTGATAGTAATCATCTAAAATAGCATCGGTGAAATGTTTCAATTCGCGGACATAGAAGTCCTCAATTGCATCGAACGGGGCTGTTGGCCAGCTGGGAAGGGTACTTCTAATAAACTGCATGCCGTTCGTAGAGACATGTCCCTGTTTTCGAGCCCCGTTAGAATCAAGCCAAGAAAAATAAGAAAAAAATGAAAACTACTGAATGAAGAATACTACCTGGTTACACTTGAGAAGGTTGTATCTTTTCATCCAGTCGATGCATAATGGGCCATGGGTATGAGCCCAATACTCGTGGAATTTCTCGTCCGAGAAGTTTGGGTTCTTCTTGAATAACATAGTAATGCGGATGAGTTTTTCAGTATTCATTTTATTGAAATCGAAGAATAAATATACTATAGCTCCCTTTTAGTGTTTCTCATTAACGGAACAATAGATATATAGATCTGGGCCATAGAGCTGAAGCTACTTTCATATCGTTGTACCAGTAGCCTTAAATAACGCGAACTGCTAGTCAAAAAGTAAACATACTAGAATCCGTGATAAATCGAAGTAAGTGAGCTCACTGTTTCTATCGCTTGATTTCACCATTTACGATGATTCTTCGACTCGTATTGCGAGACTAACTCATAATTATACCGGAATTAAGTTCTACATATGACCATTATGCAGTATCCCAGAACTCTGTACTTGTTTCTGATTACCCCGATCGATCTCGCAAATCTGATCCTCGGCTATAGAATAACTAAATGGGTTGAATCCGCCTCCGAAGCAACATTGCCATGCTTCCTTGCTTCCTGGCCGCCGGTAGAAGGCCACTTCTGTTATCGAACTGTTGGGCCCCGTAACCTTTATGTGACCAAGGGTTGTGCGTAGGTGTGTTGTGCCACTACACGCAGTGGCTTTATAAGGCTAACTGTGGCGGTTTGGCTGACGAGACTAAGATAATTGTTCGCTTACTATAAAATATTAGCGACACCTGGATAAACACAATATTAGAGGGGTACTTGTTGAAACCTTTATCAGAGTTCTAGTATTCTGGCATAACTGGTAGTTCTAATCAGATCTAATGAAACGGTCACCAATAACTCTTTTAGGATACGAATTATACTACCGGCTGCTATAGATCACTAAGTACTTATATTAGATCGGGTAGTTAGGCGGAGACGGCCCACGCCGATGTTAGGTGCACTGTCGGCAAACGGGATCGGCAAACGGAGCAAGCTAACCGCAGATGTACCGTTAAGGTCTTGCCAAGAGATTCGGAGGCGTAGAAAATATAAGGTTCCGATAGCAATTCTGCTAGGTCCGGAAAGTGGGAGCTTTCTGCCGAGAAAGTCAGGGTGCGGAATGTAATATCAAAGTACGATAAGGTCGTGAAGCAAATTTGCTCTGCATTAGCACGCATCAAACCTCGATAATTGCGAGTGCCAACACCCGACCCGTTGCAAGTCTATAGGAAAGCTGGTCAGAACCAAGGCAAACGCTTGATACTACGTCGAGAGAGAAATGTTCACGGATAGAAAATACCATTTTAAGGTCGGCGTGGAACACAGTCTAATGCATCGAGGCTAGCGTATTGGAATTCGTGATAGCTTGGCAGACTCACAGATAACTCCAGAGCCAAGTTTGGATATCTATTCGAATCGCGTACATAGACAAGATGCCGTCCTGCATCACGGCAATTACCCCGAAATCGCGCTTTCGCCGCATCGGCTTGAATATAGATTCAACCGCATGGGTATGCCAGAGACGGAAAATTAACATGGACAGAATAGACTCTTTGGGTTCTGCTGTCGAGGGCCACCCAGAGAAGTTATATGCTTATTCTCTCTAGAGCATGTTCTTGTGATTACTGAAAGGTCGCCGAACGGAATTGTATTTTCTGCTGAGATATGTGTTCAAAACATACCCGAGGGTTCCAGGAGAAAAGCCCACTCCTCCTGGAACTGTGTTCAACAGGTTTTTGTTGGATTCCCTACAGGTGCTGTAATGCTATGGGGACCTCTATAGCTCAGTTGGGGGAGTGATTGTCGATGGCGCATCGAGATCGATAGTTATATCGTATAAATTGTACTGATTTCTCCGTAATATCAATTCTAAGGATAAGCACTACGATCAACCCTTGTCACCACATATTGAACAGCTTCAATCCTGTAAACATTCTTCGGCAGCACTTATTAAAAGCACTGCAGGGCGTCATTCCCTTGCTGAACTTATTAAACCCGCTCAAGCATTTCCAGAACCAGCATTCAGCCATGCCGATCATTCAGAAACCTCCTTCTCCAAAAATTATCCTTCCTGGCTGCGGCTTGATAGATTTGTTCCCGCACCAGGTGGAAGCGCTACCCACCCAGTTAGCATTTGTCGAAGGAGATTTCAAACTTACTTATGCTGGACTGCTCGCGATGGTGAGGAGGTTTGCCCGTGAGCTTCGCCGGGAAACTATCGAGTTCGAGCAGCCTGTAGGAATCTTGACAGAGAAAGGACTTGATCATATTATCGCCCAGCTAGCTGTTGTGTTCGTGGGTGCGACTTGTATGCCTTTAGATCCATCTCTCTCTGACGAGCAGCTTCAAGTTATATTGGATGATGCTGGGTCAATACATATCGTTACCGATGCGGGAAATCAACATCGCCCCTTTGGTAGCATTAGGAGATTCACTGTCGAGCATGGAAAGCTCAGTCAGCTTTCAGAGGAAACCTTTGATTGTGCACCAACTCGGACGTATCCAGATACACGTTCACATATTCTCTATACTTCTGGGTCCACTGGTAAGCCTAAAGGTGTCCAGGATTTGGCGATTGGCATTTATCGGATGATACAATGGTCGGGAATTCATTCTGCCGATCGTGTCGGACACGCCACGAGTCCTAGTTTTGACATATCCCTGATAGACATATGGGTTACGCTCATATGTGGTGCCACTATTATCAATATTCGCAAAGACGTCATCATTGACCCATTTGCCTTTGCAAGAACGTTGAAAGAATTTGGGGTTACTTGGATGCACGTTACTACTGGCATATTCAATATTGTAGCAGTTGCGTGCCCCAGCACTTTCTCATCTTTGAGGTGTGTCACAACCGGAGGGGAAGCAGCAAATATCAAAGCAATGAAGTTGGTCTTGGAGAATGGTCCTCCGGGACGGCTAGTCAATGCTTACGGGCCAACTGAGTGCTCATTATGGTGTACTTCCCATGAGGTAACTCTTGAGGAATTGACCACTGGTCGTGTCAGTATCGGCGGACCGATCTACGGAACAGAAGTTTACTTGCTTGATGAAAACCTCAAGCTGGTCCCCGGAACAAATATAGGAGAGATATGTGTGGGAGGTGTCGGGGTCTCGCCGGGCTACATCAATAGGCCAGATCAAAATGAAAAGGCGTTCGTCACAGTCTCGGGCATATCTAAGGACGGCAAAGCCAAACGGATCTATCGAACTGGAGATCTAGCATGTTACAACGAGTCGAGATTGCTGGAGTATATCGGACGCCGAGACAACCAGGTGAAGATTCGAGGTTTCCGAATCGAGCTGGAGGCTGTTGAGACTGCTCTAATTAACACTGAGCTTGTATCTTTAGCTGCAGCAGTCAAAATTCAGCCCCCACAAGCCGAAACTGGAGCTTTCCTAGTAGCTTATGTGGTCTTGAAGCCTGGAGAAGGAATTAGCTTAGAGTCAGTGTCGAAGAAATTAAATGGTACTCTTCCAGATTATTCTACCCCCCGGTTACAGACTATCGACAAGCTCCCATTGAATTCCAGTGGAAAGGTTCACCGTAAGAAGCTTATAGAGCTTTACTTCCAGACCTGTTCAGAGGTAAACTTCGAGTCTCGTCCTCGAGGGGATTCCTCAACTATCGAAAGGCTCCGGCTTCTTTGGCTTCAGACTCTTGTCCAGCAATCGTCTAAGATTGGGCCTAATGACAACTACTTCACTCTGGGAGGTACATCGCTGCAAGTTGCAACCTTAATATTCAAAATTCGGCAGGAGTTTGGTATCACTATCACAACGGATGTTTTTTATCACCACCAAACTTTGCTGGAGATGGCTCAATACATTGACCACGGCCACAGAGACGGTCAGAAAAGTGTTGACACTGAGAAGCGTATGCTGGAGGATGCCTCGCTATCAGACGAGTTTGAGCCTTTAAATGGGCCAATTCCTGATTGGCGCTCAGGTGCGGAAGGCGATGTCTTTGTGACAGGAGCTACTGGGTTTCTTGGAGCGTACTTGGTACACGCCCTTCTTCAAATGCCAGAAGTCACGACAATTCGATGTCTCGTTCGTGCAAAAAATATTGCCCATGGCCTATCTCGAATCCGGGAAGCATTTATTAGATACGGGATATATACCGCCAAACAGCAAGAGCGTCTGATGTCAAAGTTGGTTGTATTACCCGGAGACCTTGCCGATCCTAATCTAGGCCTTGATCGAGTAGATTTTGAAAACGCAGCCCGTTCGTGCGCGGCAATTTTTCATTTCGGGGCTTTGGTCAATTACGTCCAACCTTATCTGGTCCACCGACCTGC
Organism: Drechslerella dactyloides; assembly: GCA_020064725.1. Taxonomy (NCBI): domain Eukaryota; kingdom Fungi; phylum Ascomycota; class Orbiliomycetes; order Orbiliales; family Orbiliaceae; genus Drechslerella; species Drechslerella dactyloides. The sequence continues at coordinate 9,905 of JAGTWJ010000001.1, forward strand.
CAATACTATTGGCACCCTCAATATTTTACGCTTAGCTGTCAGTGGGCGACCCAAAGCTATTCACTATTCGTCGACATTCGTCGCCCATGGCCCGACCGGTCTATTTAATGGCCCCATAACTCTCTCAGAAGACGAGCCACTAGATGCATATCTGAAGGGCCTGTCATACGATCTTGGGTATGCGCAAAGTCAATGGGTAGCAGAGCAGCTGCTCTGGAGAGCTATCAGTAAGGGCATACCTATCGCAATCTACCGCCCTGGGTTTATTCTCGGTCATAGCCAAACCGGTTATGGAAACCCAGATGATTTTATGGGGCGTTTCATCGTCAGTTGTATCAAAATGGGAACATATCCGATACTACCTAAGCAGCGCAAGGAGTTTATTCCGGTGGACCATTGCGTCAGAGACATATTGCACATTTCCTCCTCCAACGCAAACATCGGCCGTGCTTACGCTATCGTTCCAATTGACCCTTCCACCTCTGTAGAGTGGAACGAAACATTCGAAATTTTGAGACGGTGCGGCGACTTTGACCTTCGGGGTCTTCGATACCGAGATTGGGTGGATCAGCTCCCAGAAGTCGTAGATAGGCAGTTGCAGCCGCTCATGCCAATGCTCAAAGAGAAGGTTTATGGGGAACTAACGAGGTGGGAGGTGTACGAGAACATGGCGGTCTACCAAGCGGACAATACACGTCAAGCTATTGCCAATTCCAAGAAACCGCAAGGTTGTTCGCCACTAAATGAAAAGTTGCTTAGACTGTACCTCAAAGGGTGGTTCGAACAAACAGACAATTTAGAGCTGATTCAGCGGATATGCCCAACTAGCGGCACCAAGGTAGCAAAGTCTTTCTGTTTCACAAGTACTCTCCTTGTAACCGAGCCTTACTAACGAATCTCAGTATTTCGGGCTCGAGTAGTATTAGCAGCAAGCTTAGTCGTGTTCCTCGGCAACAGGAAACATATGCTCACGAGTGGGAACCCAAAATCGGAAGCATTCTTTTTTTTAAAGCTTGACTTATTTCTTTTGACATCATAAACTGTTGCCAGACGTATTTATGCCTGAAGTGGTAAAGCCCCCAAAAAAATTCGAAACAAACAAACACAAAAAGACGTGTCATTTGTCCTAGACTAACAGAATGTTTAAAGAAGCGAGAGTACTGTAGTAGCTTGTACTCTGGGATCTTCCTTTTCTATATTATGTATACTGAATTCCCAAGCTAGCAACGATCAAGTGTTCCATTTAGTTCCTTTACCTGACGAGAGATGTATAAGAATGAAAGGGCTGAAGGTTGGCAATGCAACTCCTATCAGATGGGTATAACATCCTATACTATGACCAACTCTGAGCCACTGTAAGCTCAACCACCGTTCTATGACGGATCACAGAGGCTTTACGTGGACTTGAGTAGGAATATAACTTAGATGTCCACTTTTGCTTTTGTTCTATGGAAGGGTCTGGTTTACGAGACCATATGGGGTCATGTTTGTAATATCTCCCAGTCAACAAATCAATCAATTTGTAATTGCCGAGTTATCCAAAAATAGCGCCATGAGGCCGGGTTGACTTGATCAAGTTGCGGATCGATGTCTGATAAGTGTGTGTAGTTTAAATATGAAGTGAGGTCATGGAGTATGCTTGATCGATTTGTCAAATTCTATTCTAACAGAATTCTAGTGCCCTGTTTTGGATTTTTTATTCTTATAATGCGGGTTTAGAATTTGAATTGGTAGGGGTTGTTCTGGGAACATTGTTCTGCCAGGTGATTTTTCTTACACCCTCTCATACCATCGAGCTCGCCTCGCCTGTACATACACTGAACGAATAGCTTGAGCGCATCGAATTGAGCCCGGATCGCCTCAGGACGTAGTTAAGCGATCATATTAATTTGAGGTGAAGCATACGATCTAGCATGGTGTTGCTTATTTCAGACGCTCAGATTCCAATTTTTGGAGCACGCCAGTCATCTTTACCACATGGGGGCTTTGTCTCGCAAGCCAGACGCCTTCTGGGGGCTCTGTAAACTTGGATCTATACATATATATACAATTATAGCGCTGTATTATTAATATTAAAAATTACTTAGTTGACTGCCTCCGGCACGGCTCCGCCGGGTAAAGCAGAAGTCTAGCTTCCCGAGACAAGTAATACAGGTAATAATCAAGATATTTTACGTACTTTTGTACGACCTAATACTTTATATTTAAAATTGTAGTGTGAGTTGCTGAGCTGGGTTTTAAACTTAAAAATTTAAGAATCTGGAATTAAGATGTTTGCTTTATATCTCCATTATATAATCAATATTGAATGATTTTTAGACGTAAAAAGATTGCTGAAGTAAGTAGTTGAAGTTTTTATATATATGTATTTTATAGTAAAATAGTTGCTGCTATATATATGCTGGTGGCCGGCGTGCAATTTTCTCAAGTTTTTCTGACATTTTTGCTCCCGACAAGCAATTATGCAGCCTTCAGAGAAGACGGCATATCTAATATCCAAGTACGTGCTGCAAATTCACGTCTTGTCCTACAGAGATTTTGTGGGATAGGTTTGCGTTGGTATTGTGCAGCCCAGTTTAGTATTAGTATTAGTCACTTACTTATATACAATAGAATAGGGCGAGGCCGGGTTTAGGCCTAATCATCTTTTATCTAATAAAAAATGCAATTCATCCGCATCAATATATGTGCCTTTGCACTATGCGGCCCCATCGTTTATAAAGAATGTTGCCTCCTATATGCTCCGCAGCTTCAACCGCCATGTCTAAGGATACAAAGACGCCGCCCAGCATCGTATTTCGTTTGTCCGAGTGAGAGTAGATCAAAATCTCATTTATTTTGGTGGCCAATGTACGCATAAGGACATTGTAGGCTTATGGGTGTGTTCTACTAATAAAACTCCATATACAGATAATACTCATAGACTTGGTTGTTCAATTGTTGCAGTCGTACTTTTGGATATATTCTTCCGGGATCGCAAGTATCCTCGTCGCACGGACCTCTGCGCCTGTTTCCCCAAGATATCTGGTCGTTCTAAAGCTACATTTTCCTGATTTTCAGCACCGCTACCACGGATACCAAGACAAGTTGAGATTACATACCTCCAGTCGATGTTTCCCAGAGCAAGAACGCGATAAGCCTCAACCAGCTGGAGCACCTGTCGATCGATTTCCTCACCCCATTTCGGCATCGCTTGGAACGCATTGTCCCATGTCTTATAACACTCATCGAGCATCTCATCGGCCCGATTCATAGCTTCCTGCAGACTGTTGCCTTGTTTCATAAGTACGATAATTAAGTTTGCTTCCGTGCCAAACGCCTTGAAATTTGTTAATGTTAGCAATTTAATCAGATGCAAGCTTTTGAACGAGATATCTGCTATCCACGCTCACCAGATCCTTCTTCAAAGATATAATATCATTAGATCTATATAAACTTCAGGTCAGCTTGTGTATATATGTCGGAGAATAGCATTTTCAGGGCGGAATTGAAAAGTACATCCACATGAGATCGTTGGATACATCCCTCAACGTTTCGATACATCGATGATTCAGAACGTCGCTAGGGAGATTGATATCGTTCGCCCACCTAGAAAGTCAGCCAAAGATTTCTAATGAGAAAATTAACATCTGGAGCTACATACTCAGCATATGACATTGTTGGGTAGCCACCGATAGTCCCTCGCCTAATGTCGATATATCGATCTAAACTAAGACCTTCCGTGAGATCACCCATCCACTGAGTCTGTTTGAGTAACCCGATCATATAGAGTCGGTGGTGTTCCTTGAATCGTAGTTTCAGAACTAGTTTTTCTATAAGCATGTCTTCCCGATTGATATCTATTTGAATGATGGGTGCGATATATTTATACCATTCGAAGCGTTCTAATCCAATTCGTAGGAATTTAGTTCTGTATTCCAGTATTACACAAACGGCAATATGGTTATGGCAAGAGACTCACGGCGCTAAACTTCCTCCATGCTACTTGTAACAAATACCTAACAGGATTGTCTTTCGGGTTGATCATCGGGTATTCATCATCCAGCACGGCAAGTGTTTCGAGTATTTCAGTAGCTGCACCGATAGGATCGTTCCTCAAATCCCCCTCATCGATGCCTTAGCGAATTCATCAAGTAAGTCCCGTACGCTTCGAGAAGACAATTGCATGTCGCTAGATAGTGGCACTCACGATCATCAAACATGGCAACCCAATAAAGCCAATCTACTAACCCTCGAAGTTGCTCCTTAGATCCAAAAGGTATAAAGGCAGCAGCCATCAAAGCAAAGTCTGCTTCTAAAATCTTCTGAGATATCGTTTCGCTGAAACCAAGAATCTCAGCTGCCCATGCATGACCAGCCATCTTAACATCTGTATACCATGGGTTAATGGCTGCATCAGCCGCCATTATTGATTTAAAAAATTCGGGTATCTCGACCAGTATAAGTTCCGTATCACCAGATATCTCTGGCGCAAGCGTTGGCGTGAGCTGAGTAGCTGCACTTCCGTCAACCATTGTAAAGTTGGAAACACGATGTTTAATGTGGGGAAATTTTTGAGATTGATTGACAAGTTATGCCGTTCGCCGAAATTTATGTAAACAGTGCGATCCGAGATCCGATTGAAAGTAAATTTAAATTGTTTTAGTAGATCAAGATAATAGTAGCTCTTCATCATCATCTTTATAGTTGGAGGGTGAGCCCATCCTCTATAGATATATACCCAGTGGTGATGTCGTTATGTTCTTGGATGACTAAGCGGAGTGTATAGTAACCTGGGCCAGCTGAAGCTTGGCTCGCTTGCTTGATTGGCCCATATTCGGGCGAAATATCCTGAACCTGAGGTGGAGAGTTAATTGGCCGGACCCCTGATATGGCATAGCTCAAGCGAAACTAAAATATCAAGATTCCTTGGAATGGCAGGTCAACATTGTCAATACTTACTCTAGCCAGTTAGCGTTGTTTACGCGAAGTTTTGCCAGAACGGATGTGTGCGCTCCTATAGGCCTCTAACAACACGATTTGAGGCTGAAAAACGTCGGAATCACCTCGGGGTTTATACCCGTTATAGGTAACTCGGCTCGAGCAGCGGTTGACTAAATATGTAGGTGGAATAGCCCCTGCACACATTTTGATACTGGATGTCGGAATCTATCTAAATACGTACTCGGCAAATACTCTATTCTAAAAGGGGTCTGCTTTCGCGATTGGCCAATTAGGTAAGTAATATTTAATTCTAATATTCTAATATATATTCAGAGTACACACCAGCAGGAAAGCCAAAAATAACAATATATGCCCAGACCAAAGAGCGATCTCCCTGGGCCCGCTCAGCAGCAGAGGATTTTTATCTATAAAGATGATGCTGATGCGGCGCTCACAAACCCAGGATGCTAGTCAATAATGAGTTTGCTATTTAATATAATATTACACACCTAAATTCCGATGCTAAACACGCAATTGTTTTCTAAGCACGCCTATACCCTACATACAAGTCATCTACAGGGGAGAAAGTTACAGCATGAATTCGGCTGCCGCAAGATTACGGTCTTCCAACCGTTTTGATCTGATCATCGTAGGTGCCGGGATATACGGTCTATACACGGCGAAAACATTTCTCGAGGTATCACCTTCAATAAATTTGCTTATCGTTGACTCCGTAAGCCATTTCTCCCCATACTCGATTTCAAGATGATGTTTCGATTAAAAGTTATTCCTTCCTCCGTAGCTTCCGTCCATCGGTGGGGTGTGGTCGAGGGAACGCATATATCCTGGTATGCGTGTTCAGGTCCCTTCAAAAATGTTTGAACTCCCAGAGCTGCGTTACGATGAAGTGCCTGGTATAAAGTTCGGATCGAAAGGCCACGTCTGTGGTTATTCCTGGAGCTGTTATTTGGAAGCTTGGGTTGAAAAGATGAATCTTCTGGAACATATTTGTTTGAACACTACAGTCACAGAAGTCAGGCGTCGATATGAGGGGTGGCAATGCAACCTTCTCGGCGGTGAGACTCTGAGGACAAGTAAATTGATTATTGCTACTGGGACTACAAGCACCTTGAACTACCCAAACATCCGCTTCTCAGACTTCTCGCCGCCAATCATACACAGTCGAGAGTTTCGCGACAAGTACGAACAACTAGAGAAAGCGCAAGAGGTGACAGCATACGGATCAGGGAAAGGAAGTATGGACGTTTTAGCGCAACTAATGGTGGCTGGCAAAAGAGCAAAGGTCTTCAACCCTATTATCACACTAATGAGGATATATTCGACTAATTTGCCTCAGTGGATAATTCGAAAGGAAGGACGAGGGCCAGGATGGCTTATAGATGGATCGCGACTAGGAATACTTAAGGTTGAGATGTTATTCAGCCGCTTGATCTCGATTTTACTCCCGTCGGTATACGAAGATGACGGTTTTTCAAGGCTTCATCACCTTTGCAAACGAACACCAATTGGGCGGCTTTTGGCTAGCGCCTTGATGAAACTCGGGAAGACTTTGGGACTTCGTCAGATTGGGCCACTGAACGAAAATCTCCGAAAGGCGATACCCGAGCACTCACCCTTCTGGCTATATCACACCCTTGGCGCAGATAACTACGATATCTCTTTATGGGATTACGTAAGAAGCGGAGATATCAAGGTATGGCTGCTCGTTGTCTTTTGTGCTTTTCCTCGGCACTGATATATCGCTAGATAATACGTGATACCATTCAATCCATGGATGGAAAAACTATCCAATTAGCAGGGGGGGAGAGATTTGATACCGATGCAGTTATATTTGCAACAGGTTGGAAGACAAGCTTTCCAATGTTTGCAGACGATAAAGCGGTGCAGCTTGGTTTGCCAGCTCCGCTGCATGCATATACGGACGAATACACCAAAAAATGGAAAGAATTAGAAACAGAAGCGGAACATAAAGTATACACTTTAAATCCTTTCTTGAAGTGCGCACCTATGCCACCTGGAACACCACAAGATAGAGGTGAGTGCAATAATTTGGCCCCCAATAGAGATCGTTCTAATATTAACGCTAAATGTTTTAGGCCCATCTAGATTGTATCACTATACCATACCAACTGAGTTCGCAGACCGAAGCATAGCAATCCTCGGCAACATAGATTCAACGGCTACTCTGCAATATATGATCCCAAATGTCCTTTGGACCATGGCATACATGTTGGGTAAATTGGACTTGCCAAGCAAGGCAGAAATGGAAAAGCAGACGGCATACGAGCTTCGATTCAGCCAAATAAGGCACCCAGGTAGTGGTAACCATGTTCCCAACCTTCTTTTCGATACTCTACCGGTACGTTTGACTACTCATGGCAGAACCTTATTGGGTTGGGTTTACTAAAGGCCTGTTTCCGTTGTACCAGGTTTCTACTATGTTTCTTAAAGAGTTGGGTTTGAATCCCTGGAGGAAAGGAGACTGGTTCAGGGAGTTATTTAACGACTACTCTCCAAAAGATTTTCAAAACATTACTAACGAGTTCAAAGAGAAGTTTGGAGTTACCACGAGCTTGAAAAATGCTGTCTCTCCTTACAAACCAGACTCCATTGTCGAGTCAACCCTGGCTTAAGCCTATTTACTTTGTATACCGAATAATCACCAGTAACTTCTGGCTTCCTCAAAAGGCTAACCATGATCGTATCTATACGCATATTATCGCCAGACAAATGTAATTTTGAAGGACATACGATCAATTGATCAATCCAAAGTCTATTATACTGCTCGACTACCTACAGACTCGCGGACTTAGAATAGTTCGAATAGGTCAGGACATATGCATTCATTACTTCACTAAGCCTCTTTTATACCTGTCATGATATCATCCAGCACTTAACAACGATAATTCTCGTTTTATCATTCTGGGTGCTATACCATACATCATTCTATATAGACACATCGTATACCACTTATACGATGAAAGATTGTCAATGTGTATTATGTAGGTATTTCTTTGGTCGACATCCTTAATTGGTTGCCTTCATTTATATCCACATATATATAGAAGCAACCCAATTGTGGACTTATCAAACCCCACAACACTCTAGTCTTCACTCCACATCGGGGGTGGGCTAGGATTGGGAGGATGAGCGACGGGTCTCAAAACTTGTTTAGCAAAGTTTGAGTCAGGAATAATATTGCCGGCTGGTTCGTATTCGCAGAATAACATATTGGGATATCTACTTGTGTTGTTAGTTTAGAGACGAACATGCTATTGTGTCTGGTTTCATCTTACGATCCAGGGCAGTTTTTAACGTATGCGCAACCTAACCGCTTTGTATCCTTCCAAACGACCTGTGTAAAGGTACCGGTTTTCTGAGAAAATCCAGGCTTATCGTAGTTGTACATTGAGGAGCCGTCATACCACCTAGAAAAGTTTAGCCGAAGTCGGTATCTTGGAAGCAAGCGAGATTGTGGTAAACATACATCTGCGCATACCAAGGAGGGTTAGTGTAGCTTCCGACTGCAATATTCTCGCCATACTTGTTATTCGGGGTGAGTTGAAAACGACATTTTGTGGCTGACTGATTGGCAGCCTGAGCCAAAGTGTCGCTCCATACTAGCGGATCAACCTGGTGGTGAGCTCGCCAACCATTATGGTAAGTGAGCACAGATGATTGCCAACCGAGAAGGTCAGCCGATTTATCGACGTCGGCGTTCGTCTCTACACTTTCGAAGCGACTAGATGCTAGAGTAACAGCTTTATTATCCTGTTGCTCGACCGGAAACGCCGAGACAATCGAAAGTAGCAGTATACTGAAGGAAGCTTTAACTATCTGCATCTTGATGATTTTGTGGTTCCGGTCTCAACAATAAGGCGCTTCTAGATTGGTTAAGGAGAAACTTTAGGATGCGGACTCCATTCGAGCTGACACTCCATTTTATAATCTACACGCTTTTGCTAAGGCGCAATCAGAAGCGACTCGACAAGCCCGAGCCCCGCACAAGCTCCGGCCTGCTCTAACGGGCATTCCAGGAATCGGAGCTTCCAAACCCAGATCGTATTAGATCAAAACTAGCGCTATCAAAGGATAAAAGTGTTGCCGATCACACCCCGGAGCGATTAGACCCATGCCTTGCCGTCAATTATCAAGATAAGCATATCGATACGTCTGCGTAGGTACTAGTAAACACTTGCCGCATTCATACGATTTGCAAAGCTGTCATTCATTTCGATCAGCCTTGCAAACCTAAATTTAGATAACCCGATGGCATAATCTATTGCCATATAGAGCAGTTCCCGTCCGTTTCCTTTCCTCCCGTCGATAATCCATACCGCCGCGTCCGCAACCGATTTTATCCGCGTCCACGGCCTGCGACATTCTAGAGAATAACGTAATCGCCAATGCATTAATGCCCCGCACATGGCAAACCAAACACCTTCAACGTCAAAGAAAATACAGCCAGGATAATTGCGTTACAATAGCATTTGAGCGAAAAACAATTGGTATATATCAACTCCCAGATACTGTTGGCCGCAGAATCGCAGCCGTGTTGCGTGTCGGAATCACGGATTTATAACTCCGTTGCAAAGTCTTGTTCCGATTAACAAGAAAGTTCAGTTAAGATCCCCATGCTACATAACTTGATCGCTTGGAGTTAGACCTTCGCCGGCCCTAGGACTGGCAGTTTGATTTGCAAGACAAGAGTTAGACGCCGTTCCCAACCTGAATATAATATTTTATGGTAGGATCATTGGCAATTGCAGAGCAGTGGGTTAGATTCCAAATTGTAATGCAAGGGGGCGATACTTCAGTGCGTATCGTGGTATTAGATATATATCCCGTATCTGGCCCTTTAGCCCACGACAATGCACCGCCTAGCCGACCAAGAGCATGCAGCATGCATAAATACCATTAAAAATTAGCCTTGAGCGAACAGTTAACTTGTTAAAATCTTAAGCTATAAATTTCCAAAGCTCAGGTGACAGTCTGCCCTATGTGTCAGCTTCAAAACAGCAAAGCCCTTAAATAGCAACTTGGGCACCTTAGAGCCTTGTAGTCAATATTGATTACGCCACAGGACCTATCACTACCAGAGACTCTAAAGCTTGCAATAATTGCACCAGGATGTAATGTACGTAGATATTTGAATTGTTTAGTACATAGAAAGTTAATTAGAGTACAGCCGGAGGAGATCAGGAGGAACGCTATAGATTAAAACATGATGCTATTTCCTTGATAACGGTTCAATATTCGGCTTCAGGTCGATATGGCCTGCTCAAAAGCCCAAAGGGAGGCCTCCCAATGGAAGGCCCGAAGTAAGTCCTCCTGATGTAAGCCCGCCCAATGGGTTGGCCGGATTCTCTGGAGACATTTGAACAAAAGCGTCGGGGTTGGTATCGCTGAGTTGACGGCATCGAAGATAAGATGTGGTGGTCTTAAATTCGCCAGGCTGGACGCCTTCGAAGGTCCCTGGACGAAAGAAACCGGTAACCTGCTTGGTGAGATCAACTCTCTGTTGAACGGCCGCAACGTCAGCGGCGCTAACACCTTGAAAACCTCCATTCCCAGCTGTAGCGACTTCATCCCAAGCAGTGAATATCTCCTACACGTGACTCAATGGTAAGCGTGGACCAAGCATGCACGAATGTGGAGTCCTCAGACATACCTGGAGGGATTGAGCTGGAACCAAGACCCAGAAATCAGCAAAGCGAGCCGCTTCGTTCAAGGCAAAGTCACAAGCTTTTTCGCTCAGTAGATCAAATGCCTTGCGGAACAACATGAATCCATTGTGAGACCCGGCAGCACCAAGAATAAGACTGAGTGGGCTTAACAGCTGTGTTTCATAGTCAGCATATTTCGGGATAACACTATTGCTGGAACCAAGTGTGCAACTTACCCCGCCACCCAAACCTGAGCCTCCTCCCATGAGACCACCAAGAGGATTGCCAGAACCTCCAAGGCCGCCAAGGCCGCCGCCTGTGCCACCATTGCTACCCCCAATGACGTTCCCCCCAGTGCTACCTCCGACCACATTTCCACCAGTATTACCTCCAATAACATTCCCACCAGTATTACCCCCGATAGTATTCCCACTAGTGTTACCTCCAACAACGTTCCCACTATTATTGCCTCCAACACCTCCACTATTGCTGCCATTGCTGCCATTGTTGCCATTATTGCCATTATTGCCACTGTTGGTGCCGCTATTGCTGCCGTTGCTGCCGTTGCTGACATTGCTGCCGTTGTTGCCGTTGTTGCCGTTGTTGCCGTTGCCGCCGTTGCCGCCATTGTTGCCATTGTTTCCCCCATTAGTGTTTCCGTTCATAGGGCCTTTGGTGTATCCGTAGTCTCCACTATCAACATCCCCAACTGGGTGGTGAAGGTGGACACGATGATAAGCTGCAGTAGTTGCAACAGCTACTGGTACAGTAGCAGTCGTGGCAGCAGCACCTGGGCCACCACCATAAGCGACAGGGGAGGCAACAGCAACGGACACTGTGGCAGCGACACTGACAATGACAGACACCTTCATTTTGAATATCGTCTTCGGGTATTATTTGAAAGAGCGTTTGATATAAAAAAATTGTTCTAAGCGAGTGAAACGAGCGTGGTAGCTATAGAGCAGGTGAGAAAAAACAATGTAATGATTGTAGTACTAAAGAGTGAATTTATTAATGAATGTGAGCGTTGAGCGAAGTGGAATCAAGAAGGATGATGGTAATGAAGTCGTATTTTCTGGTGCTACCTCACGACTTTATATAGATTTATCCGACTATTGAAGGCTATTGGTATCTAGGAAAATGGCTACGTTAACTTACGCGTTGATATTTACTAGCAAAGGCTCAGCTGACTGGCTGTGAACCCCTCAAGGAGAGTTTATTTCCCTGTTTCACCCATCCTTCATCCGGTGAACTCAGATCGTTATTGTTGATAGCCTCGAGCTTCATACGGCCGATCGAAGTCCGCCATTGTCGGTAGTCCGCAATTCTATCATCCGCTTTCGCAACTCCTCCTGCATCTCATCCCTTCGTTTTATATCTGTCTTCGTCCGGACGTCCTAATTATCTTAAAGAAGGCAGCGTTCATCGCAATAGCTCTAGTTCTGACAACTCGGAATTTAACTATATCCTCCGTCCATTGCAACCTCCTGCGCACAGTCACTACACGGCTTGATCACTTCCGGGAGCGGAAATGCAACAGAGTCTTTCGTAGTGCCTAATTTTGTATTACCTGCAACTCCTCGCGGATAAGCGCAGACGAGACGCTTATGGGATGGCTCCTTGAAAACTCGTTCAGGAGCTCAACACATTGCGTTGGTAGGTATATATACAGGGGCCCATACAAACTCGATCCTGATCGATTGATCAAGGGCACTTACTGCACAGATCTATCTCCAGCTATCTGTGTCAATCCTTGATTCATGCACCGGATATAGTGTTAACCAATATCCACTCCCCTACCTATGCAATGACGAGGAGTGGGCCGCTTTTGCATCGCCAACATCTGGCCCCTCTCTTGGCACTCGAAATCCAACGCTGCTACTCTGTTCAACATAGATGGCCTGTCACAATCCCGGCCGTGACGACAGGATGTTGAGTCCTTCATCGGCGCTCCCCGAAAAGTGCTAGCTCGGATAATTTTTGTATGAAGAACGTGGACATACTCGACAAGAATGTTATAAGTACTCAATTAAGTAGTTATAAGGCACAATCTATATATAATCTAGCCCAGTTGGGTATAGATTAAAATTTAATTTTGTGCATCTAGTTGAAGCCATGATATTTACATTTGATTTCGGGCGCCCCGGTCCTTTGATTGTTCGTTAAGATCAGTTAGATCGATTCACGAAGACATCATTCAAAGCGAATCCGACACCCGATCCCAACATGACCAACGAGGTTTCTTAATCATACAAGGAAGCTCTCAGTTCGGCTTCTGCTTGCTCGTGCCGAGAAGCCTAAGTATATTTGGTTTTTGCAAGATGAACGGCAGTCGTTGTCGACTTTGCAACCCGGCGCTGTAGCTTTAATATAAGTACTTGATATCAATCATAGATTAGCATAGAATCATATGTTCGATCTCCTCTGGAATCGGCCAAGAAAATCCGGCAAATATGGCAAAAGGCATCTTGAAGGCGTCTGGCTTGCGATACAACATCTTATCGCCTAAATGTTGAATTTTCATCTTTTTGAGATAACTCAAGATTAAGATCCACATGTCACACATGTCAATTCCTCCAAAATTGCTACTCAACGGGTTTCCCAAAGGTACTTTCGAGATATGATAAAAGAAATTAATTTGTAACAAGTCATGTTAAGCGAAGCGTTTACGTCGGTTTAATGCTTACCATAATCCCCGATTGCTTAGTCTATTACTTGTCTCGGTCTTACCCGGTACAGATCCCAGCCGTCGAAAATCCGTGAGAAGTAGTATGAAGGATGCTGATAGAACGTAGCAGTCAATCTAAATGATTATCTCGCCAGCAGGTTCGTATATTATTATGTTCAAGAGCCATGTTGACACACCGCTGAAGGTCGCAAGGCTAAAAGCCCTAGCGTGACAAGCATGGGACAATACGTCCATGGCCAGATATCTGGTCTGAATATAGTCTCGAGGCCAGACTTGCCTGGGTCGGCCACTGGGAGTGGCCGCCAGCGGGCAGAACAAAATCGGGCTACGCAGATTTTGGGGGCTTGCGGGCGAGTCTGAATACCGGGGCCAAGAACAGCGAGCTCGCAGCGCAACACAGAATCACCAGCATGCAGCAAAACCAATTTGGGACAGACAAGCCGATTTTGGGTGCGCCACAAGCGGCCTGGCGACTGGTGGCTGACCCAGACAAGTCCAGCAGCGACAGGGACGTCTTTGTACAGCACATGTCACAACACCGAATCCATTTGAATTTTCGTAACGTGCTTTAACAGCATATAAGATGACTATCCAGCATTGAGTAGGTAATTCCTAGAGGTTGTTAACACCCACCAATACGGAAAAGTACGTTGAGCTCTATTCTCAGATTGTAGCGTTGTATGTATCTTAGGCTGCGAAGTAGAGAAAAAATCACTACAAACACTCGCGTACTTGGGAATCACGCAACCCGTCAGGTGCTCTAAATTTGGCAACAAGTCCTGGAGTTGTCTGATACTTCATATCGGATGCTCATATGCTTTCTAAATCAGTTCTCGCCGAGCAGCTATCTTTGATACTATATGAGCTGATATTTGTCTATGATGAGAGCGTGAACCTCAGTTTATTACGTACTTGCTTAAGAGATCTAGGAAACTTAGCCATATGTGCCCGTTATTGATCGATCTCGATAAGGTTCTACGGCTATGCGTCTTATATTTTCCAGTCTTTATTGCTATGCCCACGTTTCGCTTGCGCGAACCTACCAAACGGAATATTAAATCGGACTTCATTCACCGGGAAACTTAACCGAAAGGTTTCGAGAAGCGAGTATAGAATTGCGTGAAAGGATGTCAGGTTCGAGGACCTTTTCTGTAGCACTTAGGCAGGATTCCGAGTGGCGCGGCTCCACCTTCTCTGAACTCGGGTAAATTGTCTCCGTTGCGACATGGAATAAGCGAGGTATCTGAGGCTGGAGCGTGTCTTCGATTTCCCAAGGGTTGCGTGCACCACGCTCCTCCCGACGGGCAAACCACTTAGAGAATTTATTGAGCTATAGAAAATTGTTCTCAAACTGTTTCTGGGCAAACTTCGAATAGCTGGCCTAGGCTAACCATTCTTTAGAGGTCCTGCGATAACCTGTTCTGGCGTGCAGGTCATATTAGACGCGTCTTGGAACTCGCATAACCACGAGCGACTGTCGAAATCGCGGCTTGAATATTGGTGGGAACAGAATAAACTCTCCTGTTGTGAAGCAGTAGTGCGCAACAGCATGCGCATGCAATCACTTGGCCCTTACCCTTTTGCTCGACAAGCTTGAGAGTAGGTTGTACGGATATATCTAGACTCCCAAGACATATGGTGCTTGTACAGCCTCCAGAACCACTATATATAAGGCCTATAAAGCGAGCCTTTATCCCCAGTGCATTTGGATATCCCCAGAATTTAACGGTGCTGCACGTAGGGATTTTTTAGCATACCTGGGTATTCTTTCATTGGCATATCACCCTCGCTAGCAGCTAGACAGTCGTCGCTTTTCACTTATTTACAGACCCTAGAACCATATCTATCGATCGTTAGGTTTCTTTTCATTCATTGAGTGCACAATTTTTTTCATAGCGCATCTAAAGAGGCATTCAAGAATAGCAAAGCTAGTTCATCATGTACTATTCGACTACCCAAATCCTCGCTTTTGCGATTGCAGTCTCTCCCTGCGTGCTCGCCAGCCCACAGCAAGAAGGCGCGACTCTAAGATTCAACAGGAGAGGGGCACAAACGCTTACCGGATGGCAGATGTGCTACGAGCAAAACGCTCATAAGCGTTGGCGTAATCTCGGCTGCATGACCCCACAGGTCGGCAGCCACATATTACAATGGGCGATATCACCAGCGAGCGACAGACCGGCTATTGCAGATGCAAAGATGACCCCAGAACATTGCTGGGCAGCTTGCACCGGTGTCGGCGCGAAATATGCAGCGTTGACGAACGGAAGGAAGGTGAGTGTCCCATACCTCCAAGCTAATCCCGTCAGATGAAATCAAGGGAGATGGGTATGGTTTAGTGTTAACTTTGAAATGCGTTATAAAAGTGTTGGTGCGGCAATACTCTCAAAGGCGTCCGGGTCGGCACGAAATGTGACGCACCTTGCACCGGCGATAAAACGAAACATTGTGGAGGCCAGGGTACCTTCCAGGTCTTCCAGGACGTCACCTACAATTGGAACTGGCATCCCGACAGGTCCGTATCGGGATACAAGGATATCGGCTGCTTCCAAGACGACGCCAACCGAATCCAGATACGACCATATACAAGAATGAACGATATGACTATTGAGAAATGCCAACAGTGGTGCGCGAAGGAAGGCAGTCCTTACGTGGGCTTGCAACATGGATATGCGTGTAAGTTCTTGGCTAACTACCCACTGTCCTCAACAATTATAATAGATTCTGAGCCAAGCTGACTGTGCCGCGTTGATACAGGCTTTGTAAATCTCCCATTTTCTCCCCCTATCCCCCCCACGGCAAGCGGCAGCTAGAGTAATTGAGCCATGTGCTGATACAAATCGCGACTGCGCTTCTAGTGCTCCAATACATTGCGACCCGGCCACAAGGCTATACCGAACGCGAGGTGCAATACGAAGTGCCACGGAAGTAAACAAATGTGTGGAGGTCCCTGGGCCATGCGCGTGTACTACAATAAGGCTTTGGACACCGGTAGCCCGTGTGGCCGCCCGCAGGTATACAATGGCAAGCCGGTGTC
Source organism: Drechslerella dactyloides (assembly GCA_020064725.1). Taxonomy (NCBI): domain Eukaryota; kingdom Fungi; phylum Ascomycota; class Orbiliomycetes; order Orbiliales; family Orbiliaceae; genus Drechslerella; species Drechslerella dactyloides. Next base: position 26,241 of record JAGTWJ010000001.1, read on the forward strand.
GAAGCCAAACAAACCGACTCCAGCGAAGCCGGCTACTCCAGGCAAGCCAGCTCAGAAGCCCGTCGACAAAGAGGATAAGGATGACAACGACAAAGAAGATGACGGCAAACAGAACAACGGACCAAGGACTATCACAGTCACCGTAACCGTATTCGACAATTCGAAGGCAACGGCCACGAAGGCGGCGGAGCCAGCTGAGAAGCCAGCCAAGAAGCCGGCTCAGAAACAAGATGAGAAGCCAGATGAGAAGTCATCTAAGAAGCCGGGTTCGAAGTCGGACAAGGAGTCGGACGAGGAGTCGGATGAGAAGTCGGCTAATAAACCGGCTAAGAAACCGGCTCAGAAGCCAGATGAGAAGTCGGATGAGAAACCAAATGAAAAGTCAGAGGAGAAGCCAGCAAAGAAGCCGGCAGAGAAGCCGGCAGAGAAGCCAGCAGAGAAGCCAGCCAAGGAGGCCAACGAGAAGTCGAACGACAAGCCGGCCAAAAAGCCGGCCCCACCTAAGGAGGAAGAGGCAGAGGAAGAGTCGGGTCCCGGCGGTTATTAAGTGGTAGCTTGTCACCGCAAGAGACGATCCACAGCTGGTGTGCAGGCATATCCGAGGATAAGTTCTGTGTGGGGCTAACATAACCACGACAGCTGGAATGGATAGGCGTTTAGAAGAAAATGTACATGCACACGTAAGCGGCCTGGCCCGCAGGCGATACATATATTGATTGAGCTTTCAAAGAAACACTTTCGTTGCTTGGATATTGCTTAGCTTAGCATGCATGTTTAGAATATTGCTTGAACAATTGTTCGAACCGCGCTAATAGCGCTGCTATACCAATGCATATACTTCGTACACCAGAACTGCCAGTGTATTGTATGCATGCTTGCGAGAAGTGCGCCCCGCTTGCACTCGCTGCCCCGTTTACCGGCATGCGATGTCGATTACCAATCGGCACCTGGTCCCGCCGTGCCGCCTCCTTGCCTTCACGCCCAAGCCAGAGGGAGGCCCAAGCCGCCAAATTCAGGCTCTCGTTTCGATGCGTATCAAGCCGTTCGTATGCCGGGCGCTCCTTGTGGTCTGATCCTGTCGGCGCAGGGATCGGAATCATCCACATCCGGCGTCCACCCGCGCAGACGCAGTGCAGCAGCTGCGCACTTGCACTCGCGGCGCGCGTCTCCCCGCCTGCCCGCTGCAACGCAAACAAAAGCTCCACCCGCCGGGACGAGCAAACACCAGAACCCGGCAACATCTTGTTCGGAACAGGAAAGCAACTGACGGACCCACCTGCCTTTCCTACGTATGTACTGCGTACTGCACAAGTAGGTGACTATAGTCCGACGCCTTATGAACGCGCCCAGTCATTCGTGACTTCGAGTTAACAGCGCACGCCGTACAGTTTGTGCTTGTTCGAAACCGCATGTGCATATGCAGGTGCCAATGCACCACGCCGTGCTCTCGCGATCTCCACTCGCAGAGGGCCTCATCCAAGTGCAACTAGTAGACGACCGTCGGCAAGGAAAAATGCTCGTCAGCAACGCGCTACCTTGCAAAATAAAAGCGCAGCCATTCGCAATTTATTCCGGCTCCTTGGTTCTCCTGTCCTCGCTCAACCCTCCTGCTTCCATCAGTACCGCATTTTGCCTATTTTTGCCAGGACCGCCGCCCACTCAGCCAGCATGCCAGACGCCGCCAGTCGCGAGAAAGAGCTGGAAGCAGCCCCCACGAAGGCCGATGACGGCGCAAACGCCATAGTTACACAAATCATCGCCCACGCAAATGACGCAGACGACGCTTTGAAAGTGCTTGCCAACCATGATCAGAACAGCATTATCATAGATCCGGAGACGAACAAGAAGCTTCTGTGGAAAATTGACCGGCACATTATGCCTGTGTGTCTCCGCTCTATGCCATATCCCTGAAGCCTCTTCTCGCACTCCGGCTTAAGTCACCATAATTTGCATCATCGATCGCTAACGGGTTTCGCGTTGTCCGCAGATGCTATGCACTGTATACATGCTCCAATTCGTCGACAGTGAGTTCTTACATTACAATCTTGGAGCGAGAAGATATTTAACTTTACTCCAAAGAGGTTTCGCTTTCGTATGGGTCTGTAACAGGACTACGACAGGACCTACACCTCGTCGGTGACAACTATTCCTGGCTTGCCTCTATATTCAACTTTGGCTACCTCTTCTGGGAATACCCAACCAACCGTCTGATGCAACGGTTGCCCCTAGCGAAATATACCAGTTTCAACATCGTGATGTGGGGAGCCGTCTTAGCTCTACTCGCTGTGACAAAGAGTTTTGGTGGTGCCGCAACGTTGAGATTCTTCATGGGCGTGTTTGAGTCTGCTGTGACGCCCGGCTTCGCCTATTTCACAAGCCAGTGGTATACCAAGCGGGAGCAGTGTGCCCGCGTCAACTACTGGTTCTGCTTCGCCGGCCTCGCTCAGATGTTTGGAGGTGTTCTCGCCTGGGGCATCGCTAAAGGCAGCCGCATTCATGGGAGCGAAATCGCACCATGGAAGACTATTTTCCTAACCCTGGGTCTATTCACTGCCGCGGTCGGTGTGGTTTTCTGGTTCATCATGCCAGATTCCCAGCTGAACGCCAAATTTTTAACACCGGAGGAGCGGGCGCTCGCGGTCGGGAGAATCAGGGGAAACAATCAAGGCATTGGGAACAGGCACTTCAAAATGTACCAGTTTAAGGAGGCACTCGCTGATCCGATGACGTGGGCCTTTTGCTTTCATGCTATTGTGGCTGACATCGGAGCGGGTACGTCAATCCGACTTTGATATATACTGCTCACACGAGGCATAACTTGCTGACCATTCGCTATTGCACTCCTTCAGGCGGAGTCACCAACTTTTTCAATCAGCTTATCGCTGGTTTTGGGTACACCCCAGAAGAATCATTGCTCTACGGTGCTGCAGGCGGTGCTGTTGAAATCGTTGCTTTAGTTCTATCTGGTTATATCGGCCAGCGCACCGGACAAAGAATCCTTTCTTCCCTAGGCGGCGGAGTGATAGCAATATTGGGTATTGCACTTATTGCAGGTCTTCCACTGTCTAAAAAGGTCGGCCGATTGCTTGGTTACTATATGCTGCAAGCGGGCCCGACACCATTTGTGTGCCTGCTCTCTCTTGTATCCTCGAACGTAGCCGGATATACCAAGGTAACCACTCACTTAGATCGCCCCTCCCTCGCTCTCTAGCCCAGGCCCAGCCGCGCTAATAGCTACAAACTTCAACGATATAGAAAACGACATTTGGTGCCATCTACTTCGTTGGATATTGCATCGGTAATATCATAGGACCTCAGATATTTCGTCCGAAAGACGCCCCACGATACCAGCCAGCGGTCATTACGATACTCGTCTGTTGGACACTGTCTCTTTTGGATGCCGTTTTCATCTGGTGGTGGTACAGGAGATTGAACAAGAAGAAGGCCGAGTTGAGAGCTGCGGCTGGATATCAAAAGGTTGAAAACCAGGAGTGGCTTGATCTCACCGATCTAGAGAATCCCGAGTTTACCTGTAAGAATCAAGTCTTACCCCCCCCCCCCCCCCCCCCCCCCCCCCCCCAATTGAAAGATGGCTCTTGAATCTAACGATGATGATAGATGAATTATAACTCTAGAACTACACCCCAACAGCCTTCGATTGTTCCACCAATACTATTGTCACGTGGCTTATCAGTGGATCGTTCAGCATGCATACTCTGCGCGACTATCTCTGCTTGTAGAGTCCAGGAGTTATCGTCGCTCGATCATCTACTACCTGGCTCGATCTGAATGACACGAAGACCAAGCCGCAGGATTGCAAATCGCTTGTGTCAAAAGTCTCCATAATGTATTTTCTTATTATCTTTGTTCGGATTATAAAGCTTTGGTCACACCTATTAGCTATAAGTATCCAGTTGGAACCCTGCCTTAATCAATAAGTGATAGAAATAAGTCACCACAACTTTATGATCTTTCGAATCAGATGCAGAGGAAGCAGATTAATACCAGTATTCAGCTTGATTCAATATTTGTATTAGTTAGTTATATAGCGCGATTAAACTTGAATGGCGTCACGTCAGAGTCCAGTAGAACAAAAGGTCATTCAAAAGATAGATACATTGACTTCTAGTTATAATAATTTAGAAACGGTGTTTGTGGGGTAATCAGGTATAGCAAGACCAAAGCAGTGATTTTGTCAGAGAAGGGGAACCTGAATTGACATAATGGGATGTATGCGTTACTTCGGTGGAAAGCAATGCAAAGTTGCACTAACACAAGATAATCTTGGTTAGTAGAGGTCCGAATGAGCTGCCTTGATGGCATCCGCTCCCTTCTCGCCAACCATGTAAACAGAATTTTGAATGCGGCAGTCGGGCATCACAGGAAGCACAGAAGCATCAATGACCCGGAGATTCTTTACTCCATGAACCTTCAATACGGGATCAACTACCCCCTGTCCAATATTCTTCGAAAGTCGGTTGGTGCCAAGTGGATGGAAGGCTGTTTGACATCGGTCAAGAACGGCATGCCGCATGGCCCTATCGTCATCGAGGGGCATTTCCCAAGGGTATTCGCTGACGACAAGATCTCTAAATGACTCGCCCTTTGTGAGGACATCATAAGTGAATTTTATGCCCTCTCGCATTCCAATGATGTCAAGCTCATCGGCGAAGAAGTTCAGGTTAATATTTGGCTGAACAAGAGGATCGGCGCTCTGGAGCGTGACCTCACCCGGTGGAGAAACCGTGCGAACTAGGTCTACCACTACGCTGATGTGTGATCCTTGTTTTGGAATAGGGTAGTGCCACTGGAACGCTGACCCAAACATCCCGACAAAGTCGAGTTCAAAGTGAGGCTGGCCATCAGGAGAGAAGGGGTCCCGACCGCCATTAGCCGCCTTGCGCCTTCTATACTCGGGATCGGTATCCAGATATTTATCGATACGGGGGAATCCTACTAGCTCAAGCATTCCTGAGCCCACAGGACCAGAATGATTCTGAGCATAAGCAGTTTTTGCGGCGACATTCATCTCATTCTGACGCAGAAGAACATCGTCCATACAGAGACCATCCTTAACCCGAAGGACAAAGGGAACAGCAGGATGGTCGATAAGATTCTGGCCCACATGCGGAGAATCAACAAGAAGTTCGATTCCAAATCTATCAAGCTGAGCCTTGGGACCAATCCCACTAAGCATTAGGAGTTTTGGAGACTCAAAGACACCTTGGGCCAGGATTACCTCGCGATCGGCGAAAAAGTCCAGTTCGTTGCCATTTTTATCGATGACAGTAACACCTTTAGCAGTCATATTGGCCTTATCAATTATCAATTTCTTGCTATGAACTTCAGGCAGGATAGTGATATTCTTTTTTGTATCCGGAACGAATAAGAAAGAGCCAGACCGACGTCCGTGGTAGATAGAGTCGACACAGTGAGTGAGACCAATCATCTCTCCATCGTATATATTCTCCGTGAGAACACCACCTTGGGATAGCCAGGCCTTGGTAAGAGCTTCACGGAAAGGTGCCAGCTCTGGTAGAAGCTCAGCATGGGAGATATTAAGGGGACCACCGGCACCAATTCTTTTAAGATCAGTAGAGTAGAGGTCGTCATCGTCGTGATATGTCGCAGATTTCCGAAGATAAGGGAGAAGATTGTTCCAAGTCCACTCCTTTCCACCGAATTCTTCCATGTAGTCAAAAGTCGGTTTGCATCCGGGGATCCAAGTGAAATAGTTAAGAGAAGAGCTACCCCCCAGCGTTTTACCACGGGTATTGGGCTTTTCAATGCGCTCGTAGTCGTCGCGCTTAACCATAGTAGTTTTATAAGCCCAGTCATATTGAGAATTCCGAAGGTTCATAGCATTGGAAGGGGTCATGATCTCTTCGATTTGCGTTGGATTTCCCACGCCAGCCTCAACAATCAAGATAGTGGCATTGGGGTTATCGGCGAGACGGCCAGCTACCACATTCCCAGCAGTCCCACCACCGACGATGATAAAGTCGTAGTGGGAGCCATTTGCGGCGCTGCTGACGACTGGCATTTTTTGAATATTGAATCTGATAAAAAAGAAAGGCGAGCTTTCTGCTACGACCACTTGACGATTGAAGTCTGAATAAAAAGTCTTATAAGAGTATAGGCGACTAATGGAATTATTTGACGTGTTTTCTCTGACATTTGTGCTGGATTTCGGTCTATATATAATCCCGATGGCCAACGACGTAGTGCGATTACGGACTACGAATAATAACGTCGTGACAACTTGCAGTATCAACTTCAGCATTGTGAGGACGGTTGTGTATCTCTGGAATAACTGAATTCGTCGTGTACGTCATAAAACTTTCCGTCGATTGAATTAAATCCGACAATTATTCCACCAGTAAATTTGGTGGAATATTTGTCGGATGTAATTCAACCCTGACACTTTACGTAAAGTGTCAGGGTTTTACATGTCTTATTCCAGCAACGGGTCGTCTCGGATAACAAGAGAGCTCGCCAAGATAGCAGAAGATACCATAGTAGGAGAGAAACATGTTCCCAGTAAGAATTCTAGAAGAGAAGACACCGGTCCAAGCGCGGAAGCTGTCGGGGAAGAATTGTCGCTTCCGGCGACTTCGTCTAATAGCGCGTCGGCGAGCAAGCGCGGATTCTCGGAAGGCAGGGAAAGTACCAAGTCGGGCTCCTCTACCGGCAATTGTCGGGAGGAACGCTCGGAACGGTGTTCGATATAGTGTTTACATCGTACGATACCGACCAAAGAAATCAAGTCAGGCAGCACCACGCTACTGCCGCCATCCGGATCGCCAAGGAGATAGAATACTGGCTCACGCTCGCTAGGCTTCCTTGGCGATCGATCCGGATAACTGAAGGCAGCACTACCGGGACCCCGACGGATAATGCAAGATGAAATTCGAGACCGAAGTAGCAGGCGAATTGCGCGGCGCCGCGGCGGATCATGCGGGCAGTATGACTAAAGCTATCATTTTGCGTTAGCAGTATAACTTTCTTAGGCCTTATCCCCGCCGAACACTAGCACAAATCCAAAATGCACCAAAACGCCTCATATATACTTGTGTTGCGTTTACACAATAGTCGAGCTCGATGACATCAAGTGCCCAGCTGCATTCATATATTTAAAAGAGGCACGTTGCGCGAATTGTACGCCGAGTGTTAAGACATACTCTATAGTATTCAGCTGCCCCTAACTGTATACCAGGTCCGGCGCCTTTGCATTGCTCGCAAAATATATGTGAAATCGCAGAACCATCCTCTGAGATTCTCAAACAATAGTTTCCATTTTTCCACTCACAAAGACTTCACGTACACCCCAACCCCAGAATCAAACAACAAGACACGACGCAGATTGTAGCGGACATACTACCATGAAGGCTTCTCCGGTTTACACGCTTGCTGAAGGTAAATTCTACCAAGACATGGAGTTCGCAACTTCCTCAGCTCTCCAAACGCCAAGCCTTGCTAATTAGAGGAAATATATAGGCGTGCCCTACGGCAGTGCAACGACTGCTCAGCATTTCGGCGGCGACAACATAAAGGGCCTTATGCTATTACAAGATACTCAGCTAATTGAAACATTGGCCCATTTCAGTCGCGAAAGAATTCCGGAAAGAGTAGTTCACGCTCACGCTGTCGGCGCATGGGGAGAGTTCGAAGTTACCCATGACATTTCCGAGTTCACGGACGCCAAGTTCCTCAACGGTATCGGGAAAAAGTCGAAAACTCTTCTGCGTGTTTCTACAGTTGGCCCTGAGCGGGGTGGGTCCGATAGCATCCGTGACGTCCGTGGCTGGGGAATGAAGATATTCACCGAGGAAGGTAATCAGGACTGGGTCTTCAACAGTATTGTGAGCTTGACACCGTACTTCCAGGGCACTAGTAGCTCTCGGATCAGCTCCACTAATTAATCCAATTAGCCTGTATTCTTTGTCCGGGACCCTATCAAATTTCCATCTCTCAATCGTTCGCATAAACGACACCCAGCTACAAACATGACCGACCCAACGATGGTAAGTTATTCTGAAAACTTCCCTGCCGCGCTTTAGAGATAGATTATCTGAAGTATGCACTCACTCTCTAACTAGTTCTGGGAGTAAGATTATCCTATTACCACACCTTGTCGGCGCTCTGGTCAATACACTAACTACCGGTCCAACCTAGCTTCCATAACAATAGCCAAGAAGGCATTCATGCTCTGATGCTTTTATTCAGCGATCGAGGCACCCCAAAGTCTATCAGACACATCAATGCTTACAGTGGCCATACTTACAAGTTGACGAAGGAGGTATATTTAAATGCTGCCTTAGAAAAGTCCTTATATGCATAGCTGACATACACTTCACGCAGGATGGTACATTTCATTATATCAAAGTCCATATAAAGACAAATCAGGGAGTAGAAAACCTACTCAACGACGACGCTGTCAAACTGGCCGGCCAGGCTCCCGATTTCCACGCCGCTGATCTCCATCAAGCGATTGTGAACGAAAATTATCCATCATGGACCGTATATTTCCAGATTATGAAACCCGACGATGCCGAAACGTACCGCTGGAACATATTTGACATGACTAAGATCTGGCCACATTCTGATTTCCCGCTGATTCCCGTTGGAAAGCTCACTCTCAACCGCAACGTAAGACTACCAATTTATCAGAAATTGTATCGCCAAAATTGATTTCGTACTAATATGTGTCTGTGAAGCCTGCAAACTATTTCGCTGATATTGAGCAAGCCGCATTTTCGCCTTCAAATATGGTTCCTGGGTGGGCTCCTTCCGCTGACCCTATGCTCCAGGCACGTATGTTTGCCTATAACGATGCCGCCCGTTATCGTCTTGGGGTCAACTATCAACAACTTCCTTGCAATAGGGCCGTTTCCCACGTTTACTGCCCTTACCAACGTGACGGATTTATGACTTTCACTGACAACTACGGCGGAGACCCAAACTATGTTGGATCGGATCTAAAGCCCGTAACATTTGCAGGCAATGTTGGTGCCAACGGGTGCGTTGTCGGCGGGCATGAGAAGTGGATAGGGCAAGTCATCGGCTTCACCTCGCGAGTCGTCGACGACGACTTTGTGCAACCTCGCGCATTCTGGGAGGTCCTTGGTAAACAGAATGGTCAGAGAGAGCACCTCGCATACAATGTCGCTTGCCATCTTAGCGGCGCTGATCCCCAGGTCCATGCTAAAGCACTAGGTAAGTTCACACTAACTCCTATCGCGAATATGTGATCTTCACATAAACATTAATGCTGACAAATCATATTATCCCCAGAAATGTTTAGCAAGGTTCACCCAAAAGTCGCGGAGATGATCCAAGTTGAACTGGAGAAAATTGCAAATAGCCACAGATAGTGCTCTAATGAAATCACCACCACTATATCACGTAATTTGATGATAAGTGATGTATACACCTGTACTATAACAATACTCTGCTATTCACTGTCAGAGCCCACAACCCTTGGCCTATATCAGGCCTGCTTAACAAGGCTATAAGACTTTATTCAATAAGCTATGCGGATTATCTTAGCAAAAGCTTCTTGTATTCGTGTTCCGAGCGTAAAGCAATATCAGATCCACAGATTGATCATGTCGCATGATGTTATTTCCAACCAAGTCGACACTAAATATCTACCCGGGCCCAGTATATAGCTGCCTCCTTATCGGGAACTTATTCGTGGATCTATTAGAGTATCAGCATTTACGTTGCGGTTCATCAAGAATGACGAGGAATTTAAATATAGATACTATTACATGGGCGGACGCCAGTTCTGCGATGTCAAAAATTGATTGCTTGTTTGGTCCTTCGTCGCTCAGGATACACGTACGATACAAATAAACAAGTCATCGTGGACTGATGATAGGGCTAGCAGTTACAGGTGGCATCCCGCCATTACAAGTACACCCTCCACTTCCACTAGCTACAGGAGGCCCATTCGTGCACCATGCCTCCGCCGTCCAAGGTTGTGTGGTTGTCGGGCTCGGCGACTCCCTGACCGTGGTAATCTTGATCAACGTCGGAATGATTGCGCCCGTGACCAAGCTGAAGGGAATATGACCAAGCACGCTGAGCATGCTACGGATAGCACCAGAGTGGGCAGTAATACTAATAATTGTGGAGTGATCGCTGGAGAAGATATCGCTGAGGACTACTTTCATTCGATAGGCTTGTGCAGACGCGGTCTCCGACAGGATTCCACTCCATATTTGGTCTTCTTCGCTGAACGAAGGCTCAATTCTAAAAGTCGGATAATTGGCTGTAATCCAACTCTTCGAGGAACGGCGATCGCAAGTATGGATCGTGATAGCCTCACGCAACAGCTCCTTGACTGTCGGGATGAATGGGTGTCGGGCCTTCAGCTTAAGGCCAGAATAGGTGATATTGGCCGTTTCGAGGCAACGAGCCAGAGGACTGACATAATACGCGTCAGGCGGCGTTATCTTCTGAATATCTATCTGATGTTTCCAAAAGTTATGAGCTCGAACCGCCTGTGATTTGCCGTAGGCGGTAAGCGATGCGTCCTCCCAAACTGCAGTCTCGTTGCCATAGAGTTCCGCCCAGTAGCAGTTCCACGATGGAGTGCCCACGTAGCTTTCTTCAGCGTTATGATAGCCCTCCGAGTGGCGGCCAATGAACAATAGTCGGTATTCGACATTCCTGCCGCTCTTGTAATTCAGTTTATCGACATATCGATTGAATTTTTGCCACTGAGTCAACTTGAGCGAGTTACCGTCGTCTGTTAGATATGGACGATCGATAAGACCAAAGTTCGCTGCCACCTTTGTTATTTGTGCTAGGTCAGAATCAAATCCAAGATAGATAACCCGATATGCATGCAAGGAGGCGATGAAACTTACATAATCGAATGTCGACGGGTCGGTACTAGGGTCATCTTGCAAGAAGAATCCCGGAACTGTCTCGAAAGTCAAATAAGCCTTCCCGTTATTTATGCTAACCCCAGAGGCTATTGGTGCAGTGCTGCTAACAATCGGCCCTGAGTAGGTACAGTCGGTCGTCTGAGCATGAGGTAATCTACCGCCAGCAGCGGCAAGCCATGGGACGCAAGCAACGATCCAACCGTACGTCTTAAAAATGGCAGCCATTACATCCGACGTGACTGTTAAAAAGGGCAGACTTGCAGCGTTGAGAAACAATGAGACTGTGGTGAAATCCACTCCATCGCTACCACCAGCCATTTCCCCCGAGGCCAAGGAGCCGGCAATAAGCCGCATTTTATAGATACCTACGCCAACAGACGACCTCGTCGTGTTGTGAACAAATAGCACCTGTTCTCGCTGGCTCGTACTCGTCGGGGACCAAATCAAATGAAAGTACACAGCGCGGCGACGTCCGAAACAGGCAGGGAGGAAGGGAAAGGTAGAGTCTCGCTGGGTTCGGTTCCGCGTGTCTGCACCAATCGCAGCCTCCACGTGCGATGCGGTTCTTGGCAGCTGCCCCCCACGAGCACGAGGAGCGAACCGCTTATTGGCGGCGGATTGCAAAATCCAACAGCGCCGAAAATGATTGTCACTGGCCCCCTGCAAAGAGGCCAGTGATATCGTCATATCCGTTAATTAATCAAGGCCACAGACCACTTAACTAGCTCGATCGCCCGAGCGATTAATATGTAAAGTCAGACCTAGTACAAAAAGGATGACCAGGATTAAATTATTGTACAGGCAAAGCGAAAATCGACATGCACAAAATTCGAAAGTTTGATATCTGACGATAATAGACAACCGGTTGCGCAGGTACTGTTTTCCGATTCGACCAAGCCTGGGGCACCGTCTATCGAATTCACTGCTGCATGCGCCAATCTCGAGGACATGCTACCCAGAAACTACACTGGAGAGCCAGTCCTAGTGCTCTCCTTATCGCTCCATCGACTATGAAGAGACATTGCATCTACCCGGTATCGATTTAGCTGGTCGTGATGGGTGATAGTTTTGCCCTGCACTCTACCAACGGCACCGGAAGGTAAACGCTCGCCTACAGTGGTGGATGGCCCGTAACTGAGAAGCTTAGGGGCATGTCGTATACAAAGGGCCCTCAGCGCTGGTGCGGATGCACAGATGATCGCAAGATTCAGCTCCACGACAGCCCAAGCGTTGATTATGGGGGTCTTCCCTGATCCGCCTGTCGTCAGGAAGTACTTGTGAACGGCCCACAAACGAAAGCAGGACGCAATGCAGGCGCTGGTTTGACAATCGACATTAGCACGGGTCTGAGAACAGTGACGCGATTTGTACAACTTACAAGATGCCCAGACTGAATGTGAATATCGCGGCGATTCTCTCCCTTTTGTACAGCTTGAGACCCATGACCAGGGGCAATGGCATCAACCAGATAATCAAGTCCGCCAAGATCATCGCAGCTCCCGTGACGAGATAAGGAATGGTCTGATTCGAATCGCAGACGCTTGTGAACCATTCCGTCCAAAAAGAAACCGGTGTGCATTTGAACAAGCTGTACCCTGCTGAGGCGATGGCTGTTCCCGTGGCGAAAGCGAAGGTCACCCAGACTGCTATCTTGAGGTACCGAGCAGGAGAGCTTGAAAGGTTGTAATAGAACAATAGAAGTGAACATTTGATGACAAGTGCGGTGAAAGGATAGATGACATCCAACGCCATATACATCTAAAGCAAACGATTAGTATCGGATGATCAAAATGAATGGCTGACGGAAGAGAGTTTTCCGGGCCCCTATGTATCAGAAATGCTGGAAATCCCTGACATCCATCACGATGTGCATATATATAAAAATATTGATCGGGCTGAGAGCTTACAGCTTGCTGCCTGGCTATTCGGGTCCAGCTATAGTCCCAAAATTGAGCGCTGATATTAATGTTGGTTGCATGAAACAAGGCAGCAGAGCCATGCGCCAAAGTCATAATCTATTGACGGGTTTCAGGTGACATATAAGCATTATAGCCATTTTGAGGCCCGCCAGCTGTTTGCGATGTATACAGTCAGGTAACTCACATATCCCACAACCATGATCCAGTCATATGCCCTGATCCCCCCGGCGATAGATTGCCTTGACCAGAGGCGTAGAGCTAGAACAGTAGTCGTCAAGATGGTAAAAACCCAAAAGATTGGAATTAATATGTGGCCAGCGCCAGGCGCCCTAGGAAGGTATGGTGAGACATCCGACGAGGACACCCAGTTAACACTATCTCGAATTTCATCCGGGCCTCCTAGGAAGGACTGGAGGATATTAAGATCGGACAGCCTGGCACCAGAAAAATCGACGATTTGCTGGTTTGTCGCATTTGGATACCGTTGATAAAATCGAGCAAATGCATGGACGACGTCCAGCGTCTTGCTGTCCTTGAACTTTCTCGCGAGAAAGGAGAGATTGATGCAGACTGCGGCGACCATATCGAGTTGATCACTCGTAAGGCCGGTTCCATTCATCGTTACCACTTAGATTCTGTAATTTAACTTGGACACGGTCAACGGACAGTGGACTGGCTTGGCGGAACTAGAACACGGCGCTGGTCGATGAAAATCGTATAAAGAAAAGATAGCCCGAATATATATCGTTGTAACAGTTCACGCTTTCAAGAAGCGGATCAACATGCACGAAGGGAATTATGCCAGGCCAGCCAAGGCAACTTTCGAGAATATATAGAAAGATTGAAGAAAGAGGGTCACCTGTTCAAAGATAAAAGAATACGGGATAGTAATTAGTGTATTAGTTTGGACAATCTGATTTCAATGATTAACGTTGGTAGATATCCAGATGGAGAACAGGTTCCAGCTTTGATATAGTGTGCGGTTTCTTCCGTAGATCTGGGGATAGTTTTCCCCTCTTATATAGTGATACGCATTCTCTGGCGCAGTTACAACTGGACTATGTAGATATAAGCCGAGTGCCAACCGAAGTTCGGACACTATGAGACGGTATCATTAGGTTCATAGCTGCCGTAGATTCGTATGCTGTAGAGTTGATAATTTTACCAGCAGATTGCTCGATTGTAGTCTGTAAGCGTATCATCATCTGTAGCTCTTCATGATGACACTGCATTGCATTGCATGCGGCTGCAGTCACTCGGGTAGTTGCTTGAAGGGAAAACAGCAGTCACGCTAGTTCAGAATCCAAAGACTCGTTGTTTTCGCCGTCGGAACTTGTTTCTTCCAATGACATCTGCTCTTGTTCTACGTATCCTATGCTGTCGAGTACAAGCTCGGAGGGTTGCGTCCCCGAGACTAGCGGCGGTCGAGTTCGACTTCAAGCCATCTCGAGCCTCTACTCTCCGGCTTGGCAGCCTATTCCCCTGAGAAAAATTTAAAAGCTTGCTGATTTTGGCAAACAAGCTGACCGGGTCTCAAAAATGGAGTTGGCTGAATTATAGATATATGCATGGTACGCGCACCAGGAACAATAATAATCTAACACGGGACCTATTTTTGTTGGTTTGTTCTGGGGGAGGAATAGTCGAGATGCAGGTCGCGTCGGTTGTTCCTCGCGTCCTCGCCGCCGGATAATAAACGATAGTTAGCGTATGTTTTGAAACGAAACGGTCGACTGGGCTGACACAGAGCAGCGGAGGCTGAGATGGATGGGCTGTCAGCCTGCAGAGTCTGCGACAGAGGCCGATAACGCTCGGCTATCAATAGATAAGAAGCATCTGCCGGTACATTCGATAGGACAAGAGCAGTCGCCAACGTGCGTTTGGGGTGAAGAAAGAGATGACGTGAGAAGAAGATGGCGGTTGCCCCTGCATATGATACGACAGGAGGCCTTCCCGTTTGGACACCTGGCGACGTTCCCAAGGGACGACCGAATCATTACCGCCCGCACGAAATCGAACGGGCCAGCCGACAGCTTCTGGAACGAGAAGACAGCGCTTTCGGAGTGGAAGGAACTTAGAAAACGTTCAACCGGGTTTCGAAACTTCGGAGAGTGAACCTGTTGGTAGAGCGCCGAATCCAACTGCGTTCCCAGCATCCTTTTCTACGCATACCAACAGGTTACACCGCAGCAAATGCTCGAAAGTTCAACCTCATCCCACACCGCGACTTTCAACTGACGGCATTCCGTCGAGACAATATCGCGAAGCCGGGGAACGCCTGCACGTGCATGGCAGATTAATCGACGCGCATCCAGCAAGTGCTCAAGCTGCGACGAAACCCGGCCGATGGACGCCCCTGCTGCCAATTAACTGCATTCTCGTCGGCTGCCCAGGCCGGCTCTCGACACCGGAGCGCGCCACGTGTATCCTGGTTCATCTTCGACATCCGGTGGAATGAACAAGGCGGAGAGTTTCTGCCGTCCGGCTCGTGCGCTCGTATACATGTACATACTTGTACATCTTATTTACCGTGCACGCCCTCCTGCCTGTCCTCGCAATGTGATCGTGGAACCCAATGCAACCCGGCGAAGCAAAGCCCGGCCATGGCCAGGCGGCTCAGCAGGTTGTCAACCCTCTACACACCTTCGCCTCAGCGCTCACTCGCATCGCAGTCACCAAGTGATCACTGCACTCTCGCCGCCATTCGATCCGTCCGTGTTCCATCAAGGCTGATTTGCGACCGACGCTCGTTCCGCTTCCGCTTCAAAGACAGCCCGACGATGCAGTTGCTTATCCTCGGCATCATCCTGCGGCTGGTGTGCGCCGCATCCGCACTCGCTTCCAATGCGCACCACGTCGCCCATCCCGCCGGCCACCTCGACGCAATCATCACGCAGCCCCCGCATCCCACTCTAGTCAACGACCGTCTCCACCCGCGCCAGACGCCCTCTTCGACGACCGGTCGCGTGGCTTGTTCCGCCCTTTCGTCGGTCTACAGTTGGTGCGCGTCTTCTGGCTACGGAAACCTCTCCGGTCCTTCAGCTCTACCCTACTGCGCATGCTATTACAGTTCGACCTGGGTGCCCCGTATCTTTGATAGTCTGGCGACGTCCTGTTACGACTACGTCCGCTCCGTACAACCTAATCCAGCTGCTCTCAGTGGCATCGCTCCCTATCTCAACATCTGCTTTCTCGCCGGCGACGTGAGCAAATCCCTCACGCAAGGCTCTCTCGCCTGCAACACTATTGCTACAATCCTCACCGCATGCGCCGGTCGCACGAACACCCGTGACCTTCCTTTCGGCATCACTCTCTCCGGAAGCAGCTCTCTAGCCAACTGTGCCTGCTATACGTCTTCCACGTATGCTCCCGACCGATTCGATAGTCTCGCGTCCGCCTGCAATACATACACTCAAAATCTCGCTGGTCAGGACGGACCGATCTCATCGCTGGTATCATTATGCCACAATGTCGGCGACGTTCGGCTCACCGCTTCGAGCGCTCTCAAACAATGCGAATCGCTCGAAAGCCGATTGGATTCCTGCAAGGTCTCGTCCGGCACGGCGCTCGATATGAGCGCTGCGAGGCAACAGGCTAGCTGTCTATGCTACGACACTAGATCGCAGTGGATTCCGAAGCCCGCAGACGCAATTGCCAGCTCCTGCTTGAACTATCTAGGGAAGGCCGCGCCACAGAAGGCTAGCAGTTATGAAGCATATGCCAATGGCTTTTGTGAAAGTCTTGGCGATGTACGACGGAGCATCGCATCTACAAGCGCCGTAAGCATTACTACAGCCCGGAAACCTACTAGCTCTATCTTATGAACTTGCTAACCTGAGGCCTATAGGTCCCTGCGGCAACGACACGATCCTCGGCCGAGTCAGCAGTCAGCTCCAGCCGGACAGCAAGTGCTGCAGCGACAGCATCTATTAGCTCGAGTAGAACAGGCGCTCCGGAGAGCAGCGTTCCAATACCTACTGCTGCTCCCGGCCCTGAGAACTCCACTCCCAGCTTGGTTAGTCCCTCAAGATTCTGCATGCACAAACCGCGACCAAGCCTGCTAATTCTCTAACATGATGAATTAGTATCGAAATATACCCATTTCTGCAGCGATATATTTCTCTCTATTCTGCTCGGGACTTAGCCTTCTATGACACCCGGTTATACTTCTGGAACAGCCAGGCTTGGACTTTAACGGAGTAGAGCAGGCCAGACTTGCTTCCATCGACCCATGACTATGATTATTTAATACCTGTATATACTACCTTCCTTCTACGATACCAATATAGACTTATAGCGAGCTCGGATTTCGTTATCCTATTTCATGCTTACAGCATGCATCATATACCATTCACAATAGTGCGCGTAATCCAAAGGCTTCCTCCGTGTGTATTTACGAAGGGTGAATCAGTGTTTTTAGAGAAAATCTTCCTGCATAAGCTGTTCGATACAACGGGGCAATCTTGTGTCATTGAAGAACAGAATATCTTGTGATAAGCAGCAGAACGCTCGAAAGCCAATGCTAACGGTCAAACTACCAACAGTTAAGAATAACAAGTCGAATATGCAGCGAGAGCAACAAAGTCATATCATACGGCGCTAACGCCTCAACCGTCCAAAATATCCACGACGTCAAGTTATCAATTACCACCGAACCCCTAGGCTCTTATGACGGAGTTTGCAGCATCGGTCTTAACGATACGGGGGTGGAAGCTATGGTAAGGCTTCGTAGTTGCTGGTATATCGCTGGCGATCGGAGAAGAGATAGTAGATGATCAAGCCGACGATGGGGAAGAAGAAGACGAGAAGAGCCCAGAGGATCTTGTGGGACGTCGGGCGGCCAGACTTGAAGATCTCGACTGTGCAAGGTGTTCATGTCAGCACGAGACCACATGGAAAGCCCCCGATCCACGAAAGAGGTGCGACCGGGCCAAAGATGGTAGTTGGTGGTGGAACACAAGGAGGAAAACTTACTGAAGATGAGAACATCGAGGATGAAGATGATGAGTCCAACGATACCACCACCGGCACCGTACCCCCAGGCGGTTTCCTGGATGACGATCAAGCCATCACTGATCGGGGCAGCGGTCACGAGGGACGCCAGAAAAGCGGTGAGAAAGAGCAGCAACATGGTTTCAGGAAGAAAAACTGTCGAGATGTTCTGATGGCAGAGAAGCAGCGGTGATGCAAACGTTGGGCGGTTGTTGGCAGATGGTCACCGTCGATGACTGAGTGTAACCAGTTGTAAGGTGGAGGAGGAGGATGAAGAGAGATGGAGAGGAGGAGGTTGAGAGGGAATGAGCAAGTATGCCCGTTATTATAAGGACCTCCACATTCCAGCCCAGCCGTCGTCATCGCCCTCGCGGCAGCAAGTACTAAGAGCAGACATGCCATGTCCAATCGGGCCTGCAAGCAGCCTCTTCGGGGCTAAGCGAATGACGTATGGCGGTCATCTGTCAAGCGGCCAGCTCTGGAGGTCTCCGACGCGTGACAATTGGCCAGAGATCACATCAGATTAGATCGAAAAGATAAGATCGGATGCGATAAGATTAGATCAGATTAGATGCCGCGCCGAGGTGGACGATTTCCTGGCCCCTATTGATCCTGCGGCCACCCACCATTCCTCCCCGATCTCACCTTCCCTCTCCCGCCGCCCGACGACAACGGCAGCTCGCATCGGCAGCGCTTCGTCCCTACCACTCAATCGAACAGAAACAAAACTTCTTCGCGCCCAGGCGGCTCCTACCAAGAACACCTCCGACCATCACGCACCAGACGCAGGCCAGGATCCGGCGCGATGACGGCACGATCGAATGCCACCCGACGAACCTCGAGTCCACCATCGACATCGGCTGGCGGCGCCGGCAGCCCGACAAAGCCCAACCGGGACGGCCTTCGGAGAGAAATCGCGAGCATCGAAGCTGAGGAAGCCAAACTTCGGGCCGAGCTGGCCGTCCTGCGACAGGAGCGGAAGATCTTAGCGGCCGTCATGCAAAGTTGGGGCAAGGGTATCGCTGTGTTATGATAACTCCGTCGCGGCGCATCTGGAAGGAGACATGTTCCTCTCTCCCAATCTCAAGCCGAGCTCGCCAGATCGAAGCCAGGCATGCGAAATTTTGAAGGAAAGAGACATCGCGTCGATGGGAGAGCGGGCCTGGGAAGATATCGACGACAAGACGGCTGAACCCGCCCGGAGGGCGTCACACCAGCTTTTAGGGCAAATTTTTCGTGGATGATGACGGTAGCAACATTTACATTCTAAGATACCCGGATCTTATTTGCCTAGATAATACTTTTAATATCATCAGCGACCCCTCTCATCCTCTCATTTGACTATCGATCGGTAGAAATGTGCATGTAGAACGCATAGAGCGATATCGATAAACCATCCCGCCTCGGCCATAGCGGCGTCGTCACACAGGCTAAACGGAGCTCCCGTCAGTGCAGTCGGCGATACCATGTCTAGTAAAGCCAATTTTTTAGGCGCACTACTCGATTCGGATGGAAGTCCGCGATAAAAGCAGGGAGGCACGGATGACCTCTGTCCTGTATCAGCTTGGTTGAAAGGGCGAGGTTCTCGCTACAGCGACCATGCGCATGCACCGCATCGCCAGCTTCAGCTGAAGCCGCAGTCGGACAATTTATCGCCATTTGCAGAGCGCACTAGCCCTGCCGGAGTCCCAGAGTCGCATTCCCCCTCCTCAGTGCGATAGACTTTTTCGCATACCTTCGGCCTCGAATTCCGAGAAATCAGCCAATGCATTCCACCAGCGCTCCACCACAGCCAATAACGCTTCCCGGATCTGCCATGCTAGCGCAGATAGGTGAGTGGTCACTCGGTGGCATTTTCCCATGCATGAACTTGTGCCGCATCCTGCAGGCGTTCGTGTGATCACTTGGCCTGAGCCCTGCCGAAAAACCACTCCTGCAATCTTTGCGCTTGTCGCCGTCGCAGTCGCAGTCCTCATGGATTCTCACTGTCGGAATGTCAGACTGTCAGACGTGCTCTCTCTTGACAATTCTTATCGTAGCTGATGACGAGGCAGATCCAATGAAACGCTCTTGCCACGAGCGCGCTCGAAGCAATCATCATTCAGATAACGTCTCTTCGCCCGCATCAGACGTCAGCCCAGTCCTGCTCCTTGCGGGAGGGGAGGGTCTTCGTGACGAGCCAACCAAGCGCACGAGCTGTGGGGGACTAATACCTGTTACCCCTGCCCCATGACCGGAAATTCCGGCGGTTGGTGTCTGAGATCGTGAAATCGAGTGGAGAACAGGGCTTGCGATTTCGAATGCCCTGCAGGAGACCCGCTCCTCTTTTTATTTATATTCCGGAATAAGTCCCGAGATCGTGAGGAGGTCGTCGAAACTAGAGCTTCTGCGACATCCCGTTAATTAACGTTGACTGCATCCGGAACCACCATCGAGGAGTATCCATCATGGAGTCAATTGAGCGCGTCGCAATGGTAGAGACGCCCGTGGGGCCGACCGAACAGGAATCACAGCCAGCGCCAACAGCAGAGTTTGAGAAGCAAGAAGAAGAAAAGCCCCAAAGGCCATCCTCGATATCGAGTTGCCATTCGCATGAACATGTCGATTTCAACAAGCAGCGAAGGCTTGTCCTCTGCTTCGACGGGACAGGTATGCGCGACGAACGCCTCATCCGATCTCTTCCTCCACATAAACGCCTGCGACGATGGCGCATAGGCACAGATGCAAGGGCTAACCAGTTGGTGCTTCCGTAGGGAACAAATTCCATGGGAATGACACTGTACGTTCCGCAAAGAGGCGTTTCCAGCAAAACCCGGTTCCGTATCCGTTATCTCGGCTGCATTGATCCTCGATATCCTTCATGCATCGCTATGCGCGCCCAGAAACCGTGCTGGTCCGACTGCCCGCGCTGACACGTTCCGAATATCGCGATAGGACTCCAACATTGTTCGAATCTACGAGCTCCTCGACCGACGCTCGGAAAACCAGTTCCATTACTATCAACGTACGTGGCGCCCGAATCGCTGCCTGTTCTGACTGATGGTTACCCGACCATCTTGGCCTACTATATTCAGTGCATCATCAACACAAGTCCACCCACCATCACGCCAAGGCTAACCACTTATTGCATACTCCACGCAGCCGGCATTGGAACATACGTACAAAATGAGAGAACTTCCTTCATCGGCCGCATAGGTGACAAATTCAAGACGGTCATGGACCAGGCCGTCGGATCTAGTTTCAAGACCCACGTGATAGGCGGCTACTCCTTCATCATGAAATACTATAACCCTGGAGACTGTATCTATATCTTCGGCTTCTCTCGTGGCGCCTACACGGCCCGCTTTCTGTCAGAGATGCTCGCCGGCGTCGGGCTCCTGTCTCGAGGTAACGAAGAAATGATAGAGTTCGCCTGGAGGACCTTCAGCGATTTCCAAACATCCCGGCACGACGGCGGGAAACTTGACGAGAAGAGACGCACCTTCATGAGAAAGTTCAAGAAAACTTTCTCTCGGAGTGGTGTGAATGTGCGTAGACTCGCCTTACAATACAAGCAGTAGCATTTCGGAGTTTGTGTGCTGATACTCTCGGATCTCAGGTGCACTTCCTCGGTTTGTTCGACTGCGTTAACTCTGTCGGCCAGCTCGAGCCTCCCTTCTGGCGCCGCTCGTACAGCTACATACCCATGGGATCCTCTGCCACTCACATCAGGCATGCAGTTAGCGTGCATGAACGGCGGCTGAAATTCAAGCCCGCCCTTTACAAAGGATTTATCGACCACAACGACCTCAAAGAAGTCTATTTTTGCGGCAATCACGGCGATGTTGGTGGAGGATGGGGTAGAAGCGATGAACAGCGCCGCGTTCTCAGCGATATACCGCTCGCCTGGATGCTGGAAGAAGTCCGAAACCTTCCCGATACCGAAGTCAAGCTCGAGTTCACTCAGCCCGATGAGTTCATCCTCGAGCGAGACGCTGCGGAAGCTGAACGCAAGTTCGAAGAGCACCTCCGACAATTCGGCAAGGGAGAAATCGACGATGTGAAAGGAATGAAGCCCCACGATCCCTTAAGCTTTAGTGGAGGGCTTAAGTGGTATGGAGTGCTCGGATGGTGGATCCTAGGTGGGTTACATGCTCTTATCCAAGCCTCCCACCCCGAGCAAAGCTCTGGAGTCCGCCTTTCGGATAGCCTCCTCGAACATGTCAAAGCGTTAATTTAGAACATGTTTTGCTGACGTGGTTCCCAATTCCATGGGCTTGCAGAAGTCGTGCCCTTCATATCTCGACTGGAGTACGAGAAAGGAAAATGGGTTCCCCGCTATTGGCCCCCAAACTTTGGCGCATCCAGGGACATTCCGGCCGACGCAGACATCCACCCATCTTTAGTCGCATTGCAGGAGGGCGGTGTTCTTAAACCAACAGAGGTCCCGAAGCTCCTGGCCAACAAGGATCACTATACTTTCAAGGTCAAATAGATTGACGCCAAGAATCGACCAAAACCCTGGAGGCAACTAAATCGTAGGCGCCGGTCTAAAAGCATGGATCGTCAACAATTGTAACCCGCAGGCATATTAGTTCATGGTATATGGCTTTGGGTCATGCGCAGCGGGTGCTATGCACACCCTAATACCGCGTCTACGTGATTCTAGGGGATCAATGTGGGTCTCTCGACAGATTCAGCCGCATATACAACATACGAGGTCGCAGATCGACAGAGGCTCAGTTGAGCTCTGGTTTCTATTCATCGCAATCACCAAGACTCCGTATGTTCTATCTTTAACATCGAATTTCTTTACACTTTTGGCTTGTAGCGTTTTACAACATGCATTGCTGCGGCATGCGCAACTATATTGTCTAATACACTCAGAATATACTTCTGTTCCCACACATTAATTCATTATATGACATCTTTGAAGCTTCATTAGCATTCTCTTTTTACTGGCTCCGTGGATGCGATCGCAGCATCCGGAACTTATTAGGCTGCCACACCACCAGACCCGAAATATCAGTCGGCGCATTAATAAATGCTTTAGTACCGACAACATATATCCACTACATGCACTCACGGTAGATTTCCTTGGGGCCTTAGTAATCTCTGCCCCGACGCCCTGTAAATGGCGGCTTCACTTACAAAGCGGGGTGGGGTGTTATAAATAGAACCATCGATCATCGATCTCCCGGCTGCGCTGTCTGGATGCAGAGCCAAGCGTGCCCTTCGACCAACGCAAAATATTGTGTTCGTCGGGCTGGCCAAACGCTAGGCCTAACGTTATACCAAGAGAGCTCTGAAGGGAAATACCCCGTTAACAAAAGCACTTACCTGTCCAGTCTGACCAAGCCTCTGGTACACGGACAGAGCACTCGAAATTCCTCCACAAGGAGGACGATATCAAGCTTGAGTTGCATCATACGGCGTATTGCGTTCAGATATCAAGCATCGGCTAGCGGCTGTATACAACCAGCATCAATGTCAGACGCATGCAGAACAGTTATATTCGTCGGCGGCAGCATGCGGATAGACCCAAGAGCCGTAATCTACAGTCGACGTATCTACATGCATGAAGCTTAGATGTAACCTAGGCGGACGCAGCTGTCAGATTACGTACGCCAATGATAAAAATCTAACACACGAACAGCCAACTGGAGCATGTATTGGTATACTAGCGACTAAATTGAAATACTTAGAGTGACCACCTGATGCCTGCATGAGACTTTCGCTTCGAAGCTAGGCCGTCGGGCTAGAAGTGTCAACGAGAGGGGTGGCTAAATTAGCTGAGCCCAGGGCAATGTCCCGGTCCCGATCTGCCAGTTGAATTTGCCACCAAATATGCATGCCGAGTCGCTGGCGATAAACGCGTGTATGGCTGTAAGGTAAGATGGTACAATATATCTGGCTTCAACAGTCCTAGTTTCGCCGCCCCAAGTATTTGCTGATACTGATTGTCAAATGCACGGATCGAATATCAAGCAGCGGATGTTTACAATTAACGTTGCGCGCGACGTATATGCGTAATTCGAACGCGTGGAAAAATAACGTATACATTCAAACGTTTGTATACAAACGTACACAAATTTGCAAATTTATACAGTTAAGTGCGTTCGACTGCACTTTCATCGGTGCTACCCTCGGCTTATCGATGTAGCTTGGTCCAGCCTAATTACATGTCTAGCTCATCCTATTCGAGTCCAGGTCCAATCAGCGCCTAAGAACTGGTTTAAGAAGTTGAGGTACGTCAATATACTGTTCAAAATGGTGAGCTGCGATTCAAAGAAAGGTCTTCTAGTGTCAGGGCAATTGTACAATGTCTCCGTCTGCACTGAAGTGAGACCCGCGGCTCTGACATAAAATTGAAGAGTACCATGCTTAATCTTGATTCGGACCAATCTCAAGCAGATCTGTAGATGTCCAAGCTCAGATGCCGACCATCTTACCCACCCTGAGAACCCTCATAAATTTGGACGCGTTGTCAAGAACATCGTGCATAGGAGTCTACTCTGTGAATAACCTGAAGGCTGACGCTCAAATACATGCGGCAGTCTACCTGCGCAGTCGCACGGAGCTTTAAGTTACGGCGGTAACCTTGATATTGTAATGGATGAAATTCCGGCACTCAAGGCTCGGAAACCGAGCTCTTTGCGGAGCATACTCGGCACACAACCGCAAATTAAACCGTGGACGTTATGCAGCTGGGCCCCTGCACGGGTTCCGAGTTCGTCGTCGGTCTGAAACAGGATTTGTAAGGGAGGACACGGAAGGCCAAAAGCGTATCAAGGATTCGGCCCAGTCAGTTATCGAGGTGGTTTCGAAAGGGAGGGAAGTCTAGTTTGCTCCTGGTCAACCCCCGGGCCCCTACCAATATACAAACGCACACGCACACGACCTCTTAGCATATACTGCTGACACTATTCCCTGCATATGCAGGATCATGGCCTACTTTCGCTGATGCATCCGTAGAAAGACGAGCAGAACCGAAGGTAGATAGCGTAAGCCGCATACGTATCAGTTTTGTGCGCGCATCATTTAGGAAAGCCATGATTCAGCTTCTATCGTCTTATGCGTCGTCACGTTGCTTCAGCGCTGAAGCAGCTACAGACCCATCTTAAGCATATCGGCGTGCATACGTCAATTTGGGCATCGTCTTTGGTAAAAGACCGCTTTTAAGAAATCTAGAAAATCAAGGATTGCTGAGAACCAGAAACTAACCCCATCAAATCCTAGTCTAGTATTAAGAAGTTCCGCGTTGCAATACAATACTAGTCGACTAGTTAAATATTTTCTATGGTCAAGGGTATAACATAGGTTTTATTCGCGGACTAAGCATCCTCGTCTTGATGTAATCTACAACTACTTACTTAGCTAAGTATATACGTAGTAGTACTTCTTCATTGGTGTTAGAATATATATTTTAATCAAAGAGGAATGTGAATCTAGCTTCGTCGTATCGAGCCGGCTGAAAAGCGCCAAGTTACCAGGAATCTGCTGATGGCATCTACGCGAGCCAGTAAATCTATAGGTGCCAACGACTTTGAAACCAAAAATTTCACACCATAAGAAACGATATGCTATAAATATCCTGAATAGAAGTATTAGTCAAGTGCCCGTCAATTCGGAAACCGATACAATGGCCACATGATCACGTCAATAGACCCGGCTGGCGGCGTGGCTTCACCCGAGACAATGTATTATGCAGGGTAGAGTTCCTAAGCGCAGACGTCACCAGAGCTGCTTATTATAACGACAATGAACCCGGGATTCCTATTCGGAGCAATCTCGAAGCTTTTATCCGATCCTAGATGTATTAGTAACTTCAACTGTTGACGACGCGGATGTTCGGCGTCAAACCCTCGTAAATTGCTAGCAGGTGCTACAGGCTGCGAATGCCAAGATTCGGTATTATAAATCTGACCGAACTACTCATATTTGGGCTCCATTTGGGTGCGTATATCGACAGTTACTGCAACTGGTGATATAGTCAGCGCAGCAGTTGGAAACCGTGCTGTATGAAGTGATAGCAATATGGATCATAATGATATACAGAAGTAGTCCCCGGAGAGGCTAGTGCCGCAACCTGCGCCGGTGAATTGTCTCAAACGATAAGCCTCCGATATGCATCTCTATATTCTTTTTTGAAATCGAAGCAATTTACGCATGCATGCAAGGGCGCTGAAGGGAAACTTGAGCCGGCAAATGCATAGCACATGTCCGATCATTGTCATCGTAGGGCCTGACCTCGATTCGAAGGCACACGCGCGCATGACGAACGGTTTGTTGTTACGTTTTTCCGAGACAGACGGACGCGGATGCGAGCTACGCAATGCAACTGACGTATGTGGACTTCGCAAGCCCACACCACGACTGATATATGTACTGTATGTACTGTATGTACAAAGAGTGGAGTGAGTAGACACCTGCGTACAAGCTGTCGCGGCATCTGAACAGCGGACTTGAACGGCGTCTACACCTACATACCTCGAGTCAGCATCTGAAATGCGAATGGCACAGCCTAAAAATAAATGCAGCAGCTTTGACTTCGGAATCGTCTACTGACTAGGCTCCGATTTTGAGTCACGCTGATGGAGGCAGCTTCACAGGCTTGAATTTAAGCCGAGTCGGTGTGAATGTAAGGTTGCAACCGACACCGTCGAGCTGCATATGCAAAGGGATCGCAGCTCCCGTGTCAAATGTCGGCTCTCGGGCTATTCAGCGAGCTGAGTTCGATCTGCAGATCGGATGAGGGCATTGGGACAGGTAGCTACCTGGGCGGTGCATCCTACTTGTACTTGTACTTGTGCATGTACGCTGGGGCACGCATGGCCACGAATGAATGTTTGACTTATGTAATGAAGCCTTCCGCGTTAGCGAGAGATATCGGCAAGACGCGATCGAAACAAAAGTACCAAAACAGCAGCCTGGTCCCTCGGTCGGACCTTCGACTCTCCTGTGTTTCTGATCTTGTTTCCGGCGGACCTGCCGACCAGGATGTTTTTGGAATCATGAGCGAAAGTTTCGAGCTTGCTTCTCCGCGCGCTGTTGGCCGGGGATGCTTAGTCAACGTCGGAGCGGCCAACCAGACGACGACGATGAAGGCTCGCATGTTGACGGCCCCGGCTCTGGTTGCCTAAAGGCCTGCCTCCCAACAGGGCTTAGAGAAATCCAAATCAGCCATGAAGGCGGGGCAGGTTCCCGCAGAACTCGCATGACGGCGTCGCGTTTTTGTGGGAGGAGTTTCTTTTTCGCGTCGAAGGTTGTCTGCGACGACATCCATGCTGAAGACAAGAGGCAAGACACCGCCCTGGCCTGGTTACCTGGTATCCGCTGGATGAGTCGATTCGAGAAAAGCCCAGGGACACGGCCACGACCACGGCCGGCTCGCTGGTGGCTGGCTCCAGGGTGGTGTGTTCTTCCTCGGAGACCATAACGTTATGCTCGCGCAGCGCTTGGCGGGGTCATGGACCATTCATTGACTAAACCGATACAGCTTCGACGGGCCAACCTGACGGCCTGTCTCATTCGGCGTGTGTGCATGCGTGTGAATCGAGTACGGAGTAATGTACTTACGGCCTGCTGGGGGTGAGGGGGGCCAAAGAGCGAGCCCGCGAGAGAGAGGAACCAGCTATATGAACAGCGAGAGGAAACTAGAAAAGAGCCTCCTTTTTCCCGCTGACTACTCGATTACACACCTGTCCACGTTCCACGCACTCACGCACGTCTTCCTCAGCGCTGGGCCCATCCCATCCGGCCTTCTTGTTTTCCTGCCCCTTGTATTGGTAATTTCTTAGTCACCAGCCCGACGCCGAACGTTATTCCCACATACGGGCAACGCACAACCGCGCAGCGGATTCACCACTCGCTCAAAGACCACACCGCGACGGCCCGTGCCTGTCGCCTTGATATAATAAACCTCTGGCCTGTCTCACGGGGAAAGCCACCGTACTGCTGTATGAGCTCCCGGCCGGGTGATGGTACATTGCGGAATCAACCATGGCAGCGCCAAATAAAGTGACCAAACGAAAGTCGCCAGTGCCCGTGCCGGACGTTGCAGGCGCGAGCGACGAGAGGTTGGAGCACATCGAGGACCCCGCCGAAAGAAAGCGCGTCCTCAATGTTCTCGCCCAAAGACGATACCGTGCGTAATTAGCCCAGTTTTCTTTTCTATCTCTCTCTTGTGCTCTTTGCATCATCCTCTTGAATTCCTATTTCAATCGATCTAGCTTTAGGCTCTGAGGTCGAGAGTCAACTCAACTCGGCTTCGTATCGCGCTTCTAGCCTTCTCTGCCACGAAACCTGCCTTAACCACCTTCGCTTTCCTTTCCCCGATCCGTGGTTTTGCACGGCTTTCTGTATCGCACAAAACCTGCTGTAGCATGAAGACTTACATCCAGATGCAGTGGAAATGAATATTGACATGGCCGTACTGCTTGCCAGGACGAAGAAAGCGCGAGCACCAACTCGAGCTCCAGCTGCAAGTTGAAAGACAGAAGCAACTGCAGAGAGACCATTCTCTCTCCCAAACCAAAGAATCCAGGCTATCCGACGGCTACTCTGGTTCCTCGGACCGGTCTGACAACGCTCGCGAGCTCGAGTACCTCCGTCGACGCGTAGCTCAGCTTGAAGCCGTCCTCTACGCCAAACCCTTGGAGACACAGTCGACTGCCGCCGTGCCACTTGGCTCGTCGGATCCCTTCGATGCATTTGGAAACACGGCCGCCGTCGAGCACGCGCTGTCGACGTCCAGCGACTCCGAGGCGGGGACATTCGGATCAGAAGGGATCCTCGAAAATTGGATGCTTGCCCAAGCAAGCAGCTCTCAAGGGGTAACCGCACCCATTCACCGGTATGCTAGTACCGCGTCGCTGACAGCTCAATTTGAAGCAGTCTAGCTTCCAGCCCACTCCACGCCCAAAAGCTCACAGTCTCCCCTCCACGTTGGCGCTCTACGGAAACAAATCCGTCATGCAATTTGATGATTTCTCGCCATCATAATCCGCCGACCGATCATTCAGCTAGCATACCGCGTACTCTCACGCATCCTGGCGCTATGCTGTAGGCCGACTGTCCTTGGTGATCGAATTCCCCGATCCTCCCTACCAGGACGCGCCTGCACTCCATAATGCACGGCATCAGTCGAAGAGCGACTCGTCCCTTTGCAATTCCGAGTAATGTCGGCGAGGGCTCAATATACACATATAGACGCCAAAGAATACAGAAAAAAAGGCGTTACTAATGGTGTCGATACATCGACAGGATACGCTTCATCGTATTCTAAAGCAATCCTCATCCTTGTTTCGACTTTCGCCAATCTTGGTCTCTCGAAAGCCAGCAACGCGGCGGGAAGTTGCTTGGAATACCAGAGGTCTCCGGAAGTTCTCACAATACGGTTCATCATGGCGTTTGGACAGAATATTGTATCAAGTGTACTTTCACCACATATCTACAAGGTCCATCTCGTGCTTCGCATTTCTCAGCATGCACTATTCTTTGAGGCATATACTTATTTTCAGGTACATAATTATCCGGTTTCATTTCAATATCTTCTATCTTCTGGTACGGTTCATACTACGGTTATGTTGCCTTCGGGTCCGGAGTTGGAATCTAACGGGCGTGATGATTTTTTTCTGGTGGATCTCACACATATGGGTTGCTGTCCTTGATGTTCACTTGTGTCTTTCCTGATTTTGTATCACTTACGAAAGGAAATTCCATTCTCATAATACATGTCACGTTCCGATGAAAGAAATTCAAAGAAAATTCAACGCTTTCCTTCTCATACACGAGACTCTGGCTGCTTGCGTGTTAACCAGCGTTACAGCGAGCCGATTCTAACAGCGTCCCCGAGACTACGATTCTAAGCTTCAGCGCAGGACCGTACGGGGTCAAGCCTCCACAGCTTGAAGTTCTGTCCTTAACCGAGTATGCTGCAGTTGGTCGCTGCATATCTTCGAACTCAGCTGCACTTTCAATCTATCCTTTCATTCCAGGCTGTGCATTAGAGTTATAGCCCGGCTGCATCTTGCCGTGTGTACGGATACAGATGCAGAGAGGACTGGACCTGCGCTTGTACTTCCATGTTCCGACGAATAACCGCTGCTGCCTTCTACCACTAGCAACTGAACCGACAATCTAGAATACCGTAATGGTACAAATAGCTGGGGATCTGGTCCTTCATTAGTGGCTGTGTAGCATTCTCTTCCGTCGACGACTGACCTATCTTGCACTTTTGGCGGGCGGTTTGCTCTTTAATTAAATCGTGAAGCACGATAGCTTGTGTAACAGGTCATTCAAAGTCCCCATTCATGCGTCGTTGGCATGCATGCCGAACCTCAAATGGTATTATTTCAGCACGATGGAACTGTTTGCCTTGCTGGCTGTGGAGATCGATCACATTCAGCAGTCGTCCGGTTACTGGCAGCCTGGATTCCTCCCAGCTCCCCCCATGCCAACTCGACTCGGTGAGTCTGAGAACACCAGATTAGTTCTTCCGGGATGTCTTAACGACCAACTGGTGCATCGACGGGGCTGAATGAACGGTAAATCACATCTCCTGTAAGATGTACTCTTTGTACAGGTACCCGGAACAGGACGAGGCGCCAGAATTCGGAGTGGTGGTCTCCAAGCCCTCGGCCAAGAGGTTGGAGGACTGTCACGGGCGACGGGCAAACACAGATCCCGACTACGCAGCAGTCCCAACCGTCTCCATTGCGGGTGCCTCGGGTTATAGCCCGTGTGGTGTTGGTACCCTGACGGAAAAGTTCAAGGGCTGCTAAAAATACTCGCTTTTGGGGTGCAGCGCTGCTTATGACGGCAACGTTTCTGGCATCGATCGAGCTTCTGCCGAGACGCACTCGCCGGTCGCTAACCCCTGTCCTTCATTCTCCCCCCGACTCAAGCTTCCCTCGCTAGCTCATGCATCGAGCGAGGGAGCCCGAAGAATAACAAAAAACAGGCACTGCAAACACAGTTCGCTCTTCACGAATTCAAAGTACGTACTGTGTCGTTCGGTTCCGCAGCTTCATTGATATGTGGGTCCGCTGAGTTCTTCAGTCCAGGTTCGGACCCGCGGAATATATCCCGGCCAATTAGCATGTCAGCGGCCAAATGTACTGGTTGCATGGAGAGCATGCTTCCTTGGTTGACTAATTCTCGTTCTGACAACGGCGGAATCTGCTGATGCCTCGACCGCCTAATAACCTTGGGGCCTACAGGTATTTTCTTGCTGCAAGACAGGGAGACAAGTGCCAGGTAACCCATGTTCGGGCCCGATACTATACTGTCGCCTTTCGGACGAGAAGTTTTGAAACCCACAGCACCGAACGGAGAGAATTTAGCAAAAAACAGAATATAATCTACTTCGTACGACACTTACTTTCCCTAATCACTGAGGTAAAAGATATAAGCCATCTGATAGTCCATTCTACTTGGAAACCCTCCAACGGAATCTAGTCTCTCGTGGTGCCGAAATATCCCCAAGCTCAATCAGTGCGCTAATATTCAAATTGCAAACGCTATCCAATCGCTTGTTTCATTACGTCGGGCATACCCGGGTACACGGCTGGTCCTGATTTCTACAATTCGAAAGAGCTTGGATTCGCACATCCTGTGTTATTGGGCGCGCGAGGGAGAAATTCAATTTTCACCATAATCGTCTTCACGCTCTGGAAATTTAAATCTAAGATCTTGGCTCTTTCTGTATCTTGCGACACTCGAGCACTCGAGACCGTTAGCTGCCATGGAACAATGAACAGTGCAGTCTCGCGTTGTACGGCCTGTGTTGCATGTCGCGTGCCGCTCAGATCTGCCCCGTTTGTTCCAAACAATCTGGCCGGACGAAACCACTTTCGAACCGGATACCAGCATAGCAGTTCTACACCGGAGATTTCTTTCATCTTAAGTATTACCGTGACTACAATCACGGACATGAGTCCTTCCCAACTTGGAGGAAATTCGTCGGACCTTTGTCCCAACATCCCTAGCCGCTGAAGTCTTAACATTATGAAGTTATACTCTTTGCAAAATCTGTCAAGCGGCGCGCCGGTGGATCGTACACTACAGATCATCTACTACCTATGCATGCGAGGATAATTACACTTGTGCGCCCAACACAATCTCGGATCTCATATCTTCGGATATTTCCTCAACCGATGATCCCGCTCATCTATCCGGCTGGTGCGACTAGAGACAATCTTTGATCACGGACGTAAGACCAGTTTCAGGCACCATTGTGGAGCACGATAGACCAGCTGCATTACTACAACAATAACAACCCCAAATTCAGTGGTGTCATTTTCGTGTTGAAGCTATGGTGCACTGAAACTCGTCGTCATATTAGACCCTATGCTCATAAATTTGTTTCTAGGGAAATCTCAACAGACTTCGAGATCGTTACCTACCTAGTTATATATGATGATCAAATGCGATGGTTGTCCACGAGGGTACGATGCTAATATTGAAGAAAGAATCGATGGCAGCGATTTAAAGTTGGAAGACTCCCCGCTAGCTCTCTTAGATTTTGTTCTCTCAACCTCAATAGCGATATCCGACTGTGGCTCAAAGTCTGCAATTCTTGCTTTAATATCTCCGCATCTTTCTCAAGTCAGCAATCTTACTGGTGCACCTGATTTTCAATCCCGTCATATGATCATCAATCTATATAAACTACATATTAAGCAATAGAGGAACTTCGTCATTTACACTGACAGCAATGCTCTTCTCATATATTACCACTGCGATTTTGGCCGCTGCCACCTTTGTTACCGCTACTCCTACTCTTGGTACCAATGTCAAGCGCCAGGAATTGCCCGTTCCATCCCTTTATGGCCCCTTTAGGCGTAAGTTATCCTTATTCGCAAACTTAGATCGCAGAACGACGCCTTGCTTTAGACTCTCTATTCAAAGATATACCCAAAGTGTGGTTTTCGCTTTCTTGGGCTTTATTCTCTCAGTGCTCGGAACAGCAACTTGGTATGCTGGTACCAGTGTTGGAACACTTTTCTACATGATGCATCCTGACATATGCTATAAAATTAGTTAGAATGATCGCCCCTGGGCCCACGTACAGAAACAGATATGCCTGGCTTCAGGCTTACGACGCGTAAGTCGACTCTTGCTTATGGTTTCATCTCAACAAGAGAAGGCGGTATTTTACCAAATGGCTAAATACATCGACACCGTCCCATTTTCATGAATAGTGTTCGTCCAGCACCATTAGCTAGCGCCTCCGTCTTCAATTACGAAAATGCAACTGGCCGCCTCTGGGTCGGGGATAACATCCTTGCCCCTACCGTTGGAGGACTGAAGCTGAACCTGACCAGCAATCTGGCGCCTCTGGCTTTCGGTCCTCTCCTCCAGCCTTCTTGTGCTGCTAGCGGCGGAGTCACGTATGAAACCCTGTTCAACTTTGATGGGGGAAACCTCTTGACTCTTGCTGGTGTTAATCGGTGGCGTGGCTGCACTTCATATTCTTCGATTGGTGTTGGACCAGGTATCAACTTTCAATTCGGACAGGGAACACCTACGGTACCCGATTGCCAAATTGTGCAGCTTCAGTACGAGACTGTGGTGAGGCCTTCTACTTGAGCAAGTTCTTAAGCTTGGTACGGCCAGCCCTGTCGAGGACAGTAATAGCTACTGCGCGAGCGGGTCGGTTTCCAAGATAACAGTTTGTGGATTAGAATTGATGGATAACAATGTGGTTGACATTCTTCTAAGCAATTGATCCGCATGCGAAGCGAAGCTAGGTGGCTGGAAATTTCTCTAAGTTTTTTTAAGGTGGGACTTTATTTTCTGGGAAATACATCGAGCGATAACAAATATTGCTGAGAAAATTCGGAAAACTAATACCTGATTCTCAATCGATTGTATCTAAAATTCATCATTTAATCAAAGACCATTTGACTGCGCACCATGGGGAGCAAACCTCTACTTTTTATACTTTATAGGTAGCCAGAGATTATGAAACACCCGGGCACCAGATCTGCAGAGATTTATCGATATATGTCTTGAGCCCCATTTGCTCCAGTTAGTTAAGCTTTGGGCTGGAGCGCTAACGTGAAAAAGAAGTGTCTATAGGTACTTCCATTGCAGTAAGTTACTCTAAGATAACAATACGTATTATCTTGCTCTCCAGACAAAGGTTCCTGCCAAATGTGTGCCCAGGTATATATCTGGGGGCTTTTTGCGGGATGGGTATATAAGTATCTAGTAAGGGTAGATACTCGGCGGACATGTGAACTGAGTAAAATTTGAATTTGAGGTTTTAAATTTACCCAGGTACATTAATTTTATCAACACGCGAAGCTGTGTAGCTCGCATATATATATATGACCTCTCACCAATGCTTTCATGTAGGTAGTCTGTGGATGTCTGAAATGAACTATCTAGAAAACCTAAGAATGGGGAGGGCCTAAAGTGAATGCTGGGGCAACTACAGACCAAACACATACGCAATGCTCCAGAGTTCTTTCTGTGATGATTTCATGTAAACTTGGCCAAAGGATATGCACACGCACATAAATTCAGGTTATTAATTGATACGATATATATGGGCAATCAACAGCGGCTTTACATATAGCTAGGGCGGGGCCCGCGAGATATCGCTAGAGTGACACAGCTTCGTACATTAGAACCGACACAAGTGAGAAAACCTAAGTTACATGAAGCTAGCTTGGCAGTATATTGGTGTTTGCTTCAAGAAGCGGGATCATTGCGGCCTTGACTTTGTAGATACGGCAAATCTATATTTATCATAGTTGGAAGGTGGACGCCACCGCTTGCAACTAACTGCTGCGCGGCATGCTTTCATTCCTTGGCGAATACGTTTTTCAGAAGCGCTTGATGTTCTTGGGCGACTCGATCGAAGACGCGATGATCTCGGGTTCGTAGGGCTTCCTACATGATGGATTTCTTAATATCACTGCAAAGAAAAGAGCACGGCGAATTTAGCTCCCTCGTGCACAGCTTGCATATCATGCCAATCTGGCCATATACGGCATCAGCATAATCCGATATCACTATGTAGCCTAGCCCAGAACACCAATCTCCAGGATTTTAAGTCTCTTAAGTTTCAGCAACTAATCGGCCTCAGACTCAGTGTACACCAGAGTGTGACTGTGGGAACTGATATGTAATGTCGAAATCGTGCGGTTTACATACGATCACTGTGATTATTGGGCCCGGGTTGTCTAGCGAGCCAGACGCCTTCCTTTGGCTACAAAGATTATTATGGTAACGAGCCAAAGAGTGAAAAGTCGTAACATGTCATATTTACCTAAAGTCTGTGAGAGTCGGCCGCCTCTGATATGCGCAGATAGTGATAGTACATATACATGATGCTTCAACCTAGAACGCCCGACATGATGAATAAGAAATAACTTAGAATAAATCCTGAACGCCGACGGTTAATGCTAAGATGCAAACAATGAAAGGTATCATAGAAGAATGTATTGACAGTGAAGGCGCAGCGTTCGTCTTTTTGCTGTTGCCTGCTAAGACGGTTTCCGTCGCTGTTGCCGCTGACACGACGCTTGGTTCATCAGTCGGGAAAGGTTTTCGGGAGCTAAATGGGGCCGGAGTGGTAGCCTGAGCGGCTGTATAGGTAAACTGCAACGTTGTACATGGTATCCAGCTGCTCATCGCACTGATCCAAAGAGACTGAGCATTGACAGCATCAGTGATAGGAGTGCCAGTAAGAGAAACGTGCATGGAGGTTGCATGGCGTAAAGTAGCAGTGATTCCATTGACAATGGTTTTTGTGGGGACCAGGTCGCCAAAGTTGCCTGCGTTATCAGCAGCGGCCGCTACATCCTCGCTGACGTCGGATCCATGCAGGCCATCGCGGATCAAGTACCGGAGCTGCGCGCCGGGTGGGAAATTACTTCCACATTGAGGGATGTCGGTGGCCACGGTGTCATTGGTCGGTGCGTCATCGTTTTCTGAATCTACTGAAAGAGCCCGCCAAGGATCGAATTGGCCGTTCGTCCATAGAGTGTTCGGCAATTCCAGATACCACCCTTGATACTTTTGATTGATGGCATCTACGTTCGGTCCTGCGCTGTTCACTTGCTCTGATTCGCCAAACAAGCCCAAGCATTGATCTATCTGGGCCGTCACATTGATAAAAGAGGGAACGAGATTTTCCGGTCGTGACATGTTAGCCACTTGAAAAGCTCCAAACTCTGAGCAGACTTGCCACAACCACGAATAGTCGTCCAGACTGGAGTCCAGGGTGCCGTCAGTAGTGCTAAGCGTTTGTCGTTTCTTGTTGTTCTGGCGACTGGCCGCATAGTAACTGAAGGCACTGGTCGAAGCAATTGCTTTCGCGTAGGCTGCTGCAGCTCGTTCGATTGTCTCAGTTGCGAACACGCCTTCTGGCGTGCCGTTGGGGTCATAGGCTGTTTCCATTATCTCGCAGAAACGGCCGAGTGTGCTTTCTGAGATGCCGTAATACTGAGTTACGGGGTTTCATTAGTAGCGAACGAAAACCAGCGATATGAATCTGGAGAGAGTCGACTGGCTGAATACCTGGAAGTTTGCAAAGGGTGTCCATGCAGCATCACGCATAAAGTCTAGCCTGGCATCCCATATTGTTTCAGGGCCGTAAAAGCCGCTTTGCTGTTGGAGGATGTCCAGCCAGCCTTTCTGGTAAACGGCCTCGATGAATTGGTCGAGGAGACTCGGATCCCGATTGAGCCATGCTTGAGAGAGCCAGTCAGCAGCTGCGTGGAGGTCAGCCGAGCAGTTTTTGTGATTTATTGCGAGAGCACTATAAAAAGCCAAGGGTCGTTAGCGCGCACTATTGCTACGAGAGAATCAATAAGAAGTGAGATTGTCAGCACGCACTCTTCGACCGCAGTGAAGTATTCCCAGAAATCCACCTTCAGTTGAATTGGGGCGGACGATGATAGCGTCGCCTTGAACAAGCCTGGGTTTCTCTTCGCGAGCCAGGCGCCTCGTGCACCAGCGTAGCTGACCCCAATGAAAACCCACGGTGCTTTGTCCGGGGTCAATTGCTGGGCAGGGAAGTCCTGGAACTTGTAGGTGAAGTTGCTTGCGAAAACGACCACGTCCTCGAGCGCCTGCTCGATCGTCAGGAATTTGTAGAAGTTGGTCAACCCAGCCGGGCTTGCGCTGTACAGGTCTCTGGCGACGCTAGTGTGGGGCGCCGACTCTCCGTAGAAGCGGTGTTCGAAGACTATAAGAAGCCTGCCGGGAGGTCAGCGAAACACACCCAATCCCACGTTGTGTCCAGCACCAGCACACGTACCCGTTGAACCGCTTCGCTATCGAAACCGAGAAGTCTTGTTCATCCGACATCCCCACAGCATAATTTTCGGCCGAGGATTCGCCGACATCGTGGACTAAATGGCAGCAAGTAAGTACGCCGGGTGCAAAAGACTCGTCCCTCAAGAGCTCAATCCTGCTGAGGCAGAGCTGCGGTACTAACAGATAACGGGCCCGCCCGGCTTGTAGTATGCATCTTGGACGTAATACCGATTCCGGAAGGTTTGGGCGCCAGGGCTCTGGCCGAAATGATCAAGCGGCAGTTCGACGTAATAGGGGTTTGACGACGGGTCGCTGTCGCCAACAGCATTTGCGACAGTCGAAAAGTCTCCCGTGCTATGTCTCCCTACTCTATGTTTTCGCAGTAAGTCGACGCTCGTCCGGGATACCGAGTCCTTCCAGGAAATAGCTGCTGACACGACCGCGGTCTGTATCAATATGGCCGAGGAGAGCCTCATCCATTTCATGATTAGTAAGATGCTGCTAGCGTTTCCACCACCAGGGTCGGGGATAACGCAAATCCAAGCAAAGAAAAAGAAGGGCGGATAAGAAACAGAAGAAGGAGATGAGGTGCAGCTCGCAGAGCGAAGAGCCTGAATTTTACTGAGGCATAAGACTGCTTACGTACGGAGCAGAGTGCACGAGTGAGCCATTGCATCGGCCCGTGGTTTGGTACCTGGTTCCATGAGTCGAGCTGAATTGCTTGCTCCCCGCCCCAGTGCTAAATATCGCCTTTCGCTTCTCCCGTTAAGGAAAGAAGGTTGTGCAAAGGCTAATGTCATTGGTCAGGCATCTGCCGCTTGACTCCGATGCAGCTAGTAGAACTTGCGGGCTGTGCTGCAAACGGGGCAGGGGCGATATTCTTGCTTGCGACCGAGCCTCGTATTGATCTTGACCTCAAGCCATGTCTTGAAGGGCCTTAGAAGGTCGTAATGCGCAAACGCTTGTGGAGTGCACCTTTACAGGAATTCTTTTCGGCAATAAATCCCTTATCCTAACATATTAAATACGGGTGGATGAGACACCGCTGACGCTAGATGACAGCCTGGAGCAGTCGCAGGATTGAGGCTCCCACATCCCATGTTTCGATTTGCTTTCCGTTTCCTCAGCTAAAAGCTAACCGCCAGCTGGTACGCCAGATTCACGTCTCCCGCATACGACAACGTGCTATCCGCACCAATGACAGTGACTATCGGTGCTCTTCCATTGAAAACAGAGATGGCACAATATCGCGAACAAAGACCTCGTTGTCATTCTCCTAGTACGACAACGGTATATCCCCCCACGTTTTGGCCATTCTGGGTGCTGCTAATTCTGTAAATGTGAGCTTTCCCCTGCCCGGGATTACTGTCCGTCGCGACGAATCCAACCTTCATATCGTCACCAGCAACGCCCTGGGCGTCGCCGATTACTCCTGCAGCTCTGGCGTTGCCGATAGCGCCTAAATCTGGAAGGCCAGCGTTGGCCTGCGTCGGCGGCGTTATTCCCACATCTCCATCCGCGTCCGCGTCATCGGGGACTTTGTTGCGATCCATAGTCACCAGGTGGAGCCAGGGCATGGTCCCAGTGCTCGCGCGATCCACCTTGACCTGTCCCGGCTGGCCGAAGAGGGGGCCCACGTTGATTCCGAGCGTCGGCTTCGATGCGGCCTCCGCTGCGGTCATAACATGGATGTTGCGTTGTCCAACCTTTCGGTTCTGCGACGCGTCCCACGGCGGCGTTCCCAGCGGGTCCGTCACTGGCTGACTGACTCGAACCACCAAGCACTCGTGCCCGCCGTTCACAAAGGTTGGCCTCCAGCTTTCCGGGCACTTGATGGGCTTGTGAGATCCCGGTTGGGATATCGGGGCGAGATATGGGATGTATGCGACGCCTATGAAGTTCTGCTGGCCTTCTTTGAACCCCATTGTTGGGTTGAACCAGTAGAACTCGACGATGACGCCATATGCAGCGCCCTTCCCTCCGTTCCACACGTGGGCGTAGAGGGTATTGTCTTCGTTCGCTTTTGCGATATCGCCTAGTTTGTCCGGTGGGATGTCCGGTGCATTTTGCGGCGCGATGCCCGGGCGTATAAAGATGTCGCAGCATTCCCAGAAGCTGCCCTGGATAGGACGCGTGCCGTTGTCGAACCGGTTTGCGCGAATCCACAATTGGGGAAGTAGCAGGTCCTTACGGGGGCCTGGCCAGACAGTCGGTGGTCTTATTGGAATTTTAAGAATAGCACCAGGGTCGTCCAGACCGCTGGCCGCGCTACCGTCTGATGTTCCCGTCTGGTGGGTCGGCCTGCCACCAGTTGTAGTGCCATCTCCATTACCACCGCCTGGTCTTCCGTCTTTCGGACAGCAGTTCACGTTCACGTTGACATTGACTGGCGTAGGCTGGCTGGGAGGGTTCGGCGGGTGCTGGCATCCGCAGTCAGGAGGGCGGTGAGGGTGATGAGGGTGGTGAGGATGATGAGGGTGATGAGAATGATGTCTGTGATATCCAAACACACTGCCTACCGCATCCTGTGTTGCCTCTATCATCTTGACTAGAGGGTTATGAGAGTGGTGCGAATCGCCCATGGTCGTAACAGATAGAAGCTTCTGGGGTAGCTAGCTCTACGTTGTGAGGTATAACGGTGTCGTATCTCCAGAAGTGTAGATTATTTTGGGTTCTGTGAGTCCACACAAGCAGTTAAAATTCAAAAGAGTTACGGTCAAAGCCTGATTGCAACGGACAGGTAATATCTGAAAGCTTTTTCGTTGACTACGCGAAGTTCCACGGGAAGTTCCACCCTCTATGAAGGATTGTGGCCGCGGTGACAGCCCGACTCTTTTAGTACATACTGTTAAGTACTATATTATATTAATTCCCACCTGCTATGCATGCCCTGGGATCTTTCTGCGCGTGTTTATCACATCGGCGTCGCAACGTTAAAGCTGTAGCTGCTCATTCGCGGCTTGATATCCTACTCTTGCGTCATGAGACCTGAAGCCAAGAGCTATCACACCCAAACGCTACCGACACAAGCTTCAGCTCGTTGTGCCGTGCTGCATGTGCCCCTCGAGTCGCATCAGCGATGAAATGCATAAGCGAGCCGTCTGCGGCTGAGACCCGCATAATCATGAGGTTCTTGTGCAGGATCAGAGAGGAATTTATCCCAAAAGGTGATATCAGCGCGGTGCGGGGTCGTGGGGTCGGTTGGAACGTCCGTTTCAATGCTTGTGTAACCGGCTGGCCAGCACCAAAACGCAGATTCCAACAACCACATTCATGTCTCCACATATGCACACGGAAAACAGACCAACTCCATGATCGGTCTCGTGAATATCGCTCAGGCCTGCAGCTAGTCCGCCAATCGGATGTTCCCTTTATAATGCATACTCACGTTCCCTTGTCCTTAATAGTCTCAGGGCAGACGCCGTCGAAGTTGAGCTGCGGTTATGTGGCCCCAGCTGACATATGTTCGAATCAAACAGGATTTGGTTGCTCCTTTACAAATAAGTAGAGCAAGTCTCGATAGCTCAACAGCGTGTCCCATATGTTCCTTCAGTGCTAGCCATCCGCAATTTGAGAGAGCCAGTTCTTGTTGTGGAGACCGCGAGTTCCAACTCCGTCGTTCGCGATGCCAGGCCCGTTCACGCATATTTACACTGCGCGGCGCGCAGCAGACTTTCTGCAGTCTGAAAATATCAACCGAAACTTCGTCCGTGGCTCTGACGGCTCTCTGGGCGCCTCGCAAGCTCTCGACCGTACCCTCGTTGCCGAGCTCGGCCCCGCAAGATGCGGTGCAATTATGGACAAATGGCCCAAATTCACCTCTGTTGGTGCCATTGGGCCGGACCTTTTCTTCTGGATGCAGGACTACAACATCAAAGGTGTTCCCTGCGACGAGCTGATGCTCGCCATGAGCCTTCTCTACTACCTTGAGGATCAAAAGAAGCTGGACGACCCGTACGACGGGTTGCTTACCATCTTGGCTGAGGTCAGCGGCACCTGGTCGAACATTCTTCGGTTCCTGATCAAGCTGCATCGGCTCTGGGAGAAGTTCAAGGACATATACGATGCCACTATCGGCCCCATAATCGAAAAAGCAAACCAGATAGTCGACGACTTGACGGGCGGACTGTACAGCGCGCTGGGAGACGCTGTATCACAGTTTCTCAACGCCATTATGACGCTCGTTCAGGAAGAGCTGTTCACGACGGCCGACATCTTCAACTGGTTCTCGCTCAAGATGCGCGCCGGTGTGGACGAGCAAGCGTTCCTGTGGAGCGACATGACGCATTACAGACGCACGAGCGTGCTTCCGGCAAAGATGATCTCATACGCACGTGCCATGATGCGCGGTGAAGAGAAGCAGGCGCAGGAGCACGGTGAGCAGCTGATGGCCTTCGGTCTTGGATGGGTGTGCCATGTCGGCGCAGATGTCATTGCGCACTCCTTCGTGAACGAGCAATGCGGTGGGCCTTTCAGAACCCACTGGCAGCGTCACCACTTGATCGAGAACCACATCGATGCATTCAACTACGAATG
This sequence comes from Drechslerella dactyloides, assembly GCA_020064725.1. Taxonomy (NCBI): domain Eukaryota; kingdom Fungi; phylum Ascomycota; class Orbiliomycetes; order Orbiliales; family Orbiliaceae; genus Drechslerella; species Drechslerella dactyloides. The sequence goes on from JAGTWJ010000001.1 coordinate 67,843, forward strand.
CACCAACCCTGCGAATGGCGGACTCCTACCGGACGATTTTATCGGCTGGCAGGACACATACCCGTCTGTCGCAGATGCCGCGCTGTATTTCGCCACGCAGATTCCACAGAATATCGACGGCCTGTCGGACGCCCAGAAGCAGGGTGACCTCCGACGGCCGCTACCGCAGGGAGATGACTTCGCTTCGAAGCAGTCTCGCAAGAAGCTGCTCGAGACAAACGGAGAGCTACCGCAGTGGCTTGCTGAGGCTCTCGCACAGGCGCTCATCGAGGTCTACGCGGAGCCTAAGGAAGGCGGCGACAAAGAGCTTCAGTCCCGCCTCGGGGAAGGGAACGTCCCCCACCCGCAGAATCTCAAAGGGCAGGCCTTCCAGAACGACCTCAAAGCCGACACGGGTATCATCGCGAAGTGGCTGCGCATTCTCGGCGTCGATAACACGGATATTGCACTCGACGACTTGCGCAAGGCGATAGCGCCGGACTTTGACATGCAGGTCCCTCCAGGCTTCCCCTTTCCCTGGGAAATCAAAGTCACCTATCGGTTCATGATGAGCTGGTTCAAGAAAACGTACGTCAGCACTCTTGACTTTGACCGGCCTGATCCACCCGAAATTTTCACTCCGGTCGGGGAAGACTACGACACCGGCCCGCCGGACTTTAGCGGCGTTGGTGAGGCGGACGATCCGGTTTCCAAGGCGTGTGCGGCGGTGGCAGCGCTTCTCGACTGGATCTTCAAGGTTCTTGGAGCCGTCGCGAAGTTCCTCTACGATGTGGTGAAAACCATCGCGTCGGCCGCTACATTTCCGGCTCGCGAGGCCATCTACTATGGGGTAACGCTCCCACTGTGGGAGGCTACGCAGAACATGCGCAACGTCCTCGCACATCTCGGCTACACGATTCCACAGTCCGAGAAGTTCGCCAACGGGCACCTTAAACGGCCCAACGAGATCGACCATAGCCTTATCCGCCTGGGCCACACCGTCGACAGTGCCTTCAAAACCGCGCTGGCGGCAGCCGCGGACCCTCTCGGCAACCTGGATAAGGACCCGAGCCTGATAGATGTCGGCATCCGCGACGTCCTTGGCGCTCCGAACCCCTGGCTACCGGTCCGCGTCAACGTCGACCGGTACGCCACGCGTCCCAAACTGTCCTCCCTTGGTGTCGTCGAATACCAACGGCCCTGGGCATTCCCGGACCGTAATAACTGCAACAATATCAACCGTGCAGCCAACTACCTTGAAACACCCCAGACAATCGCAGGTCCCTACCCGACGGGCATGCTTCCTAACGAATTCCTCGCCACCAACAAGATCGCGTCAAACACCGCACGCGTACTCTTCGAGAACGCCGGGTGTCCGCATGACACGGACGTGTATGCCAAAGCCTTCGTCACGCACACGTATTCAGGCGACAAGGACTTTGGCCAAGGCAAGTTCGAGGGCACGAACCCGCTCGGTGACCCCATCGTCTTCAGCAGCTACCTGATCGGCCAGATCGCAAACAATCCGCGCTTCCTGTCCAACTTCAACCTTGACGCCGATCGAGGCTACGGCTACCTCTGCTGGGACTGGCAGCGTGGACCCAAGCCTAAAGACCAAAGTGCCCCGACTGACGGCCGCGGCAACGAGTTCTTCCCGCCGCTGACTTGGCCGGAGGGTTCCGAGGAGTTCAAGTGGCCGTGGCCACCTGTAGAGGCGTACGACGTGAACCAACCGCGCGCCCACCCGAAGCCGCTGGAGCTCTGGTATCCGGGGAAGAAGTGCAAGGAGCCGGAGGACGATGGCGACGATGACGGCGGCATATCCTGAGGCGTGCGGAGGTAATCTGGCTGCATCATGTAGAGCAGAAGCGAAATGCCACGTGAATCGAATGAACTTGACATTTGTATGACATTGATTGAGTGAATCATATGATAAGTTACTAGCCTCAATGCCAGGCGCTACGAGACAGCCACTAGCCACTCCAAAGCTTCAGGTCCGTCGTAAAATGGCTTTGTGTAGATATCACGCTAGCATCTGACGATGCAGGACATGGGAATCTGCGTTGACGTGGTATTCTGCTCGTGACGGCCCAGCGGGCGCTAAACGGGCGGCGCTGATTGCTTGGAAATTCTCGCAAGCCGCCTGGACGCCCGGACGGCTGCAGGCCTGCCCTCTCGATTGGCTGGGCTGTTGGATGAGCTTCTCAAAGCCAGTTGGATGCATTGACGGTGGGACAGGAATACAAAAGCTGGAGCCAGGCACGGCGATGGCGGGACCAGCTTCGTTCCTTTCCTTTCGAAGTTTGCTCCTCAGACCAGCCGACCGACCGTTTCACTAGACGCCTGCGATATATATACCTGAGCGTCCGTCGATAGAGACTATAACTTTGTCAGCCTCGACGTCGAACTATAACCGCAGCGTCACAGCCGCTGCCAACTGCAAACTTCTGGCCGGGACGAGTACTGGTCTGGACGTACCTTGTCGATAACACAGCGCTACAAGTCCGGCCGACGCGATGAATCCGTGCCTGACAATCCTGCTGCGGCTGTCTCAGGTGTGTAGATACCATGCGTGCATCTCGACGGCTGCGAAGTAGCTAATGTATCGGCGTTTGACAGCTGGTCTTCGGGGTCATCGTCCTCGCGTTGTCCGTGGTGCTGCTGCAGGGCCAGCGGGCTGGTGACGCGCCCGTGATGACCAAGTTCTCCATCTTCCTCGGCGGCTTCGGCGTCTTCATGGCGCTCTTCGGCCTGCTGTCGCAGATGCTGGCGGTGCTGCGGGACAGCAAGATTGTCGGCGGGCTGGATTTGATGGCGGGCCTCCTCCAGTTCGCTGGTGGTGCGGTAAGTCGCTTTTTGCTGCGGTTTTGCGTCTACAACACAACGCATACTGACTACTATCGCAGGCGATGGCCGTGATGCTGGGCCCCGGCGTAAACTCGTGCTCCAACCGCCAGTGGCGCGAGACCAACGAAATCATCAACGGCGGCTACATCACCGTCGGCGGATCCCGCTTCGTCTACCGGACTACGCCCTTCGAGTCCCGCTGCCAGATGGCCTTCGCCGTCACCTCCTTCGAATTTGTCCTGGGCATGTCCTTCGTTGTCGCCGGCGTGTTTATGATTATTGCCGACCACCGCAAGAAGGTGCCCAGAACGCCCAAATGGTAGTGAGTAGCGTACCTGTAAACGGAGGTTGTATGTGTATGTATATACGACACTACCGGTGCTCGGAAATGACTTGCAGGCAAGACTTTCGTTACGATTTTATTTGTATATTAGCAATTCGAAGCGGTCGGTGTTAACGGAGGCGCGATGTTGATTCCTCCTGCGGTGCCAGGATTTGGGTGTCTTCTGTTTTTGGTTTCGTCTGACAAGATTTTTTTCAGCGCACCTGCCGCCGGACTTTTCGGGACAAGAGTTCCTTTTATTCCATAACGATGCGGTACATACATTCGTACGGGTGCGGTAACGTCGCTTTTGTCGTGATGCATGGCGTGGGTGTGACAAAGTCACCATGAGGACAATTACTCAGCTTGATGGTGGGTCTAGACAAGAGAAAAGTCGAATACATATCGAATAATTCTAGGAAGACAAGGTGAACCAGGTCATAAGTTGTTCGTAAGCCATTCCTCTGTTGTGTATGCAAGGAAGAGACAAGAAGGCGTGCATGGTCACTTGCTGCAAGTTGCAATATGTTACTGAGAATCAGTGATACGAGGAATCAAGACGAAGAAACAAATAGAGCGGGGAATTTGCTCTTAGAGGTGTAGTCCCGAGACTATCATTGAGCAAATCGACGTTAAAGCACAAAAGTAACAGAAAAGGCCTCTGCATGCACAATTTGTTTGCATCCAACGTCATGTCGACGAGGAGGAACATAGCGGGACACCCGTCGACGACATCCAGCGCATAGACTGCTGTGACAAGCAACGTATACGTAACGTAACCAACGCTCAAATAATGGGATTGCCAGCCGCGTCCGCACTGAATAGGCGAACGTGCATGTCGCCACCTCGAATATTCCACTTGAGCGTATCAACCAAGTTCTCGCCGCTGCGCGCAACCGCCATACACCCCATCTGGAAGCGCTCACGCATCATGGCAGTGTCGGGAGGCGGTCCACCCCTGAGCCAACGCCCGTGAAGCGCCTGTGTACGAACCATATCGTACGTCTGCGTCATATGCTTGAGTGCCCCAAGGACCTTGGCGTCGTGGTTTCGTCGTTCAAGGCTTCGCTTTAAGCTAGTGAGCGAGTTGTGGATGACGCGGTAGGGATTTAAGGACTGATCATAGGGCAAAGCATTGTATGCATCATCGAGGACCTCAAAGTCGGCCTTGAGGCGACGTGAAAGGTGCTGATTATATGCGATTTCGTCGAGACGGTCTGTCATATAGCGGGATGTGACATCTGCAATTTTTAGAAATCGCTCGACAGGGGTCTGTTCGTGCCTCGTGCCGGCAACGTTATTAGGATCGTTAGGGGTCTTGGTGATGGTAAGTGGCGATGAAAAGCATGTGGTATCCGGAAGTTGGGAAGCCGGAGTGGTGGGAGCTAGAAGCGATGTCTTCGTGAACCGATGCTTGTGCCTTGGCAAAGGCTCGATGACGTCGCTGTTGTCTAGCAACTCTCGGATGGAGACTTTGTAAATCGCTTCTTCCATTGTCATCTCTTTCTTCGGATTGATCTGGTCATCCTGGGTAGGAAATACGAGACCAGGGAATCTGCGGGACGTAAATTCCGGTTTTTGCGGCTCGGGATCAGTGGGTGGTTGTTCCTGCATTTGCTCCTGAATTTGCTCCTGGCCTTGTTGTTGGTATTTCTGATGGTTATGCTCCTCGCTTTGCTGTTGGCTTTGCTCCTGGCCTTGCTCAGGCCTCGGTTCGAGTTTCTGCTCCTGGGCCTGATCCTGGCTTTGTTTCTCATGATACTCGGGGCCTTCTGGGAGAGGTGCTACCTCTGGGACACTTTGACAGAATGCTTGGGCCTCGACTTCGCACGCCTTTTCGACGTGAATGAGCTCTTCAGCTCGAGAGATGTCGAGAGCAGCGGAGGAAGCAGGTGCTTCAGCTGGCTGGACTGGCTGCTTTGGAGGCGGGAGAAGAATTCGAATCGGCTTGGCAGGAGCCACGTTCTCTTGTCGATTGGACTGTGAATGCTGAGCGTGGTTATTGTGATTTCCTTGTGTGTGGGCGGCATGATTTCCTGGTGCAGGAGCGCTGGTATGAGATCGATGGGAGTTTTGTGGTCCTGATGATACGGCTGGTGAACTGGAGCTGTTGGCTGGTCCAGGCCCACGATCACGACCACCCTTGCTGCGACGAGGACGTTTCTCGACAAAGCGGAAGGCAGGGGCTGTATCACTGGGAAGCTTTGGTTGAAAGTCGGAATCGCCGGTAGCATAGGAAGCGGGATTGGTGGTAGATTGGTTATACTTCGGAGCCGTCGCCTGGCTCTGGTTCACGTTGGTAGTCGTGTTCGGGTTCGGATTCGGGTTCGGATTCGGGTTCGAGTTAGCGTGACCGCGTCGTCGACGATGGTTTCCAGAGCGGGTTCCTCCTCCGCCTGGACCTCGATTGCGAGAATTTGGAAAGAAGCTCTGTCCATTGGGCATGCCGGACGACGGGCCCATGGGGACACCGTTGGAAGGACCTGCAACAGGATTGAAGGGCGGCCCTGAGCCAACTGGTCTCTGGAAGGGCGGCCCTTGGGCAGGTGCTCCTTGAGTAGATGCTCCCTGGAAAGGCGGTCCTCGGAAGTGTGGTCCCTGCCCTTGAGCAGGTGGTGGCCCATGGGCGGGCATCGCTAGCATCATGACGGTAACGTGGTAACGCGATCAGAATGAGGTAGTGTTTCAACGATGCAGCGGATGCAGAAGTGAGAGGGAACGGCCGCAGAGCAAATCAGAGAAAGGTACGAATATGCGACGGCGAGAGGGTTGTCGTCGGCCCGGCGTAGTGTCTCTCGTATACGGTGCGGTAAGATGGCGAGAGGAGAGGCGGGAGCGGGTGAAGGGAGAAGGAATGGCGAAGGTGATGCTGTGATGGGTTGTAGTACTAGTTGGGGAAGGGCAGTTTTGGCAGCGGTGACGCTGTTCACAAGAAGCCAGAAAAGGCAGCACGTAAATAGGGCGCAGCCCCTGACAACGTCTATCAGTAGAGGAGGTTGTTTTGACGTTTACAGCAGGCTTACACATGGCATTCAGATACTATTGTCATGCTCAGGCTGGCTTGCTCTATTTTATAGCCTGCTGGCTCTGCATTTCTCAACAAGTCGGTGTAATGCCATCCGCAGTATAAGAAAGAGATTCCAACTTGAACCCTGTGCCAGCTAGCTGAGTATGCGAATGATAGTGGATAGTCAAGATGAGGTGAATGATGGTGGAGCTGTTGGTACGGCGATTGGGCGTTGTTTTTGTTGGGCTTTAGATTGCCCAATCGGGCAATCGCCTAATTGGGAGCGAACGACGCTGCAACAGCATCAACACCAAAAGCTGAACAATGTTGCTCCAGCGGCACCGTCATCACCATCTCCATCGCCATCCTCTTCTCTTACCAAACCTTCATCGCTCTCTATTGCACCAGCTCTACACCTCTATCCGCCGACTAGATCCAACTCACGATAGGTATGCTTGTTTCATCGTGATCGCGGCCGTCATATCGCTAACTGCCACCGCTATTCACTAGCTTCTCTCGATGTCTTTCGACGGTAGCGCCTACGAGGGCTCCTCACTCTGGCGTTGGCCCACATTGCAATGGCGCATGTTCCCCGGTCGCCCGCCAGCGCTTGTCTATCCGATGCAGCCTGCCCTGAACAATTGCAATCCGAATCTACGTCCCATCCCTCCTCCACAGCCAATGGCGCCCCTCGATATCTCTCCTACCACTGCTGGGATGCTCATCCGCGCGATTGAGGACTACGAATTCACCATGCACTCCCTCCGTCGCAGCATAGCCCCGGACGTTCCGCCGTGCCTCGATGACATCGCTTCTCTGAACTACCATCTCGCTGGACTCCTCAAGTCCCTTCGATCCATCCTGCCTCCCGAGCATCGATCAGAATCAGGCCCCTTCGGTGAGCTCCTCACCGAGTTGACTCGTTCTCTTGAGATTCTCAAGACTATCAAGCCACCATGGCGATCTGGAAATGCCTCTTCCTTCACCACCTCTATGCAATACAAATGTATTCTGGAGTCATCCAACATGAGACTCAAGAAGTTCAAAGACATGATCCATGGCTACACCTTCCCCCCATTCCCACCAGCGCCAGAAAACGACGATATCTCCAGCATGCTTATCCTGGATACCGTTCGCCATATCCCGCAGCCTGCCGAAAGTCGCCGAGTTACAGCCGAAAATAGCTCTTCCAACGCTTCTAGCGGCACAAAGAGCATCACGCCAGCATTTGTTTCGCTCTGGAATAGAATCCTTCCATTCGGCTTTACAGCTACCCCTCCGGAGACTGCACCCTCCCAACCCATAGCGGTCCATGAACCTCAACGCCTTCCTATCCGCATACCAACCCCTCCTCCTACGCTACCAATACCGATCTCCACCATTCCCTCAGACCCCGCTCTCAAGGCCGCCACCGATTGGTACCGACAACACATCAAAGGCCAACCCAAGCGTTCCCCTGAACGACGACCTCGACGAGGTCAGCTACCTCAGCAAGCTCCAGTCCGCCCTATCCTATACAGACAACGTACGAGGGATCCCAAAGAGCGAGCCGCCCATATTCGCCGTATGAAGGAAGCCAACGAGCTGGCCGAACGGGCGGGCGAACATGCTAACCAACAGGCTGCTCAATCATCTGGCAGTTCCAACGCTGTAGTCAGCTATCGAGTCGCTCATCAAGCAGCTCGGGAGGCTCTCGGCAAAACCTCAGTTCAGCCAGCGAGCTGGCAAACCGTCAAAGAAAACGATCACGAGACGGAGCAGCCAAATAATCAACAATTTCTGAACTTGGAAGCCCAGCTTCCTGATGCCACTCGCCTCGTCCGGATCGAAAATGTTGCTCACATAGCAGCGACTACAGCTATGGATGCCGCTTCACCCAGCTACCGGAAGAGGCCAAAGTCATCTGCCGTTGCCTAACACGGTATCGATTTGCTTCGAAACCTCTCATATCGTCAAAATTGCCACAACACCGCCTCCATAGATACGTTCACCGCCCTCTATCGACCCGTATTTTTTGCTATTCTTGCGTTGCAGAACGTAAAGAGTAGTAATAAGACGCATTAGCATTAGTAGCATCAGCATTAGCATTAAGGTTTCCTAGTCCTTTCATTATTGCATAAATATTTCGTCGGTTTCATCGACTTCTCCTAAGTCTTTCAGATGTGTAATTCTTCTTTCTATTCAACTAGTCTCGTCTTCTCTATCCAATTAATGTATGATCCAAGTCTCAGCGCTACTAAGCTAATATCATCCAGTGGTTCCATCTTCTATCTCTCCCAGAGTAGTCCCAGTAAACATCTATTATCTGGTCGACCTCCCGCTCGTCACCATATGCTTTTCCCCCGCAAATCGTCCTCATCCATCGCAATTTCTTCAAAGCCCATGCTACGTAGCCTCCTAACTACACGCTGAATCTCTCTGGCTCCTGCACTTCTCACACCAACTGCCGCCTTTTCCAGCCCCCCTTCCCGTGCAGGAAACAGTGATTCCAGGGCGTGCTACGTTCCCGGATCCGCTGCTGGGATGTTCAGAGAAACGCCTCTGTCATCCTCCTCAGCAGTTTCGACATCTATTGGCGCTGTGCCTGCGTGTTAACCCCTGCTAACTCCGTATGGTCCCAGAAGCCATTGTAACTGGAGTTGCGCGTGTCCTCACCAGTGGAATTATTGCTCTTATCCTGCGTTTTTTGTCCGTCCTGCTCTTGCCCGTCATTTACCCACCTGTCTTTCCGCTTATTCGCTCCCTTCCGCGCCATATACCATGACTTCGCAGGTGGCCACCTATACCACTCATTGGAAGGTAGTGGTTCTACTTTCTTGGGGTTCAGCCTATATTCGCATCTCATCACCGGCTCTATCAACAGCTCCGGAATTGTGCTGTTGTAGAATAATCCATACGTCTTGTACACTGGCGCCAGCCACTGCTCCCTGATCACTATCGGCTCATGGTAAGACATCTCCGCTTTGCCCTGGAAGCAACTGATTCCCAGCGGCAAGTAAATATTCTCGAGTGGCGCCAGAGACTTTCTGGGATGCCGCCAAGAAAATACTCCAAACTGATTGCTCTCCAACGTTCGACCAGGGTCAAAAGTGTTCATCCGAACTTCCGGAGCCCAAACTTGCTGCAGACGCCTGGTGAGTAGGCAGGCAGGCGGAGGATCTATCAGGCTACTGATTCGTAGGTATTGTCGTCGCTGGTGCTTCAAAGCGCCAAAAACAGCGAGTGAATCGAGCTGCGTCTCGAACGCTAGCACACTTGCTGGACGGTAATATAATTTCTTCGGAATCTCCAGTTCGATAGAGACATCCGCGACTCCAATAAGCGGTGCGGCCGGTTTTAGTGCTTTTTCCTTCGATATGGAATGGGGCACACCAGGTGCGTAGGCCGCCGGTGAGCACCCTGGCCTCCACAGCTCGGCTGGTCTTGTAGTAGCGTAAGGTGCTATCATCTGCAAGAGGTCGTTCAGGACGGTGTCTAAGTCGCTCTCATCCTCGGCCGGTTTGTTATCCAGTACCGACTTAACCTCCGCCAGGAACTGATAGTACCCATCTATCCCCTCCAACATCTTGCGTAGCTCCTGTCTCCTGGCTTGTTGATGTTCGGAAAAATCTCGATCCTCGGAGGAGTCCCTTGCGTTAGCATGCGCCTGCAGCTCCCGGACTACCTGTTGGTGTTGTCTTTGAATTATCGACCCTAGCTCGCATCCCGTTCTCTCTAGCGCGCTTTCGAGCAAAGTCACCCTCTGTTCCGCGATTCTAAGTCTGCCAACAAGTCTCCAGAGAGCTAGAGCTATGAATCGTACTATCTCCGATGAGCCAAACTCTCCGAGTAGGGTAGCGTACTCTGACATGGTCGTGGAGTCGTCTGGAATGACGGTCACAACTTTGTCTATCAGCTTTCGTAACTTTATTGCCCTTCCCCGCCATAGCCGATTTGCGTAGTTTTCCTCGCACGAGCTGACAGCCGCCGTAGTCCGACTGAGCTCAATGGCTAGTATGGCGAATGTTTTGATCGAGTTTGTGTTGCAAGGTATGACGATTGATGTGTCCATTGACGTTAATGATCTTGTCGGCTCAGGCAGTATCAAAATCTGGATTCCATCGTGATCGTGGTCAAAGTCGGTGACGACGATCAGGTCTGGCGGCCTCATAGCTGGTGGACTCTGACTGGATGGACCAGGGGTAGGGCAGCCAGTGATTGGACTGTCACTTTCTTCACTGTCACTCTCGTCACCTTCGTCTAAGAACTCGGCCGGTGGAAAATATATAGTTGAGGGTCCCTCGCCGTATGGGTTGGCCTCAGGGTCAAGCTTTATCCCCTCTCCTACTAATCGCCATGGCCAAAGCCAGCGTTTGAATCCGTCGCAAGAGTGCCACAATTCCTCCTGCTCCTCCGCACACCTCAGCTTGCTCTGGAAGTACTTGTCGTTGTTTGTCAGAAAATCCGATGTTCGTAGGGCTTCTAGCTCTTCCCAGGCCTCCAACTTCTCTTTCCATGCTAGACTTACGCATCTCGCTGCTGACATTCTGTCTTTGCCCTTTCGCTTACGAGATGATGAGGATTTCGGCCACAATCTTTGTTGTAAGACAGGAATCCAAGGTGCAACTTCCAAAGTTTCTTCGTCGTCGGACGGCTCCTCAAACTCTACGTTCCTGTTGGGTATTTGTCTGTATTGGGCCTGGTCATTGAATCTGGCCCTTCTCCGTTCTGACATGGGTCTAACGGAACTGATTGTGGTGGCGGGCTCTTCACCTGTTTGGTGCCCTGAACCTTGCTGCCGTTGGGTGTTTATCGACGCTACAATATTTGATAGCATTTGTGCGTCAGGATTGCGATTCAGTAAGGTAGTATGACGCCCACTAGGACTAGATTGTCTTGGAATGTCGGGTGGTCTGTCGTTCTCTTTTGCTAAATTACCTCCACTGCTTTCACTTTTCGGGTCGGGCGTCGACCTTGGGTGGGGATCGGGAGGTAGGACCCCGATGCTTCGTGTCTCTTCCGGTTCCATAATATCCGTAGTCGCATCCTCCTCGTCCTCTGTTTCCCACTCTTTCTCTGGTCCCCCCTCCCTCTCTTCATTATCTTCCATTTCCTCGGTTTTCCGCGAGCACTGGGACTGCTGAAACAATAGAGAATTTAGTCTACTCACCCGGATTGAAATTGAATTAGCAAGCTTGGGGGTAACTCACTGTCTTGTGAGCCCAGAGGAAAGTCTGGGGTTTGTCTGACCTCGTATATTTTTTCACACTTCTGAGCTTTGTTCTTATGGAACGTCGAAATACAAGTCGCCAGATTCTGGTTCCCCAGCGATATCCGAAGCGGTACCGATATAGTAAGAAATCACTTCCTCGCTGCGCCATACGGATCGGCTCAAGCACGCTTTTAGCCATGGATCGATGCCTCTCGAGCGTTCGAAGGTTTAACAGCGTTCTGAGATACCTGCCCTCTCCGGTATTTCTTGGCGGTGACAAACTGTGGTTTCTTCCTCCATATCGCTGTTGTGACTCTGTCGTCGCTGCCGTCCTCAAGGCATAAAGCAGCGCCTCAAAGTGTGCGGTCGCTGCGAAAGCTACAACGACATTCATCGAGGCCACTGCTGGCAGTAGGCTTTTGGGGACGCAGAGAGCGTGTTCTGATGGTACCATAGAGTTGTTCTGTAGGAAAATAGGCTTCCAGCAAACGCTCGCTAACCGTAGTGAGACATGGTGCCGCCAATGCCGCACTAGAAACCAAGGGGACCATATCTGATGAACATGAGTATTGCGAGAGTTTATGACTGTCGCCGTATCCTCTTGTATTGGTACGATGTGAGGGGCGAGAGGGGATAGACGAGGTGGTCTTCCTAGATTGTATATCCCAGGCTTCCCCCCGGCACTTTGAAGCATCTCTGCGAGGACCCTTTGACCGGGGGAGAGATCGTCCTGTTCGATATCTTCGATGTGCTCGGAAGTTGATTCATATCCATCGAGGTCGCCAGTTCCGCGACTGGCGGAGAGGGTTAAATCCATTGGCAGCACTTGTCTCTCGTACCCTCCGGGCGCGGTCTGCTTAGACATCGGCACTCGGGTCCACGCGTATTGAGCGTCAGAGCGAGCCACCGTAGCTGGGTGGTTCTCCCTAGGCTCTCTCAGATCTTCCCAGAGAAGATTAGGAAGCTGCTTGGGGTCATTAGATATTTCTTCGCAGCTCTTCAAGGTAGCCTTTTCGATTCTCATCAAACTTACCGTTGAGTCTAGCGGCCAAGATTCAAGCGGCGTGGCCTTCAATCGATATTTTCGGGATCGTTCAAAGGACAAGACTAGAGCCAGGATGCGACTAGGTTCGCACCACTTCTTGCCTCGCCGATAATGAGGAGCCTTTCCTCTCCACCGTAAAGGTTTCCGCCGTACCTTTACCATGCCGCTGGTGTCGATGTCAAGATGTCCGTTCGTCCTTGGATCCAGAACAAAGCAGCCGGTGATAGCGAGAACGTGTCATGATGTCGGACAGATGGCTCGTCCCCCATCCGTTCTACGGTAGTGTGAGTACTAGGAGTCTCGTTGTTAGAATATGCCGCGGTTACGTGTCATCTCGTTGCCCGACGCCCATCCAGAGCACATCTTCGATTCAGTGTATTTATAGTAGAGGTACAACGCAAAGGCGGCTAAAATGCAACACGTCGTGTTTGATAATGGCTAGATATGCCACGGTTCCTCGGCGTCATTATTAACTCGGAGTATATTTAACAGCTCATGGTGTTTGTATCACATATACCACGATAATCTGCTCAGTCTTTTTGCCTGACTCTGTCTTTTGTCGGGTTGATTAACTGCAGTTTCTTGTTTGTCTTGCTGGCTTCTAGATCTTCTTCAGTTGAACATTTTTTGCTCACAAAATCCAAGAATCTGAAACACTTCTCTCCTCTCGCCGTCTCTACATCTAACGCTACATAGCCGCTCCTTAAAGATACTACCGCTATCACGGTACCTTCACAACGATGACGACCTCGCAAAACAGCTCCCAGGGCTTGACCCTTGATCAGTTCGACGCATACTCTATCGGACTAGATCAGCTGATTAAACTTAGCAAAAAGCGGCTCCGTCCATCTAACGGCATCACAGTGCCGCTAACGCACGTTCCCCACAGCGGGTTGCACAAGCATCCGGCGGATGGGTCATTATACCGACAGCCGGCGACTTCTTCGCCAATCTCCCGTCTCGAGTCTCTTCCCTTGGAAGTCCTCGAGAATATAGCCATGTTTTTGCCGATTTTAGGCGACAAAGTCAACCTCGCCTGGACCTCCGGAGCCCTGCGCCACCAGTTAGGAGTTCATAACAGATATCTCTGGTTCCGCACGCTTAGGTCAGCGAACGAAGAGTTCCAAAAATACGATTGCACGCTGGACTATTACAAAATAGTCCTGAATCGTCGGAACGAGGAGGCTATCGGGTGCGAGTCCTGCCTGGCTTCGAAAAATATATCAGTTGGTGTTATCACTATTGCCGGCATCCGCTACAAGTTGGTCTGTCGCCAGTGCCGAGATTTGGAGTTCTGGGGTGGGTTGAATTCTCCTTGCCGCAAAGTTCGGGTGACAGATATCCAAGCTTTAGAGGGCCCTCACGCTGACCTATTGATTTATAGAATGGTCCTCAACTATCTGGAACTATCCGGAGATCAACTTCCCTTCATCCTTGATGGCAACGTGGGACTTCAACGGAACAGGTTGTGGAGTCTACATAAGGATACAGGACGCTGCCCGAATTATCGAGCGACATGCTGTCCCCAGCGACGAGTCTGCTTCTCAGCCAGAATTTAGATTCCTAGCAAAGTGGAACCGCAGCATCAACCAGACTCAATATCTAGGCAGTGCCATCGTCCTTGGGGTCAGCCATCTCGTCAAACTGTATCAGAGTGAACGATTTAGCTACCTCCACGTCTTGAAATCACCAGAGGCGTTCCGAGGCTGCATCGAGCGTCTATTCCTAGAGCTCTCGGACAATCCGGCTGGACCGTTCCACTATAGCGCCGAATTGTACCAAGTTCTGCTCCACTATGCGCGTAGAATAGCATATTGGTATCTCTACGATCATGTGGATACCTTCGCAAAAGGAGAGTCAATAATGCTCATCAACCAATTGCTAGATGATCACATGTCCCCGTATTGGCTTCGATTCTCCGAGTTCAGTCTGAGTGAGAATGACGACAATTGCGACGAGGAGCTGATACATGACTCTGGCCTGCCGTGTTCCCTGCTGCGGATATGGATCAAAGAGCATGCCATCCGGCGAATATATGGGGAAGATTCCTACTTTAGCTCACAAAATTTGCCGACCAAATGCTGCTTTTGCGCTGCGGAGCCACTCGAAAGACCTCTGGAAGGCAATTGGGGCGAAAGATGTCCTCCCATGGAGCCCCTAAAGAAGCGAATTCGTCGCCAGAATATCCTGCATATCTTACAGAACCACAACAGTCAATTCAAGTCAACGTGGAAGTGGATAGGTTAATCGTGTGGCTCGACTCTTGGATCGAGCTACCCTAGCTGCAGGGCAGTATTTGTCGACAGGATTTGCCATTGGGATACTACTGTAGCCAGGGTTCTAGGGGTGCATGTTGTCATGGTGTATTTGATGGGTTTTCTATATATGCGGTCTGGATGTTCTTCTTTGGTCAATTGAATGTGTGAATGTTACCATAGCGTTCGAGAAGTTGCAATTTGTCAGTTAGATTTAATCTCTTGAGTATATAAGGTCACATAAATGTCGTGTCCAGTTAGATCTGGTGTGTGTGTGTATGGGCGATCTTATAATATATAGCGAGCCTACCACCTTATCCTCCAGCTTGAATACGCCGACACCCCCGAACTTGATCCACGACTCAAGCTTAAGCTCCCAAGCCATTTCCTACCGTCTAACCTTTCAGCTTCATTACCGCATTCAACCAGCTGATTACCTACCGTAAAGAACCAACCGGAAACGACAGCCATCAGAACCTCCTCTGAAAGAGCCTTTCCCGAACCCGACCGGTAGATCTCAAAGCTAAAAGCGGAAAACCCGCTCATCGATACCAGCTCGTAGCCTTCTGACGCTAGCCACCTGTTTGATCGAGAAGATTCCTATCTCAGGGCGCGATGAATTCAAACTCCGACACTCGGAGCGAGAAGACCGTCATCCACACTGAATCACACCTGCTATCCATCAAAGTCAGCTCCTCGATGACCTCCGTCGAGCTCTCCCCACCGAAGGTCCGAACGCTAAAGAACGTTCCCTCTCCCAAGACCCGAGCTGCCCGCCAGGCTGCCATCAGATACAACACGCGGCAGACAGACATGGACAAGATCCAGCGCACCGTCCAAGATATCGCATTCCAAGCCAGCTTGGAAGTGCAAGCCGCGGTGAAGCATCCGAGCCACGCAACAAAACGGCTGAACGATGCAATTACGAGCACGGTAGCCAAGTCAACGGATATCAGTGGCTCGCTGGCCATGGCTGGCGAGGGCGGTAGAAAAGGTCTGGAGCACCTGGTTCGAGGCTGCGGACATCTCGCGAAGAAGGCAAAACGGGCAGCCAGACGAGCTAGTATCACCCTGTCAGGTGCGCAACAGCAGAATGGAGGTTTGGGGTTGCATATGTCAGAAGAGCGCCCCCAAGAGATCTTAGAAGGGAAAGACGAAGACGGTGAAGAGGGCTATGACACGATAAATTGGTCAAGTGAGGTAATCGAAGTCGACCTCTACATCACGGAGGGGAAGGGCCCGAGCTGAAATGCGTGCATTGTTTGCATTGGACTTAAGTTGGATTATTTCTGCGTACCCGACTTGCACAGCTTCTCACCCAAGCTGATATCAGGGATTATGGGTTTTTTTGCTAGCGTGGATGGCATGTTTGTCTAGAATACAAATCGGCGTCGCCTTCGATTTTTCTCCATGCTGAGCTCTCAGGTGAACGATATGTTACTGTGTCTATCGGTACGGATAATGACCTCTGCGCGACGGAACCTTAAAGCCGTCCTGTATACCTAAAACGTCATAAGAATAGAGTTCGAGCAAAACGGTAAAAACGCCAAAATCTATATCTTTCCTTCGCCGCCGCTGCATGAAATCTTCAAATTTGCAACGCTCTCGACCACTTCCTCTTGAAAATGCCCCTTCCCCTCGAGCGTTCCATTGGTGGGTACCGCGGCTATAGGGTAGGCTGCGTCGCAGATATTTTCATCAGCCGCTTTTATAATTGACTCAACAGCCCCGTTGACCGTGGTATTATGCGGGTCTGGTGTCTCAAGCGTTTCGGCGCTGAAGTCGATGCTGACGTTCAAGATAAGGTCGTCGAGAACGCTCGCCAGGCTCAAGAACTTGCGTGTTAACTCCATGACTCCCTCCTTCGTGTTGTTCTGCTCGGAGAGTTGGTTGACGAAGGCCCTGCACTTGCTAGTCGTGGCCGTGTAGAGATCGCGGTATTCGTATTTGTCGAGGAAACAGAGGACGTGCCGACTCATGTCAGCAAGGAACGTGGATACGGCGGCCTGGAGTTCGCTGCTGGTATTCTCAGGGCGCAGGAGGCTGTGACTTTGGCTTGAGGCTTCGTCGACGTGGTGAAGAAAGTCGAGGTAGTCTGCCATGCCTTCAGGCGTGCAGCTAGCTTCCTGGGCGAACGGGTTCCGAACGATTGGTACTTGAAGAAGGCTCATGGTGGTAAAGGTGTAGTAAAGTAGGACTGAGGACGTTAGCTTCGAGCGGAGAACCAGGGGGCTGGTGATTCTTACCAGGTGTTCTGTAATGGTTCGGCTTGCTGCGATGTTGGAGAGGTCTCCGGATGGGGATACGGAGCCTTTGGTATACAGCACGCTATGAACAACAATACATGTATTATGGGCCCAATTGCCTAACCGGAGCTGTTCTTCGCTCCACCGCAGATTGCCCTCCCACCTCAATCAAAACCCCTTCAATCCCAGAGCCAGCAGCAGCGTCAACATGTTTAGACCCGTACCTATTATACCACCACTAGGGCCATAAAGCAATCCGCAATACGAAGCCACATCCGGACGAATTGCAAGACAACGTTCTGGCCCAGATCCACTCCCGCAAATGAATGTTGATCGGTTGACAGTCAGATGGCAGGAGACACATCTTTTACTCCCGTTGTGGCAGCATCCAAACGTCGGCTGGCTTGAGCGTGACCGGTCACCCCGATATTGCAGCTTCGAACTCATTCATTGGATGCATGTTATACGGGAACACTGTCCTGAGGACGTATGATCTGTCTCCCTGAGTCTATGCGCCTATTCCTTGTCCTGTGACCAAGTCAGAACAGGAGACTCTTCGAGGCGTTATCACTGTGGCCACTATAGTATCGCGTGAAAGAATTGTAATACGTTTCTATTGGTTTCTCACTAGACGCGAGAATTATATTACGATACAGGCCGGGTTCGTGTCTTCAAAATGAAGCCACAAGGTCAGACCGACAATGTCGGATCACCTTGGGACACAAGACGACATACTTGCCGATGCCACAGACAGCAGGCTGGTTGCTGGAGACGATTGTCTCAGTCAAATTGCCAGAGCCGCATGGATGCTGCAACTTTACCACTTCCGCTTCCGGGCGTAATCAACCCCAGCAGCCCAACCATACAGCCTAGCGTCGACAGAATAGCCTTGATTCGAGAACTCCATGAGTTTATCAAGAAGTCCATCCAATGGAACCACGACCTTTTGAATAAACTCCCCATCGTCAAGCTGCTGTTCGGGCTCCGGATCACCCTCTTTTAGCTGGACCTCCATAACCACATGTTGCATATTCGCCGAACTCATCCCGGGATCGCTGACGATGGTAGGACTGATGTTGACAACAGTGCCCTCGTATCCTGTCTCCTCTTTCAGCTCACGGATAGCTGCAGCTTCGGGGGTCTCGCCTTCATCGATCAAGCCGGCTGGGAACTCGACGCATGTTGCGGCAACCGGGGGTCGGTACTGTAGAATCACGACCGTCGAAGCTGGACGGTTCGGATGTAGGAGGATCGGGGAGATGGCGACGGCGTCGATGCCGGATGACCCACGCGTTTTGCGGGTTGCGGCTTCCCAGATGCGGGCTTTCCCAGTTTGGTCCTTCCAGTCGATTTTCTGCAGTTGGACCCACTTAGCGTCGGCGGAGGATAGCGTTGTGACTGCCGTGATTTCTGGGGCAAGAGGATCGGACGACATGGCTCTAATAATGTTGATCGAGAGCTTTCCTTGGTGAGAGTTAGATAGTAGCATTAAGCTAGCCGTAAAGATTGATAGAAAGAGTTGAAGCTATCGGTTTCGATCTTGAGGATTCTTGTACAATTGTGTGGGGTGTTCGGAGGTTCTTCTAGAATTCTGGATCCTTGCACCTTTGCGAAGGTAACAACGCAAAAGAACCAACACCGATTCGATTAACAGCTTTTGGGTAACGTCTACGCAAAGTGAAAATGCCATAAATGATGCTGTCGCTAAGATCATCCTGTTGCGAGAAGTAGCATGAGTCCAGTATTGATATCAAATATAAACTGGCGTCGTCACGCGTCAGAAGAGATGAAGCGCGAGACCATTCTCGGTATAAATATTGATCAATCATTAATGATCTCGTTGATAAATTTGTTCGTTATCACTGAGACCAGTTTGTACGTGTACTACTAGATTATATCAGTCTAGATAGATCTATAGAAAGCTCGAGGCCAGACTACTAAATTAATCCCGAGGTCCCTCTGCGAATGCTGGCATCTGCAGTTTAATCAGTCAGAATGCATACGCATGCCCGCTGCCTCGTATACGCGTAAGTCATGCATGAGCCGATTGCAGAGTCGACTCACTGAATTATGCCGTTGGACTTTGTGCTTATCTGTGTTGATGTGGTGCCTGTCAAGGACGCGCACGACCGATGCCAGATTACACCGAAATTATATTAAATGCGTCAGTTTATATAAGCCAGTCGTAGAGCCAGTCTGGTGGCCAGACTTTCCTGTGCCGGTCACTACGAAGTGTGGCCTATTAGGGCCAGCATAAATAGTGGCCGGGCCTGTCAACTGTCTTAGAAGTCCGAACACCATCAAAACCAAACCCTTCCTTATTTCATGAACCCATATCCAACTGCTAAGCTTCTCTATATAGCCCTAGCAAGCTACCCAACCACGACGAGATATCCGTATAATAACACGTTCGGACTACTCTGACTGTATGTATAACCCTGAAGTGCTACTGGAGGTAGATATTCTGTTCACAGAACACCCCGCAGATCCAAATCCACCCAGCTGCTAACTATATTGTTCCTTCCACAGCCACAGCAAACGGGATCCGCTCTTCGAGCAGCCGTTAGTCAATATGGCGAGCGAGAAGGCAGCCACAGCTCCAACTGAGGTCGTACGCGATTTTACGCCACTCGAAGGCTTTTCCCTCCTGGAAGAGCAATTATTGAGACCTACGATTCCATTCAAGTTGCTACCACCGAGGCGGAAAACAACCACGGGTTTCACGGACTTCGTGAATTCTCTACTGGGGCTCGAGATAGATAAAATTATTTTCGCAAACACAACTGCCGCCGGGATCAATGGTCCCATATGTCTTACGAACCCAGGATTGCAACTCAGATACCATCTCCACTATATGACACTTGGCTCGAGGCTCAAGGAGTGGCAAGAGGAGCTCCCTAGATTCGACTGTATCATCCAAGAAATGATTCCCGACAAGATCATCGGACAACTCTACGGCCACGAAGACCCCGCTAAAAGGCAGAAACGTCTCGAGGAGAATATCCAAGCTATGAATAAGGAGCTCGAGGGTATCGTCCGTCGAGACTTCTTGACGGTTCTACAACGGTTCGATGGTACTTTGCCGACAGCGAAGGCTAAGAGAAATGCTGTGTTCAGCGGTGTTCCCGAAGGCAATCTGCGACTGTCCCTGGAAGTCGTCGGGAATGTCTTGGCACAGCTGAGCCAACATCAAGAAGCCGATCGGTTGAAAGTTATGCCACATGGCGGGATGCAAGTGGACGGGCCTGCGGAAGGCGCTGAGACGAAATCTTCTCCGCGAAAATCTGTCAGTACCAAGAAGAAGATATTTCCCGTAACATGGGTTACGGGTACGATATAACCACTATTATCCAGGTTTAGAATTAGTTATATAGAAGTGGACAGTTACCACCGCTGCCCACGAGTAATATATGGACCAAGCCAATGTTGGCAAAGCATATTTTGGCGGAATGGCGTCTTCAACTTGCTCCACTATGGACGAATATATATACGCTAAGTAGAGTATGAACATGAGCCCCGAAGCAAGGGCCTGGCTGTGATTGTTAACACCGAAGGTTCGGGGATACCAACTGAACGAATATTTATAAGTCACCGTTAAAACTTCTATGATTGCCTGGTTCCAGAATCAAATAATTCTTGCGGTGGTTGTGCTCTACTGACATGAGGAGCTCTGCCAGGCGACTCGCGCCACCAAAATAGATTGTGAGCTGAGGGTAAATGGGAGTAGTAAGGCTGAGATAGAGAGTCGGTGCGCATGCTAAGCCAACTCCATCTTCCAGGGCGTAAGCTGTGACATAGCACGACCATCAGTCAAAAAAAAAAAAAAAAAGGTCGCAGGCTCACACTAAACCGGCCCAGCAACAAGAAGGTCGTGGTAATCCCCAAGCTGTCACTGCTCCAACACTATCACTCAACCTTCGTCATCAAATCTATCCGCAGCGACGACCCTCTCAAGGCGGCCGCCACGATGCAGAATACAGGCGATAGATTGGTACTGCCGGCCCCTATCCCTGGTCCCGACTATATCAGCGATGAGCAAGTCGAGAACTTCAGACGCATCCTCGCCAAATACCGCGATGAGAGAACCTGGATCAACGAGATCCGCAACCCATCCAGCGACAGCGTCATGATATACGACCCCTTCCGAAACTGTGTTACGACAACAATGTACGATCTCTCCCAAGACGTCCGGCCATATATCCGTTATGATGGCAGCGGAAGGCTGCACGATCTCGCGTACGACTTGTGTCCTTATGCGTGGAATGTCTTCTTCACTGCAGGCGAACCGGACGAGAGAAATCGCCTGTTGAGGCAAACTGTTGATAAGATTGATGGCATTACTACGGACTTTTACAACGTGGTCGCGAGAATCCAGGAGGACAGACGCGAGTGCTAGGATGCGGAAGAGTTTGATGCGACTGTAAGGAAATTCTTCCAAAGAGATCGTGGTTGTCTCGTGAAGGTGGCCTCTTATTGTTATGGAACCCCTTTAACGCTCTCGCGAGTGATATACTCGGACGCTAACATAGCTAATATCTGTGTAGCACACGTTCAGTGAACGCATTATACTGAGTTCGTACTTTCGGTTCGCAAAGGCTGTCTTACAAGGGTATAGACCGTCGCGGTATATGCAGCTCCAAATTCGGAGCGTCGTTCCACTTTCGCAGTCAGCAAGTAGTCCTGAAATCTGCAATGATCAGGGGGAGCGGTTGGAGATGGAGAAGAGGGATAGATAAGTCTTATTGGTGTCTCTACCGGCCAGACTTGGTGCAGCATTATTCTGGGGCGGCTAGGGCTAGAGTAGAATATTAATGAAAAGAAATGGCCTTGAGACGGGGACGCGATAGAGCAAGCTTTGCCTGCTGGAAATTGAATATAGCACCCATAGGAATAAAATGATCCTGTGAAGTAGGCAAACTAGGTATAGGCTGGTCCAGCTTCTATTTTTGAGAGTGTATCGTGAATAGTATCCACCAATGTTGAGCGAAGAGGCAGTAAGAGCGTGGGGAGCAGAGATATCATAGATGTTTCCAGCCTTCTCATCCCTGGAGCTTCATGACGTGGAGCTCGTAACACGAGACTAAAGATGGGTACGGCGTGGCCATCCATAAACAGCAAGCGCTGTTGGGAACTCTGAATTGTTGCGGCGCTGGCTGAGAATTTGGGAATATAAGACTGCTTCAACGTTTGAGTGTTCAACTCTTCCTCTCTACACCGTTCACATCCTCATCAACACCACATCGCAACCTCATCCAGAACCTCCACACACGCTGCAAGAACGTATCACGAGCACCCCATTGTGAGTATATCACTAAACGCCGACCAATAATGACTGGATTATCCTATACGGTACCTTGAATATGTGCTAAGGCAGTGCGTGCCATCCAGCAGCATACACCAGGCTCAAGATAATACTCTTGAACCGACCAAGCAAAAGTCCGTTTTTAGGCCTCGAAGAAATATTGCGAACTTCTTGAGGTCACCCGCGTGCTTTACGTGCCTGGTGAGAGAAAGTCTTACACAATGCCAATTTACAGCCACAACACCGCAACCAGAGTTTTCCTTGAGCTCCCCATCGAGGAACTCGGAGATCTAGGAGAGAAAATTCGGTCGTGGAAGGCACATTCAGCGTTCCGTTTCCTCGAGCCTCAGGACCCAGATGGTTACTATCAACGCGCCGCTTTCGATAGCCATCTAACAACCAGCTTGTCACTGATGCACAGCTGGATATTCACATATCGAGATTATTGCGAAGAGATCGGGACGATCGAAACTTGTTTACTAGAGGCTATCTCTATCTCTCGCTCTGAACCCGGCCGTGAGAACGAGCATCGTCTTCGTCAACTTCGTGACCAGATTCAACAACATCTCGACACAGTTGAGGATGCTATTGTACACGAAATTTATCTCCGCAATACTCACCGGGCCACGGGAGGAAACCTTACGCGCAACAATCAACCAGTCGCAGCTACTGGCAGTGGGTCTCGGACCAACCTTTGGCATCGAGACGGCCGCCGCGTTCGGTTTGATCTCCGAGATAATGATGACGCACCAGCCAGAACGAACGATATTATTTCCGACCCTCGAAACTACGAGGACATACCCTACGATGATTCCGCTTCGTCTCTAACTCAACAATTTTCATCACCAGTTCAAGGCCTAGAGCATGGTACGGGTTTTCCGAGCGGTCAAAATGTTCCAAACAGCACTGCAGGAAGTCGACTGCGTGGGAGACGAGGTAACAGTCTTCGATCTCCAAATACGTCAGGAGATATCCGGCCTGCCACAAACCGGGCCAACTCGAACTCTTCCATACGTGCCATCTGGGAGTATGCAGCCTCAATTCGCCGCCCTGACCTGAACGAACAAGATGATTACACCGAGCGCTCCGACCAAGGTTGGGGCTCTTCCGCCATAGCCAGTCCGACTGACCACACCCCTCATGGGACACATTTCACGAACCGAATCCAGCCAACCAATCGGTATCTCGTCCCCTACATTATGCAACCCGCTGCACCGACCTTTGTCCCAATCGCACCGGTTCCCGCACTTCCTGCAGCTCCAGTCCCCGCAGGGATCATCGTTCACGAGTCAGATGTTCGCAACGATGACAGTGATGATGAATATACACATTTCCAACGCATGCAACGTTGGAGTCGCCGCTAGTCGGCAATCGGTTATAAATTCCGATTATGCTGTATGTCAGTGGTCAAAGTCGCGGTTACGAAGAGATCACTCACACCTTAGGTCGTCTGATACCTGAGGTTAGTAACACTGCACCATTACCTTGGCTTCGTCGAAATGTGAATTGATCGCTAATCTAGATCTCGTAGCTCTGGGCTCGTTTTACTTACGTTCATCGTGCCTTTCGCTCGACCATGATTACTTCATCCATAGTTACATTTTTTTCTTACCCGCTCGCCGCCCATTGGTTCGTAACACCCGCATGCTCCCATACCCCTTTCCTCGCCGTCAGTACCGCTTTCTGTTGATTCGATTATAGTCCCGTGCCCAAATTCTTGTCGTCTTTTTATTTCTACTTTCCTAACTCTCGCATCATGCTACCTTAAGCTTACCATTCACACTGATCCTGTGCGTCTGGTATACAAACTGCTTCAAGGTTTTATCCACTGTCTCGGCGGCATTCGAGCTTTGCCTTCGTATCTGTATGTATTACATTGAGCAGTCCTAATGGACAGACATGGAAGAATCGAAAACAAATGAAACTCCTAACGATATGAAAGGCATCGGTCGACACTACACTACTGCAGACAACCGATGGTATGTCAGCATATGATTGCTATCGCTATCCTAAAACGCGGGGTTTTTGCAGCTTGGAAGTCTTCTTGTCTTTTCCCACGACAGATTTAATCATTGTGGAGAAGGATGTTCCGCCAGAATCCCTCCTAGTCTCTTCCTTGTTTCTCGAAAGTTGACCTTCATGCGGAGGGATTGGATACAAATTTCGCTGTGCGTTCTCGTTGTCGGTGAGGACTGTACCGTTGTTTCCCCTCCACACCTGGTGCCTATTAATTTTGATTCGAATTAACGCTGTCAATCAGTACCGGCATCTTGTCATATCTTCTATGATTGCATGCGTACCTTACCGTCGGAGATTCATATCCATGACTCTCCCTCGCGGAATCGCCGCGGTTTGGCTGCCAATTTGGACCTTCGTTAAATCGCTCTTCCGGCCTAGATCCCGTGTTTGTCTGTCGTCCGCTTTGATAATCAGGAGTATCATCATGATAGGGCGCCCTTCCATTAGGGCTGACATACGGGTCATTTCTTCTCGGCTCCCTGCGGTCGGTGAACTGTCTCTCGTTGTAGTGGTCTCCTGCTCGGCCCTCCTCTCCATAGTCGCGCTCTCCCCGTCCTTCATATCTAGGACTTAGCTTTGTCGGGGTTGTGTCTACTTTTGTTCGACGACGAGCGTCTGAGTCCCCTCGATATCTACTGTCTCGACCCTCTTTTTGATATTTGCTATCCTGAACTTCTCGCGAGCTTTCACCCTGTGCACGGCCTTCTGCATTCTTCATAATCGTGAAGACGTTCTCCATGTCCTGCAGCACAACCTTCAGTCGATCCAGTCCGTAGCCGCTAATGTGGTAGAGCTCAGCAGTATCCTTCGCTTTGACCATGGCCATGGCGGTGCCGGTGTAAATGTCGGTAATAGCCTTGATCTTGTCGATTGTGTACATGATTGCCGAGTCGTCCGCGCCTTGTTTCCTAGCGGCACGAATTCTTTTGCGTATCTGTCTGAGGTCTCTTTCGCCTTGTTCTTTCCACGTTTCGGGGCCGGACCCGAACAATAGTGTGACAACTGACGGCTCATCGTCTGATAGCTCTGGGTTCGTAGGCATCGTGTGTCGTGGATATCTAGGAGACCGTATAAACTGTATCTTGGATATAGAGTTTGTACATGCTTTTTTCGAAATTTTCAGCAATTATGATTTGAAGATACACGTAGTGTCCGCCCGATCGAGATATTTGTCTGGGACGGTGATGTAGGCATCGACTTTTAGTCTCCGGCAACCTTGAGACACCAGCATCAATAAATGGTTACGAGATCCCCCAACATCCTTTAGGGTGGTATCTGCATCTGTGTGGACGCAAAACAACGGTCTCTCACTAGGGCTCATCGAACGTCAGTTTCTTGACTATGCCTTACACGCGAGTTATAGGATATCGAGGAATGTTCGAGATCTGCCCGGTGTGAAGCTAGCTTACCTTTTCTAGAAATTTCGAAAGCTAGGTTTGAAGGGATTATATCGTGAAGTTTCGAAAAATGCACTGCCCTTCCCAAGCGAAATGTTGAGTTCTGCTCATCTAAGGCGTGCACTATCAGACTAACCAAGGTTATAGCAGTCCCTTTGTCTTATGGAACCGGATCAACTTATCACCTGCAAACAAAATACTTTCTCAAGATCTCACGCTCTCTCTACATCACAAAGATCTATTAGAAAGTTCCGGCCTATCTTTGACACTCGTGCTTGTGGTATTCCCAAATATTGATCATTAGCTTGCTTACAGTTCTATTGGACAACTCCTAGAAAATTCTTGGTAGAACTAGCAGGTACGCGTATACGCTTATATCCAAATGGACTCTGAGCAGAGTGTCTATCCTAGATCTACAGAAACGAAGTTGCGGTGGAATTGCTTCAATATTTGCTATACAAATATCAGCGCGTAGATGTACCAGCTTGACCAATCTGTCACTGCTGCCGCGAATATCTGTCTTATAGTTACAAGCAGTGTTGATTATTAGTGAGATATCCACGCAATATATCGCCACGTAAGGAGTATATCGTGCGTTAACGACAACGAAAGGGATCAAAACAGACACGTGAGCCTCATATAGTTACACGAACCTTATACCTAAGCACAGGATCTTCGTAACCTACAGGACACAATGTTAACCATCCATAATCAACAAAAGAAAGAAAGAAAGAAAGACCAAAGCCGTATGTCAGACGATCGCAAACAATTCAATAGAATTTTACCAAGCTCACTAAAAAGGAGGGCAGCTCAGAACATCGACTTTAAGCACCATGTTGTCTTGCAGTGCCTTGAAGTCAGCAATATATTACCAGCTAGGGGCTGATGCTTGGGCATACTAACGCTCAAATCAAGCATCTTGGTCTCGCAACTTCCTCTCACGGGGGCCACAGCCTTTGAGACCGATTCCATACTCATGTATTTCAAGCTGACTATCGGGGACTTTGAGAACCGACGGACTTATGGAGCTCAAAGCCTCGAACTGATCGTCTGTGCCTTCACGGTCGCTGCTGTCTTCGACCTGCTGCATATTCTTCATTTGTGCTGCTTCGCCGGCTGCCTTGATTCTGACTACTTCAGCTCTGACATTTCTCTGGAAAACAGCTATCTCCTCGGCGAAACGGCGCTGCCTTTCTTCGCTCTTTTGTTTAATTTCGTCAAGATCTGGCGTTGGCTCCCACAGCTTGTTTGGTGAGTCCATGAGGTTATGCTGCATGATTTCCTCAGGGCGGTTTTCATCTGGGAAGTTATCGTGAACCAAGCTTTTTGAGTCCAAATTTGACGCTGTAGAATCTGCGACTTCCTCTTCAGCTGTAGTCTCGTGGACGGTGGATGGCTTGCCGGCATGTTTTCCGTCAGGGCCTGCCGGGATTTCAATTTCATTGGCTGATTCGGATGACTTTTTAGACTTCTTTTTCCCCCTTTTCTTTTTCCTGGGCTTAGCCTCCGTAAATGGTGGCATAACCTTTAGAGGCCATTCAGTACGTGGGTCGTCGTAATAAAGAACGTCATCATTATCCGAGCTTGGGGAGATATCAGTAGACTGCGAGTCTGTTTTGTTCTTTTGTCGCATTTGCTCGAGAACCTTGCTCTGCTGCTTGTAGTAGTCTCGTTTGATATGAGCAATCTCCATCGCCTCTTCTTCCGTGATGCGAGGAGAAATAATATTGGACCATATGAAATCCCAATATTCGATCATGCATTCCATTCCAACTTCATCAAGGGTTGAGGCAATAGCTTCGAGAATAGTTTTGTCAGCGAACTGGGGAGTCATCGTAAGCTCGTCGCGCTTTTCAGGGTTAGTGGCAGACAAGGTATAAAGAAGCTTGTATACGAAGTTGTAAATGTCGAAAGGATTGAGTTCTTCCAGGATCTTCTTGACATTCTCTTCCCGGGAGTCCCCGTGAGAGGTTGTGTCTTCAGGCTTGCCGCAGGGGCGAAGAGTTGTTATTCGTTTGGGAGGTTGGCCTTTATTGCCTGGCTTGTAGATAACTATTGCATCTGCATCTTCACTATTCTCGCTGGGGAGCTCGAAGTCGTCTGGGTCGTCTAGCGGAGCGAAGGTTGATAAATCATCCGGTGCTTCTTCGTGATATTTACCGTAGTTGGCTGAGGAGGGTTCATTATTAGGATCAGACAACGGATTGAGGTCTGAGGCTGATAGGGAAGCCATTGTTTCTTTTTAGTCGTTAAGTCTTCGTCAGCTATTGCTCATCCTTCTGGTATCAGATGTCTGGAAATTCTCACCGTCGTGGGAGTTGGTTTGCGCTTTCGGAGATGCGGTTGTAGGCGATGCAGTTGCTGCTTGGATAGGTGAAGAAGGTTTCGTGATTGATTGTGAGGAGGAGTTCGAAGCGCTGTCCATGGTTTTCAAAGGGGTTGGGGCAACTAGGGAATGACTATCGGTGGATGCGTGCCCTTCATCTAGCCCAGCTAAAGGTTCTTGAACACGCTGTATTGCGGCGGGTTTCTCAGATAGAAGGGACTCTCCCAAATCCTCTCCGCCTCCATCTCCAAACGCACTTCCTCCGGAGTCAACTTCCTGCATCTTTCACAGTGGACCTGACCAGGCCACCAACGTCCTTCGAGGAGGTCTTGTGTCTTTTGAGCGAAATGCAGTAGCCGTTCACGGATGTCGTTGAGGATCTTGCTGATTCTGCGAATAGGGCTGTAGGGTCGAGGTCCAGTTACCATTGACAGGTAGATGGCGAAGACAAAAGTGTGCCAGGAAAAGAAGCAGAGTACGGCGTTCCGAATTGCTGACGACGGTCTCAA
The DNA here is from genome assembly GCA_020064725.1 of Drechslerella dactyloides. Taxonomy (NCBI): domain Eukaryota; kingdom Fungi; phylum Ascomycota; class Orbiliomycetes; order Orbiliales; family Orbiliaceae; genus Drechslerella; species Drechslerella dactyloides. The sequence continues at coordinate 96,288 of JAGTWJ010000001.1, forward strand.
AATGTCAGCGTTACATGTGGCTGATCATACCTGACGTACAATGAAAATAGATGATCATCTGGAAGTTTCAGCCTACCGTGCCACTCCTCCCGGGTTATGTTGTCAAACTGAAAGACCTGGACCATGGTGTGGTAACAATCACCGTTGAAGATGTCCGGATCCTGAACCTAGGCTTGGAGGTAGAGCTTGTGAACGTAGTTTTGATGGAGAGCTGGCGGGTGATAGTGCGGGGGGTGATGCTGAGAAAAGGTGGAGAGAGGTTGTGGGAGCGATGGTGTTGATAGACGTTTTTAATCTAAACGAAGCTGCTACTATAGTGGGAGCAACACCACAGGTCAGCTCAACTAGTACTCTTCTTCTCAGATGAGATCGAGAGTAGGTGATTACGGCCATTCAGCCTTTATTTTTTACCGGTGATACCGAGTCTCAGTTCGGCTTACTATCTAGTCTCGGAGGGTTTATTATCAACATTTTTGGCAGCGACGCCTAGACCTAGCAGTAAGACCTCTAGACAGCTGTCGCAAGTAGTCTTGGAGGCGAACGTTTACGTCCGCAGCTCTGTCACAGTCGATGAAGCACTGAATCTTCACTATGCACACATCTGGACCCTAGTCCATCAAAACTGCCATCCGACCGCTGCGAGACCACATCCGATGTGCTTTCGGAGCCCAGATCGCCCTGTATTAATCATTCACACCATTGAGGCTCAAAACAGTCGTTGAACAGGCAAAATATCGCCATTACATGGACTTTACGTAATTCCCATCATTCCGAGGAAGTAATCGGACGCACAACGAGATGCATTGAAAGAGTCTTGAATCTGATAGATATATATAGAGCTCGGGAAACTCATTTTGCTCGCCGCCGGGCCAAATTAGAGTCGCCAGTTGATGGGCTATTCAAGTGTGTTCATATGGCTATGCTTCTAGCAACGACGCGGCCGAGGAAACATCTCCAGATCTGTATGCGAGGTCTCTAGTCCAAGAATTGAGCTTCAGCGCATTAAATGAATAAAATGATAACCGACTCGATCCTGTGCCAGTCTCAGCACCAGCTTTGTTATTGTCGATAATGATACTGTGCATTTCGAATGCCTATTCTCAAAGCTGACCTCGAACATCAATTGTATATATAAGCACGCAAGTGGGCAACAGCAAGCCTTTAAGCTACTTACTTACCAAAAGCCCATACTGACCGTGATACGTATTAAACTCCTGGCTATGTTTCTTCCCGCCAAGTATCTGCGAGGTCTCACATATATTAAAATATCTGAATAATTAAACTGCCTTTGTGAAGGTATCAGGGAAAGGAGCGTGCCAAACAAGCGCGAAATGACACGCACCTGAGTATATTTCCCCAGGTTTATATAGAATTCCACCGTTCCTCGCGTGGGCAGAAGAATCTTAGGCGAGACTCCCAATTATAAATAAAAGTGCGTGCCTTCATATTATTGACAACGTCGAAGCAAAAACCTTCATATCAATTGAACACGCAGCGAACCTGCGTTCTGGAAACAGCACTCCAAGCAGCTCAAGCAGCTAGTGTTCGATCCCAACTGCGAATTGTTCTTAGGAACTCAGTATGATATCTTGACAGCCCCCGATTATCAGGACTCAGTATAGAGTTACTGGGATCTTCTGTGTGGATTTCGTCGCTTCGTTCTTGCATATATGAGCATAGACTAATCATGCATTGTACCGTCGTGCTCTATATATTCTCAGAGAAAAGACGCCATAGTCCAGAGCATAAACGTCTCTTCGAATGTTTGTGATACTAATCAATTTTCAAGTCATTTCGTCTATCACAAGTATATTCTCTAATGCGCCTACTCAGCTATCCAGCTTTCGCATTTTCAAATATCGTCTCCAAGGACCTCTCGAGAGTCCTATAGTCGGCCTATAAAGGTCACTGTCATTCGGCCCAGGATATAGCTAGCCCTATCGCAAGCTCCAATCTCCATAGGGGTAGCTAAGTAACCCATAGAATCCAGCTCCGCAAGATTTCATCCGAAGGTCATAGCGCAAAATGGCTGATCAACTTTCCCACATCCCGTCCAAAATCACGGTTTCGGGCGGTCCTCCGAACACCGCAATCCCGCAAAGCGTTCACGACCTCCGCAACATTCTTGACATTCTCGCCGAGGGCATTCAACGCAGAGATGATAGCGAAGGACGATTCCGCATGAATATCGAAAAACTGTTCTTGAAGGCCCATGAACGCTCGCACACCCAGGCATCCGAACTAGTCAAACTTATTCGCCTCACTTGCCTAGAGTTGTTCCGAGGTCTATTTGATGAACATGTTGGAGTGGAAAGGTTCACTGAGATTGCGAACTTTCTACGATTTCTACTAGGGAAGTTGAACGGAGAGCCGGATGCGTGGATCGAGATTGCGCTTTCATCTGACTAGGAATCTGGGAATAAATGGCGCTGGCTTCCGTGATGGGAGGTGGGGTCGGAACCTGGGTTAACTGTGCGAAATCTCCCTAGGTTGTTCTCCTGCGTATATACAGAGCATCCTACGATAATCGGCGGCTGGGAGATCTCTTCAGAGCATTTGAGGCCCTTGGCTGTGCATGTGGCCATTTTATTCAAATTTCGTGTTCAACACTGCTAACTATTAGAGGCCTCATTTGACACTAACTCTTGGATCAGACTGATATTTGCAGCTAATTATAGGCTGATCATCCTGGTATCGCATTTTTGGTAGGTTGGGTAATAATTCATTGAAGTAGCACTTTATTGTAGTTATCCAGATGTGCTATCTCATAAGCAATGCAAAGTTTCGATCTCTAAGATACAAATTTACCAGAAAAGGAACTGTATCTAGTGTCCCTCCTTCCTCGAATATTAGGAAGCTCACTGAAGGGTTTCCGTAATGACCCTCTATTCAATGCAACTTCGTGGACTGGCAGCTTCTCAGAAGCAATAAAGAACGACAGAGGAATCGGTATCCATAATAGCGTCCAGCAAAATCATCTAAAACATGCAACGAGCTATAATCAGCAATACTTTCTGGGACTAAAGTACTATCACTCGTTGACTTGACAACTTACCCACTACCTAAGGGCTCAACCCTCAGTTCAGCATGATTCCGGTTGCACAAATCGATTTACCCAATGAAGACAAATATATATGTTCATCCATTGGCGATGTATCGGTAACCAGAATAGTGACACGGAGTCTTCTCAATAGATACCGACACGATCAGGGTTCTGCACGTCCCTGTTGTTTCTTCCATTCCTTCCAGCGTTTCAAGAGCTCCTCGTCTTTCCTAGCTTGTATCTGCTGTGCTTTACGCATTTTCCGCTGCCACATTTGCGCACGTGCCTTGCGCGCCCATTGAATGTCGAAATCTTTATTGTATATTGTTTGCATCCGATTTTTGTACTGCGCAGCAGCCTCGTCCGCCGCTTGACGATATGTCCTTTGAATATTTTCGGGAAGATCGTTTGGCGGGATGTATCCCGTGTATCGGCCCAGCGCATCTAGTTTCGAGGTCGGAATGAGGATGAATAAGATGACTATGATGGCAAATAGGAGGAGGATCGCCAACGACACTAAGCCTGCGGATCGAAGATAGTTGAGAATCGGCCTTGATGGCACAGTGCTTGGAAATGCTGATAAGGCCATTTTCTGAGGTAACTCTGGAATATATTATTCTTTTAATTTCGATATTAGGTTGAAGATCCAACGCCGCGCCGCGGTAGGGATAGGTAGGGTCCTGTGGCGACAGATGGTAGAATTGGAAGTTCGAAACTGTTCGATAAGCTCCAGTATGACTAGGGTTGGAAATATTTCTACTGTCCATTATGAGGGTGCATTGGAGGTGCTATATGTTGCATAGTTTCTTATCGTTCTCATAGTTGGTCTTAGTCCCTGGGCCAGCCGCCGGCTCGCTGTTGACTGGCCTCGAGACTAAGCTAGTCCAGACATCTCCATCATATCAATTGAAACTTGTCGATCGCTATCGCCAGTGCACATTGACTGACCCTGTTCAGTATCATTCAACGCCATCAGCGTTCTGGCGAGCATTAGATATGCATCTCTCTTCACTATATCCGCGCTTTCCCATTGGGTTTTATGGCACAGCACATTATCTGCTGGCTGATAAGCTAAATGTATTGTGAAGGAACCGCAGCTGCTTGAAATGAAGGATCTGTGTACTGCCGCGCCCGCGAATGCGACCGCAAATGCGACCGCAAACCCCACGTAAACGGCATCACTGTACGCGAGAAAACGGGGAGCTCCGTCTGCCAGAAATCCCTACCACCTGGTCCTCAATGGCTTGTTTGCCAGCTTTCACCGCTTGACACGAACTAACTAATAAGCAGCTATTATAACTAGTTCGAGATCCAGCGATGAGGAACTGCAACACAGCCCGACATGACTAGCTTTTGCACACGGAGCATCTGGGCCGGCCGAAATACAATGCATTCCTGTTTTTTTCGCGCTGAATAAACCATTTAACTGTTTGATTGTTTCAATTTTATTCGTAGCTAAATCGACCAAGATGTGAGAAATGCTATCTTTAATATCACGGGCTCTCTCTAGAGCTCCCTCTTGCATGCCTCTTGTGGTAGTTTGATGCCCACAGAGATACGGCGACAGAAATTGCTGTAACTGATCCAATTGTACTCGATTGGGAAAATCAGAGCTATCTGTGGGCGCCCGAGAGCTAACAGCCACCATCCTATATACATTAATGATACGTGTACCACAACGCCGTTCCAACGCCAAAAAAACCATTCCCTGGTGTCATGATCGCCAGTATCCAAAGAGCAGCGTGCAAATATGCCGGACTACATTTTTATAAGCCCCTATGCTAGCATTACGAGTGTTGAAATGTTCCACCAGACCTCCGTGTGGACCTTTGTGCGACATCCTAACTGGTATATAGGCTTTGACTTTTCGCATTAATCATAGATTGGAAAGTACGGCCTAGGCCTTCCTCTTGCCCGATATATTCTTGGAGGCCGAGCTCGCATCGGTGGCGGTATGATCCGAGGAGGGATGTAAGGCGGCGGGCGGCGTCGGTAGCCTCTGTTGACGATGTGGTCTCCTCCAAATCCGACTGCCCCTGTATCGTAGTAGGGATGCGTCCATTCCGACGGCGTGAAGATAAAGACTACTGTAAAGAAGGCGATGAAGAACGCGAACCCTAGGATAAGAACGGGTCCGTAGAAGAGTATAAAATAGAGGATATTGACTGCCTGAGCGGAAATCGTCGCCATGATGATTCGCTGGCCATCCACTAAGTCTTCGAGAGCTCCAGAGGCCTAGAGGACAGTGCTGCAATTTTGGTTGGTGGTGACAATAAGGTGGTGTTGTTCGTTGAAAATACAACAGAGACGCTCGTTGTTAGGGGAGAGAGTGTGGCTTTGCTGGGCAGCTCGCCAAAGGATCTGGGTGACGTGACAGAGGACCGCGAGCGAACAGCTGCAGCTGCAGAGTATCACTGCCTCGCTGGACCCATCGCAAATATGTCGGATCCAGAGGCGCTAACTAAGTAGTTTTGAATCGGGTATTGGAGCGGATCGATATGTTGGAGACAGTGTGAAGGTGGTAAATCTCAAGCTCGAACACGGTGCTTAAATACATCAGTATCCACCGTGATCCTGATTTCGCTTTTGTCCTGGGTTTCTTCTCCCAAACGGCACAGTGGAACTTGTGATGCGGAGTGGCCTGAAGGATGAATCAGCCTCGGACCCACGAGAGGCGAAGACGAGGCTACTGTTTGTCAAAGACTCATTCTGCCAGGCCCTCGTCCGATTGGTGGGAACCCATCCGATTTGCCAAGGCAGCGGTCTGGGCCAATCCCAACGTAGCGCTAAGATGCTCTAGCGAATCTTATCTTGCTGGTAATCATAGACACACGCTCGCGCTCGAGACTGCTCTTTTGGGGCAGCAGCTCACGCAGGCTACCAATTCGTTCACGACTGTAGCTAGGTGGAGGATTTTATTAGTCCGCTTCCGTTGCGCTTTTCGGATCTGAGTAGACCTGTGGAGCACGCGCGTCCCTGTTGTCGTTTCGCGATTTCGTGCCGACCCCATTACGTAGATCTATCCTACTCGCAGCAATCATGGAATTTCAAGAGATAAACCGAGAACCGTTTACTATATCACGAACACCTCTTCCTCACATCTGTTTTTTAACCCATGTCGGCTGCCCTGAATCTCTCCCATTATTTTTGGGGCAACCACGCGTACGAGTACCCGAAAGGAAACCATTGGTATATTCATCAGCTTCGTATCTGACGCGACGGCTAATTCTCGCATGGATATCGATCAGAAAATACTTCTAGTCAGATATAGTCAAATAGGATTCGAGCAAAAGGACCTGACAGGGGTTATTTAATTTTGTCTCAAGCTAGTTAAGTGCACATACTTTTAGACTGGAGTCGTGCCAGTCGGTCTGGAGTAGATAAGCTCCGTTATGAAAATCTGAAAATGTCTGCATGTATACTTATGTCACAGAGCTTTAAACTATCGGCCGTGCATACTTGATCGACATAGTTAAAAGTCGAAAGACAAATCTTGCAATCAGCCACCCCGAGACCACAATCAGCCGTCGTATTAGTAAAATAGAACCAATATGTCCCTTAAGGGAAGGGAACATTAGACATGTAGGCGCGCCCGAACTCGTATATTACCGAGCACCTGGAATAGCAGCTCAGTCTTCGCCCTTCCACATTTGACCCCGAGCGATAGCCTTATCGACGCCGAAGAGACGAAGAATAGCCTTCGTTGCGGGTCCTGGAGCATATTTTGCCAACTCGGCTTTCCGGTCTTCTTGCATCCTTCTATCCCTAATCTTCTTTTGTTCAGCGCTTCGTTGCTTAAGTTCTTTCTTGACATCTCTTGGAGATCTGGTTGCCGTGCGCTCTACAGCTTGACGCTTGACTTTATTCGGATTGCGTACTTTCAGTTGCTGATTTCCTTGAATTTTTGTTCCGTGGTCCTTATCCGCAGAGCCGAGTTCTCTCAGCCTCCATCCCTTCTTAAGCATCTGCGTGCAGATGTTTTCCTTGCAGATTGTCTGATCGGCTGGTGAGACTCCGAGCATGCGTGATGCCAGGCGGAAGATATAGCTTGCCCTTCTAGCAGCTGCATCGTATTGCGTGGCAATATCTGTCTCCTTCCCGCCTCCATCATCCGTTTCCCGCATTCTGTGGCTCCTTCGCTCCTGCATCAATCTTTCATCGTAGTCTAACATCAACTTTCCGAGCGTTTCGTCTCTTGCCTTCAGAGTCGTTTCATCACGTTCATTGATGAAAGCCCGGATCTCGGTACGGAAACCCCGAAAAGCTTCATGGTGTAGTCCATCACAAAGGAAGTGAGAGCGGCCCCAAACTAAGGCCATGATCAAGTCAGAATGGTCTCGGCTCGAGGCATGACAACGAGAATTCCGTAGGAGGCAATGCCTGGCCTCTCGACAAAGGTCAGGGATGAGTTTGTGCTTCTTCGCCATCCAACTAGGAATTAGCCCTGTTCGATCAGGATATTTCACACTCTCCAGCTCGATGTCCTCTGAGGGATGCGGAATGTCGGTAGTGTAGTCTTCGTCGATAAGACTTGCTAGAATGCAATGGTCCTTGATGCAATGCTTCGAGAAGAATCCGAAATAGCTCTTGCTGACTCGATATTTTGTCATTGTTTTCTGGAGATACTGTCGAGCCCAACAGGAACAATTTTCCGACTGCTTTGGCTGAACCTTTCTGAGATCTGTCCCAACAATCTTTATCTCCCATATGATAAGGAGGGCCTGTCGCATCTCGAGATCCTGATCTGGTGTAGCGTTGATGTACTTAAAGACAGCAAATTGGAGAAGGTCACCTAGATCCTCTTCCAGCTGACCTGCCAGATCCTCACATAGTAATTCGACTGCTAGTTCGAGAACATTCAACTGGTGATGAGTGAGATTGCTGAAATTCCGCGCCGTCTTCCTTTCAATGATCCCTGCGATCCTGTCGTTACTAATATCGTGGCCATGTTCGTGGAACAAGGCGCGATATTCCGGGTTGAAGTAATGATCAAGATACTCGAGTCGATTCCATTGAGTCCTCATCAAATCAAGCAGTAATAGAACCTCTGCTTGGCCCTTCTGCAGATAGGCCCGAACGGTAGGGTTGCGGTTTGTGATCGGCACAAATAGATTTGAGCTGGTCGAGTCAAAGAGTATATGCTCGACATTGTCAGATATTGCGAGGGACTGTGGGGTGGAGCGACTTGAAAGCTTTCTGCTTTCCATGATGTGGAGCCGTTCCTTGTGGAAATTTGCGATCTCATACTGGAATCTCGGAGCATCAGCTCCGAAGCTCTCCTCGTCCAATCGGAGTGCGCGAGCAAGCTCTAATTGACGACGGACGGCCTTGCTCATGAGTGTATAGCTATCATCAAAGAATCTAGCATTCTCGACTTGGGGGAGTTGGTATTCGAAAGCCGGGGCCGGAGGTAATCTCTCCTTCCTTAAGGTCTGTGGGTCATGAACCTCATCGTCATCATAAGCGTCTGTATCGTCATCGTCGGTCTCGTCGAATTCAGCAATAGGCGTCATAACACGGTCCATATCAATAGTTAGATCATTCATTGGTTGATCCACATTCGACATGCTATCTTCGTATTGAAAGCTGTCTTCCTCTCCATCATCGTCAGAATCATCATCAGGGCCTTTGATCATCAGAGGCTCATCGACGTTGAGTCCGGATGCTCTGAGCAGTCGCCTGGCCTCCTTCCTCTTCTCGTTCGCGAACCAGAGATTCATCTCTTCGTAGTATTCATCGTCGTCGACCCGCCGGCGGTGCTCGATCGCTGGAAGAGCGATCTCATCTGGTACAATCGGCAACTGCAGGTGTTTGATCTTGGCTAGAGAAGCACGGTCAACAAGCATGTATTCTTCTTTGTAAAGGGGGTCACCCGCACGCGGATCGCCATCTGAAACGAGCCATGGATTCGATGGTCGATTCGGATGACCAGGAGGCAGAGTACTGTTTGCATCCATCAACTCCCAGGCGATTGCTCGAGGGTTGACATAGACAAAATCAGTGTTTAAGTCAAATCCAGGGCCGAATCGTCTGGAAAGCTTAGAGTCTCGACGTAAGAGTGCCATTTGAATTGCTTGCTAGCGCTGGTGATCACAAGAAAAAAAGTGTGTTCTGAATCAAGTTCTCAGAAGTGGATTTTTTAATAAGAGGGATCTGCGACAGGGTGCGATCGCGACAGGTGCAGACGCTGATAGTTTGCAATCAGAAGTTGTGAGATGTATGTTTTGTTATTTGATGAAAATTTTTGAACGATGAATGGAAGGGAAAATAAATTTGGCGTGCTCGTAGCAATTGATCCGATGTCTAAAATAGTAGATAGAGCGCCAACAATATTTGCATTTGCTATAATACTAGTGAACTTCGATAAGACTATGGCGTACAAAATCGATCAAAAGATACACATTCGTTTTTTAACTAATATATGCATTCAATCTATCTCATGTATAAGAGCAACCCCCCTGCTAGCACACACCAAAACCTATACTATAGGTGAAATTTATCTATAAAATATTTAATTTTTAGGGGGTATGCTTAGTTATTACTGTCAAGCTGTGTAGTCTACTTTCTAGTAGAAGCCGGCCTAGTAAGCCGGCCCAGTAAGCAGCTGGTCCAGCAAGCAGCCGGCCCAGCAAGCAGGTAGCCTGCCAGCGAGTAGCAGCTGAGGCACCCTGACTATATAGCAGCTGGAGTGGATAACATATATGCGTCTGTATATGTATGTCTATATATATACTACTATTATGCTAGCTGCTTGCTGAATTGGCTTCTGTAGGCCTGGCACTGCCAACTTCTGGCTAGCTGGCTGGCTGCTAAGCTTGCTGGGCCGGCTGCTTGCTGGACCGGCTGCTTGCTAGGCTGGCTTACTAGGCTGGTTTCTGCTGGAGAATAGGCTGTGTAGTTTGATAGTAGTAATTAGGTATACCTTCTGAAAATTAAGTATTTTATAGGTGAATTTTATTTATAGTGTAGGCTTTGGTGCGTGCTAGCAGGGGGATTGCTCTTATACATGAGGTGGATTGAACGCATATATATAGTGAAAGCAGGGCACATATATTAGAAGATATTGAAACGAATGCGTATCTTTTGATCGATTTTGTACGCCATAAATAGCCTCGTAACCGTTAACTAGTCAACTAGACAGTGCACTGCCCTCTGGCAAGATTCATGATAACTATAATTCCATGTAACTTGGCCAATCGAGCGATCGAGTGATCACGTGGAAGTCGATTTACATATAGACCAGCTATATCCGATAACTGTAGCTCGTTGAAAAGACGATCCCCGTATTTTGTAAATACAGGAAACCATTCCATACACACTCTGAGGCTTCAACAGTATGAATGTCTGAATGTGGTCGCTGACTAGTGGGGATTTCCTATCTCACAGTCAAGCTAGCTCGATCGCCCGTATAAGCCGAAACGTAGTCAAAACAGGAACCGATCTCATGGAACTGATCCACGGCTATCTAAGTCTGTGGCCAAGTAATCGAGATGCGTATCGACATATATTCGTACTACGAATGTCGTTCTGATGGCGCAAAAATATACAAATTATCATACAGTATTTTTTGCATTGGTAGGAATGTTGGAAAAGCCAGTGCACTATGTAGGATATCTGCTACCTGCTGTGAAAATATCAAAGCTCTCCAATGACTATTCAAACTAGGTGTTCCGATCCCAGGTTATCGTATGGAGTGCCAGCTTCTATCTCAGAGCAGTCCCGCTGTGACTGCTCGCAACCCCGATGGCACGCGCAGCTGCAAACTAGGCACTACATTCTTGCGATGCCAGCCACGATAATCAAGTATCACAATACTTGATACCTTCTCGAAAATAAATCACACCAGTACATCCTCCACCATCATTACTCGTAGCTCTATGGCACGACCTCTCTTCAAATTATTACCGCATCGCCAGTACGACAATTATAAGAGCGACGTCTTTCGAACCCCTCACACATTAGCGGACGCCTACATCGTAACCCTCGGCATTACTTCTATCGCAATCGGGTTTCTTTTCGCTCTCTATTATTTCCACACATACCATCGGCCCGTTGTCTCTCGGTACGAATTGAACTCTACGCAAGACTCCGACTCCGACGATTATTTCGATATTGCCGACATCAGCGATATCATTTACCCTTAATATTGTCTGATCTTCCCAGCGAAGAAACAATCCTACACTTTTAGGTTAGCCACAACCCAACCTTTCGAGCTTAAACTCGTAACTGTTATGGTGTCCATTTAGCGGTATGCTTTTGAGACGATGTGCTTACATGCATTGCTGTATATAGGGTATGCTGCAGAGAATTAATTCTCCACTTATTTGTTCCTGTGAGCAAACCCAGCCAGATTCGCCCCGTTATGTCATACTGCAGAACCTTTGGGCCTGTCAACAACCTAGTCTAGTATTTGCCCTCACTGTATGTAAGTCGAAGCCCAGTCTAGGGTCAACACTGTTGGACTTTGCCTGCTAATTTATATTGAGACTTCTGCCACCGTACCGCGACTAATTGACGGCATAGTCCGATCTCCTCGATTCGAGGATTTCTCAGTCGATTAGCTTTCGGATAAGTGAACAAGATACGTACCATGTCTGATAAGCAAGATGCCACCGGACGCGTTCCACCCAGCACGAAATCGGGACTGCCCAGTCGTAAGCCATATCAAATGCCAGCAATGCGCCCGAAAGGATTTACGACAAATACCGCATCGACACCCTCCTCTCCTTCAAAGCCACCTGAGGACTACAACTTGAGTCGTTATGATCGCAAAAGGAGCTCCAAAGACAAGGAGCCCACGCCTTCCCAGGCGTCCATGGACTGGCGTGCTCGAGACGATAAAGTCAAGACAGGAGGGTCAAAAATCGGCATTCTTGCGCCTAAGCGCATCCCTGCAGATCCGAGGAATTCCTTCAGCAACACACATGCACAGACGCCGATACCGGGGCCTTCCTCTAGTGCGCAACCGAAACAGCGGAAAGAGTCAATGATAACCTATCCCGGCTCCTCACGCCCTGATCGTGGAAATCGGACCGGAACTCTAGGCTCTCCAGTCGGTACGCCGATGAAAACGGAAGACCTCCACTCTCCAGGTCTCTCAACAACGGTTCATGGCTCTGAGACGGATGTGTCCCCCGAAACCTCATTCCAAAGCTCATCTTCAAAATCATTGATGAGTCCGAAATCCAAAATACCTTTTCGGACTCCCATAAGAAATGTTCAGAAGCAAGAGCAAAGTCGGGTGTCCACTACTCCGGTGGGCCCCGAGTCTCCACAAGCGGGTTTTGTGAAGAAAATACACAACGAGGCCGCTGGTTCCAATGATTCTACAAGCACTGAGACTCTTCCCGATAAGAGTGCTTTGCCCGAAGATACACAAAAACGGGGAAATGGGAATGGAAAGGAAATCCTTGTAACTCCAGGATCTTTTAGCTCGGCTGTGAATGATAGTAAAGCTGCGAAAGCGGGTAAGAGTAAGAAAGAGGAGAACGAAACCCGGAATCAGGAGCTCCAGGCCTCAATCCAGAACGTGAATGCAACACCTTGGCCGAATCATCGAATCCAAATTGACTTTGGACTCGACTCGCTGTTTGTTGATATTAAAAACATTGGTTTGGAGGAGCATTCAACTGCCTCTGCCAAGATCCAACCAGACGCGGGCTCTGCTAGACAAGGTAGTAGTGACGATAAGATATCATCGGATAAAACTGCCGAGTCATCTCTGTCCATGCGTGTGAAAATGGCCGTTGAGGAAGTCTTGGAAGAAACCCTAGCGTACTGGCAGCCGGATTCCAAGAATGAGAGGCAAAAGGCGTCAAAAGATAGCAAATACGGCTGGAGAAATGTACTCAGAGATCTGAACGTCAAAGTGCACGGTGATATATACCGCAATCGATGCATGAATGATGACGACATTGCCGATTTGCTTGAGTTTCTTGAGATCCTCTGTCATGACTATGGTGTCCATTACACAATATCGCCCGAGAGTAAACAGACTGCAGAAGTCAGAAAATACATACAATCATGCCTCGGGACCTTTACCTCTTCAAATGACACCCATACCAGACGCCTTCAATTTTTAGTCACCAAATCAAACCTCCTTGGTATGCGCAAGAGTTTATGGGAACAAGAATTCCGAGCCAGTTGGGAGGCTACGGCACCAGAGTTTCGCCATGCCGTCACACAAGGCAATACTGTCATCCGGAATTACTACGCCCCAACGTCAGGTCACTGCATCAATATCTGTGAGTTTGATCGGGAATCTCAGAATCGCGGTTACAAGCTGCTGCCGGATTTCAGGATCGAGATGAGTGGTGCCGTGAAACCCGTGCAGCGAGAGCCGGCAGAAGAAGAATACATATGGGGTGAAAGTAACTCCCTAGTAAACTCGCCACCTGGGACCCCTCCTGACAGAGTTCCCTTTAAGAGAGGCACCAAATTTGACGAAAGATGGTTCGACGAGAATGGAGAGTTCCAAATACCTGAGGACCCATTCTTTCTCATCAATGCCATCTCTCGACCACAAACGAAAAAGAATGACGATGAAAGCCTCATCGTAATTGACGCGAGTTTTGTGACTGCGATGGAACGATACATCGAGGAGTTCGCAGGGATTGTAGGTATGATCGTTGAGGAGATGGCACTCGAAGGGATAGCACTCAATTTAACACACTTCGGCGGCATCTCCAGTTTTCTAATGACAGAGCTCAAGTCAAGATTCGCCCTACATGAAAACGACTTGCTGGAGGGTATCGATAGCTTAAATTCGATGGCAATCTTCGGCGCTATGTGGGATCAACTTTACGGCATGTTCAACGCCACTACGAAACAAATCACCCTTCAACCATATGTTGCAGAGCTGACTCGAAAGCTGTCCGGGCACCTCTCCCTCGTTTATTCTGAGCTTCAAAGGGATAATAGGGTGATTCTTGAGATCCAGGGTGGTATCGTTCCAACGGCGACAGAAACTGTAGCACCCATTACTCATGCTGCTCTCTCGACTTGTGCATTCTCCGCCGGGGACTTTGGGACTGTGCCCGTTGACAATCAAAGTACCAAGATGAATGCTGAGGGCTTGGATCGCGGTACGACCGACTTTGAAAATCTCGATCTTCAAGAAATTCCTGGTAGCTTATCAGGAGCGTCGCATGAGCGAGCCGATGGGTAATACTACTCGATAGGCAAAATCCACTTCGTTCGGCCCAATTGATTACTACTCGAAAGGGCCCTATCGCAACCTATAAGTGCACATACTCCTACGAGAATCAATTACTCCAATTTTGCTTTCCCATCCCACTGTACAATTTCTCTTCCGGACTTGCTGCCGATCTATTCGCTTACTAGCGCAATTTTTGTTCGTTTTTATTAGTCTGTTACCCTGCTCCTTCTGCCCCGTCTCGATACCGTTCTAGTTCCCTATGCACACTCTAATATACTCGATATATTCTACTACCTTTATCACTTTTTAGAACCAGCGGCGTGCATACTTATGCTCGTGTACCTAAAATAACTGACTTTGAGATTCTCGCATGCAATCCGTTGTCGATATATCATCTATATATTGACGTATATAAATAGGACCCCAAAGTCAAGTAGAGAATCCCATCGTGAAATGTATTGGTTTGGCTTGGAAGACCAGGGGGGCCATCCCGAAAACCTCCGGTTATTTTGAGAATATTTTGAGTGTTCCTGACTCCTCTATTCCGCTTACTATTGAGAGTTGTCTCCTTCTCGCTGAATTGATGAATCGCTCTTGCATGAATCAAAGTATGGATACGCTATTCTTAAATCTAAGGTCATGTCTCTTTTGAGTTCGTGGGCTTATTCACTAGCTAGTCTGAGTGGATATTGATAGGTACTTATCTCCAGGACTGCCATTCTACAGATAGGTGGTTATTCAACATAGCTTGTCCTCTTTTGCTGCTTGCTTGTACTCGAATGCATCGAAACCACAATCCAGATCGGAGCCCGAGTATACAGCAATTCTCAAGTATACATCCTATTCAAGTTTAATTAGGTGTGGTGTGTGACAACACCTGCCGCTGGGGCTGCTGCGCAATGCAGTCTCGCGACACAAAAAATATTCCCACAGCAACTGTCAAGGTGCTTCCGAGACTGCTTTCGAGCATTATTATCATCACATCAATCCCGACTTACCCGCGTCACATCCCAAGAATCTTCAGAAATTGATGCCATCTCGAGATCCCTCTCATTCGTCTCGCTGTAAGTTACAATCCAGGCTTCCCTCCCTACCTCTCTCCCCTAGCTTCTGGGCACCTTCTGGTGAAAGAAATCTAAATAATGGCGAGTCTACTATCCACGTCGGAGAACTTTCTGAAGGCTGAGACTTACTGATCCTGCCTTTATAGTGTCCACGATGGCAATGCACAAACCAAAACCGTCCATCGGTAGGATGCCACGCGATAACCACCAAGGCGTTGTTACCTCTAAGCTATCCACTTTCCCTCGCGGCGGTCCTACCAATCGCTTCAGAGGACGTCACGAAAGTACCAAGATGGAGCCCTCAGACATCATCCATCTGTTCATTACTATATGTGCTACGGTCATCTTCCTTACGGATTGCTTCTACTTCAACGAGACGACAAAGGCATGGCCTGCTCCAGTCAAACCCCCTTTCTCGATCGTCGTCTACATCGCCTATAGTTTCGTTTGCCGCTACACCATCTTTTACGTTTCCCGCAAACTGAAGTTCGAATGGCACGAAGAGCGCCCGCTCGCTAGTCGCGGGTTGCTGGAGCATCTTGGGCTCGCCGTCTACCAGCGCCAAGGACGTCGTCTTCGCCATATTACTCTTTGCCGCTCCATCTTGTGGAATGCGACCCAACTGGCAAGTTGCTGGATAACAATCGTCGTGCAGTGGTGGCGAGCGGAAACAGTCGATATGGATTCGAAAAATACACCCAGCATCTGGCCGAATCTGTATCGCTTAAGCGGTTCCAACCCATTTTGGCTTATCGATCTGAAAATCACGAGCTTTACCGACGGCAATCAAAAGAACAACAGATGGATGGTTCCCAAGCTTATCAAGTCACGAGCTTTGTATTGGCTTGATTGCATGTTCGTCATTATACAGATTCTGGCCCATCACTATACCTAGGTACGATGATCCCCGTCATCGCCATTCGAGTCAATCAACTTGCAACTAATAAAGCTCGGACAGCTCCGGTTTAGAAGGAGTGTCTGCTGGCCAAGGGCAAGATGTTTAGTATCTCTTCTTAGGCTTCGATTACGCCTACCTTGAACAATGCTCTATCGATCTCGCCGAAGAACTATAAGCTAAGCTAAGAGGATGCGAATAAGGCTTAATGGTGTTCTAATTCTTGTACGCTATGCTCCGGAAACGCTGGTTGGGATAGCTGTCTTTTTGATTTTGTCATGATGCGGGAATGCAATACCATGAGCAGCTGCCTTTTCGTACTTTACAAAGATGAATTGCTATGCTGTAAAATTTCCTTGAAATGCACAGCTTCATAGCTAGCAGATGCTCCCTGTAGTTTTTCTCACATGTAGCTGAGGTGGGTCGCAAAGGGTAAACGTGTTGTAAGCGTTGCAAACGTAGCAGTCACGTGCCCTCGATATGTTTGTTTGACAGCGGTCGACGAGGCCTGTGCTCGAGCCGTGATCCGCCAAGCGAGCCCTCAACCGCAGGCACCAATGAAGAGCACGCTCAGGGTGGGGACAAGACTCGAGATGTTCGAGCTGCTTCAATTCAGGGGCCCATTGCAATCCATCGTGATTCATACCAATCCACGGGGCTGAGCATAATTTGGAAGGCCGGCCAATATGCCGGCCGCTGTTAGTCATTCGTCGTGCGCCAGCGCGAGCCAACGCTGCTTGGCTTAGTCACAAGGCTGAGTCGACTTGAATGGCGTCACCTGCTTTCGAGCGCCAACTAGATGAGGATCTATATATTCCACACGCGTCTTTGTCACAGGCCGTATTCCATATCGCGTCTTCAACTCCCGACTTCTTCACCGATTGCCTTCGTCTCTCATCAGGCGACCGTTCCTTCGGCTTCGACATCTCCAGATTCACACACTGGCATTATGGAACAGAGCGGGCCGTTCCTATTCGAATTCCCAGTTCCTCGTCCGTCCCGCAAAAACACCTTTGTGTCTCCAAAGGAGGCTGCGGAGGAGCCTTCTGCGTCTCTGGCATCGGCATTGGCTTCGCTCAGGCTGTCTGATAAGGATGCTGTAAGCCCTAATCCGTATCAATACCCGAAAGACCTGTCTCAACTTGCTAACGATTTCAAAGGTTCCGCCACCAATACTGCTGCTTCCCGCAGAAGTCCACCATATCATTGCAAGCTATTGTTCCCTGCCCTCCGAGGTCATAAGTCTATCGCGAACTTGTCACCGGCTCTACGCGTCTGTGGGCCCCTCTAATCGTCTCCTCTGGTACAACCTCCGATACAACAAAACGAAAAGGATAGAACAGAACAACGTCCCGGAGTTTTCACGAGACGATAACCACTACCAAGAATGTCTCGCCATCATGTGCAACAGGAAGCAAAAGGCCGGATGCCAGAGATGCCTAGCCTACGACTACCGAATGTACAACACAAGCAAGTGGGATAAGAACGACGACAGGACAAGCGACTTGGTGGATCTGTATGTTGCAAAGATCTTCCATGGCACCTGGTGCTGGAAGTGTACTCGAGAGATGTTTGATTGTAAGACAGAGCGCCAGACTCCTAAAAAAAACCTGGCTAGCAAATTGCTAACAGCCTGTACCGACAGCCGTCGCACTTGTCCAACAAGTAACACCACTGCCCGAGATCCCATCAGTGCTACTCACAGAAATCAGAGAGCACTCATGCGGGCACAAGAAACCTGGTTACTTTGTTTCACGCTCAGCCATTGCAAAGGCTATCAAAGAGCAATGTCCCAACGGCAGCTATACAAATTTCTACGTTCACCGATACCCCCAACTTGAATCAGACATGAGAGAAGCCAAGCCATACATACTTCAAACCGTCGTCGACATTTACACCAAACAATACAAACACCTACATCTTCTGTTCCCGCCTTCGCAGCTCGGGCAGGACCTGAACGCCTGCCTACAAATCAAGCAGCCTCCAATCCGCAAGAGGCCGTTGAGTCAGGATGCCTTTCTAGATTCGGTCTTCGAGATTGCAAGCCGCTACCTCGCTACAAAGACCCTGGCAGAACAGACGAGAGAACAGGAGCGGTTAGATGCTTGCAAACACTTTCTCAACATCTTCTTTGGTCAGCCATCTGACGGCGACGACGACTATAAGATGTGGACTCCTACAACTATCTTCCTCGCACGAATGGCAAAGGATTATTGGCTTGCAAGAATGAAAGACTGCGGCCAACCCGTGCCCGAGGCAAGGCAGACATGGCTCCGGCCCGGTGTCGAAGATAGCCCGAAGCGAAAATGTAGATTCTGCACTATCCCCGAAGCCGAAAAGGAGGATGGATCAAAAGTCCAGCCTCACAAATACTCCCCGATCCTGATGACATTTCACATGATATACCAACATCCAGAGATGCTGAAGGAGGACTGGCACCAACCTCGGACTCGGAAACTGACAGATCTTGAGAATATCAAGGAAGCAGACGCCGCTGCCGAAAAGGATGAAGAGACGGAAAATGCGGATAAAACCGCCGGCGCTGAATCTGGCGAGACTGTCGAAGCTGAAAAGGTCTCCGAACCTATAAAGCCGGTTTTGAGCGACAACAGCGCTGAAGTCGTGCAACAGAAGGAGACACTGAAGGAAGGAACCAAAGAAATAGTGGCCATAGAACCCAAGGATACAGAGCCTGTCAAGGAGGTTACAGCAGCTCTAGTAAACCTTCGTCTTGAAGATGGACAGGCACAAGCTTAAAGATTGGCGTCATCAGCACCAGCATTTTTCAGACTGGATCGCACTCTGCTCCACTCCTTTTATCACTTTGGCATGTTTACGATCTTGATTCTAGCGTTTTGAGAACAACCTCATGTTGTCTTGCTCGTCATCCCGCATAGCTTGCCTGATTCCTTATCTCTCACAATAGAAAATACAATGAAAAAAGGAAAAAAAACTTCGACCCGCAACGTACTTGGTTGCGGGTGATCAAATCTTTGTCCCTAACATCAGCTTCATCATTAATTTTGTGCCTGGCCCCGTAGAACTGAACCTGTGATCCAAGACGACACTTAGCGACAGATAAACTAGGCTTGGATTTAGTTGCTGTGCTTAGTAGGAATTATCAAGAACGTATAGCCCAGGCGCATATGGATAGCAACTGGCTATATATACCTGTGTATGCTTGTAGAATCGCCCGCAAATTGACGACGCGAGTGAGGTCCTTGAACCCGCGATCGACCGCTTCGATAATATCCCCTCAAGAAAATCAACGGAAGACTCAGTACCGAGCTTGGCCTCCCTCGGGACGGCCCGCATGCCGCGGCGCTCCGTAGATGCCCTTCGAATAAGCGAGCTGTTTAACGTTTTCGATTCCTTCAGGACTACGGCATACCAGCCTCAAGCTCGAGTTTCAGCTCACCCTCAACTCAATTGCTCAACATCAGCCAGCAATCGACCAGAAATTCGCTCGAGCACTCCATGTTAGCATGTTATCATCATCTGGATTTTGACACGAGATTTAAAATCAACTGCAAACTCGAGCTGGGGGACCGTCAAACGAGCTAGTAGAGCTATGAATAATGGTTAGAAGACCGAGAAGTCGGGTCAAATAGCCACCACACGCGCGCGTGCATACTAGTCCATTACAAAATTCGAAACATTTTATCCTCGCACCATGGGAAGTAGCTAGCAGTCGAAGATGGTGATTCTAGGCATGCAGGTGCTGAGGCAGCAGAGCATTTCTCGGGCAGGCCGATGACAGTACGCATACGAAATTCCTATGAATTTGAATTGTCTGCGAAGAGCGTAGTATCTTGAGCATTTCCACCTTGGAGCCGAAGGAGCCCGCGCCAGCCTATCCGGAATTACAATGATCCCAACGGTCAGAGAGTTCTAGCGACTGCTGTCGTACAAGTTATATATATCAGATACATTTGACCAGCGCAGAATTCTACGGTCCGAGACTAGTATGAGAATTCCAACGCAGACAACTTGGGCCTCAGCCGCGTCATCCGGATCGACAGGTCGAACGCACAATTGTGATGGAATCGCGATCGGTATCATGTTCAAGATCTTGAGTCTGCTATGGGCTGTCACAAACTGGAATGAGATGCCAATCCCGCTAGAGGTTGGTTTGAGGTGCTTGAAGCAATGTCGAAGAGTGACAAACTTGCGATGCCTCACCACCTGTAGCTCGAAGCTTCCAGCAGCTCAAGCTCACAGTTTTGAAGCTGTTACCAACGGCAACATCACCGTCACCAGCCCGCAAGCTTTGCCCTCACTCAAGGGAGTTTTTCCCTCGTCTCCCCCCAGCCAACTATAAATAGCTGTCGACGTCGCTGCGTTCTTGACCTTTCCCCTTTCCTCCTCACCACACACGCAAAGAATTGAAAGCAAACGTTCGATCAACCTCTTGATAAGGTATCTTCATTCTATCTCAAGCTTCAACATGGACTTCATCGGAGAATCTTAGCTAACTTGATCGTCCTACTCTAGAATCTACTTCGAGAAAGTACTCACAAGAAAACTCTGTGTTCTAAACAAATCTCATCTTGCAATCAAGTAAGCACAACCATCTTCAACCCTTCAGTAATTGGTATCCTGATTAACATTTGTCTTCATCTCCAGCACAATGGTTGTCAAAATCTTCATTGAGCCTGTCTCTGCCTTGGACGGCACTCCACCTCCAGGTGGACCCCCACCACCAAACACTCCGAACCCACCAGGTACTCCCAAATGATCATCACTAAGGTATTTCGGGTATTGGAGATTCAGTCCTCGATTGCTTCTCTCACTCTTACCTTCTTGATCATAACCTGATGGAACATGAAACTTGTGCGAACTTCTATGCTTTTTCTTGATTTTCTTTAAATTGTTACTTCATGGGTATAAAAAACTTTCTGGTTTTCTTTCATCATCTCGACTCACGTTGATTTGAAAGGAAGAATC
Organism: Drechslerella dactyloides; assembly: GCA_020064725.1. NCBI lineage: Eukaryota > Fungi > Ascomycota > Orbiliomycetes > Orbiliales > Orbiliaceae > Drechslerella > Drechslerella dactyloides. The sequence goes on from JAGTWJ010000001.1 coordinate 117,395, forward strand.
CCACTTTTCTTTTCCAAGGTTTTCTTTTTTCATGTCTTTCTCAACTATGTAGCTAGCTGGAAACACTGTACACAGCTGCATGCATAATCAATCCACATCTCTGAACTCAATAGACCAAGTGTCTTCTTCGTAATATATACTCTAAAGCTTCGCGAAATGGTGAGTTCCCCAACTTCTGCAGATCTGAACAACCAATTGACCATTGCTCACATCTGAATATCTGACTCAAGATTTTTCCCATGTTAATATAACTATCTAGATTGGCACCGCGGTGCCGACGTTGCGACCCGTGTCTAGTGCCAGCTCGAGTATCCTCAGCGTGCTTTGATGAAGAATACCGGTATACCATAAGTTAGCTCTTGATCGCTACGTGCTCGAATTGGATCCCAGTCCAGATTCAAGGTTCTGGATTACGATTGCTAACTTGCGCTGCACAGCGCCCTTGCTTCAAGATTCGAGAACTTCAAGAAATTTATAATCACAGAGCCGAACAATGCCCTACGCTGAGCATACGGCATACGATATTACCGACACTTCGGGCTATCTGGCCAGATCCGCAACGGTCCCGGTATATATATCCATCTTACCTTTCTGAACGGTCCAGAGCGCTCTCAATGTTCTCGATCACTTGTCGCCCTACCCGAGCACCACAATCCCTGCAGCGTTCGCTAATCAATAAGTGGGTTAGCCTCCCGTTAAAGTCATGCAGTATGCTCTCGGCTCCCTGTCAGTGTCACGGCCTCGAGCCGGTGCTCTGTCCTTGTGGAAGAAAATATGTGGACAAAGGAACATTGAAAGGCAGATGAGGAGGCGCCTGACTGTGGCTTGGTTGAGTATCATCGGTGTATCCGGCATCCGCGGCATAATCAAGTCCCTGACCTGATCGGCCTAAAGACTCACGAGATGATGCGAGGCTCAAAGCTCAATTAATCGGCTGGGTTATATCGGATAACCCTTCGACCATCCTGATCCCCGAATCAACGGCCGGAACAGTGAGAGCCGGTCGCGATATAACGTTAAGCTCAGCAGGCTTCCCTTATTTACCCGCTCCAGCGGCGGTCAAACCCGCGGTGAATCGATTCGAACCTCAGAATCCCAAACAAACTCTCAACATCTATCAGCGTATCTCTCTACCGCTCTAGTCCGCGTTATTCTCGAAAGGACGCTTTAGAATCGCCATGGGATCAAAATGAAGACGGTTGGCGCGATTAGCGTGGCTGCTGTGCATGTGCTTTGCGCCGGATTCCTGCGCCCAGTCTTCGCCCAGCTTGACGGTCTTGGTTTTCCTTCTTGCGCGGTAGGTCGCTAGCCTGTGGTACCTGGATTTGCCCTTCTTTCACACCCTGCTTTACCTTTCTAAATACTCAAGCGCGTGTTTACACGGCTTGTCTCGTAAACCAGAAGCTGGACGCACGAAGTACACGGCTGCTGACAGATGACTTCAAAATATAGCTAAACTGTACAACCGGCAAACTTGAAAGTAAAGATTTTTGTCCAGACTTCGAAGTCGCCTGCGCCTGCGAAGCTCTTGGCGTACCCGGCTCGATCCAAGACTGCGCAAGGGCCGCCTGCAATCAGACAGAATACAAGCGTACATACGAGGTTGCGGCGGAAGCATGCCTATCCGAAGGCATCACCCTACCTCCATTCAGCATCAGCAGCGTTTCTTCAACGCCTGAGAACACACCCACGCCTACATCCTTATCGTCGCCAATCCAGACCACGTCGCAGAGGCCTGGCGAGTCTTCGTCTAGCTCCCCATCGCCGTCGCCCTCGGAGACAGCGAACAAATCCGAGTTATCCAACGGCGCAATTGCCGGTATCGTCGTTGGTGTAGCGATACCCCTCATCGGTGCCGTTGCGTTCGTAGGATTCAAACTGGGAATCGGTCGAAAACCTGATATCCCCGTCGTTCCGCTTAATAATGACCCTGAAACGAGTGACTACGGTGGTATCCAGTCATGATTAAAAGACGAGTGAGGCAGAGGCATTTTGTCAGGTATAGTGCACAGTATGATAATGATCTTGATGTATTGATAATTTGATTCGATTAAAAAAAAAATCCCCAGGGTATGTAACGATAAAGGACCAAACGCCCCTATCCACCCACCACTATGACCATATACTATTTATTACATCCACGATCCTTGATAAGAAGAATGTGCCCCGCGAAGTAAACGGGATACAATCGGTTCGCTAAGGTGGAACTTCGCCAACCGGCACCCATAACCACTCATCCTCCATTCGCTCCTCATGCTGACACCAGATATGGATCGTCAGCGCGATCGTACAGTTAAAGGCCACTCCTTTCCCGTCCGACGGCGGGCAGAACGGACACACTCGCGAAGTATTCTTCAGGTTCCGTTTCGATACAGGTATGCCTTTATATCCGCGCTCGCGAAGCCACGCGTCCAGCCAGTAACGAATGAGTGGTGACGCGCAGTTCTGCCGCCGCACCACTTGTCCAGGCTGGGGTATCTTCGCGAGCTCTTTCTTCAACGCTTCCAGGCACGCGTGCTCCAGCCCAAGCTGCCGCAACGCAGGTGCCAGCTCCTCGCTCTCCGAGTATAGGTCCATCAGATCCTCCATGCGATCACCGAGCGTAAACTTAGGCATCGACTTGTCGCCGTAGTGCGGGGCCAGCCAGGGTCGTATATTCCATAGTAGGGCGTTGTAGAGATACTGGCCGAATGCCTCAGGGGACTGGAGCCAGTGTAGTCGTTGGAAGTTCTCACGATACTTCTGCGTCATAATGACCACAACGATCCCGGCAGACTCCTTTTTATTGAGGGCATAGCGTATCTGCTTGTCATAACGAGCCTCCCAGATCCCCTTCGCATTTTGACTGGCGTTGCCGCCAAGCTGCTCAGCAATGGCGGCGTGCAGGTCGACGTTGCGGACGCTGGTCATGTTGAAATCGGTGCCCAGCCAGCGGCCGGTCACGCCGGCCGGGTCATCGAAGGGGAAGCCACCGATCCAGGCTATAGTATCGTTCGGGTGTATCTTGAGACTAGGGTATTGGTCCTCGAGGCGCCATAATTCTGCAAGTTTGTAAACGCGCTCGTTAGCCTAGGATTCATAAATCGGGAGCACTGATATACCGACCAGTAAAGTTGTCCTTCGCACAGTTCCTGCATAGCGTCTTGTAGAAGATCTTTCCCCTGTACGCGTCGACGTGCGTGTTCGCATCCCGGAGACACAGCTGGCAGCCGGGCACCCCACCCGACAGAATCCGCTTGACCAGGCCAAAGTAATCTGCGTCTTGCTGGTAGTGGGAAAAACGCCTCCAGTGGGATCCGTTCTTCTTGTTGAGGAAATGGTACCACAAGTTGCCGCTTTCCTGGCCGAGACGGCGGTAGAGAGCTTTGCAGGTCTGCCGCAGAACGAAGACGTCAAGAACGATGGGTAGCTGCTTGGCGATGTGGATCAGAATCTCCTGCGGGAGGTTGACAAGTGGCGTAGCAGCGTTGGCCACGGATGCAGCAGTGGCAGCGGCGGTGTCCAGCGGACTGGCCGTACAGATGGCGGTCATGGAAAGCGGCGATGGTGTAGCGATCCCGAGCTGTGTTCTTGATTCGGCGGGCGCCCGTGGGACGATATCGTGGCAGACTGAGACACCAACAGGAACAACACGCAAGCAGGCGTCTGCATCAGCGAGCCGGCGGAAGTGCAATTATATAAAAGGAAACGTGAATGGTTGCACCGATTATCGAGTGCCTCCACAGCAATAGAAATGGATTAAGATTAGTAGGATTAAGTATGGATAGCTGTCCTGCAAAATCAAAGTAGCAACCAGCAGATACGCCGCAGCTGATAGAAAAACCCTATTGTCCAGCTCAAATCGCAACGACAAAATCATTAACGTTATAACTACCAATTGTAACGCCGCACTTGGATGCAACAGACAAAAATTAATCCTCCCAATTCAAATTTAGTTCTCCGAGGAACAGCAGCTGCATGAAGATCCGGATGGCGAATAGCTCGTTCTCCTTTTGAAGAACCGGCGTCTGGCGCGGTAATCTTCGAACAGCCGCGTCAACGGCCCGTTCCCTGGGGTTGGCGGACTCGTAATCACGCCCCGCAATTTGATCAGCCACGAAACGTACTACATCTCGGGCGTCCTGCCGGGAATAGGCGGGATCCCAAGTCGATGCAACAGCTGTGCCCCCTTGCTGAGGCCAACGGGCGCCCAGCTCTGGACGGCTGTTTTCAGCTGCCCCTCTCGACTTCCCCGGGTTTCGGCATCCGAAGATGGGCGGTCCAGGATGCGCCAAATGTTCCCATGCCAGTATTCCCGAAACTCATCCGGCGACTGCTCTCTGTGCAGTTGACGGTGGTGGACCTCGTAATCTTCGACCATGATATCTAGCACGTCTCGAATAAGAGTCGAGGGGTCTTGGCGCCCCGCCTTTTCTACTTCTTCGTTCCGTGCTTTGAGCAACTTGAAACACTCCTCGACGGCCTCTTCGGACTGTATGAGCGCGCGGAGTAGCTTGGAAGCATCGGATTTCAGGACATAGAGAGCCGGCTGTCTGCACGATGAGCGGCTGAACGGATGCGTGGCTCCATTTTTGGAAAGCTCGGAGTAGCCTTTTGCGACTAAGAACCTGGGAACCTCGAATTGTGGGGGGTTGACAAACCCATCCCAGAAATTGTCATAGACCTGCTGAAACGCCTTCATATCTGCACCGACAATCTCGTTAGATCTTGAGCTCCCGCTTCAGAGGAAAGCGAGATCTATACGACATACCATAGAACCGTGCATCCAAACAACTCTGACAGTAAACTCCATAAAAGATGTTATCGATGTCCACCGTTCGCACTGGCCCTATGGCCAGGCATATTTGGCACCTTAAGCGCTTCCGACTGCGAATCTGTTGAACCCATGCCAAATAATCCCGTTTCGGATCATACGCGTCGAATTCGTCCTTCACGCTGCCGGCATGTTTCAGCAAGCCGTACCAAACGTGGTTGCTGGACTGCAGCCGCTGGCGAAGCAAGCGAGAAGTATTCGAAAAGGCGATAGTATCGTGAGCGTTGGAGATGTATTCGGCTATTTTCTCATGCAGTTCGCAGGGCAGTCGAAGCATCGGCGCCGTTTGCATAATTCCCGGGTCCGAGGATCTTGATGCCATGTTTGATCAAGTACGGTCAGGATGTAAGTGTGTATGTAGATGCTGCTGCAAGCTTGCAGTAGGCCGATAAGGTACAGAGACCACTCGATCTGTCGCTAACCGCACGAATAAGCAGATGCCAGCTGAGGCAGGAAGGTGGACAAGGGAGAGGATCCAGGCCAGCGGGTTTGGAGGTTGAAGATGGGCTGCACCGGTCAGCTGCCGCCCCTGTTGCAGTTTGGCTGCTCAACACACATTCCCGCACACCGACTGCAATTCAAGTACACGTACTTTATACCCAGGTTTCCTGGAGGTTGGCCCACTTGATGAGTTTATCGAGGGGGAAATGAAGGATGCATTGAGTATCGATTATGAGGTGTGAGTGTATCTGCGGTTCAGCGTGCAGCGGCAAGCTACTTATATTATCGCGGCCAACAAGCAGCATCGTGGTTCGCGCCAGACAGCGATAGTACAGTACAAGGATAGCCCCTATAGCTCTTTTCGCACAGATCTCACGTACCCCTGCCCTAGTCTTCGCTTCATAGGCCCTGCGATAAACTATGTTGTCATATCTCAGACGAACGGGTCTAAGTCCATCTCGTCAAATGAGCTACCAAGGTCGGTAAGGTCAGAGTCGATCTCAGTCTCCATCCGCTGAAGGAATTCCGTCAGCCTACGGCTGTCCGTAACATGTGCAATGCCAATGCCATTCGCAAAGCCGTTTGCGACGCCATGTGGTTGCTTTGATTCATTTCGGTGTGCTCCATTGACCGTCTTGCAGTAGACTCCGTTTGGCTTGCGGCCACTCAAGCCATACGAGCCTTCCAATATCTCCCCTTCCTCTTTTTCATCAGAATCTTCCGATATCTCTCCCTCCTCTTTTTCATTCGGGCTTTCCGAGATCTCTCCCTCTTCTATTTCGTCTGAACTTTCCGATATTTCTACCTCCCCTTTCTCCCTCCAATCTTCTGATATTTCTCCCTCCGGCTTTTCACTTATATCTTCTTCCGATATTTCTCCAAGCTCCCTTGCTTCTAATGGCGTATGCTTCCTTGCGACGTACTGATAGCCAATGAAGACGGAAGCCTTCAACTGCCCTTCTTCGAATGAGTTGATCATATCTTCCGACCAGATCCACCCAATCTCTTGCATGCCTTCAAGCTGCAGCCCGACTAAGTTGAACAGGTCAACTTGCTTCTTCCCATATAGCTCCCTTTTCTCGGGGCATCGGGGAGCAGTGTAGGCAACTTGTTTCTGCCCCCAGGCTGCAGCGATAATCTTGAGGGGCGTTTTAGGGCTGGCCTTCGCGAGATGCGTCTTGAGTGAGTCGCAGGTTTCAATCGTGAAAAAGCGTCCCGTGACGGTACCGTTTATGTGGATCGCTTTGGGTTCTTCTCGAAGCGTGAGGACCATTGGGTATGAGTGCCATGGTGTAGATTTGATGATATGCTTTCCGACGAGTGTTTGGGGATCGCGGCCGCGGCATTTGAATATGTCGAATGCTGTGAGCTTGACGTTCTGGGGATTCGTGCCGATCGCCTTGGAGATGAGCTCTGGGCTCCACTTCTTTGGTTTTGATGCGTATGCGTGCGCGTGATAGTGTTTCTTCCTGCGAGGCATTTTGATAGTGCTATTGACGTTGAACGTGATAAAACCGACGGTGCAGATAGTGAATTGAATAGTTTTAAAGATGGGATACTGGCCAGTAATAGAGTCTAGTTTGAGTAGAGAGAGCGCGTAGATGGCGATGGTGTTTGCAAAGTGTGTACTGTATCTGATTTCGAAAGTGAGAGAAACTTCTGTCACAGGGAGGGAAAATATTTCCACACCAGCAGCCGATGCCTCAGCATTGTTGATGATTTTACGTGCGGTTAACGGTTGATACGCAGCATCAAGTACTGACCAAACAAAAAAAGACCGCTATTGCCAATCTTTTAAGTTTGTCGTACTCCAACGATTATCAACATGCGATTAGCGCAGACTATCACACCGCTCATTTCAACTGTATCAATCGCCGTTCTATTGACGAGGCCTGAATACCGTTACGCCATTTCATGCATTTGCCAGTGGTAAGAGCAGACATTCGCCGGCGGTCAGTTTTACTCTGGTTACACAGGAATTGGGCTGCCCATCCAGTGGCCTTCCGCGTCCCGCGCATCTAGCAGCACGCTCTGGGCACAATCGAAGACGTAAGACCCTACTCGAATTGCGCGTAGCAGCCGATACCGTCCCCTAGCAAGCCAACCGATCCCCTAGCTGGACCCTCCCTCGTCTTAATTGTCTCCACCGCGGCTACATGTATACAACCTCCATTTTACCATATGTCTAGTTGGTTTGGCGCTGCGAAACCACATACGTCTAGCTTTTAGTAGTTCACGAGACATTCTACCAGCCAACGGTCAACGCCGTATGGTGGGATAACATTACAAGCCAAAGGGATCCGGAGAGAATGAAATAACCAATGATTAAGCCCCGAAGCCGAATTCCCGAAGAAGTTGTGGATACAGCCCCCCAACGCATCCGCCCAGTGTACCAAAAGGCGGGAGTTGTTCATACTGCACTATCGACCTCCAAAGCAACTCCATAGTCAGAGCCTCATGTTCATCAGTCGGCATTAAACGCCTTCCTGCATGCGAATCTTTCCCCAAAACTTTCAGTTTAAACTTATAATTGTTGATACTCCCCATACAGACGGTGATGTACTGAACGTTGCAAATGCAAATCTGTGGATTCTTTAGCCAGTAAGGCGCCGAGAATCCAAGCACAAAATTGAATGAGGCACGAGAACATGAGCTTAAGGAAATTAGACAAACTGCTACCACTGTATACACTTAACTCAGGTCTTTCCCTTTCATCATTTTCATCACCGTGCATAGGTTCAAAGTCAATCATGCATCTACAGTGTCCAACACGCGTCCTGCGAGACAACACCTGCATATGCACAATACGTCTCCAGCCGCTATGCCAGTTGTCCAGCATCAAGCCGCTCGCAATTGGGAGCCGGCTGCAGCGGCAACATATGGTAGGCGGGGAAACTGCCTGAGTTAGCTTACTATTCGACGTCTTATCCAGCCCCGACGCATAATCACAGAATTGGCGTTGTCGATAGCAAGGTCCTACATCCGCGCTGCAGTAAATTACTAGTAGGGTAAAAATCTTGATCAAAACCCATTTAAGTTTCACATTACCTCCAGCAAGCAAGTACGGCATGTGAATATATTCGAATAATATATACGGATTTAATATCTTTCCATACCAGTGTAGTATCTATATTTAGTCACAGACTTTAGCGAACTTTTTTCAGAGGTCACACTGCCCTACGTGGGCCTCCGGGACGACCACACTCAATTTCCATAACATTACAATTGTTAACTCATGCGGAAAAAACCTAAGGTAATATCAAGCCACGCGCTGAGAATTTGTCATTTCTGTCAGGCTTCTTGTAATGGCATTAGCCCAGGAAACTCAAGAAGTTAACGTTAGCTGACAGCTCATCTAAGCATTACATTAAGAACTATCCACCCATGGGTGGTTGTTATCACATACCGCTGCTGGCCGCGTGCCAAGTACTGTAGAATAAAACCCCGACGCTCCTCCAGGGATTACATCGGACGAAAGCATGAAAGGTGTGTACTCCCTATTCGTCGGTGTTAATTGAGCGGATGCGTATGCATGTGCAGGAATCCATGCATGTTCTATCAAGCTTCCTAGCCTCGATGCGACAGCGCCTGGCATCGGGGCTACAAGCTTCCAGCTGATTTCCCCACACATACCTCCTGCATATCTTTGCATATGTTCAATATATCAACGGGCAGCTACTATTGGTTACTTCAAACTCAGAGAAACTCTACACGTATACGTGGTTCAACTGCGACTGCTGTCCTTCTGCATGCAGGTTGTTGGATCCTCAACCAAGGCTCAACTTAGAATACAATGCAGGCGAGCTAGCAAGTGAACCTCATAGCCAACGCCAGCAACGTTGCAAGCTGCACGCACTTGCAGTGCCGTAACCTTTATGCATGGTCCAGCAGACGCTCGTCGTTGAATTCATAGACCGAGATTAAACGCTCCGCAAGCAGTTGTGAATATAAAAGCTACGCCCACATCCTTCAATTCGTGCTATCCTGTCCCTTCACTCAGCAGTCACCAAGAAAAGCCTCAACTCTACTACTACCACCTCCTCTCTCTACTCCCTCTTTCAGAATCATATCAGATCCTCAACCCTTTAAAACCTCATCCCAAAGAGGGACCTTCAGATACCACAATGGGCAGACATCACCACCACCTCATCCCAGTTCCAGTGGGTGTCCCCGTTCAAGTCCCAGTGCCAGTCGGTGTTCCGATCCATGTGCCTGTGGGAGTCCCAGTGCCGGTCCCTCGTCCAGTGCCAGTTTTCCCGGTCATGCCAATGTACCCACCGCCACGCCCGCCTTGCTTCGGACCTGGGTGGTAGATGCCCAAGCACTCGAGCATCAAGCGACCTATCCTATCAAGACTCTAGTTGAGATGGATTCCTGAATTTTCCATTACCTTTCGAGGTGTCTTCTCTCCGCAGTTGATCGCACGGAACAACCTTTCTTGAAATCGAAATTTGTGAACAATTTCCTTATTTACATATTTCTGGTTCTGTTAAATGTCATGAACATCTGTGTATCTAGAGGACCCCACTCATAGCATTTCCTTTAGTCATTGCGGGAGTTGAATAGGAGTATGAGGCTGGCGTTACAATCTGGCTAGAATGGTTGATATATGGTGGGAGCGATCCAGGGGTATCATGTAACTACTTCTGCAATCCTTCGCGTATATAGGGCAAATGAAATTCTTTGTTTCACCCATATGATTCCTGTATGCAGTGTTCGATCTGTTTATAAAGAATGATTGATATTATAACCTGGTTGAAATATGAAGCCCCGAGATTGACCCTTCAGTATGTCTACAAGATTCTGACTACTTGTAGCTTGCGATCGAACTACCTTGAACAAAGCAAAGTTCCGTACAAGGCGAAGTCCAATGCAGAAGGCACCCACCCACACGCTCTTAAGCTGCACCACAAACTTTCCCGACCCTTCGTTAACGCGTTACCCCGTTACCCCACAGCAAACACGTAAACGGAAAACAATCAAATTAGCCATTCGATAGTCTCAGGGCAGTTTGGATAGCCCCGCGAGACCATTCAAGTGGTCTTTATTGGCTGTGGCGCGCCAAGGCTGCGCAAGCTGCTGACTGTTGCGCCGAATTGGGCGAGCGAACAGGGATGTAAGCCACTGTGGTCGCCTGGTCACACAAACCAACATCCGCGGCCGAAGTCCATCCAGCTACCCTGTCGTCACATCGGAATGTTGGCTAACTCCTTACCGAGCTGCAGCCTGTGCAATATGGGTACGGTATCATGCGACTTGTTAATTAAGCTTGGGTATATAAAGAGTTCGAGGCCTCAAGCTCCCCAATACAACAATCGAAATATTAGTTAACTTTTACCACGCTTAAATTCAACGCTTCTCTCGAACCAGCCCTTCGAACAATGAGATATATATCGACACACAATTTAGTTAAACCGTATAGCTCTACAAGATGGGATTTACACCAGAATCCTTGCTGGACCTTAGTGGTAGGGTCTACATTGTGACTGGTGGAAATGCTGGGCTGTGAGTTCCGAACTCGTACACGCACCACGTACCTCGCACAAGACATCCCGCATATAAGCTAGCTGGGAAGCCTGCGATGGAGATAAGACATGATTCTAATCTACATCTATACATACGTAACAGCGGCTTCGAAACTGCCAAAGCCCTCTCTCTCAAGAATGCGAAAGTTTACATCGGCGCCCGCTCGGCCCCCAAGGCCGAAACCGCAATCTCAACCATTCAATCCTGCCTCCCCGCCAACAGCACCGCATCCCTCCACCACCTCCCCCTCGATCATATGGACCTCTCCACAGTTGCCGCCGGTGTTCAGGCTTTCCTCACTCAAGAAACCGTCCTCCACGGTCTCATCCTGAATGCCGGGATAATGTGCACACCCTACGAACTGTCGGCCAACGGCCACGAAGCTCACTGGCAGACGAACTACCTCGCACACTTCCTTCTCACTGAGCTCCTGATGCCCATACTACAGGCCACCGCGCTACGGGACGATGTCCCCATCGGTTCCGTGCGGATAGTCGAGTTGACGAGCGCGGCGTACATGTGGGCGTCCGGTGCTGGCATCGCGTTTGAAGCGATAGATCTGCCGCATGGCAAGCCCTTCGACCGCTACGTGCAGTCCAAGCTGGCTAACATCCTACACGTCCGCGAGCTGCAAGCACGGATTGGACCGAAGGGTGACACGCCACAGAGGGGGGAGATCTGGATCGCCGCTATCCACCCAGGTCTGAACGACACGTACGTATAGATATTCATATCTCCCAGTTCTGTTAGATGGCTGCTGAAGCATCTTGGGTGTTCGATATATTAGCGGCCTCGCCGCCAGCTACGGTGCAAGCTCTCTCTTCGGCCGCACGATCATCAAGCTCGGCTTCGCCGCAAAGCCCGAAAAGGGCGCTTACGGCGCAATCCTCGCCGCTGCTAGCAATGCCTTCCCCCGTTCTTGGTCCGGCTGCTACATTGTGCCGCCGGAGAAAAAGAGCACCCTCTATCGACAGGCCAACGACCACAATCTCCAGGAGAAGCTATGGGCGTGGACGGAAGACGAGTTGAAGCGGTTGGGGTTCTTAAGATAACGTAACTTTCAACAGTCCATTTATTACAGATGTTGAATCGACATTGTGCCTCCGTGTTTTCGTCTATATTCATGTATTCTAATGACATTTGCAGTTATTGCAACTGCAAACGGTCTGCCATTCGACGGGAGTCTTCGAGTTATACGCCAGGCAGCAGTGTCTCATCACCTTGGAGATTTAATCAGAAGTATAGTAATAATATAATATATTTCTGCCACTCGCAAAAACCACAGGATGGCGCCTCCAGATGTGTATATAGACTGGCTCAAAACAAGTACGAGACTATTGACAATTTCTATCAATATATATATCTGTGCGCGACGATGAATGAATTCAAAACCATGCAACTAGCGACTGTGCACACAAACGAACCGCGAGCACAGCCTCACTAACGTACAGCAACCTAGCAAAAAAGGATAGCGCCGAACGCCAGGGGGCATCAGTATCTCCAATTCGAAAGATCCCGACCGAAATATAAACGGAGAATGCAACTTGAAGCTTCAATTTCAGTAAAAGAACATTTTATAAGAAAAGAGAATCCTGATCTCATGAGAACTGAAACGAACAACATGCAAAGGCACAGATAAATGCATGTGAGGTGTGAATTCAAGCCTCAAAAAAAAAATGATATGTAGTTCATTTCCTCGTGAGTTAAAAGCGGCCCGTAATCCCGAGCCAGCGACAGAAAAGGAGAGGGTCCGGCGCCATGCATAGTATAGTCGGCTCCTCCACCCATCTCGGAAAGAGAAAAGAAGTAGGAGAAAAGGTGTCTGTAATAAAGTCGAAGCGCCGATGAAAGGGCCAGCGCGGCTACTGCAGAACAAAAAGGAAAAAACGCCTCCTGCCACCGTACCATCCGAAAAAAACAGCAACCTCGTCGACAAGTAAACAAAGGAAAACTCCACCAATACCTTTCCCAGCCTACCAACACCCCACAGTCCAGTAAAACCCACGATTCCATTTCCAAAGCCTAGTCCCATTTTCCGTTGCAATAGTCGTACCGATGATTCAACAAAGAGAAAGTCCACTCATCGCATTCGCTAACCAAAGAGAAGAAAAAAGAAAAACAAAGATGATTTTGACCCGCATGTGCTTCGAAAAGCTGATGCCATCGATGAGGAAATCGGCTCCTTTGCTAGCCGAACGATAATTTGCGTTCAAAAAGAGGTGCTGAATATGTATGATGCATGTGCGTGTGTGTTTCTGTTTTTGTATTGTTACGTGTCTTATCTCGAATATGGCCGGTTCATCAAGGCGATTTCTCTCGCGATCGACGGCCACTCGAGCTCGCGCTTGATGCCCTTATTGGCGCTGCTTCGTTGCGCTTCCTCCCATTTTAAAAGCTCGTACATGAAACGGAGATGGGGCTGGATAATGACGTTTAATCTTCGTGCCCGAACGTAGCAGCTGTAAGTCGGAGTATTAGCAGCTTGAATTTAGCCTCATGAAACCGGGAATTAGACGTACTATGCTCGGGGGACAGAAAGTTTGAGCCGCTTCATAACCTCCGCAATGCAGATAGTGGCGGACCGCGAGACACCGACGCGACAATGAACGAGCGTCGCCTCGCCGGCCTTCTTGCCAGCGTCTAAAGGATCTGTCAGTATTTCCATCTCCAACATCTCAGGGTAGATAAAGTAAAACTTACCAATAAACTCGAGGCATTGGCCAAGTCGGCAGGTCAAAGGATCGACGCCATTGTCTTGGATATTCTCCAACTTCATGATGTGCGTCGTTGGCCACGCCGCCTCTTCCTCTTTCGTCCAGTTTGTGAACTCGCCGATGCTCAAGATGCGCCTTATTCCCAATTCCTTCAGCATCTCGGGATTGTTTGCATGACCCAGATTACCAAGATACATATGTGGCAGGATCCTGCTGGGCAGAGATCCGTCCAGTTTCGAAACCCACCTAGGGATTCTCATCTTGGTTATAGCTGCTGCATCTTCTATCTTTCTAGCTGGCGATGCTCTGAGGATTTCGCTCTGTGCGTGCAGCAGGATTTGGAGGTCCGTTTGGTAAGCGAAGAAATTGCGGCCTTTCTCGCGGTGCAATTGAATCCACGCTTCATGAGCCGCTAAACCCTCAGCATACATGACGTAAGCGAGCGCCAGGAGCGAGGTTTCTGTATATCCATCCATACAGTGAATGAGGATCCGCTTGCCAGGGTCGCGGTCTTCCATCCTGGTATCACCATCAGCGTCCTTAATGCTGATAGGGTTGGCGGAATAGTATATCCAGCGGCACATATCCATGATGGCGTCAATGTCAAACCTGGCCCAGTTCGAGGAAGCGACGCTCCCGGAGGCAGGGAACTCGATATCCTGAACGCTGGTGTGGTCCTTCATCCTGCGGGAAATCAGACGGAGCATGGGCGCGGTCGGGAACGGAGCACCATCGCATGCTTCAATGCAGATGTTGAACGGATGCTCGGCGCGCATCTCACACTTATCGGTGGTCGAGCCCAGCCAGACGTTGTGGGAGATCTCGGTGGCCCGCGACATGGTGCACATTTCTTGGCGTTCAAGGTACGGAAAGTCAGGGATGCTGCCGTAGCTTTGCCCTCGCGAGTCGAAAGCGACAAGGTCGGAGTGGTTCTGTTCGAATACGGAAAACGGGCAGGAGACCACAAACGTGTTGTATTGTGGGTAGTCGGTATCCGGGTGGTTCATGAACATGCTTCGGTACTTGATCTGGGCGTGAGCGATCCTCTTAGCGATCGACTTGACAGTCTCCTTGCTTGTTCGGTCATCGCCATAGACAATGATGTCGGAGACGGCTGCCAGCTTGGCGGTTTGGATGTGGAAGTTGCGGACGCAAAAGCCTTCCTTTGGGTCGACATCGAGGAAGCCGCTGCAGCCTGCAGTTGTGGGCAAGATCTCAGCAGGATGGATGGCACCACGCAGCTTTGAGCTGTCCAGCGGCCTTCCAGCCTTGACAACGGTGACGCCTCGCCAGCATGACGGCGTTCTCTGGTGGGTTTTCCGGCGGGCGTTGAAGAAGGTAAGCTGGACAATGTTCTCCGAGTGAAGACCGTGCAGCCAGGGGAAGACCTTGTCGGCGGGAGGTAGCGGCTGACAGGAGGCTTGATGTATCGCAGCAGCTGCGGTGGCAGCATCAATGGAGTAGATTGGAGGTTCGCTCCATATTTGAGGGAAGGCAGAGGGAGGGTAGAGGACTGTCGACGAAGGAAGGAGGACCGTGGCCTTCTCTGTAGGCGGCGAGGCAGGAGGGGTGACGGGCGACGATGGGACCTTAGTAGTTATTGTGTAAGTAGGCGTCGGGAGATGTTTGTTCGGGATCGGAAGCGGCGTCGAAGATGCCAAAGCGAGCGCCATTGGTGATTCGTCGGGTGGTGATGGAGGAGGAGTGATGGATCGGGCAGTAATGGTGGTGGGGGTGATCGTGAGCGTTGCCATGATTGCGGTTGGCTGCAAAAAGCGCGGTGGATTTGCGGGCGACTGTGCGACGACAACAACACCAACTTCTAGCCGGCGATGTATGTATTATAGTTCCGTCTTGGTGAATTATATCGATCAATTGTTCTCCTGCCGGGTTCTAATTCTATTGCTGTCAGCGACGGCCTCCCATCTTGGGCAAACTGGCGGGAAGAGGCGCTATCAATCAATCAATCAATCAATCAGTCAACCGGCTAGGGTGCCAAGTTGGCTGGCCGGGACTGCAGGGGAATCGAATTAAATCTGGAGCTCGAGGAAGTGCAAGCCAGGAAACAAGCCAGCCCGCTGCCTCTGGCTGGTCGGGATATATATAGATATGCTAACAGTCGCTGGAACGGCACCGTCCAACAGCTAGAGGAAATGGTTCCAGAACGCTGTGACGAGACAGGAAAGCACAAGCAGCGGCATGGAAACCTTAAAGATAGACAGCTACACTGTACCCCGTGCGCCAACGGGGCTGGCGGGAGGTGAGCTGTTGGTGGTCCAACTATCTCTCGTTCGCTCGCCCATTGTGTAACGCTCGGGAGACTGCCTGGGTGCCAGGTAAGGAGCAGGGCACAACAATGGGGCAGAATTAGAGGCCAGCAGGCAAAAGCACCTCTCGCAAGCTGCCGCGGATGGATAAATAGACCGCAGGGAACAGGGTCATGCACGTAATTAACAGTTATCAAAGAAAGCAAGTAGGCAAGAATAAAAGAAAGAATGCAAAAAGCAGAGTTGGTGGGAGGCAACAAACGCACGGAAAAAAAATAAACCCTGGAGGGGGCTTTTCGGTGTGAATGCAGCCATGCATAAAAGTATATGTACGTCGGTAAGTACAGCGTACACACATGCAGGAATATGCGAGGATGTCAGGAAGTGTGGGAATTGTGGATGGTGGGATGATGCAAAGGAGGGATGGCGGATTTCAAACTCCCACACTTTTCTCCATGGCTAGTTGCTCACCTGTACTTCTCGTCGACTACGCACAGCGGTCCTGATAAGAAGCTATATCCCGGCTGGCGCAATTCTTCCAGGCGAGGGATTTTAAGTTGAAGCCGTCTCGAGGTTTCCGGTAGGCGAAGGAGCCAAATCCAAAGCGTTCAAGAAGCGACTTAAAACTTAAGGGGATCAATCACCGATATCGCAAGACGAGATATGAAGAGAGATGGCTCGTCCGTGAGGAATCCAGTGGGATTTAGAGAACGCAGCTGATAGGACTGCTGTTTTCCCTTTCGTGGTATCGAGGGAATCTGTAGACAGGGATGCTGGAGATACGCTCTGCGTTGTCGCCCGCTTTTGGTGTGCCGCCTGCAAAAAAGGGAAGATAAGGCCTGAATTACGGCCCGTCGGCCACGCCAACAACTCCGGGCGAGATGACCGTGACTATTACGTCGAGTTCCAAGTAAAATACCAAGCGTCTTTTTTACTGTAGCAATCGAGTCGTTTTCAGGAGTTGTGAGTTAGCGAACTGTGGTCCGTCGCTTCAAATTCGATCCAAGGTTTAGCGAGCTTAGGAGATCTGAGCTTGCTGGGAGAATATGTGTATTTCAGGAAACTCGGTGCTGGCTGGCCAGGCTTATCGCCCAGGTTCTTCTGCGGGTCGCAAAGGGTGCGAAAGCGAGCCCTCTTTCGTCTTGGGCTGGTTTGGAGCTGTTCTGGAACCTTGGGTAGTGTCTCTCGTTCCTTTTTTTTCTTTTCTGTCGAACCGCGTGATAGCCTGTGTAATTTTAACACCCTCTGTCTCTCGCCAGCGTGGGAGGGTGACTTGCAGCGTCCAGTGCCCGGAGCAACGAAACGGTAAAGATCCGACAGACAGGCGGGAGACAGGACGACAGCCTGCGACTGAAGGTTGTCTCCGTGGAGTCCTGGGTTTGGTTCTACGACAACCGTTGGACGAAGGCGTCGACGGGGTGGATATATAATAGCGTAGCCTGGATGTAGGCACTGTTTTATTGATTGCACGGGCGTTTGGAACCACCGGAGCGTATTCTGGGCAACCTGGGATCGAGTCGATTCCGGACGGTTCTCAGGGCGGTACCTGATTGCGCTTCCCTTCTGACGACGCAGCGTCGGATCGAGTGGGCTAAAAGGGCAAAAGTCGTTCGAACAGGCGACCCGAACTTGGCCGCACTTGTGAATCTGGACGTCGGGTATTAATAACGAAGAGGAGTGGAATGTTCGACAGCCAATGCGGCTCGACGCCAGTGGACAAAGATATGTAATGGAATGCCCGTTCGCGTGCCCGTTCCAAGAGCAGTGTTGAGATAGCAGTAGAGAGTAATCGTGTCTCAGAGGGGAAGAAAGGCCTGCTGGTCGTGAGCTGTTTTTATGTAGTCTCTGGGTTTCTGGTGCCTGAATCGTCAGCAACGGGGTCCACGTCCGCGAGGAATATAAGTTATGACATATGCATATTAAACGAACAACAGCATGCGAGCAGCGGCAGCAGCAGGACGAGCTAAAGGGCAGGCGGATGGAGATATTGCATTCGACTCGGGGTTCCGAGCGATTTGATTTGCTTTCAGGGACCGTACGTACGGATGAGTACTCCAGGTTAACAGCGCAGCGCTCGCGAAGTCTTAACGCAACCGCCGCCCAACAGCAGGCGCAAGCAAAACACAGCACAGCAGGTGCCCAATTACTCGTAACAGCTCAACGGGACGTGAAGACGGTGCCAATCTCGCTCTGGTTGTGCATGGAAAAGGTGAGAAGGGAGAGAAACAGACGGTGTTTTAACCATCAACCGGCCGAAGAAGCAAAAGCGGCGTGGTGTTGGCCCAGTCGCCTGCCCTGCGCAGCCGCAGCCATTCTTGGAACAGGGCTGGCGAACGCCTGCTCGCCATCCACGCCCAGAATAGTGATCAAACCGTCAACCGTCGAACATCAACTCGTCCGGCCAGCCAGGCCAGCCAATGGTCTCGCGGCCAGCCTGGAGGGTGGTGGGGGAGGAAACGGGCCACGCCCCTCTCAAGGACCTCTGCACTTTGCGCCAATGGCACTGCACTGGCACCTGGCCTGCGAGGCCCAAGTCTTCGAAGCTTGTCCTCGAACCCAGCCGGGTCTGCCCTCACCAGAGATCCCCACACCTCCCACCTTCACCGCATCCACTCCCCACCCATATCTACCAGCCATGCATTGCAGCAGAGCCGGAAGCGAGGCCAACTGAGAAGACGACGTCGACAAGCATGCGAGAGACAGCCGGAGAGGACAGACGACAGAAATCGTGCATGATACATCACGTACGATAGACATACATACAGGTCGTCCTGCAGCATCGACCGTACTAGATGCAGAGTGGACAAGCGCAAGTTCGGGTATCGAATGGTGGGAAACCACACCTACCTACAGATAGCACATCTCATGTAATGTCATGTAATGTACTGTACGTCCCGCCCACGAGACCTGTCGACGGCCAGACACACGATACAAACAGCTTGCCGAGCAGTTACAAAGGATGACTTGTGAAGCTAACGTCTCGATGCAGTCGAGCAGCCAGCCCCACCCTGGTCCCCTCGCACTACCCAGTTCCTGCTAGCAGAAAGGTCGGTACAATCGGCTGCAAGCTGTACAAGTGCGTCGGTACCACCTCCTCAATCGATATCCTAGGATTGCTCGTGCGTCGGAGGGCGTCCGTCGAGACTCTTCTTGGTGGATCGAAATAAGCAAGTGTCGTTTGATTCTCAAGGCTTCTCCGGCACCCGTATCGCCAAGTGAGATGATGGTAAGCTGGGTGAAGCAAGCCACAAATCCCGAGCGTCCATTCGATAGGAAAATAAGTTGGGAACCGGTGGGGCTGTCGGCGTAGGATACCCGAAGATTGCCTGAGCTTTAGTAATAGGCTCTCGAAGCTGTCGACGGCTGGGATTTACTGATACCGCAGAAGGGGAACCGAGCAAAGCTCAGACAGTGGGGGATTGGGAGCGTTTCTAAGTTGGGAATCCGATCACTGGACCAGGTTGGTTGAATAGAAGCCCTATCAATACAAAACGGCACTCTTACACGGAACAAAAGTTCAGGCACCGGAAGCAAAATATATTGGCGATTGAGGGGTGTTTGGCAGCACCCAGGCCAGGTTCTTCTTCAAGGCTGACCAAGCGATGGGAGCTAGCCGTCGGCTTCGAGCGAGCGATACGGACGGAGATAGCTCGATAGATGATGGGGAACGAACGAGCGAACGAAGGAACCAGGCAAAGGTAACAGAGGGCCAGAAGCAGGACATTGGCCACTTTACATACAAAATCCTCGCATCAGCGCCGTACCTCCAGTGCAAGCAAGATCTTGAACGCTGAGGGAAATAGCTAGCCTGGCTCGTCGTGCGCCCAGCGGTGACCTGCAGAAAGCAGTTCGATTGGAAAAGCAAACATTCCACCTTGCGACGAACATTGATGCATCCACAACCAGGCCGTTCTCGAGGCCTGGATGCTTCAGGCGAGCCTTCGCGCAAAAAACAAAACAGAACAGCGAGGAATGAAGACGGTTGTTTGCGGTGCTGCTCGCGATCGTCAGGATAATTGCTACAAGTCCCCGTTTGTCTGCTACTTCCAGTAACGGCACGTATGCATTGCATTCTCCAACACCGCTCCTCTAGACTCGCGGTGTGCCTAGCATCCGACGGTATGGTCTTCCAAGTATCGCCCCTCCCTTCACCGACGGCCGCTTTCAGGATATCCAGCCGTCGCCGCGCATACTGTCACTTTCAGACGGAGCAAAACTACCCTCCACACATGCAATGACCGAATGGACGTTATGCAAGGTTGATGGTCTGCTTACTGTGTCTGCACGTAGACCCATCTCGAGCTGTGGTACCTGCTGGGCGTTGAAAGGTACCCTCCATCGGGTACCAAAAGTCAATCGCAGTTGACGCAGCTGGTACCTTTTTCTCAGGTTCTTTTTTTTTTTTTTTTTTTTTCCTTCTTTCGAATTCAGTCGGTCAGCCATTAATATCTTCGTGAGCTCGAGCTTAGCTCCCAGGATCGCCTTCCTGTCAACAAGGTGTGGATGTCGGCCCCACCACCCTCGACTGGGGGACCCTACTAGCTTCTTCTGAGAGAGTTCGCCAGTCGACGGTTCCCAAAAGTCGCTTCGATAGCACTGACGAGGCCAAGACACAAGTAGTAATTTTGGCACGGCTGAATCGAAGATGATACTTGAGATTGCTTCTAGCACCAACTCTACTGTCGACCGGTGCCGGATATTCACCCGTTCCGCAGCAGCGAAACCTCATTCAAAAGTGAATACAGACGCCATGCATTTGAAGATGAACAAGATGCAAAGACAGACACACGCCGGCTTCCACCTTCCCTTTTCTCCAGCGCAAGCTTCTCCAGAACGGTCCTCCGGCCTAAGCGATCTACAGGCTCAAGGCCCTGTCCAAAGGTCCCGTTGAACCTAAGCCTAATAATAACCGCCTCATGACAAGAGACGCTCGGCCATCGGTATCGACATCCGCAAGCAAACTGAACTCTCGTGCCATTCCATAGGATTAGGAAATGGATCTCCAGCGCCATTGTCGGCGCTTTCATTCATTCAGGCACATTATCCTCTCTGCCCAGCGCGCCCATTCAACCATGTTCAGGACCGATCGCATTGGCTGCCCTTGTCCTCACTGATAAACCTCCAACTGCAGCTTTGCTGTCGTGATGGTGGGCTGCTCCCTTCCGCATTCGTCTAGTCCAACTAGCAGCTTCTCGCTCGCTTTTGATCTACCTGCAGCCATCCCTTCCTTGTCTCGCAGGTCCGTCGACGGCATTTCCCATTCTCACAGATCACGCCTTAACCTTTCGCCCTTGCCCTTGCCCTTGTCGAGGCCAGCTTCAAGCAAACAAGCTCCAAAGGCTAGCGCTGCCCTATGAGCCTGGAGTCTAGCCGGCGCCGTGCCGACATATTACGCAAACTGGTAGCATCTACCAGTCGTTCGGAAAGTAACATTCGGAGTACTCTCGAGCTCTCCAGAACAGAGCGGTCAGCGCGTAATTTGATGATGTCTCTCTTCCGCGAGAATCGGGTATCAATGCCGCGCTGGCTCGCAGTTGGAGAATGTTGGTTCTGAATTCCTGGTAGCTGGGCCCGGGCGCTCAAGCCTTCTCCCTTGATACCGGTACGAGCTATATGATATGATATAATACAGCAGCTGTTATACGTAGCGTGCGTACAAGCAGCCAACCAGCAATTGTGGTCACACCGATTGAAACCAGCGCAAAGTGGCTGCTACCCCAGGCAGAAAAATAATCCGCGATCTGCTTGTACCCAGCTGCTGGGGTCTACTAAGGAGAGAGCGGAGACGGGGGACAGAAGGGGGCTGTGCAGTTGCATGAGCGAGCGGGACGTCTCACGCACAATCCGGGAAGTTGGATAAAAAGCCTGACCGCATGGCACCTGCAATTGCACCTCGAAAACCCATTGATTCAAAGAAGACAAGACAATTGCAGGTCAACCCCTCCATGTCACAGCCGTTCTGTGCAACGGAGCTTTCTGGAGTTCTCTTGTCGAACCTTTTCCCTTATGCCAAGGGAATTACTTCGGCTGGCGCTCAGACTGAGACGGGTCTCAGACCGCGCAGATGTCTTTCCTTATCGATGAGATCCCCTAACATCCCGACATGGACCCATGGACGGGGAGAGCTGTGAGCAAAACGGCAGATCTTATCGGCCGGCTGAATGCAAAATAAGCATGGGAGGTTGGCCTATCGATAAGTGTACGCCTGCAAGGCTTTCACGAAGGAATCCAGCAGACACAGGGCGCCAGCCGACCTTTCCCAGGCAGTATCTGCAAGCGGTCGATGTCGCCACTCCAGAACTCCCACAGATGCATCCGTATCAATACAGTCGTATAAAACGGAAACCAGCTCATGTGGGCACAGGCCGACAGACGGCACTGCGCCGTGCTCCATCCACCCACACATTCCAATCCGAATATATCGATTGCTCGGTGCGGAGTGACGCCTCCGCGAGATGCACGTTGACCAGATCCACTCCTTGACATCAAGCTCGCCCACTCATGCACACCACCCACCTCTGCCCCATTTGCCACACCCTTAATGGCAAAAACCTGCGACTGCAGATGGGCCCTAGCGTCTGCCTCCCCACCACATGCACTCCAAAGGCAAGGTCTTGCCATCTTAAGTAAGTCCTTACTTAATCACGACGGTGAGACGCGTTGATGTTTGTGCGGAATAGTTCGGACATGTCCTGGGTGTTTGTTATAGACTCCTGTGTAGCTTACTGAACAGCTTCAAGGACCCTGGCCCGCTGCACGGTGTGGCATTTGCCGCAGGCGAAGCTCGATTCGAGTGACATGCATGGATGCTTTCCCGTACTAGCGGATGGCAAAAAAAAAACAATGATCGATGGTCTCGCCGTATATCTGCAGAATTCTATCCGTACCATCTGCACTTCGATAATGGAATATTGTAATGGAAAACTGTTCAATGTCAGTATGATTTTACCTAACCGCATGATTGCCTATTTGTTTCGAGTAGACATTTTTAGCTGACCGAGGGATTTGTAGTATCGTCAGCAGGGTCCTTGACATTTGCCTCGATTCGTGCAGGTCGCCTGCAGCGGAATCGCCCGCAATATTACATGTCAACGTATAACATCTGCATTTATGCATTAACACGTTACCAGTCGAATCTTCATCACATAGATGAAATCTTTTTATGGCTGCCAGGCGGCTACGAAACACACCTTTGACAACCGTTGTTGTTATGACGTCCATGCCGTCATAACGCCGGGTGACCCTGGGCCGCATCGTAACAGCCAGGTATGTTGATAACCCTATCAGCGTCCAAATGCCTACCACCTCTCTAATAGCTCCATGGGGAAATCGCCCAATAAGTCAAGTGGAAATTATACTTGTACCATCATTGATCGCCGCTTTTCGCACTAATTAATACTAGTGGCCGCATCATCGTTTAAGCAACTGCGAGATATCAATTGTAAAATCACCTACCGCAGACGGAGCTTCGACCCGATCATGCCGGCTGGCTTTTCTTTTATACCAACGGGTATACCGGTACATTTAACCACGTACCTTGGATCCGCGAGTACAGGATACGTCTCATATGACCACTGATTTCATCATCGTGCGCGGATATATATATGCACTGTTTCATGCATTATATATTCCAGCCTCCGCTTCATAAACTGGTAAATATCCTAGCGCCCTAATAGTCCGGGATCGATTGATAATGACGCGATGCATTGCCGATAGAAGCGCAATTAAATACAGAATATATCTCATTTAATGCAGCCGAAATATCCATAACTACTCAACGACACGTGCGCTGATATCTCAAGACGCCGGTTAACTATGCGTATATAAACTGGCTGACCGCGATAGCATCATACCATCGTCGTTTGATATGACAAAATTCACCAGCCTCCTGCCCACACTACTATCATACCATCATCATCCCCACGTTTCACAATTTAATAGACAACTTGTCCGCGGCGACTTTCTAAACTTGGTCATTGGCCGTCCCACTCCAACTGTTGCAGCCAACAACCAGCATACAGGCCACATTCCGCATCCGCACTCTCGATCGCTGCCCATCACACCTCAACCACGGGGAACAAGTCTTCAGGATCTTACGATGGTCGTAAAAACTCAAGATCTCGAAACAGGCGCTTCAGCTACCTGGTGAACCCACGTGAAGCACTCCCATGTCTGCAGATCCGATCGACAGCGCTTGCGCCATCAAATCATTGTGCATGGGATTGAGGGTCTTTTGCCACCTTCTGGTATATACATGGCAATGTCGAGATGACGATTGTTACGAGATGGTATTTAGCCATGTTTGGCTGTGGGTGGTGTCGAAACGTTCGATTGGGGGCGCCGTGGTCGATGGCCGTAGGCGCACTAGCAGGATTTATGCATATGTCTGCATACTATATTATACCTCGATTAGCTTGTGCATGCCCTGACCTTCGCGCCTAGCTAGGGCATCGACCGTGTGATCTGACGAGCGAAATTCCTCATATGTGCAGACGCACACTGGGGTATATTTCAGGAAACGAGTGAGGATAATGCTTGTCGTTCAAAATGCACTACCGGCTAGCTGTCTAGCTCTACAGGTTTTTAAATTTTTATACCCCTTTCAAGATAAGTATACCCGGGCGTCGACCGAAGGTACCAGTACTTGCTCACATAGTAAACTCCTTGCCCAGGGATATCAGCTAATGAGAGTATCCATATATCGAAATCATTTAGGTAAGCTGAAAAGTAACATATGTACAAGTCATAAATAGATGCGGTACATGAGCTGTGAGTATGTGTAGTCTAAAAAATCAAGAATTCGCAACCAACCGAAAGCTTGGATCATAATCGACACAAGCATCCTGGATCGAAAGTCACCTGAGTCCGCGTCCGCGTCCGCTATTATAAATCTAGATGAAAGTAAATCGCCTGCACCTCCCGGCACTAAATCATATCAAATGAACGTAGATATCAGTTGAACGTGCGAGGCCAGACGACCAAATGCGTGTTCTCCGAAGCCCAATGAATGCAACAAAACATCGAGAATCATCGATACGTCGTAACGAGTTATACATTCGCCTCTTTATCCGCCACGTCGCCCGTCTTCGCCGTTCTGGCTATCTCTTTGCGGACCGCACTGTCCTTCAGTGTCTCCAGCCGATCCTCTTTGTCGTAAACCGAGAATCGCTCGTCTACCCGCATCACTGTGAACCATAGCATGACAATGTACTCGACAGTAAAGTACGTGACATAGTAGGCTGCGCGTGAGTGGTACCAGGCTGGGTTCGTCCGTGGTCGCGGTGGAGAGAAGGTTACGCCCATGCGAAAACCAGCGCCGAAAGCTGCATCACAGTTAGCAACGGAGATTCAATCGAGGTGGAGCCGTCCATATAGTACGTGGCGAGGCTCAAAGTGAACATGTCATGCTTACCTAGGAAGAATGCAGCGAAAAGGATGATGAAGCCTTTCAGCCTGAACCCGCCCCGATAGTGTTTCTCCAGTCCTAGCTGCGTCTCGATATCGCGGTGCGGTGTGAGCAGCGTGACCGGGACGATGATAAATGGCAGGAAAGCCATGATCGCGATTATCGTAACCGCGACCTTCCTGATCGTTATAAACTTCATCTGCAGGTCGTGGTTCGTCGTCAGGAAGCTCCACACCGTCGGCACAATGACCAGTACGAAAGTGCACCCGATAATCGTGTATAGACTTGCGAAGAAGCCATAGAAAAGCTTGCGCCGTGTGCCATGCTCAACAGATGGGTGCCGTGCGCGGAACATGCGGTGGCAGAACATCAGGTTGAGAACGTATAGCAGGATGACACCTGCTGCATTGAACACCTGGTTGGCGATAGCAAGGTTCGAGTTTGTCGGGTGGAAGGACCACGCGCAGCGCATACTGAGCGTCACGACGCGGGACATGCTGAAGCCAATCATGAAGATTGATAGCTTGAATTTGTGACCTTTGCTCAGGTTGCCTCTGAAGATAATGATGTTGGTGACCGCGATTGCGAGGAAGCAGACGGCCAGTACTAGGGACGCTGGGAAGTCGGGAATCTTGCTGGGGATGCCACCGATGAGGGCGGTGGTCAGGAAGACCGGCGACGACATGCTGGCGGCGGGCGTCTGTCTACTGGGTGGTCCCCTGTCGGCTATCGCGTGCGCGACGTTGCACAAACGCCGAAGCTTGCAACCTTGGCGAGCGGATTTTTGGTCGGACGTGGTGATGTCTCGTGTATAATTATATATGTCCCCGGCTGCTGGGAACGTGGGACCGAGAGGATGCCTGTATCAGCGGCTCTGGCTCCTGGATCTCAAGGTTTCGAGGTTGTAACACCTGTCGTAGGGCTTGTCGTTAGCGGGTTGTGATGCTCTCGCGGTCGCGCAGATTGCCTCTCTTTAGGTCAGGACGGAAGGACGCGATTAGCTTAATAAGTACTGACCTGCGATGCCTGAAGGTATTACAAGATCTTGCATCCAGGCCGCCCATAAATATACTGATCTGATGATAAATTTTCTTTCGTACGAAAGCCATCGCCTCTGCTTTGGTGTTTTGCGCTTCTTGCTGAATTAAATGGACGGTCGGCCATCGGGTGTTAACTAGGACGTCACACAAAACCGAAAAGGTCGGCCAACTTAAGCTCCGACATTCGATTAGCCAATCACCGCCTGCCGTTCACAGCTGAACCCGGCCCCACATTCCCCGCCGCCGGCTAGTGATTGCCCCTGGATACGGCTGTCCCGATTAAGGAAATTATCTAAATAGTCGATGAGATCCGGAGATGCCCTTGGAGGATGCTTTGGCATGATTGAATGCATCAAAGATGGTACTTCATGACATTTAGCCCCATCGGGCTATCCAACCCCGACCAGATATTATTATATAAATAAGTGTAGGGTCCAGACCGTTAGCGGCCAAGACTTTCTTCGGATGAACTTTCAATGATCAAAACGCGGACACGAATGGTCCGATGGTAATCAAGACGTCGAACTTTTCGTCGTAAAAGAATGTCGAAAAAACGACATGCGATCACGCATATGAAAACGAATGAACCGGAAGCCATGCATGCTCTCTCCCTCCTCCCATGCCCGCCAACTACGATTACATATGTATACGCCTGAAATTATATCATTCAGGCTCGAATCTCCTTTGCACCCTCCTTAACGCCATCCTTTGTCCCTTCCTGAACGCCGTCGTTGTAAGCCGTCAAACCCTTTCTAATCGCTAAAACGTTATCCACAATCACCGCGTCTATACCCTGAGTTGCTTGAATCTAATTGACCGTCCATTAGTATTTGATTCGCAAAGTTGAATTCGCATGTCTGACAGCTACATACCTTGACATTCTCCGGATCGTTGTTTAGAGTACCGTAGGTGACACACACCAACCCTGTTTCCTTCACCACGCGAATGAGTCGCGGGCACTTCACCAGCGGTTCCGCCGCGGCGACGATGCCGATCAAGTTCCATTGACTAGCAAACTTGATCGCCTCCTTCAATGAACTCGCTCGGATATCCGACATGTTCTCAGTCCCGGCCTCGGTCAGGAACAGAACCGGGATGGATGGCTGCTTGAAGGATGCCATCAAACAAATGTCCGGATGGAACGATGAAAAGATGATATCTCTCCCCTCGCCGTAATCGTACACGATTTTGAGGATCGTATCCAGCCAGGCATTCAGCTCGATGCCCAGGTTGTCCATGTCCTCCGCCTGAGCTTCGTCCAGCATTGGGTACTTGAGCTCGATGTTGAAACCAATATCCTTTGGCAGCTTCTTGAACACACCCTCGAGAGTCTGGAAAGGACCCTGGATCTGACTTCCTCGCGTGTTGGCATTGAATCCCTTGAGTTTGAGTGCTCGTGTGAACTTCATCTTCTCCAACAGGTCCGCTGCACGGTCGTCGCTGCTGGATCCGACGGACAGAGATCTGAAGCGTTTCGTGGGTCCCTTGTCCCCATTCTTGTCCGGTGGGGCGGGCGAGACTGGCCTTGAGGCTTGTCCTTTCTGCTGTTCGCTCAGGTGTAGGAACTGCTCCTTCGTTAGACCGTGAACTGGGACATCGATACCCGTCTCTGAGACCAAAAAGTCGTGGTAGAGCACCGGGACGTGGTCCTTGGTCAATTGCACATCGAACTCGACGTACTTAGCGCCAAGGTTGGCCGCGGAGATGAAAGATTGCAGAGTGTTCTCTCCAAGTTGTAGAGACTTCCGCTCAACGATGTTCTTGCCCAAACCCCGGTGACCGATGACAGCAGGTACGGACAATGTCTTCCAATACGTATGGTCCCTCGTGACGCTCATGTTCGGGTGGTTGAAGGGTGTGATCACCAAGAACTCGAAGTTGACGTAGCCAATAACTTCGAGTGTCCCGACCTCCAGAATTGGAAGCGTATGTCCACCCTGCAGGACGACCTTTCCCCCAGCGTTTTCCGCTCGTAGGCTACTGAGAACGGCGACCGCGCGTCCCAGAACCTTATCGTTCCTACCAGAATAGGTTGGGACAAGGTCGAATATCAGTTTCACTTTGTTCACATCTTGGGCCTCAAACACCAGCGGTTCCGTGAGGATAGAGTCTTGCAAAGGCAAATCGATTATGTTCTCCTCTCCCTCGGCGCATTTCGCCGAGACCACCAGTGACAATGCGGTGTCAAGCTGGGTGGTATGAGCCAATGCAATCGGTATTTGCTCAAGTTTCACTGGGTCGACAGGATTCCTGATATCCTTCGAACCAAGGGTAACCAAGATCATAGCCTTATCGCGAAGATATCGATGGCCGAATGTCTTGATTGGTTTGCTATTCGGATGGATAAATCTGGTCTTTTCAGGTGACGCAGCGCCCTCTATGAGCGATTTCGATGGTGAGGTCGAAAACGAAGAAGCCGCGGGTTGGACCGTGCTAGCAGTGTCGGAGGCCGTGTCAGAGCTATCCGAGGACTGTGTTTGATCATAAATCATCCTAGCGATATCTAGATGGCCTCTGAGCGCAGCATGCTCTGCAGCAGACCATCCAGAGGAGTCGAGGCGCTCAAAGTCGGCTCCCGCTTGTAGTAACATAGCTACAGCGCCCAGGTGGCCGTGGACAGCGGCAGTAAACTATATACGAGGTGTTAGAATGCAAGAATGGCCATCCATAATAATATTTAATCAACTTACCAGCGGAGTCCAGCCGAAGGCCGGTTCAGTGAACTCGATGTCCACTTTCTGCGTCTCGGGTTCCGTCAATAGAATCTTAGCGCACTCCAAATGGCCGAGTTTTGCGGCAATGAAGAGTGCAGATTCACCACTTTCGTCTGCAAAGTTGACATCCACCCCAGCCTTGACTAGCAGTTCCACGAGCTTCGGAGCGTTATTCCGGGTAGCCAGGCAGAGAACTGCAGAGGACTTGGAAACACTCTTTCTAGCCTCAACTATCTCCTCCACATCGCCTTCCCACTTCTCAGTGTCCAGTAGCACCTTTGTCGTCTTTGGATGTTGGCCAATAACGGCGAGATGCAGCGGTGCAAGGCCTTCGTTATCCCACCACTCCGAGCTGTCGATGCCGGTTTTCCCGTCCAGTTGGCCCCATTTATGCATACATTCGGTGAGAACCTGGCAGACTTGCACAATGCCGTATTCAGCGGCGTAGTGAAGCGGAGTTCTTCCGTAGGCATCTCTGTCGGTTAAGGCGCCCTGTAGAGCCGGAGGGAGGTGCGCGAGAAGATACACGAGCACTTTGAAGATGCCATCAAAGGTGCCGGGAAGTTCGTCTTGTTCCTCAGGGCTGTCTGGCAGCATCCTCTGCACGTCTCCGTGGCTGAAAGACACCGACAGTTCTGAGTAGTTGACTAGGTTATTTCGGATCTTTGTCGAAGTGCTGCGACCCATGGCGACGACAGTGCGATGGATCAAGTTTCTCTCGTTGATATCCTCGGTATCCTTCAGACTATATGTATGTCCTAGGATTACATCAATGCAGTGGAATGCTTCAGCATACACAGCGCGTTGAAGGAGATTGAAGACCAAGCCTCGTGAGAACTGATCTGTCGAGAGGTGCATTTCTTTGAGAGCTTTGGCCAGCTTCGTACCGTCGTCACCCTTAATCGAGACGTCGAGGGTTGCCAAAACCTCTCGTGATAGGCCGCTTACGCCACCTGCGGTGTTCTTCAGAGAAAGGCGACTCTGCTTTTCCTTTTGATCTTCTTTGCCTCTGAACTGGATTCCATCTCCGAGCTTCTCCAGCCATTCGTTGACCGTCCTCTCGGCAGCTGTGACTTCACTTGAAGCTGCGAATGGCTTCAGCATAGCCTTGGAGTTCAAGTAGCGCTGCTGAACTGTGACATGGAGCTTCTTATCAAGCCTACACTGGTTATTAGTATATTGATATACTCAGTATGGTGTGTAAAGGCTTGTACTCACTTCTTCAGGATCTTGACAAATCCACGGCGATTGACGTCTACGACGGAATTGTCAGTGTGTGTAACTACATCACCCTTCAGCATCTCAACATACCTCCAAACCATGCAATCTTCCTCAGCTGCCCCCGCAGCTCAAGCAGGACCTCGGCGTGCTCCTCCAGCTCATGGCGAGGAATATTTTTCGGGTCATCAAACTGCTCCTTGTGCCTCTCTCCTAGAATCTTCAACTTTCGCGTGCAGTCTGCTAACCGCTTGTTGTAGAACTGATCGACTTTCTCGAGCTCCCTGTCGAGGGAGAAAATGAACGCTAGCGACCCCGCACCGCGTCAGAACCAGCGACCCCTCCGAGCCGAGAGGCTCACGATAGTTGAACTTACGAGCGAGATCGGGATCCGTTTCATCCTCCGTTTCGTTCTTAATCTTCTTTATACGCTTCTTCAGGCCCTTGTAGTTGATATACGACGCCTGCCACTCCGGCACGACGTTCCGGTACAAGCTGATACAAAGGCGTTGGTGAGTGATTGGGTTCGACCGCTGTTCGTCCGATGTATCGCAATGCCGTTGACAAGCGACATAGGGCATCGGAGCCCAAGAAAAATTAGGCAGCCGAGTACTTACTTTTGTCCGAACTTCATTGTTGCACAGAGAACGACGCGAACACACGGTCGCGTCTAGATCGAGAGGCCCAGCTGTCGAAGGTTAATCGCCTGCGAAAAAGACCGTGCTCTCCTGCCTCGATATGGGGCGGTGGATTGGACTGGTTACGGGGAGGAGCGGATCGGGGAGGCAAGATGTGGAGTCGGTTCAGCTAAGTAGCGTCACAAGCTGATCGATCGCGTCGGCTGACCCTGAGAGCAAATATGCTGCTAGAAAAAACCCAGGAGAGAACAGAAAAGTCGATGCGAGAATAAGAGAATGAAAACTTCAAGTTGACAGCTTTCGGTCCCGCGAGAGGCTAGCTGGCAGTTGTCTGCTAAATAGCGCCGGGCTGCAGCTGGTATCGCGAGGGCGGAAGTGGAATGTCCATTACGTCTGTGTGCGGGTCTGGGTGGACTGGGAGGGCATATAAAAAAAAGCGTCTACGGGGCGAGGACGGGTCGGAGGCGGAGTGGGCTTGGAATTATAAAGCAGAGGTCGGTGGGACTCTGAGAGGAGTTATATTTGGTATGTGACTGGCGGGTTTCCGGAATTTACAAGATTGAAGAGTTCGCTACCATCAAACTTTTTTTTTGTTTTTACTCTGCCTCTTCGCGAAACGTCCTTACCCAAGAGTCCGGTCGACACAGCTGAGTCGACTGACAGCCAAACAGGACCCTGAGCGCCTGCAGCGGGAAACGGCCGACAGAAATGTTCGAGTTCTTCCCCCTCGCTCGCCCTCTGCTGGATGCACCCTGGCGGGATAAGTGCTTTTTGTAACCCTATTGCGGGCGATGGAGCGCCTTTTTCGCCCGGGGCAGCTGATGCAGCTTCCGCGGTGGAGGCGCAAATGTGATCACGCAGGCAGCCTGGGGGAGGGAAGCCGGAGAGCTCTGGAATTGGGCCGGTTTTAAACACACCCTCCGAAAGACCTTCTCGATTGCATCTAGGGGCAAAGTCATGCGTCGGAGGGACGCAGAGCAATCGGACGGGCACGGTGTGCGAATTTCCCGATCAAACGACGCCAATCCAAGTCTGATAACGGCGGCGATGCCGGCGCAGTCTTTCTCCGCGCATCGAAATACGTAGAGTATCAAATGGCGATAGGCTTGATGGTGGTGGTGGTGGTGGTGCAGTGCATTAACTTGGTGGTGCATGCTTGTGGATCTGCCGGGTGGGTGCTGCACAGTCCATGGACGGAAGACAGGCACTGGCTTCCCCTGCAAGCGTGATTGGACCCGCTAACGTGTCCGAGTTATTGGCTGAGGGGCTTCGGAAAGCCGACGCTTGGAAAGATCCCGTTGCTGTGCGCCTGCACGGCGAACGGACAGAGTTTACGGTGGTGGGGCTAGATGAGTCGCGGACAGGGAGGAATCTCTGGGGAAATGCACCGAGCTGCGGACCCATGCGGCTTGGTCAGCTTGGGCTTGCTGCCTGCCTGGCTTGCCAGTGACATTCCTTCGGTCGGTCGCTTGGAGGCGATTGATAAGAACCTGCCAATCGAGTCGCCGATGGGACCTGGCCGTTCGTCTGCTACGGAATTCGGAACGGAGGAAGCATACTTGCACAGCATACACGCTACAAAGCCGAGAAATGTGGTTGTGGTGTCTGTTTCGCTGAAATCACACTTAAGTCCACAAGTGATTCCTCTATTCCCTTCGAATTCAACCTGCTGTCTATAAACAAATTGCACGTCCACCGCCTCCGTCATCATCATTCATGGAATCAAAAGTGTTGGCGTGGAGCGATACATGAGCCTCTAAAGGGCGTGATACGAAAGAGTTCGCTTTGTCAATTCTGAGAGGGCTCTCTCGAAAGAACAAAGGGAAATAAGTAAGATTATACAGTCGTGGCTTAACCGCGTCGCCTTTCGAGTTTCTGCTTCCGCTGCATCTTCTCGACTGTGCGTTGGAGCGCGGTCTTGACTTCTCCCTTCTGGAAACTGTCGACATCATAGTAAACCGGCGCGATATCCTAGCGAACATTAGTACTCATCACAATACATCGGAAATAAGAGGTAGAAACTTACCAGCAGCCACTCAGGCTTGACGCTAGTCACCGTCCGTATGTAATTCTTCGTCGTAAGGACAAACTCATTGTACAGGACCCACTCGTTCTCCTGTCCCAATACAGTGCTCGGGTGGAGTAGGACGTCCTGATTGTCCTTGACGGTAACATATCCTTTCCCACTGGCTGTCTTCTTTGCAATCTGCATGAAGAAGCCAGCGCAAAGAGCCTGCCTGATGTTGTTGTAGTAGTTGCGGTCTTCGTAGGAAGTGCTCGTCATATCAAGTTCTTGCTTTTCCATAATGACCTTTAGCTGATTGCGGACGTTATCCGCGGAAGTAAGCGACCGGTACGACAGATAGTTGTCGCTGCACCACCTCTGGGCGATTGACTGGTCCTTAGACTTGAAGACATGATACACGTTGAGCATGGTAATATGGTCACCGTCAGTATGGGCAAACTGCGCCTTTGCTTGGTCGGCTTCCTTTCGCTTAGTGGTAGGACGGATGAAGACCTGAGGGACCGAGAGAAGCGCCGTGATGGACAAGATTTCGCTTGGGCAGCGGAATTCGGAAGAGGAGATCAGCATAACAGCAAGGGCGGGGTCGAGTGGGTATTCGGAAGCCATCCGCCCCAACTGAGTCAGATTGCCGTCGTCGTCCAAGCAGGCGAGGTAATTCAACTCTTCCAAGGCACGCATCATGGTTTCCGGGGCAGGCGGGTCCATAAAATCGAAATGCACCAGATCGTCAATGCCCAGCTTCTTCAACTCCAAGACGGTGCTAGCCAAGTTGCTCCTGAGAATTTCAGGATACGTTTGGTCTATCAACTCTTTCTTAAAGGCGGCTTCGGTGTACAGCCTGAAGCACTTTCCAGGTCGTGTACGACCAGCACGACCAGCGCGCTGCTGTGCACTCGCTTTGCTGATTGGAGAAACCAAGAGAGACTCAACCCTGATCCGTGGATTGTAGACTTTCTGCTTGCTGAAACCCGGATCCACGACATAGACGATGCCGTCGATGGTCAAAGACGTCTCTGCAATGTTGGTCGAAACAACGACCTTTCTCCCAGGTTTTCCACCGGGTCGACTCGCCGGAGGGGCTGGATCGAAGATCCTTTGTTGTTGCTGAGGTGGGAGCGTTCCGTATAGAGCGTACACTTTGAGAGGGCCAGTATCGTACTCGCGCTGCATTTCGTCTCCTTCCATGCGCAGGCGCTTGCAGGCCTCTTCGATTTCTTCCTCACCAGTCAAGAACAACAATATATCGCCTTCTGGCTCGCTTCCATGAATCTGCAGAACGGTTCGTAGAGCCGCCTCGACATAGTCGCGCTCGGGTTCCGGGGTGTAAAAGATCTCGACAGGGTGTGTTCGACCCGGGACAGCAAGCAGCGGGGCATTGTATTTGTTCTCTTCGGCGCCGAAATACCTCTGAAATTTTTGTGCGTCCAAAGTCGCAGACATCACCACAATCTTGAGATCTCTCCGCCGTACTGCAACTTCCTTCAACAAGCCCATAAGGATATCGGTTGCCAATGTTCTTTCGTGGGCTTCATCGAGAATGATGCACGAGTATCTGTTCAGATCCGGATCGTTCATAGCTTCTCGAAGCAGCATACCGTCCGTCATGTACTGCAATATCGTCTTGGAGCACGTGTTGTTCTCGAATCTGATATTGTAACCGACTTCCTCGCCCAGAACGACGTCCATCTCATCCGCTACACGCTTCGCGACAGACATTGCTGCCACTCTTCGGGGTTGCGTACAGGCAATCTTCTGCCCGGTAAGGTGAGGTAGCTCATCGTAGAGAACAAATTGGGGAATCTGCGTGGTCTTTCCGGAACCCGTTTCACCGACGAAAACGAGGATTTGGTTGTCTTGATAAAGCTTGAGGAACTCGTTCCTATTGTCAAGTGCGCCGGCAGTTAGCATACTCGCCCGCGTGTCCAATCCTGTGATGATAACCGATGTGGGATCTTACCTCTGAGCATGAACGGGCAGGTTCCGCCTCTTGACTAGAATATCGAAATACTGTTGGGATAGTTGATTGCCAGTGAACGGATTGATCGGGCCATCTTCGGCCTGCTGCGCCTGTCCGGTAGTTGTCTGACGCCGAGTGAGCCCAGCAAACGGATCTTGACCTGCCTGACCCCCGCCCCGGGGGATCTTAGCAGTGGAAGGAAGAGAGCCAGCTGCGTACATGTGAGCCAAGTAAGGATTATCCTCCGGCGCAGCAGTCGATGCAGACCCGTTCGCGCTGACCTTTGCTTTCTTCGCCGGTCGGTCGCTCTCCGTGCTTTCTCGATCGCGATTTTCCGTCATAGCGGAAGAGGCGGTAAGAAGGTTGCTCGCTCGGCGGCGAAGGTTGATGCAATGGTGGCACGTAACTGGGGTGCTACGATAAAGCGGCTTATGGTTTGCGCTGTAGTTGTCGGGCGATGACTTCAACGAGGGACGAGGACAGTTGGAACTCGCAGGGTCGGTGGCCAGCAGAGTGGCAACAACGCGGACGGCGGCGTGTCAATGACACTTTAGACGGCGGCCGAGAACAGCTGAGGTGGATGAGGTTCTCCTGTCGCGGGGTTTTGATGATGGAAGTGGCAAAGTGATGAGTGGTTAGTCAGGCACGAAAGGAAAAAATTCGTTGAAGGTTTCTCTGAGCCATAAGCGCCTCATAGTCTCAGTCTCTCGGCTGCAACTTAGACCCCAGCAACCTCTCGCGGCAGCATTGAGTGGAGCTTCATGTCCAGCCAGAAAGCCTTCCAGTCCGCTCTTAGCTCCGCGTCGGCTTTTCTCCAGCCAATACTCAAGCCTCAGGGTGGTATGCTATCAAGAACTAGTCTACACATGTCATCATTCCGCTCTACATCCGCTAACTGTGGCGTGAAGCGACAAGCAGACAGCCCGCTTCGGTTATCGAGAACCTCTATCAAACCATCCCAAAGGATGTCGGAACTGTCACAGACTCAACCAGCAGCCTGAGCTACCGTGAAAAGTCATCTCGAGTCATCAAATGTGCACTCGACATACTGTCGAAATGTAACCAGTCCGCGGCGCCGAAAACGTTGCCTGATGCGCTGTACGCGCCACGAGAGCAGCGGATAATTCTATGCCTGGCAGACCTGATCCTGCTGGAGGGCATATATCCCAATGTTACTCCGGGCATCCTCCCGCCTCTCGAGCGAAGGACAAAATCGTCGGGGTACTTCTCTCAAGTGCAAGCTGCAACTGCTGCTAGCAGCGGACGAGATGTAGAGCTACTTGGAACAATCGTGGACAATCTCGAGCCCATTCTCGCAACGAGCTCAAATGAAGTCAGCGATGCTGTGCGAGAAAGGTTGTGGATGGATTTCATCGCGTGCCTAGGTGA
The DNA here is from genome assembly GCA_020064725.1 of Drechslerella dactyloides. Taxonomy (NCBI): domain Eukaryota; kingdom Fungi; phylum Ascomycota; class Orbiliomycetes; order Orbiliales; family Orbiliaceae; genus Drechslerella; species Drechslerella dactyloides. The sequence goes on from JAGTWJ010000001.1 coordinate 153,544, forward strand.
ACTCGCCTTCCACCCAGAGACTGGGACCACCGTTTGGCAGAAGCAGTTCGCGGAAACACTGGATAGGTAGTTAGCTGAACCTCTCGCAAGTACGCGGATCGCAGAAAGAGGCGCTAACAAGCTTTAGTATTCCGGTTCCTATATTATTACCACTGATGGTGCCATTGATCCAGAGCGCGACTCCACCATGGTTCCAGAAGGAATTAACGGGATATCTCTCAATCGTCCCTTTGAAACGAACTGGTGGAGTGAAAGATGAAATCATGTTCTTCATAGATTCAACGAAAGACGTATCAACCCAAAGGGCAGCTCTACAACAAGCGTCCCGCCTTATCGGCTCTGTCCCCTCATCTTCTACCCCGGGCGAGTATTTTTCGATCATCGCTCCTCAGCTACTGGAGCTGCTGGACGACGCGGGACAAATTGGCACTGCGTCGGCCATCGTGATCAATGACTTATTCGAGCGAAGGAAGCTAGGCCTCGAGAAATTCTTCTTTCCGCCGCTGTTACAGCCACTCCGTCCCTTGATATCACAACTCCCACCCCAAGACGACATAGAACCTGGCGATATCGTGACCGTATCGCCTGAGGATGAACTCAAACGGGCCCTACATCGAGTCTCTCTGCTATTCCGGTCCTCGGCAGGCTCTCGCTATCTCGCTTCCCACATTCTAAGCTCGCTGGTCCTGCCGTTATGGGGGCTCTGGCAGTTCTCTGCCTCAATTCAAACGAAAGACCCGGTATACACCAAGCTCCCCAGTCAGCTGTTGACTGCTCTCGTCAAGCTGAAAACCGGAGAATTGACACTAGGCGACATTATACAACACTTTAATTATGATGGAGATGACCACTGGACCTTCAGAAGAGGTGAGATGGGCGGAGTCAAAATCATCATGAGAGATCCAAGCATTGCTTCCGCATCCTTGGATCTGAGCACTGTGGAGGCCAAGGTACCGGCATTCATAGAGCTGGCACTGGCTGCGAATGACGACACGTTCACTAAGTTCTTCTTGAACCTTTGTCGAAAGTGGCTCCAGGGGGCAACCAATGCCCCTTCACAGCACAGCCTCCAGGATGCCTTCAAGTTGCTATTCCAGTTGAAAGTTCTTGAAGGCATTTTGGAGCATCATTCTGAACGGCTAACCCGCCAGCCAGAGGAAGTCATCATGCTAATTAAGGAGATACTCGACGATTACGTTCGACGCTTGGAGAAAGAGAGGGAGCGAGTAGATTCTCTACAGCGGCCATCAATGGGAAACCTAGGTGATATAATCGGGTCGCAAGATGTTCCAGAAGACGAAGACGATGCTGCGGGCGGCGAAGCTGTCGGCATAGCCCTCCAGCTGCTCAACTCCATCATCTCGACCTCGTTCTCCAGAACTGTCTCGGAGCAGGAAAAGAAACTTTTGACAACCCTGCAGCCATCTTTGACGTATCTTGCCGAGCGTCCATCAGTAGAGCCGTCAATGGCATCGCTAACGAGGAGCCTATCGCTCTTCATCTCATCGCAAGACATTCCTCTGAACCCTGAGCTAGCAGATGAGCCCTCGCCACTGGACGAGAAAGCCTTGAAGCAGCAGCAAACACTGCAAACGGCGTTACTTTACCTTCGTGACGAGATGGTGCCAATCCGCGCTCATGGCCTCGAACTACTGAAGTCACTAATAGCAGAGAGGGCATCCGTCATCGATGTTCCCGCAATAACGAAACTTCTAACCGACATGCTACAAGATAAAGAGTCATTCGTGTACCTAGGGGTCGTCAAGACACTATGCGAGCTATCGGATAAGCACCCGGCCACAGTGATTCGAATGCTGGTAGAGGTGTACGTGGATGAGAAAGAGAACATGGGCATCGATGAACGGCTGAAGACTGGGGAGGCGTTGATGGGCACAGTGCAGAGACTGGGTGAAACAGCGGTAGGAAAGGTAGCTGAAGAGATCGGGAATGTACTAGTTGGACTAGCTGGTAGGAGGAAAAGGAGGTATAGAGAGGCCAAGGAGGTGAAACGGGAGAAGGGAGAGGAGGACAAAAGAATTAAGACCATAGGTGAAATGGATAAAGAATATGCGAAAGTATTGAAAGAGGCGCGGGTAGAGGCTGGTATCGACGACGAAAGCGCCATGAAAGAGGGAGAACAAGAGAACGACGAACAATGGATCTCGAAAGCCGGGGAAGAGGATTATCGAATACGGACGTCAGCACTCTCAATCTTGGGAGTTCTGTATGAGACGAACGCAAGTGGTGTCCCATCTACGGTTACCCTAGCAGCGGTAGACGTTGCCCTCAGCATTCTGAACTTGGAAAGGAGCAAGGAGCAGGCTACGATTAGGAGGGCTGCGGCGCATCTAATATCTGGCATCTTAAACGGGCTAGAGAAGAATGGCACTGCAGAGCTGTTAAAAGTAATACCGAAGCAACGGCTGGAAGATATCGTCAGAGTCTTCGGCTACGTAAGGGCCACAGACGACGATGGCCTTGTTCGAGAGCAGGCAGGAAGTTTACTAGAAATCTTAGCGGAGTAGCTCGATATTTACAATATGTCGCTATGGACTAGTTGCTAGCGCATTAAACAAAATTTACACCGCAGCACTTTCTACTTGACATCGATCATAATTTGGATGTATGTACTGGAGGAGATATAAACAAAAGGAACAGATGATTGTAAAAGCGAAATAACAGGTGCTAGAACATCACCTCTAACACGAAGGTTAGTTTTTCAAAGCCTCACCAACTATATATCTACATGCCATGGCCACCTTTCCGGTACTGAAAGGAGTAGCTTAACCGATAACAAGAGTCTCCTCGTTCGGGAAATCATACGCAGGGATTTCTGGATGGGACATTAGTACTTGGGAGGAATATAGATATAGGTAGACATGGCGGACATACCGAGGTTCAGAGGAGCAGGTCCCTTCCTGATACGACCAGAGATATCATAGTGGGAGCCGTGGCAGGGACAGAACCAACCGCCATAGTCACCAGCCTCGCCAATTGGCACACAACCTACACACAAAATCAGCCTTGCAGTTCAAAGATGCGTTTGCGGGAGCGGCACTCACCCAAGTGCGTGCAGACGCCAATCATAACGAGCCACTCCGGCTTCTTAGCACGCTCTTCGTCGGTTTGCGGGTCTCTCAGACTGGAGACCTTGACGTTATTGGCTTCTGCGATTTCGTCCGAGGTACGATGTCGGATGAATATGGGCTTGCCACGCCACTTGATGATAACCTAGACCGGGAATCGAATAAGTATCGTTTGGACGGAGATACGCATTGGTATATATCTGTGATTGGTGGGATCGTACGTTCTTGCCCTCCGGGATGGAATTCAGTGCAACTTCGACCTTGGCCATAGCCAAGACATCGGCTGAGGCGCTCATGTTGACCAGGAAGTCTGGGAATCGAGATATCAGAACGCTAATCCTACTGAGAATCCAACAGCATGTCTTGGGTCTCTTCTCATGCCGTACCCTGGACGGTGGCCTTCGCGGCAGCAGCGCTCAATGCACCCATGGTGCCGACCATAAAGTATCCAATGACCTTGTTTGAGTCCTCAGACTTGTCGGACTTGTAGTAACCCCAGTCGGGTATCCGTGTCGTCGGCTTGCCATAGGCCGGAGCAGAATCAAAACGGCGCTGGTCGATCTGGGTGCAGGCGGCGGCGGCGGCGGACCGGAGCAGCGGAGTGGCGGAAGATGAGGCGCGGAGGAGGGACCGGGAGGCGGTCGCCGGTAACGAGGTGATTGAGCGTAGGGCGGCCATCGTGGGCGAGATGTCGGCGGAAGGGAGGAGGAGCAGCGAAGGTCGGACAATTGAGGCCTTCGATGGGTGCGAGGGAGCCGAGGTGTCGTCGGGATGGTGGGATGAGGTCTTTCGGGTGGTCGTCTATGACGGAAACAATTTGGCAGCTGTTTGATTGGTCCGACTTTGGCAGTCTTGGCATCCACGCAAATTTCCAGCAGTCGGCAGGCGGAGACGCGTTGATTGAGCCATCGCCAAAGCCACTCCTTCCACTTCAACCACAGCTTCGACATCCATCACCATGAGTGTAAGCCGTCGCCCCCTCCGTTGTCACAAGAAGAGCGATACTGATGCTAGAGTCTACAGTTCCAACCGATAAACCCGCGGCCGATGCTGCAAGGCCTGTACGTCGACTCGCTGTCCCGATGACTCCCCACGATCACCAAGCTAACGAATCGTAATATGCAGCATCAACGATCAGGTCATCGTCCGGCTGAAGTGGGGCCAGACCGAATACAAGGGCCGTCTAGTGAGCGTGGATTCGTACATGAACATCCAGCTCTCGGAAACCGAGGAGTTCATCGACGGGAAGAGCACAGGGACACTAGGTCAGGTTATGATCAGGTAGACGACATTGAGACCCGACGATGATTTTCAGGACATATGAAAATGCGACTAACTGGGAAGTCGTGGCAGGTGCAACAACGTGCTGTGGATATCAGCTGCGAATCAGGACAAATCGGAGGACACCACAATGAAGGAGTAGGAGTCATAGGGCAGCATCCATAAGAGGCTTGATTCAGTCGCCTGGCGGAGGAATGACTCGATAGCTCTCGGTTCTCAACCATATACACCTACCTGTCTCGAATATGCCTCTGGTGGATATATCATGATTTGAAACGGCCGAAAAATGGAGGACGGAATCCGAACCACGCGATCTTGATCTAGAATTTTAGACCAATGGAATTGAAAGGCGAGTACGCAGCCTTATCTTCGACGAAAAGTGTGTACTTGTGCTAAACGTCTGTATACGAAAAGCCTTCCTCCCGGATTCGGATTGGTTGGCTGCTTGGGTCTTGAGAGCTGCCAGCTATTCTCAGCTCTCGTCAGCTACGAAGATTACGGATTGAGATGTGGAGTTTAGTGATATTAGTGACACAACATGAAGGCGTCGACTACAACAGCAGCCACCTAATCAATGTAACGTGATTTCCGTCTTGCCGTTTGTGCCGTCGAGGCATCCGAGATCCGGCCAGGGCCGGCTGTAATAGCAATCCTCAGTGCTCGCATCGGCTGCTGGAGGCACCCACCGACGCGGACGCGGATGCATATTGGATGAGTCGCAGATGAACGACATCATACCAGAAGAAGCAGCCGTCCCCCGGCAGGGGCATACGCACACGAGCACGGCGCAGGCTGTGAGTTGATGACTGCGGGGAGCTGAATACCTGCTTTGGTACGCATCGCAATGTCCATCCCAGGAAGTTTTTCCGATCGCAGATGCAAACGAAACCTTAGCGAGCTCTGTTGGTCACCAGTCAATGAAAGGGGCCGGGTCTCACCAGCGTTAACGCGTCCGCCAGCTGCATCACGAGACGTCAGCCCGCTCGCCCTGAGTGGCCGACCGAGCGAGCGAGGAGAGCGCACGGAACTGGCCGAGGAATGAAGACGTGATCCAAGACGACTGGCCGCTCGGATGGAGTAATAACCTCTGATGGACTTAATGCCGTTCCAGCTAGCCCGGCCGACTGGCTGCAGGCGACCTGATTAAATTCGCCAGGCCAGCGAGATCGCCCCGCAGTCTGGACGGGCTGCGAGATATGTATATCCTGTGATCGATCCATCTATCCCGCCCGCGAAGCCTTTTTCTCCGTCTCCATCGCATCCTCCCGACTCTCGATTCGAACCAACGTCTCGCGAGCGAGCTGCCGGCAGGGGAGGTCGCCGTAGGCACCGAGAGAGAGAACAACCGCCTGCTTCTCCTTCAAGTCAGCCGCAACCAGGCATCGAAGGGGCTCCGGACGAGAACCTTAGCTCTCGAAGGACATCCCGCCAACCCTGATCTCGTTTGTTGGACCCGCCATTCACGCTCTCGCTCTCGCGCGGGCGATTTAAACGCCGTTTGGAGAACACACCGGCCCAGTTGGTTGGACTCTGCCGCACCGTCTGCTCAGCTGGCCTCCATAATCTTCCTACTTGGGGGCCAAGCGGTTTGGCTCTGCGCTGGTTATTGAGTTTGCTCGACTTGAATCTTCCTCTTTCCGCCAGAGGATTCCCTTTTGGCTTTAAAGCTTCCATTTCGTCTGCAATAGTTCTACATTCAGCAGCGGTGTTGCAGCTCGAGCCCTCCACCACGCGCACAGCATTGGAGCCGAGAACCGATACTACATTACCACCGCCCTCGAGAAGCCGGCGGGGAGGCGGCCCTCTCGTCCAGACATCGTCACCCCTTAAGCAGGGTCACATTATATCGCACGGGGCTTCTGTATATTTCCTGCTCCCACCTCTTTTCTTTCTTTCCGTCTTTTCCTTCTTTCTCTCATCGCCACCCGACGATAGCTGCACTAGGAGACTTTGATGCTGCTGGTGTATCGCTACCCTTGCTATGCGTCGACCTTCCTCCCAAACAGGTTTGACAGTTAGAGACGATACCAGTTATTGAACAAGCCTCTCACACGACCTGGAACTCGCCATACAGGTATCAGCTGTAGTGCTCCTTCAAGTAGAATTTACGCATCCTTCAGCATCCCACGAACGCATATAAGTTGACAAGAGGGGCAAATTATGCCTACGGGACGCGTCCCACGGAAGAAACTGAACTCACGAAAGAAACTCGTCATTGCCTTCTCGCCGCTACCGTCGCCAGAACTTATCCCAGTCGAAGACATGGAGCCAATCGTCCTAGATGGACCAGCTGAGGTCCAAGCGCCAAACTTGGCGCTTCCCGAACCTCTGCTGCCTGAGATGGAAATGCTCGACGTTGAACCGCTTCAGCCGAGGATACCTTCGCTTGACGAGTGCCTAGCTGCCCTGCTCGTCTTGTTCCCTGACATCGACCCGAATTACGTTAGAGGGCTGCACGAAGAGCATGTCTGGAACGAGCATGCAAGTCTGATGGATATATTGGTGGATATCGTTCTGGAAACCAATGGCAACTACCCCAAAATTCAGAGGGACGACAGGTCCACAAAAAGAAAGCGGGAAAGAAGCCCTTCCGATATGACGGCAGGTGAGCTCGACATAAAATACGGTAGCCTTCAGCGAAAGAACCCTGGGCCGGGTTATGTCAATCTAAGGTGAGTGCAGACCGTGAGAACTTCCCTTCGATTTTCTGGTACGCCTTAACCTACAAAGTACCAATCATCTGGTGATGGCTCCTCTCCGGCTATACGTGCAAAAGAGCTCATTGAACTTCGTCTTGAATCCTTGGCACGCAGCCTGAAGCACATCAGCGTTCTGTCATCCCGTTCATTTGGTTGTAAGGCATGGCACACTCGCCTTTTTGGTCATAAACTACTCAATCCCACGCTGCGCCAATATGGTCTTGCTGCGTTATCAACACTCGTTGCCAGACTACTGACTTGTTACGATGGACTAGCCGCAAGCATCTACGAAACGCCTTTCCGTTCATTCCGGCTACCGCCATTGACGCCGAGTTTGCAAAAAGCCGGAACTTCATATTCCCAGCATACAGGAGTCTGGCTCAGGCAGAAGCGGATTATGAGAAGGCCGGCGTCAAGCCCTACAAGAAACTCGGTAGGACGAGGAAGGCGGTATCCGAAGATATCCTAGCACATGAGGGAGAAAGGCTTGGCATGGATGAGTACACAAGCTTTACGGATGAGTTAGGTGCCGCTCGAAGGATCTTTGAGCATTTGACCAGTAAGCTTACAAATGAACTGTCATACTATGAACACAATCTCACCGAGTCTTTAGTTAAGGGTCGGATCAACGCTGGTGGCTTGGAAAACATCGAATCTATCGAGGGCTCCCCCGATGGTGCAGTTTTTGAATGGTACGACCCAACCAAATATCCTCATAATTCCTCGGCTTTCTAATCCCTATCTAGTCAATGTTGTTACGACGAGGTCCCGTTCCTTCAATTGACACAATGCTCTGACGGGCACTTATTCTGCCTCGCGTGCGGGAGGCGAAACGCAGAGACGGAAATAGGCCAGCAAAAATATGTGCTTCGATGTATGGACAGCTCAGGATGTCAGAAGGAGTTCCCCATCCATGAGGTAAAACGGTTCTGCGATGCAAAGATGCTGGAGGCATTGGAAAGATTGGAGCAGAGAGATGTACTCCGAAGGGTAGGTAATCGCAGTTGGCCCTATACAAACAAAATAAAATATCTAACTTGATACGTTCAGGCCGAGATTGACGATCTGTCGGAGTGTCCATTTTGCGATTTTGCCGCCATTCTTCCCCCAGTCGAAGACGACAGGGAATTCAGATGTCAAAACCCTGACTGCATGAAAATCAGCTGCCGCTTATGCGATAAAGAAACGCATATTCCACTAACCTGCGAGGAGAAGGCTAAAGAGGAGAGCTCGAGTCTAAGGAGGAATGTAGAGGAGGCAATGACAGAGGCCCTTCTACGAAAATGCGGGTATGAAAGAGCCCTAGCCATATTCATCTGGATTAAGCGTTAATTTGCCCTAGGAAATGCGGTTTGCCATATGTGAAGGAAAGCGGCTGCAACAAGATGTAAGAGTCAACTCCATCACATCCTTGAGACTAAGTTACTGACGTTAGCTCTAGAGTTTGCTCTCGTTGTTCTGCAATTAACTGGTACGTCCCAATCTACAACCTGATCACCATTGATCTTTTGCTGACTGCTATTACCAGCTACCTTTGCTCGAAAGTGATCAAAGACTATAAGCATTTCAATGATCCGAATCGTGGAGGCAAAGTAGGGAATTGTCTTCTGTTCGACAACAGTAAGCTCTTGCATGTCTGAATATATATGATTGTAGTACAAGTCTGCTCACAACGTCCTCCGCAGCCGATGAACGACATCACAACGAAGTTCAGGCGGCAGAGCAAGCGGCAATAAACAAAATCCGCGCTGAAAATCCCGATATCAGTGAGGAAGAAATGCGCGTCCGACTCTCTAAAGTTGTCCTGGATAGCGAGCGCCAGAAGATCGACGAGGGTAATCGGCGACTTGGAATTAACAATCCGCAGCCCATCGTTCCCGTCAGGCCAGTCGTCGCTCAGCAGCCAGTCATGATGCCACCGAACCTCCCAGGTCAACCTGCCTACGTATTCCGAGCCGTCCCGGCGCCAGCTGGACACCATCATTACGCCGTTCCTCAGGTAATATATCAGCCCATCCAGGTCCCTTTTCAACCAGTTCTGGTCCCGCATGTCCCGCCCAATCCGATCCAAATGGTCCCTCGACCTCTAGGAATCCCAAACGCGCCTCCAAATTTTCAACAGGAACTAAGGCATCCTTTGATCCAGGTCCCGCCCATCCCAATCCTTGGAAACCCAGTACCGTTCCTCGGTGGCCATCCTCCCGGATTTCCCGTTGCCGCAGCCATGCCACAGGCCAATCCACCCCAACCAGTGGGTATCTTCCAACGAGTTGCCGGCCTGCTTCCCATGGGAAGGCCGGTTATACGAGCACGCGCAGTGCCTATCCAGATGCCGCAAATGGCGATCCCGCAACCTGCCCCTCTCAATATCAACGTCCCGAATATGATGCCGATTCAAAATGCTAATCTGGCGGTCAACCCCCAGGGTAATCCACCCGCCCCGGTACCGGCACAGGAGAATGTGGGCTTTATACAAAGAAACTTCAATCTTGGTGGGAACAGACTAGTTGCGAGAGGCCGCCAGGCCATACGCAATCAAAACAATTTCAACGCTCGCCCGATAACTTTCATTGAAGATGATGTTCGAGGTCTTCAACCTTTCAACAACAAGCCGGGGCAGATGTCGCCGGCGAGGAACCGACCAGCAAAGATTGCGAAACGCGGCTCCAGGTAACGGAACCCGCTTTTGCTTTATCCTTACCGTCAGTGCCTTTCGGCTATCTTTGTCCATCTTGGCACAGAGTTCCCAGGGCAAGTCGTCGGATCCAGTTTACACACGGGCTCTCACCATGATTATTCGTTCTCTATTACCCTTTATTACGACCTCTATGAGTTTTCTTCGCGCCCTTATTGGTATATCACAGTACCTAGTTTTCGAGATATCTTTTTTTAATATGCTTGGCTCGCAGTTGGTCTGATAGCGGTGCTTGTGCTCTTGATTTTTTGTCTTTCTATAGGCGGGATTTTTCTTTACAGCGCAAAAGGCGTTTCCATCGGACAACTGCCCTCCAGGTAAGAGAGGAGGCAGCGTTTTATAATCTGGTTCCTTAGCAACTTTTCGCTACCCGCTATCCTTTTTCTTCTCTACGCGTTCTCTAGTAATTATTGTGAATGGATAACTCTTGAATGTATATATCAAAACCGCAAGCGAACACCAGAACGATCAACTGAGATTATTGTAGTAAGTATTGAAGATATTGAATTTTTCAAACAAGCCTTCGATAGTACATCAGATTCTCGCCATTTCCGGGTCGTTATCCACTCTTTCGGTGGAACGATCCTGCACTTTCTTTCTAAGAACGAATATAACTATCATGATCCAAACGATGATCAGAACGACAGTTGCAGTAACAGGTGCCACCACTATCCCCAACGTAATATTGACGGGTACATTATTGAAGAGACGGTTCCATTCCTGTCTATCCATCTCTGTTGACGCCTGCGACCGAGTTTGATAGCGGACTTGTCGCACACTTCTGGGATGTACTCGGTTGCCTGTTTGTCCAATGGGTCCAGATCGATGCAGGCGTAGAATCTGGTATCTCTTGGGCAGTCCTCTAGCAGAGATAGCTGGGCTGGTAGTAGTGTTAGCATAGAATCAAGTTACGATAATCTGATATTGGTATAGAACTGAGACGAATACCGCCAACTACATTGCCAACTTTCAATCCTCGCTATTCTCGAATGTTACAGAATGCAATATATACTCAAGTATGCGTATATAGGAGATTGATACGGTGGCTACATACTGTGCGATCTAGACTAACTAACGAGCCAACTGGAGGGGAACCAAGCGCTCTTGCAAAGGTTGGATGGAGTACTTTTCTACCAAATATCGTTATCAGGCTAACGCGCGTACGGTTGCTCTAAATAGTATCGTTTTAAATTTGATATCACCCTACAAATGTAGGCGTCGAGACGAATAGTATCTAGAGAAAGATCTTGCGAAAACCTTTCGATGTGAACTTTAGAATTATCGCTGGTTGATGGCTATGGCGTTCAAAATGTACATATCAACGCCTAACTTGAAGACCGCATGTCCATCATTATATAAAACATGAGAGCCCTCGAATTCAAAATATCATAGTTACCGATTTGTTGTGATAGAGCAATCATGAATGCATGAATAAGTTGTTATATATTGATACTGCTACAATCGATCACCTGTCGTACTTTGGGGTGGCACATGCCGTTAAGATACATTACATGCGTTGAAGCAAACAGCTTGCAGTACTTTCTCAAAATATTAATAGAACGCGGCTGGTATAAAACGCGCTGTTGTCTTTTGTTGTCGAATGTCTGGCCTGATCTATGCCAGCCTGACCGGGAATTGAATTCTATACATATCCAGATTCTTTATATATCTCATGATTGCTATTAGCCAAGGCAAATGTGCAAACAAAAAAGGCCCGTCTATCTCGTAGCCTTTGTAGATCGAGTTTAGTGATACATTATGCGCCGATAGAATAGACGGCGAAATATCTGAGTCCATAATGTGTAATTATTGGTCGCCGCAGCTGCGGAGACCTATGAAACTCAACTCACAAGATCTTGAATACATCATGACATATTTCGCCTCGTGTCCAGAAAGTCAACGATTCGTTAACCTACGCGGACTGACTCCCGGGATCCCTAGGTCCCAAAATAAGTAGCCGACTACAATCAATCGTATATATATCGCTGCATATGATGAAACTTAAATCGCGCCGTAAACTAATGCAAGATTTATTCAATTACAAATACAGTGACATGTGCAACTATCTCTCGGTTACTATGTATACGTGAAGTTCATGTCGACAATCATCGATGCATGAACCAACATCCATATATATAGGCTCTCCAAGGATCCGACCTGCAGACTGACGGCGAGATCCATCGACCCACAACCGCAACTATGCTAAGAATAGATATTTCAAAAACAATCTGTAAGCCGTGGCTTTTTCTGTCGGACTTCCCGCTAATTTACACAAGCCCCGGATGCTACTGAAGCCGTGACATTAATGTCCCTGATGAAAAATTCGCCGGCGGCCAACTGCACAGGTTCCATAGTATGGGTTCTCGTGGTGTTCCGCCAGCCTGGATTCTGCCAAGTTGTATTCTGTGATTTGACCAGATCTTCGTTCTCATCGACAATGCTGGAATATGCACTAATCTCAATCCCGACAATGCCATCCCACGGATCTCCACCCGAGCTGTTAGAATCCATTGGAAAAACATGTCGGAAATAGGCTCGGACGTCTGCTACACCGTCGAGATAGGGATATATCACTGGCGGTGGAGGCATGGCTGGGACCGTGCCTGGCAGAATCGGCACAGGGATTGAGGGTGTCGGCATAGTGCTTGATGACTCGGACGTGGCCGTACTGAAGGACGCTTCTATGGCGCCCGATAGCATCGACACTTCCTTGGGAATATTGGTCAGAGGAGTTGTTGGCGTCGAATCAGGCGCTCGGGAAGTTGCACTGGAATGCCGTTCGTGTTCGTCTGTTATCATACTGCTTGGCGTCGTCGATGCCGGCGCTCGCCGCAGCAGGGTACCGTCCGATACCGACATAGTGCTTCCTGATGTCATGGTAGAAGATTCCAACGACGACATGGCGTTATGCGATGACATTGTTGTGGTGTCTCCCGATGTCATCATGGTGGATTGCGTCGCTACCATAGTGTTGTGCGAAGCTAATGTTGGCATAGTGCCGGAAGACTCTGATGTGGTGGTAGTCCATGTCATCGACGCCTGCGTAGTGTCCGTCCACGTCAACATGGTGCCCGTTGGTGTGAACGAAAACTTAGGCATTTGCGGCATCATATCAGTTGACGGCGACGACGAAACTACAGGTGTCTGCGGAAGCACTATCTTATTCGGAGTGTACGTTTCATACGGTGGTTTCGTGACGCTACCGACTAGCGGCTGTCTGATGGTGAGGACGGTGTGGACTCCTTGGGCAGAAGAGTGCCCTGGTGGCAGCAGGGCGCGAATGACGATAGATCGCGCTCGGCGGATACCGAATCGAATGGTGTCATAGTCCTGTGTCAAGGGCCAGGAAAATGTGATCGAGTTGAGACGGAATGTTGTGTTATTCGCGGCTTTAATGACGTACCGTGGCGCGCGATTCTTACCGTCTATAAGGGTCAGATTTTGGTCACCGCGGTAGTAGAGCGCACGAGGAGTGTAGTTAGAATCCCAGATTCTATTAAGCCGTGTGCCGTTGGGAGCAAATGCACCCCACGAAGTACCATTCAAGGCATCTGGGGCGTAAGCGCAAATGGTCTTTTGCAAGCAATCTCCAATGACCGGGCTTGGTTGTGTATTGAGGCAGGCTACACCGGGGAATGGCATGGGGCAAGTGTATGGCCGCCAGCGTGGGTCCCAGTCGAAGTTTTTATATTCAAGGTGGTTACCATCCAAGAGAAAGTTGGGAACTGCGGTTCGAAACTGTAGTTTGCATTTCACAGACGTTAGAACTCCGAAGCTTTTGGTAATTAATATTGTTTTCCGGGGTTTGAAGGAATGGAAATATCAAGAAGCCCCGATGCGCGCGTCGGCGTCGACGTATCAGATGCATAACATCAAGGTTTGATGTATAGCGTGCACCCGTGCATTGCTCTGCAAGTACCGCCAGTGTAAAGGCCATGCATATCCAGATGGACGCTCGATTATCATTGAGTCATCAAGGCATATACTCGCATCGCCTGGGATGTTGAAACCTCTAATGTCTACAGTACCCCAGGCTGCACATCCGAGACCAGGTTCACACAACGGATTCACGGATATAAATCTTGTGCGTACCAGTCACTGTGAACTGTATGATTTTACCTAATATGACTGGAAGAACTTACGTCTAAAAGCCGGTTGCAAGTACTTTCGTGCATATCATTATGGCTACTCCCCAAAACTGGAGCCAGTACGACCAGCATATTTGCCAAGAGGCCTAGTAGCCAGTGGTATTGAGGTCGCATTGGCGCCATCAAAAAATTTGAAGGATGAAAATACTATTCAATATATGAGTGAGGCTCGATAGACGACCTATAGGTGATTATCGAAGACAGCCAGTGGGAATATGATGGAGGTGTAACACGCCTTCGATCGGACTTCTCCAAGGCTTTGTGTGTCTGAAGGACTGGGGTACGTATTTGTACACGATATTAGCGAAGTGGCTTTATAGCTGCTATCCATATGGATAAGCTTTGGTTGTGATTAGAGAAGTTGATCGCAGACAGGTATAAAACTAAATACTACCACGGATACTGTGCCATGGTGCTCATCACCACAGAGGTTCAAGTTGGCCACTTGCCTCTTGAGATGATACGACTACGGATATGATGAGTTCCCAGGTCAGTTTCACGTAAGTGCTTATATGTTCCTGTTGTACAGTCAATTCGCCGTTGTGAATTAGCTGGCAGCAGGAACCCAAATGGCAAAGGACAAGTTATAAATTGCAAGGTGAGGCTGTCGGATGAATCTAGCTGTCATCCTGTGCCAGGGACCGTTGGAAGAATATTGTGGCAACGATACTCTTATATAGTATACGGTGTCTCGTACGTCAAACCATATTGGAATAGATGAAACGGAATATCATACTTAAGGCTAAGCTAGTGGCATCAACAAAACCGAACTGACTGTTTCGTCTGTTGGGAGTTCCGTGTTGGTTGTTGCAAAACGGAATCGGTCTTGGCACTGCGCTTGGAACGTCGCTAGAGACTCACGTGATCACGGGCGCCCCAACGCCGTTCTGCGTGTGACGCAAGCCGGCTGACGAATCAGAACGCCAACGCCGCAACTTCCAGCCAGATATCTGGGCTCGATGGTCGCGTTCTGGCAGACATCACAGCACCTTACGAGCACTTCGCGAATCGACATCATCCTCTAAGATGGCGACTAATCCACTCGATCGATCCAGCATCTCCAAGCTGATAACCTCAAGTTTGGGCGGGACCGATGATGACCCCGCGTCGCGAGCCCCGCTTCGCAACGCCACCGAAGCCATCGCGGCTCTTGCACATGCCTGCATGATAGCAGTGGGATTCAAGCTGCTCGGCTTTGATGAGGAAGATCGAATAGGTATGGCTATGCTGCACGCTTACAACCTGTTCCTTCCTCGGCGTTTTCCAATATTAACGACAGATGGGATGGGCAAACAGACGAGCCGATAGACTCCACAGCATTGAAACCGCTCCCGTCACAATGGAACGCCTCTGCGTCCTCTTTCGGGTTCAGATACTCCCATACCCAGTCCGCAATGATGTTCCTCATTAAAATCAACCGCCTGGGTGGCAAAGTCGTGATAATGGGATTAGGTATCGGAGACGACAAGACGGCAACAATGGAGCTCCTCACCAAAGATTGGATATCAGAATCTTTCTTCGCCCAGGATACAGAAACGAGCAAACGTCCTGTTGACGAAGCTTACATTTCACCCTCGCGTATGAGTGACCTGATTGGTACATACCAAAAGAGCATCATCCAGAAGCTCGTCCCCGGTCTACATAAGCCTGGATATGAGGAGGCGGCTGAAGCGGTTAATTCCGCCTCAGCATCTGGCACAAGCTCAGCTAGGTCAGGAAATGCTGAACCGCTTGCACCGCCGCCGGGGTTGTATGGACCTGGCGATCATGATCCGTTGAGGATCCCATCAAGAAACCCGAGGGCGCCGCTACGCAATCCTGATGACCCCCCTGGCTTCGAAGACGAGTATGAAATTAATCGCCCGCCGGGAAATCCGTGGGCGTTTCCCGGCGGCGGAGGGGGTGGAAGGAACCCCTATCGGATTGGAGATGACGACCTGAATCCGCCTGGGCTTGGCCCCAATGCACCGTTGAGGGGACCTTTCTTCGGGGAGGAGGGAGGCAACGGAATGTTTGTGGGACCGAACCATCCAATGTTTGGCGGCCGACAAGGAGGAATTCCTGATCCTAGGTAACAGCGAGCTTTCTTGCCTGGAATTTCTGCACCCAGTAAATGCTTTCCATCTGAGTGCTAACAGCTCTGCTGCAGGTTTCCGCCAGGCTCAAGGTATGATCCTATAGGGCCCGGAGAAAGGCCCCAAGGAGGATTTGGGGGCCCGAGAGGTGGCCTCCCTCGTGGCCCTGGTGGCCCAGGAAGCGGATTTGGTGGGTTTGGGTCTGGTGACTTCATTTAACTAGCATTCAAAGGATCCAATTCTGGACCTGGATGCAGGCAGGCCGTTCCAACGGGCTGAGAAGGACTTTGCCGTCACGTTATTTTCACCGGCCCATCCAATTATTAATCGTTGAACGCGGAGCAGGGTTTCTCAGCAGTGCAGGATATGACACTCAGGACGGTCACACCAGACTGAATAATGACCAATCGTTGGTGAACGCGATGGACATCTGACTGCGCTGCAATCAACTCTCTCCCCATTCGTATACTATCCTTCCATTTCCGTCTAAAATTTGTGGACCAAGAAATATCCAGATCCATCGTGAGAATCGAGATTATGATGCCCGTCCGCCCGATATGACCTCAGCATGAGCTATTTATTCATTGGAACATGGTCTGGTGTGCACACCAGGAAAGAGTGTGCCGCTGAAATTTCATGCCATGCCAGAGCGTTCGCCCGCGTGGTTCGGCATTGCCTTTGCCCTGCCGTCCGAGCTTTGGCGGCGCTTCGAGCATCATGCGATTCATGCAGCCATACCCAAGCCTGTTGGCTTAGTCACTCGCTGAATAGCCTCTCAGATGTGTTGCCGAGCGATGTCTCACAATCTCGAAAGCCTTGCGAGCCCTCGCCAACGGCGACCCTTCATGACTCGGCTTAATGGCATCGACGGCCTTGCGTGTCTACGGACCCTGGTAGGGACGAGGTACAGTACACATGGAGCTCGGAAAGAAATGATGCCTGCAGGCAAGATGCGCAAACGACGTCCATGCATATGCCCATACGCACCGACGCGCCGTCCTAAATATCCCATTGCTGCAGCTTGTGCAAACGCGAATACATGATAAGAAGGATTCCGGCATTCGCGTTCGGGCTCTCCGAATTGCGAGCCAAGTGGGCGTGAAGGAAAATCCCGATCGATCCAAGTCAGATGCAAGTATTGCCAATAATATGAACAATGGGAACGTCAACAGCGTCATACCAACATAATCGGGAACCGAAAGGCAATCAACTAGGCATTATCACGGCACACAAAAGCTAGTGCCGAGCAGCCACCTTGCAGGCGGAGACTTTCCACTGCATTTGGGCTTGCATGTTACCCTTTTGTGGCTACAACGGCCCAAGGACTGAAATCTCGGGTCCGTATTGCGTAGACTCATTTCACATTTGACAGCTGAGCTTTGCTCAAGGATGGCTTCGAGAGACGGTTCGCATGAAACAAGGCGCCCATTATCCGAGCCCCAGCCAGTCCCTTGGCCGTTAATTCGTCGAATGGTCCGTCATGGTCTCGGATTTCGGGTTCTTATCACTTTTTTTTCTTATATAAAAAAAAAGTGGGGCCTCTCAGTTAATCGGATACTCAGCTGCATGATAACTCTAACTCTGACCTTCGCTACCGAGTTTGACGTCAACCTGCGATAAATCTCATGAAATCTAGCTTCAGGTTGTCCTACGCCCTTCGACCAGAACCTTCTCACGTAGATGAATACCTCAGTATCCCTTGTTTGGAAGCAGGTCGGATAAAAACTATTCGGTTTTCCGAAGGCTAGATTCCTTGAGGCGTGAACAAGCTAGAAAACTCGTTTCCAAACTGGGAAAATATACTCCGCATTTCGTTCGTCCGCTTGATTGCCCAATAACACCCAAACAGCGGCTGATGCATGCACTACTGGGGCCGGTCACGATCCCTACCCCCCTAGAGCTCAAACAGGGACGAGGCGCCCGAGTCCGTCTAATTATAATTAGTTTGCCGGCTGAAGGCTAGAATTGGGTCGTACGAGAAAGGATGCTGCAGCGCTGCAGCTCTCAAGTTCTCTTCAGATATGTAGAACATTAGTCACAGTATTCACCCTGCAGACATGGTGTAGACGATAACTGAATTCACAAGGGCACAATTAGCATTATAGTTCTGATATAATATCTCCGCGGTTCCGTTCGAAAGATGAACAGACGGCTGTCAAAAATATTTATAATTTAGCGTCATTTGTTGACAAATTTACACTGTTTTCCCGCCAGTTACCCGCCGAACATGGTGGGCGTACCTCGTGCAGTTGATATAATAGTGTGGGTCTTAACATGCACATTCTGAGAGATCTTTCACCATCACCAGGTCAGATATGTACCAGTACCTGGGTTCGGAAATTCCATCGATGGAACTCCGTCCATGTGCATGCAGACGTGCATGCATGCGTTTGTGCATGCGCTTTTGGATCGCGGCAGGCTTCGCTGGCGTTCCGTCTGACTTGAAGTTTCGACGCGGGTACATGGGGTTTGGATGAGGTCCAGCGCTTGTCGGCATTCTATTTGACAGGACAGCTCATTTAATTTACGCAGGCCTACCAAGCTTCCTAGTCGCAATGCGACATCCTAACCTTCAAATGGAAGGTACTGGATACATACGTACACGACATGTATTAGTACTGTCAACGGAGTTCTTGCGATTCTTGCATGAATAGCGAAAGGCAAGCGACGTGACCATCTTGCTTGAGATAATTTGCCTACTTTGGACAGCTGCTTCTCGAATGATTGCTTTCGGCGTGCCGACATTCGAGCTACGTTTCATGCCGAAAAGTTCGTTTCCCTGTCCCCCTTTTCTTGACTGTGCTCTGAAATCTCTGAAATCAAGTAATTGTTGCAAATATTGCGAATGCTACGGCCCCTCCGTTAGTAGACGGAATTCCGGAAGTTAATGTCGCCAGTGTCGACCGATTGGGCATTCACGCTCGACCAGGAATGTAACACAAGGCTGCCAGCGCATGGAGGCCAGAACAACACAAAGTTTCCCCATCAGAAACAAGAGACAGGAATCAACAGTCTAGCTTAAGGTCATGAGATAACATGAGCGTTTAACAAGCGTTGGCAGCCTCCAGTAGCATTATTGTGCGACAAGCAAGGGGTCCGTTATTGTCTACATAAATGTAGTATATACGAGTGTTCTAGTTTTCTTAACAGCTGAAACGCATCAACAATGGAAAACTTTCGGACACCCTGGCGAACGCTTGCAAGGCTTAATACATGTTTTATAATTGGAGCCTGCTGTACCTTGGAGTTGAACAGTATAGCAACAGTAATCTCATACCATGGATTCAGTAGTACGTTAGGTGCTATCTAAGCTAACTGTAACTAAAAGAGCGGTGTGCCGCGCCATCGCTTGTATCGACTAACAGACACGAGGCGACAGGCGAGGACCCATGCAGCAAGCAACATTGCGGCTGTCGCACGCCTGGGATCTGGGAAAGACAAACAAAAGGAAGGACGTCAACGTAAATATGGAAGCTTTCTGTGACGCATGTAAACATTAACGAGGCAGAAGTCGGGGAATCCCGAAGGGGAGACCTCGACTCGAGGAGTATGAGAGTCGACTCGGGCACCGAATGCAAAAACTCAGAACAGAAGCCGTAACCATGCATTTCAACCTGTAAAGGATACCAACCAACCGAAATTTCATGTGTCCATGTTGATCAGCTCATTCATGCAATTCTATGATAACGCCAATAATAGTGTGAAACGAGTGACTACGCCGCCGACCAAAAAAAATGCGTAACAGACGCTTCCATCAAAGCGGCGAGCATCGCTCGGTAAACAAAATTTAAAAGAGACCAAATCAAACCAGCATGAAAGCCCAATTCCCTCAGTAACGCCACATTAATGGTGATGCAGGAGGTGCAAAAATCAATGAACCAGAAAACAAAAACAAAAGAGAAAACTGTTAGAGGTCGGCCAAATCGACCAGAAGTCTCGAGTGAGTGACTGGCGCTTAAAAATGAAGATAGAAAGGAAAACTTTTCCGCGTGCCTTGCGCGAAGCCAGCTAGGAATACTTGCCGGACTCGCCGGTTGTTTTATTCAAGGTCCAGCTTGTACGATCCTTTGCTGTTCAGAATCTGGGCCTCCATCGGCGATCTAGAAATGGTAGAGGACTTCCTAGAGCTGTTCCTCGAAGGGGAAACTTTCATGGGGCCTGGGTTAGGTTCTCGGTTCGGAATCACTGGACTCCGTCTCTTCTTTGGCTTTGTCTTCGGGAAGTCCGTTCTCTTGGAGCACCCGTCGTCTTCGTGTCTGGGATTCCAAGTCTGTTAGCATGCATGCTGATTACTCAGATATTTTTGCAGCCATACCTTCTAAGAGTGTCCTTCCTCGCGAACATGCTGTTGCAGAGGCGACATCTGAACTCCTTCTTCTTCGAGTGCACCTGTAGCATCATTAGCGTTAGTTTCGAGCACTTCGGAAGGCAGTATAGGTTGCCGAATAAAGCACACTTACACAGGTCTCATGCCTATCCTTGTCAGTCTTTCTGACAAAGGACTTGCCGCACGATGCGACGGAGCATTGGAAAGGCTTGGACCGGTTCGGATTATGCGTATCCTGGTGGGCCTTGTAGTTCCATATTCTCTTGAAATGCTTCCCACAATTCGGCACGAGGCAAGTGTAAATTGCATCCTTCGCTGTTGTGAATTGTCTCTTAGGCTTGGTGATACGGCCATCAGTCGTCCTTTGAAGAACCAGTCCGAGTTCTGAGATGGGCTTGGCGTCGCTAGCTCGTATCGGAGCATACGAAGCAGGAAGCGCACCCGCGATGTTATAAGCATCAGAAAGGCTTTGAGTAGACGGCAGCATGGTTGAATCAGGACTGCCGGTTGAAGAAATAGGAGTGTGATAGTATTGGACGCTTTCATGAGACAGCTGATGTTGCATAGGAACAGAAGAAACTGGGAGAGAGGTTGGGCTCATGCCATACTCTTCTGTGCGATAGGCGGAATGAAGACTGTGTTCTGGTGACGGCATGTAAACACTATTCGTATGATCTGCATATCCGGCCGGTGTGGAAGCAGTCTCTACGGTGGAATACCCATATTGGATTGGTTGGTGATTCTCCTCGTATAGTTGGATATCCATAGAGTACGGTTGTGAGGTTCTTGGAGTGCTCATGTATGTGTCTTGCTGTGGTTTAAAGACAAAGGTCTCGTCCAGGATGCCATAGTCTTGGGCGGCATCATCGACATTGTGCGGCACGTCGAAAGCTGGGGCCTTTCGCTTTGGCATACCAAGGTATGCGTAGTCCTGAGTAAACGCCAAAGGGTATGCAACTTCGGCAGCCATGGTGAATTGGCAGCAACTTCGATTCCGAAGTGCACTGGGAAACGCTTGCGATTGAATACGGAAGATGGCAATGACGGATGTATCGACAGGTCCTCCAGTTACTGAAGATAAATCAAAAGTATACGTAGATATATCTAGGCTCTTGATACCACAGAAGGTGAAAAGTTAAAATGCGTTCCATGCGAGTTTATAAATCAGCTTTATAGTAATTGAAACCGTACTGACCTCTGATCGGTTTTCAGACGCATAGGACGCAAATTTAGCTTTCTAACCTCGGGAAGGCTTAGATATTTTAACTCTATGTAACCTGTTAGCATTTATAAAACCTCTGTTTTATCGAGAACATCACTAGTCCTGCTCGCAAGGTCGATCATGCGTTTCGGATTCTCTTTTTCGAAGCACAACGGTTGTTCAGATGTTGGTGTGATATTTCAACTGTGATGTAGAACGGAGATGTTCCCGAGAGGAGACTTAAAACAGAGCGAGCGGCGAAATGGTGTTCAGCAAGGGGTGGACTCACGAAACAAAGCGCTGTCAACGCCGAGTAGAATACGCAGCTAAGATCCCGTTTAGGTCGACTAGATCGTCGTAGTGAACACAGCTGATAGTTTTCTGCTATATACGATCTTCGACCAAGATATAGAACAAACTGTTGTGAATTCGAAACGACAGGCAAAAGCCGAAGGCTGGCGTTGGCCAAAAGACCGCACGAGAACGACCAACAGGCGTATGTTTCAGGCACTTTTCTGACGGCCGTCTATTCTAAGACCTCTGAATGACAAGCAAAAGTTGTAGTAGTTGGGATCGCAGTGCACAGCGCTGTTTTGACGGTAGCGTTTTAGCGAACGGCGATGTAGGTGGTGGTATACGCTATCGCTTGGTTGTATTCTTGCTGAGCCGAAGGGGAAAGTTGCACAGACGGCTGTAGAACCGCCTACGGAAGAAGAGACCACAACTATGAGAAGAGCAAGGAACTAAAGAAGGCTGTGTACGTTTTACGCCTAGAATTCCTTGTCAGATTTCTTCGTCTTGTTGCTGTTGTTTTCCACGGCAAGGCAAGGGCCAAGTCGCTCGAGCTCCTATCCGCTGTCAACTTGACACGAGTCGACCCCGTTGTTGTTGTCAAGGTATTCTGTGACCGTTATCTGTTGACTGTTGACAGCCCCAAGTTTCGTGATGGCTGTTGGATGTGCCTGCCGTTGACGATTGCTGGGGGGCCTTGGGTGGATAGGCGATTTTTCCTGACGGAAGATAATTCCAACAATAAATTAAATCCAACAGGTCAGATGAAGATTCTTTGTGAAGCTTATTTGGCTAAGAAATAAGTGGGAAAATAACACCTGCTGAGGCGTGGGGAACAATAAGAGATCTTTCTTTCTTTCTTTCTTTCGTTCTTTCTTCCAAGTCCTGCAGCTAGATGTGATAGATATATTCAACTCGGTCGACGTTGAGTGAAGCAGATGTCGGATTCAAATGCAGGTTAAATGCAATGCAGTTAGGCGGGACGTTACAATAAATAGAGGCTGCTAAGCTGCTTAAGGTGGGAAAAACAAAATGGTATACTGCAAAACGGAAAGACGCAGCCTTGCGGGAATGCTAGTCGTTAGACCAGGTGTGGGTGTGTCTAAGCCCGCCGCCGAATAGTGTGAGGAGGAGGGAGTTCTGATTGCCCCAGGTCGATTTTATTCCTTGGTGAATGTGCGTCGATAAATAGAAAGGTCGCTGCATTCTATTGTACCAGAGGCGAGTCTTTATGGTCTGTTTGCCTCGAGGGCAAGCTGGTCTTCTTCGTTTTGGGGTGTGGTGGTTCGTGGTACTGGTCGTCCCCCGGGCGAGAACAATGGGTCCCCGGTCTCTCTGGGGGGTGCATACAAGGCAGATCGTCTCGGGGTGGCTACTTATCGGATCTACAGGTGCCCCTGTATGCATCAAGCAGCGACTCGTGCATGCAGCGGTCGTTTAAATTTCCCCTGGTGAACCCGGGTAGGGTTTCTCTCGGAACTGGGCTGTAAAATGGAGCTCGAGGTAAGCTAGCTCCATTTAAACCAATGTAGAGGGGGCATATCGTGAGCTGGTGGGTATGACCGACAGCTGGAGCGCTTCGCGTTTAGAAAGCCAATATTGGCAGTGCCCTGTCATCGTTCATGCGACCCAGGTCAAGTACGCACATCGAGGAAAGGCAGCTCACCATACTTGCTTGCCTGGGAAAGCAGGTACAAGGCAGTACCAAGCTGAGTAGGGACCCTGCTTTCATTTTAAATTCCCGATACTCTTTCAGTAGTTGGCTTAGCGGTTCAACTTCCTCAGCACTGGCACCGACTACTCGAAGCCAGGCGCAGCGCATCTTGCTCTCTCCTGCTCCAAACTTCGAGCGAGCGGGCCAACCGCCCCACACAGTCGTCCGTCTCTGTGCAGTCGCAAACAGACCAAAGTACGCAAGAAAGTTGTTCTAGGAAATCCTTGCAGCCGCTCGAGTTTGCTGTAAGCCTGCAGGTATTTTGTTCAGAGGGGAAACGCGGGAATTAGGCCCTTTGGAGAATTCAGGCACTGGAGTCTGTTGGGGGAAAAAAATAAGGATTGGTCAAGAACTCAGGAAAGCATGCAGGACGGCCTCGAGACCCGCGCAATTAGCGAGATGTTTTGCGTAGTACACCCTCAAGCGTCATACACTGACGGACATCCTGCGTCTAGTCGAGGGTACGAAGTCACTGGTACCTATACCGAGTCAGCTTGCCCTCGCGCATATGGGCCGCATTTAATTTTAGTATTGAATGCAGGGCGGTTTGAGCGGTAGAGGGAATCCGCCAGGATGCACCTTGGACAGGCTCCCTGAGCTCGCCAGAAACAGGAAATCCACTTTGCAGCAAGTAAGTACGCCCCGGAGGCATGCATCGAGCTGGACGAAAAGTGGAGACCACCCTGGAGAGAGCCTATCGTTATGCGACGCCCAGCGCAAAAGGGCTCGGGTGGGACGGCAAAGCCTAGCACACTATTACTGCACTGTCGCAATGCAATGGTGGGCTGCAGGTGATTGGGGCGTGGCCCGATCCTGACTTTAGGCGACTTTGCGCCAGCCGGCGGCACCTTGACATGACTGTTTGACCTGTCACAATCTGCTAACGAACCGCACCTTCCGCAATTCCGCTATTGAGGAGCCCGCGAAACAAACGGGCGGGTTTAGGCATCCGTTAAGGATTCAGCGGGGATCGCGAAGATAGAACTCTTGCTCCGTGTGAAAGATTGCAGTTCAAGCCTCATGAAAGAATAAAAGCCTTTAGATCCGTCTCTGAGGACTAGCAGGAAACCAGTACGCGAACTGAGACGAATTCCCGCGTGGAGCAGGTCCAAGTAGTCGCTCGTGTAATTTTCCCGACTCCGCGCCGCCAATCAAGACCGCTATAGGTCAATTTTCCCGAAGTCCGTGCCAACATCTAAGTCCGGGTTCATTCAGCTGAGACTCGTGGCGGGAAAAAAACGCGATGCTTTGTTAATGCGACCCAGCCGTCTGGTCGAAGTGTTTGGCAAGCATCCTTCCTTACCGGATTCGATCAAAGTTCAGGTTCATCAAGAGCGGCCTCACGATTTTGCGGGACCGTCTCCCAGTAGCCGTCAGTCTGAACTTCTGGCTTTCGCCTGTCAGATTGCACTTTGACCAGCTGTGCATTTTGGTGTGGAAGCAGCTCCACGGCGAAGTTTATTTTGGGAGGCGGTTAAAGAGAGCTGTGTTTAAGCGCCCAGCCCACACAACCATGTCGAGCGTCCGCACCCATCATTTTTCATTTATCTTGAATAAGACAAATGGCCCACCAGCCAGGTGGGGCTCTCGCATGCCACTTACCGCATCCGAGCACAGGAAGTTCGGATACTGCTCCAATTTGAAGATGGTTTGGAGGCATCCAAATACGGGCTCTTCTTCGTAAATAATAACATTATCGTATAGGCGGCCAATGCAAGGCACGTGCAGCCGTCGAGCGTGCATGACAATAAGAAGGTAATAAAAAGCGCCCCGGGCGCGACAAGGGCTGTATGGCCATCGTCGCCATGGGAGAGAACCGGGGAGCAAGGACATCCGAGAGAGGCCGAGACTTCTTGGGCGCAGGGATTTGGTGAGTTGAGGTTTGTCAGTCCGTTTCACAGGATACCGCAGTGGCGCTTAAGTTGACACGCAACTCGGGTCTCGGCCCATAAGTCTATTTTTGTTCGCAATTGCGCATTCAAGTCGCGGCTCGATTCTGAGTTTGAATGGTTCCGCATCCTATTGAGTATTGAACAATAGCTCGGAGAGCGAGAGCTATGTACTGGAGGTTAGAGTATGGTTGTAATTTGACGCTAGCAACACGTTAGCTTCCCGCATTTCAACAGCTGGACGGTTCGCGTGTGGTGAACATGCTTCTTACCTCTAGAACTCTGCGCTTGAAACGGAAACCAAGAATCTCACAATGGCATTCTTGTGACAAGCCATCCCGGCTGCCAGGCCTCTGGGCGAATAGAAATCATGGGCAAGCCGCACGTTCGAAAACCGGCCGATTTGACAACACTGGGCAAGGGTTACCTGCGGGTTATCTACTTATATATTAACTTCTCTCTTCTTCGACTTTCTTGACTACTATTCTCAGTTAGGCCTCGGAAGCACCTTGCTCTTCGAGGCCCAGGGAGCCTTGGCTCTCCCGGCATCGCGAAGGCATTAAGCTCAGTTCTTCCTGAAGTTTGAAAGGCTCTCGCAATGACTTTGAGTTAGGTTTATCCGCCTCGTATTCCACTCCTGGGCCCCCTGCCTTTCCTGAGGGCGATTCATGCACGTCAACCGAGTCCTTTTTCACATGATTTGGGTTCCTTCGCCCGCACTTGAGCTCGCGTGTCTTAGGGCCTGCTTTTCTCGGATACATGCATAAGTCAACGGCCATATAGCCTTAGCCCAGATGGGTTCTTGGAAGGCCCACTTCTGCACCACGGCCAACGGCGCCATCTTCTGTATTCCTCAATGGCCAAAGGCTGAAATCTGCCGCCAATCGTCATCCCAAGCGGCACTGCGGGCCTATCAGAGTCGTCATATTGTGAGCGCTTGACCTTTGCCCGCATTGAAATGCATTGCTGTTCGAAAACCGTCCCGCGGCAGGAACCAGGTACCAGCACTTTTCTGATTCCAAGATGCTTAACCAATTGGAGCCAAAACCGCCCGCTTGATCCTGAATATCTTTGATCCCCAATCCCATGAAATGGACTTAAATTCAGCAACCATAAACCTGAGCATAATCGGTCGTACTACTTGCACATTCGTACTTTCGCCCCCGTGATTTTGAGCACGATGCGGCTCATAATTGGCTCCCTAGTCGCCGATATGACAGGTATGTTGACAACGGTAACCTCTCGTATCTGCATGCACCATGCGTGCACGCACCTAACAGGAAGAGGTTTGGCGCTCAGATATCGCATGCATATGATATCGACAGACAGACCCATGGATATTGATATCAAAAAAGTTCCGCTCATGTTAGTTCGCCTAAGCATTCCGACTCTGCAGATCAGTACTAGGACTATCATGCAATTGCAGGGATAGCTGCCTAGGGTATTAGAGCTACGATACCACCGTTCCTCCAGCTGTATCGAGAAGGATGACCGACCGTTTGGTTGGCGGATGTGACATACCTTGGTGCGAGTTGTAGATCTATCGAGCCAAAACCGCATGAGACCCGCGGTACCCGATGAGGCACGAGTTGACACCGCCCACATTCAAGCAGTTCGGAATCCAGCTCCGCCCACTCCAAACTTATATGATCAAATGAACGGCGTAGCATGGATAGCTGGGCTCCTAAATATGATTGATAACTGTTGTAAAACGTTGCTGTAGGAATTCCAGTGGGCCTTGCCAACAGTCAAATGCTGAAACCCTGTCAACATGTTGGAAGTCCCTCCGTTCCCAGAGCCGCTGGCCATTCGCCATCCAACAGAGTTCAGCCTGAGACCCACTGCCACTCCGAAGCTGGGGCTTCCTCAGTGGATCGGACGTTGGCCATGGATACTGATAGGTGCGATCGCTGTTGACTTCGTGGAAGGCTATTCACCGGAGCCGAAAGTAGATGAGAGCGTGGATGCGCACGCACGCAGGCGCAGGCCCATCCGAGAATGCAACAACATCTCGCCAAGGTTGTGTTGCAGTTTGGGAGCAGCGTCGAGCGAGGTTCTCACCTGTGCCATCCATGCGCGTTCGTATATACCCAGTCTGCAATTGGTCATCTTACGACTCCCTTCTATTCCAATCACAAATGCGAGGATCATATCGACGATTCGCAAGGTTACCGCTGACAACGTTAAATTTGGAGCCCAGAATTGACCCCTGTCGAGCTAGGATACATCGATATACTACAACGGACGGCATCGCGATGCACGTCGAGAATTCCGCGATGCATGTGGCAAAGTAGCCTAGACGCCGGCTGGCGTGACCATATAGTAGGATACTCAGAACGTTCTACCAAGCTCCCTGACATCTCGACCTTAGATAACCGACTAGCTCAGCTATTACTGGGGGTATCCTATCACTCAGGCCACATTCACCAGCCTTGCGTCCCGTATCCAGACACACGGCTCAAATAAAACGGGAAGCCAGACAGCGGCATCTCAGTGTACGCTCTCCAGTGTTGGACCTGCTTCGCAGCCTGTTGCTCTTCGGTCCTTATTGCATATTGGAGCATCGGCCAGAATGTCCAATAGCAACCGCTGGTATCATGGTGCAAACAATATAATAGAGTACTGCAAACAATAGATGTCACCCTTTCTTTCGTACGATCGTCCTTCGGTGAGTATCTGCTACGTATCCTCTATTGAAGGATCTGCGGAAGGCGGCAGGTAGACATGGCATGAGCTCAAGCCGCGAAGAAATCAATTTCGAAACCAAACGCTCTGAGCCGTCCCGCTTCTCCTCATCCACCACCCAGCCCAGGGGGAGCTCCCAGGACCACTTTCCCCGAGATCGGTGTCTGTCCGGCCCCCAATCCCAAAGTGCATCGCAATGTATCTCCCGGTAGGCCGGTCAGTACGTATACAACCGTTACAATCATAGCCATGCAAGTACCTCTACCTTTGATAATGAACATGGACATTAGGAAATATCCACTGCAGATCATCAGCATGTTTTCCCCCTCCTCCTCGAAGACCTTCTATCTTGCGCGCATGCGTCCGGAAATCGCCTTGAGCTCCGCTAACCCTACATGTACAGATGGGGTAAAATAATTTTCCGTCAGTAGAATCGCCCAGTTACCTGCTGTCTCGAGCCCCCTCTCGTCCTGGCTGGCGTGAAACGGCGTTCATGCACATCTGCATGAGCAGCTGATCTCTTTCGTCGAAATTGAGTGGAGAAGGTGGAGGTCATGTCATCACTCTTCGCCTGCATTGCATATTGGAAAGGCCACTTGTCTCTCTATCTTCAGGTTGTATCGAGCCCTCAAGAGAGAGTTACAGGGATTTACGAATCGCTAAAAAAAAATTAAGACAACGAGGGAGTTCACGAAACTTTCGCCTACAGCTCCGTTGAATTCTCTCGACACGACGTAAGATCATGAGGCTTAGATGTTGCGTTCGCACGGAAAATTTACCCGCCCGGCCTATCAGCAGCGGATTCATATCTGGAAGTACAGGCTCCAAAAAGCTCACTACGAGTGAAGCTAGGTGATGGTAACTTCATTCAGGATCATTCGCTATGGCAGGGGCCGTATGCATCTTGTCTCAGTTAAGGATAAGAGCATTCGTGTGCTCCACCAGATCGAATCAGGATACTTCCCGCGAGACAAATCCCAGTCTGAAGTCGGGACCGAGAGCAATACTACACCACCTCGGTCACGCCATGTAGCTGCCTGCCGTGCCAATTCCTGGCAGAACTAGACCTATGTGCAGCTGCAGCTCCTAGGGTAGCTGCCTGGAACCTCGCATTACACGAGCCCTAAAGATATTAACGTTCCAGCTAACTAATTCTGTGACCGATAGATGCATATGGAGCCCAGTCTCGAGGACGTCGACTGCACGCACTCCGGAGTGGCTTCTCTTCCGATTCGACGAAGAACATCCCTCTTCCCTGCCAGTGCTCTTGTTGACCGCCAACCGTCTTGAAATCCGGAAACTGCTGCAATAGGCAAGCTGTTCACACGGTCAAGTCCACGAGGCCGCGAGGCAACCAGCTAGTTTCATTGCTCCGAACAGGTCATCCGCTGACCTCCAATCAGCCAGGTTATCATGTCGGTGAATTCTGCCTCGAACATGCAGCCTGTACTGATTGCATCGATCCCGTCCCATCTACCTGCAACCCCTCCTCGCCGATGCATGTCCCTTCCCGCCACCAGCTTTACTAGCAATCACCTTGGGCACCCAGGTTGCCAAGTATGCTAATCGATAGGTATACTTCTGAAGCTTCCCTGTTCCGTAGACGCCCCTGTGCATGCTCCCGGCATGCTCCTTCCCGCAAGCGAAACCTTAGCTTGCTCGGGTGCATATGCGTATATGCACACGATCCTTTCAATCATCCGCATATTCATATGCGTATAGACTCACATCCAACTTTTCTATTACAACCCGACCTCAGATTAGTAGTTGGATATATACGTCCGGAGCCGCTGGCTACGTTTATCGCCTTGCAGTATGTCTCATCACGCATCCGTCCCGGAGTTTCCTTCAGCCGAGTAGTTGCTCATTTTGCATCATCACTCAAGCTACCAGGGGAAACGCCCACAAGAAATTTTATATGCCTGATCCATGGATCGAAATGTCTAAGGATCCGGATCCAATCACCTAGCTACATAGACCTCATCCATTACATCACAAAACGTGCATTACGTACGTCCAACCACGGCTCATGCTGAAAAAAATGAGCACCAGAACGAGCTAGAGCTCGCCCGTAGACACCCAAATATCCAAACCACCGGACCGGCGCGCTCGTAAATTGCACAACACGTTAATTTGTTAAGATACATTACCCGCGGAAAAGATTCTGGAAGGAAAAGAAAACAAATTTAAATTTGAACATCAACATGGGTTGTGCTTACGTGCCTACCTAACTTGTACAAAATAAATCAAATCAAGCTAGCCAGCTAGCCCCGATATCGATATGAATCCAGCAAGCGGCTCGCAATTGTCTCGTATACCACTGTTCCAATCTTGTTATTACAGATAGTCTCGTTCCCAGCCGTTCCACAGCGACTGACGCACTAGTCATCGACATGGCATAGGAACTTCTGGCGACGTGCACCGCGAACGCCACAATACGCGCAAGCCTGCTGCGCGACCCCTGTCGACTCCCGTGTCGCGTGTCGACGTTGCCCAGTCTTATCTGCCTCCCAGGCCAGACTAGCAAGGCTCCAATTACGTGATGCTGTATGATATCACAATCCCGCCTTCCTGTTCCTTCAAGCTTCCATACGAACATCGAAGCTCTTGCTTGCTGACCTCGTGATTGAAATATGCACCAGACATGAGCGATGCATCGATAGTGTGATTTAAACTCGCGGGGTATACCAGCTATAGCATCCGACCTGCGAAACACTGCGAACATCGGCATGCCAGCAGTTGCATGACCCTGGAATTTGGTTGGCCAGACGTATACGAGGTACACGTGAATCATATATGCATCCTTCATGAAAATGTCTGTGAGCTAGGACCGGCGACTGTCGGCACCCCAATGGCCAATCGCTCCGGTAGCTCCGGTAGCGCCGGTATCGGGGATTTCGACGCTCAGCCTCGCGCTCAATGCCTCCTCGCCACCCGACTCTAGATCTATCGATCGATCGAGCTAGCCGTGCCATATGCCTGGACCGTGCACTCGCCAAGTCATGGCCCGCCAGGGCAGAGTCTAGACGTCTGATTCGTGAAAGCGTCGAGAGTCAAGCTAGGGAATCCTGCAGTTTCGGGCCAGCTTTGCAAAAAGCAAACTTCGTTTTTGGATCTCACGTCAGGCTTTCTAGCTTCCGTATACGAGCCGTCCGTACCCTTGAACGTTGCCTCCAATAAACTTCACGAATGTGTACGTAATGCTACTCAATTCGATATCAGTATATCGACCGACGGGGGTTCGAGGCGAGGTCCGCCGCTGGCACCATAGCACCCTGGCCGGCAGTTGGAAGCTAAACACCAGAGTCCACTCAACAACGCTGGTATCGATTGAAGGAATCCTCTCCATTCGATGCATTCTGGTGCATGCATGCGCAGGCAATTAATTGACCAAACCGCATATGTAAAGCGCTCAACAAAATGGACCCCCGAAAGCGAAAGATCAAAATATGGTACCGCTGCATACATCGTATACTCTGCAGATGTCTGCAGCCGTGTGCAGCCAACGAGCTCGAGCGTAGTCAACCGGCTGCCTAAACCGATATCCCGGTCATCGACAGCCAGTCGCGTTGAAAAATGCAACAACAAAATGCAACAACAGAAATCGGATGAAACCGCTTACATGCCTGCAAACTCCACCGCCAAGATGATCCTACAGGTTCTCGATCCCAATCTACGCCTTGAGCCTCGCTCAGTCATACACAACGGACACACACTCCGCACGTCGCACCCAATCACATCTTATCACTTCTGTCCACTGGTACCTGCCCCGCCTTTCGCTAGCGACGATAACTCATCCATCCGCTGATTGAGGATCGCCTTGAGATGCTCCATCTGTGCTGTGAGATCCTGCACTGTTACTACCCCGGCATCCGCGTTATCGTCTTCTCCCCGCAGCATCATCCCCTCCACGAAAGTGAGGTCATCGCGCGTCGGCAACCCCATTGGCGACCTAGGGAAAGTCGCTGTCCCGGCTGTTCCCGGCGTAGATGGCGGAAACTGTCTATCGCTCTGTCCGTCGTACTTGTTGCCCATGAGCGCACGGGCCTGCAGTCTAAGATCCTTCTTATCCACTTGCGCTTTAAGCGTGGTGCGGAAGCTGCGTGGCCCGCCAATTGTAAACACGCGTTCGCGAAGCGATGTGCCTTCGGGCCCGCCACGGACCTTCTCGTAGAGAATGATGACGGCGACAAGGGGGAAGTGTGTCGCTTTGAGAAGCTTGATTCGCAAGGCGCGCAGCTGCGGCGCAGGCAGGATCAAGCGGAGAGGCCGCACAGCCAAGGAGAGCAGATTGAGCGGAGGTTGGAAGTACGTGAGCCTGCTCGATGACGTTGCTGATTCGAGTACGAATGTTGAGAACATGAAGAGATATTCATCTCTACAGATTCACCAGTGAATTGTCAGCAAGTTGTCAATTGTCATTGAGATGTCGCCTATAATGAATGCAAACCAATGAAAGCGCATACCTCGCATTGCTCATCACCTAGAATTCGAAATTGAGATTAGTTAAACGCAGTCTGTAGAAGTGCATATTACTCATTATGATGGGATATGACTTACAGCCGATAAAGAATTGCTAAGTAACGATATCAATGACGTGATGAGGAGAATGTTCGTCATCGTGACAAAAATCAACTATGCAAAGGCCGTTAGCAGCGCAATCTCATCGTTGTCAATTGTCTCGCGAGCCAGACAGCCGCAGTTTGGTTTACGAGACAACATTCTCAATGCCAGTAGACCCACCATCAACGGCGCCCCGAGGACCGGCGATATTCTCTGCATCATTTCCTACAACACAGTTAGCACAGGGCGCTCTAGCTAGTCTCGGGGCCAGTGGCCGACCCAGGCAATTCTGGCCTTGAGACTACGCTCTAGCATAGCAGGAGCAATTGACTTACAAATCCCAGAAAGCTACTCCCAAAGAACACCTTGATGAGCAACCACGTCATCTCTCCCAGCGTGAATGAATCTCTCGCCAGCAGCGTAAATGTCGTCAAAAACCCCAAATACAAAATTATCACCAGCGCCAGAAACTTCAAGAAATCCTTCGTCATCTGCCTCAACGCCGGCACCAGGGTGCCAAAAAACGGCGTCAGTGAAAATAGCGAGAAGATCCTCGGCAGCAGCAGCAGCGCCTCCAGCGACAGCACGTCGAACGAGGTATCGATCAACCCGACATCTTGCCTCGCCAGCCCTACCATCCGGAACACAAAGAACACCGTATATATGATGATGATCAAAATGTCGGCCCAGGACCAAAAGTCCGCTGTGTAGAACAGCGCCCCGGCGTCCGTGATCTGGCTCACCTCCTCGTAGCAGAAGCTGAGAAACATGACGTTCAAACACCACTCCATCACGCTGACTTTATCTCCGTCCCGCTCCACCAGCACGCCGTAGTATAATGCCAAGAAGATGATGTTGAAGATCGCCTCGAACACCCTCTGGTAGCGCGGCACGCGGAGCCGGCAGTAAGGGTCCGTTTTCTTCGGGTTATACAGCGACGCCCGCTTCTGCGACTCGGGGCGGAGGTCATGCCAGAAGACGATGCTGCCATCCCAGATCCCGTTGACAACATTCTGGACGGTCCGCTGGGAGAGAAACTTCTTCGCATCGCACACAACGGCAAGTTCGAGGGTTGACAGGCCGGCGAAGAGATGCTTGGCAGGACCACCGTCGAGGTCGAGGTCGCGCGAGGACTCAAGTAGCGGCGTGGACTCCTCGGCGGACTCCCGCCGGGATTGCGAGAGTTTCTTCTCGTCTGGGATCTCGTAGCAGAGGTAGTCGATCACTTCGCTGAACTGGTTCAGGTGTGCGCAGAACCGCCAGGCAACAATCTCGGCGGCGAAACCGCGGGATTCGTTCAAGCCGCGGTCATCATCTTCGCTGGCAAAAGTGGCCTTGCAGCACAGGAGCGCCGCTACAATCGCCGGGTGGTGGCAGTTGTTCGAAAGCGAGGTAATCAGCGGGCGCAGTCGGCTGGAAAAGGTCGTGGTGCGCAATTGGTCGAAGGTGAAAGGCGTGTCGATGATTTCGATAAAATACGTTTGAAGTTGGTATATCTGCGCACCCGCCAATCATCCAGCCAATGACATTGTAGTTGTGTTAGCAAATAGCCATCAACATCTCGTTCTCATTGCTATCGCAAAAAAAAAAAAAAAAAAAAAAAAAAAAAAAAAAAAATTTCAGGAAGGGCGCTTACAAGTTCGCCGAGGGAAGCGTCTTGTTCGATCTCCAGCCCGAAAGTCGCCTTAGAATGAGCGGCTGGAGTAGCCGGGAATGACATCGCAAAGTATATGCTATCGCGATCCGTCGAGAGCCGTGCGCATGGTTGTGCTGCAAAAGTAGACAAGTTACTGACACTGAGAGGGGAGAAATTAAAGTAAGGGCTGAAGTTGGCGGGACGTCATTCAAGGTATGCAGTTTGAAACTCTGGGGAAACACGACAGAGCAAACGCGCTCTCAGCCGATGCGAAACTCAGGCGACACCATTACAAATACCCCTGCAAACGAGTCTACGGAGACTATTAGTTTTGCGAAACTTCAAAAATTAATTCTCTCTGGACACTTGTATATTCGGGGCTTAATTATTTTTTCTCATGAACCCGCTGCATTACCGCAGCTGAAGCTTATCGTTCATGGGCCCCACCAAAGCTACTGCTAGCTACTTCTGTATACTAGCTACAAGTCCGTCTCCCCCCCCCCCCCCCCCCAACTGTACATACAAAAAATGAGCCCTGATAGCAGGGCCCCGATGCAATCCCGTTTTCTCAAGGTAATCGCTTTTATACTTATGTTCAAAACATAGCTAACATGAAATCCGCCATAAAATCACATAATCGAAAAGCCATTCAAACCGCCTAAAAATATGGGTATTGAAATGGCATCGTCGCGAGCTGGTCCTATGCACAACCCAGCTTACGCCAACAAAAGCTACAAACCGCCGTGTTAGCTCAACTGTAATACCATGGTCTAGCTTCAGGTCGCAGGCTCCACTTACATCAATATCGAGTCCCAGGGCCCGAAGGAAGAGATTCGTGTTTGCGAGTTTCTGCTGTCCCATTTCCTGAGGCAGAGTCTTGCTCGCCTGCACATTTTCGTTTACGCGATCCCTATAATAATAACAAATTAGCCCAAATGATCCTTTCTCTTCTGACAGGAAATGTAGAAGTCGAACTTACTTGACGGCACCGACCATCTTCTGCTGCTGCTGCATGTTGGCTCCAACAGCCATACTAGCCAGGAACTGCCAAACATACATATCGTCAACCTGCGCTCCGTGTGGCGGAAATATTTCCAGCAGGTGATCCTCGAGGATGGCGAACAGCCGGTCGTACGTCTGCGTCCACTTGAGCACCTGTTCGTCGTCGGCCAACCCGGCCTGCTTGATGATCTCCGCTCTACTGGTGAACATCGTCAGGAAGGCGAGCCCAATCTGGGTCTGGCTGAGGAGAAGTAAGTTGACCCGATCGATGAGGATCCCGAGCAGGCCGGTGATAAGACTGAGTTGTGCTTCTGCAACATAAGAAAGCAGCGGGGGCAGAACATATTGCGAGAAACCCTCGATCTTTCTTCTTGTCTCTGGAGGCAGAGCAACAGCATCTGGAGGGTAGCGTCCATCCTTGATCACGTCGACCTGGTCAAGAGATATTGTGATCATCGTAAGAATAGTGATTCGCTGCTCGATGTCGATGTATCTGAAAACTCGCGGGATGGCTTCCTTTGCCTTCTTCACAGAGAGGATAGCAATGAATGGATGCGGCGCACTGGACCTACACAGATAATGTTTATGAGCATTGGGTTCAAGACGACGCATTGGTGATTAGGAGACATACTCTTCCTTGAATGGTTCCAGGATGCGCATAGATCGCCACAGCTTCTGAACCAAAGCGTCTCGGGTCTCCAACCACTGTACGGTCGCAGCATCGGGCTGGTGACCAGCCAGATTGGGCCCTGGGTGCTTCCTTTCATGCGAATCCAACTCAAGCAAACAGCGATAGATATCCTCGGCAGCTGCCAAGATGCTTCTGCGATCGATGCCTGCGAATGTCGAATGCGATGTCTTTTGGTTCGAGTCTGCGACGCCAGTGCTGTCTTGCTTTTTTATGCTCAAAAGCGGCTTTGGTGTTTTCACATTGCTGAATGAAATCTTTCCCAAAGAACCTTCCAAAACCAACTGCGATGCCTTCGGTCTGGCCTTCGCGGCCGCAACAGCTCTTTGCACCTGTTGTTGCATCCGGAGCAAGTGATTATCTTGCCGGCGGGCTCTGCCGCCGCGAGCGCCTTGTTGACCGAGGTACGTCTGAGCAAATTGATTCAGGGGCTGCTGAGGATTATTCCGCGCCCTGATTGCCATGTAGACTTGGTAGTAGAAGTCTTCGTTGAAAGAATCCTCATTCACGGAAACCAATTGTTGAAGTTGAATTCTCGTGATAAAGTTCTTGTCCGATGGAGTCATAAGGCCATTATATCGAGACTATGCAAATGTATTAGCCACCGAGATCCGTTTGAATCGACCCCCTTAAAAATAACATACCAGTTGTGCGATTTTATGATTCCGCTTAAGCCGTTTACTTTGCTCCTCCAGATATTTCGCTTTCTCTTCATCGCTCATATGTACCATTTGCTGCTGTCCAGTTGGCGGCATTGCCACAAACTGCGGGCCATGAGGAGGAGGGGGCATCATCCCCATTGGAAACTGCATATTGCTGTTATTCGGGAACGGCTGCCCGGGCTGCAGTTGTGGAAATGGTATTTGTCCTGGAGCTTGGGGCATCGGAGCACGCTGTAGGTGTTCTGGAACTCGGTCATTGGGCGGCGGCGGACGTTGGTTCTGCTGCGGTGGAGGCATAGCCCGAGGTGGGAATGGTAGTTCCATCTGAGGCTGTTGGAGATGCTGTGGAGGCGGCATCATTTGCGGATGCTGAGGGAATGGTTGCATAGGTCGCCCCGGCCAGCCATCTTGTTGATTTAGTTGAGGTTGAGGAGGCTGCTGGGGTTGTAGTTGAGATTGCGGTTGAGGGGGTACAGGAGGTTGCTGAACTGGTTGAGATGCTGCAGCAAGTTTCGCCTGTTTCTTTGCCAAAATCTCCGCCTCAACTTCTTCCAGGCTTTTGTATTTCCTCTGTGCAGGTGCAGCGGCCGCGGGTGCAGGTGCTGCCATTGGTGCTGCCTGGGTTTCTTCCACATGACGGAAATGAGCAGCTGCGTGGGCTGACATGGATTTTGTCGGAGTCGCTTCTGGCGATGTGGTCTGCCAAAGCGACATCTCAGGTTTCAGCTCGGGGATCTCAGTCGGGATTTGATGCCTGGCAACGGCTTTGGGCTTCGTGGCAGCGGCATAGCTGAGCGGTTGTTTTGTCGGTCGTTGTTGGACTGGTGACTGTTGGGACGGTTGAGGAATCGACTTTTTTGGACCTCGCGCGTAGAGAAGCTGCTCTTCATTGATGGCATTGGCCACTTTGGCGGTGGAGCCAAAGAAGTCGAAGTCCTTTCCGGCAGCTGTGACAATGGCATTGTTAGACAGTGTGGTGAGAGACAGGTAGTGGGGTATGGAGAATTACCGCTGCTAGAGCCGCCGAAAGTCTCATCGTTGAAGGCATCATCTCTCTCATCGAGTTCGTCGCCTAGTCCATCGTAGGTGTCTTCGAAATCGTAGCTATTTTACAAGTAGAAGTGTTAATGAGCCTCTCCCCAGCCATACAGAAGCTTCATTCGAGCTGGGAGCGTATCGCCTGTTCTCAGCAGTCCAAGACAAAGTAGACGTCAACATACCTTTTGTCGTCGGTGCTCTCGTTCCGTGACAGGCCAGCGAAGGCATCCCGCTGCTGTGAGAAGCCCGGGGCCTGCTTAGGATGCGGAGCGTTGGAAGCTCGATCCCTCGGCAGGGTGGTGTCGAAACCGAAAAAGGACATGGAGAATCGATTGGCCTGTAAAAGGCCGGGAAGCCGTCGGGGCGTACGAGTTTCTGCAGTCGTTGGGGTTGGTGATGACAAGACCGGGTGGGAAGCTTGGATGTGCAGGGTTGGGAGCTAGTTGGAGCAAGCAGTCACAGCTGATAGGGCCCAGGCTGGAATAACGAGAGAGCAGGGCACTGTGGCAGGGCTGAGAGTGGTACGGGTGGAGTGTAGGCGTGGGCCGGGCCAATGGTGAGCGGGTGACAGATTCTGTCTGCGGGTGTAGAGCGATTGATTGGAGATGCGGGGTGGGTTTGATATCGGAGTGGTGGTGTGTGCTTTCGTGGTGATGGGTGTGGTGGTTGCGGGCAGACTTGGTCAAAACGGTGGAGTTGAAAAAAAAACCGACGCAAAACCGGTCGCCAGAGTGGTGACGACAGGCCAACGCACCGACGCCAAAACACCCAGCTGGTCTTGCTCCACGAACGAAGCCTACCTATACTCGAATTCGCTCGCCGGTCGCTGGCGAGGGGGAGACACCGAAAGGAGGGAGTCGGCTGCCGGACGGGACTTATACGCGAATCCTATCAGGCCATATGGTGCCTGATATCGTCTCGGGCAGCAGAGCGGGTTCTCCAGTCTTCAGCCACAGCCCGGCTGCTTAGCGAGTGGCGGAACGATCTCATATCCTCCAAGTTCGGTCAGGCATCGAATCAAACAACAGCGGGCACCTGGTGCTTACTTCTTCGAAACGGATCCAGGTGCAGCCCAGTCACCAGCACGGGTTTAACTCAGGCCCCCGGCGCTTGCCAGGTCTGCTTCCTGCGGTTTCACTGTGGCAAGTTCGGTTGCTGTTGCAATGCAATTGAAGTCGCGTCCGAGATGGGCCATTGGATCCGCCTGCGATGCAACCTGCATGCGTGAGGGTTTGATTTCACGGCAAAGTCGAGATTGCCACTATTCGTGGATACACGAGACAGTAATATAAGAAAATACGTTCTCCCGCTGCGACTGGAACATGGCTGGACCATGCATCGTCAGCGTCGCCTGTGCCTCGAACACCGCATTGCAACGGACAGCGCTCGTTATTGTATTGACCCTATGTCCCGTCGGTGCTCCCAACCTTATACTAACCGTTATCCCAGTCTCCTTCCATGGAATTTTGGATGGCGGGCGGTGTTCGTGCTGGATGTCCACGTCTGGTGTCCTGGGCGAGAACGCTACGGCGGGCGTCGTCATCCGGTGGGGTCTGCATCTCGGCTCGACCTTCTCCGGCTGCCGAAGTACGGACCATGCGATCAAGGAAGAAAATCAGGCACGTCTTCTGTTTGGGAGTGGAGCAGGTATAATAGCACGTTTACGATATAAGGTGGGATAGCAGATGCGGGTGCAGCGCGGCCGTCCAGAGGGAGGACTACTACTACGGCATTCACCGTTGGCTGGTTGTATACTGTCGCGGAGCAAATATAAACTTCGCCAACAGCCCTTCGCGATGCGCCGTTGGCGAACAGTCCGGCGGGGAGAGGTCAAATACATACAACCGGAACGTCTCGATCGCATGCATGCGCCAGGGCTGTCCCTAATTAGCTCTGGCTCGCGACGCCACACATGGCGGGCATTCCGGAAGCGTGCCTTGGATTTGAAAGCTCATTGTGACAAGCACGTGCGACTAGCGGTTTGGAATCTGGCCTAGCTGGTACCATGCATGGTCGCGGTTGCATTGCATTTGTCGGTCAACGATCGAAGGTTAGATGTCCAACAGCGCTTCAGCTATCCAATTGTTATACGGCTGTGTGACACTTCGTGTTTGCGCGTTATCTTGTCTCTCCTGCTCTCCTCGATCGAATGGCCATTGCAGCCACGGTGTGCACAAATTGCGAATCTGGTATCTCCGAATCGAAGCTCGATCGCAATGCCTTTGTTTGCGCGACGGGTGCGCAGCTGTTCCGGCGCGCGAGTCGCAGGGCTTGAACCGGGCAGCAGGAGCGCTCCAGAGCTGAGAATCCTCCGTCCTCCTGTCGCTTGGCTGCAGATGGCAACCTTATAACTTCCCGCTGGCTGGACTGGATGATTGGCAGATTGCGTAGGCGGCATCTCCGAGTGAAAAAAACGTTAAAGCTGGACCTGGACCCGTCCGGACTTTCGATTTTTCTTGCGTTCTTCCATTCGTTCTTTCTCTCGTCGGACTAGTATACGTTGCATCCTCTGTCCAGGAGAGCCGGCTTCTCCTTGCCGCATGCGACCTCGAACAGCAGGAAAATAAAAAGGGCCACTCGAGTCCAACCTCCAACCTCACCGCCCGCCGTCGACCAGACAGAAAGAACATCACGATCAGGCTTTAGACCGTCCTCCCCTCGATCGGCCGCCGTCCAGCGAGCAAACTGTCGGATAAACGAAGCTCCTCTCCGGGTCGAAGCTCCGGGGCTTCTTCCTCAGCATCGCCCGCCATGCCAGCTACCACCAACGCTCGAACCCTGCGGTTCATCCTGCTCGCGTTCTTCGTAAGTTCTTACCAATGCAGGCTCTTGCACCTTCGCTCCTTCCCCCGTCGACGTATGCATCGGCTAAACGCCCTGGGACGCTGCTGCTGCGGGCCGGTCCCAGATGGCGTTCACGAGCCGTTCGAGCAGCTTGGGATGGCATCGCTAACTGGCTGACGTACCTCTGCTTGCCCCTTGCGTCCAGTTTGTCGCCGTCCTGTATAAAGTCTTCACCAGCACCACGCCCTCATCATATACCTCCGGCTTCTCCTCGAGCGCGGGCTCTTCCAAGCCCCCTCCGACACTACCTAAATCCGACATTGGTCACATCGGCGAGCACAAGACCGACGCCGACCTGGGCACCGACCCCGGCACCACCCCCAATGACATCAAAGGCTTCCCCCCAGCTGCAGCTCCGGGGAGGCGTGCGAACGCCACCTTCATCACGCTCGCCAGAAACACGGACACGTGGGAGATCGCCAAGTCCATCCGACATATCGAGGACCGCTTCAACCGCAAGTTCAACTACGATTGGATCTTCCTGAACGACCAGCCGTTCGATGACACCTTCAAGAAGGTCACCACGCGCCTCGTCAGCGGCAAGACCAAGTATGGCCTCATCCCGAAGGAGCACTGGAGCTTCCCGGAGTGGATCGACCAAGACAAGGCCGCCCAGGTCCGCGAAGACATGGTAAGCCCGCATACGTTAACGTACTCTCAAATTCTGGTGTCAGGAGCTGCTGCTGACACTCATCTCCACAGAGACAACGGAAGATCATCTACGGCGACTCGGTCTCCTATCGCCACATGTGCCGCTTCGAGTCCGGATTCTTCTTCGAGCACGAGCTTCTCGCCGACTACGAGTTCTACTGGCGCGTGGAGCCGTCGATCAAGCTGTTCTGCGACGTCGACACGGACCCGTTCGTCTTCATGAAGGAGAACAATAAGAAATATGGCTTCGCGATCAGCCTGTACGAATACAAGGAGACGATCCCGACGCTGTGGGAGACGACTCGCAAATTCATGGCCGAGTACCCGCAGCACATTGTCCAGAACAACAACCTCGCGTTCATCTCCGACGACGAGGGCAAGTCCTACAACAACTGCCACTTCGTAAGTGCCCTTACTCTCTTTTTCGCACGATCTCATACGAGTAACCGTACGTCATCTAACGCTAACGATTTTCCACCAGTGGAGCAACTTTGAAATCGGCTCGCTCAACTTCCTGCGGTCACCAGCGTACCGCGACTACTTCAAGTACCTCGACCACGCCGGGGGCTTCTTCTACGAGCGCTGGGGCGACGCACCTGTCCACTCCATCGGCGCCTCCCTCTTCCTCAAGAAGGAGGAAGTCCATTTCTTCGAGAACATAGGGTACGTACCGCGCACAAACGCCGATCATTCAAGCCACCCCTCGTGCTAGCGCGAAGACGCACTAACCCGATATATAACACAACTAGATACTATCATGTCCCCTTCACGCACTGCCCGACGACGGAAGAAGCCCGCGACAAGTACAAGTGCAGCTGCAACCCGAAGGACAACTTCGACTGGAAGGGGTACTCGTGCACGTCGCGCTACTTTGAGACGAACAACATGAACAAGCCGAAGGGCTACGAATATCAGATGAACTAGCGAGATGGATTTTTGATCTGTGGCCTGACTGCTTTTATCTTCACTTCTCATGAGACTGTGTTATTAGTAGTATACCATGGGACCCACCAAAAGATTGCTGTTTTACCGCCTGGTCTCGCGTCCAGCCTGTTTTCCACCCTTTCATTGCTTTTCATATTTCCCTTTTTTTTCCATTGGCATTTCTCGCGTCGAAGTTTCTTGTCTTCGCGACGGGGATTCGATAGTTACGAATTTGAAATGGACTGCCCGACGTTAACGCGTTGGAAAGTCTACGGGATGCATCGACGGGTTATCGTCGCCTCGGTTTGGTTGAATGGATGCTTTCCTGTTTCTTACGGCTTTGGTAATAGTTAGATTTTGGGGGGCTTTCGCTAGTTTTCTTTTCCCGATGCATTTATTTCATTTCTTTGCTTTTCGCACGTGTCGTACGATGTATATATATACAGATTTTTCGAAAATCGCCGTTAACGTTGCTTCCACATACTATATACAATGCAGCTGCTGTACGACGAACGCTATGCAGCTGCATGCGAACGCACCGCCACATTTTACTTCGCCTTGGTCTTCTTCGTGCCGTACTTTGACCGCGACGACACGCGGTTCGGCACTCCACCCTGTACACTCGATTAGCACCACATCCAATCCATCACACAATTACATTGGGAGGGTAGGGAAGTATAAGAGGGAATGGAAATGGAGGGAGGGGGTATATAAATACCAGATCGTAGGCCCCGCGCACAAGATGGTACCTGACACCAGGACAATCCTGGCTCCTACCACCTCTCACCATGACGACGGAGTGGGTCTGGATATTGTGTCCCTCGCCGGGAATGTACGCGGTGATAACGCTGCCGGACGACAGCTTGACACGCGCGATCTTGCGTTCGCCGGAATTGGGCTTCTTGGGCTTGACGATGCCGACGCGCAGACAGACGCCCTTCATGGCTGGTCTGTTGACGAGCTGCGGGGAGACGGGCTTGCGGTTGTGGGATTTCTTGGGGCGGCGACAGCCGCGGAGGACTTGCTGGTATGTTGCCTGTGGTTGCAGCGTCGTGGAGAAGTGGCGGGTGATCGGAGGGAGGGGGAGGCGGGGTGCCGGCGCCGCGAGGTGCAGTTTGGAGGCCGGTGGGAAGGCGGCGGGGCGGAGGAAGGAGGAGAGCTGGCGGGAGAGGAAGGTGAGGGTTTTCCGGGTGATCATTGTCGCGTTCGATTGACAATCGTCGTGTATATCTTTAGATATGCTGAGATTGGATGGAACGGCGATGTGGTGATGGTGGTTTACGTATGAGGATGGATGAGGTACGTTACTGGTTCCTGGTCAAGCGAAAATTTCCGAAACACCATCCATGTCGAACGGTTGAAGCAAACTCCGGCGGCCGATGCGCAACATCACCAGCACCGACCGCCAACTGCTCGATGCCGCCGCCACGGTTACCATTACCCCTCGGCCTGGGCAGCAGTAGCTGCTGCTTCCGCATTCTGCGGCCTCCGGTCCCGTCGCCGCGATGCATCCTCCTCCGCGCCAATCCCTTCGCTGCTGCTGCGGCCCCGCCGCCGGTGGTGGGACGCCATCCGAATCTCCAGCCCCCCTCGCGAATCCAGCACTTCAGCACCACGGCGCCGCGGTACGAAGTCGAGCTGCCGTCGACCAAGGAGGGAAAGCGGTCGTCGCTGGCGAAAAGCCTCAGCGACCGGCTGGACCACATGCAGGCCGCCATCTTCATGGCCGGGCAGAAGATCAACGACTTGACGGGATACAGCGGGATCGAGGCGTTGAAGCGGGACATTGACGCACAGGGTACATCAACTTGACTCGATTCAATCAATCAACCAATCCAAACCAATGTCCGTCCCAGACACACACGCATTACATT
Organism: Drechslerella dactyloides; assembly: GCA_020064725.1. Lineage (NCBI taxonomy): Eukaryota > Fungi > Ascomycota > Orbiliomycetes > Orbiliales > Orbiliaceae > Drechslerella > Drechslerella dactyloides. The sequence continues at coordinate 197,517 of JAGTWJ010000001.1, forward strand.
ACACTTCGCTTGCTTTTAGTCTCACTTCACTTCCACATCTTGCGTACACACACGGATACAATTGTTGCTAACGTCGATGTTCTTCTTCTGACGGATGTAGAGGCAAGACTGGTCGCCGCGAAGGCGACGGTGAAGGAGGCGAAAGCCGAGTACAAGGCCGCCATCGCCCGCCGCTCCGACTCGCAGAAGGAAGTGAACGAGCTGCTGCAGCGCAAGAACACATGGTCGCCAACGGACCTCGAGCGCTTCACGGAGCTGTACCGGTCCGACCATGCGAACGAGCAGGCGGAAATACAGGCGCAGAACCGCCTGACGGAGGTCGAGAAGGACGTCGATAGGGCCAGCGGCGAGCTGAGCAAGAGCATCCTGACGCGGTACCACGAGGAGCAGGTGTGGAGCGACAAGATCCGTCGGGCGAGCACGTGGGGCACGTGGATGCTGATGGGGTTCAACATTGTGCTGTTCATCGTCGTGCAGCTGGGGCTGGAGCCGTGGAAGCGGCGGCGGCTGGTGAACAATTTCGAGGAGAAGGTGCGCGGGATGCTGAAGGAGGAGAAGGAGATGATCATGCTGGCGCAGGGTGTGGCGGTCGAGGGGGCCGCCGTCGCCATTGCGTCGGAGCCGACGGATGCATCGATGGGTACTTTGATCGATGCGTCGACTGTTGCGTCGACGGTTGCATCGACGGGTGTACTGAACGCTGGCGAGGAAGCCAAGACAGCGGAGGCGGCAGATGACAGCGGCGTCACGAGCGTACCGACGGCTGAAGATACAAACTCGGACGAGCATGCAGCGGCCGTCGACGCGGAAGAAGTGCTAGCGGCAGCGGGCGACGACGAGGGCTACCTCTACGACCCGGAGGAAGAAGGGATGGACATGTGGAGCGTGACTGTGCATCGGCTGAGAAAGTACTTTCGCGAAGAGAGGGTGACGGTGCCGCAGATTGAGATCTCGCTGTGGGTGATCGAGGGGTTTGTGGCGGGGGCGCTGACCTCAATCACGATAATGGCGACGTTTGCGCTGCTGGACCTCATGTAGGCCCTCATTGTACAATACTTACTTACTCACTTACTCTCGTATACATAAGCAGTTGTAGAGATTTATTACATAAACTCATATACTTAGGAGTACCTAGGTACTTCACTTACACTTACACACAGACGTCTGTCACTCGCATGCATACTTGATGTAGGTACAAGCAGATGGGGCTGCAAATATTTTAAATGGGCTGCATCGGCAGGCGTCTACGGCATGCAAGTTTGGCGAGTCAGCAATCCGATCCCGAGCTTGCAAGGCTGACTAACAGGCACTCGACGGTAACTCCAAAGCGGTATAGCGAGCTGCCCCGCAAGAGTTCGAATCCTGTCGACTCGGGAGCTGATTGATATCTGTGGAGCTGGAGAAGCGGACCCAGGACGGCATATTAGCAGGATGCTATACCTGCAACGGGTCCTGAAATACTTCGTGCTCTGGCTTGCGCATTCTTGGCCGGGCTGTAGCTGTTATTATTACATCTGCTAGCAGCTCGGCGCGAACATCGAGCTCGTCATCCGACGGTGAAGATTAGTTTGGATGTGCAGATGCATGCCCTTGAACCTCTTTGTTGAGATATCTCGTTTGTGTAGTAGTAGTTCTGTGCCCCTCTCCAACAGCCAACGGTAACCTTACATCCTGAAACTATATTTATTCTGCAGCACAGATAAATATACACACTCGACACCTACCCCAGGCACATATAAATATATAAAGAGAGGTACGGGAGTGCAATACGAGCTTAGCTAGCTGGGAAGCAGCTGGAAGCAGCAGCTGGAGCACGAGCAGCTGGGAGCTGGGGAGCTGGAAAGGATGACATGACAGGACGGTTTCGAGTTAGCGGCAGCCCGTGCTCGCTAGAGGCCTGGTCACTCGCCTGCTGCAGGGCATTTGTAAACTTCCCGGCGTAATCTCATTATTCGGTATCACCCTCGGCGTATGTAATATTAATATCTCCTCCCTCCGTGGTAGCTGTGGAATGCGCTTTGCTGTGCGCCCGCCCATTCCCGAACTCGCTCGAGCGGATTTCAAATCTCTGGCCTCCCACGTATACGTACCGGTGTACTTGTGGAAGTAATGCTGGAGTGATCTAGCTAGTGAATATTGTACCATGACCAGGTTGATTCATGCCATTAACCATCGCGGCGGACTGCAGCGCCCGCATTGACAGCGTCCTCTGCTGCATGCGGCGATTCCACACGTCAAGACCGATAGCTTGTGAGATCCCGAGTATATTAATCGCATCGGTCCCGGCCACCTGCGCCGTTATAACGTTGCGGACGCCGTTACGCTGCGAGCTGGATCCGTCTCTCACGTCCCTGACCGTTAACGAGTTCGAGCCAAATTAGCTATACCGACACGTTAGATCTAGTTCACGATCGGAGAGGGGCCAGGCCTTGCATGCTTCTAATTCTGCCCGTGGCCTGTCCGCCTGTCCATCAGTCTGCGCCAGCCAGCCTGCCCGCCTGTCTAGGCAGGGACATTCAGCATCGGCATTCTGCGTCCTGCTTTGATTACGAGGAGGCGAGCCATTGTTCGGTGCAGGTTTCGTCGTATTTGTCCCGTCTCCGTCATCATCTCGGCCAGACACGAACGTTTACCGCCGTTCGAACGTTAAAACTTATTTACTTACCACTGACGGCTCGCATCGAAGCGGGCGCCGCAGCTCAGCCGGCCTTTCTTCTCTTCTGGACTGCGCTGCAACATCGATCTGTAACCTCTGCCTCAGCCCTGCCTCCAGATCCGGCCGGCATCGCCATCGTCATTGCCATCGACCGGACTCCATCCTTCCCTCCCCTCCCTCCCCTCCACGTACCTTTGCGACCGAATCCACACGCAAACCCCGGCGATATAATATATCGCGTCGACAAGCTCGCGAACTCGTACTCTCCCCGCCGAGTTGTTATCGATCGGATCCTGACGAGGCTGCCCGACAAGCTGAGATATACCTGCCGTCATCATCCTTCCTGCTTCCACGACTTTAACCGCGGGACTCCCTTTTCCCTCCTCTTAATTTTCGTTTTGCCCCGCACCAAGCAGCTGCGGCTCAAAGCTTAGCAACAAGGAAAGGAAACCAGGCAAAGGCAAAAAGGCACAAAAGGCCGTATTCAATCCAGTTTCGTTTGACGGGGAAAAGGAACAAACCTCGAAACAGGAGGCAGCATCTCATCGATATATAGGACTCCACTGCTGCCAGCGCCTAGGATTCCCCGTACGGTTTCGAAACGCCCTTCCAAGGCGGAGGAGGGGTTGTGCGCTCCATCCGGATCCCACACCTCCCTCGCTCGCGAGCTGACTGGAGGAAGGAAGGAAGGAAGGAATCCTGCACGTCGACGCTCACCAGACGTTAATCGATAGCAGCAGCAGGAAGGAAGGAGAGACAAGAGGAAAGAGAGCACGCCGCCGCCTTCTTGCGAGTTCCGTCCGCACGCCCGTCCAGCCACCGACGACGCCGCTTCCAACAATCTCGGATCAACCTCCTCGGATTGACCAGTCGACCGCTACCACTACCACGACTGCTCGGTCCGCTCCGGCCGGGAGAAGAGCGCGATGACGGCACGAGTCAGAGTGAGCGGTCCGCCGAACAGCAACTTTCTGGTCGGATATCCAGGCATCTCGGCCACACTGGTACGTATACTGCATACCCACGCCCTCTCCCCACGCCATTGCTTCACATGCGTTTTTCGTTATCTGTCTATCCGCAAGGCTGGCTTTTCGCTAATGTTGCTGTTTGTGTTCCCGGCTTCTCCAGCCACGAATAGAAGGCAAGGTCGAGATCCGCCCCGCCGTCGGCGTCAGCGCCCCCTTCCAGATCTCCTACGTCTCGATAGGCCTCTATCGTCGCGAAACCGTACACCCGCATGCCGACACCAAAATCGTCAACCACCTCGCCGCGCCGCGCAAGGAATGGGCCGACCTCGTCGGCAAGGAGCTCATGCTGTACCGGTGCCACCACAGCGTTTCCTACGAGGACATCCTCTACATGGACCTGCCGTTCGTGCTCTTCATACCCTTCAATCGCCCCGGCTTCGACGCCGTCCGTCTGCCACCTGCCACAATATCCCTGCCGAGCCGGACGCTGGAAACGTTCTACGAACTCGTCGTAACGCTGCATCAGGGCAACCAGACGAGCGGTGAAATGAAGCGATTCGCGTTCCCCGTCCCGCTGTGTCGGTACGACAGTTTATCGACGTTCGGCATGTACAACGTGCAGGAGGTGCAGGAGAAGACGACGGACCACCTGGTCAACCTGGGGATCAAGCTGCCGCGGTGGAGCTACGGGCCCGGCGACATCGTACAGATCAATATATACGTCTCGCCGAACCCGGACTGGTCCAAAGCGAAACGGGTGTCGATAAAGAACATATCGGTGGTCATCGAGGAGGCGATAACGTTCAACCCGGAAGGAGACGAGCCCAAGACGGTGATCAACAAGATAGCGCGGCAGGCGGTGCCTGTCAACCGCAAACTGCCCGCGGAAGGGTTTCAGACGCATTGCTCGCTGCCGTTTCCGCGGAAGGAGGTCAGAGATAACGATGGATGCATCCCGCGGCAGAAGCAAGGGTTTCCGCTGTACCATGTGTCTGGGTTCACGACGGCCGCATACCTCTACAAAATTGAGTACTTTTTGACAATCAAGGTGGGTCCACAATCGGGATAAAAACTACCGGGCCGATAGCGGTGGTGGCCTTTTGCTAACTGAACCGGCGCGATAGGCGAGTTTTAGCGCGGCGAGAGACATCACATTACGGCAGCGGATAGTCGTCTGCCCGCTCGACCACGAGACATGCAAGGAGGAGATGGACGCGATCGAGCAAGCGGCCAACGACGCGAAATACGTCAACCCGGACAACCCGATGCTGCCATCGCCGGTGATCATCCGGCCGAAGGATCGGAACGCGCTGCACAAGCTCGGCATGACGTACGTCGGCGCGGACAGAAAGCTGCTGATTGAATGATTCGACGTGCGACTGCCTACATACATCTATCTACATGAAAACATCCACCTGCACACACCGGTCTCGAAGCCTTGACCGCAATTGCTGCGCGACTGCTGGACGCACATTCACCGCACCGTACCGCACCGTACCGCCACCGTACCGTACGATGTTGCCTCGGCACAACATCATACATATATGCTGCCGATCCGGAATACTTGACGACATTTGAGGTCTCGCGAGTTTGAACGGACGGTCAGACAGGTTGCCGTTCCCCCCCATTTGGTCAGCGAAGGCGACGGTCCGAACTGCCATTCACTCACACCACATCGCAATCGTATCATATCATATCACATCGTCCTATATCACCAAACACCCCGTCTACATACTATCGACAAGTTACAGCTACAAAACTTGCCATGCCATACCATACCATCACCTCCAGCCCTCGCTTGCCCGTATCACCGTATTGTATATTGGAAATGGCAAGCAATATTGTTCTTTCTACCCGGTGTTGGATTTTCAAAAGTCCATCTCCGTCATGGCCGCGAGTTCGGAATTGATGTTCCCAAGCAAGCAAAACAATAATGATACCATCACTCACCCACTCACCCATCTCCAGTGCATATCCCTCCGTCGTAATGTGACGAAGCTACTCTTCTACCTCTCTCTCCTGTTGGGATACTTTTGGCTTTTCCTTTTCTTCTTCTTTCTTTCGGCGATCTTGTGTCTTACGGCGGGTATATCTGCACTCCTCCGTTGGCTGCTTGCTCGGTTGCACTTTGGGTAGCGGGTTTTTCTTCACATTTCCACCATGTCTGTAATGTCAAAGCGGGCTTTTCTTCCAATTTTGCGCGCTACTCTGATGACTTTATTGCTGCGATTTCTGTATGATGTATCTCCTTGTGTTCCTCTACCTTCTATCGACCCGTAATACCACTCTTCGAATCCGCCGTCGCTCTCATTTCCTATACATGACTCCATCTATCTTCTTCTTCTTCTTCCTCTGACTGATCCTCAACGAGTTAACTGGCTGCGAGCTTCTTTTCATGATCATTACTACGGATATTCTGGGTTGACGTTCGGAGTATTGGATGATAAAAATTCGGGAGCTGGGAGACGATATGATACGATATTGACGTTGTTACTGAACTTCCCTCGTGAATGGCCGTTCTTAAATGCCACCTTCTCTTACATGAGTCCCATTGTTCTATTTTGTTCTGTAATCTCATCATGCATTATGATGTACGCCGTCGATGGCGTGTGTATGTGTACGAGTATGTGAACGGCCGTTGATAATGCTACGTCGTTTTGATACGATTGTTTGGACCTGCTGAATTCTTGCGCTTTCATCATGAACCACCGCGTGTGGAATTCGATTACTTCGCCTGATACTTGTGTATTTTCCCTACGGGTCCAAGAGTGCAGCTTGCATCTCGTTTGTGTGTTCAGAAAATCGAATCGAGGTCGCTTCGTTGTTTGTGTTGCGGCTCTCGTGGCGGTTGTTGTGAAAGACACGCGAGAAGCCTCCAAACGGTCCCCCATCCATCCATCCATCCACCCATCCATTCATCGCCATCCACCGCCATCCACCTGCACCGCCTTCGCCATCGTTTCCTCTCCCAGTCCGCATCTGTATCACAGGTCAAGAGCACCATCGCCCCTCCGTGCTCTGCAGGCATTCCTCCCATCTAGCGCATCCATCACCAATTGCCCAGCGGCCCGAACCGCCAAGACGAAAGCGTGCCCGAGCCGTTGTTTTGGTCGCCGCCCCGCCATTCATCGCAGCAGGAACAAACGTAACATTTCGAGCACCATCCAGCATCTCGACAAACCAAACCGCCAACAGACAAACAGACAGCCCGATAACCTACAGCCTCGCCGTCCAGTCTATACACACCGCGTCGCGCCGACCAGCGAATACGCCCAGCGCCTACGCACCTCTTTCTCATGACCCGCACGCTCACATAGGACAGGCAGCACCGCACATAACGTCGTCCCCCAGTCGCTACCGGAACATCAAATTAAGTCGTCGCACTATACCGACCGATCAACCGACCTACCTACCCACGCGGACGGGCGCGGGCACGGCACACCCCAGCCTTGGTTTGATACTACTACTGGCGCTGCACGTCGATGTCTGCGACGGCGACGACGACGACAACCGCCAACAGTGTCGCGCATGGACTGCCGCTCTTGCACTCGGACGAAAAGCAGAGTTACAGCGAGACGGCGGCGCGGAAGGGTCAGCAGGACGACTTTGGTATCATGACGAATCTTTTCAAGAACCTGTGGACATCATGTAAGGGCGTACCCCATACATACAAAATCTCTCCCACATTTATTGACCCGCTGCGGTGCTCAGTATTCGATAAGCTCTTCGGCGAAGGCAGCGATGATGGCAACGGCGGCAACAGGACCGTCGACCGCGACGACGTGGCGGAAGAGCGCCAGGAGCTAGGGTACACCTCGACATTCGAAGGAAACTCGCGGAAACGGCGACGTCCATCCCCCGCCGACGAGCGCGATGGCCCGCCGGCGCTACCGGCGCTACGGACGACGTCGAAAACACGCTCCTACGACCCATCCGGCAGCGACCGAAGCAACCTCTCCCCCTCCGACCGACGAACGCCATCAACCAATCCGACGGAACCGCAGAGCGACAACCTGAAGAGCGCGTCGATATTAGACTACACGGAGTCGAAATGGCGGGAACGGTCGGAAACGCCGATCTTCGGCACCGTCCGCACGGGCCCCGCGCTCGACGGGTCGCAGCAGCTGAAGCGCTCGCTCGCGCGGCGGAACCAGGCGACGCAGCCGCAGGGGAACCCGCTGCTCCGTTTATCAATCTCGTCGCACGATCGGGTCAGCAAGCGGTCGAGTACGCCGTCGTCGATGCGCAGCTCGCGCGCGCGACGGAGCAGTCTTACGCCGTGGAAGTCGCGCGCGACGGAGGACCCGAGCTTTCAGTTCTTTCCGGACCCGAGTCAGTATAGCCCGCCGTCGGAGCGGTTGCCGTACCAGAGCGCGCTTAGGATGTCAACTGGAGGTTCGTTCGAATACAAATGATATCGTTTGAAGAGGCCGTCGAGCTCGGCGGTGGATTCGCGCGGGTCTAACGTTTCATGTGTGCATGCAGCTTCTTCGTACCGAGCGACCGGGTTTCGAGCGAGTACCACGGCGACGCCATCGCGATCATCGCGGCTTCAAGCATCGATCAACGAAAGCGCCAGGAAAAAAGCAACGCCTAAGAAGCCATGGCTCTTGCAGAAGGTTTGTGAACAGTTGGATATGTCGGATGTATATATATGTAGATGTATCAGCGGGTTTCTAACAGCATCAACAGGACCCGGGAGCCCTCGTTAACGACGCGGAGTCACTTGCGATTCTTATCAGGCAGCTGCAGGAGAACCATGTCGAGGGGTTTGAGATGTACTCGCAGGTGCAGGAGCGGCAGAAGAAGGTCGCGGAGCAGATCCGCGAAATGCAGGCGCCGGTACGTAAACACCCCAAACCTAGGACAGAGAGCGCGGCAATACATACTGACGTTTCCATAATTCCTCTAGAAATCCAGGGCTGAAGTTCTGCGGGATATCTCGGAAGACTCGCTGGCGGAGCTGCACCGCTTCCTGTTGAACCGCAACCAGAACCACGAGGCGCGGCTAATCGGCGGCTGCCCAATCACGCCCCGCAACCTCAAGACGCTCAGCGGCTCGCAATGGCTCAACGACGAGGTCATCAACGCGTACATCCACCTGATCAAGGAGCGCGCCAACTCGGACGGCAAAACGCACCTGATCCTCCTCAACAGCATGTTTGTAACGACGTTCAAGGACAACGGGTACTCGCGCGTCGCCCGCTGGGCCAAGCGCGCGGGGGCCGGCGGCGACAAGATTTTGCAGCTGGACGGCGTGATCGTCCCCATACATCGGAATTACCACTGGACGCTCGCCTTCATCAATGTGGCGCAGAAGCGGTTCGAGTACTACGACTCGCTGGCGGGCCACTGGGATCCCATCCGGCTGCTGCGGGATTACATGCGCCAGGAGGTCGGGGCAGGCTATGTTGATGCCGATTGGTCGGATTACTATCCCGGCGACCAGACGCCGCAGCAGGGGAACGGCGTGGATTGCGGTGTGTTTTTGTGTAAGACTGCGGAGGTGATTTGCCGGGACGGTATGCTGTCGTTTTCGCAGAAGGACATACCTAAGATCCGGCGGATGATGCAGGTGGAGCTGCTGCAGGCGGACTTGGCGGCCGTCTAAAAAAATATCGTACATACTAGTGGGGGGAAAGGACTGCGCGGTGGTATGATGGGTAGTGTCCTTTCTTTTATTCTTTTGGTATTCTTTTTCTTTTTAATTCTTGCATTGCGTTCACTCGTTGATGGGCGAGAGATTGATTGCGGGATTGATTGATTGATTGATTGATTCGACTGATTGCATGGCGATATTGGCGAGGGTATGGCGCATATACTGATGGCTTTTCTTTTTCTTCCTCTATTCTTTAATGGTCCGTTTTACATTATTGTATATTCTTCTTACCTTGGTTGCATTTGTGGCGGGCATTGAGCGGGCCTTTGAATGTGAGAATTTATTCTTCCGGTAGTCGTTGCTTGCATTGGTGACTTTCCTTGAAGATTTCCGCGACTGCGAGCCTTGTAGAATGCTGGGCAGACGCAACTGCGTGTATACTGTGGCCTGCCGGGTGCCTGACTTTTCTATTCCGTCGCTCTTGATGCGGTATCCAAGCGGAAGTGTGAATGCTGTGTTGAGTCTGTTGCAGGCTGATGATGATGCGTTGCCGTTGGTCATTGTTAATAGCCATATACGGCAACTTCCCATGCGACAAACAGCACGTTCCGTCGACGTCTATCCTATCAACGTGAGTCCGCGGCCGCGACACGCTCATCTCAGCTTCTCACCTTCACCTACCACCAACCCCGCGATCGCACTGACAACCAGCCATGGCAGCGATAGTAGACGACCAGGGCGTCCTGACTCTCGTCAGCAATGACGATTTCCAGGTTTGTTCATAGACCGTTCATTCCACTTTACACGATATCGTTTGCCGGTTGGCATGAGCTGACTCTTATCCATCCATTAGTTCGTGGTTCCGAAGAGGACGGCCTTCGCGTCAAAGACGATCCGCAACATGTTCAACAAGAACAGTACGTCCCTCTCTCTGTATAACTGCTAGTACTACCGTGTATGATGAGCTAACGTTGTCATAGCTGGCTACATTGAAGCGAAGGAGAACCGCGTCCGCTTCGACGACATGAAGTATGCCCCTACATATATATATATATATATATACAGTCACAGGTTCGGTGCAGGGAATTTAAGCTGACGGGTTGGTGAAATGAATGCAGCGGCGTCCTCCTCGAGAAGGTGTGCGAGTACTTTTGCTACAAGGAGAAATACAACGGGTCCAGAGGCGCGGTTCCCGAATTCAAGATCCCACCGGAGATGGCGCTGGAGCTCATGACCACGGCCGACTTTTTGGAGGTTTAGAATACATGTTCCCTGTACTATACATACATACACTCTACACGCACTGGTGGCAGCTGGTAGCAGCTTTATGACGCTGCATGCTGAATGATAATTCACTTCTTCGCCAGCTTCTGGTTCCCCTGTCCGACTTTTCGAGGTGCTCGTCCTTTACCCTTCCCGCTCTTGGTGGTGGTCGGCGGGTCGACGTCGAGCAGGTGCTCGTTGAAGCGGGAGTCTGAAAACCGCATGTAGCTGATGACGCCATAATCTACGACCGCGAGCACCACGTTCCTCCGCCCTTCTTTCAAAGCCTGGTAGAGCGCCGTCTGCCGTTTCGCGGGGTCGATCTCGGGTATCTCGCTGAACAGGCCCTCGACTTGCGTCAGCGACGGCATCCGTGTATCCCTCGTCGACACCACGGAGACGTAGAAGTCCGGTGGTCCGGGGCTTGACTTTTTGAAATTCGGGCGCGGTTTCCACACGTGGAACGTGACGGCGAACCGTGGATCTTTGCCGCCCGCCGTCGGCAGCTCGAGCGTCCGCCGCGGTATCAGCAGCCGGTTGTATATCTCCCTGTAACTCCTATACGCTCCCGGCGCTAACATCGCGCGAAACGGGTCCATCCCTCCTCGCCGCCACGCACTCTGAAACACCGATGCGAACAGCGCGCGGGAGATCCCCAGACCCCAGGTGTATACCCGCGGACCCCACCCGCGGCCGCCCTTCGCCTCCGCGGGTCGATACTCGTACCCCACGTTGCGGAACAGGTCGTCGAATTGCTGTGCGGGGTCGCGGTAGACGACGTACCCCGTCCGCCGTAGGTTCGCGTAGACCTGGTAGCGCTCCAACCCGCCGGTGGCAGCGAGAGCGGCGGCGTAGACGGCCTGTACGCTCATCGGGACGTTTGTGCTGCTGTCGTCGCTGTCGCTGTCGTAGAAGCATTCGAGGCTGCCGCGCTCGACCATGTAGATGAGCTCTTCGGGCAGCAGCCAGATTGTGCCGGTGCTGTCGGCGCGGCCCATGGACTTGAAGAGAACGCCGCGCTGCTCGTGGACTTTTGCCAGGCGGCGGGCGGGGTGCCACGTTGCCGTTACCCGGTTCTTCCTATCGAATGTATGAGTATAATACTATATGCATATGAATAGATGGTGGAAGGTTGTGGTTACCCGGTGTGCGTGCGCTCGGCGGACAGAGCCTGGAACATGGCGTTCCGACTGTCGTCCAGCGCGGTGGTCTGCAGGTTTGTACCATCGGGCTCAAAGTCCTTCTCACCGCGCTTGGGAATGCTCCCGCCGCCGCCCTTCCTGTCGCGCCGGTCGAGTCAGCCAGCTCTCAGGCATACGGTTGCGCTGTAGCACGTACTTTGCGATCGCAGCGAGGAAGCGAAAGTCCTGCGTCTCGTCGGAGAGGTCGACGTCCGCAGCGGCGTCCAGGCCGCCGTCGATGCCGTCTGTCTCCATGTTGTGCAGCCGGTACGGATATCGATATCCGGTGTCGTGGCGGTTGGGTTTGGCGGTGACTGTTCGAGCGCAAGCGGATTAAAAATGCAACAAGGCCACGCGCCAGCAAGCGACGGCGCTCCGACTCGGATGCATGTCCGCCTGCGGTGGGTCGATATATAAGACATCCCCACCGGCAGAATAGAATAAAACTTCCAATCCGTCATCGATCCATCTCTCCGTCCGCCACGAGTCACATCCACCGCGATAGACCTTACCAACTTCCAGCGCCGTGAAAATATCGCCGCGATGTCTACACCGGCGTCGATACCCCCGGCCATCGTGTTTAGCGACTGGGACGGTACCATCACCACCATTGACTGTACGTCATACATCTCCATCCCAATCGCATCTTCACGATGCATGTGTGCGCGATCCCCACTAACTAGTTCCATTGACAGCAAACGATTACCTGGTAATATAACATATCGCCCAGCGAATATACGAACAGTGCATACAGTATACGCATGGAAACCTGGAAATCGAATATCGAATTCTGACCGCGAGATGCACTAGACCGACAACCTTGGCTTCGGACAGGCGAAGCGCAAAGAGCTGAACGAGGAGATCCTTTCCGGCCGCCTAACCTTCCGGTGCATACCTCCATCCTCTCTTCTCCAAACCTCCACCGCCAATTCCACCCATGCTAACGAAACCGCCATACGATGACAACAGCGACGCCTTCGTCGAGATGCTCGCATCCGTCACCACCCCGCTCCCCGACTGCATCGAGATCCTCAAGCGCAACATCCCGCTCGACCCCGGCTTCGCCGCCTTCTACGCCTGGTGCCGCTCCGCCAACATTCCCGTAATCGTAGTCTCAAGCGGCATGCTGCCCATAATCAAAGCCCTCCTCTCCTCCTACCTCGACACCCCATCTTCCCCGCCCGCCGACCTGGAAATCTACGCGAACGACGTCGCCGTCGCGCCGGACGGCACCTGGACCGTCTCCTACCGCGACCCGGAAAGCGGCTTCGGCCACGACAAAAGCCGCACGATCCGCCAGTATACGACGGAAACAAGCTATCCCGCTGGCCGCCGGCCAAAGTTCTTCTACTGCGGCGATGGCGTCAGCGACCTCAGCGCGGCGCGGGAGACGGACCTGCTGTTCGCGAAGAAGGGGAAGGATCTGATAACGTACTGCGTGAAGGAGAGGGTGCCGTTTACCGTCTTTGAGGACTTTACCGAGATCCATCGGTACGTGCAGGACGTGGTCGAGGGACGTCGGACGATCGAGCAGATTATGGAAGTCGGCGCGACGCTCGAGCCGACGACGCACTAGTCGTGGACACCTCCACTAGAGGAGTTTTAGACTTAGATAGCATTGGATAGACTACAGATATAAAAATAGAGCCGACCTTAGAATATATAATATCGTGTCATTGCAACAAAGCACGCGATTCCATCTATATATCAGCCAGTTTATATCCAAGCGATGCAAGCTCGAGGCTGTAAGAACATGCCGACACCTCCAGCCCACCAAAGCCAGAGGAAGCAAAGCAAACCGCACAAGGCAATAGAACAACCAATCCTACACCGACCGCTCATCCTGGTCGTGTCCCGCTAACAGCTCCACCCCATCGTTAACATCCGAATCGCTCCCGCTACTCTGCGGCCTCGTCGTCCTACCTCCACTCCCACGCCTCTGACCACTACCATTACCGCCGCCGCCGCCACGTGCTCCACCCCACCCTAACAACCTCAAGAACTTTTCCATACCAACCTTCCGTCCAGCCCACTCCGCGACACCAGTAAGCCAATCCCACAGCCGATCCTGCAGCTCCGTCTCCCACGCGTCGTCGCGCGGATGCTCCCGATTCTCAACCTTGTGCTGATACTTGAGCACATCCTTCACCGTCACAAGCCCGTTCAGCCGGCCCCGCTGCTCCACGAGGATGACGCGGGGTCCAAGCTTCTTGAAAATCTGCATGACGGTCTCCAGCGCCATCCGCGGGTGCACCGTTATCGGTGTCCCGTCCACGAACCGGCTGAAGTCAAGCGAATTCGACGAGGACGAGCTGGCGAGCGGTGTCTCCGCGACGGGCGAAATCGACGGGCCGGACGGGTTCGTCGCGATGCTGAAGAAGCAGCGTGTGTTCTGCGACAGCGCTCTCTCCTTCCTCGCTCGGTCTGTAGATGAGCCATCCGTTAGTTTAGTCTCAAGAGTAGGCGAATTGAAGTATATACGTACCGATGGCGTACCGCAGCTCCGTGTGGCTGATGTACCCGATAAGCAAGTTGGTGGACCGATCCTGGACAATCGGAAAGCCACGATAATCGTGATCCTTCAACAAATGTTCTGCACAGCCGTCAGCAGAGAACCTCCACGTATCCCGTATATGATTAAGATATCAACTCACCCAGCTCGTTGAGATTCATCCCGTTCGCAGGTATCACGGACGCATGTTCGCTCATCACCTGCGATACCGGAATGCCAAAGCTGTGCTCCTCCTTGTTATCCAGGAACGGGAACCCGTTGAACCAGATCATCCGATCTGCTATCCCGCCTTTACCAAAGCTGTTGCTAACAATCTTGGTAACGCCGACAACGATCTAACAAACTCCGTCAGCACCCCCGAACGTAAAACGACCAGGGACATTATGAAGACATACCATCGTTGGGAGAATGTATGTCAGGGCGCCAGTCAACTCGAACATGATGACGACAACGGAGACCGTCAGGTGCATGATACCACTCAGGGCAGCCGCCGCTCCAAGAAACGCATACGTTCCAGGAGTTATACACTAACTCTCATTAGCCACAAAATTCCAAAAATGTATAGGGTAGTTATTTTTGATTGTACACACCGGCACATCCGGGGCGCAGCTTGCAAAAAAGCTCGACTTGGGATTGGCTTCGAACAGCGCCTGGACCACTATCCCCAGCGTCCGCCCGAACGACGCGCCGATAGCCATCGACGGCACAAATATCCCCGCGGGAACTTTACATCCATAGGAAATAATGACGAGAAACGTGCGCAGAACTGTCGCTATAACCAGCGAGGTCACATTCCGCCACCGGTAATCCGTACTATAAACCCGTCAATAAAACCGTCGAACCAAGTCTTCAGAGAGAATGAACGTACTCGCAAAGATGGTTGTAGCCCTGCCCTTCACACTCGCGGAAGAGAATCTCCATGCTCTCCGTCATGTCGATTCGCAAAAACTTGTTCGGATAACACACCAGCGCTGTCGCGCCCGCCAGAAACGTAGCCTCAGCAACCGCATAGGAGCTCAGGAACCGCTTGCGGAACGCCTGCGCCCTCAGGTTCCACTTAATCACAATGGCGCCGTACAGCCCGCCGAAAATCCCAATGATGATGTAAAAGACGATTTCGAAAAAGTGCCAGTCGCGGTCGTAGTGGACCTGGAACATGACGAGCTGTCCCGTGCGGAAAGGATTCATCGCCTACACACACTCCATCAGCCAAATACCTCGCCGATAATGGCATGATTGTAGCATACCGCCAACGTCGCCGTCGCCACCAAGGCGCAAAAGTAGCTCCTCCACATGGTCTTCAGCGGGAACTTTGACGACATTTCCTACACCCTGTTAGCTGACGCATTCCCACAGCACGTGACTACTCGACGCCTACCTCCAGCGAGAACAGGACACCACCGATCGGACTGCCGAAAGCCACGGCGACACCAGCAGCTGCACACGCCGACAGGATCTCCCGCGTTTTCGACGCACTGCGCTTATACTTTTGGAAAAACCGACTGATCACATTCCCCGTACAAACCGCATAATGAACACTCGGCCCTTCCTTCCCCACGCTGAGACCCGACGAGATGGCCAGTGGTAGACATATCGACTTTATCAGCAGCGTCCAGAAGCCGAGGAAGCCCTTCATGACGAAGCCTGCGATGATGCATTTGATTTCCGAAATGCCCGAGCCGGCGGCATAGGGTGCGAAGTAGCGGACCAGCGTAGCGCTCGTCCAGGCGAACAGAAGCTAGCACGCATGCATCATATCAGACGGTGCGCTCGTGCCGCGATCGATTGCGATGACGGGGTGACATACCGAGCCGAGGATGTAGAGCACGTAGTTGACACCGGTAAGCCTGCTGTACGGTATCCAGTCGGCGCAGCCTGCTGTCTCGTCAGTAACCGCAATACCCTCACGAGCAGGCTTATGTGTCGGGACGTACCCTCTTGTTCACCCCAGCAGCAGAACTTTTCGTTCAGGTAGAACCCGGTCCTGCAGTGGCCGAGCTTTATATCGGCCAGCCACTCGGTGACGATGCTCAGAAACGCGGCGTTCAAGCCAATGCATGCGCCTACCACCCGTCCGTCAGCACCATACTCGAGTAATCGGAAGGGGATGCAACTGACCAACCAAGCTGACGACGATCCACGCCTGCCCAGCCTCATACGACTCCCATATCCGGTGTCGCCAGCCCGCGGTGCCGGAGATAAAGTTGCCGGAGGCCCGGTGCTGCAGGCGGCGCTGCAGCTGCGCTTTCGCGGCGTCTTGCACCCAGTCTACGGGACGTCTTTAGAATTCTTAAGCACTCCTTGCCGGTACCCGGTTTTCCGCTTTGCAAAGCCGGTTTTTGGGAGATGGTATCGAGGGATGGACGGAGGGTGTGCAAGTACCTATCGTGGTGAAGTCCTATAACACAGTCGTAAGCACGCGCTTTATCTTCTATCGATAATAGACAGATAGGGGAGTAGCCAAGGAAAGAAGGCATACTTCATATCGCTTGATCTCCTCGATCTCCTGGATGTGCTCGCTGCGGTCGTCGTGGGCGCCGCGCGGGATGCGGCCAGCTTCGGCGGCAGAGATGGCGAGCGACAGGCGCGACGAACGGGAGCCGTGGGAGGAAGGGCGCCGCAGGGGCGGCCGCGGGGACGGGTCTGGCATGCAGGGAGCGAGACAGTGGTGCTATCTCTGCAGGGCGGCGATGGCCGTATCATTCATTCAGCCGCTGTCCGTACGTACGATGTATGCTCTCGAGATACGTCGCCAGTTGTCAGTAGTTGCAATTATCGTGATGTCTGTCTGTCGGTGCCGGTATCCGCATGGCAGCGCTGGTGGGATGGATGGTTGGATGGGAGTTGGTTGCTTGGCTCGGGTGGCTTTAACTCGTTCGAGTGCCCTCCGTCAGCTCTGATGCGTCCAACGTGACAGCATCCATTCCCATCCATCCATCCACGCCAGCTACCCCGGGCTGTCCACGCGCCCATGCCCGGCCGCTAGCTCGACGACGACGACGACGACGACGACGATATCACGTTGCGTACCTCGATCGTAGTTTCAGCCGTCGCAATGCCGTACAATACGAACCCGATCCCCCGCAAGAAGAAGGACGAGTGGGACGGCACCTCCTACCTCCCGCGTACGCGTTTCCCATCGTTACACCAATTCAACATCTCCACCCACAAAGCACCTGACCCCGCTAACTCACTATGATATGAAAACTGCAGTCGCCCGCGTTCGCAAAATCATCAAGCTGGACCCAGACATCGACGCCTGCACCCCAGCCGCCGCCTTCCTCATCACCGTCGCCGCCGAAGCCTTCATCGCAGACCTAAGCGAGACCGCCCACCGCATGACGCGCATCGAGAAGAAGCCGCGCAAGAACATCCAGTACAAGGACCTCGCCAACGCCGTCGCCCGCTTCGATAACCTTGAGTTCCTAACGGACGTCGTCCCGCGAACGGTCACCTTTGCGCGCGCGCTGCAGGTCAAGCGCGACACGACGGCCGCTGCACCCAAGAGGACGAAGAAGCCCGCGAAGAAGGAGAACGGCGAGCAGGAGGACGAAGGCGAGGAGAATGAGGGTGCCGGCGCGGTGGTGGCGGACAGTGGGGATGATAGCTCCGACGGCGGTTCGCCGAGTGAGACGACGAGGTTGAAGAATCTACATTTGTCGAACCAGGGGAGCGTCGGTCGCAAGGGGCGGAAGAAGGCCCCGCGCGACCACGACGGGGATCTCGAGATGGAGTGATATTAACATACGCCGCCGGGGGTTTTTTTTGTTTTGCTTTACGATAGTTCCTTGAGTTACAGTCGATACCCACGTACATACACATAGAATAGCGCAGCTGCATTAGTTATCATTGTTATAATATATAGATTATATTCCAGGACACCAGGAGGCATTCGGATGATAATCTGTAAATTATCTAATTGTATAACTCAGTGATATACTTACTCGATCATTTAATCATCTACTCATTTATCTTATCTCGTGAACCAGAAGCCACTTACTCGTGTATTTAAATTCTGTCATGCTGCGTATACTATGATCCCAGCCAAGAGCCGCCGACATGCCCCGCAAAATGCAACAGCACAACAAGGCCGCCATCTTCAAATTTTGTTGGGCTTACAAAAAAAAAAGTACGACAGACTTTATTTAATCGACAGAAAGTGCAGCTCTCCCCATAAGTTAACCAGATATTCCAGCGATGCGCCTCTGTTCCGTTGTACAATTTACTCGACTCAAAACTAGGCTGCTTCTCAATTTATGCCTCAAAAAATAACGACTTCATCACTAGACAGCAGCAGCCGGTTGCGCCTGTCTACGCCTTCCGAAGCCGAAACGCCCTTTCTCCTCATGGACACCCGGCACCGTCGTCGCAGTGTGGCGGCGATCGGCTAGACGGTGCGATAGGATCATGGAGATAAAGAACAAGAGGCTACAACAGCTCGTTAGCGATCACTTCTTCTCCTAGAGATATCGAAAAGGAGGAAGGAAGAACTTACATTTGAAGGATCAGCAGAGCAGCACCGAGCCTCACGGTATTGCAATTGTTCTTTCCAATCGCTCTGAAGACCCTTACGAGCGCGTTCCTTCCGCAATTGGCGTTGAAGTTATGCCGATACACGATCGCCGAGGCGATATATCCTATGAACAACGCCGTATCCAAAAGACTGATAACGATCTGCGAATCCGGTCCTAGAGACAGATGCGTGAAGATTGACAGCCCGACGATGAAGATGGCCGCAACGGAGAAGCCGAGGGGTACATCCGTGCTCTCGTAGGGGTAGTAGCCGGCACGGTAAATTCTGTTGTGGAACCATGCGAAAATGCCGGTGAGTATCACGGCGAAAATAAACTGCAGGAACCGAACTGCCCAGAGAGCTGACTTGATGCTTCCTGAGCGTGCCGCCATTTTGCTTAGTATTTGCGCTAAACAGACGTATTGGTCTCGCGGGTGAGATTATATATATCCAGGGCTTCAAATATATCAAAAGATAATTTAAGAGAGCTTTCCCGTCTGCGAACTGGAGAATTTGCGCCGTAAAGAACGGCGATGTTCGTATAGAAGATAGCTGCTTCACGGAAACCTACCCCATTGATCGGAAATTCAAATACGGCGTCCAAGCTTTATATATCTGTCCACCTTTACGTCGAAGATTGGCGAGTCGGAATTCAATTCCACACCGGGGAGCCACATTCCACATAAAAAATGATAATGATAGCTACTACAATACAAATCCTGTTTCTAGGCATCATGTGAGCTGAGCTCTATCATGATGTCACGTTACGATATAACGCAATGAGCGAGCGTATACGTATTCTGCATATACCATATCGATGCCGTTATATAATTATGGGGAGCACCGATATCCACACAGCTCGTGACAGAGACGCAGCCCTATAATAGGTTAATTAAAATCTCCAAAAGAACTTCATGCAAGCTCTGCCGGATTGTCCCGAATAATTAGCTAAAAAGCTTACGAAAGTTCACGTCATAGAACTATCTCAAACTCGAGTTGTACATGTACATGTACATGTACCTGCTGCCGAATATTCGATATCCGACAACGGTACGTACTGGCATTTGCAGAAATAGTCTTGGCATCGCGAGTAGTGTCTTGACAGCAACGCAAATATATCAGTACAAAGCCCAACGTTCTGGCCTGAGCCGAAATATCCGAAATATCGATTCTCCCAACCATATCAGACGGGGATCGCGAACTACTTGCAGGTACGTGATCGTGACCCACCTCTTAATACGTAGCCCGATTTTGTTTTGCCCGCTGGCGGCCACCGGCGGTTGGCCCCGAGACTACTCTTAATACATGTGCATATGCCGTACTCATTACCAGAACAGGATTTAACGCGCGTTTATATGGAACACAATTTAGCTTGTGATGAGGCGAAGCTGCATGCATTATAGCGTACATACATGCATATTCCTTAAGGCAAAAGATGGCAACGGTCTTCCCGGCCCGAACGACGGGACCGGCAATAAGGAACGCAGTCTTTGATTAGGTTGGAAATTTATCCAGTAACCTCGCAGTAAAGAAGCGTTTATCTACCAGCGTAGTCAGCTATCTTGTAGATTATCCCACAATTCGACTTTGTGTAACATAGAAATTATCTTGTCTTGCAAGTCAGGTACTTCCACACGACGATTTTACTGGTTAACGCATGTTAACTTATTTCATTGAATACTTGCTAAGGTTAGAAATGTATGATATATAGAACTACTATTTGAAGGCGTCCGGCTTACGGGACAACTAAGTAGTTAACTATTACTTGCTAATTATGACCTGGTTTACGAGATAATCTAACACTAATACATGTATACAACGTTACAGAGGACGGGGCGGATGGACCCGGTTGACGGGATACAATATAATATGGGCATACTCTTCAAGGACGGTAGTGCACTCTATATTTGTCTCCCGAGCTCGACCCAGTCCAGCTCGAAGGACAATTCTATATCTATATTCTATATACTCGAGTAAGTTTATACAAAGATGCTCATGTGCGCCTCTTCTGCGACGTGTTGAAGCCGGGACCGAGCAGCTCCTGCGTCCGGTTGTATACCAGCGACTTCCAAATACTACTCTCCGAATGAGCCGTGTAGCCCTTCCGCGCAGGCACCGCGTTATCGGAGTCGCTGCTGGTGGTGTCCGCGGCAGCATCTTCCACTCCCGCCTCGGTATCCGCGATGCGCTCCTCCGCCGCCGCCGGTACTCCTACAATAGCATCGGTCCGGTCCTGCATCACGACTTGGTCGCCCTGGACGCGATCGTACAGCATCGCGCTATACTCGCCCCACGCTCTCGGGATCTTCGCTGACATGCGAATCGGCGGCGGCTCCTTCTCCTCCTCATCCTCCTTCCACAGCTTCTCCCATTTCCTCCCTTCTTCATTCACATCGACCGTCAGCTCCTGGCCCGAGCTGCGGCCCACGTACCCGAACTCCATCCCCTTGGTCCTCTGCGGCCGCGTCCACAGCATCTCCACCGGCCACCGCTTCTCCTGCGCGAGCAGCTTCAGCCGTTCGATATACTCCGTCTGCTGGCAGCTGTGGCACAGCTTCCACGCCCAGTACAGCGCCCGATGGTCGATTGTCTCGATGGGCTTCCGGAACAGCAAGCCGAGAGCCGGCAGGCCGCCTTCCCACATGTGCCGCCTCGCGTAGTACCGCAGCTCGATGGTGAGGATGAAGGTGTCATCGCGGAGTCCCTCCGCCTGCAGCAGCCGCAGCCGGCGACGCATGCTCATAAAGTCGCCGAACTTGGACCACCCGTTCAGCTCGGCGGCTCCCAGCACAGGATTCTTGTAGTCGATGAAGGAGTTCCGGATGATGGTGACGGCTTTCCCAAAGGCGTCGTAGTCGCCGACGACGGTGAGGTACTGCAGGATCGCAGCGTAGGTGTGCGCGTTCGGCTCGAGCCGGACGGCGAACAGCGTCGTGAGGATGATGTGCGCCAGGCTCGTCATCCGCAGCTTCGTGAACCGGCGGAGCATGATGTTGAAGGTTCGGATCGTTGGCGCGGCCTCGGAGACGAGCAGGTTGTAGCAGACCTTGTTGACGATGCCCGGCTGCCGCTCGGTCAAGACGACGCTCAGCGCCTTGTCGAGCTGTTTGGAGTGCCGATGGGTGTAGAATGGCAGCGGGTGAAACCCGGGCTTCGGGTGGTTTTGGACATGCACGAGACTGATGTCGAGCGACCGTTCGAACAGGGAGAGTTCCGACTCGGTTTCTTGAGCCGCGCCCTTCTTGTAGGTGTATTTGCGGACGAGGTCCTTGGCCAGCAGCTCGCGAAGGAGGAAGCGCGAGGCGTTCTCCATCGTGTGACGCGGCGGCTCGACGGTTCGCGTGGGGACGACGTTCTGGCTGGCGCGCTCGCGGGTGCGGACATCGATCAGGTGGAGGACCTCCTCGTCGGTTATGCGGTTCCAGTTCTTCACGGGTGGCTTGTCGGGCTGCGGGGCGTCTGTGCCCGCGTCCGCGTCCGCGTCAGCATGAGCGTCCTTCGAGGCGCCGCGGTAGGTCGAGAGGCCGAGATAGTCGAGGGAGCCGTGGGGGAGCCCGATCCACGATTTGCGCCTCGGGCCGGGGGCGCCATGGGCGGGGTCAGTGTCAGGACCGGGGACATCGCGGCTGTCGTCCGTGGGAAAGGCCCGCCGATGGCTGGTTCGGAAGGATCGCTTGCCCGGAAAATAAAGATCTCGTCGGATAATGGTCGTGGTGGCTAGCGGGAGGCTGGTAATGGTGGGATAGCAGCAGCAGCACCTTCGAAGCAACGGTCGTCCGACGAGCATTCCTCCACGTCCATCTCAGCTAGCGATCGTATCGGCGTGCCAGTCGGTCTTCGGGGTGGCTAGCATTTGTGGGCGTCCATTGGTGGCGATGGAGGTTGGAGAGAAGATGAAAACAGAGGTCGGCGGGATGAAGTGAATAGAAGTCTGTAGATGGCGTTTGACAGCAAGAATTTCACCAGGCCCGAACCCCACGCCACTCGCAGGACGAGAACGGAATCCCGGTCACGGCTGCCCAGCCGGACGAGACCAGTCTGCCAATATGCCAGGCCCTGCAGGACGATGGAGAAACAAAGTCCGTCTGCGGGATAGCTACAGCATTTGGGCAAGTCCATCTTGGAAGTGCGTAAGTGCGCAAGTGCGGGTGCGCGCATGACGTACGCCCTCCAAACTGTCCTCTCCAACATCTCCACCCTGCTCCAATCTGCTCCAGTTCTCCCACGGCTGAATCGAACACTTCGACGGAATCGCCAGAACCGATCGCAATCCGTCCGCACGAGGAAATGGTGGCTGGCCGGCTGTGCTGCGGCAGTTCGTCGTGACCATCGGCGAGTTAAACGCCCCTCCGCCAACCGCGGCGTCCGTCTCATCTCATCCCCTCGTATCACCATATCATCATATCAACCTCATCCTCTCTCGAAAACACGCTCACCCGCTCGCTCATCGAAAGACCTCGCGCTCTCCACCCGCCGTGCCAGACTCGCACCCGCCCCTGAACTGCGATAGCGACTTCGTTCGCCGCCGACACCCGCCACGATGCCGACAAACGCCGACCGGCTGCTGCTGCTCGCGGACCATATCAAACTCTCCCTGCTCGAGCGGTCCCGCGCCATATCGCTAAAGCTCGAGCCGAATACCGCCGACGGCTACATCTCCCGCTCGCTCGAGACCCTGCGCCAGGGCATCGACGCCCTCGAGCAAGAGCAGACCCGTCTCGAGCAGCAGGGCGAGCTGTGCGTATTCCCACATGTTTCTCGTTCTTCCGCTTCTGCCCCTTATCCTGCGTGCAGCCGAACACCTCCGCTGCATCCCACCGTCGGGAAATTGCAGGCAAACCGGTCAACCATATGCTATGTAGAATCACGCTGACATATTTGCAGTTCGTCAAAGGCCTTGCGGGAACGGGAGGACGTCCTCGTCAAGCTGCGCTCCCAGCACGACACCCTCACCGCCCAACTCGACACCACCACCCCGAACCCCAAAGCCCCCATCGACCTCTCAAACGTCTCCTCCAAGACCGCCCTCGACCCAAACACCCTCCCCTACACCGACGAGGAACCCACCCCGCAAAAACCCAAGCCGAAGCACAAGCACTACGTCGCCGCCCGCGGCCTGGCCACCTACACCGACGATGACCCCGCCACGGCCCGCAGCGCCCTCATGGGCACCTCTGGCGGCGGCGGCAACAGCAGCGACGAGGAAGCCGCAAACCTCCCAACCGCCGCCTCCGCCGCCTCCACGCTGCGCAAGTCGTCCAAGACGGTCCGGTTCTCGGACTCGCTCGTGGACACGGAAGACATGTCGAACACGCAGATGCTAACGCTGCACCAGCGGATAATGAACGACCAGGACGACACGTTGGACCGCCTGTCCGAGAGCATCGGCCGGCAGCGGGAGCTCAGCATCCAGATTGGCGACGAGCTGGACAGCCAGGGCGAGCTGCTGGACGACCTGGACGACGGCGTCGACCGGGCGCAGCGGCGGATGACGGGCGCGCGGAAGCGGCTGGACACGTTTGCCCGGAAAGCGCGGGATAACGGTAATTCCCATCGTGTCGTCGATTAGTTTACGTGCTGTGGAACTGACTTTATTGTAGGCTCGATGATTACGATCGTGGTGCTGATAATCGTGCTGGTCCTCCTGATCGCGCTGCTCAAGTAGCATAGTGGCCGGAAGGCGACACCGGGATGGCATCTAACCGGTCTCGGGCCCGGCTGCGGGCTGTTCCGCTACCGCCGGCTGCACCCTTTAGTCCCGGCGCGTATGGCTTCAAGACTAACCTGAAGCCACCGTAGTCTGTACGGTTAACCGACAGTCATACACAGCGAGTAGGGGATCTCTTTTTTTAGTACCACGGATTCGTTCTTTCAATAGTTCGCGGATTGCATGTGTGCTTGTTGGTGTCGCTTGGATATCCTGCGTTAGGGTTAATTCTGTTGCAAAAGGGGTTTGGGTACTCATTATATATATACTTTTTTTTCTTGTTTCGATTTTACGCTATCTATCATTTGCTGCCTGTGTGATACTGTTCATTTCGTATGGATGTTTGCGTACATTTCTTGGTGTAAATATAGTATGTCGCTGGTAGTAGTATTTGATAGAGATCTATACATGCATCTAGCATCTTAGGTTGGATGGCTCTGTACCTTTGTCTGTTTCAGATCGATGGCTCTTTATCTTATCTGGTGTCCTATCCTGAAAGATATCGGTTGACGGGATGGTCACGCCCTATATCATATCTTGGTATTACGTGGCAGGCGGGCGTGAGGCTTGTTGGCGGATAGATAAACGATAGGCTTGTCTCATAGACCAGCCACCGGACGCACAGTTGACAGCTTGAGTTCCCCACGCTCGTTTGAATGTTCTAGACCATGTTTGCATACGCACTGTGTACATGTATTGCTCACTTTAATTTTGCCGTCTATGAGTACCGTATACCGGTACCCCCGCCAATAACATCTCGGTCCACCGGTCAGTTTCTCGACCGTTCACCTTGAATACAGCTCACGTCAGACCCGTCAACTAGCAAGCAGGTACTAGATGTCAAAATATAATCGACGGCTGTATCAAGTATACTCGTGGTCTCAAAGATCTGTCAACCAGATCTGAGTCCGCATATATCCAAATTTGAAGATGTACGAATCAAGTCAGTATCATCCTGCAGCGGGGACGACGACGGTAGCGAATGGTCTCTTCGAGACCACCTGATGTCATCAGATGATTATCTAAAATATACCATCGAAACGATCAAGCCAAATTGACTTCAAGTTTACGGCACGTCGATTATCAGGCCAGGACAGGTAGTCAGCATGCAAGCGCACGCACTTAATCAATTTGCAACAGACAGCTGTCCGGTTCCCGAACCCTGAATATCCCACCGCCGTCGATCCTCCGACGTCGAGCGGCCAGTCCGAGATGCACCCGGTTGCGTCCCTAACATTTCCCTGTACTTCCTTTCCATTTCCGATCGAGTGCCGTCGACTCGGCGGTCACGCAAGTACAGTACAACATGGCATAACGAGTGCAATTTATGATATTCAGACAAAAGTTATTAATACAATGGACTATGTACATACGCCGGATGTGCATATGTCGGTAAGTAAGTAAATACGGATGGATGGATGGATGGATGTACGTCCGTCTACGACTTGACCCCCGTCTGCTTGAGCAGCTTGTTCGTCTCCTTCTGGAGTCTTTCGATTTCCTCGCCGGAAGCCTTGATCTCCTCGCGCTCGGCTTTGATCTATACGTTTATCCGGCGAATGACAGTTAGCCACCGACAGCCTCAACGTGTGCGCTTGCCACTCGACGGGCTGTGTACGAGCGAGGACAGTACGATTATCATGGGAGTGGGAATGTCAAGACGCCAGATTGGCGGGTGGCGAGTTCAAGGTACGCTACGCTCGCGTCGCGTCGACCTGCCGTTCGCATGGCCGCCTCCAGGGCCCCTTGACAGGCGCTGGACAGGCAGGCGGGCCACGCGATGGTCTTGAAAAACAGGTCGGTACGAGAACGGCCGTCGGTGGCGTTTGTACCTACGTGCCGCCAATCCACCTCGCAAGGGGTAACATGTGTGCCTGCCTGTACATACACGTATACCACACGTATACACAGTGCATATATGCAGCCGGGCAAGGCAGAACAACCCCCGCCAGCTAAAAATAAAGCATCGAAAGAAAAAAAAACGGACGGAAGGGAAGGGAAAGTACTCACGAAAGCCTCAGCGTCGCTTGCCAGCTCCTCCCGCCACTGCCCCTTGCCTTCCTTCTGCGCGGCCAACGAGCTGTGCTTGTGCTCATGCAGCTTGTCCGGATCGTTCTCGTGGACCGTGCTGTAGCTCGAGTACGGGTGCGCGCACGCGGGGGTGGACGCTTTCGCGTGCAGTCGGGTGGATGCGGCGCCAGGAATGGCAAGTCGACGAGCGAAGGTGCGGGTGATGCCTAGGGCGGCCATTTTGGTCGTGACCGGTGGGGATGGCGGTGCCGGCGGAAGTAAGGGCGTCGGAAGAAAGTTCGGTGAGCTCTTGGAAGTTGCTCTTTCGATTGAAATCAGTCGTAGCGACAGTCGACTTGCAGTGCACGTGCAATTATATGTATTCGTTGGGTTGTGTCAATTGATTGATATCTTGATGTCGTGATGCGAATTGATGGCGTTGAAGCAGGATTGAACGATTTGTCGACGAACAGCAGTACGTTCAAGAGAGAAATATCCAATCGACCAGCACCGAGCAGGCTTTATATACCGCCTGGAGAATCTGGCAATTGATGCAAGCGGCAGATGATATCATCGCCGGATCGCTGGCGGCCGTGACGTCAAACAACGCACAATATCCAACACTCGCTGATTATGTCAGCGCGATGCCTTGGCCAGATTATCGCGATACGCTCCTTATCCGATAATCTAAATCTCCCTCCTCCACCTTCACCCCTCTGAGTATAACGCTATATAATCTATCAATCTAATCATATCACAGGGCCCGTGCTATCGCTGCCAATGACGCGCGAGAAAGACTCACGAACAAGAGCCCAGCCCGGTACGAAGTCACGCCGCCGCCAGTCAAATACGAGTCCCACCATTGGACAAAACCGACATGCCGATTCATGCAGCGCAAATGAGATGCGCTACTCCTTCGCAGCTGTACTGCAATGTACGAACGCAGACTCGCGCTCATGCGCTCGGAAAACCTCAGCTCCCCACAACACCCTCCGTCCGTCTGAAAATGTGGACAAACGTGCAGACCGAGCTCATGCTATAACTCCACACTCGCTATAGCATATCCTTCTCCATCTGACTATCCATCCTTAACACCGCTACCGATATATCGGTCCGCCATACCCGGCCTCGACCACTCACAGCGAATCTGATAAGTACACGGTACTCATTTTTGATACCCTTCACACACGTACCATTATGCAGAGACAATCGCAGAACCGAGACTCGGGCCGGAGGTAATGATGGCATGTAAAGTACGAAGGTGAATACGAGCGCAGTCAGTCACCCGATCGAATCACGATCGTTGAGCCAGCGCTCTGGCCGCGGAGACCTCTCCGCGCTAGCCTAGACATACATAATAGGCGACCTGTAGCGTGCATGTCTCTCACTCACGAAACGTAACACGGTCGGCGGCCTAGACTACAAGTTTGTTACCCAGCTGGCTAAGTCAGCAAAGCTAAGTAGAGAGTACTGTCTGCTACCTAGTGCCAGGAGTTAGCGGCCGTGCCGGAAACGGCGGGCGCGGTGGCGCCAGTGGGCGGGCCCAGCGATACGTCGCCGAAAGCAATCGATTTGATAATATTCTCGTCGCGTGAGGAGCGGATGTATACAAGTAGCTTGTACGCATTGACGAGGCGATTGAGCGATCCTTCACGCCGGCGTCGCAGAAGGTATCCACCGTCGTCATGTTAAATTAGCCACAATGCAACTCTCGATGAGGTTACTACAAGTATACTAGAGCATTTCCGAGGATTTGATATGCTCGCTATCTTAATATTACATGATATGATTGTTAGATGCGATCCCATTCAATCCATCGATCGGTATTTCATCAATCTTGGAATATTATACAATAAGCCGACGCAAGGGCTTATAATTATCTACGACGTAGTCAATAGATAATTATAGCGCAGTTAGAGGAACCAATTGATTGCTTCGAGCTGACATTCTATTCAATTCTATCAATTTCAATTAATTCAAGAGCTCGCGCTCCAGAAGTGCAAAAAGCGCACGTTCTCCGTTGCGTTTGCATTCCTCGGCTGCAGGTGGGTGAATCGTGCATCCTAGGCCTGGCCTGGCAGCCTCGATCAAAGGTTCAAGGATCATACACATCCCAACCCAGCGTTCAGTCCTCTAGGCACGTACGCCATATTATAGTAGGCGAGACTATACTATGCATGCTACATTTTCGACCGGTCGCGATCGTCGAGCTGAGTCTGGTCTGGTCGAGTTGCATGGCAAAGTTGATGGTGTATGTGCTCATGCACACGCCAGCAAAGCGGATGAATTCAATCGAATCGAATCAATTGATTGCACACCCGAGCTTGGATCGAATGAAGTCAATTGAATCTTCGTGAAAGAAAAATTCGCATTCCTCCACGTAATGATCGCATGCACAATGCCCGTCCGAATCTCGCCGTACATGCAGCAATGACCAAAGCCACATGTCGTAACGTATGATACTTATCTCATCCATCCCTCGAATCGAATCATACCTCCGGCTCCCTCCGTCGCCTCCCAACGCTTCCACCGCAAAGTTAAGCTTCCCGCATCCTTTCTCCGACCGCAAAAACAAAAGTCCACAGTTCCCCCGAAAACAAACCGGCAGGACGAAGACCAAAAAAAACCTTGCCGGGAAAGAAAGAAAGAAAAAAAGGAAGAAAAAAGGTACATGGAACGAAACTCAAAACGTCCGGCGTCCAGAACAAGCAGCCCGCAGCGTCGTCGGCTCATGCAACACGTCTTTAGCTTCATGCCCACACCCCGCTAACCGCAACGGGGCACCCTCGCCCAATAACGTCGTGCCAACATCGCCGCATGATCCGACCGGCCTGTTTTAGTTGATTTCGGTTTCCTTTCGTTCGACTACAGCGACCGCCGCAGATCGGCCAATTGCCGGGTCGTCTGCACATTACACATTACATTCATTGGTCCCAACGTTACCACTTTGTGCAAACTGTCTGTATGTACGCTGTAAGCAAAGCAAAGCCAAAGCTCCTGGATGGCGCGGAGCTGCCTAAGCTGCTCCCTGCCAGCGAATGGTTACTGGGTAGAACGAGCAAATGAACGAGTCTCCGGTAGTTAGCTAGCTAGCTCATCGAATGGAGCTACTTTTTCGACATTCCAGTGGGCTGATAATATGAAGTTATGAACTGCTGACGGGACTTGCATGCTTGCTTGGATCGATCGGTCGAGTCAAGGTACCGTTCGAGCAAGCTAGCTACGTAGCACTGCGTTCTTCAAATTTTAGTTTATTTTCTTCTGCTTGCTTCCTTCCTTCTAGTTCGTCATGCAGGATTCATTCTATCTTGCTGATTGCCGAGGAGTCCGTAACGTATGTTGGCTGCCCGGAGTCAGTTGGTCTGTCAGTCGAATTCGCCACCCAAGCTGCCTGCCCGTCTGCCCGAACGTTCACCCGTAGATTCCCCAGAGCACTCATTCTACGTCCGTGTATCTAGGGATTACCCCCGTCAAATCTACATTTATACGTCTACTCAATCGTCAATTGCGACAGCTGTAATATGTGTAAATGTTGTCCGCATTTGTGTATCGAATTGGAATACAATTTATATAGCATTCAGCCAACACAGACTGGCGATATATATGTATACTGAAGTAAAAAATAAAATCTCCAAGAAAAAAACCACAAATTGTCTGTCCAAGGAAATCCAATCTTAAATCTTCAAAGGCACGCATGCACGCATGCAGTACTGAGTTAAATCGAAACGAATGTAATATACCCTCACCCCGTTTTAGCTTTCAAAACTCGATCTTTTAAGATATTTCACCGCAAACTCGATCAATAATATATCATCATGTAATGCACACACGCACGCACGCACGCACTCGATCAAATCGGCAGAAGGAGAGCAAGATTCAGAAATACCAAGAAATGGTAATACTTTGTAAATGAACTATATTGTAACAGTATCGAAATAGCCAGCCGACCAACCGTACACCCGCTAACGGAACCCTATCCACGACACCCGAATAGCAAAAGAGGGAGGATGGAGATGGAGGAGGTAGATGTGGAGAGAGAGAGAGATAGAGGAGGAAGAGAACAAGGAAAGGCGTTAGGAGACAAAAATGTACAATAGAGAACAAAATGAATACACAACCAAAGATCCCGTAAAACAGTACCGCCGGCCGACTGGACTCATGGCTATTTTTTTCTTTGGAACCGGAACGAACAATATGATAATAATACCTCATCGTAGTACTCCCTCCCTGTTGCAAGCAAGCACGCAAGCTCGAACAAAAAGATATCGAAACACCTGACCCTTTCTGATTTCAGCCCGAAACCCACCAGACACAAACACCCGACCGAATAACACGCTGCCTCAGAACCAAACGCGCAGTCGAAAAAGGTTTGTACAGAAAAGGAAAAATCGAAGATCCAACAGTCGTGATCGCGAGAAAACGAGTATCGAGTAATACAGATTCTGGAAACGAACAAGGGGGTGTATGTTTTTTTTGTGGTCGATGATGAAGCGTAGAGGAGATGAAGGGGGGAGGGACGAATAAAACGACAAAAACTCCGGGGACGAACAATGACATAGGAGACGTAAACTCGATCTATCTCGCCGGTAAACATTTGTGGTTTTTAAAAGAGTAGTAGAACAAAAAAAAGACAGCCCGTGCGAATCTCCAAAAATCCATTCCACGACACCAGAATGCTCTCAAAATCAGGCTGAAAGAGGTAATGAGGAATGTCGGTGTCGATCCAGTGTGTCGCCAAAAGCCGAGAAAGGGGAGGGAGGTGAGTGTATTATGAAATATTGTCCGAAACCAAAGCCGCAAAAGCCGTGGGTATTGTTTGTAGGGGTTTGTTGTATAGTATAATGTTCCGTTAAGCCATTTCATCCGGTGTCCGATTGTTAAAAAAGAAAAAGATCAAAGAAAAAGGCGAACGACAAACGAAAATATCCAAAAAGTTGGTAGACGAAACCAAGCAGTGAACTCCCGATTATGACGAACCCAGATGCGTCAAGCAAAATATTTGGTGAAATTTACAATGCGAGGCTGTTTGTATATATATCCAGCGACGGCAGCAGCC
The DNA here is from genome assembly GCA_020064725.1 of Drechslerella dactyloides. Taxonomy (NCBI): domain Eukaryota; kingdom Fungi; phylum Ascomycota; class Orbiliomycetes; order Orbiliales; family Orbiliaceae; genus Drechslerella; species Drechslerella dactyloides. The sequence goes on from JAGTWJ010000001.1 coordinate 228,982, forward strand.
GGCTACCATCTTCGAGAGGTATTGGAGTGGTGATGAGTTCGCTGAGGATGCGGGATCATGTTGGGCGGGCTCGAAACTCGCATACCGGTGTTCGGGTTGACGATGGGGATGGCATTGCGGGTTCGTTGAGAAGACGCCTGCGCTTTCGGCTGATGAGGATAGCCGTTCATCGGGTTGCCGTAGGCGGTGTGGGCGAAGGAGTAAGGAGAAGTTGAAGATGTCGGCTGGATCTGGTGCTGTAGTGGAGAGCCGTTGGGGGAGCCGCTGGACAGCGACGAGCGGTCGGAGCCCGAATGGACGGATTGCAACTGGGAGGCAGTGTTAGTTGGAACTCCGAGAGTCGGACCGAGTGTTGCATGCGTGCCATACCTCTTCTTCCGATAACAGCGCTGGGCAGAACTCCAGGTCATCGTCCAGGTCGAACGATCTCGCGGCCTCGTAGCGGTAGCGGGCGTTGAGTACTGTTGAAGATTGTTAGATCACCGTTTACTGCATGGCACTGCTCCCAGCGAGAGGAAGCGTCTTACATGATCGGGCCTGAGGATGGAACGAGGCGTATGCGAAAGACATGGTGAAGAATAGAGATCTGGTCTGGACTGAAGTCGCTTGGATGGATTTATTCGTCTGGATGGCTGTGGATGTCGGTGGATAAAAAGAAAAAGGTGGCAGCAGGAGGAGCGATGGCGATCAACGGGGTTGGAGGGAGTTTGGGAGATAGATCTGGCTGATTGATAAGGTGGCGGAGAGAGTTTTTGAGGGGGAAGGCGCTGAAAAAGAAAGTTTGGGGGAGGGAGATTGGCTCAGCGACGGATGCAGAAAGGGGGGCGAAAGGGTGTTGCACGAAACAAGACGTCAAGCCGAGGAAGCCGGAGAGGGAGAAGAAGCGAGAATCGCGGGCGGCGAGAGAAGAAGAGTAGATAGAAGAATAGATGGATGGTTGGAAGAGGAGGAGGAGGAGGAGGAGGAGGAGGAGGAGGAGGAGGGGCAGAGATGGCGATAACAGAGATATTCGGTTGGAAGTTGGAGCGGTGGAGCGATGGATGGATGGATGGTGTGGTGGTGAGAGTGATTGTTGAGATGCGTTCGGGGGAGGCGCGGACGGAGGTTTGGCAGCGAAAAGGGGTGCCTGTGTATTATGGATTATGTGACGGGGGCAAGCAGCCAGGCGAGGAAAGTAAGATTGCTGGACGGAAAACACCAAACCAAGATTTGATGAGGAGGACGGGGAGCTGAGCGCTGCGAGGCAGGCGGGAAATGGGAAGGTTTTATTCTCTCCAGCCCAAGCGAAGGGGCCCAGCGGCCGGGCTCCACTTGCTCTCGCTCTCGTTTCTCGCTCTGCCTCTCTTCCTCTCGCCCTGCCTGCCTCGATGCACGGCGTGCTGCACCCTGCGCTCTGGTCGAGGTCGGGCTGGCGGGCTGGCTGGCTGGCGTGGGCTAATAATGGTTGGGGGGCATGTTTTGGTCTGGTCCCCCCTCCGACCTCCTGCCCTCCTCCTTCCCTGGCCATGGGCCCTGTCTGGCCGGCCGTCTCTGTCGGTCTTGTCTGTCGGTCTGTCTGTCTGCCCGCCACCCCTTCCTTCTTTCCTTCACTCCCTCTCGTTCGTCCATCCGTCGGTCTGTCTGATTTGCCAGGCGAATCTTGATGCGGAAACCTCGAGGAATTGGGCCCAAGATTCTAAAACTAGACCTGCAGCAAAGGGTCTGTCCACCCATCGCGCCCTGACTGGCTGGCCGTCCGCTGCGGACCTGGCTGGCCTGGATAAATCGGGATATTGCAGCGTCCAGCCTGGGGGGGGTTCACACCTTGGATGATCGGTGATAGCATCATTCGTTCGTCCAAGATGTCGCTCCTCGTGTACCGTATACATATTTCCGATCGTGGTTGCCCGCCGTCGCCGTCGACATCGTTCGAAACAGCGCTGGTAGATGGTACCACCAGCACCTCATTTTCTGCAGCCGACGGTCGTCCAGGGTGGGCAAGGGTCAGGCAACATTTAGCGCTGTTCAAGCACCAGCGAAGCAAGGGTGATGCTGGGCGGCCATGGGGGTCGGCCGCCCTCCAAGTTTCTCCTTCTTTCCTTTTTCCTGGAGGGATGCCCTTTTGCCTTTTCCTTTGTTTTTTGTCGGTGGCTGTACGGCGTACTCGATACCTCAGCTGTACCTCCGGCCGCTGGCCTCCTGCGCACTGTCAGAGAGTATCGAACAGGTAGCAGAAATGTAAAATGTACCCGCAATTCCACGCAGCTGGCCGCCAGCAATGATGCACCCCAAGACCTGCGGTATGACAATCAACGTACAGGACTAGTACAGGTACGGAACTCTTTGGTTTGCTTTTGACAAGGAAAAATTCTCTTTGGGGAAGGTCTTGGTAAAACTCCCAGGAAGAAGGGGGGCAAAGGGGTGGCTGTTGGCGCCGGTGATTGGCCAGCTGCAAGGAGTGCACCACCTTGGCGCATCAGTCTTGTCATGCAGGCAAAAAACAGGTCAAGTCATTTGGCCATCTGTAAAACGGGACTAGTGCTCGGCCTCTCCTGCGGTGACGATGCGGCCTTGACGACAGTGGGCAGCAAGCCCAGCTCTTCGCCAGAGCGCAGCCAGCCCAGCCCAACCTTGGTGGGTGGCCTCTTAAGTGGCGAAGCAAGGGCCTTAAGATCTCCGGGGCCGGACTTGTGCAATTGCACCGCCTGTTCAGCGCAGCGCGCCAGGGATGGTCCAAATCCAATGGGCTGTTTTTGTCAGCAGGCCAACTGCTCCCTCTCCACAAACCACACTTATCTTCTTCACCTCGCTACCGAGGAGATAAAAGAGGCGAGGCAACTCTAGATCGCTTCCGGGAAAATAAGCATATCGACCGTAGACGAGACCCTCCACTGACGCTGCTGCTGTTTCTGCTGCTTGCTGCTGCTATTGTTGTCGTCGTGCATCCTCCGCGAGAAACCCAGCCAAGGGTTGTTTGTTGGCAAATATTCCTGCCTGCAGCAAGGAACAGGAATGTACATGTACAGCTGTTACACATCATGATCCACCCATGCGAATACGGCTAGTCCAGACGAGAGGGAAGGCCGGCCACCTGACCCAAACGGCCTCATGCATCAGTGGTGAATAAGAAGTATTTCGGTGAAGCGACGGCGACGACGACTTGGCTCGGAACTCCCTTGCTCTCGGTCCGGATTGTGAGGATTGGTCAAGCGGTCGCGGGTCCTTTCGCCTCTGCAATTTCGCCTCTGCATGGTCAGACGGCGGGCACCTGTACTTTGTATATGTATGTCTCGTTGTAGCGACCGACATATGCTGACGGATGGATGTCTCATCATAACAGCTGTCGTCCCCTGATCAACCTTGCCACGCCCTCCCTGCAGACCTTGTCGGTCCATGTCTCCCAGGTGTCGTAGAGCGAGATCATTTCCTGCGTGCATTCGATAATCGCGTCCATGTCGACGCCGGATTCCGCGAACCAGTCGCTCATCTGCGAGAGTCTCGCGCTGCTGAGGTTCTGCGCGTTGGCGGCAGGAGCGGCGGCGGAGATAGCGTTGGCCACGTTCTGGGTTGCGGAAGACGGCAGGGAAGCAATGCTGCTACCCGGTGCAGCACCCATCGCCGCCATGGAGGTGGAGGCGGAGGCGTTCAGATTCGCCTGGGTGTGGATTGCCGGGCGAACAAAGACCGCCAAGAAGATGGCGGTAAGCGCGATGGTATGTGGCGGGTAGAGCAGGATCAGGTCGGTGATATAAGAGTCGTTCAGGAACGACCAAACCGCCATAATTTCGTCCGTGGTCAGTTTCAGCGGTACCTGCACTTCCATCAACGTCCGGTACGGGTGATGCACGATAAGGTATGAGTTTAGCTCGGAGATCAGGTGAAATTCGCATTCCGCCAATTTGGCGGTGTCCTGCGGAATAAACTCTAGAACCACGGCACAGAGGTCAGTTCGGACTCTGGTCTTCTCCAGCCAGCCACGCGAAAGCGGTAGCCTAAGGTGCGGGGCAGCAGGCACGTGAGAGATATCAGTCATACCCTGGAACAAGGCTCTGGCCTCATTGACCACGCTTCGGATGTGCACCGGGCATTCCTCCATTTTGCAAGCCAGATAGACGCAGGTGGAGAGCATGAGGTAAGGGTTGGTCTCTCGAGTGGAGACCTTGAGATAGAATCTCTTGAGATATGTCTCCGCAGTTGCGAGAGGTTGCTGTCGAAGCTGAAGACGACGGGCTAGCCGCTGCAGGCCTATACGATCGAGGTTCCCGGTTCGTGAGCTCCAAGGACGAAGAGACGAGCTCGAGACGCCGCGGTTGGCTATCGTGATCGTGACCACTTACAATGATGGAAGTACAGCTGCAGCTGCTTGTGGTCCGGCAGCGGATATGTCATTCCCAGCCCCTGCCTCGTGTCCTCCTCGTCGAGAGTCTTCCGCATGTCGGCGATTTTCTCTCTCGTCAACTGCCAGTGGGCTCGCTGGGTGGAGGTCCAGAAATTGGCCGCCATGTCAGCGATGTATATCGGGTGGTTGGGCGTGAGGAGAAGAGGACGGTAAGGACCCGCGCCGACGCGTAGAGTGGTCGTCCGGAGTCGTGAAAAGGCTTTTTCTGCCCGGCCAACGTGCGGCAAACCGCAGCCCGGTGCGATCAGAGTCGGGGAATCAGCGCGCGAGGAGCTTGGCAGGGCTGCGAGGGAGTCATTGAGGCATTCGGGGCCGGCATGGATGCGAGTTCGAGGGTGGCCCGCGTCGGCAGGCTGCAGAGAGGCGATGAGGTTGAGCCGAGCTGCTGGGCTGGAACAAAAACTGGAGCTCGAGCTGGGCAGAAGCTTGAGCCCAGACCAGGCCAAACGGAGCCGCGTTGCGGGCAGCCGGATGATATCACCGCCAGAACCACCAAACTCGGCCAGACGTCACTCCAGCTCAATCTGACCTCCTGCGCTGTACCCAGACGGCAGTTCCCATTTCTGCGGTCTCCCATCCGGCGCCCTCCACGTCGCCTGCGTCCAATCGTATAGACTGTCGATACCGCATCGTATCGTATCACCATTCGTGTCAGCACAGCCTCGGAGCAGTCGTGCAAGCGGCTATCGATAACGTCCAGCGGTGCGACAGCCGTCTGCGGATGCCATTCGCTGCGGGATCCCGAAGCCACAAGCGCTCACCGTTGCCTCCGACCCAGAAGCCGGCCCCTCGTGGCGCTCCATCGATCCGAATTCCCGCCCGTTCCGACGCCCGCGACATGCCACCGTAACCTCGTCCGACACCGGTAACTTTGAACCATCGTCAGCGGAGGTCGAGCCAGGTCTCCGATTCGCGAACGAACATTCATGTCGAGCGGGGAAGACAGCAGCCACCATGAGGAGCCCGAACGCGACAGGCGCACGCGCTTGCTCCGGCTCTTCGAGGCGCTAGACACCAACCGCGAAGGCCAATTGGACCTCGAGGCTCTCAGACGCGGCCTCAAGAGCATCAACCACCGTACGTCGAGTCCTCACCTCCAGATAGTATACGTATATACGCACGTTGCGTAATGCAGACAGCGTGCTACATGCGCACGAGTCGGAAACAAGGCGACGGCGACGGCAAGCAGGCTATAATATCGTATAATAGTTCCAATTGTATTAGACGAGCCAGACGGCTGACGACCATCCCGCATCCGACAGCTCTCCAAAACGCCGACAGGATGCTGCGAGACCTGCTGAGCATCTGCGACACCAGCGGAGACGGGTTCATCCAGTTCGACGAATTCGTCGTCTTCATGGAGGCGACCGAGCAGCATCTGAGAGGTCTATTCAATGCCATCGACCGGGACAAGAACGGGCACGTGGACCGGGCAGAGCTGGCCCACGCGCTCGAGAGCAATGGAATCAGCGTGGAGCCGAGGAAGCTGCAGGCGTTCTTCGACAAGCTGGACAAGAACAGCGACGGGCAGATAACCTTCGAGGAGTGGAGGTGAGTGCGAGAGCTCGTCTATAGACGCGGACATCACGACAACGATGTCACGACGGGAATTGATATCTGATTCGGGGCGCGAAGGGACTTCCTGGTGTTTATTCCGCAGCTGGACAACGAGGGGCTTGACCCGGGGATGAAGGCCATCTACTCGTACTTCCTGGCCACGGTAAACGTCAACCCAGAAGGTGCGCCAGTTTTCCCTCGTGGGCCTCGTGGCCGACGATGATGCTTCCCATTGCGCCCATTTTCCCTTCCCTTTTTTTTATAATGCCCTCCTACCACAATTAATTTCTCCCCACTTTTCATCACCCATCAACTCCCCCGACACACCTCCAGAAATACATCACGATGGCTTTTGCACGAACGTTGCTCACCAAGTATTCCCCAATAAAAGGTGACGTCAACCTGAATGACGACCTCTTCGAAAGCATCGGTAAGTCTTCCACTGCAACAATACCACACGGGATTTTGTTGCTGACCCAGTGACCCACCCTCAGGCTTCTTCCTCGCTGGAGGCGCTGCTGGCGTCGTCTCCAGAACGGCCACAGCGCCGTTTGATCGGCTGAAGGTCTACCTCATCGCCCAGACGGATACTCCCGACATCAAGGACATCAAGTCGACTGTCCTGAAGGGCGATGTGGCGCAGCTGGCCAAGACGACCGCGCGACCGATGCGAGACGCCCTCCGCGCGCTCTGGGACGCCGGCGGGGTGCGCTCTTTCTTCGCTGGCAATGGCCTAAACGTGGCCAAGGTCCTCCCCGAGAGCGCCATCAAGTTTGGCTCATTCGAGGTGCGTATACCTTTCTATACTTTACCGCCAGTGCATGTAAAAAAGGTGCTAAGCTGATCATTTATATAATTCCAGGCCGCCAAGCGAGTACTCGCACGCCTGGAAGGAAAAGAGGACCCGAAGCAGATATCGTCTGTCTCACGGTTCCTCGCCGGCGGTGTCGGCGGTGTCGTGAGCCAGCTCGCCGTCTACCCTATCGACACCCTCAAGTTGTAAGTGCCACAGCTTCCCTTCCTTCTCCACCAAGCCTACACCACCCCGACTGACCGAACGACAGCCGCATGCAGTGCGAGATGGTAGCGGGCGGCCCGCACGGCAACGCCCTGATAGCGTCGACAGCGAAGAAACTCTGGCGAACCGGCGGCTTCTACCGCGGCCTGCCGCTCGGCCTCCTTGGGATCTTCCCATACAGCGCAATCGACCTGGGCACCTTCGAGCTGATGAAGCGGTCGTACATTACCGCGCGGGCCAAGACCCTGGGGATCCGAGAAGAGGACTTCCAGCTGTCGAATTTCGTCGTGCTGGGCATCGGCGCGACGTCCGGGAGCATCGGCGCGAGCATCGTCTATCCGATCAATGTCCTGCGGACGCGGCTGCAGGCGCAGGGCACGCAGGGCCATCCGCAAACGTATACGGGTTTCTGGGACGTGACGAGCCGGACGTTCAAGCAGGAGGGTATGAAGGGGTTTTTCCGCGGGCTGACGCCTAACTTGCTGAAGGTCGTGCCGGCCGTGTCGATTGTAAGTTCTGATGACATCCTTGAAGGAACGGCGGTCGGATGCTAACGGTGTGAACAGTCGTATCTTGTGTATGAGAACTCGAAGCAGTTGATGGGGTTGCGGTAGACTTGGTGCGGTCAACGTTGTTGTTTGTGTTTCGGGGGTCTTGTCTATAGACGTACAGGCCGGGCCGTGTGCATTTCGTGTAAAGGCTAGCGGCCGTGTATGATTGATATAGTATTACTGTATTTCCTTCGTATACGAGTTTTCTTGCTTACGAACAACCTTGCATTGCATTCTGGTTAGATATACGATCCGATATGAAGCATCACATTGCTACGTTTGCATACGACCGACTTTGTTGAAAATGTTGCAATTGGGATATATAGCTTGGGGCAGGCAGACCCCCGGAGCTCCACAAAACCAGAGCTTGACGTCTATGGGGTATAAATTCACCAAAAAAAAAAAGAATCGTTATATAACATTATGAAGCAACCAAATCTCCAGATCGGGTGTGCCGTGCTACAGCCGGGGAATGGATTCTAGGACTGCAAGAGCTCCTGCTTGCCGACCGCCTCCTCGATCCACGTTTCCAGCGCCATAGCACCCAACGCCAGGCTGCGGACGGGTATCGTCCGCCTCGTCTCCGCCGCCCGCTGGCTGGGTGCTTGTTGGCGGCGGGTGCCGGTTGTAGTCCCTTGGTACTCGGCTGCCACCCACACCGGCGGGTTCTACCGTACATTCCGACCATTAGTAAAGTCCTATATATACGGCGTACAAGGGTGGGAGGAGGCTGGATTACGTACCCCCTCTGGCGCCGGCGAGTCCTTCTTCAGCTCCATCGATACGGAAAACGTACACTCCTCCGGCAACTTGCCCAATTTCACAGACGCATACGACAGCTTCGTCAGCACGGCGCGCAGCTGCTCTTCCAAATCGATAGTTGAGATTCCCCCCGTGGCAGAGGTGTCTTGCGAGTCTGGGATTGTAGGGCTGCCGGTCGTTGTTGTCGTGTCGTGCGCGGGGACGTAGACGAACTGGGAGTGTAGGTCCGACGGCGCGACGACGGGGAAGGCGGAGACGTCGAAGACGAAACGTTCGAGAGGCTTATTGGCTGGCGAGAGTATGTTTATAGCGATGAGGTCTACCGTGCACTGTACATCCAACATCGTTAGCCGGGCTACGGAACGTTTATGTGTGGAAAGAGGGGGACGTATGTACTTTGAGCAGCTCTTCCGTGCATGCGCTCACGGCATCCTGAATCCACTGGCAGACCCGCGGGTGGCGCGCCTGTCGGACGGGATGGTTGTACTTGCGCGCGGCGATGAAGAGCGAGGGCGGGTAGATTTCGCGCTCGAAGAGTATGACATGGATGGAGACGAGCAGGAGGTCGCTGAACGCGGCGACGAGGTTGGCGTAATTGTCTATCGTGATCATTGTTGCGGTGGATCCATGGGTTGGTGAAGTCGTCTACATGATCGCGGTCGTTCAGCTGGCCTCGCGATGCGGCTGTTAGCTACATGTACATGTACTAGCTTGCAGTCATTCGACGGACTTGTGCATATGCGGAGGATGAGAAGAGTAATAGTGGAGCTTCAAACGTACCTGCCTGAAGAACAGCGTTCGAGATTGGCCGAGGCGAGTTAGCTCTGGAGGGGTAACAGCAACGCGTTCCTATTCGCCCGCCCTCGTCCCTATAAAACACTCGAGCAAATATCGCGACTCCTTCCCCCACTATCACCGTGCACCGCCGTTTCCAACTTCATCACCGCTCGATCACACCGGCACTCCCTTCGCGCCCTTCAACCCATTGCGGCTACTGTCCTTTCGCTCCGACACGTCACAATCCTTTGTGCAGGAGGAACGCTGGTGCTTCCCACGGTAGCCTTAGTTAGCGCTTTCGAGGAAACAGCTTGAGCGAGCTTGAGATTCCATCCCTGGCTTCGCTCCAGAGCTGCAGCTGAGCCATGGAAAAGTTAGTGTGTCTTCTCCCCGCATGCATGACTCCTTGGTCCCATGTAATCTTTCATATCCGAGCGGCGTGGTTGCTCATTCTGTCAGTTCCGCGCTTACGATCGATCAAATCACGTCCTTGCGTCCAGGGTCCTCTACCTCCTCACCGCGCTGCAGTCGTCTGATGAGGGGCCAAGACGCACGGCGGAACGCGAGCTCTTCCAACTGTACTCCGAAGATGGTGACTATCCAATCCGATCCACCCGCGCGCCTACACCTCCATTCCATCCATTCCCTCCTTCGAATCCCGGGGAGATCCACCTATTTTAGTAGAACGCACTTCGGATTCTAACCCCGTTCGACACACCATCGGCGCACAGGGTTCCCCATCGCTTTAATCAACGTCGCGGCTAGCACGGACTTTGAATTCACGGGCCGACAGGCTGCAATCGTCTACCTGCGCACATTCATCGACGAATGCTGGCAGCCGCCGTACGATAAATATGCGGGCCCGCCAATCAAGGACGAAGTCAAGCAGCAGGTGCGCAGCTCGCTGCTGCAGCTGCTGTCTGATAAGGAGCGGAAGATAAGGGCTGCCGCGGCGTATGCCGTGTCGAGGATTGCGTCGTACGACTTTCCGGAGGAGTGGCCGTCGCTGCTGCAGGATCTGCTGGAGGCGATTCCTACGGCGACGGATGAGCAGCTGCATGGCCTGCTCAAGGTTCTCACGGGTGAGGCTGGCTTGCTACGCGCTGGTGCTGAGGGTTTGGGATGATGGGGCTAAATGACTGTTTGAACTTTATAGATCTGGTCGAGGATGGCTTCAGCGAGGAGCAGTTTTTCGCCGTTGCGCACCAGCTGGTTGAGGTGCTGTTCCATGTGGCAACCTCGGAAGCTGTAAGAGACGTCCCACACGTGCTGCGAGATTGCCCGCAGGCGGATATACTAAGAGTACGGTGGCGCTAGCGTCCGAGCAACATTCGGAGTCTGGCGGTGCAGACTGTTCGGTCATGCATCGAGCTTCTGGAGATGGTCAAGGAGGACCATCCGGGCCCGGTCGAACAATTTGCAACAAAGGTCGTCGATGTCTGGATGACCTTCTTCGCTCAGGTCCTGGAAAAGCCTATCCTCCAGCTATCGGGCATTAGTGACGAGGAATACCACGGAATGGTCACGCTGAAGCTACAATCCTACAAGGTTCGGAAGACGATGCCAGGCAGTAATCACGCACATGTAAAGCTAATGGGTGGTATAGACAATCGGCAAGATTGTTAGCGTCTTCTCGGGGACCATGACAAAGTACATGCCGTCGCTCTTCCACGCAACATGGTCCGAGCTGAGCGCAGCGAAGGACAAGTACGTCACGGATTTCGTTGAGGGTGACGAGGAGGGCAGGTTGTCTAATGTGGATGGTCTCCCGTACACCCTTGACCTGCTCATGCTCGAGGAAGTCGACTTTCTACAAACGTGCCTGCGGTCAAAGTCGGTCAAGGAGGAGTTTCTCCGAGCGGTCAACAACAGCACGCAGCCGCTCGAGCAAATGGTTTACGCGTGTGTCCTGCTGGCACAGATCACTGGCGAGGACGAGGGGCTTTGGGAACTGGACTATAATGTCTTTGTTGCTGAAGAGACCGCCATGACTGCCAACTTTACGACCCGGACGGCTGCTAGCGACCTAGTCATGGTAAGGAAAACGCTTGGAGCTTATATCTGCCGCGTGGGCTATTCGCTGATGTGTTTGGCAGCGGTTATGGGACTGGTTGAAAACCCCGGTTCTCGTGGCGCTTTTCGGCTTTGCGCAGCAAAGCCATGCAAGGTAGCATTCCTAGCGGGATCTCAATTGGAGTAATCTGCTGACGACGGGATTACAGCTGGAAAGCCGCAGAGGCTTCGTTCTACCTTTTGGAACAGGCCATCACATCTGAAAGCGATAATGCAGCTGTCGTGTTCGGTCAGGTCGGCCCGGAAATGATTACGGGTTTACTATCGAACCTGAAGAAGGCTCTGACGCATGGTAGGGGTCTTACCTTCCGGGCCGTATAAATATTACCAGGGTGCTGACGAGAAATATCAGAAAATGTCTTCCTAAGAGCTCGGGGATGGCTGCTCGGTAGCACGTTGACTAGAATTCAATCGCCAGCTCTACACGAGTTCCTGAACGAATTTGCACCAGGGTGCATCCAGGCGGCATCCAACGACTCATCGGACATTGTCAAGATCTCAGCTATCAGAGCGATCGAAACGTTCGTAGACCTGCTCCATATACTCTAGCGGGACTACATTGAACTGACGGAATTTCCGATACAGGATCTCAGAGAATGTCAATAAGGAAAACATTGTCCATTTCCAAACTGACATTGTCCGGAGTATCGGTGCCTTTATCGCCAGCCAGTCTCCAGATGACCGCGAGGAAGCACAGGACGTTCTATGCGTGCTCGCTAACACTCTTAAGGCTGTACTGCGCCTGCATCCGCAGCTCGCCCTTGATCCGTCCTCGCACGTGTTCGAGCTCCTCTTCACGCTTGGGGAAAGCGGCGCATCGAATGTGTATCTTTCGAACGTGATTCAGGAGATAGTCGACGACACTGCGGACGCCCTTCCTGATGACTTTGTTCCACTGTGCAATCAGGCGGTCCCGCTGATAATCAAGGTCCTAGACGCCGATACGTACGACCAGGAAAATCCGTTCACTAATGTACGTTTCAGTGTCTCGTTGGGCTTGTGGGGTCGTATGGCTAACGTGCTTGTAGCTGGCAGCTGAGCTGCTTTCGACGGTTCTTAGGAATGCTACGGGTCCTCTGCCATCGGGGCTTGTTGATACGCTGATGCCCCGTCTCGCTCAATGTCTCTTAAATTCGCATGAGACACCTCTTTTACAGGTGAGGATTATCACCGCTGCACCGAGAGGGGTATTCTAGCTGACGGAGAGACGAAAGTCTGGTGCGGAGGCACTCAAGTGCATTGTCGAGAATGACACACCACAGCTGCTGCAATGGTAGGGACAAATCTTGGCTTGTGAGGCTCTGTAGCTCGAGGCTAATTCATTGTAGGCACGATGGCAACGGCAAGTCTGGGCTGGAGCTTGTTCTCTTGATCATCGATCGGTTGCTAGGACCTAGCCTCCCGGACCAGGCTGCTCTGGAAATTGGCGGTCTAGCAGCAGAAGTTGTAGACAAGGTAAGTGCACCGACATACCTTGTTGAACTAGACAGGTTGCTGATGACGGAATGCCAGGCTTCGCAAGAACTCGGACCGTACCTTCCAGTCCTGCTGCAGGGTGTAGCGAAAAGACTAGCAACGGCAGCCGCCACGAACCTGATTCAAAGTCTCATAGTTGTCTTCGCGCGGCTGGTGATCAAGCAACCAGTTGACGTTGTGGATTTCCTGGCCACGAATCCCATTGGCGAGCGGTCCGGCCTGCAGGTCGTGCTGTCCGCATGGCTCGAGAACTCGAACGTGTTCAGCGGCTACGCCGAGATTAAGCAAAAGTATGCAACGACCTATTTGTTTGAACAAGTTCATGGATATGCGCGCTAATTGACTACAGCGTCGTCGCCCTGGCCAATCTCTATGCACTAAATGACCCGAGGGTCGCGGCCGTCAGTGTTCAAGGCGACCAGATTGTCGAGCAGTCGTCCCGCATCATGACGCGGGCGCAGCGGAAGAATAGTAAGACTGCCAATATACGCCCGAGTCTGATTTCATAAATACGGATACTGATTAACACTTAGATCCCATTCGATATACTTCAGTTTCCGCGCCGTTGAAAATCGTAAAGATCCTTATTATGGAGCTTGGCTCTGGGTCCGCCGCAGGGTCCACGTGGAAGCTTGATATGGCGGGGGCAAAGGGCGCAATTGAGGAGCCGGTAGTTGAGGAGGATGATGAGTGGGAAGATGAGGATGATGTCCTCGATCTGGGGAGCCCTGCCGTTAAGCAGGCGCTGCTGGGCCTTGGCGAGGATACTGAACGATCGTCGTCGGCCCTGCGTCGGGGAGGAGATGATGATACGCAGGTGAGTACAAAATAAATATTGCATGCTCACCCGTTAGGTATCTATTTTCTGACGCTTCTGAACAGGCCTTCATTGTCAACTTCTTCAGAGAGGCGTCGACGAACAATATTGCTGGATTCCACGATATTTACAGCCAGTTGAGCGCGGAGGAGAAGCAATCGTTATCCCGCATCATAGGTTGATTTGACGGCATCGCATTTGATACTTCCTTCTCAGCGGCTCGAGCTCATGTGACGATTTCTTTTTTACGTTTTACGGATGGCTTGGACATGTACTCGAGACTAGGCATGTAGGAGGACTTGAGGTTGGATTTTTCCATGTTGCATACGATATCATGCTGCCATGTAGAATCCGCTTGTCCAGCTTGGTCCGTCGTCGTGTAACTACCTCGATGCGCCCAGAAATCAGCAAAAGCGTTTGATACGTATGCTTTCCTCTTTGGGACATGGGTCTTGGCTGTCCCGTGATCTGGCTCATCGAATGGACCACGGCCCCGCGTCATGTGTTTCGCGCCATCGAGCTGACAGTCGACGTACCTTCTGCATGCTGGACATGTTCATGATACCGACAACTTTGACATCGAACCGTACTCTCCAGAACTGCCACTGCGATAATGAGAAGGCGCTTACCCTGGAGCACTGATTTCCCCTTCCGAGTTCATTAACTGGCGCCTCCGACTTGCCTGGCATCCGGTCACCTCCAGCTGTAGCTAGCTACACCATACGTATACTTAAACTTGCTCAAGCTGCAACTCTCACCGCGGCATCCACTCTTCCTGGAACCACCTTGAGCGGCTAGCTTCACCGCCGACAGCAGCAGCGATGGGTCAAGGATACTCTACGGCAGCGCCCTCCGCCGGCGCGTACAGCGTCGATGCCAGCGAGCTTGCCGATGTCACATACGAGAGATCCCTGGGCACGTCCCGGTTCATGAAGTCGATCCGGGTACGGCATAAAGACGGGCAACTTGTCGTCAAGATCTTTGCGAAGCCCCTCGAGCCGCTCCCGTTGGACGACTACAAGCGGGAAGTTCAAAGTAAGCATGTCAATACACCCTCTCGCTCTCTGCTACAAGCTGCTAACGGGTCACTTCTTCAGTGGAACAAAATATCGTCGCCGACATACCGAACGCCCTCACATACTCGCGCGTCTACGAGACCGAACGCGCAGCCTACTTGATCCGACAGCACCTCTACAGCAGTCTCTACGACCGAATCAGCACGCGCCCATTCCTTGAAGACATCGAGAAACGATGGATCACCTTCCAGCTGCTTTGCGGCCTGCGGGACTGCCATGCCAAAGGCCTTCACCATGGGGATATCAAGGCGGAGAACGTCCTAATCACAACCTGGAACTGGGCTTACCTCGCCGACTTTGCGCATTTCAAGCCAACCTATCTCCCGGAGGATAACCCGGCGGATTTCTCATACTTTTTCGACTCCTCCGGCCGGCGAACGTGCTATCTTGCGCCAGAGCGGTTTCACAGTCCACCGAAGGCCGTGCAGGATAAGATCACTGACGCCATGGATATATTCAGCCTAGGCTGTGTCATCGCCGAGCTGTTTCTGGAAGGGACGACGCTGTTCAACCTGTCGACGCTGTTCAAGTATAAGCGCGGCCAGTACGATCCGGTCCTCACGCATCTGATCAAGATTGAGGACGCGGAGATACGCAGTCTGGTCACACACATGATCAACGTCGACCCCTCGAAGCGGCTGAGCGCTGATGGGTACCTGCGGCAGTGGCGGCAACGGGCCTTCCCGGATTACTTTTACAGCTTCCTGCACCAGTACATGAACACCGTCGCGGACCCGACGTCCGGGAGGAGTCCGCTGTCGTCGGATAATGTAAACCTTGGCGAATGCGACAAGCGGATCGACCGTATTTACCAGGACTTCGACAAGATTTCGTTCTTCCTCGGACATTCAAGCGATAATCACCAGTTGAATGTAGAGCTTCACGGGGATATGTTTCCGTTGGCGCTGGACATTCCGAATTACCAAGCGCAGAGCCAGCGGTTGAACGTTGAAGCGGATGATGGCACGCTGATGTTTCTGACGCTGATCAATTCGTCGCTGCGGAATACCGCTCGGGCGAGGGCGAGGCTGAGGGCGTGCGATCTCATCCTTGCGTTTGCTGAGAGGGTGACGGATGAATCAAAGGTGGACAGGTGCCTGCCGTATCTGATATCGCTCTTGAAGGACCGTGCGGAGCCTGTGCAGGTTGCTGCCGTCAAAGCCATAACTCAGCTGGTTAGTATTAGGACATTCTTCTAAATGTAGGGTATGTTGGCTAACGTGTCGTGCTTGTAGATGGAGCAAGTGAGGGTTGTCTCGCCTGTGAATGTGTCCGTATTCCCAGACTACATTCTCCCAAATCTGGCGACCATTACAGGAAACGACTTTATGGGTATAAAATTACACGGGTCCCTTGTACGGGCTACATTGGGATCCTGTATGGCTTCGCTCGCGGAATGCGCATCCAGGTTTCTGGATATGGCGCAGGCCCTTCGAGCGGACGGGTCGCTGCCCAGCGCAGATCCTCAAGCTGAGCTGACGGGCAAGATGGACGGCATGCACTCGTCGTACGACATGTCAAAGAGCGACCTCATCTCATACTTTGAACAGCAGGCGACATTACTTCTAACGGACGGCGATTCCTCCGTCCGACGAGCGTTCCTCCCTTGCGTTTCGCGGCTATGCGTGTTCTTCGGGAGGAATAAAGCGAACGACGTTCTGCTGAGCCATTTGAATACCTACCTGAACGACAAGGACTGGCGGCTGAAATGCGCATTCTTCGAGACCATTGTCGGTATGGCGACATTTGTGGGATCCGCCAATCTTGAGGAATTCATCCTGCCGCTGATGATGCAGGCTCTAACGGACCCGGAGGAATTTGTCATCGTGAAAGTGCTAAGGTCGCTCCGGCGGATGGCAAAGCTGGGGCTCTTTCAGAAGAGCAAGACGTGGGAGCTCATGACTACTGCTTCGAGGTTCCTCGTCCACCCTAACCCGTGGATACGGGAGGCGGCGATATCATTCCTTGCCACGAGCGCCAAGTGGCTGTCGAGGGCGGAGATACTCACCATTGTTGAGCCCATGTTGCTGCCGTTCCTTCGGGGCTCGGTTAGCGATGTATCGGACGTGGCGCTGATAAACAGCTTGAAGCGGCCGATTCAGCGGACGACGTACGATACAGCGTTAAACTGGGCGGGTGGGACCAACAAACCTGGTTTCTGGGTGAGGAGCACGAATGCTCGGTCAAGCGCCTTTCGAGACGCTGGGCTTCTGTCGAACCCGCAGGAATGGCAGATGGTGTTGGCAGAAGTCCAAGCCGGCCCGCGGGGCGAAGAGGATAAACAGTGGCTTCAGAAGCTTCGGAATCTCGGAATGGTCGAGGAGGAGGAGCGGCTGCTGCTGCTGATCAAAGACTATGTGTATAGGACGGCGCAGCGGCGGACGAAGCCGGGGACGGAGACCCCAAGCTCTCTTCTGAATAATGTGATCACTCTATCATCACTGGATATCACACCTCAGACGATCTTCTTCGAGGAGTTGAATGACGATAAGCAGTTTCGGCCGCCGTCAGGCTATAGGAGCGGCCTTGCGACGCAATTGCCGTCCGGTGCGAGGACCCCGCAGACGCCATTGCCCGATCGACAGGGCAGTCGGGGTGGTGATACCTCGCACGAACGGGCTCAGGCCTCGAAGAGGGCGCAGAAGGCACCTTCTAGTCTCGATGAACGACTTTCGATAAGGTCGTCGTCATCATCTCATCGGGCTGTTTCCAAGGATGGGATTCTGCCGCCTTTCAAGACGGCAAAGGCTGCGCCTTCCGTTGGGTTGGAGGCGCATAATGCGGTTGGCAGCTTCCAGCCGCTCCACTCGCCGCTGTCCGATAGACACCAGCTGCGGTCTCCCGGGCCGGCCGGGCACTTTGATATTCCAGCTGCTCCGAGTCACTCGTACTGTAAGTCCATGCCTGACCTTTCTTCTCTATAGTGGTTTTTACTTGCTAATGTGCGGAAATTTCAGCGGGCGGCGACCCGGATGTCCTCGGGCTTCTCGACAATATGTTCCAAGACAACTACCCGTCCGATATTGCGGAATTCGGCCCGATGATCGTCCAGGCTACCCGGCGACAGCCTATCCGGAGAAATACCGGCAGGTCCACAGCAGGGATATGGAAGCCGGACGGCGGCCTGGTCGCGCAATTGAACGAGCACACCGGCGCCGTCAACCGCATCGTCGTCGCTCCGGACCATACCTTCTTCCTCACCGGTTCTGACGACGGAACCGTCAAACTGTGGGATGCCAAGCGGCTGGAGAAGAATGTGGTCACGAAAGCGCGAGGCACATATACACACAGCAATGGAGCGAAGGTCCAGTGCCTCTGCTTTGTCGAGAACACGTACACGTTCATCAGCGCCGCGGCGGATGGCAGCCTGAATATCGTGAGGATCGAGTATAATGGCGGGCCTAAAGTGCCTAAATTCACATTGCTACGCGAGTACACGTTCCCCGCTGGGGAGGTCGCCACCTGGATTGAACACTTCCGCGCAGGTGAGTTCAACCGTCCGGCACCCTTCGACAAAGTTATTTACTGACACGCTTTAGACACTATGTCTTGTCTCATGGTTGCGACTAACAAAGCGCGGGTCGTCGCGCTGAACCTCCGGACAATGAGCGAGGGGTACTCGCTCACGAACCCCGTTCACCACGGCACACCGACGTGCTTCCATATAGACCGCAAACACACATGGATGCTGCTGGGTACCTCGCACGGCATTCTAGATCTATGGGATCTCCGATTCAAGCTGCGGCTTCGCTCATGGGGGTTACCCGGCTCGACACCGATACACCGGCTCCTCGTCCACCCGTCCAAGGGGCGTGGAAAGTGGATTTGCGTGGCGGGCGGCAGCGGGCAAGGGGAAATCACAGTCTGGGATGTGGATAAATGCCAATGCAGAGAGGTCTACCGCGCGACTGGCGACGCGGAACCGGACAAGCTGTACGAGCCGTGGAAAGTCGACGATGAGACTCCCGAGGCTGTGCTTTCGCGGTTCGCGAGCCAGATCTTGGAGCCCAGCGGCGTGGTCAGCGTCGACCGCGGTGTTAGGGCCATTGCGGTGGGTGTTGACGCCTCGCACGACGAGAATCGCAGCGGGGCGGGGTTCTTGATCACGTCTGGCTCGGACCGGAAGATGCGGTTCTGGGACCTGGGCAAGGTTGAGAGCTCGGCGGTGTTCAGCGGGGTCGAGGCGGAGGAGGGTAAGGCGTCCTATGTGATAACGCATCCCGTGCCGAGTCTGGCAGTGGCGATGGAGCGGCCGGCAGTGGTTAAGGACTCGAAGAAGCATAAGGGGTCTGGGCGGCCGCCGAGGTCGACAGTGATCTCGCAGCAGCAGCAGATGATGCTCAGGTCACATTTGGATTCGATACTTGATGTGAGTCTTTCGCTCTCCTTTACTACTACCTATGTTGATGAAGGAATCAAGTATGTGATTGCTAACGCTTGTGGTTATTGCAGGTTGCGATCTTGGAGATGCCGTATGGGATGGTGATATCGGCGGATCGCTCTGGCGTCGTGCTTGTGCACCAGTGATAAATAGATATAGACATAGATGGAGGGAGGCAGTAGCCGTATATATTACTATTACAGCTCACATGATATGGAGTGCGAACCGCAAACGCCGACCTAGCATTGTACTGAGAAGCCAAGGAATGCGCGTGATTCTAAAGCAGCTAGTATCCCACGCGGGGGTCCTGATTTTTTTACTCGTCTTTCATTTCCTCGTCCTCGGCGGACGCGAGGATCAGTGTGCCCTCGCGTAGTTGCTTTTCCAGCCGCGCGACTTCGTCCAGCGATTTGGCGCTGCGGATCATGTCTTGTATCCGCTGCTTTTCGCTTTGTGTGTATGTCGTCTTGAAGTTCTTGTCGCCGCGCGCGTCTGTCGACACATCGAAGTGGCGGGACTTGACGCCGAGAATCTGGTAGAGTCAACCGAAACGTTAGAATCAATTTCTCCGCACGGGCCGTATTCTAGAAGGAAGCATAGCGGATGAGACGCACCTGTGCGGCTGCCGGTGTCGGGTCCTCTTCGGTCCCAAACAGCTTCTGCGCCGCCTTGCGCTCCGCATCCCGCACGCGCTCGTAATCCAGATACCGCACCGTCGGACACTTCCAGATGACGAACAGCCGATAGTTGTCCTTGCGCGTGACGGGGTTCTCAAGCAGCACGAGGTGCACGAGCTTGGTGAGTCTACCCAGCGGGACGAGGTCCGCGAGCTCGCCGATATTATTATTCTGCAGGGCGATGCATGAGACGTTGGGCACAGAGGAGGCGAGCGTAGGCTGGATGCTGGCGATGCGGTTCCGGGCGAGCAGGAGGGTTTTCAGGCGCGGGGAGAGCGGGAAGTTGCCGAGTTGCTGG
This sequence comes from Drechslerella dactyloides, assembly GCA_020064725.1. NCBI lineage: Eukaryota > Fungi > Ascomycota > Orbiliomycetes > Orbiliales > Orbiliaceae > Drechslerella > Drechslerella dactyloides. The sequence continues at coordinate 248,823 of JAGTWJ010000001.1, forward strand.
ATGTCATTGTCGGTGAGGTCTATTGCGTCTTGATCCTAGAATATCAGCGAAGAGTACGGGAGGACTCGTGTTTAGCAGGGTCGTATAAATATGGCAGGTAGTGCGAAGAGGATGGGCGGATGGTCGAGGGGCATGGTTTGGCGGCCGGGGTGTACCTTTGCGACTCCGAGATTCTCGATGATAGGGATTTTGTGACCTGACGGACGAGGGATTAGTTAGCTATTAGCTATCAAAGGGCGCGATTACAAGGAGGGAAAAAGCGGAAAGATACCTCTGAGGTCCAGCTCCCGTTCTTTGAGGGGATTGAGGTACGACGGCGAGGCCGCCAGAAGCTCGACGGAGAGACGCATCGTGACACGCGACGACGACGGAGGGGAGGGCGAGCTTCCCCAACGAAAGTAGAAAGGAGCGGCGGGTGGTGCAAATGCACGAACGAAGGACAGGCGAACGATTGATCGCGAGAAGCTTCCGATGTCGGCGGAAGGCGTCGAGACGCGGAGGTTGGCTGTGTCGTGACTGGGTGTCGTCTGATGTTGGTGGTTGATGTTGGTGGAGCAAGCTTGGCCCGAGCTCTGCGCTTGTCTTGCTTGTTTCTGCCGCAGAACTTTGCCCAAAATTTTCTTTCTCTTCTGGGTCCCACCACCCCGCCGGCGGCCCCTCCCCCTCCATCCAGACAGCTAGACTTGAACAACATCACCGTCGCTCGCCCGCTACCGCCGTCTTTTACGCTACTTGGTCGTTCCTAGCGCCAATTCAATATACTTCGATCGCAGAGAGGTACTATATAGGAAGGTTCATATAGCCCAACCCGTCTACAAAAGCAACAATGGTCGCAGTAGATGAATCAACGACAGTCGGGTCCGGCCCCGAAGCTGTAAGCTGTGCTCCACGCTTATATCGCGCACTTAGGGCTTCTGCTAACTGTGCACAGGTCTCGGCGCTTTTCGACACTGTTCTTGTATGTCCTCGCGTACCGACCTGTTCGCCCTCAGACCCTCCACCTTTCGAGGTGAAATTTGGTTAACAATGGTGCTGGTGCTCTCGCACGGCAGATACTCGACTTTGGGTAGCTACATACTCGTTCCTATTGAATTGTGTCCAGTGCTGGATGGTTTGGGCCATTACTGACCATTCTATCGTGCAACAGATCGCAATACAGCCACCTGATCACCAGGCGGCTTCGAGAGATCAATGTGTACGCTGAGATGCTGCCATGCACTCAGAAGATTGCGGACCTCACTTGGAAGCCCAAGGCAATCATCTTCTCCGGTGGTCCCTACTCGGTATACGCTGAGGGAGCTCCTCATGCCGACCCGGCTGTCTTCGACCTTGGCGTAAGTTTCGATCGTCGGTTATGCAGACACTCGATATTTTTCACGATAGGTATCTAAGAGTTCTCGATCACAGGTTCCGATTCTCGGGATTTGCTACGGTATGCAGGAAATCGCATGGCAGAGGGGTAAAAACGTCGCCGCCGGGGAGAAACGGGAGTACGGAAACTCGATGCTGCATGTCGAGCGACATTCCGACAAGGCCTCTCATGTAGACGCATTGTTCGATGGAGTTGACGTTGATACAAATGTCAGTATCCAGCCGATATATCTCATCTCACGACTACAAACGGAAACTAATGGAGCTGGTTGCAACAGGTCTGGATGTCGCACGGCGATAAGCTCTCCGCGGCACCGCCTGGCTTCATCACGATTGCGAGCAGCGCGAATGCCCCGTGGGCTGGTCTAGCACACGAAGAAATCCCGCTGTACGGCATTCAATTTCACCCAGAGGTCACGCATACACCGTTCGGAAGCAAGATTCTGGAGAACTTTGCCGTGAAGATTGCGAAATGCCAACAGAATTGGACGATGGAGGAGTTTATCTCGAAGGAGATCAAGCGGATTCGAACAATTGTCGGCCCCGAAAGCCATGTTATCGGCGCTGTTTCTGGTGGAGTCGATTCTACAGTGGCAGCTAAGCTCATGCATGAGGCTATTGGCAGCCGTTTCCATGCGATCCTGGTTGATAACGGCGTAATGCGCCTGAACGAATGCCAGCAAGTCCAGACGACGCTGAACGAGCATTTGGGAGTCAATCTGACGCTGGTGGATGCGAGCGAGGAGTTCCTGACCAAGCTGAAAGGAGTTGAAGATCCGGAGAAGAAGAGAAAGATTATCGGAAACACATTTATCGAAGTGTTCCAACGGGAAGCCGAGAAGCTGACCGCGACACACGGCCAAGAAATCGACTATCTTCTGCAGGGAACCTTGTACCCGGACGTTATTGAAAGTATAAGTTTCAAGGGACCAAGCCAGACGATCAAAACGCATCACGTAAGGTGTATATCACGACCCTTAATATTGCTGGTACCTGGCTGACGAATAAACTTGAATTGGTGTATAGAATGTTGGTGGGCTTCTCGAGAACATGAGATTGAAACTCATCGAGCCGCTGCGGGAACTATTCAAGGATGAAGTGCGGAAACTTGGCACCCTGCTCGGCATACCGGAGGAACTTGTCTGGCGCCACCCGTTCCCTGGGCCAGGTGGGTATTCGTTGTATATCGTATCATTGTATTTGAACGCACGCTAATGAATACGCAGGAATCGCGATCAGGATACTGGGCGAAGTAACCAAGGAGCAAGTCGAGATTGCGCGCAAGGCAGACCACATTTACATCGAGGAGATCAAGCGCGCTGGCATATATCGGGAGATATCGCAGGCGTTCGCGGCACTGATCCCGACCCGCGCTGTGGGTGTCATGGGCGACCAGCGGCGGTACGAACAGATTATCGCGCTGCGAGCTGTGACGACGACGGACTACATGACGGCGGACTGGTATGATTTTGACGGCAAGTTCTTGAGGCACGTGAGCAATCGCATTGTGAACGAGGTGGACGGAGTGTGCAGAGTGCTGTATGATGGTATGTCAGCTGTGTCGCATGAGCGACACCGCCGTGGCGCCGAACATCCCTTTTTATGTCGGAGGACATCTGCTGACTCGGATCGAACTGTAGTTTCTCAGAAGCCTCCGGGTACCATCGAGTTTTTATAGACGTCTCGTCGGGGCTTGGCAATATATGATAGATAGATGTACAAATGCGACGGCGAGGCTAGGATAGAGTCCGTGACTGGGCATTGTAGATTAGTATTAGATTTGCGAGACGGCTACACTCGTTGTGACGAATTGGCATTTCACGTCGTTCCAACATCGACCGATACATCTCTCCAAGCTGTAGATAGCGGGGTGTCGCAGTGCTGGTGCTGCTTCCCAGCTGCCTGTCTGGCACAAGCCCGTCCTCAAAGCTCGATTCCGAGGCATTTTCCTGTTCCAGCCCAGCCGAGCAGATTGTCGGCGGAGATATTAAACACCGACTCCTCCTTCCCCACGCATCTCCAAACGACACTGCACCCCTCCCAAGATTACGGCGGGGACGACTCAACCATGCGGGCAACGACGGGAGACCCGGATGCCGGCTTGCGGCCGCTTGACCACTGTAATTGCCCCTCCCAGCGCCCCTCACGAGCTCACAAGCGCCTGCCATGGCGCTCCGGCTTTCTCGGTTGGATCCGTCCCGCGCTCGAGTTCAACTGCTGACGTCCTGCAGATAAACTACGGCTCCCGCGATGGCGATATACGCTGCGACAGAAGCTGCTCCCGCTGATACGGTGGGAGACGCCGTACCTGGCCTCCATGCAGGTCAGTCCTTCCCGGAAAACCCGAGTGCACAAAAAGGCCCCGACGACTGGACTAAACTGTATCGCCGCTGGCAACTGTCTAGGGAGCGCTGCGTTCCGATGCACTGGATACGTACTTTGCGATCACCGCGAACCTGGGGACGCACACGTTCTTCATGATCTTCCTGCCGATATGCTTCTGGTTCGGGTACGCGGAGCTTGGTAGAGGGTATGCTCCGCCCATTCCCCTCAACGTCAATTACGTTATCGCGATGGCACAGATCCGTACTGACGCAGTTGTGGCCGTAGCTTGGTGCACGTCCTTGCTTCAGGTGTGTTCTTCAGCGGCTTCATGAAAGACTTCTTTTGGTAGTGCCCATTCTCTGCGCGTGCGACATGCACATGCCCGTCTACACGATTGTGGGGGTCTGATCCGTGCTGACGGCATCCGCAGTCTACCGCGACCTCTCTCACCGCCGTTGCATCGTATAACAATGGTATGCGCCTGCTCTACTATATTATATACAGGCCGTCCGTCTGATTGATCACGATGTAGTCTGGTTCGGCGGCCCTGGAATACGGCTTTCCGTCCACGCATAGCACCAATGCCGTCTCCGTCGCCCTGTACTTCCTGCTCCTCCTGCGCGACAACCCTTCCCTCCCGGACAACCAGCGCATCTTCTACATTGTCCTCGCGGCGCTCTACGCGACCTCCATCGTCGTCGGCCGCGTCTACTGCGGCATGCACGGGTTCCTCGACGTCATAATCGGCTCGTCTCTCGGCGTCATCCTCGCGCTCGCGGAATGGGTGTACGGCCCCGCTTCCAACCAGTTGATATGGTACGGCAATTGGGTGCCGCCGGTGGTCGTGACGCTCGCCGTCCTCGCGTTCGTCCGCATCCATCCGGAACCCGCGGATCCGTGTCCGTGCTTTGACGACGGCGTCGCATTCGCGGGGGTCGTCGTCGGCATTGAGGTTGGGCATTGGCATTACTCCAGGTCTTCGTTCGGTTGGAACACGCCCGTCCCCGGGACGGTGCCGTACAGCTACGAGTATGTGGGCCCCGTCATGACGCTGGCGCGATTCGCGATGGGGATCGCGATTATATTCGCATGGCGCGAGGTGGCCAAGTCGCTGCTGCTAAAGTATCTGCCGCCGCTGTTCCGGTTCATCGGGAGGATCGGACTTGCGCTGCCGCGGAAGCACTTTATCGACGCGCGGGAGTACAAGTCTGTCCCATCGCATCTGCCGGACGAGACGATACCGCCAATCGGGCAGCTGCCCAAGATGATACGCAGGGGCAGGTCGGATTCCGTGGGCCCGCAGAGCGCAGCGGATGCGTACGAGACTCTGGCGTTTCGAGAGCGCAAGCGGCGCGAGAGTCTCGGGCGCGGGAATGGCGGGAGACCGTCGAGCATCTCGCCTGTGCGCGCGCCGCAGAACGGGTTCGCGGCCGACCATGTGAACGGCGGTGTCGCGAACGGCGGCGGCAGCGGGGACGGTGTCTTGCAGGAGGAGGGCGCGCAGACGGTGGAGGCATACGAGAAGCAGGAGCGGGAAATGCTCAGCCGGATCGAGAAGCCGCGAGTCCGGTATGACGTTGAGGTTGTAACGAAGCTGTTGGTCTACAGCGGTAAGCTACCCCCTTAGCCGAGTCTCCACGGTAATTATATTTTCGAGTCGTTAGATAGTGATGCTGATACCAATCGATTTGGTAGGAATCGCATGGTGGGCGGTAGAGGGAGCGCCTATTCTGTTCGAGCTGGTAGGGCTGGGTTCCGGTTCACCAACAGCTGAGCAGTAGTTGCGACTGCGACCGCCACTCGAGGGCTTGCATGGACCTGCTGGCGGGTTTTCGCCGCGCAGTACATATGTGTAATGATACATACTTCGCATATAGGGGTGGTAGTGGGGCCACGGCTGGAGAGGCCGTGGTGTAATGGCGGCGGTAGTAAGTGCTTGGTATATATTTCCTCGACGGCATCGCAGGCGTTTTGTGCGAGACCAGGCATCTGTTTCGTTTTGTCCGTTACCTTTTATCGTTATGTTGCTACTTGGCAATGCTTGGGACTTTCAGTTAAGCTCGATTCAGTGTATTTGTACGAACTCCATGAATTGAATTATAGTCGTGACAAGGTGAAGATATTAATATATTGTGAATTGGTCAAGTTGGTCTATATGGTAGATTCGAAACCGGCGATACAGCGCACCGCATTCTATAAATCTGCTCCAATAATCTATATACACATACACGAGGATACTCTACCCGTGATATGGCTGACACACCTACGTCGCCGCCTGCAGCTTCTCCCCCTCTAGCAACCGCTCAATCGCCGCCTTGACCAACCCGCTCTCCGCAGCCGGCACATTGTCCACGCGCTTCTCAGCCTTCGGCAGATCCTTGAACTCCACCGGCAGCACGTCCGCGAACTGGTACCCAAAGATATCCTTGAGCGCCAGGTCGACGGCATGGCTAAACTTGGCTGGGTGCGCGGTCGATAGACATATTTGGTAGTTGAGCGAATTGCCGGATGACTCTGCGGACTCGATGTGTCGTAGCGCGGCGGTGACGCCCACAGCGGAGTGCGGGTCGAGGATGTAGCGGGCGGGTTCGACGCCCACATATATCGTGCGAATCGTTTCGACGGTCTAGTCCACACATCAGTCTGTTAGCGTCTATATCTATCTTTCCGCCGGTGTATACGGCTGGACCCAGAGAATAGTGAAGGATGTATGGGTAGAACGAGTACCCACCTGTTCGTCAGACACGCGCTCGCTCTCAAAGTCCTCCCGCGCGAGCTGCAGCATGGCGTCGGTAACCGAAAACCCACGCTGGGCCTTGAGCGACGCCATCATATTCTTCACATGCGCGCTAGCACCCGCCTGCCGTGCCGCCAGGTCGTCCGTCGCCGCCGTCTCCTTCTCGAAGGCGAGGTACCACAGCAGCCGCTCAAAGTTGCTCGACACGAGGATATCCATCGCGGGGCTCAGCGTCTCCTTGACGCCCGACGGATGCGCCTTGGCGCCGTCCGCTGCGATTCCACCTTCCGCCTCAGCGGGACTGGCGGTGTGTATCTCGTACCGTCCGGACCGCCAGAAGCGGTTGAGGATGTCGTTTTCGTTTGTCGACACGACGAGTTTGTCGATCGGGAGGCCCATGCGCTTGGCGAAGTAGCCGGCGAGGATGTCGCCAAAGTTGCCCGTGGGGACGACGAAGCGTGGGCGGAGGGTCGAGTCCAATTGGCATGATTTTCGGAGAGCAAAGTACGAGTGGAAGTAGTAGACGATCTGTGCGAGGATGCGAGCCCAGTTTATCGAGTTGACCGCGCCGAGTTTGTGCCGGGCGTTGAAGTCCGCGTCAGCGAAGAGTTCCTTCACGATGTCCTGACAGTTGTCAAAGGTCCCCACGGCGGCCAGGTTGTGCACGTTCGCATCCAGCACACTCGTCATCTGGGCCTCCTGGATCGGCGAAATCTTCCCCTTGGGATGCAGGATGAATACTGAAATGTCCTTCTTCCCTCTCAACCCGTAAATCGCCGCGCTACCCGTATCCCCGCTCGTCGCACCGATCACTGTCAAAACCTCCCTCTCGCTGCCGCTCTTCCCACGGTTCCGCCGCTCGAGAAAATACTCGAACAAGTTCCCGACAAACTGCAGCGCGACATCCTTGAACGCAAACGTCGGCCCATGGAAGAGCTCGAGCAGATACAGATTCTTCTCCGGCAACAGCGGCACGAGCGGCGTGACGGCCGGGTGCCGGAAAGTAGCGTAGGACCGGTGGATAAGCGTCTTGAGGTCCTCAGCGGGTATCTCGGATGGCGAGATGTACGCGGAGAAAATATTGAACGCGAGTTCCTGGAACGTGAGATCCGCCCAGGCGGTCTGCCAGTCGGCTGGAAGCGCGGGGATGGCCTCGGGGATGAAGAGGCCGCCGTCGGCCGCGAGGCCCTTGAGCACCGTATCCTCGAAGGAGAACTGCAGGGGGGGACGGCAAGGTACGTTAGCGTGGGTTGCACCGCATGGTCTATAGGAATGCACGATAGTGAGAGGCTGTACGTACGCCGGACGAGCCTCCGCGAGTGCTCAGGTACGATTGCGGGGAAGCCATGTCGGCTCGTTTGTTCGTTCGCCTGTCCGCTGGTGGCGCGATGGAATGAAATGCGATGGATGCGATGCTGTGGCGGGGCGCGGGGCCGGTTTTTGCTATGCGTGCCTGACACTAGAACTCACTCACTCAACCTGCTCGCATAAACTGCGGGGTCACGTCAGTCTCCAGCGGGGCGATCGGGTAGTATGATATCAGACAGCTCGAGCTAGTTTGCAGTCCATGAAGAAAGAGAGGACTTACTCCGCGGGGTATTTATACGTTACCGGCCCTCGGTCAATGCGCACGGGAAGCGAATCATGCAGACGATGCCACGGATCGAGTGGTGCGATGGGGGCGAGTTTGTCTGCGCCGAACCGGAGCTTTTCGCCAAAACCAGCGGCCCACAGGCCCTGCACATATGCATGACATCAGGCACATCTGCCCGGCTGGCCAATGCCGTCCGGTCGTCCAGCCTCGCTACCGCATGAATCAGGTCCGCTAATACGTATTCCTCGAGCTGGGAAGCTAGCTGGGAGCTGGGAGCTAAAGCACGGCGCTGCATGGCACGGCATGCAGGACACACAGACTAGCTCGCAGGCTGCTGATAGACACCTCTTCTTCTATTCGATTGGCTGTAATACAAAAAGTATCGGAAGAAGAGGAAAAGATAAAGATAAAGGATAAAGGAAAAGCACTAGTCCACACGAAGGGTATCAAGCCGAGACCAACGGCGTCGCTAACACAAGGAGAGAGAGAGAGACACCATATAGTACATGTACAAAAGGTGAAGAAGAGTCGAAGAAGAAAAAGCATGAGGGCTAATAAAACAGAAGCCGAAGAAGAGAAAGGAAACAATAGTGAACGTGTTCAGAGGTAGAGACCGTCAGGAATAAGAGAATCGAACAGAGAAGAGAACTGGCTACTCAAGTGCTGCTGCTTTCCAGGATGCAATTCGTGTCGGACCTGGGCTGTAGGATGAAGTAAGGAAAAGGGAAACAAAAAGGGTGGCGCTACAAATACACAATGCCTGTTTCCATCGACCCGCCAGTCGAGAGGGCATGAGAATAGGAAACAAAGAAAAGGAAAAAGGAAAGGGTGACAAAAGACGGAATCGCAAAGATAGTGGGTGAGATTGTTTGGATTTTTTTTCTTTTCGGGACGAAAGCTTTCAACTGGAAACAAGGGAACACAAAGATGGTAGTCATGATCCGTTACAAGCCGTGAGCTTTCTATAGAAGGAAGAAAGTAAAGAAGGCAGAGAAAAGGGGGAAGACGGCGACCGCTCGCTCTCGCGCGAGGACCGGGTGAGTGCGCGCGTGCGCGCTTTTGCTGGTCAGGTAGAGGTAGTTGGATGGGTGGGTTCGAACGTATATACATTATCGATTAGGTTTCGCAGCTGTAGTAATCTATCAATGCGCATCTAGAACAGAAGTTAATGAAACCACTGAGCTTTTCGGTGACGGTTACCGTTTCGAACTCGGCTGGTCCAGATTGGCATCGGACCCCTTTCCGCCAATCCCTCGTTCGGGCGACGAGCTGCTCTTCTCGTTGACATCCTCGTCACCGAAACCCCCTTCGCTTTCCCGCTCGATTGTTGACGCCCAATGTTGCGGCAGGCATACACATACGAGCTGCACAGAAGTTAGTAACCTTCATCTCTAAACGTAATAAAGGCAACATGTAAAAACTCACCGGGAACGCCTTCACATCTGCTCCTAATGTGGGATCATTCTGCTCCGGGTCTGTCTGTGCGGACAGACCGCTGTCCCGTTGATTTCTCCGGCCGACGTAGTCTTCCGCCCGTCCACTGATGCGAACGCCAGTAGCCCAGCCGTCGTCCCAGATACCTAAAACTCGCAACATGTCTCCTCTCTCTAGCTCAAACTCATCCTTTGCACGCGGGGCATACGCCCACAGCGTCGCCACATCATCACCGGGTTTAATACTGTCGCCCGAATAATAGTCCTGTAACATAAAAATTTAGTACATGTGCGTGACACGCTGGCCGATGGGTTTATCCGCGCGCTCACCTTGAAAGCCGAGAGTTGTTCAGACTGCGAGCTTGGATTATACATCGGTGACGATACGCCCCGGTTCTCGGATAACGGCGAGTTGATCGTGTTGTCAAGCATCGAGGAGCTTGATAGCGAAACCGTCCGGGCGCCTCTCGGGGGCGGTTGCAATTTTTCGCCGTATGGAGCGGGTGACGACGAACTGTATCGCCCGCGTACGTTTCGGTTGCCACGTGTTGAAGGCGTGCCGCCGCCGGTTTCACTGGAGGTATTGTTATTCTCCAGCGCAGACATCCTAGCTATTCTATTGCTAGGGAGGGCTTCGTACCCGTCTCCGCGATCCGGGGGCTGATACACCATCTGGCCTTGTTCCAATGTCCTACGGTGGGGCGACGGCTGGTTGAAAACCGACGAGTCCCTCTCCCGTCTTCTTCTGCGTACAAAGCAGAGGATCAAAAACGCCAATGCTACCAGTGCCGCAATTCCACCAATCGTGATTCCTGCGATCGCTCCGCCGGATAGTCGATTGTTCGACACGGGTGCTGCTGTCGCACTCGCCGCGGGTTCGGTACTCGTGCCCGATGGCGTCGCCGTCACGGTGGTGGTGAACAAGGGCGGCAGGGAGGTCGTCGGCGGTAGTCGGACGCCATTGCATTCGCTGAGGTCGACATTGTAGCAACACGTATCCGTCGCATTCGGTGAACTCGAGCCGCAGTAGGAGCACAATCCGGGAAGGTTGTCGCTAGTTCAGAATGTTAGATGAAAACAGCATTCGTCGGATCTGAGAGTGTGGCTGCATACCTGTAACCGCAGTTTTTGCTCTCGTTATCGATAGCAGGAATGCACTTGCCACTCAACGAGTCGGCCGGCAGGGCACAGATCGTGAAATCCGAGCGGATTTGGTCGGTCTTGTCGAGTCTTGTTGAATTGCAAATGGCAGGATCGGACACAATTATCTGTTCGCTTGTAGCGAATTGCGCCTATGTGAAATATTAGCCTGAGATCCAGGAAAAAGAGCGTTTAGGAAATCAACATACACAGCTGTCCGCACACAGCGCCGCAACCCCGCCGCCGTTCGACTTGCATTTCGAGGCCGAATCCTGCACCATACGATTGCAGAGGACGCTGGTCGTAAACCTGGCGTATAGACTGGCCGTATTTGATAGGTTTAGGCTCTGGCAGCCGAGCAAGTCTTGGAATTTCGACTGGGCATATTGATCCGTGATGTATGTCGCGAACTTCCTGTCGAAATCTTCTGTGTTCGAAACGAACGCCAGGAAAGGACTGCACACAGACACCGGTTAGCTTTGTACATGTACATCTGGGAAATGGCGTTGGACTTACAATAACCCGGAGCTATCCGTCGACACGAACGAGCCATTGAAGGCCGGACAAAGCCGCGAGGAGGAAAGAGGTATGCATGCAGCGGACGTCGATACAGCGCCGAGGAGGGCCGCGACGGCCACTCGGAGAACTGTGGGCATGCCTACCCACAAGATCTATAGAACTCAAACAAAAAAACAACTACACACAGTAGACACGCGTGCACTCAACGGCAGATTCGGAGAACGAAACGAAGCAATGGTCGTAGGGTCAGAAGCGATCGTGGTGAACGAAATTAAGAAAGAAAGAAAAACGAAGGCGGACGCAAAACGGGACTTTTTGCTGGTCGAACAAGGGCGAAACAGGTGTCGATAACGATCGTAAGAGAAGCAGGCGCGGAACAGTCGGATCCGTCGAATTCGGTGATTGGAAAGACGTCGGCGCGGAAGAAATGTGTCGTCAGAGTACGAGCGAAGGGACGAGATCGAGAAGGATACGATGCATCGAAAACAAAGCGAAGACTGCAGGATGTAGAAGTAGAAGCAAATGAGCGAATGGCTTGCTGGTCCCGGGAAATATCGATCGATCCTGGATTCGGGAGGCCGATGGAGAGGGCGACCGGGGCGGCGATTTTAGTTGGAGAGGTTTAGTGTCCGTCCGTCAGTCAGGCCGTCAGTCTGCGAAGCCGCGATGGACGCTGGTGGATCAAGTTGGTGAAGCTGGCGTGGGCGGCGACGAGTTGAGACATGCGGGCAGGTCGATGGCCGCGGGTGAGGAGCACGCCGGTGATCGAGATCGGTGGGCAGGCCGTCGAATCAAAGCGCCGCGGCTGACTAACACGGAGGATGCTAATTAAAAGAAATATTAAAGCCCGTCGACGGCCACGAAGAAGAAGAACAAGAATAATAAAAGAGGGAAAGGGCACTCTCGACGGTGTGCGCAGGCTGGTGGTGGGAGGAGGGCGCTGACGGTGCAGCACGCGCAGGAGCGAGTATACGAGGAGCAATGAAAGGAGGCTTTCTTTTTTCAGGCGACTTGACCAGCCTCTCTGCTTTTCTCCTCTCGCGCGAAGCCTCTCTTGAGGCCTTGGACCTTGGACCTTGGACTTTGGACTTTGACCTTGACTCCGGCTGGCTCTGTCACTCGCCCACTCTCGCTCACGCACTCAGCCCGTCACTCACCACTCTCGGAAGGACGCACCCGAGGCTCAGGCTGGTTGTTCTGAGGCTGTAGCTGCTGCGTGATGTGACGTGAACGCAGTACTTCGTGCGTACAGTAAGTACGTGCTGTCGCCCGTCGTGGTGATCCTACGCCGGAGCAGCGACTCTTGATGGCCGGCGCTTGTTCACACCAGCTCGCGACCTGGTTGGGAAAAAAAAGGGTCTCGATCGAGATGACGGTTGAATCTTCGCTGTCCAAATGAACAGTTCTGCCGCAGTCGACGACGACCCCTTTTGATTGGAGGCCGGATCCCTCACCGCCGTCCCTTGAGGAAGCGAAGGTTTTATTAGACCGGAGTCAGAAAAAGAAGAAAAAGCAGCGGCGGGTCGGTCGGTCAGGAGGGCCGGCGGGCTTCGTGCTCTGCCCTCTCCTGCTTTTTGTTATTTTGATTGATTCCTTCCTTGTGGAACGAAATCTGGTTGATTTGATTGATGATTCGGGCTCCGAATGGGTGGGGACATAATAACTATAAGACGCACCACATATTAACAATCAACATGCAGACAGCACTCCACCGTGCATGCTTCGTCAGGGCGGCGGGTGATGCGACCAGTCCAATCCGGCTAGCCCGGGGCTTCGTCCTGCACCACCGTCCCCTGCCGGCCTGGGTGCTGGCTGATGCGACTCTTCGTGCCGTCCGTCCTTTCCTCCCTTTTTGCTGTGCATCGTAATTGAAATCCCGAGCGAGATGCACGAAAAGTTCCCCTTTTCTTTCCGTAGCAATCGCCATCGGCTTCTTCATGCCATTGGCCGGCCCTAAAAGTTGACGTCTGGGGCCGAACTATCGATCATGCAGCGGACACGTTTTAAAGCTCTCGAAGGGCAAGGCGCGCATGAAGACCAGCCATGCAATGGCACCTGCGCGTGCATGTTCGCCTCGCTGGAACATCCCGAGCCATGGCAGCCGTCCCATGTCTGCAGCTCGCCTGCTGCGTGCTCGCTCGCAGAGCGCTGGCCGTTGGTTTGTTCATGCGCGCGAGCTAGCCAGGCCAGCGAGCGAGCGACCAACCGATCGGACCAACAATCGATAGGATACAACCGTCTCAGCTGGGGTCTCGTCTCATCTTGTCATTTCTGCCTGCCAGCTCCAGCAAAAGCTTCGCCCACGGCTGTCAGTTTCGAGTTAGCAGCTGGTCGGTCAGCCCAGGGCCTCGAGGGAAGCGAATTGTAAATTTGTCTGAGCATGGCGCGCGGGATAATGCAATGCTTGCCGAAATTTCAAGGGATTGCTCTCGACCAGCTTGGGCATTCTTACCCGATCCAGCCAAGACCCGGCCGTGAGCGACGCGTTCGCTGAACTCAGGAACCGGATACGAATCGCGGGAGTTGGTTGGTTGGGCCGGACAAGGGCTCTCGCTGGCACGCCTTGCTGACGATAGGAGCCGGTGAGATACGATAACTGATACGATGGCCTCTTCGGATAAGGTTGGAAGGTCTGTGGAAAACCGCCGGCGAGGGTCGAAGAGGGGACGTTCAATCGGTCGGTGGATTTGTGTGTGCCCAGGGCGCCGGATCGGGCTGGGCCTGCGGGGGAGGCCTTGAGGGCTGCAATGCACGCCGATGTACGGCGCCCGTTCCGGCAGTCGCAATCCCAACGGCCGCCTCGAGCCACGGACAGATCATTGCTGAACCTGCCTCTTCGCGATGCACAGCTGTGGCGTATCGTCCATGAAGTTTATCAACGTCGAGCCGCCGGTGGTTCTCGCCAATGCGATGTGTCGAGTCGAGCGAGCTTGCTTGAACTCGCGCTTGCCTCCTCGCGCACACATTCACACATATTGCAAGCACAGGCTGTCATTTCAGCCGGTGGAATCCGCCCACCACAATGCAACCGGGGCGTTCGCAACTTGCGCAATTGTAATTTGCCCCTCGGACGGCAGTCCCTCAACAAAGCTCGAGCTCGAGCTCTCGATGTCAATCGACCGTTTCGCCGTTTTCCCGTTATTACTGTTTCACTCGCGGAGGCTTAGCTGCGAAATAACCAGTCGTTAGCGTATAATACGTATTAATACAGCTCGCGGTCGATATCATCGAACCCTGGCGAGCTGTCCCGCAGCTCCTTTTACGATGCCATCATTATATCCCAATGGATGCCGATGCCGCACAAGGAGCAAGGGATTCATTCTCGCGTACATGCACATACATACGATAATGTAATGCACATTGCATACGGACTGTAATTGTGTACCCCTTCCTCGCAGCGAGGGCCCAACCGCCAGATGCGCCAGCCCTGCAGTGCGGTTTTGCGAAATTTACTCTCTGAGGCAAGCTCAAGCTGCAATGCATGCACACCAGATGCAGCCGGCACATTATTGCAACAGCAGCCCAAGGCCTCGTCTCGAATCGAATCCAGACACGGTGGCTGTTGAGCCGCAAGCGAGCAGTTAGCTCTGGCGATCAAGAGTCCATAGACGCTGCGGCGGGCGCCACGCAGTAGCCGGCGTAATTGCAAACGCCGGTCAGCTCAAGCTCGGCTCCGAACTAGCCACTCACCATTCGAATTCGAGCAGTCCAGCACTCAGAGTGCTTAGTTTAGCTCTGCGTATGGCGTCTTCACTCTCGTGAGCTACCAATCGCACATTCCACAGGCACTGTGTATAAAAGTCGATGCGTGCGCACTTGGCTAGCTCTGCAGATCGGTGCCGTTACCCGCGTCCGCCGTGGGGCCATTCTTTCTGGAGATGTGGTTGCACTTGCGCATGTGCACTTTGCAACCGGTCCAATCGCCGTGTGATCTATATATAGAGTGCCGACTACATTGCATCGAGCTAGACCCAACGCACAGTCGCTGCAGTCTAGATCTGTGCGCGCGCACATGCGGACGGTATCACGAATCATTTTATCGACAGGTCAGGAGTGAGTATTAATATAATTCAGGTACCAGCGCTGCTTAGTGACCTGGTTACCCGCGGTTGCCGTACATAGCTGCTATAGCTTCTCGAAGCTTACGGCCGGCGTAAGGGGCATCCCGTGTGCCAGCAGCACTGAAATGTAATTGACGTTTCAGCAAGGGCTGACGTTCCGGGTCACCGCCACCACCAGCCGCGATACTTTAATATATCAGAATCGGCACAGGTCGAAACGTGTCTGGACGTTTTCTGCCAGTTGCGTGCCAAGAGCGCCGTGCAGACTGTGGCCCGTCACGGTGCCATCCGCTGTTGAAAGTATTCCATTGCAGATGCTAGACATGATGTCTCTCTGTTTGGTGTTTTCAATAAATGCCTCGCTAAATTCAAAACTGCGGGAGGGCATCTGATAAGGCATCCCTCTCAAGCTGTGTCGAAAATAAATGATATCTGCCGCACGTTATATAACTATTCCGCCGGGCAGCTCCCGGCGTTATAATATATCTTATATATAATTATATTGGCTGGCACCCACTGAAATCCCGTCACGATATCGATATCTGTTAGATCTAGGTCATTCTTGTAGACGACCAGGTTGACGAACTAGATTATAGGCATGCATGTACACGATGTGTGTGTGTGTGTGCACGTGTATACTTGTACACTGACAGTACAGCAGTCTACCTCGCGAGACAAGATATTTTTGTAATAATATACTCCTTGATTGTAACCAAAGCCAGTACTTAGGCCGGCATTGCAGTAGGTTCGCGAGTTTGTTTTCTCTTCGGTTAAGTTCAAGTCACGGTCTCGAAGCAAACACCTCGCTGTGGTCGTGCATAGAATACACGTGGTAGTTATCTCAAGCTCTTGATTGTAGACGTATATAGACCACTGTGAAATTTAACTCCCTCAATGAGTTTTTACACACGAATCTGATGGTGCTATAGTTGCTGTCCTTTGATACATCTACACACAAAACCACACCTACACACACTATCATCACGCGATCAAAGCATCCTCAAAAGAACACAACCTGCCTACAGAAGAAATCATCCGCCATGTACACGCCGAAAGACCACCTCTTCGAAGCGGCCACAGAGCTCTCGGCCGTCCTCTCAAAGCTGGAAATCGCGCATGCAGTCATCGGCGGAACCGCCCTGCTGCTCCTTGGCTCGGACAGATCTACTCGCGTCAGTATAATACGCAAACACTGCGCGAAAACGCACAGCGCCGTACTCCCGATGCTGACAGTCTAGCGATACTTTAGGACGTCGACATCCTCGTAGACGCGCCGTGCACGAAAGTCCGAAGCCTCGTCCTTGAGAATAGTAATCGCTTCACCGAGAACGATGATCTAAGCTTCGTTTACATGAACGTATGCTCGAATACTACATACCAATCCAGAGCCCGCAATACGCATGCTGACGAGCTAATTCAAATAAACAGGAGGCAGGCGACGTCATAGTCCCATTCGGGATTCTACAGCACGGGCAGCAGAGCGCCCTCCGAATGCCGGACGTCCACACTGCGCCGATATTGGTGGTCGACAAAAGTGAGTTCGACCTAAGTAATATACCCATACTCGGCCAGACGCGAAATTAACACCGGATGCTCACTGCTTGCTAGTTCCGATCATCCACCCGTCGTTACTCATCTGCCTGAAAATGTCCCGATGGAGCTGGATGTCCGACTCCAACAGACCGGCGTCCGCGCTCAAGGCCCAGGGAGACCTGACGGACATCATGTTCCTGTTGCGCTGGCTTGTCGAGAAGGGCGAAAGGATAAACTTTCACGACATAGACGAGGACAGGCTGGAGAAATGCATGCGGGGTTTCCAGAAGTTGAGAGCAAAGTATCCGGAAGCGGACGAGATGCTGAAGGCTGTTCTAGACTAAATGCATGTATATACGTACATAATTTATTCTGATCGTATACTGCCCACGATAGCCGTACACGTGGGCTTGAGAGGCGAATAGGACTAGTAGTATACTGTTGATATTTTTTTAAATACAACACGTCGATACACGCACCCCACATCTATCTTGTTGCGAGCTACTATGAGCTATTATCGTGACCGGGTCCTGTTACAGAAAATAAAAATAAAATTTCTAGGCCAGAATTTGCCGATTAAAAATAGAAGGCAACAGCCCTGCGATATCTTACTCCCAGCGCAAGCGGAGACTCCTTATATTCATATCTCGAAAATTGATACCTCCCACTAAATCACCACAAACCTGTGTGTTGCCAGCCAAAAGCGTCGGCGCTAGACGCCTGCCAGAAGTAGATATTCGCCTATCAAGACAGCCGTCCAAAAAATAGCAAAAAAGAATCTCAAAAAGACAAAAAGTAATGCGGTGAGGGTGGATCGAACACCCGACCTTCAGATTTAGTGACTGAGTAACTTCAGTCTGACGCTCTCCCAGCTGAGCTATCCCCGCTGTTATCTGTAAGATGCATCGAAATTGTAGTCCAGATAGGCGTGAACTCTGGCTATCCGCGAATACTTGCGTCGGTTCCAGAAGCATCTTGGTCGTCATCAAGAGCGTCATAACTGTGTATTATTTTTTGCGGTCGGGGACCAGATCTACAAACTTCCTCTACGTATACGTATATAATAATTGGTAGATCGTGAGTCTGGTTGCTGCATATCTGTTCATCTTGCGGATGGCGGCCATGCGCAACGCAGTGCGTCGTTGCAACTGCGCACCGCTCTTTCGTCACCTCATGTTGCGGCCCATCAAAAAAAATTTATATATAAAGGACAAAGGCACACATCACTTCCTCCGATAAACTTATGGACTAACATCTCCACCTCCTCCCAAACTACCGCACATCGCCTTTTGCAGTTATTTCCACCAACCTCAATCACGAACCTACCCGCGAATGTGTGTACGCTCTGGAATTTTCACCGACCAGGCATGGGAAGGTCTTGGTTCAGCAGTGTGGCACCTTCCTAGGAAGTAGACGCTATTACCATGACCGTTGCGGTGCACTATTCCGAACATCTCTATCCCATCCTCCAGAATCTTCAGTATGGACCTCGCCCTCAAAATCGTGGGAGCAGCAGAGTCCAAAGAACAGGCAGATTCTTGCAGCGAATCTGGGCGGCAAGCCTGTAACAATGACGACAACTACTATGAACCTCCATAATGTAGTCTGCTCGAATACTAGCCGATAAAGTGAGCTATATCTCCATTATCCCAATGTTCGTACCATGATTGCTGAAAAATACCGCTTTTAGAAGACATGGCCAACCGTCGCGCCGGTTGTCACCCGCATAGACAACACGAGAAAAAGATAGCCGAGTTCATCGATCGATGCTTAAGTTCCCAGCGGCCTGTGCCTCATGTGGATACACGGCTCGAATGTGCCACTCACCATCTGGTTGCACGGTTGGCAGATCGAGCTTTATGCACGTACTCGCCTGGGCACCGTCGCCCGAGGCCTCCTGGACGAGAGGATATGTCACTCACTCAAACCAACGTGAGTACTCCCGATCTAGCATCGAATGGACTAAACACCTGCAGTACGATTCCAGGCTGATGTAGCAAGCACGCTGACTCTGGGTTGTGCATCTAGGTTAAGGACATGAAGCCGCCGCCGCCTTCGTCATCGGCGCTCCTGTCAACGTCTGGACGGGGAGGCTACGAGCCAACCGTCCCGCCCACTAGGCCTTCAAAGGCATGACATCGCCGGAGCGCAGTCGTCATCGCTGATCCATTAAAAAAATATTTTAATCACGATTCAATAATGCCCCATTTACGCTTGTGGGTGTCCTCAAACACGGTGCGGAAGTAAAAAAAAACATGAACATGGCAACGTTATAGCCTCGTCGTCAACATTGGCGGCCGAGCGCGGGAAGCCGCCAAAGCCTCGCAGACCCGCTGCGGGACAGTTACCGCATCTTGCCTTGACTATAGCTCCATCGATGCGCAGAGGAAGGGATGGAACAGAGGCGAAGACTGGGCCATTCTAGAGGGTTCAACGCCATCCCGCACGGTCTGATTCTGAATATGTACATATTCATAGCGTTCGTCCTGCACCGTTCTCCGGTGGTATGCTTTAAAATCCGCCGACGGAGGTGGGTCGCCGACTCTGCACGACCGAGATGACAATGAAGGCTCATCATGATATAGCGGATATCTTGTTCCTCCTCCATTGGATGGCTGCAAACGACGAAAGGATATATTTGGCGGCGGGTGAAGAAAAGGAGAAAGAGCGGTACGAGCAGACTTTCGACAAGCTACGAATGAAGTCTGACAAGGCAGAAAAACTGCTCAAAAGCTTAGTTGATAAGCTTGGCCATATATATACGAACTAGAGTACCACGACAGTCGAACTCAGATCATGTATCTATTCGTTGTCTTGTATTATTATCGTACATTTAAATTATAGGCACTTGGCCATTCTACTAGTAGCAATAATGCAAAACAGTCCTGGAACTGGATACAAGACTTCAGTACGTATACTGATGTGTATTATCCAGGCTAGTCCACAGTGTATGTGAATAAAAACTTGATCAGTTTGGCCCGATACACCTCATCCGGGCCGTCAAGTTCCCATCCCTCGATCACTTTGACTGCCTCAGCCCGCCTTCTGTGAAAACTCTCCTCCCCCTCCCCCTCTTCTTGTGGCACCCATATCTTGCCACCGGGATCAGGATCCTTATAAATCGCCGACACAATGAGCGCTAGTAGATACCGACGTGGTAAAATTTGATGGCTCGAATTTCTGGGATAATCCTCTAGACATTTGATGAGTGAGACGCAGAGCTGCGGCAGCTTCGGCCGAAGCAGCGTGTGGCTCGGGTCGAAGGGCGACGGGACAGCGTAAGCATCGTTGCCTGTGCTAGAGAGGTGTACGAGCGACTCTGGGAGTAGATGAATAGGCGTAGGGACACGCTTAGGATCAGCGTCATTGGTAAAGTAATATCCGGAGATGCCAATCGTTCCTTTGCATTCATCCCCGAGCGACGGGTCAACGCGCCTCCACGTCGATTGGGTTTCCAGGAGCTTGGCCGCTTCCTCGATTTGCGAGTCTTTGACGACGAAATCGAATACCTGGATTGATGTTTTAGTCAGCGGCCGAACTCATGATGCGGTGATATATAGTGAACAGAGAGAAGCGTACGCATATTACTTCAGGATAGCCATGTTGCTGGAGGACCTGGCTACCCCATTCTATAAGGGTAATGCCGTGGTCGAGGAGCAAATTTGTCGCAGGGCCGAAGCGCTCCATTAATAGCGCAGCTTTTGATTTATTGCTCATGACTCCTGTAAACGTTACGGTAAATTGTATTTGCCGGTGGCCGGTACAATATGATCTGATCTGATCTTGAGGGAGGTCAAGACTGAGGATGTGATGTAGATGTATGTAGATGTTGATGTAGAAGGCGTCTGACTTGCGAGACAAATTGATGTTGATGTATGTGAAGTAAGGAAAGAGTGTGTTAGGCATCGGTGGTGCTCTGTTTATTTATAGGTCTCGCGACAGACTTCGTTTGTGGGCATCCGGCTACTTGCCAGCTAAACACCAAGCGAGCCACACGCGCGCTTTCGCCTCACGTGGGATTGACAGAGGACGATATTTTGAGCGTACATAGGCCTCTAGCTATCTAAGTACTTTTTCGAAGAGCGGATGAAATTCAGAAACAGTAGAAAAGAGCAGTAGCTTCGCACTGGTACCCAAATCTGCCCATGGATCCAAAGCATCGCCAGTCGGATGCAATGGACTTTGGAGGAGTTGACTATGTGTTATTTTGCGAGGCCCAAAACGAGCTAACGGCCACTTCGAAGCTGGTCAACGGTACTTGACGAAGTTAACTGATAAAGCTGCCGAGTAAGATTGTACTTAAAAGGCCCTGCACATGTATGATTAACAAGGTTGGCTGAATTATGGGTTTTCGTGGTCGTTGCACGTAACGTTTGCCGGGGCAGTTGACAGCTTGTGTGGCGTTTGTCGGTGAGGCGCAAATTCCGCCAGCTTGAGCTTGCCGCATTCGGCACAACCGCAGATTTCAAGCATCTTCAACATCCTCCGTCGACGACCACTCTCCAAGCTGATTGCCCCGTCTACCGCCATGGTGAAGCGCCGACAAGAAGACGACTCGGTCGCCGAGTCCGAGCGACCGATTCCGCAAAACGGCACCGGCAAACACGCCGCTCCCGCCGACCAGAACGAAGATGAAGACATGGTATATACAATCCTTCCAGCCACAGCTAGCCAACGACTTCACTGAAATCGGGATATGGGTGCTAACAGTAGCTGTATAAAAGTCCTCCGGCTCAGACGGCGACGACAAGGAGATTGTAAACGTCGACTTTGAGTTCTTCGACCCTCAGGACCACGACTTCCACGGCATCAAGCTGCTGCTGCGCCAGCTGTTCGACGCGGACGCCACACTGCTCGATCTGTCGGCGTTGACGGATCTGATACTCGCGCAGAAGCTGGTCGGGAGTACCGTCAAGGTCGACGGGCGGGAGGGGGACCCCTATTCGTTTCTTACCGTCGTCAACCTGAACATGCACCGGGTATGCGCATATTTTGGGAGAAGTCATTGGAAGCTACAGTGCCGTGGCTGACGGGTCATATACCGTGGATAGGGAGATGCAGCTGTGCAATCACTGGTGTCGTACCTCCTAGAGCGAAGTGCTGGCGCCCCGCTGGAGCCTCATCTCCGGACCCTCCTCGCCGACCCGAACCCCTCCAGCAACACGGCAATCGTGCTCTCCGAGCGCCTGATAAACATGCCCGCCGAGATCTCACCGCCGTCGTACAAGATGCTGCTCGAAGAAATCGGGCTCGCCGTCGAAGACGTTAGTGCCCCACCTTACTATCTATAAATCTAGCTGAATGCTGATAGAATCTATAGAATGAACCGTACACATTCACCCACTACCTCCTCATCTCCAAAGTCTACGCGGAGATAGAATCAAAGCTGGAAACCCCAGACGGCCCCTCCCGCCCCTCGAAACGGCACAAGTCGAAAAAACTCTTCTCCTCAAAATCCGCCTCGTCCTCAACATCACTCTCGCAAACCTTCAACTTCCACCCGGAAGACGAGATTTTTCTATCCCGCGCGACGGGCGACAACGGCGCTCACGCCGTGTACCGGTATAAAACCGAGGTCCCCGAGGAATCAGCGGACGCGAAGCGCGCGTTTCAGGATTTCGGGATCCTGCCAAAGGTGTGTGGTCATCTCAAGCCCCCCTTCATTAAACCCGCGGGCCGCCTGCGGGTACCTTAATATATTTCGTGTCTCCGTGTCTTGGATTTTAATTAACGGGGTCCCGTTTGTGATGTGATATTCAGGGCCGGATGATCCTGCTGTCCCGCGATGCGTTTGTATCTGCCGTGGAAGGGATGCAGCCGTCGACGTGATAATGCTCGCAAGTATAAACAACATCCACGCACTCAATAGGTGCCAGCCGGCATGGGATATTGACGTTCCGCATATATGAATGTTACGTGTACGATAAGATTAGATAAAAGCTACCTATATACCAGATTCCATATCATAAAATACGTATCATCTCGTATATACAAAAGTTCTAAAACGCGGCCAAAATACTATATACACCTATATGCATGATCTTCATGACGGTAATTGCCAAGCGAGCACATATACAAAGAAAGGGAAGGAAAGAAGAAAAGGGCTGAAGCTACTTTTTCCGCGTCAGACCCTTGCGTGCGATCTGTTCTAGGCCCTCCTTGGCCTCCGAGTCTGGGAACATGCCGATCGCTTCTATCGCCTTCCGCGAGAAGCTCTCCGCCAGCTCCCGCGTCCGCTCCAACCCGTTGCTCTTCTGCACCATCTCCCACGCCTACACATCGAATGTTAGCATCTTGTCGCGAATATAATTTATGATACAGTGGACGGGGTTAATAGCGGAGCTGACTCACCTTATCGACGTCGCCCGCTTCTGCGAACTTGCGGTTGATCATCGGTCCGAGTTCTTCGTACTGCTCCCACGCGAACAGCACCGGCGCCGTCGCCAGCCCGAGCTTCAAGTCCGCCTGCGCGGGCTTGCCCAGGTCGCTCGACGCAACGGTGTAGTCGAGCAGGTCGTCCACGAGCTGGAACGACAGGCCCAAGTTCTTACCGTACAGATACGCTGCGTCCGCGACGTCCCGCGTGCTGCCGCCGAGAATGGCGGCCGCGCGACAGGACTTTGATATCAGCGAAGCGGTTTTCAGATATGTCTTCTGAATATAGTGCTCGAACGCCGCGGGGGAGTAGCGCAGCGGCGGTCCGCGGGCGTCGCCGGAGGGTGAGGTTGCGCCGTTGTGCAGCTGCATGAACTCGCCTTCAACGAGGTTTGCGATGACGGTGGCGAGCAGCTCGACGACTTCGGCGTCGCGCAGGCGGGCGAGCGCGACGGAGGCCCGGCCAAGGAGAAAGTCGCCGGCTAGGATGGCCATCTTGTTGCCGAAGGCCAGGTTGCCGGAGGGGCTGCCGCGGCGAGCCTCGGCGTTATCGATCACGTCGTCGTGGAGGAGGGAGGCGGCGTGGATCATCTCTGTGATTTCAGCGAGGCGGGTCTGGGAAGGCGAGATCTGGGTAGTGATCATGGAGGGCGATGTCGGCGGCGCATCGGATGTGTAGGAGGGGTTGAAGTCCTGCAGGATGCTGGGGGAGGTTATCGGGGTGTTGATGTTGGCGGCGGGAAGTCGGGCGTCGAGGGGGAGCTTGGGGCAGTTGTAGGTTGCGCGAGCCATGAGCAGGACGACGAGCGGGCGGAGGTGCTTTCCTTCGCTCTGGATGTAGTATTTGGCGACCTTGTCGAGGGACGGGTGGCCAGAGCTGAGCAGGTCCTGGATGTTCTGCGTCAGGGCCTTCATTTCGCCCGCCACGATGGCGGCGGGGTTCAGCGTGAAAGAGGGCGCGGCCTCGGCGACCAGTTCGGACGCCTTGTTAAGTGTCGCCCGCCAGGAATTCGAGGCCGCAGCTGAAGCCGAAGCATTGTGGCGACGCTGTTGGCTTCGCGATCTTCTAAACGGCGAGGGAGAGACGGGTCTCGTCTTGGTGGTGGGCTGCAGCTGGGAGCACAGGAGACACCGCGATGACGAAGCTGTCGTGTACGCCCGGCTGGCGGCAGCGGCGCTCCGTAGCAGGGATGCGGACCGGCGGGTAGACGCGTGCATCTTGGAGAGGGTTCGGCGGGTATCTTCAAGGTCGTCCCGGGGTCGTGAATCGAACGGTGTCTTATAGCCTGGAAAACGGCCGCGACATGGATATCGACACCGTCGGTGCACTCCGGGGCATGAAGTCGAGTTCGGATGCAGCGGAACCGGCCAATTGGCGTCGCGTCGCGCGGACAGGTGATCGAGGAGCCGCCGTCGTGGTCGTGGCGGGCGTCTACCGGCCCGGATGTTGCCGTCGAGGATGGTGTTTCGAGGTGGGATGAAATTCTCTTTCCGCGGCTTGGCCGAGCCGCAGTTGAGCCGCAGCCAAGAAATTCCCCGCGATGCGGCACGGCGAGCGCTGGTGCGGCGCCATGTGATGACGACACCGCTCCTCGTCACTTGCGCATTCCAACGTTCATCGCGACATCTCCATCCGCCACGATGACGAAAATGACGCCCGAAGTCTTCAAGGCCAAGGCCCTCGAGTCCCTGCAGAGCTTCGACCCGGGGCTCATCCTGCGCGGCGCCCAGCTCACCGTCGTGGGAGGTAAGCGGCGCATCCTCAACATTACATACAATGCATATCGATAGCTAATGCGTGCGCGTGTGATACACAGCATACAGGGCTCTCCAGAATCCAAACCTCTTCCACAGCCGCCACTACAGGCAGGCGGCCCTCGCCGTCCTCGCGGGCCTGCTCGTCAAGCTGATTGTCGACCTGCCGATTATCGCCGTCAGCCTGGCCGTCTCCTTCAGCGGGCTGTTCGTCGACGTCAAGACCGCGCACTGGGACGACTGGCTGATCTCCGGCGTACGCTTCATCGAGAAGAATGTCCTGCAGGTGCCATTCTTCCTCATGACGCTGACGACGCGTCTGCAGAACAATGCCCTCGATGAGATGTAGACACCCTCTCCTCCCATACCCTAAGCATCCCGGTATAAGGGCATTGGTGGCTAAAGTACGGTATTTGTGATCGCAGGTTCATGGAGTCCCTCCAATGGGTCGACACAACTTACATGCGCAAACACGCCTCCGACAACCCCGCCGACATCCAACGACACCTCTTCCACCAAAACCTCGTGCTGTGGAAACCCGGCGCCGCAGCAGCCGCAAACGCAGCAACCCCAGGTGAACGGAGACCCCGCAAGACCGATGACTTTATCAAGCGCATGCTCCGCAAGGGCGCCATCTCACTCGCCGTCTACTTTTTCTCCACCATCCCGATCGTAGGCCGGCTCGTGCTGCCTGCCGCGTCCGCTTTTTCGATCCACCCAGTCGTGGGGATCGGACCGGCGATCGCATTGTTCGTGGCCGGGTTATCGGTGCCCCGAAAGAAGATAGTGATCGCCCTACAGGCGTACCATGCGTCCAGAAACCTCGTCCGACAGCTGGTGCGTATATCCGGCATTCCAAAATCCTTATTCTCACATCTAATCAACGCATACGTAGTTGGAGCCGTATTTCTCGCGCATCCCGTTCACGGCCGCGCAGAAAAAGAAGTGGTTCCGCGAACGCCAGGGCCTGCTCCTCGGCTTCGGTATCGGTTTCTACTTGCTCCTGCGCATCCCGATCCTCGGCGTCCTCATCTACGGCATCGCGGAGGCGTCCACCGCCTACCTCATCACCAAGGTATGCCACAGATAACCAAGCCATTTCTATATGCGAAGCTCCGTACAGCTGCTGATCAATGTTCTCCGCAGATAACGGATCCGCCACCGCTGCCGTCTGAGGGCGAGGGCTTTGCAGCGACACAGGCGGAGTGGCAGGGCAAGCAAGACTTTGTGACCGTGCCGCTCAATCGGTCGTTGAGTGGCAAGGGCGCCCATGTACACAAATCGCGTCCTAGCAGTACTATCTGACGCGCGCGGAGATATGAGTCAAAAATCGTAGGTTCTGTATTGTATGTCATTTAGGTCGGAGCGGGTCTGGATCTATGGTGTTTGTACCGTATGATATGATGAATTGTATTGTATCGTAGCACGAAGGGAGGATTGGGAACGGATATGCAATTGTGTGGCTTTATTTGCCGATAGATCAATCCATAATATTTTTTCTGTCAAGCTCGCGGTTACGGTCTAAGACCCCCCATGACGCAACCGTAGCTATCAGTTTATTTGAAGGATCATGCATCGATATAGCACTCTGGCTTGCGATACCCGTCCAGAGTACTGACGCCCTAACGTTGCTTGTTACGTAAAATCCAACTAAACATTAGATATCTAAATGCATGCATCTACTAATGTCACCGTCCACCCGGCCTTTGCTGACAAGATATAGATCTATCCAACGCCGCTTGCTCCAGATACGTACTTCCTTATAAACCTCAATCAAGACCGATCAATCGACCGGACCAATCACGCTCAAAGCTAGGCAGCGTGCATGCGCATCGTCAAAATAATAATATACACCGAATCTAAGAAAACTTGCATGCACCCAGACAATCGAAGCAAATTCCAAAAAACCACCGTGCAGGCAATACCCCATCGTTCAAAACATGCAATATCGATACGATACGTCAGGTCAAGGCTCCTGGTCCCGCTTCAACGGCACCATCTCATGCCCGTCTCCGCCCGTCGGAATAAGCCTCGCCCGTCCGCCGAACGCCAGCGGCCGCAACTCGCGCTTCTGACACAGCCACGTGGCCAGCGAGACCGTGATGACCGCGGAGCCGAGCTGCACGGCCCACCACAGCCAGCTGGCGGGTAGGGAGCGCGAGTACAGCGTCGTAATGAGGAGGTGGATAAAGTGTATCGTGAGCGCAAAATCCAGCACGAGCTTCGTGCGGCCGACGAGCAGCGTTATCGCCACGACGCTACAATTCACCAACCGCCGTTAGCGCGACCATTCACACTTCCATCAATCATACAGCTGGGTAAAAATCAACGGAAGGATAAAAGGCAAGGTGGGGTGAGGTGAAAGGGAAAAACCAACCTCGTCATGCTGTTCGCCAGCCATACTATCGCCACCGTCCACCCCGCCGCATTCTCCCCGTTCACAGGCACCCACGAGAACGGCCAGTCGAGCGAAAACCGCACGCCAAGAACGACGGCGGTAAACAGCAGCAGCACCGTCGCGACAGCGTAGAACGCTGTCTGCAGCGCCACGATCTGTGACAGGATGAGCAGCGGCGAGAGCGACTCGAGCGCGCTGGCGGGGCGGATGCGGCGGCGGCGGGCCATGTCGTGCGATTATTGTGTTATTATATCCGCAATCGATCCTCCTTCCCTTCCCTCGTGGACCCTTCCTCGCGGTCGCAGTCGTGTCCCAACTTCCTGTCGTTCGCAGATGATGGAGTACTAGCTTTAGATGGTCGGAGTTATCGGTGGCACGGCCGACCGTCGCGTACGTTTGAGGTTGAGCGAAAAGGTCAAACGTTGGAGTATATTGTTTATCGGAGGAAATAGCCGTGAAGACAGTGCCGGGTGCCAGGTAGATGGATAGATAGTTGGATGTTGGCTCGGCCCGATGGATCGAATCTAGCGTCGTGGATAGGTAATGTACTGACTATATCGGACGGCGGAGCGTCGTTGTTCCGAACAGGCGGACGGACAGGGATGCAGCTGCGAGCGACGTCCACACAACAGGCGCAGCTACGTAACTCGATGTGAACACGCACGTAGCTCCGTCGGTACCGATATCGCGATCGTCGAAGCAGTGAGCATACGGCGGTTTGGTCGTGGTGGTGATGTCGAGGACGGTATTACGTTCGGAAGGACGGTGTCCAGCGGCACTAAGGCCAGGTAAGTATATATACTTAACTCAGCGCTGCCGCCTGGACCTGTGAAAGGGGCGCCGAGCGCGCAGCAGCAGCTACCTGCAACACCAGCCCGCCAGCCAGCAGCTCAGCCACCACAGCCGCATGAAACGAAACAACAGAAAAACATTCACACATTTTACTCTACTACTTCTTATCTTGTGCTACAAGGCTGTCTGCCAATGGTGCTTGGAGAATCGATATCTCGTCCATTCATACGTTTGTAGGTATCATATCCCAGCCATGCATGGTCTAGTACTGTCCCGTGACCGACCTGAACTGAACTGCAGCAGTGGTACGAATTCGAATCTGCGAATAAACACACCGGGAACCCTTTCCCTCCACTCACAGGAAACAAAGAAACAGTGACCGCCAGACGTATATATGCCTCCGATGAACACCGAAGCGAACTCTCGACAGACGAACAGAACGAAGAGAAGAGGAGAGAAGAGAACGGGAAAGCAGCATGCATATGTGCGAAAAAGATAAAGTTATGAAGGTGCTACCGTCGAGAAAAAGAAGCGCGCAAGACGAAATTATAAACCCGAAGAAAAATCGTAACAATCAATAAACGAGCATGTGAACGTCATTGCAAAAATTAGCGGCCCTAGGAAATGAGACAAATCGCGAAAAGAAGACCTCTCCACCAGACGCACGAACGAGAAATAAAACATCAGTCGAGATCGAAGGCATCGCACAATAAACTAACTAGACGCCTGGCGTGTAAATCAGACAGAAAGATAACGAAAAGCGTCTCTCAAAATCGAACAATCAGAAAACGCCGTGCTCGCTGACAGAAACCGTGACCGATGAATTCCCATTAACAGCCCTCCCAACGAGCTCAATCATTAAACGCAAACAGGAAAATGCATTCGACTACCGGATGCCAAAATGCGTAAAGGACGCTCGATTCAGCTGCCGTAGCGCCCTCTCATCCTCGCCAAATCCCAGTTTCTCGTTAGGGATGTCCTGCACGTCCAACGACGCCCCGACTGTCGCTCCCGGCTCCGCGCTGAAATTCGCTGGCGGCTCCCAGGGATCAACAGGTCTCGGAGGCGTCCTGTTCGGAAACGCCGAGCTGGCCGACCCAGGTGACGAATATCGACTGCTCTCCGGCGGCAGCAGCGGTAGCGGGGAATGATGGAAATTGGACGCTCCCCCCGGTGGATGCAAGTGTATCGATGACGGCATCGAGGGACGGTGCGGTAGCGGTGACGGCAACGGCTGCAACGTGGGATGCTGCTGCTGATCGTAATGGAGCGGAGAGCTCATGATCGGGTACCCAGGCGGCGGCGGGGGCGGGGCTGGTAACGAGGGTTCGTAAGGCCCTTTTGTAACAGCGGCGTTCGCGGCAGGCGGGCTGGTGAGCGGTACCGGTAGGGCGGCAGATGAGGGGTACCCGTTGTTCGGCGGGAAGTTGGTCGGAGGGGTAGATATCGGACTCGGCGGCCACCCATACGGACTGGGCATTTGCGATGTGACGGTGCCAAAGCCCTGTAGGTGGGACACTGCGGGTAGCTGCGGTGGTTGCATCTCCGGTCCGACGTGCGGTGCCTGCGAAGGCGGTTGTGTCGGCGGGAACGGCGACGGCAGCATCGATCTGGGTGCAGCGGCGACGGGGTGCACCGGCGGGGCAGCAATCGGCAGCGGCTGGTGCATCTGTGGCTGGGGTGGGGGGTCCGTAAGCGTTTGTTCAGGGTAGACGCCCGGCTGGGGTATAATATGCTTGAGCTGCGGGTCTGTCGACGGCTGCTTGAGCTCGCCCATATTTTGCGAGCGCGCGTAGTAGCTGATCAGATGCAGCTTCTGGTTCGTCGATGTGGTGATGCTGAACGACTGCTTCATCAGTCCATCCGGCTTATATCTATACCCTTCCGACAGACCTTCCTTGTTGTCCGAGTCGCTCTCGCTGCCGTGGTCCGGCGACTTTCCGTTCGCAATGGCTGGAATGGAGGGGAACGTTGAGCCGCCGCCCCGCTTGCCTTCCATCTCGCGATAGCACAGAAAGCTGCCGGAGACTCGGCTCGCACTCCACGACTTGCCGTCCGTCCAGCGCCGCATGCCGGCCTCGCGCTCGTCCCAGACAAATATGCTGCCCGACTTGATGCTCTGACGTTCCTTCTCTGACAGGCGGCGCTGCACGCGGGGTAACAGCCCCTGGCGGCAGGCCTCGAAGAGTATTATCGCGTCCATGGGCGACCGGACCATGCCGTGGTAGGTCTCCATCGTCCTGGCGGGTGCTACCTCGACGGGTAGCGGGTGGAGGAAAGTATAACGGATACGGAAGCCGTGAACGGTATTTTCGGTGTATACGGTCTGCTGGAGATGTTGATGTTAGCGGGCGGTTAAATCTCCAGCATCTCGGCCCTTTGCAAAAGCGCAGGCATTGACTCTGCGCAGCGGGCAAAATGCGCAATCCCCCTCCATAGCGCTCGGCGTGGAGGGGCTGCACACGCCGTCGACCGAACGAGGTCCGAAGCGAGCATGAAAGCACCAAAACGAGAAGTTCTACGGATCGTGCTCACCTATACAATGAAAGGGTGATACTCAAGTCGAGTTAGTGTGCGTACGTAGGCGGACGTGAGCCTCAGCTCAGCAGTCCCTGCTAAAAGATGTCCGGCTCGGGTCCGTCGATGGAGCTCTGTTCGGTGCAGCCGATGCTCGCAGTCGGAGAGACGGAGAAAGTTCGGTGGGTTGATCTCGCTTGGCGACGGTATCGTATCTGGTATCGATATGGACAGGCGGGCAGACGATCGTCCGCAGCGTCTGGTGGTCGGGAGGAAGGCTCGTGTACGGAGACGGGAGATGGCCGGCGAGAGCTCGTCGGTAGGTCGTTTCGTGGTTGGCCGTCAGCGGCTGGCAGTCTGGCTGGCAGTCTGGCTGGGCTGGCAGGATCAGACGGAGCGAATCGACGAGCTGGAATTTAGCCCGTTTGTTCGGAGAAGGAAAGCGCCGGCGGCAGCAGCAGCAGCAGCAGCAGCAGCAGCAACACCAGCAGCGGGTTCGAGGAGATGACGCTCGGCGGCAGCGTGAATCCGGCCTGATCAACGACGGCTGGCGGTCAGTAGATGGCGAGAGAGAGGTTACAGCTGGGCAAGGCAGGTTGCAGCTGGTTTGGAGGTGGACTGCATTACATACGGCGAAGGTCAGGTAGGGATGCGGCGGGTCGCGGCTCGGTGCAGAGGGCACTTGAGGGCTCGGGGTGCTTGCCTGAGTGCTAACGTACCTGCCAGCGAGAGCACGTCGGGGAACGAGGGAAGGGTAACCCAGTTCGACGACAAACGGCGCAGGGTTCAGCAGCAGCCGGGCAAACAGCAGTGCGTCGGCCAATAGGCCAGTCGGATGCAGCTGGCGACAGTGGGAATGCTGCTGAAAGGGGCGGAAGGGAGCGAGGATGGAGGAAGGAAGGAGATGGAAGACGGAAGTAAGATGGAAGAGGAAGAGGGCTGCGATCTAGAGCGTCGATGGCGCAAGCTGAACGGATGAACGAGCGAACGAACGAGCGATGGATGATTGAATGAATGAATGAAAGCAGACGCCTCTTTGACGCTTTTGGCTGCTGTTTTAATTTACTTACTCGGCGCCGTCTTCGAAGCTCGTACTATCCGAGAGCCAAGCCTTTGCTTTTGCGGCCTGTCCAACGGCCTCGACCGTAAAGCACTCGTGGGCGATGTAATAGTAATGTAGGTACCTTGCGCCGAGGCCTGCACGATGATATTGGAAAAGCTGCGACCTGCCCGTTGGATTCAAAGGTCAAGTGCCGGCGTCCTGCGAGTCCCGTCCAGACGTAGTAATGTAATGTACGAAGTATGTAATATAAGATTCCTTCACTGCCCTCCAACGTCAAATCAAAAAATACCCCGAACAATGCAGAGATTTATTTCCTTAAATACACTTCTTCTTATTCTTCTTCTTCAAGAAAAAAAAAAAAAAAAAAAACTGCCCGGACGCCGAGAAGCAACCAGGACAAGGCAGCGACAAGCAGACAAGCTGCAAGACAAGAGATTTTAAGGTTAAACTCGCCTTGCTCCAACTGACCAACTTTGAACTAAGGTCAACCTTTCTTCCTCGCCCATCCTGAAAACCTTATTCCACCCGAGGAATCCTGCCTGCTCGCTCTCCGACTTATGTAATCCGTTAATCTGCGTCCTCGCCCGGCGATGGCTCCTGGCGTGCATGCATACATACCAAGTCCTTACTTCTTTCCCTTCCTTCTTTACGTCCTTCCTAGCTCTCTCCTTCTTGCGACTCCCTATCTTCTCCATGCGTCGGATCAACGGGGAAAGCCCACGGTATACGTTACGTATCCCCAAGTCACCCACCTTCCGAGCACTTCGCTCCCGACGGCGTCTTAGTCGAGCCCAGCCCAATATGATACGATGCCATATATTATAGCTGCTCTTGGGCCAAGAAACAAGATGATGTTTCCTCTTGGCGGCACCTTGGCCAAGGCCGTTCAGCTGGATCGAACACACTCCAGCTACGTAAGCCCGTAGACCCACGCCTGCAGATTACACTAGCCGGAATCATGAAAATTTAAATTTACCTTTTTACCCTTACGGTGTCGAAGGATTAAGGTTGGTGGAGGGCCGGCTGTTCGGAATCGAAAATATGCCGCATGACGGCAGTCATACCATCACCACGAACGGTGCTTATTCGCGGGGAGGCGTCGAGTAACCAGTTAGAATCGTCCCGTATAGGCACACGCACTCCGTCCATCTTCCAGCGTACGGAAGGAGACCTTCGTTTTTAAACCGAAGTTAACAAAAAAAAATTTCCCTCTCTCGTATAACCTTGGATCGATTAGAAGTGACCCTCGCCGAAAAGTTTATTCCCACTACCACGATCGGTATGTGATCTCTTGGTATGTCACACCCGAACCTCGGATCTCACCGTGATTCAAAGCTTAACTGCTTTTACCTTCTTGTTCTTTTCCATCCGGCTTTCCTTCCTCGCTCGTTTAGTATACACGCTTTCCAACTTTTTTTCCCTTCCCTCCCCCGCATGCAGACAGCAACGACCTCGAAACCATGTCGGATTGAAAAGAAAGAAAACCTGTTCGTTTTCGTTTTTTTCTAACTTTTCGTCCAAGTTGGTTGGTGATTCGTGGCTTGCTGCAGCTTATTGCTCCCACACGAGCCCAGCCAGCCTGATCGTCCATCCATGGCCATCCACGGCCATCCATACCTAACCCTCCCTGCCGGACTTGCCTCGCAAGTGCAGTGCCCAGCACACGCTAATTTAAGCTTACCTGGCCGATGGAGCCAATCCAGTCGAATTGACGGCGCTCTTCCCTGGCTGCTGCAAGCGAGCAAGCGAGCGTTGCGTGATTTAATTCTTTTCCTTAAATTCTCTGGACTTCGATCGAAAGGAGAACCGACGCATGTTTGACGGCCTTTTTCCAAGCTTCTCCAAACTCTTTATTTTCAACCACAAATTCTTTGTCATAGTATCGATAACATATTGGCTAAATATACTTTCCGTGAAAAACTTACATTGATATCACACGGGTTGTGTACTAGTGCATGCATATGCTGTGCTATTATGAAATATTTCATATTAGATCTCCAATTTCTGGCTAGTTCGGGGCGCGGCCCTCCTCCGCTTCTGTCACCCTCGTGGCCCCGCCAGCCAATTTGGCAAGTTCAGCTGTTGAAACTTCGCTTACGTTATTAAGTTAATCTCGATGATTACAGAAAAATAATTCCGAGATTACGATATAAAGTAGTAACGCTGAAAAAAGGAAGGCCAAGTTAACTAGTGAGATTACGTGGCGGCGCAGCGATTCCACTATTATGTTATATTAGCCGTATTTGCATTCAGCTATCCAGAGTTGGGCCGAATTTACATCGAATTGAAGCAAAAGCCTGATAGGTATTCATTGCATTGCATGCTTGCCGAGAAGCCTTGATACTTGTATAACTACATACGTGCGCACATGTACGCCCTCGAAACGTTATTTCGGAATGTGTAGTATATCGATACGCAGATACGCATATATACATGTCTCCGGACCAAGTTTCCAGCCACTGGTAGCATACTGAAAGACCGCTGCCTGCGGCGCCATGACCGACTTGGCTATAAAGTTATATGAACCATGCATTGACGTTTTAATTAATTTGACGCAGCGAAACTAGATTACAGTTGGCGTGCCGCACACAAGATCTAGACTTATCGTGAGGCTTTGGAAAACTTTTCAGGTTGCGATATCGATTATAATACTCGCCAAGGCAAGATTTCCCATCGTGTTCGCATCTGCGAGCCGGCATCTGCCCCAGCAGGTGTACATGAGAAGTACCTAAGTGTTACGTCTTATGGTCTCGTAGACTAAGCTCTCCGATGTTTAGTTCTGGCTTGCGTATCGATCTGCCTGATCTCGCAAACCAGACTCTTCGACGATCAACAGATTATATAGATCTGGCTTGCGAGGTTAGAGGTGTTTGGGAGGCGCTGAGATCCATTAGGCACATCGTCACAACCACCTTACGCACTTGCACCTGTATTTATACCCTTGAGAATGTTATTGTGATGTTTTATAGTCAGTTTCTGGATTCGTATTAATTCAAGAGCTATGTCTCCCAAAATTATGCTCAGCCCGTCGCTT
Organism: Drechslerella dactyloides; assembly: GCA_020064725.1. Classification (NCBI taxonomy): domain Eukaryota; kingdom Fungi; phylum Ascomycota; class Orbiliomycetes; order Orbiliales; family Orbiliaceae; genus Drechslerella; species Drechslerella dactyloides. The sequence continues at coordinate 283,470 of JAGTWJ010000001.1, forward strand.
TCTGGAAGAAGGGAAAAAGTAGCGGATGTCTCGTTCTGGAGCGAATACACGACCCCGTTCCATATGTAGGAAGACCAGCCATGACGAATCGAAGTGTCGCCTGCACCCGTTCACGAGACCACACCGCCCACATATTCGAACCAAAGTCTGCCGCTCAATCCTCTAGATTCATAGACTCATCCTCATCCCCAGCCCAAACGTTCTCCCCATCTGCTACTTCAGATATCGCAGGGTGAGTAGACTTATAATCATTGGCTACGGCATCAATCCTTTGACAGCCAGGGTGGATCTGGGTTCTGTGCTGAAAAACGTTCAAAGGGCCCGCAGACTCTGGGTCGTCGAGGTAACCTGGGGCAGAAATCCAGCTAGCTGCTGGACCTTTTTTTCCATTTCCACATCACTGGCTTGCTCTTCTTGCCCTTGGATGAACTTTGTCCTTTGCTCTTCTTGCTAATCTTCCTAGGCGAACGTTGCGGGCCAGCCTTACTGTGCTTTGGTGGCTTTACACGCTAGTCGAGATACAATATAAGCCCACCCTAGAGGGGCTGACTCTCTTAATATCACGTTGTTGAAGCCTGTGAATATGGTGAGGTATACTGTGTCTAAAAAATGGCAAACAAGGCGATCTTCCTGCAAAATACAAAGATGCTGTTAGACATATCGTTGAGGCTACAATGTTCGTTCTCTCATTGAACACCAGCCGGATGTTGGCTCATAGCATACCTTGACGACTAACACAAAACTGCCTTCATTAAAGACGAAATGTATATCGCGTCAGAAGCTGAATAGATTGTCTTCAACGAGCGTTCTATCCGAGGGAATACCGGTATATCTTGTCGACACGGAGTACCCGTCCATTCCATTGCGCATCCACTATCGATTCTTCATGAGCGCTGAACTTGTATCGTATACTTAAAGTCGGAGAATTAGTGAGAAAATTGCTTACCCAGTTACCTTCCGACCGAAACCGTGGGCTAGGCAAACGGTGTTGGAAGGGTACTCGGTGGATTCTGGAAAAAGTTAGATCTGGCTATCCTAGGACCTCCGGACAAGGGTGAGATCTCACAATTGCATTTTCCCGTCGTCTAAGAGTGGATGAATCAGGAAGGGTCTGTGCGGAATACTTCCATTGCTGGAAGGATTCGGCGACCCATCTCTGCGGTGCGTCCCAGAAAGTGTCTGTTGACAGAGTAAGCAAAAGTAGCTGAGCTATTTCCCCATCGAAGGGGGGGGGGCATATATACCAGTATAATAGAAGTGCGAGTATTCCAGTAAAATCTTGTCGTCGTTATCATTTTAATCGTCGTCCGGATCGGCGGCAGTAGGCTGACCTCGCTGGGCTTTTTGGAACGTAGTTGAGAGTTTTCCGTTCTTCCCTGTCAACAGAAAACAGATAGGAAGGGCTGCGCCTTTGTGGATCTCTGTCTTCTTGTGATATATGTCGAGGGCTTCCCGATCGCTGATGTGCATCCCGATTCGCCGTTACACGAGTTTCGACCGAAAAATAGAGCCGAGGGAGACGTAGATAGACGTCGCTAACTTCATTTTGGTAGAACTGGTGTCCGATGGACACATGTCTGATCATTTATGGACTTGCTGGGTGCTTCAGTGGCACCGGCTTCCATAGATCGTTAACTTACGGACCAGCACCATTTCGTAAAGTTGTACTGCGTTGAATGTAGTGTTAAAAACCAATCTGGACTTTTTGACGGGCAAGGATGCGGGAGCCAAACCAAGAACAATATACCGGTTTGACTGTTGGTCCTCTGTTGACATGTCTACCTTGGACTTCTTGGATCTAGAGGTAAATACTTTGAATCACTAACATGAGGATGGTTGGAGAACGAGGATGGATGATCAGAGGATGTTGACGGGTCAGGAGGAGAGAATAAGCTAGAAGTATGAGATTGAATATTACAAGTGGGATATCATTATAATTCAGCTCGGCTTCGAAATGACGAACTCAAATAATTTACTCCAACAGCTTCACACGAATGGACAATAAGATGGTCCCATAGCACCAAACTCAACCTCCGCGCCGGATAGTAGAGCGAGCTACAGTATATAAAAGCTGGATAAAGTATACAGGAATGGAAGCGAGTCATGTGAAGTGGGTCGTAAAAGCCCAATCGCTCCTGCACACTCCTAGGATGAGAATTCTTCTAAGAATGAGAGTTTATATGTCTAAACTTGGATAAAGTATGGATGTGACCTCATAGATAGTGTCCGACTCTCGATGCCCTTTCATGTCAAATGCAATTCATCCTAATGTTAGCACAGGCACCGTTCGTGCCACCGCGGGAACGTCACCGTTTCCCGTATATTCTCAACACCGGCAATATATCCCACCAGCCGGTCGAAGCCCAACCCAAATCCCCCATGCCTCACACTGCCCCATTTCCTCAGCTCCAGATACCACCCCAGCTGCCGTCGTGCTTCCTCGCCCATCCCGGCCATTGCCTTCTCCAGCTTCTCGTAACGGTGCTCCCTCATGGACCCGCCAACGATCTCGCCAACCTGCGGCACCAACAGGTCAAAGCACGATGCCGTTCTTCGCTCGTCCTCGTCGCTGTCATTCGGCAGCATATAGAACGGCTTTAGCTTTGCTGGGAAGTCTGTCACGAATACCGGTGCGCCATCACTGACGACTTCCGCAAGGTACTTCTCATGCTCGGACTGTAAGTTCATGCCCCATTTCACAGGAAACTTGAACTCTTTCCCGCCTGCTGTCGCCTTGAGGAGTACATCCATCGCGTCAGTGTACGTTATCCGCTGCCATGGTTTCTCCGTCACGTCCTGCCATCGCTTCTCTAGTGCCGCGGGGTCGAGCGTCGTATCATCCTCGTCGCGGCGCCGACCCAACAGATCCGCTCTGATGCTGGAATCACCTGCCGTTCCACCGACGAGATCGCGAATCATATCCTCCACGAGATCCATGATTTGTGGTAGCCTGTCAACGAATGCGACTTCCGCCTCAAGCATGTAGAATTCGCTCAGGTGCCGTGCGGTATCTGATTTTTCCGCGCGAAAGGTCGGTGCAAGACACCACACGCGGGACGCTGCCAGCGCGAGTGCCTCTAGATGCAACTGTGCAGAAACGGTCAGGTAGGTTTTGTCGCCGAAAAATTCCTCTTCTTGCCCGTTGCCATCATTGTTGCGGCGGCGAGCGAGAGAAAAGACCTCTCCAGCGCCCTCACAGTCGGAAGACGTCAGCACCGGCGGATGTGTCTGTAAGAATCCCTTTGTGCGGAAAAAGTCTGACAGGCGGTATATAGCAGCGGACCGCAGGGTAAGGAGAGATCGTGCAGCACCTGACTTGCAGCGTAAATGCGGGATGGAGCGGAGATACTCGAACGAATGCGACTTCTTTTGCAGCGGGTAGGTCTATTGGATAAAATGGAGCGCGTGAGCAAGTGGAATATACGGTCGAAGAGTGTATATGTGAGCAGACTTACACCTGGGTCTGACTCGCCGAGTATGTCGACCTGGGCAGCGACCAGCTCCCGCTGCTGGGCATTCTCCTTCAGTGATGTCTGCCATGAGCCCGTAATCTTGGCCGCAGAGCCGATTGTTAGTCTATGTGTCAAGGATTGCCACCATCAGCTGCAGCCCTTCTCTCGTGTCTCGCCGCAGTGAGCGATATGTATGTATGAATCTCTCCTGAGCACATACAAGCAAGAAATAGATGCAAAAAGGGCATCCTACTCACTTCTTCCCCAGCTCTGGCGACAAAACAACCTGTACGACCCTCGACGTTGAGCCGTCCGTAATCCAGGCAAACGACACATTCTTCATCCGCCTGACGCTTGGTATCCACCCATGCACTACCGCCTGCTCTGGAATATCACTAGTCGTGTCCAGCAACTCTCGTACTGTCATCGGCAGCGGCGTACGAGTACGCCCGCCGGATGCATTTTCGCTACGGGCTGCTGTCGTACAGCTTATCGAACGCCGTTGGCGAAGACTTATGGGCCGCAGGCGAGATGGTTTAGACAGATGGCAGCGGCAGATGCTATTGCTCTGGCGGAAGAATTGGCGGTGGAAAGGTGGCTTGAATGCCATGACCATCGTGTCTGTGCATTGTGCTTATTAGACGGCATGTTTGTCGTACGTGGGTGATTGAAAGTAAAATTCGGGCACGCTGAGGATGGAATGAAGCATTGCAGGAAACAGAGCTCTCCGTGCTTGATCATGCTAGCCGCCGGAACATAAGTTGCAGTTTTGACACGGCTGAGAGGAAGAAAGGAAACACACAGTCGAGGCAAACTTCATGATAAACTACGAGCAAGGGTACATCATAAAATTATCTCCGTTGCTCATCCCATGACCTCGCAATAGCATTGTGAGATGAAAGGATACATGCAGACAAAGGGAAAATATTGGGGTGCACCAGCAAAAAACTGCTTGATCGACAAGAAAGCAAGGGCCTTGGAAGGAACTCTCAACTCCTCCTCCTCCTTATGAACAGTCAAACCGAGCTCCAAACGATCTAGACGCACGGGACATAGCTCCACGTCTCCACAAGCCATGCAGCGGCATAGCGCCGAAGCACTTGCCCCCGCCCCGATCCGAGCATGATGCAGCACTGCCGCCCGTATCGGGCAAATATAGCGCCGCCCGGGTACATATATGGACATGCATTGCGGACACGGAATGTAGTAGAGGGACAGACTAGTGGTGGATACCTACATGATTGGCGTTCGCCGAGCTTCCCCGGCTGAGATGTTTGGTTGGTGATATCGGCGAGCGAGTGAGGTTGGTTGAATTGAAGGTTGCAAAATGGAATTGTTGGGTGTTTGTTGTTGCGCTGCAAGTTGTGAAGAGAAAAAGAAAGGAAGAAATTTCCTCACAAGAACGACTGGCCGGCCATGGTCTGTATCACTTTCTCTTTTCTGTATACCACAACACTCAGCTAACCTCTCGCTACTCGGTGTAACAGATCTGATCTGATCCATCGCGCATCGGGCTCTTCGGATCAGAATGACTACGCTAGTTGGCAGGTCGGTCGGATAACGCCATGTGCGAGGAAGGCACTGAAGGGAAGCCGACAGCCAACTGCGCATGCGCGACGTCCTCTTGGATCTTGCCATGAAGCTTAGCCGCTAGCCGGGGTCGATCGCCCAGGCCAGGATTCTATCTCAGGCCTCTGATCTTGTCTCGCAAGCCGGCTTAAGCCAGACGCCTTCCCCTCCGATCATGCACGCGTGTAAAGCAATCATAGCTAGGGAAGACAAGTCAGGGCCTCTATATGATATCACATTCTTGCGTACGCCGGCAGCTTCAGCCAAGGCTGCGAATATACGCCCGTCTGGCGTGCAGCAGCTGCCGCACTCCTCTCGTCCTGCCGCGTCAGTGGAATGTTTGTTGTAGGGATGCATACGCATGTATAGCTACAGAATATAGGTAAGTAAGTACTTTTACCTACCGAACACGTTCAGTACAGTACTGCAGATGTATGTAGTTGTATGTGCCTGCATGCACATCGAGTAAACCGATTGAGTCGAAATCCCTCCAATTCCCCAATTAATAATCCGGTTCAAGTCGAGAAATTTTCAAAAGTTCATGTTGAGTCTAGATCTCGACCCGGAAGCGAGCTCGGTGCAGTTGCAACCATCCTGGCGAGGATGAAGCGAAAACAACCCCGACTACAGCCGCGCTTGCTCTATTGATAGAACCGGCTGACATCATTTTAAGTTGGTTCGCTAGACGGCGAGCGCGAGATCGTCATACGCGTCGCCATACTACATATCTTAATCAATACTGGAGTGGGGAACTTCTTCGTGGCAACCCACAGTGGAGGCGGCAGTCGGTATATCTATACCTACTCTAGCTCTATCGCAGCTACCTACACCACTAATGTGCCAAGCTAGCACCTTCGGTTAGCAAGCTTGCCCCTGATCTGATTTGATGGCGGTAGTTAAGACACGGACGGCACATGCCAGGCTATCTATCTATATCTCTGGTGACGAATTTGATGGGGTTCTTTAACTTCTAGTCACATAGCTTGAATGTTTGCCGATCGAAAGACGCTAGCTAGCGACGATGTTTCGAAAGTCGTTATGGCCCCCCCTCGTGGTCTCGGCGTCCCTTCCTTCTGGTTGGCGACTGTTCGTACATTCATTCATTGCGTTTGTACGCACTATTTCAGCCCTGTTTCTCTGAGATAGCGAGCTGTCCGTCTGCCGCTGTCACGTAATTGGCAATTAATTTCCACCGACGCAAGAGGCTTTCGAAGCAAGCTAGAAACCGAACTGTCCAATAAACAGCGCTGTTCGAGCTCTGGATCCGGCGGGCCCAGGGTATTCCTATCTGCTCATGGTCACGCGGCAAAAGGCCCCTCCCATCCATTCCAGTCGGCATGGAAGGACCCTCGAAAGGCACGTCTGGAACTCGTACATACATGTACCTCGTGCGTGTGTGACGGCATCTTGCATATTTTGTGTCTCTGCCACCATTCCTACTATGCTAGCTTGTACCATGACTCTAACAATGCAATGATAATTATATATTGCGGGCGCACGAATGACAGATGTATTTTTGCGTGTCGGGTCAACCATTCGCAGATTATAGCACGTATGTTACCTAGTATTTTTGAATTTGGTCATGGACAAGCAAAGGCACAAGTCTACGGTGTATGTTACCTCGAGTACTCACTTACGTATCTTGCTTGCTTGTTTAGTGGTACGCCTGTAGATGGCATCTACTCCCGGGGCACAGGATCCTGCAGGAGTAAGTCGCACAAGAGGGGAAACCAGAGCCGGCCGAACATACGACTGGGACTCAACTTTCGGCGGACCCGGAAAACAAATCCTGCTGGTCCTCGTCGCGAATCTGTCCCGACTGACCGGGGCGTGGGTTCGAGATCCAGATCGAATCTTGCGCCAGGCAATCTTGTCGCGCGTAGTCGCTCGCCCGTGCTCATGTGCCGCCCGGGCCCCACCCACACCTCTTCTCCCACTCTGGCTTTGATACACTCTCTACGCCCTAATAGTAAAGTGTAGACACCCATTCGTTCGCTCAATCAACTCTCGAGGCTGGTGCAGACAGATGTGCGTATTTTCCCGGCTGCAGCGCTGAGGGGATAAACCCGCGAACGCCGGCCAATAGGGTCGATGCACGGGCTCCGAGTCGGGCGAATAGTGCGTCCTTGCGTCAGCCACCGACTCGAGCAAGCTCAAGCGTCTCATCTAAAGTCTCGTCGACAACCGACACGAGGAAGAGCTGGCCGGCTGCCTTCCACAGCCAAGGCTTCGGGCTGCAGGCCAACCAATTATATCAGATCGTCTATCCGTATCTGCGGAGGCCGAAGATATCAGAAAAACGAGGCGCTCTATACGAAACTCAGGGTTGTATGCAATTCGCGGAGTGCTTGCTGTGCAGAGCTCGAAATTTAAACCAGGTTCATAGCCTGCACAGATATCACATTTGCATTCCACGAGATGTGAACCTGGTTGCTTCACTATATTGACTGGATGATTGGAGGGTGGAGCCTGTCATGCAAGGCCTGTGGAGAAGGGTTAGTTGACGAACTGGCTGGCCTGTTGGATCCACTCTCGCCTACCGCCCCCGATCTAAGGAAATTGTGCGATTTTGAGAGAAACGAACTAGGGTTCCGCGATCGAGACCTTTTGCCAGCCAACCAGCCTGCTACGTCTACGGACTAGCAGGTAGTCATGGACCCAACCAACTTGACTAGCCTGTGGGTCTACAAGCTAGTCATTATAGGAGTCTCCGTTAGAGCTGCGGATGGACCCTCGCTACATAGTATAACTAGTAAGTTATACTATCTCCTGAACTTAAATTATAATTAATATGAAGCACTGCACCGCACTGCAATAGATCGATCTATTCGCGTCGGCGCCGGCTGCCGAGAACACTCTCGATACGTGTATCCCTCAGAGGAAATACACGAGGACGATAATGATACACGATTTGTCGACCAAACCATACTATTATAGCGGATATCATAAGACCATATTATAGCATCTGATACTAATGTCTTGCTTGTCCGTCTGCTGCCCTCGATCCGCCCTGTCCTGGCGGGCTTTCTTTTTCCTTCCAAGTCATGCCTGCACAATATTGCCCAATTCTGCTGCTAGCGCCCAGCCCGCCACGGGGGCCGCGCAGTCCAGAACGCTCGAAAACATGCGATCCGCCAGGCCTCGCAATATACGGCCCCACTTTGATGTAATCCTCCTTCTTAAATTTTTTTCTTCTTTGATTTCCCACGATCAAAAAAATTCGGCACCCTCGTTCCCAATTGATTGAATTGGCGTGTGATCAGTTGAAAGGGAAGAAAAGTGGGCGTCCTAACTTCCTTCCGAGGAAGTCTAGTCCAGTCGCGATCCATCTTGGGTATGCAATTGCATCGCTTGATGCATGCACGTACGTCCGTAGCTACGGAGAAATATACTTTGTACGCCCCTTTCAATTTCCTGGGTAACCTTTTTCCAGCGACCAGGCTAGCGGCATCTTTACACAGGAGTCATGTAACGAATGATTACCTTTGCATACGTCCGTACGCCCGACAGATTCCATGACATCCGCTCGCCCTGGACACAATTTACAAAGATTGGACCGCCTCAGATGTAGTAAGTTGCAAAACTGCAGTCTGCCATATCAATTCAACGAAGCTAGGATCGAGCTCGCTAGCTAGCTACCCGGGCCCGGTCATGATCTGATAGAGTTGCAGGCAAAAGCCGCATCTCAAAGCATCCGCATAGACATACACTTTCAGCTGCTATAAACGTGTATACTGCTAGTGATGGATGCAGTATGTGCTCGAAGCGCCATACCATCTACGCATTTACATGCTTTCATATGCCCCCAATTTATTCCGCCGCCATGCTCTACCGGGCCAGACATACAGGTAAGACATGCAGATTCGTCCATTGCAGCCTGTCCAGCTGCAAGATCTGGAATGGAGTGCCCCGATCCAGTCGTGCTCGGCCAACCACAATCCCCCTCAATCGGCGTGTGTAGGTACAATCAGACGCGAGTACGTAGCTGCTTGTTACTTACCTGGACCCACCAGTGCACGGTGCCGGCCGTCGATTCGCTCGCTCGCTCTTTCGGCTCCGGTGCATGCTGATGCATACTATATTCGAGGCAGCCCAGGCACAAACTTTGCTTACACACCTAACGGATGCCAGGCCAGATAGGTAAGCAGTTTATGGGCTAAGCAATAAAGTGACCGATCAATGGACCCGAGGATCAGTTACTCGCCAATCCACGCACATCCACGTCGACAAGCACTGTACTGATTGTCTTGGAGATGCTAGTATTAGAATGTGCAGGCGCTATACGCTAGCTTAGCTCTCCCTTGTCCCCGTCCTTTCTATTTGCATGCTTGGCCACTGAAGTGCAAGAGGAAAGCTGCATGTTGGAGATGTAGCTGTACATTAGCTGCTGGAGCTGTATGGTGGCTGGCTCGTGTCATGTTGGTTGGCATAACGTTAAATTAATTACCGTCTAGCAAGTTGGCGGCGGAGTACTCCGTATATTAGCACACTAGCCATACGTGAAGAGAAATATCATGGTTACCCTTACAATTAGACGTATACGTACGCAAAGCAATTCCTCATGTAGCCAGTCACCCGTCATCGTAGACATGGAAAAGTAGCAGGTACTCACTGTGTGTATCTACCGCAAGCTCGCTCCAATTCATATTAGCGTTAGCTTGCTACGCGGCAGCAGCTGGGTTTTCCCGATCTCCAGCACTCAATCCTTATCTTGCTACCCATGCATGCACGCCGCGGTCTCCCTGCCGTCCAATGGCAATTGACACCGCCCGAAGAGTGCCGAACCAGGCTGAAGGGACGCAGCAGGGAGGAGAGGGAAAAATTAGGTAGCTAGGTAGACATACGGCCGACGGGAAACCGAAGTGGAACTCGCATGCATACGCATTGCATGTAGGTAGTCGACTGCAGTTTGTTTCCCTGTGAATAAAAATTTCTCTCCGGTACATACGTTCGTTACTTCATACCGGTTAGCTTGCTGTAAGGTTTCCCTAGGAGGCGACATGCGGGCGTACGTAGCTCGCCTTGCTCCAACTCGGTCCCCAAGACGCTCAGACACAAGCACGAACGTCGCAATAAACTATCAAAAGGAAAGAAAGAAAGAAACGACGGAAAAAGAAAGAAGGAAGGGAGGAAGGGAGAAAAAAGCATCTTATATCCGATCCAGCGGGCGATCTCTGCTCCTGGCTCAGCTAACGGGACTATGACCACATTGAATCGAGTCAGCGAGTGAGGCGCGCAGATGAGACGGGATCCATCCGGTCCCTTTGCTACGTCCCTTCACGCCAGAATTGTTCTAGTCTCCTGCCCGACAATTAGAAACTTTACTGACCTCTGTATACCTAACATACCGCACCGCGAGTTTGAATGATATCCTCTCCCACCCATCCCACTGCATCCCTATTCATCCCTCCTTCCATCCTTCCATCCACCCCCATCCAATAAATCCAAAGATCCAGCACTCTCGCGGATGCTGCAGAGAGAAGGAGAAAAAGAAAATAAGAAAGTTACTGGCATCGGGTACCTGAGAAAGGTATATAAGCGCACCTCAGATCCCCATCGTGATGACTACCTTGACTAGCATTAACCCTCGATCCGTTGTTAACTTCTTTTGCCTTCCCACTTTCCCTGCGTGCTTATAATACCCACCATTATTACTATTGAATTAATATACCACGTATACCCTGCAGTGCCGCCTTTCCCAAGCTTTACCTAGACTTGCTATCGCTCTCCAGAACCTATCCACCCGTCCCGGCTATTCGAGATATTGATATCCGCGGCTACCATTCTATTCGACTTAAACACTACCTTACCTTACGACCTCTCTTTACCTCGCATTTTAGGGAATTGCAAACACATACCATCGTACAATATCATTAATATATTAATATATTAATACATACAACGGTAGCGGGTACCTTCAGCCACTTGGAGTACTGTCTCAACCGCAATTAACCGCCATTGCCACGCACGCACGATACGCTCGAAATCGATAATTGCTATATTTACTTTCTCCACGGAGATACCGCACCAGTCAATCAAATCAACGTCTGCAGCCCCGCCGTCTACTATTGATCGAAACGAATCGAAAAGAATCTAGCGTCAACCAATCGCCGGGACCCGCTTGGTTTTTTTATTTTTCTTTTCGTCTTTTTTTTGCCGTCGGTCTCCACCCAGTTGATCGGCTAACCTGGGACCCAAAGCGCACTATCGACTAAACGAACTTTCAGGTATGTATGAACGCCGGGCTGTCCGAGGAAAAGAAAAATTATGCAATTGCATGTTCCCCACTACACCACGCAGCACTATTCTTCGCGTACGCTAGAATATCATTTTGATATATCAACCCATGAAAAAGATCACACCACGATCAGGATTTTGTCCTAATTATTTCTTTCAAGGAAAAAAAAAAAAAAAGCTTTCCTTGCAGCTTTCCTTGCAGATTTCCTTGCATTAGCTTTATTCATTTCACAATGATGTCGTGATAACTGAACAAACATGTCATGCCTTGCAACGTTACCAGGCTTTGCTAGTACTGAGATTGGCCTCGTACGCGTACTAGTTATGCTCGTGACCTTTATATAAAATACCACACACACATAGTGCAGATTTCACTGACAATGACCCGACGGCGGTCCCGTCCGCCTGGCTGTCTGTCTGTTCCACAGAAACACACACGCCAGACGATGGACCACTAGTCGTCCTTGCCGCTCCAGATTCGATCCCAGGCAGCCTGTCGTGGAACCGAATTCGAACCATCTTCCCTTCTCGGCTTCTGAAACAACACACCGCCCTCTGACGTCATCGCCAGGGTCCGCCATCTCCGGCCCGCCCAATCCGGCAACCTCCAAACCCCAAAGCGGAAGTTTGGACAAACACCCTCGACTTCCTCAACAAACAGGTGTTGCATCGCACAACACACTCACGAAATACAACAATGCCAACTCTCCGCCAACGCGCCTCCTCCGCCTCCGCTGAAACCCGCGACCTCTGGTCCTCCATCTCCGCCGCCGTCGGCTATCCTTACTCCACCCTCTACACCGCCGAGCTGCTCCCCCCGCTCCCCTACCGCGGCCCGTACACTGACCCGCACCAATGGCCGCGCGTGGCCGTCGTCGCTTCCTCGGACCCCGTTGACGTCGCACTGAGCATGCAAGCCTCAGAGCGCCTCGGCTACCCGTCGCGCGTCGCCGTCCTCAACACCGCCAACGAAAAGACCCCCGGCGGCCAATGGGAAGGCGCCGTCTTCGCACCCGAGGAAGCCCTCGCCCGCCGCTCGAATCTAGTCCAGGCGCTCACGACCGACGAAGACGGCAACGACGCAACGCACATGCACTACCCGCTACCCGAGAAGGGCGGGCTCTTCTCCCCACGCGTGGCCATCATCCGCGGCGGGCCCGAGCAGAATTACGCGCTATGGGACGAGAAGGAGTGGCGTTCCGTCTCCGTTATCAGCGTCGCGCCCGTGCGGCGGCCGAAGGTTGACGAAACGGGCAGCGTCTACAGCTTCCCGCAGGAGCGCGAGCTGCAGCGCGAGAAGATGCGCGCGGTGCTGCGTATGGCGGCGTACCAGGGGATCGCGGATGTCTGTCTCAGCCCGTTCGGGTGTGGGTGCAGCTCGTACAGGAATCCCGTCGAGGAGGTCTGCCAGATCTGGAGGGAGCTGCTGCTGACGAGGGGCGATGAGTTTGACGGGTGGTTCCGCAATGTGGTGTTTGCGGTTGCGGACGGGAAGGGGGAGCACAATTGGGATGTGTTCATGCGGTACTTTGGGTGACTCGCTGAGCCATTCCTCTGCTGCGCTCTGTTTTTGTATTGTCATTGCTGGTTCGTTTGCGGTCATGTTGTTTGCTTGCGTGCTCGTGTACGGCTATCTCTATACCCGGATAATCGGATCTTTGGGAAGATCAGGCGACGGTTACTATACAGAGGGGGTTCAACATCGTCTCTTTTTCTGTTTTTGCTGGTTGATCGTGGTTCTTTGCTATTGCTTTCTCAACTAACAGATACCTGGTTAAATTTGGTGTGGACCTAAAAGCTCTCGATATCTATCAGGCGCTTGCTTTGAATTCTATCCGCATTCCTGCTATTCACGCTGGCTCGATTGGATGTTTAGATTTGTGATATCACACGATACGATGCATGTTGCTTGCATGTAGCTTATGTCAAGGGGAGGGTCTGGTATACGAGACCAGCCTATATAATATATATATTACAGCTTCCATACCTGGATAGCTAACTCCACTGCATGCACACTTCATCACTAGCTAGTCTACGTTGAAAGGTATACTGGGGTCAAGTAGATTTAAACAGCAGTAGTATTCTTTCTCTTCGCTCAGCATAACCTCATCTATCCAACGGCAATCGATATATTATATATACATATTACAGCATCTATGTACTATGTTCAATGAAGTGTAAAAAGGAGAGGAAAGAGGAACACGGGAAACAAAAAAAAGAAGAAACGCAAGAATAAAGAAATAAAAATAAAAAAATAAAAACACAAACAAGAATCGAATAAAGAAAGAGAGTGTCCAAAGAAGACTCGAAAGCGAAATTCAAAGCAGCATTCATCAATTGGATCGGAATAATCAGATCGGGTCACCAGTGCATTTTCCTCTCTATCTCCCCACCCCGCTCTCCTTCTCGCCCCTTCAAAGCTCAAGCTCAAACGCAAAAAGCGCCAATTGCAACCACCCCTCTCAAAACGCACACGCACTCGACAGAAGGAAAAAGGAAAAAGGTAGTATCTGCAACAAAGGGAATGGAACTATGAAGAGAGGGTAGTAACCAGGTCGGAGGCATACATATACAATGGAACGGGTGAAGGCTCTCAGGCAGGTACGTACTGCTAGACTCTGCTAGCTTCGCTCAGTATTCAGATCAGATCAAATAGACTGACAGACAGACACAGGCAAAACAAACCGCAAAAAAAGACTAGGCAGGTCAGCCGACGAAGGCACTGCAAAGGACAAAACATTGCTGCCTCCAGCATACTTATTTTGGCGTCTCATAAGAACAGTTGACCGGAATCGACCAGCAGACCACCAACTTGCAAGACTCGAGGGTGAAATCTCAGGGCAAAGCAGCTGATACGAAAAATGACAAACGGCCCATAACACATTTAACTCGCAATGGATGTAAAAAAAGAAAAGAAACGAGACGGAGACGAAAAGAGTTGCTGAATGTGGTTTGGAAAACGATTCCGGAAACTCGAGTAACAAAGGGAATGTTACGAATGAAGGAATGAGGCGGACGACGGCTAATGGCTGGCCTGCACGTCGGGGATTTCGGCCTGGTGAATTGACGACTGATGATGCGCTGTTTCCGGACTATCGCTGCGACTCCGCGTTCTGGCCCCGCTGCTACCCTCGCCGACCTCCTCGACCACGGGCAAAATCATCTGACCCGGCCGTTCGGACGACGGCGACCTCATCGCTGTTGATAGCACGCGGTCAGACCCACTCGGCTCCACAGATGGCTGCTGTGGCTGCTGCTTCTCCGCGCTGTCGCTTGGACGAGCCCCTGCTGATGCACCCGCTGCGGGGATGCCTCGATCGCTCGCGCTGGCTGGATGGATTATTTTCGATATGTAGCGGAAGAACCGGTCGCCATATGCCTGCGGTGGCACAGCCGAAATCTCGGTCTTGTCCTGCGACAGACCTTTCCAAAAGTGTTCCGCTCGTTTGACAAAGTCGTACTGTAGGAGGCGGTGATGTCAGTAAGGGGCGAAATTGCTAAAAGGCAGGTAATTGACTGCACGGAGCGTACCTTTGTCAAACAGTCGATGATCCCAAGGTAGTAAATAACTTCCCCTGGATGATCGTTTTCGTCGGTGGCGCGGAATCCGTGCTCGTCCCCGTTGAAGACGCTTCTAGGCCCTTGGTCACTATTGGCGGTTGTTAGCACGTTGAAATCAACTGACGCGATCAACAAGGATAACATACTTTCGGCCAGCCAGGATCTCGTCCAGGAGAGGTACATCACTCTGTTCTAGGCTCACGGGCACCTCGCTGTTGATGAGCTTGCGCATCTCGGCGCGTTTTCGGGCGGTCTCTAGTCTCGACGGCGTTCTCGCTAGAGGATGGGGCCCCATATCCTCGTTTGCCGAGCCGCCGGGTTGGAAGACAGCGAGGTTCTTTTCACGCAGATTGTCATTGTTGCCTCGGGCCATGTCGTGAATGCCAACGAGCAGCGAGTAGTCCATAATCTTGAGGCGTTGTAGAAGCGCCACATCGACCTTGGCCTGTTGCACAAACTGTTCGTGCTTCCTCGGGCCCAGACATAGATGCATGTCCCGTTTTTCCCAATTCAGATCCTTCAGCACCGCTTTCGGATTCTCTTCCACACCTTCCTCCTTGTACTCCCGGCCGACGTGGGAACCCTTCAGGTCGAAAGTCAGGTGGATGTCCTTATGCGGCGGGAAAATGTTGTTCATGATGACGAAATGGATTTTCCGGCCGAAAGGTATCTTGACCCTGTGTAAACCAAAGAATTGGGATATCAGGGTATTGGGATATTCCGTGACATGGTTATAGTAGTCCCGGAGGATTGTGCGGAGGTATCGATGTTCTGCATGGTGGATCGTCTTGATGATGTACTTGTAGTCACGGGAAAAGTAGAAGAAGCTGCCACTCTTTCCGGGGGAGCCCAGTTCGGATAGTATATATCGGTGCGTCAGGGACATCAGATAGTCGCCGGGGTCAATGTTGAACCGGGATCGCAGATGGCGGAATACCCATGGAGCGTAATCCTTAAACTTGAAGTCGTATTTCGCAGATGGCGTAAGTTCCGAGCCCATTCTATAGGATTTTGTTAGCGCCGTTATCTGCGAATTGGAAATTCGAATTCTGCCTTACATATCAAAAGAAAACTTGTGCGCCGCGTCAAAGTCAGCATCCGTCAGGGGTCGGTCCATTTTGGCATTACATCGTGATACCTAGAAGGGAGTGCTTTGGTCAGCATTGGCGTATATATAACAATGGGAATTTTGCCAGGATAAATATATATATCTGAGAGAGGCTGGCGAACGTACGACAAAACGGATGCCGGTAAGCATGTTGTACATGGTAACATAGTTGGAGTGGTGGATGTCGACTTTGGTCCCAACGAGAACCTCGTCCTCGACTTCTTCCTCCTTCTTCTTCCGCTTGCTGGCCCGTTTGGCCCGAATCGCTTCCGTCCACTTCTGAGAATCTTCATCTTGTGGTATCTCGTCCACGTGGCCGTCGGAGTGGACCGACCGGGTCGGTCTCCGGCCCAGGGATATGGAAGCTCGACGGGGAGCCGGGTTCAACGGTTGGAAGCGCTCTTGGTCTCTCAGGGTTCCGACAATCTCGTCCGACTGGCTACTGGTCGCGAGGATTCCGGCACTGCTGTGGACGGGGATATGCCGCGAGTGACCGGAGTTTGTTTTCGGGACCTGTAGCGTGTGTCGGTGTTTGAGCTGGGCGATGGCCATGTTTTGGGGATTGGAACCGGCGGTAGGAGACGCGGCGGCGAGCATGTCGGACGGCAGGGTTGGCGAGGAGTAGCGTTTTGGAGATGAGTTGGAGTTGTTGGGTATCAGGTTGGCGTCTCCGGAGGATGAGGGAGCGGTTCTGGAAGCGGCTGTTGGAGAGGAGGGGGTCGAGGCCATGCCGGAGGGCGGAGCGGCAGCGGTGCCGTTCGGCGACGCGGGAGTGGTGGAGAACATTGGTATGCTGTTGGCCTCCTCCAGAGATCTCTTCTCTCCGGCGTAGACGGCCGATTTGGCGACGAGACCGTTGGGAGGGGTCTTGGGCGACGAGGGCGAGTTCCATCCGTTCATGTCGAGGGAGGACCGTGTGGTTGGTTCGGGCGTCGCAGCAAAGCCAAAGTTGAAACCCTTGTCATTTTGTCCCATGTCCAAGACGGAGGGGGGACCACCGATGGGCGATTCGAGGAGTGGAATTTTCTGCACAATGACGGAGTATTGGCTGGACTCCTCGATGGTCATTGGGAGTGGATTGGTCGGGGTGTCGAGACCGGGACCGAGGCGAGTGGGAGCGATGGTTGATGGCGGTCGTTGTGGGCCCCTGATGACACGCCAAGCGAGGACGAAGACGGCGACGGTTGACGGGCGACGGAAGATGAGGATGAAGGGGGGGTGGGAGAGCGAGTAGTTGGAGAGGTTTCTAGGTCGACGCTTGCTCGAGTGACGCTGCGAGGCCCCCTAAATAAGCAGGTTGTCGGCGAGATGCTCCTCGAATGGTCGGGAGAGAGTGAGGAAGGCAGGCCGCAGGAAGCGACAAGGGAAGCCCGTCAGAGGAGTGGTGTCAGGGCTGACGACGAGGCGGCGGTCGGTCGGGGAGCCGAAGCCGAGCGAGGACGGAGACAAGTTGGGCGATGATGGGTGAGACGGGTGAGATGGCGAGAGCCGAGCGAGACTGAGCGTAGAGATGGCGTGTACGTGTATATAAGGCGGGGAGGACAGGGAGGAGGAGGATGAGAGGCTGAAGTTCGAGGGATCGGGTCGAGCCTGGGGGGAAGAGGCTGAGGCGATGGCGATGATGTGGTTGGTGGTGGTGGTAGTGGTGGTGGTGGAGGAGGGAAGGAGCGAGGGATGGGGGGCCTCCACGTGGGACAGCCAGCCAGGCGGGTGACGACTGGGAAAACGGGAGACACAGGACACGGACGGACGCGGACGCGGCTACGGACACGGCCAGCAGGACAGGAATAGTGCGGTCAACGGGCAATTAATTCGCTGGAACAGGGAACGATTAAAGAAGGCTTGAAAAGAGCAGACGGACACAATACGGATCAACAGCAGAAGAAGACGAAGACGAAGACGAAGAATACGACGAAGAAGAAAACAGGGAAAGAAGGAGAGAGAGAACACGCAAGCACGGGAACTAACGGGCTGCGGGCTGCCAACTAACTAGCCAAAGAGTGTGATGCACAGCAGTAGAGAGCGAGAGCGAAGGGAAGAGAGAAAGAGAATAGAATACTAATAAGAAGAAGAGGCTGAGCAGGCGCGCGAGAGGAAAGGAAGAAGGAAGAACGGGAAGAAGAAAGAAAGAAGGCTGTCCGATTGGCAGGGAGGCCGGGCTGAGGCAGGCTGCGGGACTCCGGACTGGCTCGAGACAGCCGTCAGTCAAATCATCCAAGATTCCAATTTAACAATTTAAAGCGCCGGCAGCCGCACTCCCAGACAGCCAGCAGTTATTTTGTATACACCGTGTGCGATCCTGTTCGAGGGAAGAATCCAGGTGGAGTCAGAGGTGGTCGGAAAGGGCAGCGGCGGACGCTTCGGATGCCGGCTGATTAAAAGGGGGAATGCATGCACTCATGCACACCGCCGTCTGTATTTATATCTTCACGCAGGTGCGCCACATGTCCCACGCGTGGACGAGCAGATGCTGAGGAGCAGAGGGGAACAGCAATCATGATCACGGTCCGGCTGTTCGCAAGGCGGTGCGGTGGCCCTTGCCGCACCTTCTGCTTGAGGCCTTGCCCAAGACCGCCCAGCGGACAGGCCAGGCACGCATGTGCACACGTTCGGGCTAGTTGGTCCTCTCTGCTATATATAAGTACGATGCGTGGGCACTCCTACGGGCGCAGATGCATCTCGGATGGATCAGAGAGAGAGGGATTGGAAGTGCATGATGGCCGGATGGAGTCGTACTACGCACTCTATTCCACGGCAGCCGGGGATTTACTTCATTCGAAGCAGCAATTGGAACGAAGTGACACACGCTCAAGCCTGCTGTGTAACACTCCCGACGACACTTACCACTTCCAATAGCTGCTTGTTAGTATTCACTACTACCGCTCCTGTTACCCCCCGTTTGAACATCGTCAGTATGCGGTAACGGGGGTGTGCGAGTGCGAGAAACGCTTAATTATATAATCCGGCTAAGGTCCTGCTAAGGGCAATGCTCCACGGCCGAGACGAGCGCAGCTGCCCGACTGGCTGGCCGCCCGCCAGCCAGCTCGGAAGGGCAACTTCAAACCATCTGAATCCCATCCGAGTCAACGTCCGACATCCCGCTAGCACCAGCATTATATTCCCGCCTGCCCGGAAAAAATAAAGAAAAACGAAAAAAACTCTGTCCGGACGCACAAGCTTCCTCTCATCGGCCTCCACGTCCCCGTGCATCCACCCGCCGACGTCGACGACGAAACAGCGTAGACGACGTAGCCGACGACGACGACGACGCCCCGTCCGCCAGCCAGCCAGCCAGCCAGCCAGCTACACGCCCGCGGAGAGCTTCCATTCATGGCCTCGCGGAGTGCCAGCAGAGACCCGCCCAGGAGCACATCTCGTCCCCGCCAGCCAGCACCACCTGCGTCTGCGTCTGCGTCTGCATCGGCTCATGCTCAGTCTCAGGCTCATGCTACCTCGTCCGCCAACCTTCCGCCGGGCAATGGCGAGGATGCTTCCCTGTTGAGCAATGCCTTGACAGCTGTCACCGTGAGTTTTCTTCTTCCTCCTCACGTCCACTCCGGCTAGCCTTCCTCGTCGTAGTCCCGTCTGCCCGAGTGATTTTACTCTATTCCTCGATTCTACTACTCCATCCTCTCTTTTAATTTATTTCATTCTCCTCTCCGCTCCGCTCCTCTCTCCTCTCTCCTCTCCCCCCAATCCCGCCGCCCTCTCTCAACCTCGTATAGCGTATATCCCTTCCTCGTACCACACCGCCGGGCAGGGTAGGCAGGGTCTCCTCGACCCTTCCTCCCTCCCACTCTCCATTGCCCCCGGAAGATGGTCACCGCCTCCCATGTGAATCCGCTCGACGCTGACACCAGCCTATCCGCATTGGTCTCGCTCCAGAACACAAACATCTCCTCCTTCTCCCGAAAGGTCACCTCCACCGCCGGCTCCCTCATCTCCCCCTTCAGCGACTCCCTCACCCCGGGCACCCACTATCACCATGCCATGACCGAGGTCTCCAAGGACCTCCGCCGGCCCTCCATCCAGAAACGAGTCTTCTCCTTCTCCAAGTCCTCGCCCTCCGAAATCGTCCGCTCGAAGCTCTCCGCCACCGAGATATCCCACCGTGCCCTCACCTACCTCCCCGACGAGCTGCTCAGGGACATCCCCGAGAATGACGCCACCTACTCCCTCTTCCAGGGCTTCCGTGCCTCCGTCGACACTGCGGCCGCCAAGAAGCACCGTGAGGGGAAGAACCTGCTGCAGGATGGCGGACCGAATTCCATGAGCCGCTTGACCAGGGAGAGGGAGACCATGAACGAGCAGCTGGACCTCCTCGGCGTCCGCAAGAGCATTGCCTCGACCGAGATTCGCGAGATTGACAATAAAATCGCCAGGCTCACCGCCATCCGAGGTGCCGTCCTCGAGAGGCTCGCCAAGCTCGAGCAGGAGGAAACCGAGCTCGAGCACGAGCGTACGTCACCACTCACTCACTCACTCATCCATATTCACCAATTGCGTTTCTAATCTTGCTTCCTGCATCTAGTACTCGAACTCGACAATCGGATTGAGGATATCCAGTACGAGATGGTTGAGGAGAACTCACCAATTGGCGGCGACGAGGAAGCGGAGGGTGGCGGCTTTATGTCCGAGAGCATATACTCCAAGCTCCCGAGCCCGAAGGGGCGGAAGCATCGTACCACTCATAGTAAGCACTACCTCCTACACCAATTGTTCCATGGGACAAATCAATCGCCCATTCTGTCCTCCAGCTCACACGCTAACCTTCCCCCACGCTTAGAGCGAAAGTCGATGCCGATCCTCCACGAGCACATGCCGCCAGGCAGCGAGATTAAGGAAATGCAGTGCCATGCAGACGTTATCACCGCCCTCGACTTCGATTACCCCTTTGGGAAACTTGTCACGGCCGCTCTCGATGATACGGTGCGGGTGTGGGATCTCAGCTCCGGCCGGGGCTTGGGCCTGCTGGAAGGCCACCACGCCTCCGTCAAGTGCATTCAGGTCGAGGACAGCTTTGTTGCTACTGGCTCGACGGACGCCACCATCAGGTTTTGGGATCTCAGCAGAACGGATGTACCTTCCCACCCCGGCTCGAATAGCGTGACCCACAAGCGGGGCCCGCAGTCCACCCAGGACGAGGATTTCGAAGACGACATGTCCGCCATCTCCTCGCCTACCGGACCAATGTCCTCTGCCGGCACGCAGGATTGTCATTTGCTCACCCTGGACTCGCACATTGGCGAAGTTACCGCCCTGTACTTCCAACACGGAACGCTCGTCTCCGGCTCGGCCGACAAGACGCTCCGCCAATGGGATCTCTCGACCGGACGATGCGTGCAGACGCTCGACATTCTGTGGACGGCCTCGAGTTCGGCGGCGTCCGAAGATAGCGGCTGGAGTAACATTACGAGCCTCGGTCGGTCGAGCAGCCGGACGAGCCCGACGGAAGGCAAGGCCGACTTTGTCGGTGCTCTGCAGTGCTTCGACGCCGCTCTCGCCTGCGGAACCGCCGACGGCCTCGTCAGACTCTGGGACTGTACGTACCATTCACCACATGTTACACAACATAAGATGCATCCATGCTGACGGCCAATTGTATTATAGTGCGAAGCGGACAGGTACACCGGTCGCTCGTCGGGCACACCGGTCCCGTCACCGCCCTGCAGTTTGACGACACCTACCTCGTCACCGGCTCGATGGACCGCAGCATACGGGTTCGTACAACCAATTCCCAAATCCCTTCTCTCGACGGTTGCTAACTTGAAGTACAGATCTGGGACTTGCGAACGGGCTCCATCTCGGACGCATTCGCGTACGAACACCCGATCACATCGATGCAATTCGACCAGCAGCGCATCGTTTCTGCTGCCGGCGAGAACGTGGCCAAGATTTACGACCGCGTCGAGGGCCGGCACTGGAGCTGCGGCGCGGGCGTGGAAGGGCAGAAGGAGGACCGACTGAGCACGCCGTCGATTGTGGACCGCGTGCGGTGTAAGGAGGGCTACCTCGTTGAGGGACGGCGAGACGGCGTCGTTGGCGTGTGGACGTGTTAGTGATACCATCGATCAGTACATACATAAGACATAACATACACAGGACGGTTGCACGTGCGGTGTTTGGTTTTCTTTTTTTTTTGTGACGGTGTGATGGATGGAATGTACGCATGAACGGGGAGTTTCGTGCGAGATGGTGGACGATTGATCGATTGATTGATGCCGGCTTTCAGTTTGTATATATTTGGCTGAGTGTCTTTCTGTCTATCGTCCGTCCGCCCGTCTTACATTACACTACATTACATTGCATGATGTGTGCACGGTTTCGATTGGCAAAATTTTTTAATTTTTTTTTTTACGATCAATTGAGCATGTTGGCGAGCGGGTGCTACTGCTGCTGTATGGCTTGAACTACACGTTTTTCGAACGAATGCGAGATGTGGAACGTAATTTGTCAATGTGGTGATAATTGATAATTTATGCGTGTGTCGAATATCCGCGGGGAGTGTCTTTTTACGTACGGTCAACTCATGATTCATACACACCCAACGTCAGCCATTCACATCCCACCACTACACCTCACTTCACCATCGACACCCCGCCAGCCAGCTGACCGAGCACGACGACAACAGGTCGGAAATAACAGGTCCACGTATATACCTAGCTGCTTTCTCGGCGAGCGTACACGGCACTTGCACAGACAGTGCAGCCTCCCTCCGTCAATGGGAAACCCGACAGACGCACCCCGCCTGCACTTCGCACCCGTCCCGCCGCAGCCGCACCGCAGATCGATACCCGGCGCGACCGCGGAGCTGTGTCTACGGCTATGGGCTGCGGGTCTGCAGTCCCTCCGGCGGCTGTCCGACGGTGATTTCTCGAGCGAGGTAGCGGGGAATACCTCGCTCGTGGCCTTCGTACGGTCGTACATTTCGCTCGACGAGTTGAAAACTCATGTCGACGACAACGACGACTGGGTGTACGCGACCGCTATTACGACGGATGCGGCGGGTACGCTGCGGGGATATGTTCGACGGGGCGTTAAGGTTGTGGTTCACCGTGCCGGTGCTCTCGGCTGCTCGAAGACCCTTCTTACGCCCTGCGCGTTCGTCAAGCTTGCTGCGCTGTTCACGGGCGATGGCGCGCGGAGTCTCATGAAGAGATTGTACGCCGCTGACGAGGCGCTCGCAAAGGCGTATGTGCAGGAGCATATCAGGGAACTTGTGAGCCTGCTCGCGAGTGCTGCCGGCAACGGCAAGGGGAAGGGGGGGGCAGCGGATGCTGCGACGATGGAGGCGGATGTCGCGTCGGCGCTGCAGGAGCTGAGTTACCTGGTGATGGCGCTGCCAGATGTTGCAGATGTGGTCATGGCGGACCACGGCTTCTTCGAGGCGTTAGCGGACACGTACGCCGCGTACACGGCTACGAGTATGGCGTCGGCAGCAGAGGAGCTTCGACGTGTGCTGTTCAGTGTCGTCGTGGCAGCGGTCCAGGCGCAGCGGTACTCGGCGCTCATGGACTTTCTGTTCAGCGTCACGGAAGATGCGAAGGGTAGCGTGGGGGTTTACGTGTCCGCGGTCGTCGCATCGACGCCGGTACTCGACCGTTTGAGCGCTGTCGACGCCGCTGGCTTTGCGAATCGGTGGGCGACGGTCCTGCAGCGGCTGCAGAGGATGAATGCAGCTACTGCTACGACATCAAAGCTGTCACGGCTGCCGAGGCGGAGGGCGAAGCAGATGGATAATACAAGTAGTCCAGCTGGTATATCTGAGCTCCGGGAGATGTTCCCTCATATCGATCAGGCAACGCTACATGCCGTCCTCGCATCCGTCAACGGCGACGTTGAAGCCGCGACTATCACGCTACTCGACGGCATACCAGACACATCCACTGCCCCCACCGCTACAACCACACAGACTACAAAAGACACGTCAGACGAGCTGGATAGTCTGTCCGTCCCTACCTCACGGCTATACCTCGGCAAACGCGCCGCATCGACCGCAGACGCAATGCTATCAGACCGTACCGCCGCACCGTCGAAGGACCGCATTCTCGCAGCCCTGCAATCCTTCGACTCGGACGACGACGAGCGCGACGACACATATGACGCCGACGACATCGGCGGTGCCATCGACCGCGGCGACACCGCCGACGAGCAGAATGCCGCTGCTGCCGCCGGCACAACCGTATCCGATGAAGAGCGGATACTGTACAAGGCGCTCGTTGAAAACCCCGGTATCTTCGCAAGAGACGCGGTCACACGACGCGGTATCGAGCGGCGGAAGCTGCGCGAGGCGACGGGGATGACGGACGAGGCGGTGGAAGGGTGGAAGGTAATGCTCGACCGCGACGGCGGGAAGCGGCTCCAGCAGCTGGAGATCCGATTTTCACGGGAATCCACAGCCGCCGCCGAGCAGCCTGTCATCGCGCGGACAGCCTGGCGGCGGGGCGACGACGACGAAGACGGAGACGGCAGCGGCGAAGGAACGTCGCGAGGGTATGGTGGTGGTAGAGGCGGGCGAGGCGGGCGAGGGAGAGGCGGCGGCCCAAACGATAGGAATGTAAGAGGGCAGCAGCGGGACCATGCGCCTGTGGTTCGCGAAGGCGGTGAAGGGCCGCGGGTGGTGAAGAAGACGTCGAAGGCGCGCGGGGAGCATAGTCGCAAAGTGCAGAGTGCCGCGCGGGACCGCCAGCGGACGAAGAAGATGTCGAAGGGGATGTAGCGCACGCATTTCGTCTTGTCTATATACTACGCGTGTATATATGCTAGCGGGGATAGGTACCTACGTTATAACCCGGCGTTCTGTGGATAGAGAAGCATGTTAGATACCATGGGTGATCGAAGGTGTGTGCCATATACCTGACGTCGCGGTGTTCCGTGTGTTATATTACGTTACACCAAGCTTAGAACTGGACAGCAGCCGCGATATAAACCACCAACCATTCAACCTCACCACTGCACACCACACCAACGACAATGGCATCGACGCCGACCATCTCCGTCAACTCTCCCCCGACGTCCTCCCGCCCCTCCCTCGACAGCTCCGCCGCGCCCTCCCGCCTGTCCTCGGACTCCCTGCACTCCCTCGCCTCCCTGCCCTCGCACACCGGCACGCCGCCCATCCCCTCCCTCCGCCAGCACCCAGCAGCGCAACGCCGCAACCGCTCCGCGCTCCGCGAGTTCTACGGCCTGCGGCGCCGCGACGACGAGTCGCCGGCCAGCGGACCCGCCACGCGAACCTCGCAGAGTCCCTCCGAGGGCACCGTCGATGGGGACACCACCGTCTCGACCATCACCGTTAGTACCGCGGCAGCAGCAGCGGACGGCTACCTTCCCGCGGACGAGCTTGACAGCGCGGTGTTCGACGCGCAGGGATGCGCGGATGCCTTGATCGGTGCGCGGGATTTGAAGGGGTTGCTGAGGGTTGAGAATGGGCTCGTGAACGATATCCGCGGGCTGGACGGGGAGCGGAAGAGTCTCGTGTACGATAACTATAATAAACTGATCGCGGCGACGGATACCATCCGTAGCGTACGTTTCCCCCTCCCACCTCCCTCCTCACCCAACCACTTCGGATGCTACAATATTACAAGGTTGATGGACAGCATGCTAAAGTAATACATAGATGAGGTCAAACATGGACCCCCTAACACCGGCAACCACAACCCTCCTCCCAGCAATATCCCACATCGCCTCCGTCTCCGAATCCCTCATCACAACCGTCCACACACCTGACAATACCACCACTACTACAGATTCAGCACACCGCCACCGGGCATCCGTCCGCCATACCCTCGACACCCCAGACCGCATGGCGCACCTGCTGGCCGCCGGGCAGCGGGAGGCTGCAGAACGCGAGTGGGTTGCTGCCAAACTGTCTGTCGCGCGGTGGAAGGGCGTGGCAGAGGGCGATGTGCAGCGGTTTCTAGAGCGGGGGGAGAGTGTGCTGAAGGGTGGGTGATTGCGACTGACATGATGGCGGTGAGGCCGGTTAGCCGGGTGCTGGCTACCATTAGACAGGTCAGGACAGTCTGATAAGATTACGGAGATATACCTACTCTGGCGATACACGACCTGGGTACACATGCCTCTTACCCAGTTTGAGAATACGACTAGCAGGCTGGATGTATGAGTTAAGACGCGACCAGCAGTATACTTCAGAGCGCAGCTTCGTCGAGAATACCCTACATATATGCATAGATGGATCGATACTACATATACCCGCATCTCCAACGACTTAATGGTAGCATGTTACACAATTTCACACAAGACACCACCACGACATACCCAACTAGTACCTACGCCACAAGGAATAGATAGATCGAAGAATGTGTGTGGGGAAAACTTCCGTATTGTATAAATGCAATCGTACATATGAATCAACATACGCCAAGTAAGGATACTTGAATATATCTAACAAATGCACACGCGCTAGCTGCTATCAACCGCATGCTATCAACCGTCGCCGATACAAAGGAAAAACAAAAACTGGCATCCATCGCATGCCACCAATAACCAAGTAATAAAAGTGTGTAGAATAAATATGGTACTCGAATCCCACCTAAACCCAACCCATACCAATGATACGATCGATACTCGACAGACGGACGTAATTTATTTAAACCGCACTATGCAGCGCTAAACCGCATCCTCTTCATCCGCGAGTCCGCGTAATCATCATGAATCCCCGCGTCGATTGGCCGCCGCATCGCACCTCGCGGCGACGCTGCAACTACACCCTGCGCGGGACCGGGTCCCAACCCGCCTAGATTACCGGCATATATCCCCGCCGACGCGCTCAACATGTCGCTTTCAACACTGGCGTTGCCGCCGCTATTCTCGCTGCTGGCACGCCGTCCCGCGCTGCCGCCGACGCTGCTACCAGGGCCGCCGTTCGGGTATCCACCGCTGCTGCTACTGCCCTCCGTCGAGGCGAACGTGTAGTCCGGACCGGCTTCGCCGCTGTTACTATGGCTGTGACTATGGCTGTGGCTGTGGCTGTGACTATGGCTATGGTGGTGGTGGTGGTGCGAGTGGTGCGGGTGGTGCGAGCTTGTCGATGATGGGCGTGGCGCAGACGACGGGACGACCTCGACGGAGCTGTCGGGGGTGTCCTGCGCGCCGCCGGTGGTGGTGTCGTCCTCGTCGTCGGCGTGGGAGGCCGTCGCGGTGTCGTACTCAATCTTGAGGATCGGTGAGTTTGAAGGTTTTGACGACTCCGCCTTGGGTGTGAAGGCGGACGGCGGCGCGGGGAGCGCGGGGAGCGCCGTCGGCGTGGTTGCATCCGGTGGGTCTTCTTGCAGCGGGGACAGGTACTTCTGGAGCATCTGGAGGAGCCCGTCGCGCGTGAACGGCTTCGGGAGGACGTCAATCATGCCTATGATTTGTTAGTTGCTGAGAATATCAAATGGACAGGTGGCCAGACTCACCAGCGTTGAAGTAGATGTTGATGTCCGTGGCACGAATGTTGGACGTCATGGCGATGACAGGCGGGTCGGACCGGCTGGGCCGCTCGGTGCGGATGACCTGCGTCGTGCTCACGCCGTCGAGGTTGGGCATCACGATGTCCATCAGGATTAGATCGTATCCGTGCTCCCCAGCGTCGTGAATCTTGCGCACCGCCTCAAAGCCGTCGCACTATAAAACATCAGCACCGAAACAGATTGCTTTCGACTTGATCTATATGATAACTCACCGCAAAATAGCCCATGCAGCCCGTCGCCTCGAGGAACTTGAGCCCGATCTTGCGACACGTCGGATCGTCCTCGACAAGCAGCACCTTGGGGGTCTGCCGCCACCGCGGCGCGACGAACCCCGTGCTCTTCTTCCGCAGCCCCTGTGGCCGCCGCGTCTCCTGCCGGAAGGTCGTCGACACCTGCGGATCCGTCGCGTCCAGCACGATGCCGGACTGCGACGCCGTATTGCCGAACCCGCTGAGCGTGAACGCGTCCACCGCCAGCCCGCCGTTCCCGTTCATCTCGCCGTAGTGACTCGGCGGGCCGTGCGGGGGCCCCGCGACGGTCACCTGTTGGTTATGCAGGAAGCGTTCCGCCTGCTGGATCGGTGTCGCGGCGACGTGCAGCGGCGTAGATCCCGGTGGCCCAGGCGGTGGTGGGACCGAGTGCTCCAGCAGCTGCGGGGGCATATGCGTCAGTTGGTTCTCATGGCGCGAGATGAACGGCCCATCCGGCGGGGGCGGGCCACCGCCCGTCGGCGCATCGTGCGGCACGACCTGGCCGGTGCGCACGAAGCGGGTGAGCAGTTCTTCGGAACGGTTCACGCGGACGGTCAGCGTAAAGATCTCGTGCACGGCGTTATGGTACTGCTGTACCATCGCGTCAACGCGGCGGACAACATCTGCGAGGCTGTTCTGCAGCTGAATGACGAGGGCCTGGTCGGCAGTGCTCTGCGGCTCCTCGGACTCTTTCTTCTGCCGCTGCGACGGGGCCTTGCGTTTGATACCCTCGAGGTTGTTGTCGTTGCCGAGACGGAACTGCGGGTGGTGGAATTCCCAAGCTTGGTCCTACGTTGAATAATGATATCGTCAGCACGTCGCTCGCATGGGAGAGGGAGGTGGGTGGTGGAGACCGGACATACCCCATTGGGTCCCGGCGGGGCGGAGTCGTCGGTCGCGCGGACCTTGTGAAAGTCGTACTTGTTGAGCTGGCGCACAAAGCTGGCAAAGTTGCTATGCTTGAAGTGCTGCGGCAGGATGTTTTTCGTAAAGTCGTTGTTCTGCAGGTGGTTTATATTAGCGCTGGACGCAATATGCATGTGGACCGTGAATGTTATCTCTCACATCAAACACGATAAAGCTGTTGCCGGTTTCCGACCACCTGACGACATCCGAGTGCGTTTTGTCCGATAACATGCTACATGCAAGCAAACAGATACATGGAACGAATCAGCAATTAACCCACGCATGCAACTTCCGGCAATCATGCGAAATACAGAGATAATTAATCGTACCGGTACAGCTTCTTGACAAAGTCGGCGCCATTGCCGGAGCTCAGGGTGGCGCCACCGCCTTTCCCGCCGGAGCTACTCTCGCCGGCGCCGTCCATGGTGGTTCCGTCGAGTGGAGGAGATGGGTAGGGGCGAGTGTCCGATCGAATCTCGACGCCGTTAAGCCACGTTTTCCTCGTGATCCGGATTTTCGAGTTCAATCGCTCGTTTTACCACGCGAGCGAGCGGGAGCGGCCGTGAGAACGAGGTCGGTGGATGTGGATGTGCGTCTAGGGCTGTATCAGCGGAAGGATGGGTGTAGACGCCCGTGCGATGGCTGGTTGACTGGCAGGGTGGGTAGATGGATGGAGGGATGGTGACAGCGGGATACCCGGTACGGCAGGTGGTAGATGGCGTCCGGAGAGATGGAAGGGGTGCGTGGATCCGGCGTCCGCTTGTGCCGACCGATCAATCGAGCCGGCTCGACAGCCCCGTAGCGTAGGTTGATGACGTCTCGTTTGTTCGACCGCAATTCCCTTGGATGGATGGATGGATGGATGGCCGGGTGGTATCAATCCAGGATTATCGATGCACGTACGGACGCTGCGATGGGTCTGTCGCGAACTATGCCGCCAACATGGGCGAAATGGTGGTATTGGGACGGTCGACGAGATCACGACACCACCGTTCGACGTCCGACGCAGCGAGCGAGCGAAAGCGGCGAAGGTTGCGAGATGGGTTTATGTATTTGGTGGCGAGAGATGCGACAATCGTTAACTCTAACGGCGGCGCGCGCGAGCGAGAGCAGGGCGATGTGCAATTGACTTTTGCTGATTTTCGACGCCCGTGAACGGCCGCCCGCGAATTAAAATAGCAACTGGGGCCGAAGCGGTAAAAAATAAAAAAAATATGGCAATGATGTGAACGAGGAGAATATTAGGATAAATGACAGGACGGCGGAGTTAAGAGAAAGCTTCACCACTCGCTAACCGGCGCAGGCAGCAGGGCCAGCAGCTGGGGGGGACAGCAGCTGGGGCAGGGCAGGGCAGCCTCGACGGCTAATTGGCCTGCGGCAATCGGATCGCGATCGTGGAGGGAAAAGATGGTGCTGCTCCACCGCGTCGCGTGTGTATACACTGACGTATAGTATGGAGGATATAGTATAAGGTCAAAAGTACAGCCGGTGTATTAATAGAGCACACTAAGCAGGACGCCGACAAGGCGCCGCAGCAGCAGACGGACAGACAGACAGACAGACAGCACTTCGAAAGCCGTGAAATGACGAAATGCAGCTGGAGCGGACGCGGATGCAGTGATCCCGGGCCAGACAAACAGCCAGCCAGACAAACCGAATTGCTGGACGGACGGACAGAAGCAGACAGACAGACGAGGCCGGGTACCGCTACCGTGGGACGGCGGCGAGAGGCGACGACGGGGGGAACCCTTTCGGCCAGCGGTGCTAGTACGTGCACCAAGCTGACGGCGGGAAGTATATTGATGATGACGGTGCTGCAGGTGGAGCGAGTGCCGGTCACTGGATCTCGCGATGGCTGGAGGTGGAGGAGGAGAAGGTGCGAGATGCAAGAGGAGGAGGAGGAGGAGCAGGAGGAGGAGGCTCTCTGGATTCGGCTTCTAGAATGGGACGGGTGTCTGCGCCCGCCAGCGCGGAACGAGAGCGGGTAAATAAAAAGAAACGGGGGGCACGGCAGCCAGTCAGCGGACGTGGAACTCGAGAAAAAAGATGCGAGTGATATCGATCGAGACACGATACCCGACCGAGGAATCGCTATCGGACGACGCACTGTGCGTGAGAGGTTCGTGATCTCGATCGAGGAGAAGTGCGAAACGCAGGAGTGGCAGAAGTGTGCCGTGCTGGGACGAGCTCGAGATCGCAGCCCGCAGCAGCACCGCAGCCGAATGCGAACTCGGATTCCACGCTCGAGTCCGAATTGGCGAGAAGGACAGACGAACAAGAACGAACGAGAGGACGATATATCGATAGCAGAATGCAAGCAGTTACGTGAGAAGGAGGAGGAGGAGGAGGAGGAGCAGAGGAAGTCGAAGGAGGCGGCGGGCGAGGCCGGTCTAGAAGCGGGCCTATTTAATATATAACACGCCGGCCAGACCAACTGCTCACCAACTGCTGCTCCACCACCATCAGTCAATCACCCTCGAGTCTTCTGTCAACCGTTTGTACTGGGTACAACTGACATCAAACCGGAGAGCAGGACGAGCGAGAGGGAACAGCCGACCGGGGAGGAGAACAGAGCATGATGCTATTTCGACTCTTCTGGCAAGGGGCCGGCCAGCCTGCCGTGCATCCACCCAGCCCAAGCCAGCCAGTCGGGTGGGGACGCCCACCTCCAAGTCCGCCCAAATCTCCTCTAGGTCTCCATCCCCCCCTCGTCTTCTCGATCCGACTAACATGTTCTGCAAAGCTTCCCGACAGATCGCCCCCGTCTTGCACC
This sequence comes from Drechslerella dactyloides, assembly GCA_020064725.1. Taxonomy (NCBI): domain Eukaryota; kingdom Fungi; phylum Ascomycota; class Orbiliomycetes; order Orbiliales; family Orbiliaceae; genus Drechslerella; species Drechslerella dactyloides. The sequence goes on from JAGTWJ010000001.1 coordinate 314,807, forward strand.
CTATAGTCGCAATTACGTGCTCCCTCGAACGTGCAAATTAAGTGCTCCAAGCAAAGCAGCCCCGCCCCGGCGCGTCCTGCTTCACCGCTCGCGAGACAGCGGGCGAACACAAGCGGTATACGGATGCGCTCGACGACGAGCTAGCATCTCCTAGTTTCGTGCAACGGCACCGGAACCGCACAAAGCCAGGCACTCTCTGCTCGCAAACGTCGACTCCATAACACCCCATTCCATCACGCTGCATCAGCTACCAAGTAACTAACGCTCTTTCCATCCATCCAAGTCTGCGTATTATTCACAGATATCACTTAATATTGCAGGTACAGGTACCGAAACCTGCCTCTGCAACTGACTAACCACTGTGGTCTGTGTGCGTGCGTGCGTGCGTGCGTGTGGACTTGGATATGGATTTGGGATTTCCGCCTCAGGTGAGCGTGGTGCAGGGCAGGGCGCCCGATTTTCCAAGAAATTTCTTCGAACGGACTGACGAGCGAGAAAAAGAAACGACGATGGAAAGGGCGGGATCCGTCAGCCCCCCACAGCTGGGAAACCTCCATTCTCGGTTTCAACCCGTCGCGGCGGGCTAGCCTGCTGCTGTCGTTCTCGGTCTAGCAGGCCAGGTCACATTTTCCCCCGCACGAGAGCGATCCCCATCCATTCATCCTCCATTCGTGCATGCATACATGAATCGAGTCGTCCGAAAAGGAGGCCGCTGCTGTACACCACGCGCATGCAACTCTCGGACTTGTCCTCCTTCGTGCACCCTTCGTCCTTCTTTCACCCGAGAAAGAAAAGCTCGAAGGCCGTGGAAGGAATGCAGTAGCAAGAAGCAGAAGCAGACCAAACCTGTCCGCATAATGCATGCACACGCCCCCCCCGCTGCTGCCCTGCAGCCAATGACCGCCCGCCGCCGCCGGCTCCCACAGCCAGCCAGCGCCATCCACCAGCCAGCCCGTCCGTCCAGATCCTGTCCGTCTGTCCTGTCTGCCTGTCCGCAATACATACATACATACATACGGATGTATGAAGGGACGCAGCTCTGCTCGCTCGCTCGCGCACCCCGGATATAGGTATAACAGAGACGGGAGACGCTGCTGCCTGCATGCACGGTAGCTCAACCTGGCGAAATCTGGGCTGAAAAGGGTCGCGAAATCACAACCTGCATGCGCACCGCTGCTGCTAATTTGGAAGAAGGCTATGTTACATACTTCCTTACATACAGACAACCGGCCGGTGCGCCATGTCGCACAGATCGGAGACACGGACGGACGGCGATACGAAGACGTATCGTGCTATCATAGTTATCATATCATATCATATCATATCATATCGATAAATGAAAAACCCCGTCACATCCGTATAGAAGTATACTCCGAGATTGGAAACCCAGTATATACGCATCCACCAAAGAAAGAAAGGGAGCATCCTCCGAGCGGTATACCATCCCGCTACTAACAAATTAATTGATCCAAAAAAATCGAATAAGGCTCCTTAAAGTTCCCGCTCGTACGATATCAGCAAGTTACCAGCCTGAGCCGTACTTGTACGGTACCGCTATGATGCATCCCTGTCGTGTCACGCGTACGATCCGTAGCAGACCAGCACCTCATTACCAAATCGAAGCCAGGTAGGCGCTCTAGAAAAAATAGAACATCCGTAGAACTTTGAATCGAGCGAGGGCCTAGGGGCGTAGCCACATGCATGCATCTTAGTATGTACCAAGTACGCACCCGGACAGGCCGAGCTACCGTAGTTAATTCCGAACACGAGATATCCAGACACAGACAGTGGACGGACAGAATGACAGATAGTGACAATGACATGAGTCCGACGGTCCGGGCTTCGAACCCAAACGAACCCAAACGTCGCTCGCTCGCTTATCGAAATACTAAATTTCCACCGAACGGACCGTGCAAAGTATGTTACGAGTATCGTAACGCGAACGCAATCAATCCACTCGTGAACTTTCCAGCTCCGCGCTCCGCCCGCGCGCTGTTGATCTGTCTGTCTGTCTCCGGACCCGCTTGAGGAACCAACCCTGGCTTTCGCTGTGCGACTGCCACACAAGAGTACAGGATACCATCGGGGACTGCACTGACGTCTTCACAATGCGATATCGATGGTAACTTATTTACATGGTCCGAGCCGCCGTGTCACAAGTCTCAGAGACCCGAGACCGAGACGTCCGCCATGGAACCATCCCTGCGTCCGGACGTCCAAAATGGCAGAATCGAAGAACTCCTCGCCAGCTACTCCGTACGTTAATCAGCTATCGAGAGGAGAGATGATACCAATTCGCGGGCAACCTCACGCGTGGAATGCTGGATCGAGCGATCGCCCGCATGCTCGACGTGGCCCGGCTGCAGCCTTTCGCGCTCCTGCGCCGCCCGCGGCCACAAATGCGCCCTTCCAAGCTAGCCCGCTTTCTTTCTTTCAAACATCCATCCATCCACACCACCGCGAACGAGAAATTTAAATAGAACGGTACGAGGTCCATCGATGACGTCGCTCGGCAGCCCTGCCGTGCCCCGTCGACCCTCGCTTGGAGGTACCGATACCTCCACTAGTCTCGCACTAACAAGTACCAGATACATACTAATATTACACTAGTAGTCTCGGGATACACTCTACTGATAACTAGCGCGCACAGAGATACACGGTGTGCTTTTGTCCAACTGTTCGGAGTGCAACGTTTCGAACTACTAGTACGTAGCGATCGGAGGAGGACCCTGAAGGGGCCCCAGGGCCGTGATACTACCATATACTACTGCAAGGAACCAACATGCACACGTGTAGCCATACTATCGCTCTACTATGTATGTTCACGGAGCGCTACGTTAATCTTTTCTCTTCTTTCTTTATTTAGAGCAAAAGTTGATTTTGTCGTAGAATCTTGTCTCGCAAGTCAGACGCCTTCCTTTGGCTGCGAAGGTAGAATCGCCAACATGCAACAGCAACCACACAATACCTAGTTACAGACCGACAGGAAAGCCTGTCCTTACTACCACCCACCCACAGAGTACATACTGCTGTAAGTGAGTAGGTGAGTGAGTATGGTCTAGAACAGGCTCATGATGTCCTCGTTCTTCATCTGCGGCTTCTGCCCCGCCGGCTGCCCCTGCGCCGGCTGCCCAGGCTCCAAACTCAACCCCTCAAGCCCGCCCAGCACATCCAACCCACCCCCGCTCGCGCCCGAACTCTGCACGTTGCCATCCCCGCCAAACACGCCCAGCAGATCGTCCAGATTGTTCGCCGCGGCTGCGGGCGCCGCGTTGCCGCTCAGTCCCGAAATCGGACTCGCCACGCGGCTCGTCCCCGCGCTGTCCATGCCGAAGGGGTCGCTGCTCGGCGTCGACGCGCTGGCCGGCGCGCCGCCGTCAAAGTCGATGTCGAGCAGGTTCTCCACGTTCGTAACCTTGCCGCCGGTCACCGCTGCCGCCGCCTGTATCGGGTTCTCGCGCGCATTCTGCTGCGCCTCCCTACAGTAATACAATCGTTAGCACCGCGTTGAATATATGTAGTAGTAGAATATACGCACTCGAGAGCCCGCTTCTGGAGGGCGTCCGCGCCCGTCCGCCCGTGTCCGAGGAACGTCTCCGGCGGCTTATGGTACACCGACGCCAGCGTGGAGATCTCCGACAGCAGCTGCTCCAGCAAGCCCACCGGCAGCGACTTGATCGTCGACGTAATCGGCGGCTTGTCCGCCAGTATAATCGTCTACAAATACCATTAGCACCTCACCATATAAACCATACTTCCGTTTGGAATAGAGGGGGATACCTTCGCCAGTGCGGGGTCGTTCGACAGCAGCCGCCAGTAGATGAACGCCCGGTCCCGCAAGTCCGGATTGTCGCTCCTCGTCGTCACGTTCTGCAGCACCTTCTGCACCAGCGCCTGCGTCTGCGGCTTCTTCAGGAACAACTTAACCGTCGCCGTCAACAGCTGCAGCTGCACCTGCGTCTCCTCCTCATCGATCCCCTCCACAAACGTCGACAGGATCTCGTCCGCGTTATTGATCTTCTCCGCGTACTCCCCCACGATCCAGATCAGTGCCGCCCGCGCCTCGGGCTCGTCCAGCTCGTCGAGCGATTGGCACAGCTGCGGTATTATCCCCTCGTATCCGGGGTACTTGCGTAAAATGTCCTTGATGACGACAATCGCCTCCTGCACGACGTAGTTCACCTTCGTGTTGATCAGGTCCATCAGCACGTTGACGCACTTGTCCTTCGCCGCCTCGATCTTGATCGCGCACTGGCCGATCGCCTTGACCGCCCGCCGCACAAAGTCCATGTCGACCTCCAGCGCGTACTCCTTCAGCTCCATCAGCAGCTGGTCCACGTTCGCCTCGTTCGCGATCCGGATCATGATCTCCAGCTTCTCCAGCTTGACGTACGGCGGGTCGTTGTACTTGCAGAAGAAGACCCGCATCTCCTTCGATAGAATGTCCGGCTGCTTCTGCAGCAGCAGGTTGATGTTGCGCAGCGCCACGTACTGCACTTCCGGCGCCGACGACAGCAGCGTCACTACAAAATATCCACTCAGCACGCTGTTCCGTAAACAATCGCATTGTTAGATGGTGGGGTGCTCACCCAGCGGCGGCGCCATCTTGCGCATGTACGTCTTGACGAGATCGTGGTTCAGGCCCTTCATGTGCGCAAACACAACCTTGATCGCAGATATCACCACGCTCGGATTCACGTGCTGGAACTGCGGCACGACGCGCTCGCAAATGTGCTCCATCTCCTTAAGATCGGACGTGCGGTACTCCGCCAGCTGCGTCAGAATCGTGATCCGGCCCCACCTATCACATCATATCACGAACAATCAGCACCCTGCCGTTACAACATCTCGAGGGACTATACTTACTCCGTGCACTCGTTTAGCGCGAGCAGCAGCTTCTTCAACACCGCCGGCGTGACGACCAGCGCTTCCGTCTCCGGCGCGGAATGCTGTATCTCCGCTAGTGCCGTCACGGAATTCGCCACAACCTGCCACACATCAGCACCGTCCCCCCAGAGAATGTATTATATAAACCCACCATCGGATTCGAGTCGCCTATCATCTCCTGCAGCTGCTCCAGGAAGCCGTTCTCCAGACACAGCTGCGGATTCAGATCGAACAGCTTGGCCACGCATATCGCCGCCGTTTTGCGCACATACGGGCTCTCGTCCTGTCCTCACCGTTAGCCCTGTCCGCCTTATCACACGAGTAGCAAACTCACTTTCAGCGTCTTCCGCAGCGGCTCTTCCATGTAATCCACCATCTTGTCAACGCGAATGCAGCCCATAGTCCGTATCGCCAGCGCGCGCACCAGCGGATTCGGGTCCTCCGAGTCCTAACACATACTATATCAGCTCCAACCCATACATCACACCGATATGATAGTTATGATAGAAGTAGTGTATCGCACCTGCACGAAAGTGTTCACGGCGAGAATGCACAGGTCGGGGTGGCTCTTCGCGTAGTTCATAAGGTACAGATACACCAGCTTCTTCTGGTCGAGGTCTGGCGTCGCGATGTTCTTGAGCACGTCTGGGAACAGCGCGGAGACATCCTTGCCGAGCGTCATCGCCATGATTGTGCGTTGGATCGCATCCTTTCTGTGCGTTTACGCTGTATTAGCGGCTGGTGGATGATACGTGTACGCGGATGGTGGGGTGGGTACCTTTCGTGAGCGTATTGGGAGACCTGAGCGTCGTGATACCATCCTTGTTAGCATTTGAAAGATAATATAGCTACGATATGATACGCCGAGGGTTATGTGATATAACGCGATGTAAAAATGGGATGGAATGGTGGGAGTGAAGAATGGAAGAAGGATCCTACCAGCCCGCTCCGCAGCTCGAACGTCTCCCCCTTGCGCGGCACCTGGAATACATTGCGAATCCGATTGACCGCCATCATTGGACAGCGCAGCCCGGTGTAGCGGTGCTCGCAGGGCGAGATGCGAGATGAGTCCTAAGCCCGCTGCACGGTGGGTGAGACGAGACTCAGGCTCAGGCTAGCTGTCGTTATCGTGCGTGAATAGCCCTACGTAGAGCTTTTGCGGGCGGAACGGCGTCCGCAGAAGCGGTTGGTGGGTGTACGCCGCGTGCACTCGGTCGTGAAGGTTGGATATGCCTGGTCTGTGCTGTCGATCTGGCGTGATTGCGGACGGTGAATCGATGTGGGTGGATGTAGTAAGTCTGGGTGGGCGGTCGAGCTGGTGGCGCGAGCTGGAGCTGCGGGCTGGCTGCTGTGGCAGGAGCAGCGTTGCAAGTAGGATCGATAAGATTAGATCTAGATCCAGCAGCTTTGTCCAAAATGCAACAAACACCCTCCACTCATCCACGACTCGATTGCAGACCTCGACAACATTGCAACATACATTCCACTGCGTTAAAGTATTCTACCGTCACCGATAATTTACAGCTGCAGACTGCACCGACGAACCCGTAATGGTATCTCTATCAAACTGAAGAACTTGTAAATATCGTATGGCATGCTAAGCTGTATCTATAGGCCTCCCTCCCGAACCTTCGCCGCCTGTTCGCCAACGCGCGCACGGAAACCGAGGAAAGCTCCTACTCTCGCTCTGCTGTATGCATAACCCCCCCTCATTCAAATATCGCGTGGCGGTCTACGATAGTATTTACACGCCCAAGCTAACTTGTCATCGCCAGTTCTGGAACCTAATCCTCTTCGTCTCGTCAATCGCAGTCTTCAGCGTCGCCGCACAGCGCATGTCCGGCCGCATGATACCCGGTGGCATCCCCACCGCAAGCGGGTCGCGGTAATCTGTCGTGTATCCGTCACCCGTCACCTGCTCGCCAGAATCGACGACGCACAAGCGCGGCGTTGCGGCTAGCTAATGTGAATACATTAGGCAATTGATGCTGTCCGCCCGGACGGCTATGCTGCGTGTTTATATCTTCTATTCTGTAGATCGTTCGGTACTTGGAGCGTCGGTCGTTATTTAAAATAATATGTGTATGTCAGTAGATCCGGATACCTAGGATCCTAGGATTGTAAGATAAACCACAAGCATGTGCTTTGCGGATCTCCGCGGGTCGGGCAAGTCTGTCGGTTGCCTTCAAAAAAGGTTAAGGCTACTCGTGATTCTGGCAACTGGACGTCACGCATATACGGTATGTGATAAGCTGATAAGGAAAATGATATGTTCATTCATGTTCTGATATATGTAAATGTTCATCTTCCACTTCACTTCGTCCATAGCTACCCACCCTTCTATCCGGTGCGCTAAACCCGCCGAAAAATTAAAAATAAAAAACAAATGTGTCAACAACATGCTGGAAAGAAAACGCCCGAATGGCTCCAAACGCAACATTGACAGCAAATCAAAGCAAAGAAAAGATAAAAAGATACCCAGCGCCTGTATGTACAAGTACAAGCCAAGATGCTGCAAATCCGACCCATGGAAACAAGAGATTCAAGGTGGTACATTCTCGCAAGCTAGACCGAGCGATAGTGCTGCGGTGTAGAATTGAGACTGGTGGTGTTGATGGTGGTGGAGGAGAGAGGGAGATATGAAGGTAGCGTGAGCAAGAATTTACTTGGAGGTCTCGGTTGGTCGGCTGGCGGGCCGGCTAGTCTCGACATCGGACCAATCGCCCTCCTCGCTCTTCTTGCTCTTGTTGTCGTCGCCCTCGACCGTCTCCGTCTTGATCTCCGGGACGCCACCCTCGCTCTTCTCACCCTTCTTCTCGTCACCGTCCTCCTTCTTCTCGTCCTTCTTCTCACCGCTTTCCTCCTTCTTCTCATCGCCTTCCTCGGCGATATCCTCAAGGAACTCCTTGCTCCTGCGCTTGCGCCGCTTGGTGCTGTCGACGCTCTCGTCGTCGCTGTCATCGTGGTTCAGCAGCTTCATCTGCTTTCGCTGCCTCAGCCACTTCTGCCGGCGCTGCAGGAACTTGGTCCGCTTGCGCTTCTCCTTCTCCTCGCCCTTCTTGAGGTTGTCCAGCTGCACCTCGAGCCACTCCGGAAGCTCTTCGATAGCGAGCTTGGGGTCGCGCTTGCGGGGCAGCAGGAAGTTCTGGACCTCGGCGGGGGTGAATGTGCCTTCGGGGACCATCTCGGCGAATTTCTTCGCTAGCTCCTCGATCTCCTGCTTCTTGGCGGCTTCCTCAACGATCTGCTTCTCGGACTTCTTCTCCTCTTGCTCGAGAGCGAGGGAAGACATTTGTTGCTTTTTGCCAGAATACAGTTGGATGAAGATCTGCTCGAGAACCTCGTTGTTGGCGCGGCCGAATTCAATTTCCATATCGACACGGCCGGGACGGATCAGGGCCGCGTCGAGAGATTCGCGGCGATTGGTGGTCATGATGAGAACACGGCCCTCGGCGGAACCGACACCGTCGATGGCATTGAGCAGACCGGACAGGGAGACATTGGAAGGACGGCGCTGGTTGGTGTTGCGGTTGAGAACCTTGTCGACCTCCTCGTCGTCTTCCGAGTCGATGTCCTCATCGTGGGGCATGCCGTAGCCGTAGTCACGGTCGACGTTTGCAGAGTCAACGTCCTCGAGGAGGACGATCGCGCGGGGAGGAAGGGACATGAAGAGCTCCTGGACGTAGTTGTCGTGCAGGTTCTGACTACCCAGAGACAGGATGAAGAGCTTGAGATTGAAGGCACCGGCGATGGCGGTGGTCAGGGAAGTCTTGCCGGTACCGGGGAGGCCGTAGAAGAGGTAGCCGCGTCTGTAGGGGAGGCCCTGCTCCGCATACCATGCCTTTGTTCTGGGGCTGAGGTACTCGGCGATGTCGGAAAGGAGTCTGTTCTTGTCCTTGAAGGTCATGACGACGGAGTCGAGGGAGCGGATCGGGCGGGTTTGCGAGGCGGACCATCTCATGTCGTAGCTGTCGCAGGTGTGCAGGACGGTCTTGTACTGCTGCTGCTTCATGAACAGGACTCTGCAGTGGGCGAGGAAGGCACGAAGGGCCATGGGGTTTCGGCCGACGGTCCAGATGTCGACGGTCTCGTCGTCGGCTCTGGCGCCGCCGTTGTTGCTGTGGGTCGGGGTGTGCTCGATCGTTCGCTCGATGATGAAGAGAGTCCGCTGGAAGAAGAAGTAGTGCTTCTTCGCGCTGGCGGGGATGAACTTGAGCTTCGGGCCGTATTCGTCGACCTGGACGAACTCGCTGTCGGGGCGGTTGATGCCGTCAAAGGTGGCACCGTCGTAGAACATGGCCTTGTGCTTCCGCGGGATAATATCCTGCTGGGTGCTCACGTGGAACAGTCTCGAGTCGGTGGAGATTTCGTTTCTGGACAGGTATTCCATGACGTAGTCGAAGGACTCGTCGTTCGACCGGATGTGCGCCTTGGAGAGAAAGTAGGCAGCGAAGACGTTCATGGCCTGGTAGACCAGGCTGAGGAAGAATGTGTAGAGACCGGTGAAGGAGTTGAAGATGGTGAGGAGCATGCCAAAGGTGATCAGCATGGACGAGTCAATGCCATACTGGTCCAGCAGTCGCTTGACCAGGTCGGCGCCGGGGATGGAAGCTAGAGCTTCATCGTTCTGGACTGGGGGTTGCCCGCCGCCGGGCATTTGGTTGAGCATGCCGGCTCCAAGGATCATGGAGGCCGGATCCTGCGCGAGGCCGCCGGCGAAAAACATGCTGAAGTCGCGTGTGGCAGTTCTGGCGGACACACGAGTTGGGGAGGTTAAGAGAGGGCGAGATAGAGTTCTAGATAGACGAGCGAGCTGTGGCCGGATTTGAGGCCTTTATCAACTATCGCGTTGTGCGGCGTGAGGTTTTCTGGTGCCGAACTGCGACGGAGGATAAGCTCAGCGGTACTTCTTACCCACTTGCTTGCTTGCGGTAACCTTGCTGAAGATCGCAGAAGAAGAAGAGGAGGAGGAAGAGGGAAAGAAGGAATGCGGAGAACGATGGGATTGTAGGCCGTTAAATATTTTCAGGTGCAGGGACCGGATATCAGCAACGGGAGGTAGCAGCAGGATCCAGGGAGGTCCTTCTGCAGGGCTGGCGACGGCGGTGGCGGATCCTTGGCAGGAACTGTAGGGCGACGCAGGGAGGGAAGCTGTCGAAGGGGCGTATCTGGCGGGTGCCTGCCTAGATAAGAATGCCGGAGGGGATGGTGATGGCGGAGGGAAGGAGGAATCGAGAGACAGAGGGGGCGAAGAGGGGCGGAAGGGGCACGTTAAATAACTGAGCTCAGCAGAGGCCCGTCGAGGCGAGAAGGGAATGAAGCCAGGGAGGGTGAGGAAGAGGGTCGAGCACAGCATCCAGAACAATGCCCGTTGAGAACTCTCCGGACTTTCCAACAATGCATGCAATCACCAACTTGATTGTATGATTGTGACAGGGTAGTTAGCTGCGGCCGGTGTCTCGTCTCGGCGAGGCAGAAGCACCTATTCTTTGTTCTCTGACGATTAGTCACGTTGCGATTATAATATTAGTCCGGGGCGTCTTCGCTCGGAATCTCGAGATATTGCATAATCAGACTGGTGGTGCGCCTTAGTGTGGCGACAAAACCGCAGAACGATGCTTCGACGACCGTGCATCTCCACTTCCGTTTTGTCTCTGCTGCAGTCAGCCTGTGACTCAATTCCATCATCCTGCGCATCTGGCTGCATTCTCGCTACCGGTCGCGGAGATGCACCCGGCCTATGCATGTCTGGCCTGCTCTGAGTAACACTGACACCGAGGTCCCGCTCGTCTGCAGATGCTGTTTTCCATTTCTCCAAGTCTTTTGGCCGTTTGCCTGTGTCGCCAGGCGCTGCAGGGATGCTGAAGAAAACGACGAGGAAAAATAGAAGACCCGGGAAGAGTCAGATCGGGCCTGCCCGCCCCTGGCAAGAAGAAAGAAAAAAATTCATGGTTGTCAGGACATGATGGGTGCCGCAGAGTGACCCAAGCAGGGTGTCGTTTGATACCATAAGGAAGGACCCACTTGACCCTTTCAGCCTCCTTCCGGTGCCCTCCTCTGCGTCCGCGTGTACGCAATCGGCTCGCTGCCTTCGATTGAGTGCATGTCATCGGCGTCGGTGACTGGCGCGTCGACGTGTCGCTGGAGGCCTGGAGGCCATCTTGCACAGAATGACAATCTTGTCGTCGGGTGTCCTTCGAAGGTTGTCTCGGAGTGTCTCGAACGGTCTTCGGGCCCCTGTCTGGCGGTCTCTCGTGCGAGGTCAGGTGACCAGGCGTTTTGGTAGGCGTCAACAAACAGCCGCCCAAACACGCTCCCGCGGACGCGATCTCGTCGAAGGCTCACCGCCCAACCTCCACTCCTCACTTTCTATTACCAATCCAATCACGGACGGCAGATAGCGATCACGGATCTTGCCATCGTGTCCCGTCCCTCCCACCTTGACAACCTCCATCCATCTCTACTCTACTTCAGCTACCCCTGCATCGGGATCTGCCTCTCCTGTTCGCCTCGGGGCCCGAGTCATCCCATCACCACCACTACCACAATGGCCAACGACCCCAAACCCTCCACGCCGCTGCCGGCCTTCCGATCTCCTCTCTCCCAGCTGTCCGAGAACCGGCGTCCCGCCCGTCCCACCCAGTCTGGCCAGAAGGTCTTCCGAATCAACGCTACGGTCTCAGACTCACCCTCCTTCAAGCCGTTCAAGTGCCCCGGCACCGCTGCTCCCAAACGCGAATCCGCACTTCCCGCCCGTAAACGCCGCAAGGTCGACTACTCGGGTGCTGATGGCAACGGTGAAGATGGCGAGGTCGCCTGGACTGCTCCTGGCGCCGTGCTCGCCTTCCGTGAAGCGAACAAGATGCCCGTGTTCAAGGTGAAGGACGCTGAGACCGCCTTCCGATCCAAGTTCGCCATCCCCTTCGTCGACAAATCTCGCATCAGCGGTAACAGTCCGGTCATAGCATTGGGCATGCGAAGAGGCGCGCATTTCGTGCCCAAAGCCTTGCATGACCCGGCTGGCGAGTTTGCCATTGTCCTCTACGACCCCACCATCGATGATAAGAAGGAGGAAGAAGAGACGCCTGAGGGGTCCGACGCTCCTCAGGCAGATGACCAATCTGCCCTCAAGCGGCCTAACAAGAGCTTGAACGAAATTCTCGGCATCAAGAAGCAGGACAAGTCCGAGATTCCCCGTGTCGCCGTCGTAATAGATCCTAGGTTAGCCAAGGTCTTACGTCCCCATCAGATTGAGGGTGTGAAGGTAAGCTTGATGTCTCAAAATTGCTATTTGGAGATCTGTGACTCTAACTATGGCGATCGCAGTTTCTGTATCGGGCAACGACCGGCCTTATCGACAAGAAGGCCCACGGCTGCATTATGGCCGACGAGATGGGTCTCGGCAAGACTGTAAGGGCTCTGATGTTCTTGCTCTTTGGAACCATGATATGGTGAATCACGGCTAACTTGCAACGTAGCTGCAATGCATAACCTTGATGTGGACACTTCTGAAGCAGTCCCCAGAAGCCGGTAGAAACACCATTGGAAAGTGTGTCATCGCCTGTCCGTCCAGTTTGGTACGAAACTGGGCCAACGAGCTAGGTAAGAACTATCCTCTCACATCCTTCTTGAGCTCTCTCTAACAAGCTTTAGTGAAATGGCTCGGAGAGGGCACGATCCATCCATTCGCTGTCGACGGCAAGGCGACCAAAGAGGAGCTCATCAGCCAGCTAAAGCAATGGGCCATCGCCTCGGGGAACCAGATTGTCCGTCCCGTTCTCATCGTCTCCTACGAAACCCTCCGTCTATACGCCAAGGAGCTTGGGAACACGGAGATTGGATTGATGCTGTGCGACGAAGGCCATCGGCTGAAGAACGGAGAGAGCTTGACCTTCACCGCGCTGACCGAATTGAACGTCAAGCGCCGTGTGATCTTGTCCGGAACGCCCATTCAAAACGACTTGACGGAGTACTTCTCGCTGCTCAACTTTGCCAACCCTGAATACCTCGGTACTCGCGCCGAGTTCCGCAAGAAGTACGAGATACCGATTCTCAAGGGTCGAGACGCGAACAGCGACGAAAAGGCGAGAGCAAAAGGCGACGAGCGGCTCAAGGAGCTCTTCGGGCAGGTCAACAAGTTCATCATCCGGCGGACGAACGACATTCTATCCAAGTACCTGCCTGTCAAATACGAGCATGTTGTGTTTTGCAACCTCGCGCCGTTCCAGAAGGATCTTTACAATCATTTCGTCACGAGTTCCGAAGTCAGAAAGCTGCTCCGCGGCGTTGGCTGCAAGCCCTTGAAGGCGATCAATGTGCTGAAGAAGCTTTGCAATCATCCCGATCTGCTCGACCTGCCGGACGATTTGCACGGCAGCCAGCAGTTCTTCCCGGAGGATTTTGTTCCAAAGGCGGCGAGGGGCAGAGACGGCCGCTATGTCAACGTCTGCTACTCCGGCAAGATGCTCGTTCTCGACCGGATGCTGGCGCGGATTCGACAGGACACGAACGACAAGATTGTCCTGATCAGCAATTACACGCAGACGTTGGATGTCTTTGAAAAGCTCGCCCGGTCGAAGGGATACGGCTTCCTTCGTCTGGACGGGACGATGAACGTCAACAAGCGACAGAAGCTGGTGGACAAGTTCAACAATCCGGAAGGGGAGGAGTTTATCTTCCTTCTCAGCAGCAAGGCTGGTGGATGCGGTCTCAACCTCATCGGCGCGAACCGGCTTGTCCTATTCGATCCAGGTGGGTGTATATCAAGCTATTCTCGAAGCGACGAAGTCACGAGCCACACGCTAACGCATTTTACGCTGCTGCAGACTGGAATCCGGCAGCGGACCAACAGGCGCTGGCCCGTGTTTGGCGTGACGGGCAGAAGAAAGACTGTAAGTACCGCCCCGACCCCAACCGCATCCGACTACACGATGACGTAGCCCTCGAAGGATTCCGTCTCTAACGGTGATATATTGTATGTTTCCAGGTTTCGTGTACCGCTTTATCGCGACGGGGACGATCGAGGAGAAGATCTTCCAGCGGCAATCGCACAAGCAGTCGCTGTCGTCGTGCGTGGTGGACGAAGCGCAGGATGTGGAGCGGCATTTTGGGACGGAGGACCTGAGGAAGCTGTTTGAGTACAGTCCGAACACACGCAGCGACACGCACGACACGTTCAAGTGCAAAAGGTGCAAGCCGGACGGGCGGCAGTACGTCAAGGCTCCCGCGATGCTGTACGGAGATACGTCTACTTGGAACCACTTTTCGGGCGACGGGATGGGCAAGATTGAGGACTTGTTGCTGCGGCAGGAGGGGGAGTATTGCGGGGAGGAGAAGGTGGTAAGCGAGGTATTTCAGTATATCAGCCATTAGATACGCTGTGTTTTTTGTATTCTTTTTTTTTTTTTGACTCTTTCTCTCTTTTGGTACGTTGGGGGATCTTGTTTTACGGGCATGCGAGATATGAATCCTATTGTAGATAGAGAACGAAAGGGACTGGGCGGGCGCATCTGCCGTGCCGCATACCATTTTGGCTTGGCGTGTGGTTGGCTATTAGATCTTTGGGGATAGTTGCACTTCACGTTTGGTACCCGAATTGCATATCGATTCCAAGGATCAGTATTAATATATTGAACATCCAAGTATCAGTAGATAAGTTGATTGAGCAGCTATCGACTTGTTCGAAGATAGTTCGAAGAGCCATATAGGATATTCAGCCACACGTATAACGGATGTTGTGTCTGTTCCGAAGCTGAGCTGATCGTGAGGCGTCTCGTTCGGGAGGGAGTCATTCGCAGGGGCATGCCATGAGACCCTGGCGCCTGTGGCAGCCGACAGGCCCGTTCGGTACATTCTGACGCTGCCTGCGAGGCGGTCAAGAGGAGTTCAGCGGGTCGAATCGTGACTGTTGGACGCCCGAAAGCAAGATTGGCTGGCTGCTGTTGAGAGCGTTCTCCCGCAAGTTGCTGTTTCGGTGTCGTGCACTCGGAGGGCCTTCTCCTCTCCAGCCGGGCCATCCATCCCATCCATCCTTTCCTCTCTTCCTTCTCCCTCCTCTACATCTACTTATTCACTAGTAAAGTATTGCTCGATCTCGATCGTCATCGTTCTCGTCACCCGACCATCGCTGTCTGTCTGTGTGCTGTTGTCGGTACGGACGGACGAGCAGCCTCTGTCTGCCTAGCTCAGCAAGTAAGTACAGCTAGCCTGCCTGCCTGCCCTGCTGTCCACGCTCGTTCGACACCAGCTGTTGAAGCCTCCCCGCCCTTCCCCCCGGCTGTATTGACTGTGGATTCGAGCAGAACACCATCGACGACCCGCGACGAGATACTGCTGTCTTCCGTCCGCTGGCTGAGTTTCTCCTGCGGGGACCGATACATACGTACATTCGACCGGCTGGCCGCCACGCCGTGCTGGCATTGCAGGTCACCTTACCTCCCGCCACCCGCTCGCTCTTCGGCCGTTCCGGATTTCAAAGCCCAACACCAGCAGCCTGCTGGGATCACCACCTGGCCCGTCCCGACTTCCATCTTCCCCTCAGCGACCCGGACGTCTCCCCGCCCGGTCTCCCGCGTCGCCCCATCCGCTCGCTCGCCCACCACACCCCGTATCCCGTAGCTATTCCCACCCACCCTCGCACTCGCGTTTTCACGGGCTTTCCTCCTCCTTTGAGCATCTGCACTGCATTCTTGGGCAGTCTGTGCACATCACTTCTCGACTAAAATCGCGAGAGTGACGATATAATCAAAAGTGATTCCTCACCGGTCCCGCCGGAACCCACTCGCATCCCCCCGTGCAACCGGCGCAACCCCCTCAACCACCCACCACGTTCCCTCCCACGAGGAAACGTAAACCTTCGTCCGCCGCCGCAACCCAGCAAGACGCCCTCGCAGCCGCCGCAGAGCCCTCCTCCCAGCGGTCTGCAGCGTCTCCAACAGCGTCCCCCACGGACCCGGTGCCGCTCCCGCTGCCTGGCGGAACCGCTGTAGCCGAGGAGCGACCCGCCAAGCGATCCCACTCGTCCTCCTTCCACGCCGACGCCGCTACCACTTCCTTCTCCTCTTCCTCCGCACCTCAGCGAAAGGGCAGCAGCTGCGGCCACGACGACGAGGAGCACGAGGACGCTGCGTTTTCGCCGGCGTACGAAGCCCTGCTTGAGAGCGAAGCGAAGGGCAAGATGTCGGAGATGAGCGACGACGACTTTCTCTCCGGCGGTTCGGAGGAGGACTTCAACGACGAGAGCATGGACAGCGGTAAGTTTTCGAAACTGCCCTTATCCTGCCAATCTGAAAATTTGGCGTAGCTTTATTTTCATCTCGTAGCTGCTGTGATGCATGTATTATCTGACGGCAATTGCTGACATTTTCCCAACGGACTAAGTAGACTTTGAGGAGGAAGACGGCACGCAATACCTCGACGACAAGGACGACAGGCCGCAGAAGAAGGCCTACGAGGTCGACTACAGCGTGCTCAGCGAAGAGCAGATCGAGAAGGCCCAGAGCGACATGATTGACGAAGTCCACATCATCCTCGACCTCACACCGGAAAACGCGGCCATGCTGCTGCGCCACTTCAAGTGGAACAAGGAGCGGCTGATCGAGCAGTACATGGACAGCTCTCAGCGGGTGCTCGAGTACGCCGGCATCGACCTGTCCGGCAGCAACAAACTGGAGGTGAAGAAGGTGCCCGGGTTCGTGTGCGATATTTGCTGCGAGGACGGCGACGACCTCGACACGATTGCGCTCCGCTGCAACCACCGATATTGCACGAACTGCTACCAACAGTACCTGTTCTACAAGATCCGGGAGGAGGGCGAGGCGATCATGATACAGTGCCTCAACCACAAGTGCAAGGTTCTGGTTGACCCGAGCACCATCGAGCGGCTATGCACGCCTGAGATCCTGCACAGGTGGGTCCACCAATTTACTATCACCACGGATATAACCGCTTGCTGACCGATATCGAACTAGATACCACGAACTCCTCAACAGGACGTACGTCCAGGACAAGCAGAACCTGCGATGGTGCCCCGCGCCGAACTGCGAGAACGTGATCGACTGTGGCGTCACGCCCAACCAGCTGCAGGAAATCGTACCGACGGTCATGTGCACCTGCGGCCACCACTTCTGCTTCGGCTGCGGGTCGAACGACCACCAGCCGTGCCCGTGCGGCCTCGTGCGCAAGTGGCTGAAAAAGTGCGAGGACGACTCGGAGACGGCGAATTGGATCTCGGCCAACACTAAGGAGTGTCCGAAGTGCCAGAGCACGATCGAGAAGAACGGCGGCTGCAACCACATGACGTGTCGCAAGTGCAAGCACGAGTTCTGCTGGGTGTGCATGGGCCCGTGGAACGAGCACGGCACCAGCTGGTACAACTGCAATCGCTACGAGGAGAAATCGGGCGTGGACGCACGTGACATCCAGGCGAAGAGTAGAGCATCCCTAGAGCGGTATCTCCACGTACGTCACCCCCTCTTACAAGCTCATCCAACCGTGAACGCGCGAGAACACTGCTAACAGACACGATTAGTACTACAACCGCTATGCGAACCACGAGCAGTCCGGCAAGCTGGACAAGGACCTGTACATCAAGACGGAAAAGAAGATGACAATGCTGCAGTCCGCGTCCGGCATGTCGTGGATCGAAGTGCAGTACCTCGACGCGGCGTCCAAGGTGCTGCAGCAGTGCCGGCAGACGCTCAAGTGGACGTACGCGTTCGCGTTCTACCTGCAGCGGAACCACCTGACCACGATCTTTGAGGACAACCAGAAGGACCTGGAGATGGCGGTCGAGGGCCTCAGCGAGCTGTTCGAGAAGCCGACGGACCAGCTGGCGAATATTAAGGTCGAGATGATGGATAAGACGGCATACGTGAGCAATCGGCGGGTGATCTTGTTGGATACGACGGCGAAGGGGCTGCAGGATGGTACTTGGGAGTTTACGGTTGAGTTTTGAGCCCATATCATATCATAACACATGAGGCAACGTGCGACAGACAACGATGCAGACAGACAATGATGAAATAGAGAGACAGACAGGAAGATCGAGACGGACAGCGATGATAGGATGAGTGTGTTTTTTTTATACGAGTGCGGTCGGTTATATTTTGAGCAGCGCCTTACTTGTCCTTTTTTCATTATCATTATCATTATGCTCTTGGTTTGTTCTTGGAATATTAGAATATTACTATTTCTTTTGTATTAACTATTAGGTATTATTCAACCATGACGAGTTTGTTTTAACTTGTGATCTTGCTTGCTTCTTGCTAATATATTTGAGTATTCCTCTTGTTTTAAATTTTGTCTACAGTAAGATGGATATAGTACTGTCACGCTGACATACACTGGGCCTGCTCGTGTGCCTTTGCATTTTAATTAAATTTGTATCTGTTTTCTGAATTCTTTGTCCGGTTTTGTTTCTATGTGTCTATATCAGTATTCTTCGCTCCTCTTCATTCCCCGTGTACATGCGACAGTTAATTTGACTCTCGAATGTATGTCGATTGCGTCGATTGAGTATGTCCTGCCTGTCTAGTGGTCGAGGTGCAACGGTTGACTTGCGTCTCGCTCAGCAGCTTGTACCTAGAATATATCTTGTGGGCGTGCATGTTTACACAAGGGGCTGCAATAGTAGATATGTAGGCGTAGATTCTCTCTGACCTTTAGGATGTAGGCTGCGATGAATTGTGAGAAGGAAAGGATGATACGATATGATGTGATGTGTGGCTTGTGTTCACGAAGGCGGCGTTCTGTGTTGCGTGTGATATTTTTACCACTACAAAGAAAGAAAAGGTGCGGCGAAAGCTTCCAACCCAACTTCACGACGCAGACAGCATTTCCACAACCGACGACAACGTGGACGCGGACAATTGGACGGCCGGACGCCAGCCACGATCACTATCCCGTGTCATACCTACTGTACTCTGCGACTCGATACGTACATACATACGCACGCCAATTGATGAACACGGTCCGGGCGTCCGTTGCGCGCTGCGCAGGCGCATCGCGGGGTCAAAGTTGCCCCACCGATGCTTCGTCGACGATGCTGCTCTCCTTCCTCTACCCGCCTGCTGCGCGGCGGCATATCGCCAGAGCTGGATATCCGCGTATACTCAGGAAATCAGCACCCCCATGCCCATTCCCTGCTCGTCGACAATACTCGTCCATCGGCGGTCCACGCGACCGCGACAGCCATGACGACCTACCATCGACGCCACGGTCGTCCTCGTCGTCGGCAGCGCAAAACGACGGCCTCGGGTTCCTCGTCGGCGAGGGCACGGAGGAAGAAGAGATGCTACTGCGGCCGAAGAAGCGGAAGCAGGCAACATATGTCCAGCCCACCTCCCGCACATTCCATCCATCACCCCGCCGCAGCCATTTCCCAGGCATCCCCAAATTCCGCGACAGCGACGGCGACGTCCGTGACGACGCAAGCATGACGCTCGGCGCGAACCCGCGCGGCCACATGACCGAGCGGGAAAAGGTCATCTTCGACACAATCTTCGACAAGTTACTGCAGAAGCAGGCCGCCGCAACAGCGAGCACCGGCCACCAGCAGTCCCCCCTCGGCCCGCCGACCCCGGCATCAAAAGTCGACCACGCGCGGCCGTCGCCAATGATCGCAGCGCTCTTCGAATCGGCAGTGGGCCCCCAGCGTTCCGGCGACGAAGTCTCCTTCGGTCCCGAACGCACGCGCGCCGACGACAAGGGTAGCATGCGCGCCGTCCTCGCAAAGGGCGACTTCCCCGCCTCCCTCCGCTACGCCGCCGCCGGCGCAGTCGGCCTCCCGCGCGAAGCAGCCGGCCTGCCGAGCGACGAACACACCGAAGAGCGAGCGGCCGAATACAACCTCCTCAAAAACAAGCTCGGCGAATGCGGCAGCGACCTCGAAGTCTGGGAATTCCTCGACAAGCACGTCTTCTCAATGGTCCGCGAACCCCCCACCCCGCCCTCAGCCGACGACACCACCACCCCCGCGACAGCAACGACACCCCCTTCGTCAAATTACCCCAAACTCCTCCGCGACGCAATCCGCGTCTTCCGCAACGCCTACCGCGACTACGACGCCTGCATCGCCCTCTTCGAACACGTCAAGCGCCTCGGCCCGGAAAGCTACATCATAGGCTGCAGCGTCGCCCTCTACAACGAAGTCCTGCTCGCCCGCTGGATCGGATACCGCGACATCCAGGCCATCGGCGACCTGCTGGACGAAATGCGCCTCAACGGCGTCGAGGGGGATACCCGCACGGCGGCGATAGTGACGGATGTGCTCGCTGATATCAACGTTTTCGAGCACAATTACTTGTTGCCCGGAACGGTGCTGATGTGGCAGAATGAGAATGTGGTCGAGGGGAAGGGTAAGTTGAAGACTGCGATTACCGAGCTGGTGCGGGAGGGCGATCGCAGAGGATCGGCGGAGTATAGGGCGTGATGTTGTATATACGTGTAAATATATAGATGGGTGTATATATCCTCGGCGAATGCTGCTTTAATACATATTTGGAATATATCTCATTCTATTCTGGGCTGTATGGCTCGCGATACATTTCTATTCCGGAGGAGAGAGAGTTTGGTTTACGAGGCCGATCCAGCTCTTCGTCAATGCAGTTCTGCAGCTAGCTAGCCGATCGATTGCAAGATGAATATAATTGCGTCAAATCTCAAGCAACTGGTGGATATATAGACTTGCATGTTACGTTGGATTACCAGTAACCACAATTTTAATGTGCACATGCATATGCTGAACCAATATTGCATTTCAAGGAGAGGGCGTCTGGCTTGCGAGACAAGTCTAGCTAACTGAAGTCTACATATATCGATCCTGCCAGGCTGCAGTCTTGTCTCGGCATCCAGAAGCCTGCGTACAGGCGCCAATCATGGATATATCCTTGGAACATAAATATAGTACACGCACATCAGACTGGGACTATATATAGATTATCCAAAGATCCGTCAAACGCCTTTTATAAGCTTGTTTTCAACGTGCACGTGTGGACAATATATATTGATTAATGAATCCCAGCAGGCGATATCGATTAACGTTAACTACCGATTTATCATGTCATCGATCGTATACGTGCCAGCGGGAGACCTCGCTTGCTAACATAGTGATAAAGAATATAATGACACTCGCCAACACAGTCCTTAGACCGGGGTAAAAGAAGAACTTGCGCTGTGCATGTGCTGACTGTTCGGGAAATGGTCATTCTAAGGAAGGCGTCCGGGGACGGATTCCGGGCTAATGGTATTCGAAAATGCAACAAAGACATCGTTGTTGCACACCCCACCGGCGTATACTTGGTGGCCAGCTGCGCAACAAGACAATAATGCGATTGGTATTCTGGCTGAGGTATAACGATTGTGGGAGATCGAATAGAAGATCGAGGGATATAGAGTGAACAGAGAGACCCCACAGCGTATGTATATGTGGGGTAGTACGATGAAGTAAACTAAGTATGCGTATAGATAAGATAGCAATGGGATCGTGCATCAAACGTAGAAGGATAAATGTTGGAGTTCGAATGGAATGATAAAAGATTCGGACAATCTACCAGTTGAGATTCCGAACGGTTGTGGTGTAGAACATGCGCGCCTACGCTTGGCCTTCGCCGGTCGATAGCGTGGCTCGCGGGGTGAAGAAGTCCTGCCAGAGCTCATTCATGCTTCCAGGCTCAAAGCTCTCAGACTTGGAGAAACTCATTGCGTATGTCATCTGAGCGTCGTTCTCGGCCATACCAGAAAGGGCCTTCAGATCGACCGTCTGGATCTGACTGGTGATTGCAGGTGTTTGGGCGAGCACGCTTACCCCGGGGGCTAACAGGAGGTCTTGCACGTTCTGCGGTAAGCTGAAGTCGAATAGCTCGTAGTCGTCATCTCCAGCCGTAGGCATCGTGATGTCCGAGATACCTGCCGCAGTGCTAATTGCAACCGGGCCGCTCGCAGCATCCGTGGTGTCCATAGCCTCAGGAGTGTTTGAGAAGGTATTGACTGATCCGGTAGGCGTATCGTCTCCGGGGAGCTCGCTGGTCGCTTTATGTCTCTGCGAGAATGATTCGGGATGTCCGACATTCCCATTAATAGGCGAGGTCATCGAAGCAGGTGAAGTCTGCGCTGAGAACACTGCGACGTTGCTGATAACAGACTCGCTACCAGCGGACACCCGCTGTGCAAATGTCTGGCTCGCGGCCTGATATTGTTCCACCGTGGAGTGATACGGACCCGCACCAAAGATTGGCGGCGGCGCAATTTGCAGATTCGGGTTTGCTTGCCGCCGGCCCAGGTATGTGCCTTCATAGTATGAGGGATGGATGGCCCCCAGGCCAAGAGGCCCCATGTGGAATCGTGCTCCCATCCCTTGTAGGTGTGGAGGGTAGGCGTGCAAGGGAGGAGACGCCAGCGGGTTTGGCGACGCGGCAGGGGCCTGTGCGCCAGAACCTAGGTACGCAGGACCGAAAGGCGATGGCGGCGGCGGAAACACTTGCTGCCCTGATAGACCAATGGGAAGTGGCTGAGGAGTAGGTTGTGGTGTGGCCTGAGGAGTAGGTAACTGGCCTACTTCAGCACCTGGAGCGGCTACGCCCGCGTTCAAGGCACCACTGGCGTCCATGGCCCTCGACGTAGCAATCGACCGCTCGAGGAAAGACCGGACATCAGGCCTGCTCCTTAGAAAGGCAGCGAATCCACCGATCGTTTCATCAGAAGCATTCGCGGCCCGATGCATCAGCTGGACGCCCAGGTAGCCCAGAGGCATCTCCTCTTCTTCTTCCTCGTACACATCGGCTTCCAGCACGTCGGCTTCGGTGACTTTCAGAGCCCTTCCCGTACGCCGTTTGTGTATCTCGGATGCGCGCCGGGCTGATTGCACTCGCGCTTCGATACTTCTATCGCCACGTCGGGAGGCCGCAACATACGCCCTAGACGACGACAACACAAAGGTCCGTGTCAGAATACAATCTCGCCCACAAGTTTGAAGGTCGGAAAAACGGACGACGGGGAACGACGAATGAACTGAAACGAAAAGGGATCACTAGCATTATCATGCTAGCCGTCGGATGAAATAATGCTTGACGTGGATACAGTAATGCTATGCTTGATGGTTGAGAAGACAACATACCTCTCCGTGAACTCCTCATGCGTTTTCCTCACCCTCTCGCTCGAGTATCTGGGAGACATCCTCAGCCTGAGCGATTCTCTCGAAGGGTAGCACACCATGGTCGATCGAGGAAATTTTGCGGACAAGACGGGCGCGATGATACTGAAGATTTTATATCTGGTATCTGTATTAGTAATGCGTCGTGGTATGGAATGAGTGCGATGGTTGGCAGTATTTCACTCGACCTCAGCCTCAATGCCAACGGGGCTAGGAGACAACTGGGTTGTAACACCTCTTACTAGCCACCACTGGGCGAACGGAGAAGCCGTATGGCTGACTGGGGTGGGAGGTGTTTTGTGCTGGCTAGTGTGTCAAAAAGGCAGAGGCGAATAGGGAAGGATACCAATTGGCCCAACCACAAGGCCCTGCGTTCGCAAGAACGAGGACGACGATATCGAGAAGGCTCGTTCTGCAATCGGATTGGGATCCCAGGGAGGGCAAGCCACAAGGAGGTCCCGTTGAAGGAGGGGGGATGTCTCGGGTCAAAGTGGCTGAGAAGATTGATGCATGGAAGAGAGTAAAGATAGATCTGAGAAGGGGGTAGGGTACCTATTATTGATCGAACAGGAGGCCTGTTATATCCTAAAGTCCGTGAAGGTGACTGGCTTGTGTTTCAATGAAAAGGATAGCAGGTGAAACCCCTCTGGGCGGGACTGCTCGGGAAAAAATGGCAAGTAGGCCTCGAGGCAGTATCCTAGAAGGTGAGGTATTATCTGTTATTCTACCCGTATCTCCTTGCGCTCTGATTTGAGATGTGCAAATAGCTCCAGCTACTCTAGAATATCCTTCAGCAAGAGGTTAGAACTGCATGTACAGCTCATCAAGTTGCACACGGGTCTAGAAAGAGCTGTAGGACACCATGTGGAAAGGAAATAATGAGCGAGAGGGGTGGAACAAGCGCGGAGAAACAGGGAGCAGGACAGTATATGAACCGACCCGAGTGACTACGGACCAAGATCTACCAGACGTATAAGCAAACCCTTCCTTGCCCGCGAGTCCCCAACGGTGATCATCCAGTCTAAAATGGGTAATGCTGAAAGCTCGGAGAACCTCGCCACGCATTTGCGCAAACATAAGATAATTGGCATCTTCCAAGGAAAACCACGTTCGATTCGAGTTCGAGATTCCAAGGATAGGGAGTGAATTAGCCGCGCTAAGAGGATGGAAAGTGGAGCTGAAGGCACACGAGGGGTTCAGATTATTATGGCCACCCCACACCGATTCAGCGACGATGTTGCGAAACGAGAAAAGGGCATGGAGATCGGACACACAATCAGCGTGACCTGACAGGCCACACCCCATTGGGGCCCACGCTCAAACAGGAAATATACAGAAGAAATGCGGGAGAATTTCTATGCAGGCTCAGCCTATAACATCGAGCATTATGATAGCACTGACATGTAAACGCATACGTACCCGTCGTATATGATTGTTTCTGCAGCTCATGGCTCAGCCCGGCACCTGAAAGCGCACTAAATCCGCGGCCGCGGAGAAGTAGTGCTCCTCCCGTGATGCAAACTTGAATTCTCCATATACTCACTCCTCCATCGCGGCAGTCACTTCGGATCGTTCCAAACTAGCGGAACGATCCACTTGAGCCCTTTCGATTCGCAGACGACGCGGGCGTGACACGACACCTACTTATTCATGCCGCCCCATTTATTTGGAATTGATGCGGAAATGTCGACGTTCCCGCGAAATCGGCTGCTGTGGAAGTATCGACTTGTCAAACGGATCGTTTCAGCCAAGATGCTGCTCGAGATTAATAGCTCGAGACGACAGATATTGTAAAACCCATCTGCAGAGACCCTTGAACGCGATTACCCGCCTATCGAAGGTTCTATGATCAGCCGTCAGCGATTGCAACGAATACAATTGAATTCAAGGGAAGCTTCGCGAATCGCCCAGATGCTGACCTCGGCTCAATTGACGTTTTATCATTGCATTATCGACAATAACCTGCTTGCCACGACCCTGCAAACGCTAATCAGAGGAAGATTCAGGATATGAGCCGGCCACGCGAGCTAGCCAACAGCAACCACAAAGTGACGTAGGAAAATGCAAGATCCCACTTGCAGGACGTTCTCAAGATCAGGCTGACCAAGTGCCGCACATGCATCCTGTACAGTCACAGAACAAGTATGCACGCTGCTGATCAGGGTATATTTTTGGTCTTCGGGCTGAGCAAGCTCCACCAGGAGGTGGGCATCTCGTGCCGACACAGCGGGAAGGGTTTCTCCCCGGATTTCAATTCTCAATATCCGCCCAGTCAATTCGGGTCCGCCAGCTGGCCGGCCACTTTGCATGAGATCTCGCCTATCTGACCTGGGCTGCGGATCACTTTTGCACACGAATCGGATTAGAGATCGGAACCCAGATTCCAGTTTTACGGACACGACTCCTTGCCCAGACTCCGTCACATATCGCGTGCCGCTTCCCAGCTTGCCTCTAGCCGGAACGAGGGAGTATTCCTGTTGATATCGGTCGGCCGAAAGCGAAGAATGCAGTTACACTGGCGTGCCGCCTCGTTCGTCACCCGAGACTTCGTCCGATTCAAGAGACTACGGCCAGAGTAGTCTAGAGGCGGGAGAGATGCTGGTTCACCCCCCAAGACTACACAACGGCCGAAGGTCTAAGCAGCAGAGAAGTGTTAGCTTCGTTCGTCCCATTCACGAACCCGGTCAATCCAGGGCCAGCCTCGAGGAGACTGAGGGGGCGGCAAGGGATAAACTACCAAGCCACTGGTGCCTCGGAGTTAAGGGACCTGTTCTAGAATCCAGGCTTCCTGATTGGTGTGATTTGAAGGAGCAGGAGGTCAATAGGGCTTTGAAGGCTTCGGGCTGGCTGCTTTTGAGACAGGCCGCTATAGGCTCAGGGCGGTGGCAACGCGTGACGTCTGTTCGCACACCCCAACGCGTGCGCCAAACGTAACGTGGAGCGCAAAGCGTGTTTCCTGACAACTGATTCACGACATTCGATTCACACAGCGTACGCAGACATCCTCTACGGAAGGCGACAGCGAACCTGTACGCGATGGATAGTGCAAACGACTACGAGCGCCGGCGGCTCGAGAATATCGAGAAAAACCGCAAGCTCCTGCAGGAACTGGAGCTGACCCAGGCAGCCGATGCCTTCCGTGCGACCACAGAACAGAAGAAGGCCACAGCATCAAAGCCGTCCGCGGCGAAAAAGAAAGCCCGCCCAGCGCCTGTCAAGAAAGAGCCAGTAGAGACCGCGCCGCGACGGACATCTTCGCGGCTGAAGGGGATCCCAGCAGAATCCGAGGCTGCGAAGCGGAAAGCCGACGAACAGGATGCTGCATTCAGGGAGGCCGAAAAGAGTAAACGGCAAAGGGTAGCCGGGGAGCTAGATCTCTCGGATATCGCGGTTTCAGGGAAGGGATTCGATAGCAAGACGTTGCTGCTGCCGGACCTCAAAGGAGAGCGATACCAGCGGACGTTTACGGACGACGATGTCAGCAAGACAACGGACGCGGATCTCTTGGCTATAAGAAAAAAGCTCATGGCCTTGAAGCTACATGAAACCTTCGAGCCCGTCGACATAAAAATCGTTCCGGAGAGAATATACTGCATGGCCTTTCACCCTGTAACGTCCAAGCAACTCGTCTTTGCAGGTGACAAGATTGGAAATCTCGGTTTATTTGATGCTTCCAACCCACTGCCAAATCCCAACTACGACGCGGATGAAGACGACGAAAGCCTCTCGCAGATTCCAAATATTTCCACCTTCAAGCTCCACGCTAGATCCATCTCTACTCTTCTCATCGATCCCAGATCCGCTGAAACCCTCTACTCAACATCCTACGATGGCTCGATACGCAAACTCGACCTCGTGGCGCATAAATCCGACGAGATATTCGCGGCCGAGGATGCCACCGAGCACCTGCACGATGATGCCGCTATCTCCGGGATGGAATTCTTCGATCCGAACGTGATATATTTCTCCACGCTGACAGGCGAACTTTGTCGGAAGGACATTCGGGAAAAAGCGCCAGCAACAGTATGGCAGTGCCACGAAAAGAAGATCGGGGGGTTCTCGCTCAACCCGAGGAACACCTACCTCGCTGCCACAGCTAGCTTAGATAGGACGATGAAAATATGGGACCTAAGAAAGATCGTAGGGAAAGGGGAGGCTGCCGTCCCGCATCTGGTCGCCGAACACGAGTCGCGACTGTCGGTCAGCAGCGCTGTTTGGAGCTCAAATGGGAAAATCGCAACGACAAGTTATGATGACACCGTCAAAGTCTTTGACGTTGCGGACTGCAAGAGCTGGAAGGTAGGCCACGAGGTTAGTGAACTGGAGCCTGCAACCTCAATCAGGCATAACAACCAAACCGGACGATGGGTTACCATGTGAGTTTTCCCTACTTCTTCTCCTCGTGCTGATCTCGTACTAACAACTCTGAAATTCGCCAGTCTTCGAGCACAGTGGCAGCAGTCTCCCGTCGGGCCTCAGAAATTCTGCATCGGAAATATGAACCGTTTTGTTGATATATACTCGGAAAACGGCGAACAACTCGCCCAGTTGGGTGGCGACCTCGTTACTGCTGTGCCTGCAGTCGCCCAGTTCCATCCCCAGCAAGATTGGATCTGTGGCGGAACGGCGAGCGGCAAAGTGTGTTTGTGGACCTAGCGTCCTGTTACTGGCAAGCGTTTTCGCGGGTCTTCGTTTCATACAATTTATATACTACTGTGATGTCATAATATTGGGATACTAGGTTTTTCGTTGGATATATGCCTTGGTGTTTGGCATGCTTTATGCTTGTATCTGACATATTGTGCTTTTATTGACGTTGTGTATTATATGATGGTTTTTATCCAGCGTTTCATGCACGGCGAATGAACTCGGGACAGGTCAGGCAGGCAGCTACTACTTACCTGGGGCAACAAATCGTTATCTATTTCTGTTGGCACAGCGTGTGATGTCTTAAATCTGGTTTGATACTCCATGCATATTGACATACGGAGCAAATTTCTATATGTATTTTATATCAACTAGCCACCTTAAATTTAAATCCGATTCAACAATTGCACAAACCCAGTTGTAATTCGACCATGAATTCATGAAGCCCCGATTAAAACCTAACAGCAGAAACCCGCCCCAACGCGCAGAAGAGCTGCAAATAACCACCGGACCCTCCCGACTCTACATCTTGCACCAGCGTAGTCTACATGTATACATTCAAGGAAAATAATCTACTGAACTCAAAGGTTGTACTTCTGCTCATGCGCCTCGAACTCTCTTCTCGTCGCGCCGGCTTTTGCGGGAGAGAACAGCCCCATAATATACTCGTATAAGGCCCACTACCATATATGATAACATGGTTAGCAGGCAAGATAATTTTATACACTAGGGAGTATGTATATATTGTGCTTACCTGCACTGCATTCACAAAGAACGCCCGGCCCATGCACCACCAGAACCCAGAAAAGTACCCTCGCAGTCCCTCTGTGCGGTAGATGTCTCGCGCATGATCGAGGGCGCCCATATATGCAGATGGACCGGCGTGCGAAGGCACCTGCAGTAGCTGTTGTGTCTGGACCCGAGTCTTGACGACATCAAGCGGATAGATACTATTCAATGTACCCGAGCATCAGTACTTATTATCGATGCGGTGTATATGAATATCGGATTGATCAAACAAAGGTCACTCACGTCGCCCATGTGACACAACCGGCAATACCGCCGGCCACCAAGGTTTTGGCAGTTTCGCTCTCGAGGCCGAGGATATTCTTGGAGGCTTCGTAAGCCCAGAAGCTGCATACGCCGATGAACAGTGGTCAACACCCCACTCTCCAACAAAATTCCGGACTGACTGGTCTCGCAGCGGGACTGACAGCTGTCAACAGCAGAGGCAACCAATTAACATACTAGAACCCGTAGCCAATACTATCTCTCAGACTCGTTATGACACCGCCATGGTACAATCCTCGAATCCCGTTCGACCTCCAGATATCTCTTGCGACTGTCCAGCTCGTCGTGTTAGGTTCGTTGTACAGTTGCGCACGACACTTTACGACCTCCGTGGGTGTGGAGACGATAAAAGTAACCAGGCCGCTGAAAGCACCCGCAAGCCAGACATTGTGTAGCGATGGCCTCAAGATTGGCTGGTGATTGTCATTTTCCAGAATTGCCAGAGAGCGATTGAAACTGACGAAGAGAAGGGCGTTGAGGGCTCCGTTGGTAATCACTGGCGCAGCAGCTCCTATTCTTTGACCATCGTTTCATTAGCTGACTGCATTCTCCACGAACATAGAGGCACGACCAACAGATCGGAATTGAAGAGGATGGCGTCGACAAACCTCTAAACATCGACGTCCACGTCTCAAAAGCTGGCGCTCGCGAAGGAGCGCTGCTTGATCCGGACTGCAGTCGCACCTTGATCACTACATCGCCAACACAACTTGATGCATCAGCTTTTGCGTTTCCAACCCCAGCCATGCGCATGCGCATCCCAAAAGACACGCCTGGAGGTATATGGATGTTTCGTCCGACCTCAGGCCAGGACATTGCTAAATACCGTCGATAGGATTTCCGAGCACGATCGCAGCGGCGCCCGCAATCGAGCTGGCGACAAAGTCCGCCATTACTAAGCTCAGCAAGCCTTTAAATATCGTGCTTGCGGTTATGCCTTGTCCTTGCCAAACCGTACACCTTTGCTGATCTTTCCCGCTGCATGACCGTTGCGGACCCTGCAACACTTCAACGGTCCGCCCAGGCGGGATGTACGACGCGAGGGCGCAAACGACAATGAAAGCGACTGCGCCGAAGAGAACGTTGGTGAAAAGAGAGGATTGCTCTAGGTAGATCTCGATCGCGGGATCTTATCTGGCGAATAGTATGGGAATGCTGCCAGACAAGCAACAGGACCCTTAAAATATGGCCTGATCCGCTGCTCCGGATAGACGGAAGGATTACAAGCTTAGCACGTTACCAGGTTCCAAACTAGCTGTTATTTAGGGGAACTGGTGAGCTCTGCGGATTTAGCTTGGACCCCCGCGTGACATGACGGCCGCCAAGTCGACCGTTGCGACCCGGAAGGTTTAACTCTGTTAGATCCACTTCTCCAGGCCGAGGTCTCTCATGTGTCCTTCCTTCTTCCCGGCGGCTACAGCGCTTGTGTTAAGATGAGCTCGCGCGCTTATGCGGCTACCCGCTAGTTTTCTTGGCACCTGCATGCCACGAAATGTGTTGCGCGAAGAGCAAGTTCGTTGCCGTCGCAGACCGTCTCAAGTCTCGACGCAAAAAAAAATTTCCCCAGACTCGCCTGCCTTTTGCTCGCACCAGCGCGTTCGCCAACGAGACGACATATCGCGACAGCCAGCACGCCAGCCGGCCAGCCGTCGCTGTTCCTCACCGGGTCAAATAACATTGAGATTGCCGTCTCCCTGTCACTGTTCACGACGCACGACCGAACTGTCGCTACCTACATCGCGGTCAAGGTGGCAGTAGTAATCGCACAGCATTCACCATGAGCGAGAAGGATATAGAGGTACGACACCTGTTTCCCCCCCTGCGTCCGTCGCAGTGGGCTATTTCTACGAACGGAGGGCTAATATACTGTTTTTATTGCAAATAGGACCGGTTACGCAGCCATGCAAAGGCGTTCGACGGCCTGCTGAATCTCATACCAGCGAAGCTCTACTTCAGCCAGGATAATTCCGTACGGGACTCCCACCCCTTGCGATGGCAGAATACTGGGACAGACTGACTGACCGGATGGGCTGCTTGGTTTGTATCGAATTGTAGGATCAATGGAAGAAGCGGAAGCAGACAAGAGAGGAATCGCAGGCTGCCAAGCGTGCGAAACTCGATCCAGACCAGCCCGTCACCGTCAAAGAGGTTGAGGAAGAGCGTGTACGGCAACGGTCAGAGCGCGAAGAGAAGCGACGCAAGCTGAACGAGGATGGGGTGCCGTATGAGACAAAGTCGCAGATGAAAGCTAGGAGGAAGGAGGAGAAGCGGCGAGAGAGGAGAGACAGGAAGCAGGGAGAGGGCGGGGAGTCGCCGAAAAAGTCTCGGCCAGAGGGCAAGGGCCGACAAGAGGTAGAGCAGAATGGCGATGTCGTTGAGATGGTGTCTCCGAGCAAGGAACAGCACCATCCGGCTAAACGGAAAGACGTCAAAGTGAATGGAGACCGGATTCAGGTCAACGGCACTCAGAAAACCGGGAAGGCGATTATACATAAAACCCAACCTGTATTACCGACCCCTGATGAGGATGATGAGGGTGGTGAGAGTGATGATGGTTCAGACGGAATGTCTGAGGAGGAGGATTCCAGTTCCGAAGATGAGCAGGCAAATGAACCGGTATCAGAGGACGATTCGGATTCCGAAGTAGATGCAGAAGTGGGAGAGGAAGATTCGTCGGATGACGGCTCTGAAGCAGGCCACGCCGACAAATCAATACAACAGATCGAAGGTCTCACGTCTACGATAGACAGCAACGCGTCTCCCGCTCCGTCGAACACTACGGATGCATCATCTACGGCACAAAAGTCATTGGCAGAGAAGCTCAAGACCTCAAAAGACCCCGCCATTCAACAACAGCTCAAGGAACGGCTAGCGAAGCGGATAGAGGAACTACGGCAAGCCCGAAAGGCCGATGGTGGAGAAGCACCTCGAACGCGCACGGAGCTGATGGACCAGCGCAGGAAACGGGACGAACTACGAAAGGAGCGTAAGAAGCAGATGAGACTACAGGCCAAGGCGGAGGCTGCGAAAGCTGGAGCCACGCAAAACGGTGAATTTATCGACGGAGCGCCTTCGTCGTCCTCGTCGGTTGCGCGTAAATCGGATAAGGCTGTTGCTCCGGCGAACTACACATTCGGACAAGTCAACTTCGATGATGGCGATAAGCTAAAGGACAGTCTCGACGGCACCAAATCCTCTTCGAAGAAGAGGGGACCAATGGACGTCCTTGGCGCGCTCAAGCACGCGGAGGCCAAAAAGGCGCGTCTTTCAAACATGCCGGAGGAGAAACGTGCCGATATACAGGAGAAGGATCGATGGAGTAAGGCGTTGAAGATGGCTGCTGGCGAGAAACTACAGGATGATGAGGGCTTGCTCAAGAAATCTCTCAAGCGGCAGGAGAAGGCAAAGAAAAAGTCAAAGAGAGAGTGGTACGTTTACGTATTTCCTTTGCTTCACACAGACGATTATCTCTGTGTTCCCACAGAATCGTGCGGATAGGACGGATCTTCTAACACCCAGACTTGTCACGAATAGGAAAGAACGAAATGCGGGTGTCGAGAAGGCCAAGGCCATGCGCCAGAAGAAGCGGGAGGCCAACATTGCAGCCCGCAAAGAGCAGAAGAAGGCTGGCAAATCGGGGAAAAAGGCGAGGAAGGTGCCGTCTAAGAAAGCTAAAGGCAGAGCGGGGTTCGAGGGAACAGGGTTTGGCGGAGCGGGCAGGAAGAATAAGTCGAAGGCGTGAGCGGGAGGCGAAGACGAGACGAACGGCGGGACCTGCCAGCTGGCTGTCCTGTCCTGTGCCCGTGCCCATCCATGCACACCATGTTCCTACAGTTCATCTTGCTGCATACAGCCATTGATCGTGTCTGGTTTGGCGAGCTATTTACCATTTCTTCGGAACCTCTGTATAATAGTGTTCTCGTACCACCAAAGCTAAGGGGAAAAGAATTCAAAAGATAGTATGCTATAAAACGCAGGCGCGTAAGAAGCCGTTAGCCCGTCTATCTACTCTTCGGATATATGTCCGATCTCGTTTGTGAGACAAATAGGCGGCTTAGGATTGTCTTATATTGCTGAAACCCAGCCGGGTAGTCTGGAGCTCCAGACTCTACTTTAATTTGACGAAGGCATGTATCACTCGCTAGGATTCAATGGCAGTCGCAAGAGGAAAGAAAGAAGGCAGACTCGAATCCCCAGGTCTGAGAAGAGAAGCACCGCACCGTCCCCTCCTTCTCGACGCTAGGACATCCGTCTTGGCCAATGCACGCACATGGCTACGAAGGCTCGAGACGAGTGATCAGACCTGCCAGTTCATCTAAGATTCTGTGTGACGATAAACTCGTCGCTATACCGATCTCAGACCGGAAGCATTATCCAGGCCAATAGCCAAGCTGCGGTCGCGCTTCCGGACCCTCAGAGACACGAAAGCGTGACAAAGAACCGTCCGAAAAAAGAATGGGCACCCGATAATGTCTCTGACGGTGATTAGCTCGCCTGTGGAGGCATGGATTCACCCATCACAACTGTGCAGGAGGGGTGTGAGTGTGGTGCGAATGATCGAGGGGATGTGTGGGCGAATAAGAGACTGTGCGTGTGGTTGTCTTGGTGGACCGTGTTCAGGGTGGTTGGTGAAGCCGGTCTCTTGGGTTAGGCAAAAAAAAAAAAAAAAAAAAAAAAAGGTGCACAGCACATATGTAGGTATGGCACTCTCCGCGAAAAGTTGCGTTCGTGCATGCAGCTCTGCTACTAGCTCATGATGCCTGGACCGCCCACGAGGATGTATTAAGTCTGTGATATACGTACACAGCCACGGGTGAATATTTCGGTAGCAGAGTTTCAATAATTCCTTTTCTGGGCCGCGGCACTGACCAAGTACTGTCGTACACAGGCTTCCAATCAAGCAGTCCACGTATTTGTAAATCGAGCTGTCGGTTGAAGAGCAAGGGTGTGAGGGAGCAGGCTGACTCGCCCGCGAGTGGGGGCCTTTACGATGCGAAGCTAGGATGTGGATATATCGTCTCGAAGGAAGGGTGTGATGGGGAAGAAGCCGAGGGCGGCAGAGCGTCCGCGCACCTGCACCAGCCCCAGCGATTGATTCATCCAGCTGCAATTCATCGACTGAAGCAAGGGATCCGCAGCAAGCAGCGTGCATACCGTCCAATAGTAAAATTCGCAGCTGATAGCGGTGAGGGTGTAGGGGAACCTTGTCGGCAGGCTTAGGATGGCTCCTAATGGCAGGAAGGTCATCAGCTCAACATCCGGGATCAAACTTCATCCCCAGCAGCGTCGAGGCGAGAGCCCTGATGAATGTATCTACCAAGACGTTACATGTAATAAATTAAGAGACGTCTTTTAATGAGGTGGCAAACTTCTTTCTGTACAGCTTCGCTAAGATCCCCGAACTTCGACCGGGTGGTGGGGGGGAGCTGGGAGGAGAAATAGGCAGGTGTAGGCTAGATCTTCAGGCCTTTGCTTCGGAGGACGTTGATGATGTTATAGCGAGCGTAGTCGAGGTATTTGCCCATGCGGCCGATTGTGGTCCCCATTGATCTGCTGTCGGCCAATCTTTTGTCGAGGAATGTCCAGGTGTTCGTGAAAGACTCCGACTTATCTTGGGTCATGTAGACCTCTATGTATGATTTTTTCGCGAGGTGTTAGTCGATGCGCAGAGAAGCGATGGGTATGTCAATAGAAAAAGAAAACGGGGACCAAAAAAAAAGAAAGACAGAATGAAGAAGAGGCGAGTTCAGGTCTATCAAATTAAAGCCAGATCGTGTAAAGGCTTTATGATGTGCATGTACATGGACACTTGGTTATCACACAAGACGCGACCTTGTATGTTGGACAAGAAAAGGCAAAAAAGGAGGACGAGGAAAAAGGAAGATGAAGAAAAGGGAGGAGAGCTGGATGGATGGGTTTCTTTTTACAAATGTGTCTGATAATGGGATTGGACCGGGGAACTGGCGACGGGCGTTTAATCGTGGCCGTCGACCAACGGGGGGTGCAAGCCACAAAAGTAACCGAAGGTATACGCCATCCGCGGTTTTCTAGGGCAGAAAATTTTTGATGTACTCAGATGTACAGGTACTTACCTGTTGCAGCATATATACTCGACAGGATTGTCCGTTTGGTATACCATGAGACATCCACGGCTGTGTCCCCGGCGATGTTCCACATGGTATCGGCAAGGCTAAACAGTTCCAACGTCGACGATTGGAGATTGGTTGGATATTTCATCAGGGCTATCGCCTATGCCGGTTGCAAGCACAGGGAGAAAGAACGTGTATCAGCTTTTGAGTCCCCCATATCGCTTATTATGAAGTACGGCCGGTGGAGCGACGGTACCTCTGGCCAGCGGTGTATTATATCTTGGTTGCCCTTTAGTCGCTCGATACAGAGAGTCCTGATCTTGCCGGTGGTGCCGAATTGTTGCTTGGAGTTTTGTAACTCCTTCCATTTTTCGGTGTTTAAAATTCCGCTAAGTCGTTCCCTTTGGGTGACCAAGTGGAATTTGACAATGTCAAAGGGGCCCTGGGGAAATAAATTGGTCGTGACGTCCAGATAACCGGCATCCTTGACACCCATGAGGAGAGCGGAGTCGGTAAACCCTTGGGTGGGTACATGGCTCAGGGCGGCCGATAATATCGTGGCTTGCTCGGGCGTATATGTAGCCCCGGAGGAGACAGAATTTCGACTGTGATTCAAGAATCGATAGCCGTTCGAATCATTTCCCGAGAACCGATACATTGGCAACGGCGGCGCCAAACGTGAACGTGCATTGCAACTACGAAGGCCATGCCGGAGGGTACGGTAGGACGTGTTTGAGATCATATTGTATCCTGCAATCAAATGTCAGAGACTGCAATATTCGCATCGACGCCGAAACGGGACACCGACCACCCTCTCCTATTAGAGGCACGTTTATCTCTTGATGTTTGCCCAATCTACCGAGAGGAGCACCACTATGAAGTAAAAATTTTGCCTTGATACCGGATTCGAATATTATAAGAGGGAAGCTTGGCTGCTGTCATGTACTGTGATCGGAGATGGAGCGGGTACCCCGAGCTTAGCGCCTGGTTCCGAGATCAATGGGCCCTTCACAATCTCCCAGATCCACACGCTATACTGTCCTTCCGTTAACGATTGTACCGCGTCTCGAGATGCGAAGGTGAACCGCGAGTCGTGATATTCAGCTGTCCTGGGATGTGGTCGGGTTCCGGCGTAAAATCGCAATCGCGGAACATCAAGTTTGACGTCTCGTGCTGTGAACTGAATTGCAATTGGCGGCGCTGGCGCTGGTACGCTAACTATTTTTTCCTCTCTGCACTTGTGTTGCGCGGCGGTGGCCGGGGCGCTGGCTAAATGCAGGATAAATGACACCCACTTCGCGGCCTACCGACGACGGGTGCACAAAATGACAAACAGTATTACTTTTCGATATCACAGCACATCTGCATGTCGTCCTGAGTAATGCGCTTCCCCGTGAGCAGTTGGACTCTAGTAGGTGGTATATGCCTCATGCTAAGAGCTCTTGGACGGCCAATGCTGATGCTAATACATTCTATGTAGGCTGTCTTGTGTGGGGCCGACCCTACAGAATATAAAACATCATGAGCTGTCCATGCTACATATGCTCGGCTTAAATAGCATCAATCTCAACCAATAGAAAGCGCGCCGTTGGGGCAAATGCTCCAGGTTCATCACAATCAGCATCCAAACCAGCACAACAATCGAGATTTGACATCGGCCAAATGCAGGTGCTATCTTGAGTGTTAATATTTCAAAGGAGTCTGTAACCCCGTGCCCATGCGTCAAGTCCCTTCTATCCATCGCGCCTGCGACATCCATGCGTATGCGTAACCGAGTTTATAAGTCTTGTTATTATTGATATCAGTTTCATGTTGAAGGTTGCCGGTGGCAAAAGAGCTACCAAATTTTTATGGCCATATACTGATTGCACTGTTGAACGCAGCTGCATGCATATGGATGCACAGATGCTGGCCATCGTGCATAATGCACAGACACACCCAATGAGCCTGAATCATTGGATACAAGTCATGAATCCCGACTGAAGCATATCCCGCGGCGGCCAATATACCTCCCACTCGAGCTTCATTGTCGCCAAACGAGCATACCAAGCTGCCGAAACGGGCAATACCCTATATCTCCGCTCTTATAGGGCCCGGGTTCATTCTTCCCACCGTTTCAGCCCAGCAGCACTCTGTCAGATTATTCTGATACCACTTTGATGGATGATATCCCCGACAGCCAATCGTTTGCTATTATCGCGACCTCTTCGGAACTACGAATTGCGCACATGTTACGTCTTAGGAACAATAGAGGGAAACAAGACAAGCTTCCCAAAACGCTTTGGCTCGTCTCTTCTCCGAATCCTGTTTTTATTCATCAACCGTTCACGCTGCACCCGGAAGGCGCAAAGATGCGATATGCAGGTGCGATCACATAAGTCACAAATTTTGATATAGGCCCCCATGGCACGGCTTTGATATGTTGCTTTGCTTTTAATCGATCGAGAAGGGAAATATGCAAGCCACAAAGCACAGTGCGCAAACAGACACGTCTGGATTCAATTTCCGGTCCACATCCCACGCCAGGGGCCATGTGCCGTGGCCGAATGGGTCCCCACGGGGCCATTTTCGCTTCGTCCCACAAAGGTCATCGCAGCCGCCGACCACCGCCCCATCCAAATCGACTGTTCGTATCGTGAATATCAAATTTTGGATACAGGCTACAAACACAACCTTGGCCTCGTAATCTTGCGAAATGTGAACCCGGATTTGAGACATAGACTAGTATTTCTTGAACATGCTTCCGCCTCGGTTAA
Source organism: Drechslerella dactyloides (assembly GCA_020064725.1). NCBI lineage: Eukaryota > Fungi > Ascomycota > Orbiliomycetes > Orbiliales > Orbiliaceae > Drechslerella > Drechslerella dactyloides. The sequence continues at coordinate 352,405 of JAGTWJ010000001.1, forward strand.
ATTAAGGTTGATGGAGCTAGCCATTGAGCATTCTGGTGTAACATCAAGACCTCTCGCGAGCTGTTCAACTTGGAAACCAGCAAATTTCAATATAGAGGAGGCGAGGTTGAATTGGAAACTGTCCGGTTCTCGTGGGACTGTGTGTAACACCGGCTCAAGATCCGGGACCTTTCGAGAACGGCGCCCCAGACAACATCCGGCCGTTGAAGGAACTTTAAATTTGCTTATAGCACTGCTTTCCTTAGGACATGTTGCAGGTGTATTAAGTAAACATTTATAAGTAATTTAAGGGTCTTATTCAATGCGTGTACAAAAGTATACGTGTGCCAATGTCGTTCGACAAGCGCGTAATCTAGAGTATTCTATCTCAAACTTATCAACTTCCGGACAATAATGTGGGTCTAGCGAGAGGGCGTCAATGGCCTGCGATGTATCTATAATACTAGTAATAACAGCAAAGGGAGACCAAGTAGCTCCCAGAGGCGAGCTACGGCCTTGAACGAATGAAAGTTCGAAGCTATCCAGGTGCACGGTTTTCAGGCTAGTAGGCCAACAGTCGCTAGCTAGCAATTCGGCATGCATGCCGGCCGGGACCGTCTTGCTGAGTTCAGTTCATGCGCACGTTAACGTTAAGCGACAAGCAAACCGGAAAATTAACTGGCGTTCTCAAAAATTACACTCGGGGTTGCATGTCGAAGCTCTGTGATGCGATCTTTTCATAGTTCCAAAAAAGGTTGAAGAATTTATATCGTGCACGCGGCGCAATAGTTCGTTTTGGAGGTCGTAATTTTGCCGGGGACGGACATTCGTTTGAGGTGCGCGATGCTGCGCGCTGTGTGGGCCGGAAATTTGGTGTGGTCACCCTCCCTTCCTCAACCACACCACCTTTTTTCCCCCCTCCCGTGCTCGCCCACGCACCCTCCCACGGTCATCTCATGCAGACACTCGAGCCATCAAGACGTCTCGAATGCGCCTCCTAGCCCACATCCTGTTCCGTGCAACCGACCGGACTACTTGCGACTGGCCTTTTTCGACCATCCCGGAATCTGCATCCTGAACTCTTTCGACCCGGAAACGTACACAAAGGGAAAAGGGTGGTAGAGGAGTTCAGACACACACCATTACGTCGGTACAGTACCTCCTGGCCTCACCCTTGCACCTCCCTGCATAGATTGCTGGAATCTGCTATTTGCATGTACATGTACATACCTACCTACGTACATACATCCATTACCTACATTGCATGCATGCGGAGTACATGTCTGCAAAGTACCTTTCCCTGACAAATCCCAGCTGAAGCCCAATATAGTGCTGGGATGCGTGTACATTGACTGCAGTACCTACATATCCGTAACCCCGCTGTCAATCTTTTTTGATCCCTTTGGATTGGACCCATACTAACGGATCGAAATCTTGCCTAGGAGAAAATCGAACCGTCCAGGAAAAAGAAACGGCTGGGGAAAAGAATCAGGACGAGGGCTCGAGATCCGAAAATCTCGTTCCTAGTCCCAGATTCGCTGCGACAGCCGTCTCCGCTCTCTGATTTTGCTGCTCGCTTCTTGGCTAGCCTCGCAAGTCTTGCACTTCGACGACAGAGAAGGGGAATATCTCCACTTTTTGGAGACGAATAAATTTCGCAATTTCGTCATCGGTCCGGGCAAAGCAAACCTCCGTGTCTTATTGGCTGCCGCTCCTACGCTTGAAAACGCGAAAGGCAAAGAAGGCAGCTGAGAAGCAATTAATCGAGCTCGCTTTTTGGTCAAGCTAGTAACCCTTGACCCAGGTGGTATTGTGCACCTTCAGCAAATTTGAGGTAGACCCGAAGCAGAGGTTCACCCGGTCTTTTTGATACAACCACCCAACCACCCAGGGAAAGTAAGTCCAACAAGAAAGCACCACACCCACAGACACACGCACCAACACCCACGACTTCTTACAGCAGTTTCGTTCTGAAAGCTTTCCTACTTTAGGCGCAATTTCAACTTTCACGTTCGTTTATGTTCAATACTTCGAGACGAATGCAATTTTAGCGTTATATTGGCGGCGAACTAATCTGGCTTCGAGGAGATAGTCAAATTTTAACTACCCGATATAAGTCCCGGAATCGCAGCTCACTGCGCTCAAGCGAGATAAGGCACATCTGCACAGAATCGGCGGTTTGAATCACCCCGGGTCAATTTTCTAGAGCGTTCGTGCTTTCAAGACAGGGCTCTCGGCTCCGAGTTTGTTGCAGCTTTGCATTGCAGGTAGGACGTGCTGCGCACTGGCCACTGATCTGTTTGGCATCTCGATCCCGGCCGGCATTCTTCTCACCTGTTGTGGTCTTGAGTTCGTGCATAGCACCCAGAGCGCGCGCCTTAAATTCCCGAACTATATGAACCCGGAGGTACCTGTACCTGACAAAACACGGCACTTCCTCTCGCTGAAAAAGAAAGACTCTGGCCAGGGAACGGGCGAGTCCACGCCGATACGAGCCGTGAGAACCCTTGTCGCATCGTGTTACATGCACATGTAGAACTAGAGCAACAAGGATTTATCCATCCTGCTCTGTCTGAACAATCATATTTCTTTGGAGGAGAAAACCTCCATCGACTGCAGCCCGGCATTTTCGACAACCGAGCTACACCTGGCACGTTTCGAAGCTCTTCTCCACCGGAGCCTTCCTGTAGCCCCCCCCCGAGCACAGCCTTCACTTCCCCGGAACGACCAGACATCACAGTCATAAGAGGGTGAAAAAAATTTTAGGGTGGTGACCATATACCTTTCAGGATTTTCGCAAGCAGAGGGTTTAAAAGCACAAGATGGGTTTGTGTCCCCCTTCCTTCCAATTGCATCTTACATAAAGGAAACACACGGACAAGTACCCTTGCGCCTCTTGTCTCTCTTGTTCCTGCGCGATGCAGAGCTTAATTTGCTAACCTACTATATTTTTCCCTCTGGTTTATCTTTGCAGGTAGCTCTAGTGGAGACCATAACCATAGGGCCGCACACCGGAACGTAAGTCACAAGTCACCTTTTTTGCCCTTAGCAAGAACGAAAATTCTCGGGACCAAGCTACACCCGTACTACGTCGCGCTCTCCACGTTTCCTATTAAGCCTACGTTTTGCTTGATATTGCATATACATCCCACACCAGCGAATACAACTTGGCCACAAGACCTCATTCACAAGACCTTATGTCAGGTACCACCTTGTCCTTCCGATGGTTAGTATTTACACCACCAACAGAGGGAACCAACATGCAAAGACCTCTTTCCGGGAATCTGATGAGGCTTGATCCGTTCCCGTCTTCGTGTGCTTGATCACGTTACCATAAGCAGCAGCAAGCGCGACGGTTATTGCTCCTCCCTTACCCTTGACAGGACAGTTGACAGATCGTCGAGACTACACTTTGGTGACTCGAGTTTTCGCCTTCCACACTCCTAGACTCCTAGCTGAAAATTTAGTTTTGTTTTTATCTCTCGTGAGCCCTATCATTCCATTCTTCAGCTGAAGTACCTTTTTTCTTTTCAGACTTTGATTTTCGTTTTTCTTTTTATGCCGTGTGTGTTCTACCACAGCCAGCTGCGCTGTCACTTCTCGCCAGGCTTCCTGAGTGAAGAAGCTCCTCACCGTTGAACCTTTACCGTTTAAGTTGGTTCCAGTTCGCACTGCCTGCCGTTTCGCATGTCGTTTCCTGTCCTCCAGCGGGTTTCGATGGACATCCTATAAGCCCTACTGGCTTTTGCTTTTTTCTTCTCTCTGGATCGATTCCGCAGACGAAAGGGTACTCTTCTACACCGTAGTTCCTCCAGAGCTAGTATAAAGCTCTGCCAAAGTGGAATTTTTTTGTCCCCTTCGTCTACCCCATCCTTCTCACCTAGGACTCTCCTTTCACTGCTTACGGCCTTTCAGTCAAACTTCGGAACAAGGACCTCCGCACCTCTTGTGAGACAGGTAGACGGACGACTCGGAAACCAACAGGGAGGGGGATCGAAAGTTGCTTTCACCTGTGGCTTTGAGAGTGTTCTTTCATCGTTGCTGCCTTGATTTGGGCTTGAGGACAGAAGGACTCGGGCCGATTTGGCCACATTGGTACTATACCCACCCCTTCTTCCTTGGTTTCATCCGAACATTGCATGAAATGATATCTTGGGGTGCCCTCCACCTTCACCCGTCTTGTTCCTCCAGCGGCCGTGTGCGTTTCATGCGTCGCGACGCTACGAGAGCTGCACTGCTGGGTCTCTCTTTGATAGTCTCGATCATGATGCGCCATGGCCGCGCGCAAGAGCACGGCACGAGTCACGAACGAACCCGACACCGGCTTTCAACAACAGGTTATAGGGTTCGTTGTGACCGTAACCCTCGGCTGTGCATGCTAGGGAGAGCGAAACGAACAGGTCAAGGCCCCTTAAATCCTGTACTGGCACGGCGATGCCTACACGGATCTTGACATCATCTTCGTTTCTTGCTTGGACCAAGATTTCCGCGTTTGAAAAGCAAAAAACAAGTTTTTGGAGTGATGGTTTCCCGATATCAAAAAAAGGAATGTATAGATCTGGGGGTGCCATGTCCTGCGACAGCGACAGCCGCGTGACCCGTGTGCCAGGCGGGCGCCTGCGTGACGGTGAGCTCGCGAGAGAAGCGGAGACAGGATATAGAGCACCAGGCACACCCCATTTCCCTTTTTCGATCGTGTCCATTTGATATCTCCGTGGACCACACCCATGTGCTTCCAACAAACAGTTTTTGACATTGGCCGTGCCGCGACACGAGCAGCCGAAGCCCTCATGCCGTTTGACCGTTCCCGTTAGTTCGCCCTTTCGTTCGTTCTTTCCTTCGGACGCTCCGTCCTGCACGTCTGGTGCTATAGTGGTGCGTCGGCGAGTCTGCTTGGCCGGTCTCTGGACTCAATTGGCAGTGCCAACCAAACGCACGGCGATGAACGATGAAGGGATACCATGCGCCTTTCAATTGGACAGCTGTCGAATGCAATGCAAAGACGCCATTGAGCTCGCACAACCCATCGAAGCGGCAGCAGCTTCGTCGCTCACGAGAGGCCGCAGCGGCGGCGTCGGCTAGCCAGATGCAAGGCTTATCACACAAACCAGCCTGCATGGCTTCCTTCGCCGCTCATTCGCCATCCAACTCGGCTAGTCGTCCACTGCCCTCCGAAGATCCGGGTCAGGCCTGGGATTGACCCATTGGGCGACACGCACTGGCGCACCAGTTGTCCAGCGGTGTTTGCTCAGTCGTTTCCGGCGAGTGTTCGTGATCGGGTTTGGGGGGACTGTCCCGGCTGGCGGAGCGGTTGAGCGGCGTGCGAGTCGCGTTCGTGGAAGTGTGTTGGTTGTTGTTGTGTGGTGGAGGTTCCGTTTGGGTGCGTTTTGCGGGGAGGCTGCCTGCCCGCAGCGCCTGGCCGCCTGGCCGCCTGGCCGCTCGCCGCTCGCCGCCCGCTGGTGACGACGACCAACGTCGCAGCCGACCTGCGGATATCGATAGCCATCGACACGACCGCCTTTAATTGTCTCTCCACCCCGTTTGATCCACGCGCCCGACGCCCGACACGATCGCGGCTGGACGGCTCACGGAGCTTCTGCCATTCGCCTTCGTCACCTCGCGAGTCCCACCAGATCGAGCCGGATTCCGAACCCCCAGCCGTCTTCCCTCGTGGCACCGGACGATTGATCGAGCCAGGCGAGCGATCGAGCGCCGGAAGACGGGTGACGGCAGCCGACAGGACACGAACTTTCACCTTCGAACGGCGTCTCCCCTCGTGCTATCGAATCATACTAGCCGCATCTCGCAGCCCCGCCAGCTCTGCTATTAGCTAGCTGTTTAGCTGCTCGCGTTAGCCTTCGTTTGGCTTTGTTCTGCTTTTCTCGTGCTAGTGTCGGTGCTGGGTTGTCTCAGGCTGCTGGCTGGGGCCGCGGTTCCCATCGCTTCTTCGGCCTTCTTCGCCTGGCGGAGGGCTGCCCCTTCCATTGGGCTCATACCTCATCGCATCTCACGCTGTCACGCTTTCAGATCTAGCCAGAAACTTCCCTTTGCCATTGAATCCCCGTGACAAAGACGTTGCAGCTGTCGCACGCTGTTGTTGCGGCACGGAGCACTGCCCTGACATTTTCAGGCATCGCTTTTTCTTTTTTATTTTTAGGGGCGCGCGAGTTTTCTTATTTTTCGCTTTTGCCCCATCGCTATTTCTCTCTTGTTGTCCTTTTTTTGGTTTTCCGCCGCTGCCAAAATCACCCCGACCGATCTGTCGGGCCTCGCGCTTTTTTTTCTTGTTCACGCTTCCCCGGTTGGATCATCCAGCTTTCAAACCTGCTTTCCTCCCTTTCGTTCCCTCGCGCAAGCAATCTCGTCCTTCTCAACAACCCTCATCATCACCACAAGCCGATCACGTTCTGTTCACGCGGGGATACTCCATCGGGGGAATCTCCCACATAAATGCCAACCATGCTGATGGATAACAATAATGGTTCGTCGTATCGACAGCGCGACAGATCTCGCTCGCCCTATCGCGATCGCGCTCGGAGCCCACGACACTCGCGCCGCCGTTCCTATTCCCCTAGAAGCCGGTCTCGCAGTCGGGACAGAGACGACTACCGGAGGAGAGACAGATCGCGGAGTCCTATGACTGGTAGCGGAAACCAGGGAGGGTATTCTGGCCATCACGGAGGAAGAGGGGGACCGCCACGCTCCTACGAGGATCGCGCCGCGGCCAAAGAAGCCATGATGCAGAGCGTTCGCGAAAGCTCCCAGCAGGACCGACGCGTCTATGTCGGCAATCTTTCCTACGATGTTAAGTGGCATCATCTGAAAGACTTCATGCGACAGGGTACGGACCACCTTCCCTCCTCTTCCGATCCGCTTGCCCCACCGGACCGGCCGGCCACTTCCACCCACTTTCGGCGACGGCGACGAGTAGGGAGTGTGGTCGGAGGGCTGGCTCCGGCACTTGCCGCCCGAAAGCACGCTATTGGTCACGGCTAGCTAACCTTAATTTTTCTTCTTCGTTATATACACACAGCCGGCGAGGTCCTTTTCGCCGACGTCCTCTTGCTACCGAATGGAATGTCGAAGGTGGGCACTTGAAGAACGCGGGTGTTCTTTTCTTTTCACAACCGGTTTCCTTGGTTATCTTATATGTTTGGATGAGAGTTTTTGGATTGACGGGGTCGGACTGGAACGTCCATGGGTCATTGTAGGGATGCGGGTAAGTCGGCCGTTTCCAGTTTTTGGGAGTATTATGCTGTTGAGGTGTGCGACGCTAACCTGGATTTGCTTCATGTAGAATTGTGGAATACGCTACCAGAGATCAGGCGCAGAACGCGGTCAACACCTTGAGCAACCAAAATCTTATGGGCAGATTAGTTTACGTTAGAGAGGTATGGAGGAACTTTCTCTCGCCGGAGAATCAGTGGATGAGGAGAAAGAGACGCCTTTTTTTCTATCATGATGATCTGGGGCCGAATATAACAGAGGCGAGAGTGATGTCTGAGGCTAAGATATGCTGGATTAGGATCGCGAGGCGGAACCAAGGTTCACTGGTCCTCCTGGGGCAGCAAGGACAGGCGGTCCCGGTGGCGGTGGAGGCTACGGTGGCGGGTACGGCGGCGGCGGCGGCGGAGGAGGCGGCACAGGCTATGCTGCTGCTGGCGGATCTATGGGAGGCTCTTCCAACGCCGGTGGCGGCCGCCAGATCTTCGTCTCGAATGTGAGGAATCCACACCCCGGGAAGGTATTGGCGGATGCAAGGAGGCGGCGGAACTAACGGTTGTTTTTGGTTAGCTCCCCTTCCATGTCGGCTGGCAAGACCTGAAAGACATGTTTAGGCAGGCAGGTATGGATACCACCGTCTCGGTCGTCCTATTCTCAAATCACCTGATGAAGATACTGATTTCAATGCAGGTTCTGTTGTTCGCGCCGACGTGCATATTGGCCACGATGGACGCCCCAAGGGAAGCGGTATCGTAGCTTTCGAAACAGCCGAAGACGCTAAGAATGCAATTCAACAATTCAACGGTTACGACTGGCAGGGCCGTGTGCTCGAAGTTCGCGAGGATAGATTCGCTGGAAGCACCCCATTCGGAGGCGGCGGTGGGGGGTACGGTGGTGGCCGGGGTGGCTTTGGCGGCGGCTTCGGCGGGCGCGGCGGTGGTGGCGGATTCGGTCGTGGCGGCTTTGGCGGCAACCGAGGCGGATTCGGCGGGGGATTCGGCGGCGGGCGAGGAGGCGGATTCGCTGGAGGTGACTTTAGCGCCCCTCAGGCACAGCCCAACCCTTTCACGGATTTCGCTATCGGTGGCGGAGACCGAAGCACCACCATCTTTGTCCGAAATGTACTAGCTCTCCGATTTGAGGTTGCGAAGATTGAAGATTTGACAGCTGACTTGGGATCGCTTTACAGCTTCCGTGGTCCACCAGCAACGACGACCTGGTCGAACTTTTCACGACTATCGGCAAAGTTGAGCGTGCTGAAATCCAGTACGAGCCCAGTGGGCGCTCGCGAGGAACCGGTGTGGTTCAGTTTGACACGATCGAGAATGCGGAGACAGCAATCTGTGAGTGCCGGATCGAATTATCTACTCGTATGACGCGGAGCTAACGATGTGTACGACTTGCAGCGAAATTCACCGGCTACCAGTACGGCGGTCGCCCTCTCGGACTCAGCTTTGTCAAATACACCAACGCCAAGGGTGGTGATGCTATGGAGGGTACGGAATCGACCATGACACAGGACCAGATGCTGTGAAGTGGCAAATTTTATTATTATATACGTTTCTTTATCGCGTCTCAGACTGGGGAACGGCCGAACGAATAAGTTTTTTGGGATCGGGTCTAACTGGAACATATACATATCAATAGGGGATTCTGAAGATTTTTAACAAGAGAAAAGGAAGCAGAAAGAGCTATCGAACGGACAGCGTGAAGGAAAGAATGAGGTGGGATAAGTTTGTTCTATCTTACTCTTACTTTTTCTTGTCCGTTTCTTGACGGCTTTTTTGTTTTGCTTTCATCCTTACACACGTCGATTTTCGGTTTCAAAGGGAATCGAATACAGAATGCATATGTTGAAGACACGCTACTTCTTATTATTATTTCTTTTCTCTTTTCTTCCACGACAACCTTGGCAAACCGTGTATTATTGGTTTCTCGCATTTTTTCGGAGGCCCTCGTTCCTTTGGTTAATTGCCATGTATTCAATTCATTCACGGGTTCGCGCGACGACAAGAGGGTTCAATGTTGAAAATGGATGCCGTTGTATTGCCTTTTTTTTCCGGATTCGTCTCTTTATAACGCCGCGCCGGTTGCAAAAGATATCTGCTTTCGCCTCCTCCCTCTTATTATTATCACATACACGTCGATGCATACGGTGCTGCGAAAACGATAAAAAAAATGGCTGCGGACTTTTGATCGCAGGTGCAGATGATCATTTTGTCCGCACGCGGGCCAGCTGGGTTGTTATTATATTATACTATCGTACTGCTGCCGCTGGTATACTGCAGTTAAATATTATATATTCTTTGACTCGAGCTTTGCAAATTCAATCGATTGACGGTGCGATTTTACTTTAATTAACGGTACATGAATACTTTCGATGTAATTACTGCATGCAGCTAATCTTTAAAGCCTTTTGTGTTATACCACCACATCCTATTCCACCGTTCGACGTATATACCGTATATTAATCGTGAGCAGTAAGGACAATCTTATAGTGAATTGGCTCAGGTCCAGTGTTCAGATCGATATGCGGTATTTGTAATCGGTCTTAAGAGCTCAAGCGACGCCGGCGCAGTTAAGCTCGGATTGTCGATGGCGCAAGAGCGGAAACGCAAACCGAAACAATATCCTTAGCGAGTCGACCCATTTATAGTTTATCGACCAAGCTCACGGTCCAGTACACGATTCCCACGAGTAGAGACGAGTAGAGCCGCCTTGATAGAGCGCAGGATCGGAATGGCGGACGGTTCGGGGATAACGGCCGAGGTGCTGGAGCGGACGATCCGCGAGAAGCTCGGGGCGACGTATGTTCAGGTTGTGGATAATTCCGGTACGTGAGCCTTCATCCTGCAGCATCTCACTATCGTACGATGCGGGTGCGGTGGGTACCACGCCTGCGCGTGGCTATATATACGACTATGCCGCAGGCTGCGTGTATTGATCTGATAAGATTGTGGATGCTGGTTGGGGATACCGTACGTATCTTTGGATTGGTTGCTAACTGGCGGTGCGACACAGGCGGGTGCGGACAGATATTCGAGGCGGTGATCGTGTACGTATACGTTTGACCTACCTTAGACTACGAGTACTTTCTCGATGCTGCCAGTGGAACGAATAGCCGTGTCTACGATATACTACGCCCTGCTGCTTGCCGTCACCGTACGCATATGCGTCGCGATCGCGCAAGACACAACGTGCATGCGGATTTTATGGCGTATGCGGGCCTGATCGGTCAATCGACGGGCTTATGGATTGGTGGGCGGTGTTAACGGGTGTATTATGATGTATAGGTCACCGCAGTTCGAGGGCAAGACGAGTCTGGCGAAGAGCCGGCTGGTGAACACGATGCTGAAGGAGGAGATTGCTAGGATTCACGCGTGGTCGAATAAGACGTACACGCCGGCGCAGTGGGAGAAGGTGCAGGGGAGTCAGACCGAGGCTAGTGGTGCCTGATAATGTCGCGCACTGTATCGATAGATATCTATACACATATTTCAGGCTACTTAAGTCTTTGGGGGTATCTGTACGGGGTCTTGGGCCTGGGGGCATGGGCTGGGGTGTGCGGTTGGAGGCAGCCGCGCGTGTGGCGGCTGGTCAGGCGTTGACGCGGTGTGTTGGGCCGAGTCGGAGTTTAGAAAAGTTTAACGGACGGTGGTTAGAAAGTGGAAGTCGCCGTGTGCTTGGTTTCGATATCAACCGTCCAGTCCATATCCATCCCACTGCTACGTAATCTCATCCTCCCTCTGCTGCTCACGTACTTACCACTCGTGCACCTGCCTGCCGACTGTCCATCGACTGATTGATCACTCGCTCACCCACTCACGATCAATCCGCCATGTTTCGAACAGCGTCCGCCCGCCTGTTCGCCGCCTCGTCGTTGAGGGTCGCGGCGAGGGCTCCCGTGTCTGCCGGCGTGCGTGCTTTCCCCGCTGCGAGGATCGCGCCGGTTGCACCGCGGGTGCTCGGGATGGGAGGTGTACGGTGCTACTCGTCGGGCGGGCCGCCGCCGCGAGAGGATATCGAGTCTCGGATAGTGGATTTGCTGAAGGGGTTTGATAAGGTGGGTCTTTTTTTTACTTCGAAGCACAGCGGGGCGGTTGGTTTCGGCGAGCTAATTCGTGTCAATGGTGGGGGTATTTAGATCACCGATCCATCCAAGGTATCTATCTATCTATCTATCCAGTTGTCTGGGTGTACGCTCGTCGGCATCGACGCGGGCTACAAGTGCGGCAATGGGCAGCGGATTCTGACGCGATTGATGTTGGTAGATTACCTCGAAATCGCACTTTTCGAACGACCTCGGCCTCGATAGCCTCGATACCGTGGAGGTCGTCATGGCAATTGAAGAAGTAAGAGGCGTCGTCGAGCAGGCCATTGAGTTTGAGAGAGTTTGAGGACTGAATTATTGGCCACGTGTAGGAATTCAGCGTCGAGATCCCGGATAAAGAGGCCGAAGCCATCCTCAGCGGTATGTCCACCTCGTGCCTGTGCAGTGCCATTCACGCTGAGCTATCTTGTGAGATACTGGCCTGGGAGCGGAAAAGCTAATGGCTATGACGATACAGTTGAGCACGCGGTCGAATACATTGCGAACCAGCCTGGCGGTGAGTCCACGCTGTTCATCCAGCTATCTCATGATGGTCCGTAGCTAATGGATTGGGAACAGCCGTTTAATGGGTAGCTACGCCGTGTCTTTACGAATGCCGAGTGCGAACGGAGGGAGATGATGTCATGCCGGCTCAACTGTACAAAAAACGGTCGATATATTTTGTCTACCGCGGGAGGATACGACGGGGCTTGCCGTCCGAGCATGCGGGAGGGAGATGGGACGGGCGGAGATGGTGTTCAATCAAGCTGTCGTGCCGTGTCTTGAGGAATTTAGAAAGGGGAGCAGAGGTTGTTGGGAGGAGAGCAGAGCAGCCTGTGTATATAACATAACAATCCATATCATATTGTCACTCTCGAGAGCACCGTTTTGAATCCGCGTCCCGTCTCTCGCACGATGCTCTCTATAAACTCGCAATGAGCTGCAGCTAGCTGGGCGAACGGCGAATTGACTCTGAGCAGACGCTACCGCCGGTCTCAGGCGGGTCTTCACCCTGCAGCTGTTGGAACGGGCTGTCTGGCTGGCTGAGCGAGTGACGCAGCTGCAGGCGCAGCGGCGGTGCAGCAGAAAAAACGGAGCGGTGAGACTGGGACGAGTCTGCCGGCAGGCTAAAGTGCCCTGCAGCAGCGCTCCGGCCCTAGTTCACTGGCTGTTCCCTCCGATGCCGTAGTTTGAGCAGCTGTCGATGTTAAAATTGGTGGTGGTTGTGGTGGTGGTGGCCGTTGGAAGGCCGTCGCGGGCAAATTAAAAAAGGCGCTTTGGGGCGAGAGCAGCGCAGTCTTCTCCAATTTACCTGCCCTTCCCGCCAAGTGACCGCGTCCTCACCGTCGTCGTCGTCTTCCTCGTCTTCCTCGTCTCCCTCGTCAGCTTCACCGTCGTCTGCTCCTCAGCCAGCGTTCGTCCTCGCGAGAACTCCCGGCGTCCTTGGCTGAGCTCGTCGAGCGCTCCGAAACGATCGATTCCCCTTTCCAGCTGCCCGGCCTGCCTGCTGCTTCTTCTGGCTCAGCTGCCCGGCCTCGTCCAACCTTCTCTTCTCCCTCCAAACCAAAACAACCACTCCGACCCGCTGAAAAGACCGCCCCCCCGGCCCCGGCCTCGATCCCTCGCGACCCCTCGACCCGTCCGTCCGTCCGTCCGACTGTAATTTTTATTCTTTAATGGAGTCTTCCGGCCTGCGAAAGCGAGGCGGTGGAGCGGCCGCTACTGCCACCGCACCTCCTACCAATGGCGACACCGAGGCCTCATCATCCCGGCCGCCAGTGGCTGTCGGGTCGGGCGAAGGCACCTCGGCGAACAGCTACACTTCCGAGAACGGCGGGCACAAGATCGCATACGACCCGCGGGACATCAGCGAGAGCAAAGAGCGGAGCAAGCAGCCCAAGCTGACGCTGATGGAAGAGGTGCTGCTCCTCGGGTTGAAGGACAAGCAGGTACATTCCTCCCCTGGCTTTGCAATGATTTTTTTTTTTTTTTATGATTATGGACATAACTCGAGAATGGAGTTGCGCTGACAAGAGCCGCGAGTGGACAGGGCTACCTATCCTTCTGGAACGACAATATATCCTACGCGCTCCGCGGCTGCATCCTCCTCGAGCTCGCCTTCCGCGGTAGGATTAGCATGCAGCGCGACCCATCCCGGCGGCGATTCCCCCTGTCGGACCGCCTGGTCGAGGTCGTCGACGACTCCCTGACCGGCGAGGTGCTGCTGGACGAAGCTCTCAAGATGATCAAGGCGAGCGAAAAGATGAGCGTCAGCACTTGGATAGATCTCATGAGCGGTAGGCCGCCCTTTCCACCTTTTCTTCGCAGCTGCAATTTCAATGCTGGACGACGCGCGGATGCGCGTTCCACACCCCCTTGCCGCCTCCGTACTCGATGGAAATGGAACTGACGCGAGCGACTACAGGCGAAACATGGAACCTTATGAAAATCGGATACCAGCTCAAGCAGGTCCGCGAGCGCCTGGCCAAGGGCCTCGTCGACAAGGGCATCCTCCGCACCGAAAAGCGCAACTTCCTCCTCTTCGATATGGCGACGCATCCAGTCGCTGACGGCGGCGCCAAGCAGGAGATCCGGACCCGGGTCAAGACCGTGCTCACAGCGCGGACGGTCGTGCTCCCGCCGACAGAGTTCCTGCCCGAGGACATGGACTTCCGGTACCTGCGCACCGTCGCGATGGTTTGTGCAGCGTATGCGGCAAACGTGCTCGAGAACGCGCTGAGCAGCCTTGGCCACGAGGCGCGGGAACGCGCGTTCGCGCATGTGGAAGAGCTGCTCGCCGACTTCTCGCAGTGGCCGTTCACGCGGAGGAAGAGCAATACGGGGAGCGTGGGGCAGAACCTGGGACAGGTCACCTCGGACGAGGTGGGCGAGAACAAGGACAAGGAGCTGCAACTCGAGGTAAGACTCTCATTACGATATGACGACGTTACTGGAGGACGGCATGCTAACGAGCGTTCATCATAGGTTGTCGCTGCTTGCTTGAGCGTGTTCACACGGCTCGATAGTCTGCTTTAGGAGCTGGAAGTAATATAATATACAACGGGTGTGGGGGGTGGTAAATCTCGAATATTCACATCATGATGATTCCTTCGTTGGAGAGCGGGCCTTCTTTCTTTTCTTACATTTCCTTCCTTTGAGTTTTTCGTTCCGATAAAGCTTCTCGTTCGCTATCGCATGTTGTCTGTCCCATTTTCGTTGGTTGAAGTATATAAGTATAGCATGACCTCCCTTTTCGGACGGCGGCAGTCGCAGGGCTGCCGGACGGATTGAATTCGATGGTATGGTATTCATAATGTCTCCCTTTTAATTCTGCTGCAAACCAAAAGCATCGCGAGATTTGCGCTAGGTACATGCACATGCGTCAATTGCTTTTTGATCGATCGTGGCACGCGGTTTGATGTTATTGTCGATGGTGGTATACTATCTTGTAATTCGTTGCCCTGGCATGGCTTGATTCTCTCGCGTGGTAGCTGGGCTGGTCCTTGTAGTCGTAATCCCGGGCATCTCGAGCGTATACACACTTTGTCCCTAAATTAATTAATCATAGATCTAGATAATGAATGTCAGCATTCATCGGGCTGACTTTGAGAGGGTGAAGACTGTATTGTATCTGTCTGCGGGTGGTTACCAAGCGAAGGCGTCTCCAACAACAACACCCGTCGCAAGCTCCAGCCATCGATAATCTTTCAAGCTTCCTCGTCCAACGAACACCCTGCTCCAATGTCATCGACAGACCCAGCGCAAGCTACCCCGCCACAGCCCACCATCTCACAATGTTCGTCCTCCCGCCTAGCAGCAGCTAGCTACGCACGTAGCTCCTCCCCTGCAGCTAGCTATCCGCTCCCGCTAGCGGCATGCAGCGATGTATGTAATATAGCTTATGCTAACGAATGAATTCCGACGGCCGTCGGCGCTGGCTCCGCAGGATCGATATCCGCACGCGCTTGAAGCGCGCGATCCTCACGGACGACCTGCTCGTCGTGAAGCGCCTTATCGCCGAGAACCCCGCGTGCATGAACTATTGCGACAAGGAGGAGCGGGGGAACTCGCCGCTGCACATCGCAGGGGAGATGGGGCTGTACAACATCGTGGTGCGTCCCTCACCTCACTCTTTCCGCATGACGAGACACTGCACTGCCGATATACACGTACGAGAAGTGTCGTATATGATGTGGATTGGAAGGTAACGGTGTTTGAGACGGCAGGTCTTCCTCTGCGAAAGCGGGCATGAGGATAACGGCATCTCGCGCAACTACGAAGGGCAGACGCCGCTGATGGTCGCCGCGGCAAGTCTGCACCCGTCCGCGGACGACGTTGTCTTCTACCTTGCCAACGAGTTTGACAAGTGTGTCCATTGGCGGGACAAGGCGGGCATGACGGCGGTGCGTCCCATCCACACACACATACACCTACACCTCTACATCTCAATTGCCGGTGTCGATAGATGGGCGCTGACGTGAGGTGGTTGTAGCTCATGCTGGCTACGAAAGCAGGCAACGATGCCAATATAAACGTACGCGAGCAGTCCTGATATCATACTTATCGTATATGTATTGACGACACTAGATATTGCTCGACTCGGGCTCCGACATCAACGCCTTCGATCCCCTCGGGAACACCTCCCTCCACGTATGCATACCCACCCTTCCTACCAAAACCCACCGATATACATCTGCCAACTGACACGCCACAGTACGCATCGGCCTACGGCCACCTCAAGGCCATCCGCACGCTAATCGACCGCGGCTGCGCCTTCGACCACCGCAACCGCGAAGGCTGGGACGCAAAAGCCTACAGCTTCTCAATGGCGGCCGAACAGTACTTCCAAACGCTAATCGACGGCGTCGCCATCAAGAACATGACGCTCAACCCGTCGCTTACGACGACCACTTCCATGACGAACCCGATGTCGGGCACGGGTACGTTTGTCGGGTTTCCAGGCGGTAGCAGCAGCGGTTCTGGCAGCGCGCCGGGGAGTAGAGATGGGAGCAGCCGGCGGCCGGGGACTGCGGGGTCGTTTTCGTATGGGAGTAGTACTGCTGCTAGTACCACTGTCACGCTTGTGCCGAGTGTCACTTCTGCCTTCGGCGGCGGGTTCGGTATGGGCATGGGAATGGGGATTTCGATACCGGGATCTGTAGCGACGTTGATGGGGCCGGGAACACCCGTTGATGAATTACCGCCACCTATACCGCCGCCGCGGGTGTTGAAGTCCGCTGCGTCGATGGTCGAATTCTCACGAATGGAGCGCGGCGGCGCGGGGGCGTCTGTACGGCCAGCGACGCCCGGCGCAAGCAGCGGTGCGGAGACGTCGTCGCCAGCGGCGCCAGCGGGGGCAAGGCATAGCGCGACGGGGAGCGTGAGCAGCTATGCGAGCGGGAGCAGCGTTGGCAGCGCCGGTGGTGCGGGTGTCGCGACGGGGTTCGGGCTGCCGTTGATGCTGCCGGGGGGTGCGGGTGGCGCGGGGCAGGGGCATGCGCGGTCGCTGTACGATCCGTTTGGCAAGTTGCGGCCGCGGGCTAGCAGCAATAGCTAGAATGTCCGTGGGGAGTTCAGGGTGTTTTATCACGGCCGATTGTATTTTATTGTGGGTGTTGCTGGGCGTTTGGGGCTTGGGTTTGAGCATGCGTGCGTGTATGGACTTGTGTATCGTTGATTGTTCTGGCGATATGTATCCGAACTGTCAATAGAGAGACGCATTGACCTTGGAATCCATACGTGCAAGCCTCCTCGTTACGAAGCCTGTTATGGAGATATACCAGTATTCCAGTGCATGGCTATATCCATTATAGTTACGAGAATCTATAGACCTACCTTGCTCTTCGAGCTCGATGGTTCCAGACCGAGATATCGATACTGGAACGATGTATCAAGTGCATGGAGCAGAAGTCCACCACGGTGAAACCTACACTGAACGTTAGCTACGGCTACTGCTAGCGTATACCGCGTATAGTATATAAGTATAGCATCGTAGATGTGAAAGAACAATCGATCGGTTCAATTTCTATGGATGTCCACATTCTAACGCCAAAGTTAACACCTGAGACCAGCAAACCCTCACTATTAACACAGCATAAATATAAACCACATAACCACTTCTCCTCCTCCTCCACCGCCACCTCCCTCAACCGATATACGACAAGCATCATTATAATACGCACACCCACGACACCAAGATATACCACACCACCACCTGCACCGCACTAACCACCCTTCAGGAACCGCCCAGGAAACACACCATCATCAATCTTCCGACAAACAGCCTCCATAAGCTCCGTCTGGTCGTCCCGCACGTACACTAAAAAGTACGGATTCGGCGGGTTTCTATCCCCCTTATCCTCCGCGCCAGTGCGGTACATCTCCTCCGAGTCGACGGGCTTCGTTACCATACCGTCGTTGTACTTGCGGTAGTACCCCGCTTGGTAATCGTAAATGTAGATCCAGTAGTGGCCCCAGTTGACCGTTCCTACCACAACATATTGATTAGCTTGTGCGGTTGCGGGTGTATGGAGGGGTGTGAGGGTACCTTTGTGGAAGAAGATGGAGTGGATGCGGTAGCCGTATTTGCGGAGGTCGGTGAACTGCTGCGCAATGTTGGATGTAAGTTCCTTGATGCGGTCGTCGATGGCTATAACTAGTTAGCAGGGAAGTCTACAGGAAGGTGACGGGGGGCATACTTCTCAGCTCGGCGGCGATGCGGTCCTTGTTGTCCTCCAGCTCGACGAGCAGGCTCGGCGGCACGATGACCATCTCTTCGTCGTCGTCGCCGATAATCTGGTTCACTTCCTCCAGGTACATCCTCGTCGCCTCCAGCGCCTCCGGAAGCTTCATCCCCTCCTGTACCCAGTCAGCAAAATATCATCACAGATATCACACGTGATGAAATACTCACAACTTCGACGGTCAGCTCGCCGCGACGGCGCTCAAGCCGCTCGAGCTCCTCCTTCCATTTCCAGCTCTGCTCCCGCCGCGCCATCAGCGCCTTGTCATCCGTCGCCATGTACCGGTCCAGGAAGATCTTTTCGCCGAACGTCAGCGGCGCGTTGGACTTGTACGGCTGCTTCGTCTCCCGGTTGAACTGCACACGCTGCACCTGGATCTGCAAAATCGCAGGCAGCGCCGTGATCGAGAGATGCCGCCGCGCCTGCTTGCCCTCCAGCTCGACGATCGACGCGTCGAAATGGTTGTCGAGCGCGGTGTAGATGTCCCGCCCGGGCTCCGCGACGTCGACGATGAGATGCTGGAACCGCTCCTCCTTGAGCCGTGTGTCCGCCGGCGCGGAAAATTCCAGCGTCTGCTGCGTCTTGCCGTAGAACAAGCTCTTGATGATGTCAAGCTGCTCGCCGTCGTCGTCGTGGCCCTCGGGTTTGAGCGCGGCCTCGAGCTGGAACATAACGTTCTCAATGCATTCGGTGACGTCCTGCTGCCGGCCGAGGCTGAACGTGTTCGAGATCTTGCGGTCGTGCTTCTGCACGGGGCGCGGCGGAACCGGCGGCGGCCGGTCGGGGACGGGAGGGGCGACATGCAGGGGGACGTTCTGCGATATGTCCATCTGGGTTGCATCGTCGACGCTGTCGTCCTCCCGCTGCAGCAGCGGGACGCTCTCCTCGTCGAGGTTCATGGCGTCCGTACCGGGCATCGTTGTCGGGGATATGTTCGTCTGCTCAGCCTGCTTCTCGAGGTGCTCGACGAGCGGCGTGGCGTTCTCTTTCTCGCCCTGCCCTTCGACCATGATGTACCCTTGGTCTTCGTACGGCGGTGGGTCCTGGCTGTCTCCGACGAGGGTGCCCTCGCTCGACTTGTCGTCGTTGACGACGTGCAGGGGGTTGCTGGCGGGCGTGTCGTCGAGTTCCATGGAGAACGGCATGGTTTCATCCTGATGGGGGCCCATCAGACTGGGTGGCAGCAGGGGGCCGATGAAGCCGGGCTCTCGGTCATCCCATGAGATCGAGCGCTTCCTCATGAACGGCTCGTCGCGGACGCTGTTCAGGGCCAGCTCGGCGAGTTCATGTTCCGGCTTGACGTACGTGGAGCCGCTGCTCACCATATCGTGGAACAGCCGCTTCAGACAGTGTGCAACTAACAGACGCATTAGTATCACATAGACACAGGCGTGGAGAACGTCTTACATCGTTTTGCCTGCTCGATTTCGTGCTGCGTGACCTTTCTGCCACCGACGCGCTTGCGGTTGAGGACCTCCTCGGAAATGACGTCTTCCTCATGGTGCTCGAAGCTGAGCACCAGCTCCCTCAGCGGCTTCACCGTAAAGTAGTACTGCAACAAACTGTTGAGGTAGCACGTGTTGCCGATATTCTCGAGACCAACCGGCCAGTCGTTCGTGCCGTGGGAGAGCAAGTCTTTGCTGCCGGTGTTCACATAGTGGCTGCACAGCGGTTAGCAACGTCTAGAGTATTAGAGAAACGAGGTACTGACTGTAGTGCTCTGCTGTTTCTGCGGTCAGCGATGACGCGAAGAGCCGCCCTCAAACCCGACAGCTGGCTCGGATATTCTCTTGTCTGTATATTGTCAGCATACTCTCGACAGTGTTCCGAAGGAAGTCCACGTACGTTCATCTCAAAGATCGCGATGACATTCTCGTCGGACACGTTGGAGTTGACGCCCAGCCGCACCATGGCGGTATCGTAGTCCATAAAGTCGTCGCCGGACCCTTGACTGTCGCACAGGCTGAGCAGCCGGTGGTCCTTGCGCGTCTCCGCAATGATCTTCAGCGCCTCCCAGAGCGCGTCCTGGTCCCGCGGGTTCTCCGTCAGCTGCAGCTGGAAGATGTTCTGGATGTAATCCGTGTCGGAGCCCGGCTCGAGGCCGAGTTTTGTGTACGCCTGCCGGATGTCCATGGTGACCTTCTTTGAGACGTTGATGATGCTCTGGTTGTTGAGCTTGCGCCCGATGATGTTGAGGGACTCGCGGAGTGCCTGCTCCTGCCGCGGGGCGTCGCTCATGAGCGAGTGGAAGCTGCCGATGATGTAGTTTTCGTCGGTGTGGTTCAGGGGAACGTTGAGCTGCGAGTAGGCATTCTTGATGTCCGTCGACGTGATCTCGCCCTGGGAACGCAGCTTGGCGACTTCGGTCTGCAGGTCCTCGCTCTTGCGCAGGTTGGCGAGGTCGGTGATGCAGTCAAGGTAGTACGGGGCGTTGAGAGGGTCGCATTCCTTCTGCCGTCTGTACGCCCAGAAGAGCAGCCTGTCGGAGAAGTCTGATTGGGCGCCCAGGCTCGCCAGCATCCTACGCAATCAGTCAGTCGAGTGTTCAAAAAGTGGTTTGTGGAGTTTTGACTTACGGATGCTCGGGTTGCGTCAGGTCGATCACTGGTCGACGCGAGTTCAGCTGGTCTGAGGCGGCGAGTCAGCAGACGACACGACGGATACAAGCACTCGGCACTCACAGGTATGGCAGCCGAGGAGCCTCTTCATCTCCGGGTCCGCCCTGATCGGATGGAAGGTATTCTCGACTATAACTTTGTCAGCATTCACACCATGATACCGGGGTTGGAATGCGTCTTACCATCGTACTGTGCTATCAGCATCCGGAGCTCGAGATCCCAATCATCCAGCACGGCTGCCTGCTCGCTGATCCAGGGCGGCTCGTCATCGGGCAGCACAGGCGGCGACAGCTCATCGCCATCAAAGTGAAACCCCAGCGTCTCAAGCATAGGGATACACTCGTCGCCGAGGTGCGTCGTGAACCTCGGATTGTGACGGGGAATATTACGCCCGGTACCAGAAACCACACCGACGATAGCCTGGCGCATGGTCTTGAGCACCATCGCGGGCGTGGGCAGCGGCCTCGGAACAGGCTTGGGATCCGGGTCCGTTTGCGCCTGCTTGGCGTCGATGAAGCGCTCAGGGTACCGTTTGAAGGCATCGGTGTGTCTGTTCCACAGGGTGGTGGTATCCGTGAGCAGGCTCTTGAACTTGTCGGTGACGCGGCGGTGTTTGAACGTGACGCGCAGGCTGGTCCGGCAGCCCGGGTTCGTGCAGTCGAAGACGCGGATGTCGCGCTCGCCAGAGATCTCCTCGCGGTTGCTGGGCACGAGGGCAACGGAGCGGCGGGAGTCATAGCGGAAGTGGTGCAGGTCGTTCTGGGCGGTCGGACAGATGCCGGAGATGTCGGCGTTGTCGGCGTGGTGGAGGACGAGCTCGACGTGCTTGCGGCACTCCTGGCAGCAGGCGGCGACGACGTGGCGGGCGCCGGCCTGCACGGGGAAGGGGCTGGTGGAGCTCTGGTTGGGCTTGAGGATGAAGACGTGGTTGTGGGCGGAGCGGTGGTAGTCTGGCGGGGCGCCCGGCTTGTATTCCGGGGGCAGCTCGGCGAGGACGTTCTTGCCGTGGTTGTAGGGGTTGTACGTGAGGATGTCGCTGTACAGTCTCGGTGACGTCTTGCCTGGATGCGATGCACGTTAGTGGGCATTCAAGATGTTTTGAAAGGCACAGTGGAAGAGTCCCATGAGTAGGGGAGACGCACCAGGGCCTCGGATGGGGATGTGGGGGGGCTCGACGCCAGGCGCGGCGGGCGCGATGCGAATGCGGGGCGGGTTGAGGTCGTCCGCGCGCATGTCTGCGATGTTCCGTCGGACGCGTAGAAGAGACGGTGTCGATGAGGTTGAAAGAACGGGAAGTTGGCCGTTGGAGGGAAGGCTGTGGGAAAGATCCAACAGCGGATGTCAAGATATCCTGTCAAAGCAAAGCTAGGAAGCAGCTGGAACGGCGCTGAGCATCGCAGCAGCTTCGACGGCCGCAGAACACGTGCGTGCTACGCAATCGCCACCGGGAGAGAGACTATACTTGAAAGGTGCTCCTCCAGCCGGCTGTCGGGATCGTGCAGGGGCGATTCGAGATGTAACAGGGTGAAGAAGTATATGTATCCGCGGTGGGATGACGACGCCTGGAATGGAAGACGCGGCTCTGCGTCGTTGGTGTGGCGAACGTCGTGCAGCATGTGGCGTAGCTCTTATCGATAAGCACAGCCACACGCGTTGCCGTGTTGCCAGCCAATGGCCGCTCTCCCGATTCATTCATTCACGACTCTCAATCCAGCATCTCGACATCCAATTCAACCTCAATGCCCGCCGGATAGCCAGCCAGCCCGCACGAACCACCACCCACCCGATACACACCAGTCGCCAATCGAACGTCACAATGCCGGACCAGGACCACGGCCACGACGACGGCGACTACCACCCGCGCGACGCCGTCGCGAGCGCCACAAAGGCGGTCATGTACTCCGGCACGGCCGGCCTGATCGTTTCGGGCGTGCAGAACGCGCTGGCGAGGGAGAACCGCGGCCTCTTCGGCGTGTTTACAAAGACGGGGACGACGTTCGGCATGTTTGGTGCGTCCACCTCCATTCATACCTCTACAACCCGTTCATACCCCGATGTGGCTGGCTCCGCTGGGAGCAATTGACGATTGGACGATTGGATTGAAGCTGACTGATGGTGTGTTAGTGATGATGGGCGGCACGTACGCCTTTGTGAAGGACGCATCCGCGAACCTGCGCGAGAAATCCGACGCCTGGAACGCCGCACTCGGCGGCTTCTTCGCCGGCTCCCTCATCGGCATACCCTGTACCCCTCCCCTCCCCTCCCCTCCCCTCCCCCTCCCCTCATATTGTACACAGCTAACGGTATATTGTGTGCAGCCGGCAGAATGCCCCGCGTGCTAGGATTCGGCGCCGGATTAAGTATAATCCTCGCAGCCTTCGAACGCGCCGGCGGCACCTTCCGCGGCGACAAGTGGCGACACGCCGACGTGGACGAATACGCGCGCAAAGAGGCGATGCGGCTGCGGCGGCGGGCACCGTACGAGGAGACGCTGGACGAGGTGGGCGAGGGGAGGGGTATATACGGACCCGGGTACGCTGAGCGGCGGGCGGCGCGGCTGAAGGAGCGGTATGGGATTGACGTGCCCGTTGAGCCTGAGAAGCCGTACGCTGTGTAACATTTACATATTATACTACATTACATCTACATTACATTATGGTGCTTGATAGCGTGCTGGTGAGGGTGGGAGGTGGGGTGGGGTATATAGTGGTCGTCGTCTGTACATAAAATAGCGTTTTGGCATATAAATAAATTACTCGACATCAAACACCGGATCCTCCCATATACCTTCCAACCCACCTCCCATACACCCAACGAAACGGCGTACATTAATTTATAGTATTGGTGATAATATTATCAGCATGGACGAACCGGCGGAAGACCCCAAGCTCACCTTCAACAAGTCCTTCACCGCCGACACAAAAGGTACCATCACCACCCACCATAATAAAGTATACACCAGTCCACCACTAACCTTACAACGGTACAGCACTGTCGGACGCCATCGCCCGGCTGCAAGATACAAGAGCAACGGACCGACAAACGGCAATCGACGGCGCCCTATCTCGCATCGCCGAGCTGACGCGCAGCTTGCAGGATGCGGCAATCTACCTTCCCTCCTACGACCAGAAAATCTATGCTGAGGTGCAACCCCCATACATCCTCATCCACATCCACATCCACTCCAACTCCCACCCTACCTATATACTCGAGTATTCAGAAAGTACAGTGTATGTACGGTGCATGGGCTAACGAGTGGGGGTAGTAGCAACTGAAGAGTACGAGTGAGCAGCTGGCGACGGCCCGCGCGACAATCGCACCGCGTACCCGCTTCGCCTTCAAAGCGCGCCAACGAAACCCTCCCTCCACCACATCCACATCTACAGCTACATCCACACCCTCCACCACAGATACCGCTACATCCACGTCTACAGCTGCGACTGCGACTGCAGCTACGGCGGCAGGGTCGGGTACGGTAGATACCACCACCCCGGAACTACAAAACCGCACAGCAAGCGTCGCACACCTGCAGGATACAATCATCCCGTCACCGCACCCGACAGACACGACGACGATATTAACGCTCACGGCACTCACAAACTGCCTCGTCCGTCCTCCCACTACCTCAACCTCAACCTCCACCAATACCTCTACTGAAAACGAGAACGAGAACGGGAATGGGAAGGAGAGTGGTAGACGCTTCACGAATCTGACGGTACAAGACGTGAAGAACAGCATCCTGCTAGTCGGAAGCATAGACGGCCCCGCGCACATTTCCCGGCTGGAGAATTGTATATTGGTAGTGGCGTGTCGGCAGTTCAGGTTACACGAGTGTCGGTCCGTGTCTGTATATCTACGCTGCGGCAGTCGCCCGATCATCGAGCATTGTCGCGACATCACGTTTGCTCCTGCGCAGGATATAGGAGAAGAGGGAGGGGGAGGGGTGAATATGTGGGACCGGGTGGATGATTTCAACTGGTTGAAAGAAGGCAAGCCGTCGCCGCACTGGCGCGTCTTACCGCCCGAGCAGCGGCGTGCACACGACCTCCTTCGTGCGGATGGTGCGGTGGAATTACAGTCCGTCCTCGCTGAATTTCTGCCGGGGGGTAATCCCTCCAGCTGACACATAGTACCATATACCCTACCAATCTACCAATCTACTTGATATAATCGTACGTGAGTGCATACGGTAATATCTACATATATACAACGATCTATCCGTCCATCCAGTGTAATATAGCAGTATCGTAGGGATGGTATAGTACGGCAGGTATGGTGGGAT
Source organism: Drechslerella dactyloides (assembly GCA_020064725.1). Classification (NCBI taxonomy): domain Eukaryota; kingdom Fungi; phylum Ascomycota; class Orbiliomycetes; order Orbiliales; family Orbiliaceae; genus Drechslerella; species Drechslerella dactyloides. The sequence goes on from JAGTWJ010000001.1 coordinate 377,341, forward strand.
GGTGGGGTGGCAGGATGGAGATGGGGTTAAGCCTCCCACCGGATGAAACCTTTCCAGGAGCGGAGGTACAGACTGAGCCAGCTGCGCTTGGGCGCCTCGTCGAGCTCGTGGATGAGCTTCTTGTAGTACTCCGGATCGAACCCCGGCTCCGTCATTCTCTTCACGGGGTACTACATCATTCATTAGCCGCACAATCCTATCCTCTCCAAGCTCATACGACTGTGCACCGTGGTATATTGATTATATGGTGAATGGAATAATGGGGGGAATACCCTCTTCTGGTACCGGTTTCCGATCAACGAGCTGAGGACACCCCACTGCACGTCGACCCGTGCCGGCGGACACCGCATCAGGATGGTCTCGGGCATGCCGTCCGTGATCTCGGGGCGGAAAGGTGGGATGGCGGGTGCATCGCCAAAGTCGGCGAGCAGGCGTTCGTGGAGGATTGCGGCGACGTCAAACTCGTTGTTCGTGCGGAGGGGGTCTTTGGGCCACTGCCCGAGGACCTTTTGCGCCAGCGATTTCTACCCATTATCCTGTTAGCTGTGGTATTACAATTGACATATGACTGAGGAGTGGGGGGAGGGAGACGGACGGTTGGGAGGCGGGGCGGCATTGTGGCGGTTATCGGGGGGAGTGATCGTGGGGGTGCATCGCTCAGCGCATGTCTAACCCCAGTATCCTGGCGATGAGAGTTGACCGGTGACGAGATGATATTGGCAACGATATGGTGATATGGTGACGGTGATGGGATCTAGATCGGATGGGAGAAAATTGGGAATGGAGTCTTGGCGGGCGTTTCTTTTTTCGTTACAAGAAGAATCTCGTTTATCGCGTCTGCGGCGGCGGTATTTTTAGGATTAAGGTTGGCTGGCTGGTTTGTTCTCCTGCGCTAGCCGGGAAACCGCCGGAAAAAAGCAACCTTTCCCCACATTCACCCATCCCCATCTATTCCACAATCCCATCGAGAATCCCATCTACTCCAATATGATACCACCCAGGTATCTACGCTAGTGGACGCGTGGGCTGGATGGAGGGTGTATGAGGGTGGTGATGTCAGGTGTGGCGGGCAGATGGCGGGCACTTTTATATAGTCACGCAGGCACAGCTGACCCGGCAGATTGCCATCCAGCATGACCCTACCTATTCATATCTGTCTCTTGTGTACAGTACTCGCAAGCTGTGAGGGTGGCATCATGTTGCGTCGGTGGAGTGTCGTGTATAAGAGCATCGTGTAATGTATCCCGGTGTTCCTGTTCCCGGGTGGAGACCAGTAGCCGAAACATCATCATATGAGAAAAAGAGAAAGGGATCAAACGATCGTATCGAGGGCGATGGATGTATAAAATGGCCAGCCAACCAGCTGTCGGTCCCCCCGCTAGCCGTGTTTGGCCATCCTCCCAGCATATGTATGTTAGTATGTTTCTCACATACCCGCGCTACCAAACGACCGAACGGGAATCCCAGTCGAACCAGTTCAGTCGGACGGGGTTGACCTGCGAGGAACACCGAGGAAGAGTGGCAGAGGGGAGCAAATTGGGAAGGGGAGGCTTTTCCATACTTTCGGATTAGCATCTGAAGCTTGATGCCCTCCGTACCAAGTTCTGGCCGTCTGCAGTCTGGGTGGCAGTAGTGGAAGGAAGGATTGTATGAACAATAGCGGTGCGATGGAAATAAGAAAAGGGCAGGACTGACTGATTCCTGGGAACGGAGAGAGAACGCTGGTGATGCTCTTCTGTATATAACACTTGAAGCCCTTCTCCCTTCTCTCCTCCCTTCTCTCCCTCCTCCTCTCTCTCTTCCTTTCCTTCTCTCTCTTTCCTTCTCTTCTTCTCACTCTGGTCAATTACCGGCAGGGCCACCGCTATCGATCGATATCCGTGCGATCTCGCATTTTCTCCTCCCGCCGATTGTGTGTGTTTCGAGAAGCCGAGTTTTAAATTTAGCCCGCTTGACTCTTCCTTCTCGCTCGCCAAAACACCCTCCGCCGCTTTCGACTCTCTCGACCGGAAGCCCGACAGACAGCTGAAGCCGTGATCCATTATTTTTTTTTTTCTTCCTTTCCCATCGCCAAATCCATCGCCCGCCACGCTTTTCTCCGACCGCCACAACCACCACCATTCCAATATATAATACAGTATACACAGCGTGGATAGAGCTGCCTGGATATTCATACGATAAAATACCCCGGAGATAAAGAAAGGACAGATTCGACTCTTTTTCCTCTCAGTCTTCATCCATCGACGACCATCGACGACCCTTTTCTCGACAACCCTTCTCTCGCGACAACCATTCCTCTCGCGACATTGACCCTGGATTGAGCCCTCGGTTCCCTTTCTCCCCGCCGTCATGTCGGCGGCCAGCACCCTCGACGGCAGCAGCCCCGGCCACCGGCAGCCCTTCGCCAACGGCCACCCCGACGTCACCACTGCTCCTCGCCCCGTCCGCGGAGGCGCCAACGGCAGCTCCTCCTCGCGGCTGTCAGGTTGGTCTCGCTCCTTTCCTTCTTTCTTTGCGTTTATTGATGATATGACGATGGCTGTCGATGGTTGTGGGTGCTGGGATGGGCTCGGAGATGCTGGGTGGAGGGCTTGGCGTGGTGTTGAGGTTTTTATTGCCCGATTCGACCAAACGTCGTCATCGTGCTTCTCCCTCACCATCGCCATCTTCACCATCACCATCTTGACTTGAGCTCCCCCCGTCTTTTCCCCTCTCGCATCTCCATCTCATTCCCATCGCATCCTCGTCCGCGGCATGGCTGCGTCAGGATCCAGCTCTGGCCCCCGCCAATTGGTTCCCGCGGACCCACCCTGCCCTCCCTCCCCTCTCTCGTCCACCGCCCGTCGATACACAATCATCACCACTCCTCCCAGCCTTGCTTGCTCTCCCCTCCTCCCTCCCACCTCGACATCCACTCATCCATCATCGTCATTCTCATCATCGACACTATCCATCATTGTCTGGTGCTAACGATGCCTCGCCGTGCCGCAGCCGGCTCCAAAGGCTCCCGCAACAGCGGCCGCCTCACCGTCACCGACCTCGTCGAGTCCGACCCCGACGCGCCCTCCAAATCCCTCAAGCGCAAGGCCTCCCCCGAACGCTCCTCCAACGACTACTCCTCGCCCGCCTACCCGAACGAACACGCCGCCCCGTCCTCCAAGCAGAACCGAGCCTCCGCCTCCGCCTCGCCCGCCCTCTCCGCCCTGCTCAACGGGCCCTCCCCGCCCCTCAGACCCACCCAGGGCTCCCCGATCGCGAACCCCCCGCCGGCCCTGACACCGCCCACCAGCAACGCCTCCCTCCACAATCCTCCTCCTCCCACCACCACCGCCATCACCACGCTGTCCCCGCCGCAACCCAAGGCCGTCGCCGAAATCGCAAAGGCCTCCTCCACGACCAGCAAACGCGCCGTCGCATCCGCCACCAGTGCCCCCGCGTCCCCCAAGCCCTCCACCGCCCGCGCCGTCGCCGTCTCGAAAACCGGTCCGACAGCCGGCACCGGCGGCGGCCTGCTCGCGGGCACCTTTGGCGACGTCGCGCTCGGAGACGAAGACCCCATCGCATCCATCCCCACCGTCGTCCTGCAAATCTCGCTCAACGGCGAAACGAACAAGTACATCGACGTCAGCAAGATGGCCGAGGACAAATACGGCTGGGCAGCCCTCAACCCGCGGCTCGCGCGCCAGAAGCTGCGCCTGGGCCAGGACGCCAGCGGCGACGAAGCCATGATGGACGCCTCCGAAAGCGAGAGCGCGGTCGAAGAGAAAATGGGCGGCCTGAGCGACGCGGGGCTCAGCGGCCCCGGCGGCCCCGGCGGCGAAGTCAAACCCAAGCGCAAGAAGCGCCGCGCGGACGAGGGCTACGATGCCAACGACCTGTTCATCGACGACTCGGAATTGCTGTTGGAGGAGCAGGCGGCGGCGGCGAAGGATGGGTTCTTCGTGTACAGCGGCCCGCTGGTGCCCGAGGGCGAGCGTCCGCAGATTGAGAGGTGCGTTTCCATTCCATCCGATTCCCATGCGAACAAGATACTGATGATGATTTGTAGAATCAACGGCGGACCGCCGAAGCGGGGCCGGGGACGCGGCGGGCGAGGCGCGGGCACGGGACGAGGCGGCGGCAACGCGGGCAAGTCGACGGCGCCGCGGAAACCACGCGTGACGAAGGCGCTGAAGGAGAAGATGGAGAAGGAGAAGGAGGAGCGGGAGAAGACGGCGCTCAACATGGCGGCGGTGGCGGCGCGGCAGCAGCACGTGCAGGCTGCCCCGCGGTCCATTCCTGCGTGATTCCTATCTTCTATCGACTCGCGTTTCCTTCGTTTTATATTATATTGATGGTTCGTTCGGTGTCGTGGGGTTTTTGGGCGGGGTTTTGTTCCGCTTAGAGGCACTCCACGCGGCTACACTTCTTTCCTTCCTTCGTTTTGTCCACTTTTTTTTTTTTTTTTTTAACGCTGAAGGTACTACGGTACTGCTGTGGTTTTATTTTATATCGGTCGTGGGATTGTTGGTTTGGTATTTCTTCTTATTCGTTGCTAGTTGATTTGATTGATTGCACTCATTGATCGGGCGTATGTCGGTATTATTATATTTCCACTTTTATTCTTTACGTTCTGTTGGTTCGAGGTGTGTAGTACAATCGTCGGGTTTTCTTATTATTATAGGATAATGAGGTATTATATTATATTATATTACTATCAGCCTCAATGCATATTCATATAGATCCCATGGTATCATTTATATTTCGTTATACGAATGGCATATATAATACAGGTAGTATGGTGTGTTTAGATGTATTGTGTGGGTAGGGGGTTAATCGGCCTTCCAGCGCTCGCCGCCGCCCTTCTGCCAGAGCCACAGCGCCTCCAGCGCGTAACTCTTCAGTCCGAGGTGTGTGCTGCCTCTATGGCCGTTGTCACCCGCGGCCTCCTGTAGGGATTCGAGGACGCGGCCGGCGTGGATGCAGTGCCATAGTCCGCGTTCCAATTCCGATGCCATCCTTCTTTCGCTTCCTCTGTTTTCCTCCCCGTTTTCTTCCCTATTTTCTTCCCCGTTTCCTTCCCCGTTTTCTCCAGCGGTGGTATGTGTGGTGGGTGTGGTGGTGTTTGTGGTGGTAGAAGGGGAAGGGGAGTAGGCGCCGGAGCCGAGGCGGTAGAGAATCCGGCCGAGCGTTTGGAAGGCGATACACCGCTGCGCTGGAAACGAGCTGCGCGCGAGATGCGATAGTTCTGGTATCGTGTAACCGGCAGATAAGGGTGCGTCGGCGTGGTGGTGAAGACCGAGGTGGGCTGGTACCTCTCTCGCCGCACGCGGGGGCAGCAGTCGGCCGCGAAAGTCGAAGCGGATGGCGGAGGGTGCGAGGGTTGATTGTAGCGGGGAGTAGGTGTCTTCTTTGGAGTCCGGGGGGAGCATCCAGGCTAGTTTTTGGGGGTCGGGGGGGAGAGTTGGGAAGTACTTTTTGTGGAGGTGGGAGAGGAAGGTTGGGGATTCCGGGTCCGGTTCTTCTTCTTCTTTTTGTTCTGAGGGTGGTGGGGCGGGGAAGTGGATTGATATTGTCGGCGGGAGGGCGTCGGAGACGGCGGATAGATGCGGTGGTACCCCTGTAGCTGTCGTCGTGGCTGTCGTAGCCGTCGTCGCGGTTGTAGTGGAGGAGGTAGGAGGGGTGGATGTGGATGTGGATGTGGTGGGAGGAGAAGGGGGAGGGGCGGGGCGGGAGGTGGGGACGGGTTCGTCGAGGGAGGCGCGCTTGAGGAACATCTGGAGCAGTTCGGGGCTCAGCGAATCGACGAGTTCCTGGCGCTCGTGCGCGACCTGCGCCTCGGACATGCCGGCTACCACCCGCGCGTTCTGCGCTCGTATCGCCGAGATTTCGTCCCCGTCTCCATCTCCACTACTGCTTTGAGGTGTGGATGAGATTGTAGCGGCGGCGGCAACTCGCTGGCGGAAGGCGGAGGGACGTTTTCGTTTCGTGTGCGCTGGGAAGCCGGATGTGCTCGTGGACGGGAGGGACGGTGCGACGGCGGGGGTGGAGCTGGAGACCGTCCGTTCGGTGACGTCGGAGATCAGGCCGGCCGAAGCGTGTAGGGGTCTATCGTCGAGGGCATCGTCGAGGGCGTCCAAATCGACGGTGAAGCGAGTGCCGGCGGGTGGGGGGACGTCGTCGTCGGGCGTCATCGTGGTGATGAAGATGAAGATGGGATGTCGTGATGGAGGAGAGAGGTGTAGTTAAGTGTTGCGTTGGATGTTGGGTTTGCCGCATTGGACGTTGATATAATACAGCGTCACTTGATGATATCGCCTGGAGGGAGTGGTATCGGGCTTCGACGCTCGCTCGAACCGGGTACTCCGCAATCGATTGATACGAGACGGACGGATCGGGGTATCATGCCCTCGCTCGGGCGTACCTCCCCGTCGCGGCGGCCTCGAGATCGAGCCACCTGGAGACATCGCCAGCTGCGTGGACGGGCTGGTTTCAGGAAGGTTCGCCGTAAGGGGCCCCGGCTGGCGGAGCCGCTTTGTCAGCTGCTTGGCGGCCGGCTGCCTCCCATCGCCATCACCACCACCTCCACGCACCACTCCCTCCTCCTCCTCTTCTCGTCTCTCCTTGTCTCTCCTTGTCTCTCCGCATCACCATCGTCATTATCGATACGTCTCCCGCCGCTCGTCCGATACACCGTCCGCCGTACACGCTCTCGCCCCCGTCGACCGGGCTCCTCGTTTCCGGCGTACAAGGCGGCAGCAGCAGCATCGTCCGTCCAAGGGGCTGCCGAACCTCTTACGCAACCTCCTCCTCGCCCTCCTCCTCGCCGCCATGGCCCACCGCTACGAACGAGTCAGTCCGCATTCCAACCGTCCACGATACACGCATCGAAGGCTAACGATGGATGAACGAAATAGGTCCAAACGGACGACCACGGCGACGAGGCCGCCGTCCCAAACTCGCCGCCCCCCTCCTTCCGCTCCCGGCCCGACTCTCCCGTCTCGCCCATCGAGGCCACCGAGAACACCGCCCTCGCCGACTCCTTCGACTCCAGCGACGACGAGGACGACGACCACGACCTGCGGACGCACAACCGAGGGGGCAGCAGGGATGCCCCCCTCGACACCGTCCACTACACTCATACCTCCACCTCCGCCCAGTCCTCCACCCCTCCGCCGCCGCCGCCGACCGGCTCGTCCGCCCGCCGCGTGATCGGGAACTCGAGCAACGATGGCGTCTTTGCAAACCTCAGCGCCAAGCCGTCCGTCGGCGGCGAGAAGCCCGTCGAAGAACACCCTCCCGTACGTCTTTCCACTCCGTGACGTTAAGATTGTGATAATGTCCGCCTGCTGACGCCTCGCAGAGCTACGAGCAAGCCGCGGCTGACGCCACGCCGCCGTACTGGGAAACCACCATCCTCGCCCCCGGCATGTCCTCCGACGAGGTCTTCATCGACGGCCTCCCCGTCGGCTCCGTCTTTGCCTTCGTCTGGAACGCCCTGAGTACGTCCCCCATTCAGAATTGCCGCCGAATTGTACTGATATAAAATAGTATCGCTGTCGTTCCAGTTCATCGGCTTCCTGCTCACGTACCTCCTGCACACGACGCACGCCGCCAAGAACGGCTCCCGCGCCGGCCTCGGCATCACCCTCGTCCAGTACGGCTTCTACATGCGCGGCTCCGTCCTCGACAACCCCTCGCCGCCCCCCGGCGACGGCGGCCCGGCGCCCGAGTCCACGCCCGCGGACCCCAACGCCTACGCCTTCGACTCCGGCACGCTGCCCACGGACGCGGTCGCGGTCGCGGCGAACGCCCCGCCGTCCGAGGGGATCAGTGGCAACGAGTGGTTTAGCTACGTGCTCATGGTCGTCGGGTGGTTCATTCTCATCCGTGCGATTGCCGACTTTCTGCGGGCGCGGCGGACGGAGCAGCTTGTGCTCGCGAGTCCCGACCGCGGGCTGGGCGTTGCGGTCATCGCGGAGGACGAGAACCCCGAGCGGTCCGTATGATCGTACTATTAGGAGTACACACACGCACACGGTCTATACACGCGGGTCTTTGGTTCGGTAGATACTACTATTGCTGCTTTGGTTTTCGCTGGGGTGTCCATCGGTGCATTTACGGTCGTCCGTCATCAAACATCGCGGCGGAAGGGGGGAGGAGCACGCTTTCTTTTCTCTCTCCTTGGATGGTTGGATTGGTTTTTTTCCTTTGTATAGGGATAGAACGGGCTCGTCCTGATTCTTTCACGTGCTTGCTGCATCTGCTGTGACCTAGCCGGGCGTTGACCTTCTCTTTTGTCTTTGTCGACCGTATCGTTTTTTTTGGCGGGACGCTGGGTATGTGGTGTCTGCTGCCGCCGTTCATTTAATTTTCCTTGTGAAGTATTTAGCTTTGTCTTTGTCTGTCTGTCTGTCTTTGGCGTTTGTACTGAGTGTATACTTATCATTGCGGGTGGTTGTATGTACGGATGGACAGGTTGGGCGGGTGGGTCGGATGGATGGATGGACGGGGTGCTGGGAATGTCTGTTTCGAGTTTTTATAAATCAATCAGGATATATCGGACATTGAGATTTTATAAATTTATATTATAGCTTGCTTGCTCGTAAAACTAGATCTGAGGAATGGATGTGCAGATTTATATCGTATTCGGCACGTGGGGTGCGTGGGTGTATATGGCGGGTGGAGTGATGTTGGGGTGGATGCGGCAGGGATCGGTGTGTTAGCTATGACGTCGATGCCGCCGTTACATCCATTGTGTACTTGACACCAATCGCAGTCGTCCGAACCGCCATCGATCGGATCGTTATCGTACGTATGCTCTTCGTCTTGGGTTTTCATTGAGATCATTTGTGGCGTGATATATATATATATATATATATATAAGTATATACATCCTGACGATATAATAGTACCCGGTACGTCGACCTTGACAGCACGTAGTCAGATAACGAACGTACCGGTATCGATGCTAAAGAACGTATACGATAGACACCGTTGATTCGACTGGTTACATACTGCGTCCTGGCGCTGCGAGTAGGATTAATATTCCGTGGAAGTGTCCGGCCGTGCGGATACTGTACCACCGCACCGTCTACGCACACCCCGCGGACATATACACATACTCTCTCCCCACCTCCCTCGAATTCGAATCCTAAATATATACCCCGCGCGCCGGTACGAAGCGCATACGGTCACCGTCGGGGAATACTACTCTACACGCATAAAACTACGCCCGCCGCTCAAAAACCACGACCTACCATCCCTACGAACCATCTCGATATACGTATACGTATACACACCCGCACTTTCACCACATCTACATCTACATACAAGTACGGTAAAGGAGAGAATATTAGGAAGAGTACAGACAAGATGTCGTGGCGCAGTTCGGGAGGGACGAATGCGGAGCTGGTGGAGAATATGCGACGAAACGGGTTGATCGAGAGTAGTGCGACGTATGAGGCCATGTTGAAGGTTGACCGGGGGAATTTCGCGGGTGTGAATCCGTATCAGGATGCGCCGCAGGGTATCGGATTCGGTGCTACCGTTCGTCCTTCCTTCCTTCCTTCCCCCCTCTATCCGTTCTCTTCCTTCTTCCGTTCGTTCATTCGTTCGTTCGTTCGTTCGTTCGTTCGTTCCGTTCATTCTTTCCTTCCTTCCCTTCCTTCTGTTCATTCCTTCTGTTCATTCTACTAGGTATTGAATTACTTGAGAATCAGTATGGAGGGTGGCGGGTGGAATATATATGCTGTGGCTAATAGTGCTGTCTGTATTGTAGATATCGGCGCCGCATATGCATAGCCATGTATGTCCTACCCCACGGTTACTACATTATAGAAGGTGGTCGGCATGATGGTAGGGTGGACACTAATGGGGTGACATGCAGGCGTGCGAGGAGATAATCGACTATCTGAAGCCCGGCGCGTCCATCCTCGACGTTGGCAGCGGCAGCGGCTACCTCGTCGCCGTCATGGCACACATGGTGCGTCTATTACTCATCCACACTCCTCCCCCTCACCTCTTTACATCTCTACCCATGTGTGAATGTAAGAGACTGACGTATGTATGATGGGTATGGAATAGGTCCAACCAGGCGGCCGCGTCGTCGGCATCGAACACATCCAAGAACTCGTCGACCTCAGCATCGCAAATCTGCGTAAAGACCCGCAATTATCCCGCTGGCTCGACGACGGCACCATCACCATCGTCCGCGGGGATGGCCGCCGCGGGTTTCCAACGGGTGCACCGTATAACGCTATCCACGTTGGCGCGGCGGCGAAGGAGGTGCACGGTGACCTTGTGGAGCAGCTTGCCCGGCCGGGAAGGCTGTTCATTCCGGTTGTGGGGGGGAGGGGGTTTGGGGAGCAGAGTATTTGGCATGTTGATAAGGATGGTGAAGGCGCGGTAAGGAAGCAGGAGAAGGTGGGTTTATATTTCCATTACTCTATTCTACCCGTTGCATTGTATTCCTGATTTATGGAAAGTTGGTGGGGGACAGTGTGGATAGATGGGATGGGGCTAATGTTATGGGGTGTGTAGTATGGGGTTATGTATGTGCCGTTGACGGACCATCCGTCGGAGCATACGAGCGGAGGCGTCAGGCGGTGACTGCGCAGGCTGGTCAAATGGTAGTGGTTATAAACAGGGCGACTTGGGAAGGATACGGCGATATCGTGGGATTGGGGTATTGGGTCTTGGGATGGAAGCGAATTTGCGTATTATAATGGTATACTGACTGTTATGAGATTGATTAATTCGAATATTCAGCGGGGTGTTCCGATGAGGTGACGAAGGTGGGATGCGGGATGACCATATGCATAGTGGGGCAGCATAGCAGTAATATTTCGAGACGCCGAATCTGAGTATAGCTATATAGCACTTATAGTGCATACGCGATTTTCACTTCAAGCCAGCTAGCCAGACGAAAACGGCGTCCACATAATAGGATCCTAGGACGGGCCAATTGAAATCCTAAGCCAATTCTCATATATCGGAGCATACTTTCTTCAGGTAGCTCGGGAGCACTCGAGCCAGATCTCAGCTTAACGTGACCGCATCAGATATTCCGATTGGCCAGCCGGTCCGCCAGCGGGCTTTTTTTCTTTCTCATTGCATTAGTAGACTAGCCGGAAAATAATGCCTCAGAAGAACTAGGCCGAGAGACTGTGCGGTACGGACATGGACGTCCCGGTCGAGAAATCCTAGCGCTGCCGCGCCGTCGATGCAGATATTGCATTGTTGGTGGTGGTCCGGCTTATCGCGAGGGATATACCGCGAACCGAACTGCGCGTGCTGTGGAATTTGCAGTTCCGATGCACGTAAACTAGCTGCGCTGATAAAATTTTTATATCACGGCCGTGGGCTTCAGAATTTACTTTATCCGTTCAAGATCGAAGATTGGTATATATGATATTTAAACTCCGGCATTCCAGCTGACGGAAACGATTATTGCTTCCGGAGTACGCTCGCTCACGAAATCACTGCGGACTGCGAATTGACGGAATCAGGTACGTTGGTGGCTTTTTATTATTATCTGTATCCTTGCGGTCAGGTCGGGTCGGCCCTCTCCTGGACTTTCCTATTCCCAGCTTCGCTAGCCGGCGGCCACCTATCGATCGAGCGAGACTGTTGGTCAATCTCGTACTGCGGGCGAGTAATGCTCTGCGACGCCATTGTTGTCGGTGCGCTAGACTGTTTGAATGGCGGTGGTCAGTCACATTTGCTTTGCATGGTTATCGTTGCATCGTCCGTGATGCTGTCTGCTGTCAGCTGGCGGTTGCGCAATGCTGCAGCAATTGCGGGCGTACAGAACAGGCTGATAGGCGAGCTAGCTGTCCCGCATGGAGGGGCAGCTTGCTGACAAGAGAACGAGATGCAATTGTATCGACGTTGAGCCTGTCTGCCTTCGTTTCAGACTCCGGTGCATATACTCTGCCGCATTGCTGGAGGGGTACAGCTGACATTTGAATACTCGGAAGCCATCGCGATTGAGTGTTATTGCGGAAGCGGGGTAGACGCAGTTGGGCGGGATTGAGCAACGGACGGAAGCAAAATACGTCACCGAATTTGGCTTTGGCGGGCGACAACAATTCTTCGGGTGGTTGCAACGACCGCAGCTTTTAACCACCGCAGGCCGATCGAATCGCTTTTTCATTCTCCTCGTCCGATTTGAATTCTCGTCTTCTCTCGCCGGACCACTCTGCGGGGCCTGCTGACATTCCCGCAACCCCATCTCTTTCGCTTCTTCTTTCTTTTCTTCAAGTACCGTCTAGATCTTACGGGTTTTCGCTAGCTTTATACTTATACGACGCAAGATGTCGCTGCTGCTCATATCCAACCGGTTGCCCATCACCGTCAAGCGCGGCGACGATGGCAGCTACGACTTCAGCATGTCCTCCGGCGGCCTGGTCACGGGCCTGTCCGGCCTGAAAAAGACGACGACCTTCCACTGGTTCGGGTGGGTTGGGCGCGAGATCCCCGAGGACGAGAAGGAGCTGGTCGTCGGCAAGCTGAAGGACGAGTATAACGCCGTGCCGGTCTTCCTGTCCGACGACCTGGCGGACAAGCATTGTACGTTATCCATTCTTTCCTCGCGTGGGACTTCTGGCTGACATGTACCTGGGCAGACAACGGGTTCTCGAGTACGACGTCCCTCCACACTTGCCGATAGTAGTGATGGCTGCGCGATATACTAAAGATATAAATGCAGACTCGATACTGTGGCCCCTCTTCCACTACCACCCCGGCGAAATCTCCTTCGACGAGCCCGCGTGGATCGCCTACCGCGACGCCAACCGCCTGTTCGCCAAGGCCGTCGCCAGCGTCGTCAAGGACGGCGACCTGATCTGGGTGCACGACTACCATCTGATGCTGCTGCCGGCCATGCTGCGCGAGGAGATTGGCGACAAGTTCAAGAACGTGAAGATCGGCTTCTTCCTGCACACGCCGTTCCCCAGCAGCGAGATTTACCGGATCTTACCCGTGCGGAACGACATTTTGCTCGGCGTGCTGCACTGCGATTTGATCGGGTTCCATACGTACGATTACGCGCGACACTTCTTGAGTAGTTGCTCGAGAATATTGTACGTTCCCATCTCCTGCCTCTACTTTGCACCTATGATTCCTATAATTCCTATCATGAGAGCGTATCGCTCGATGCTGATGTGTAAATCTGTAGAGGCCTGAATACGACGCCCAACGGCGTGGAGTTCCAGGGCAAGATGGTCTCCGTCGGCGCGTTCCCCATCGGCATCGACCCGGACAAGTTCTCCGAGGCGCTCACGCAGCCCAAGGTCATGAACCGGATCGAGACGCTGGAGCGCAAGTTCCAGGGCGTCAAGCTGATCGTGGGCGTCGACCGATTGGACTACATCAAGGGCGTGCCGCAGAAGCTGCATGCGCTCGAGGTGTTCCTGACGGAGCACCCGGAGTGGATCGGGAAGGTATGCTATATCACGACTCCCATGCTGCCAGGACTGTACTTACGCCGATGTGCAGGTCGTGCTTGTGCAGGTTGCGGTGCCGAGTCGGCAGGACGTCGAAGAGTACCAGAACCTGCGGGCGGTGGTCAACGAGCTTGTCGGGCGGATAAACGGCAAGTTTGGTAAGAATAATCTTCTGACTCTTGTAGACGCATGCGTGTGGTGCTGACGAACCTGTCTGCAGGAACGATCGAGTTTATGCCCATCCACTTTATGCACAAGTCGGTGTCCTTCGACGAGCTGGTGGCGCTCTACGCCGTGTCGGACGTGTGTCTGGTCTCGTCGACGCGCGACGGCATGAACCTAGTCAGCTACGAGTACATCGCCTCGCAGCAGAAGCGGCACGGGGTGATGATCCTATCCGAGTTCACGGGGGCGGCGCAGAGCCTGAACGGGTCGATTATCGTCAACCCGTGGAACACGGACGAGCTGGCGACGGCGATCCACGATGCGATTACGATGCCGGACGACCTGCGCGAGGCGAACCACCAGAAGCTGTACGGCTATGTTACCAAGTACACTAGCGCGTTCTGGGGCACGAGCTTTGTGAACGAGCTGACGCGGATCGCGGGGCAGGGGGCCGAGGCGGAGGGGAAGGAGAAGGAGAAGGGTAAGGCGGCGGGAGACGACGGGGAGGCTGCGGCGGCGTAGCGGTCGTTCTTTAGACGGGGGGTGACGTGGAGCTTGGAGATGGAGGTACACTTCAATTGTGGTGGTGTGTTTTGGCTGTTGTATTAATTCCGCGGGGCATCACGATCTTTTGAGGCTCCGCGGTGTGGTTTCTTTCCATGCGTGCTTTCGGGGCGGAGGTACAGCAGACTGGAAGAGGGGAAACTACTTAATATCACGAATAACCATCCTGTGGTTTATACAGATAGATCTAGACTTCGTAGCATGCTGTGTATACTTCGTACGTGCAGCTGGTGGAAATGAAGCTGGCTGTGATTGGATGCTATTGTTAGCGCGGGGCGACAGGCGATGCAGGCAGGCGGATGGTGACATCAGACCCGGCTAATCAGAGCCCGCGGACGGCCCAAACGCCGCCGGCACGAGAATACCAAATTACAAGTGCGTACGCACCGCATGCTGTGAAGCAATACAAGTGCCTGGTCAGAATGTACCGTGACGCTTTCGTGTGTTTGTCCGCTGGATGAGCTTGTCCGTCTGCTGCGGAATTGCGTAGTGGATGTTGTGAAACCGGCCGAAACAGGGAGCCCGAACCACCTCACTCACTACCTCACTATATGATGGCCAGCTAACATCACCACTGTATACGGCATCGAACAACCTTCACGCTTCCACCTCGATCACGAACCGACACACGCTGCTGCCCGCAGCTCGATCATCCGCCTGTACCGTCTCGGTCGTACACACCGCGGAGAGGGAGCCTGCATGGCCGTCGGACCCTCTCCCTCCACCCTCGCCCTCCCATCACGAACAAGGCCACGACGACGACGACCATCACCACCACCATGCGGTCAAAGTCCCACGAGGCCGTGCTCCAGAAAACTTACGACCAAACCTACCTCACCTGCTCCACGGCAATCTACTTCGAGTCTAAGAGCAACGAAGACGAGGCCCTGCGCTCCTGGCGCGACGCCCTCTCGCTCATCCAGTCGTACGAACGCACCGCCGCCGCCCGCAAGCACTCCGCTTCCGCGAACCCGTCGCAGACCGAGCGGGCGCTCATCGAGAGTCTCGGAGATCTAAAGCTGCAGTGTCTCGACCGCATTGACACGATCGAAGTCCTAAAGCTCAGTCGCCGCGAGGAGGAAGAGAAGCAGAGCTTGCTGCGGCGGTACAACGGCACTTCTCCACTGCTGGACCCGCTCTCCCCGACCATCGATGATGCGGACAGAAGAGGCAGCGTAGCGAGCGGTAGCGGCGTCGGTGTCGGCGTCGGTGCCGGTAACGGCAGCGGTCCGCCGCCGTATTTTTTTCTCAACGAGGACGACGACGCGGAGAGCTTGCGGCCGCCGCACGACAGACGGCCCTCGGGAGGATCGAGCATCGCGACGGCATCGAGTAGCAACATTGCGCTGAGCCTGCCGCCGAACGCCTCCGTGACGAAGATACGCACGCGCTCGTCGAGTCCCCAGAAGAAGAGCCTGTTGACCACGCTCCGCAGCTCGAGCGGCGGGTCGGGGAGTAAAGTCCCGCAGCAGCAACGACGACAGCCGAAGCCCGCCGGGCAGGAGAGCGTTGCGGCGGCTGCGCGAGCGGCGACGAGGGCGTGGGGGACCGGCGCTGGGAGAAACGATGTCGGACGCTCGTTGGCTGCCGGGTCGTCCGCGACGTTGGGGTCACGGCACTCGGCGGAGGCGTCGACGGCGGATTTGACCCGGACGCACTCGCATCCCGATACCCTGACGGCGCAGTCGCCGGTGTATTCGTCGCTGCCACCGCCGCTGCATTCCAGTCTATCCGCGTCGCCGCTGGGCGGCGTGCCGACTTCGCGGTCTGCACCTGCAGCATCCGTGACCAGCCCTCCGAGGCCGCCGCCGCCGCCGCCGCCTCCACCACACGCGATACAGGATACGAGGACGGAGTACTTTCCCGACCCTGCAAAGTATATCGTCCCGCCGAATCAGAACTATGGATACGGAGCGGAGCCCTACGGGCAAGCGCCGGCGTACTCGCCGTATCCCGGATACCCAGATATATCGAACCTCAGTCTATCGTCGCACTCTGAAAATCGGCTGGCGAGCGTGGATCCAGAGCCGTTGGAGCCACTCCCTCCGACCCGTCCTGCGCCGCCGCCACCGCCTCCGAAGCGGCCGATTGTCCAGATTCCGAAGTCGCAGTCATCGTGGGGCAAGTCGCCCGTGGACACGCGACGTACACAACCCGTGGAGGACCCCAGCCCAGTTGAGAGACCGTCGACGGCGAAACGGAAGAACTCGCAGGACTTCAGATGGCCGTCGCATCCGCTGAATAACAACGGCAGCAGCAATACCAGCAGACTTGACGCACCGCGAAAGCAGTCGGACCCGAAGAGGACGTTCAAATATGCTGAACCGCGGGGCTCACGCGACGACAATAAGGACAAGAGGCCACCTACGTCGTCGTCCTCGCACGCGGCGCAGAAGGAGCCATTGTACGAGCTCGCCGATGCATCCGACCCCGGCGAAGCCACGCCTGAAGTATCCGAAGACGAAGTCTGGGACCAGCGGGTGAAAACGGCGCTGAAGAGCCTGGATAAGGGCGTCGATCAAGCGGCGGCCAAGCAGATCCTGAACGAAATTGTAATTCACGGGGACGAGGTGCACTGGGAAGATATAGCCGGGCTGGAGGTCGCAAAGTTGGCGCTCAAAGAAGCGGTCGTGTATCCGTTCCTGCGCCCGGACTTGTTCCGCGGGCTGCGGGAGCCGGCGAGGGGCATGCTGCTCTTTGGGCCGCCGGGGACGGGGAAGACGATGCTCGCACGGGCGGTGGCAACCGAGAGCAAGTCGACGTTCTTCTCCATCTCGGCGTCGTCGCTGACGAGTAAATATGTAAAGTCCCCTCCAACGTATCGGCGAGTAGAACACAGGCTAATGCTACGGTGAACAACCAGCTCGGGGAGTCGGAAAAGCTGGTTCGCGCGCTGTTCCAGCTGGCGAAAGCGCTCGCGCCATCAATCATCTTCATCGACGAGATTGACAGCCTGCTCTCCACGCGCAGCGGCAGCGGCGAACACGAGGCGACGCGGCGGATCAAGACGGAGTTTCTAATCCAGTGGAGCGCGCTGCAGCGGGCGGCGGCCGGCAAGGAGGTGAAGAACACGGAGGCTGCAGGCGACCCGTCGCGGGTGCTGGTGCTCGCGGCGACGAATCTGCCGTGGGCGATCGATGAGGCTGCGCGGCGCCGGTTTGTACGACGTCAGTATATCCCGCTGCCGGATGGGCCGGTGAGGGTTGTGCAGATGAAGAATCTGCTGGGGCAGCAGAAGCACACGTTGACCGAGCGGGACATGCGGCAGCTGGAAGTGCTTACCGAAGGTATCACATCTAACTATCCATACATCGGCTGCTATGATGCTAACGTGCGGATTTTTTAGACTTCTCGGGATCGGATATCACGGCGCTGGCGAAGGATGCGGCGATGGGCCCGCTGCGGAGTCTGGGGGAGTCGCTGCTGCATATGCGGATGGAGGACATCCGGCCGATCATGCTGGAGGATTTCAAGGCGAGCTTGAAGAGCATCCGGCCGAGTGTCAGCAAGGAGGGTTTGCAAGAGTACGAGGACTGGGCGCGGCATTTTGGAGAGCGGGCGGCCTAGATGATATGTACGATATGCTTGGTGATGCGTGCATGCTGGTTAGCGTTTGGCGGGAGTATTGTGTGCTTGCGGATGCTGGTTATTAGCGGGTGATTGCATGAGGATTCAATATCATTGTTCATCGTCTGGTCTTGTCGTGGGTATATAGACTTTTGCATTGGTGTGTAATATACAGGTCTATTGTAGTGGGACATATGTACA
This sequence comes from Drechslerella dactyloides, assembly GCA_020064725.1. NCBI lineage: Eukaryota > Fungi > Ascomycota > Orbiliomycetes > Orbiliales > Orbiliaceae > Drechslerella > Drechslerella dactyloides. The sequence goes on from JAGTWJ010000001.1 coordinate 395,265, forward strand.
GGACGAGTGACCGTCCACTACGGAAAGCTAGCTGGCTCTCTTCTCGGCGGCATCTGCGTCTGCATCTACACTCGCGTCGGAAGCAGCATGCCCCTCTCTCTTCGCTTGCTTGTCCTTCTTCGCCTGCTTGAAGGCTTCGATGGCGGATCTCTTCTGGCTCAACTTCTCCGCGCGGCGCTCGGAGCGCACGGTCCGTCGCGCGTTCATGCGCTCGTCGAGCTCCTCGGGGGTCTCGATTGGGATGCGGTCGCCAGTACCGAAGGGGGAGATGACCTCGGCGACCATGTGTCTTTTGAGCTTGGAGGCGCGCTCGATGGGGAGGATGCGGACGACGTCGCCGGCGCGGCAGGCGGAGCGTTCGTCGTGAGAGAGGATGTCGACGTGGCGGTGGAAGTACTACATCGTCAATTCCATCAGCATGCTTCTTCCTGGAGAGAGTAGAGTGGAGAGTAGTGAGGTGGGGGAGGGATCGTGATATGGTGGAGGGGTATATGATGGCAAGGTACCTTGCGCAGGTGCTCGTTCCAGACAGGCGTCGGCACGCGGACTTTGACCATCTTGGGCATCATGCCGGCGGAGACGATGATGCCGACCTTGCCGCGCGGCTTTGCAGCTTTGGCGGCGGCCTGGACGGCCTTTGCGGCGGCGGACATGGCGGCGGGCAGCGGCTGGCGATGGTGGTTTGGGCAGGGTTTTCGTGGTTGCGTTCTGGACGAAAGCCGCGAGGATTCGATGCAGCTGCGAGCGGCAAGGCGCACCGCGGCGGAAGTATAAATACCAAGCTGCCGCCCGCCAACCGGGCTGCCTCACATCATGACTTCCCGCCCCACGGCCCACCGGCGTCCCATTGAACAGGATCACGACACAGATACGCACCAGCTAGCCACCGCCGCCGATTCATGTCTGCGCTGTCCGTCCTCCCCTTCGAGATCCTCTTCGAGATAACCTCCTACCTCGACAAACGCGCCCTCAAGGCCGTCCGCGCCGCCGCCCCGAACAGCAGCCTCTACCATGCCGCTTCCACCGACCTCTTCCGATCGCTCGCCCTGCGGCTGTGCACGCCGCTGTGGACGTCGCGCTACGTCAGGGCCAAGCTGGCCTACCTCGACGCCTGCCGCGATGCCCCCGTGAGCTTGTTCGGCGTCGGGCCGCAGGTGGTCCGCGAGCTGGTTGTCGACACGCGGTATCCGCAGAACTTGTCCGTCAAGCCGATGGAGGCGCGGGATCTGGGGTTCCTGCCGTTTGACACGAGCGACATGCCGGAAGATGATGTCATGATGTTTGCGGAGCTCGTGAAGCGCGTGGTGGGGCTGGCGAAGGACCTGACGACCGTTCGGTGGGTGCCCACGTGCAGATAGATGCAAGATAGTACATCCGAATGCATGATTTTGTGCTACGGTGTCACGACATATGCATGGATTGTATATATATCGCTGCAGCTGCTTTAACGTATGCTAATCGGTCGATTGGGCGAGTAGCTGGCGGGGAAGCAACCGCCTCTCCGTCCCCGCGTACACCGCCCTCGCGCGTATCCTTTGCGCCCCAGATCATTCGTACCGCCTCAATGTCTCCTTCCGCTGGGACATCCCCATCAACCAGCTGGGCGACTACATGGGATCGCTCGCCAACCTCTCCGCGATCGGTGTCGAGTGGTCCGGCGGCCACACCTTCGCAAAGCGACACGTGCAGGCGCTCACCGCCGTCATCAACCGCTCCCCGAACCTCCAGAGCTTCACCCTCCACCTTAGCGACACCGTCGTGGTGTTCGAAACGACCATCGCGCTGCTGTGGAAGTCCGTCTTCGCCGTGCCCACGCTCCGTGCCTTCGCCCTCGACAATACCTGGAAGAACATGCCGAACATCCAGCTGCCCACCCCGCCGCACAAGCTCGACAAGCTCCGCGACGTCACCCTCATCGCTGCGATGAACGGCACCGCAGCCGCAAACGTGGTCCAAAAGGCGGTACAGGACCTTCACATCGCAGCCGTGCGCCCGCAGACGTTCAAAACGAACGTCTTCAACCGCGCCATCGCCAACTTTGTGCTAACGGACCGCGTGAACCACCTGACGACCCTCGACGTCGAGTGCCACGAGGCCCCCGGCGTGGCGACCCCCGCGCAGCTCGGCACCGTCTTCTGGAGCGAAGTCGTAACGCGCCACGCATCCTCCCTGCGCGTCATCCGCGGCTACCACCGCTACACGAGCGACTGGGCGTGGATCGATGCCTCCGACAACCCGGCCAAGCTCGCGCTGGATAAATGCACCGCGCTGCAGGAGCTCACGGTCACGTTCGTGGACACGCGGGTCTACGTGACGTACGTCCTCGAGATGCTGAAGCACCTGCTCCTGCGCACGCGCCGGCTGACGGTCGTCAATCTTGCCTTTCCCGTCCGCACGCCGCACTGGCTGCTCGAGCAGACGGTCTCGCAGCTGGAGAGCTGGGAGTCGACGGACGCGCGGTATCTCGGGCGGGATATGCAGGTGCGGTATCGCACGCGGGACGACTGGGACGTCAGCATGTACTGCTCGCTGCGGGGGCGGCATGGACCCAACTGCGCGCCGCTGCTGTTCGATGACAAGATCCAGGCGTGGGAGCTGCGGGAGCTGCGGGATGCGCAGGAGCAGGTGTTGGAATTCGGGGATGATGGCGTGGTCGAGACGAGTGTGAGGTTCGAGAGGGTTGACGACTCGTATATTTTCGATGATAGGAATATTTGATGCGGAGGGTCGGGTGCGTATCTGGTTGGAGTTTCTTTGCATATTTTGGTTGTCTAGCGTCGAATTGAGACGGGCTGGAGAGAATTACGGTAGTATGCTGGGATTTACATTAGCAAGTGAGTATATCTTTTAGTGCCTGGTACCATTTGATAGCGACAGGTCCGCGAGGGAAGGAAGGCGGCGTTATGATGGATGTTTGGTAACAGCACAAAGCCATGATATCGCGGGGCATTTCTTGGGACGCGTGGATGACGGAGCGAATGTATACCTATTGACCGCTACATTCAACTTTTATGGTTTTTTTATGTTTACATGATTTATACGATTTAGAATACTATACAAAGTCTCTTGATTAATTACCAGCAAGTATATAAATTTAGAAATTCAGTAATTTTAACCCACTATCTGTCTATATGTGGTTATGGGTCTATATCGTTTTGCACCGGGCAGTATATATACTCAATCAACTTTCATTTCATATTCACACCGCCATGTCCAGTAGGCGCATTCGCCACCTGTAGTTCCCGTTTCACCTTTGAATTAACCCCACCGTGCCCCGTTGGCGCATCTTCAGCTTCCGGCGTCCGTCTCGCCAACCGTTCTCGCCCGCCATGACCCGTCGGCACGTCGTCCGCCAGCCGTTTAACCCGTCTGCTAGCCCCGCCATGACCTGTCGGTGCGGCATCGTGTATCGCGCGTCTAGCGCGCTTGAACTTCACATTGCTGGCGCCTCCGTGTCCCGTTGGTGCTTCGTCAGCTGTTGACCGTTGTCCGAGATCTCGTCGTCGGCGACGACTTGAGCCGCCGTGGCCGGTGGGCGCGGTGTCGTGGATTGCGCGTTTGAGTTTATGCTTGCGGAGACCTACGCCGCCGTGACCGGTTGGGGCGTCCGTGGCGTCGGATGGTGATCGCGATGCTAGAGCAGCTGCATCTCTCCTTCTTTGCGTTTGCAGTCTTCCTAAGGCTGCGTTGTAATTGTCGATATCTGCCTTATCCGCGGCCATCATGCAGCCTGCATCCGCGTCTAATTGCTCATGTTGTGCAGTTGGCGGCGGTTGGCTGGATACTATTACGATGATTTCCGCGGATTGGTCAACGGCGGATACCGGCTGGGAAGCTCCGTCTGTTTGCGATACTCTTTTGAGGTCATGTCCCGTTGCTCGTGCATTCAGTTCTGGAGACTGCGCTGCGAGTGTCTGTGCGAGGAGGGAGAGGAGCACGAGGGTGGAGGAGAGGAGCGGTAATGACTTCATGGCGACTTAATTATACAATGGCGATTTTTAGATCCGAAAATTAGAATGTAGAAAATAACGCTACAAGTCGATAGAGAACGGAAACCGATATTCGATGATATGGGAAATCTAGAAAGTAGACAGTCGATTCCAGAATCGCCCCGCGACGCCTAAATGTCGAAGAAAGTGAATGGAATACGGCCTGCGCGCGAGTCGAAAAGTCGGCTCGATAGAATAACGGATGTTACAAAGTAGAGAAGAAGAAAACGATTCCTAAGCCGCTCGTTCTCTAGACTAGCCGCCCGACATAATATCAAGTCGAATATATCGAAAGGGCCGCCGTTCAATATAAACCGCATACATGCGTATACGTCTATCGCCTGAGAATGTGGTATTTCGACGGGCTGTGTTGCCGCACGTTGGAACATTCTGGATCGGAAACAAGTCGGCCTGCCGTAGCCGTACATCTGAAACGTCGAACAGAGCCGCACCATGGTACCGGCATTCGACCACGCGGCGCTCTGTCAGTCCGCAAGGGCAGCCACTTAGCGAGTGCGGCGGTGCCTCGTCGCGAATACATCTATATTATCAATACCGCGCCTATAGTTTATCGGCTGTGTAGACTTTATTTCCGGATCTCGATATCTCCGACTTCATTCATCGTCCGATTGAATCCGGGGAGGCTGACTTCTAGACGCAGGACTGGTACGGATACCAACAAGATTGCGAAATGGTTTTATGCCCGTCGGTGATCGCGGCCGGGACGATATCAATCGAGTATGCGAGCTTTAATAAAGTACCACCATATTGTTTCGATCTAGCGTACGATACCATGCCCATGCCAGCGACAACCGCAATGCATATGCAATTGCGAATGATGCGACGTGTCGTGTCAAGCAACGTAACCGGATGAACACAGTGCCATTGCCGCAATGCAATCGTGAGTTTGAAGCTTACATTGCATCATATTATCATCCTTACAAGCTGACTGCTGCCCAAGCTTGCTTAAGCAACTACTGTTCAAGTGCTCACCTACCTTCAGGGATTCATCGGACGGAGCCACCGAGCGATCGATCGTCTAGTCAGCTTGGGGGAATGCGAGGCGAGATCATGTACCCCCGTAGAGGATTCAAAGCCACAATAGTCTCCGCTCGCCTGAGGTTGACTCGCGCTCGCATGCCAGAAGCTGGACACGGGTAGGAACAGGTAGGGACGCCTGGGACGCCGTTGAGACTACTGTGAAACAGGCATGTCGAACATTGGGTTATCGCAGATCCATCCCAACCTTCCCTGGTCACATCATAGGGACGGAGAATGGCGGTCAGACTCGGGAAGTGCAGCCGGATCTCAGTTGAGAAGTTGGAGGAGTGGCGTGGAGGAAGTTGAAGGAACGGTGTGTGGAAAAATAAGGCTGGAAGAAGCTAGAAGCCAAGAGTCCGAGATTTCATCCGGCCAGCTGGTGTGTTTCGGCTTGCAGCTTCTCGATGGGTCGCATGGCGGCATCATGAACCGACCTATGGGGACCGCAAGCATCGGGAAATTAATCCGGTACATATTCGTCGGCCTTCAGCCGAGTTGACCGCTACTTCCAAATCTTGATGCCCACCCCGGGCTCTCGTGATACAAACGGCTTTTTCGATAGATCGTCAAAGTTTCGGCAACTAAGTACTTGTATATACACCAACCCTGCTCTGCATCTGTACAATAAACCTTACCATAGTAAGCTGCCGTCGCGTGTTTCGCCGAGTAGAAATCTAGGAGGTAAACCCTAGACGCTCATAACCTCCTAGGTAATCTGATCTACCGGTACGGTGCGTCGGCGCGAATAGCAGCGGCTAATTCCGGCTCCCACTTGTCGCCATTCGCGAGCAGTTTTTCCTTGTTATACAGCAACTCTTCACGAGTTTCCGTTGCGTATTCCGCGTTCGGAGCTGTAGAATGGAGTTAGCAAGATGCCCATGGACTGACTCGATGTATGAGATCTTAGCGGGTAGTGGCGGCATACATTCAACAATAGCGTCGACCGGACAGCTCTCTTGGCAGAATCTGCGGTAGTCAAATCGGCACATAGTAAGCAATCTCTCTTATAAATCAGATCGGATGACACGTGTTATCACGAACCCGCAGTATCTAGCATGTTGTTAGCACCTTATCATACACTAGGTTACAATGGGCTACTGTGTGTATGTACTCACATGCACTTCGTCATGTCGATATCGTATCTTGTGGTCCTGCGGCTGCCGTCCTCTCGCTCTTCTGCCTCAATCGTGATAGCTTGGGCCGGGCAGATCTATTTGTCACATGAGCGTGCCGCCACGGAAATACCGAGCTATTGTAGGTCGGGTAAACGTACGGCTTCGCATAGCTTGCAGGCGATGCATCGTTCTTCGCCCGAGGGATATCTCCGGAGGGCATGCTCGCCACGGAAACGTGGTGATATCGGACCCTACTCGAGCGACAATGTGAGTCCACGTGTCACGGACCACCATCGTACCCTGTTAGATGTGCGTCTGCTTGTTTCGGTACCTTCTCATATGGATAGTAGATCGTATATCTGATGTTGCGAAGTCTTGTTAGCAATGTGCAACGTCATCGTCTTATAGCGTTGGTGAGGACCGGGTGTGTCGGTAGGACGGCACTTACGGCGGGCGGAAGAACTGCTCGAGAACGACGTACATCCCCCGTAGAGTCTCTAGCATGAGGAAGTACTTTGCTGCGACGTCCAATGCGGATTCGGTCTCGCCCCAGCCGGCCTCGCGGCCGAGTCTGAAGGTGCGTGTGCCCTGCCCCGCGGGGGGGTGCGGGATGGCCTTGGACTGCTGGTCTTCGTGAGGGCTGGCTAGCAGGCGACGCGTGGTGACGGAGAAGCTTCGTGTCGGAGCGTATAGGATGGATACGGCGCTGCGACGGGCGAGCGTCGACCGGAGGGGAAGTAGCGATGCCATTGTGACGTATTGGCGTGATCACGTCCGCGAGACGGTGGTTCTGGAAGTTGGAGAGGAGTCGTCTCGGTGTCGACAGTCGGTGTCACCTTTCCGACGGAGATGGGAGGATGGCGGGAGGTCAAGATTTACGGCTGGCCGTGGTCATAGTCGGGCCCGGGCGTGGGGTATGGCCAATGCGTGGTGATGGCGTGGCGACTGCTATCGGCGGTCAATCGCTGAGGTTCTCCGAGGATGAGGTCAATTGAACAGCGGCCGGGGTGATTCCAATTCGGCCGCTCTGATTGGTCGCGGCGTGTAGGCCTCCACAAATACAACACATTCGCCTCAACCACCAAACTTCCTCGCCAATCACCTTGTCCATGCGAACACAACCGCAGGCTGGCACTTCATACTATATACTTAATCGTTCTTCGCTGAATTTTGCTTGGATGATGCTATTGAGATGATCCATCCTGCTTCATAAAGTCTAGTCGATGATTGCCAGACGGATAGTCTTTAATGCATTAACGAGCGGACGACTACTCAACCGGCTGTCGAACAGTTCGCCATAGCTACCGCCAACAACTTAAACCTAGCCCGGCTGAAGTGACTATAATCAAATCTACGCACGAATATACTTATATATTGAAGTTCGTAATGAATTAGGGCAATGACTAGCTGGCGAGTAAGATTATATGCTTTTGCTGACAGCAATGGCGGAAAATTAACCTGCGAATTAGATATTGTGGCCATCCTGGCTTGTAACGGGGAGACTTGGAATATTATCCATTTAGCCAACCTTGGCAATATCGTCATCCCAAAATTCACGATAGACATATGAACTTCTCGGTCAACACTGCAAATTCACTCTTCATGATTCAGATGAAACACTAGCCCAGACTGTCAATACATTAGCAAGTCGCAAAACCTACAAGCTGTTAGCAGCGGATACAGAGAAAATATCTAAGGCACGGCTTACAACCGCCCGATGATCTGCTGTGAACTTTGCACTTCGGATTGCGAGATCCTCTATCCCGAACTCACGGCAAACAATCCTTCGGAACCTGGATCCGCGACTAAGTAGCAGATTGACGAGTGCGGTGTGGCATCGTGTTTCAAAATCAAGCAGTGGCAAGAAAACTGGTAGGCAATTAATTAATTGCACATCGCCTGACCTTGCTAGTATACGCTCGCGGACGGACTGATGCCGTCGCCTTGGCGGAAACGCTACCAGTCATGGAGATGCACTACAGCGCTGGCAAGGTGGTAAGCCTGCGGGTCAATACTAAGCTTGCGCCATGGAAACGTAGGCGATTCCGCTGTATTTTTTTGAGGTTTCGTTTGGATCAATCCAGCCGAGGGTGCCACAAAAATATCAAGTTTGGTGTTCTCGATTGATAATCCGCCAGGGATTCCGGGTTATAGGGTGCGGGAGCCGCGTAGACATCGTAGTCTCAACCATGGGAAGATTTCGCCGGACGGGTGCGTCTTCCACGGCTGAACTACACCCGTCGACCATGGCCGCGCTCCGTCTACCGAGCTAGGTTAGCACGTTTGTAGTATATGCCCTTATCCTGCATCATGGCGCAAGGCAGGCGGGCTGCTGGGTAGAAAGTCCCGAAAATGTTGGCAGTCATATCTGGGTCTAGGGCTAGCTTCCATACACTGTTGAAAGTATTGATGTTTCCGCTTTTCCGAAGCTATTGAGGAGTCGACTATGGCAAGGAGGGCCAGATTGGCATTTATAGACGATAACCCTCTCCGGACATCCAGTTTTTAGCATCCTATCGGCCTGCCAATTTATAAATTCTTCCTGCGGTTACTCATAAATATAAGACGTAGCTAACATTCGAGGATCAACATACCAACCTACCAGTCATGAAATATTCTGTGGTCCTAGCAGCCTCGAGCGCCCTTGCGCCCCTCGTCTCCGCCCATGGCTACGTCGACCCAGCCGTTATCAACGGCGTAACCTATCCAGGCTGGAACCCCAACGTCGACCCTTATCTCAGTCCAACTCCCCAGCGGATCTTCCGCAAGATTCCAGGGAATGGTCCTGTCACCGATCTTTCGCTTATCGACGTTCAGTGCAACGGATACACTGATGGTGGATTTGCTACTGCCCCAGCGCCTATCTCTGCCAGCGTCGCGCCGGGAAACACCATCTCATTGAAGTGGACGACATGGCCGGACAGCCATAAGGGTGTAAGTGACGTCCAGTATATCGATCATGAAAGAAAGTGTCGATTGGGGCATAGGGTTGCTGACGTTAACATTTGTACTGGCCCACATAGCCCGTCATTACGTACATGGCCAAGTGCCCCAATAGCTGCACAAACTACAGCCCTGGCACAGCGTATGCTCTCAGGCCTCACATATATATCCTCTCGCGCGCACGGCGGAGAAAGGCAAAACGCTCACATTTTCTCTGATTATAGGAAAGTCTGGTTCAAGGTTGCGCAGGCTGGCAAGGGCTCTAATGGCGTCTGGGCAACCGTAAGAGTCCCGATTAGGAAACAATCTGAGCCACATATACATGGCTTTATCACAGCCACTTGAGCTGGGCTAACATCATGCATTTCCCAATATGATAGACGCCATTGGAAACCAACCAGCCCTACACCTTCAAGATCCCCACCGGTCTTGCACCAGGCAACTACATCGTCCGCCATGAGATCATTGCTCTCCACGCCGGTATGTACATATCCTCATATCCTCGAGCAGTGACTTAAATGACCAATAAAAATAATAATGAATTTTGCTAACTTGCGTACTACGACACAGCTTACTCCTACCCGGGAGCTCAGGTGTATCCCAGCTGCTTCCAAGTAACCGTTACTGGCTCTGGCAATCGGTCTCCTCCCAGCTCTTCTTTGGTTTCGTTCCCTGGGGCGTACACTGCTTCTACGCCTGGGATCGTCTTTGACATTTACCAAGGCCCTAGCACATATCCCATCCCCGGACCGGCTTTGTGGACTTAAAGTAAGGAATGAAGCTTGGCTCTCCGTCAGGATCTCAAGGAAATTAGGACAGCAGACGAATTTGAAGTGAACGTGATCTCCGAGATGCAAAGCATACAAGATGTGCAATCTGGTGTTTGTATGGATTTTAAGAAGCATAGCTATGAGTTCCAGTGAATTTACATCACTTAGCTTGGTGACATCCTGGCACCTCCTTATCATAAGACTGCATGTTAATTCCGACTATCGACAAAATTTGCTGTCGTCAGCGAGTTACAAGTGTGAATGCCTTTCAATGCTGTTATATTGTCGTCTACCTATGCATGGCCTATTGATGCAATGCGTTAGCGTATATATGGCGTAATATAAATTTCAATTCCGTAGCACTTGGCCCTGAACAGCGATTGCTACAGTTGATCGTTTCGGAACAACAGTGCTGACTGCGGCTGCAGCTTCTTATGTAGGAAAGATACTGCTAGCAAGCTCTTTCTTCGTTAGGGGTCTGTGGGTACCACGGGACAAAATGGCTGTGTCAAATACTCAAATGGAAGTTAATGGGATATCATAATGAGGATCAACAGTTATGCGCAGTGGTAGATCAGGGTCTCAAGAGTGTTCCTATCACTCTAGCAGGCTAAATTATCGATGACTAGGCTATCACGCCGTCCCGGAATCATCTTGAATTTCTAGCTTCCGTATAATGAGAGAAAAAATCGCATGCCGTCATGACGGCATGCAAGCACCCAGTAAGGTTATCAGTGCGACGAATATATACCAATGACGGTGGCGAGTATGCGTACTTTTAATAACTGCGAATAAAACATATCTCTAGATTTTCCAGCTATTGCACCTTCCCTATATCTATGTTTTGCTGGTGGACGCGTCGAGACTGCCACCTTCCTCAAATGTCATATCGAATATCCATATAACACTTCGCTAAAGCGGGTAAGAGTAGTAGCTACCAACTTGCTGCCCTATCCTGGAATTATTGCACTTTGGAGCACGTCGCAGAGCTCGTATCCAGCCTTATCTGCAGAGCTCGTATGCGCCTACACGACCTCGCATGTAGCCCTTGGTAAGCGACGCATTGTAGCTGTTCCGCATGCCCTGCTTGGAATGTGTAGACAGATTTCGGTTTCATGGGGTCGGATATCTGAAGATCAGAGATAGCAGACGCATGCAGGAATTGCGATTCAGCAGGTGGCCTAATGAGTATACTGCCCTGTGCGCGTGGGCCTGGATGATCTTGCGAACCGGATTCTTCCTGATACGGCGTGCAGCCCAGGTTTGAATTTCGGGTTTCCTGGGACGGGATGATATGCACGATTGACAGTGTGGCACGTGCGCACGATACGATAATGATTGATCTTGACGAGAAAAGAACGGACGATTGATATCATGATGAAAGTTAATTCTGGTGGACTCCAGCTGCGCCCACTTTCCACTTTCCCGATATCGTGCCGTCCGTCTCATGGTGTTGATCTAGCCTTCCTGTCTGCATGGGTGATTCCCAAGGACGCCTTCGTCCCTGACAGGAAGCTCTTGGCCAAAGCTTGGCCAAGACCGGCAATGTGAGTGTATTGTTGGCGAGACTGGTCAGGCGGTCGTGTTATAGACGGTTAAGGCAGTTCCGAAGGTTACGTAGGCGGAGTCTGCCTAGTTGCTCGACGAGCTTCAGTTCTGGCGGTTCAAGGTGATACCAACTTTCCTTAGGTTAAAATGAACAATGGCTGTTTGGCGCGAACCAGGAAAGCTAGTCAGTTAGACCCTGAACGTCATACACGTGTTATATGGTACGAATCTGATTGTCGATCAGCCAGTCGAAGAGTGGTGTATGTAGCTAAGGTATCCTTGCTATCTATATCGGTTAACTTAGGACCAAAAATATTCGGGTACTTCTTTCGTAGGAGATATGCATAATATGATGTACTGGGATCTGGCGGTGCCTAGCCTCGTCTATTGATTTATCCCGAGGTATTAAAATCGACCTGCTCTCTCTGTAGCTCAAGACATAGTATCAGGTGGTGCTTCTGAGCTATACCGTGGGACTCGGTTCGTGATGTCGAGATCTCATATGCCCATACAAATTCGCAGAATCCTAGTTGCCGTCTGAAATCGAAATGTCGAAACTGGATGGTGATAGTTCGGCGCCACGTATGCTCTAGAGCTGTGAATCGGATCAATTGACCCATCCGTCGCGACATACTGGCGGTAATATATAATAACATCTGCGATATTTGTCATGTCGCTGCAATGGAATGTGTATACCGAGGTTTTCGCATGCATCTTCCGGATGGACATACTATAGGTGATTAGTCAAGAGCATCTGCACAAAAGATGGATTGCATCGAATGCTCCTGGGCTACCTTCCCCGTCTAGATATAGTCCCAATGCCAGGTCCAGATCGATATCTGCCAACCAGCAATATCACTGTATTGAGATAGGGTGCTATCGACAAGACACCAGGGGCCCTCGCCTAAAACAGAAGGTGTTTGAAAGGCACCAGCGATTAAAGCCGGCGCCATGGAGAGCCGCGGAAATTTACGCTTAGATAGCCTTACAGCCTATCAGAACTTCCAGCCCAAACATGCTTGCCCCCTCTGCGGATCTGTACACTCCAACTAACCGATTCGATATGATTCAGCAAGCACCCAGCTTCTTAGTCTCGGCGACGCTACAGGGCCAGAATCCACGCCTGCCATTCAAGCCAAGAGCTCAATATGATTGACGGACCGCACGATATGCAATTGTCTGCGTATACGGGGTCGAGGCTGTTACGTGTGCAATTTGTTTGTTCGTATCGCGTCTTGACACGCTGTGCGGCTGGAGCAGCCATGGCCATCATGAACCATGCACCAGTGGACGAGAGGTACCCAGCTGATCGACCAATCGATGAATATCGACTAGAGACGTTTCATCAGCAATATCATTATAAATAACGATGTCGACCGTCCGAACTGTGTCTGATATTTCATCATATGCATGTTCGATTTTCCGCTGCTCCTTATACGCGCCAGTGCTTCAATTCACAAGTGAACACATACCGGCTATCCACGAGAATCCAGATATACCTCACTGCGGTCTAATAACGACATATTGCCATTGATATATTCGACCGGGTTCACTAAGCCATGAAGACCGCGGCCGTCCTCTCCGCCTTTGCCTTCGCTCTTGGCGTCACACAGGCAGCACCGACCCCACCTGCCCAGTTGATCGCGCGAGCACCGGTATGTTTCTACACCAACTATCTTAATTGTACTCAGCTTCTTTGGATGCATATATGGAAAGCTCGCAGACTAACAGATATTTTGACTTCGCCATACATACAGCCCGGTGTGCCTAATGGAGCAGAGGCTAAAATCAAGCTGCAAACACTCAAAGTTGCCGAGTCCGGCTCTGGCGCTGGATATAGTCGCAAAGAGTTCCCGCACTGGCGGATCCAGCAAGGCGAATGCAACACTCGCGAGGAAGTGCTGAAGCGGGACGGGAAGAATGTCGTCACGAATAACAAGTGCGCGGCGACGTCAGGGACCTGGTTGTGTCCGTATACTGGCAAAGAATACACCAAGTCGTCAGATATCGATATCGACCATATGGTCCCGCTGAAGAATGCTTGGATTGTACGTTCTCCATATCCCAGCTTTAAAGCTGCAACTTGCAGTTGTGGCGCAAGATTATAAGACTAATTGATTTGGGGGTGATTTCTAGTCCGGAGCGTCTAGCTGGACCACAGAGAAGCGGGGCGACTTTGCGAATGATCTCCAGCACCCTCAGTTGTATGTTGACCATCCTGTGGGATTCTTGACATATATTAATTATTGAGAAACAATTGGATGCTAACGCCGATTGTATTGGTATTAGATGGGCTGTCAAGGATAACATCAATCAAGGAAAATCCGATTCGTCCCCGGATAAGTGGCGGCCGCCGTTGGAGAGCTTCTACTGCACCTACGCCAGCGCCTGGGTCGAGGTTAAGAGTGTCTGGCAGCTTACTATTACCGAAGCCGAAAAGACTGCTCTTGGGGGGATGTTGAACAAGTGTAACGGAACTGTCGTTGCTGAACCACCGGTTGTCCCTCGGCTACTACAATAGTTGGATCCGTCATGTTACAGAGGCGCTTGGCTGGATTGACGGCATTCTTTGATGCCCACCAATGGTTTGGCCCGTGCATTGATTGCGTGGGAAGGCTGGCTTGCCTGTCTGTTGGATGGATGGCTATTTTGATACCCAGATACCCCTGTACATCTTGTTAGATATTCTGTATGATACCATTTGCAGCCTGAATTTTATGATATCACATCTAAATCGTCTTGAAGTTCCGCTTCTATATTGATATAGTTTTTGGAGACTGGTCCATGCCAGGATGATATCTCATGAAGGCAATCCGAGCTCTTTGCTAGGGAAAATGGTCTTGTGTACTAAGTTTGGGAGGTGTTTGCAATCAGGTCTTTAAAAATGGCAAAAAGACAAACGCACGCTGCCGAGCTCGAACTGTCGACGTTTGCAAAAAGTTTGTGATAGCATCGAACAGTTTCGATCTGTTGGCCTCCGGGTTATGAGCCCGGCGCGCTTCCACTGCGCCACGATGCTTGCCTGATTGTTACAGCAGAAAATCAAATTGTGTTATATGATCTGACGTAATTTGCCGCCAAGCCGGGGATGCGCTGTTTGTCGCGGCGCCGCCCTCACAAATACGGCAATTCCGGCGAGCGCAAACTGGCGGGGGGCCGGCCAGCGCCAAGGCGACTGCGGGCGGGCTGTCGTATGCGGATGATGTTGGTGGAGCAGGCAGCTGTCTGGGCCTCAAGCTCTGCTGGCCGCCCGCCGACAACGTCCACATCATCCAGTACGTGTGCCCGGTCTCTCTTGTATGTACATACCTGGGGAGTATGCAATAAAAGCACGAGCATCATACCTTCAGGTACTCATTTGTCTCTAGCCAGAGTCTGTTTTTTTGGGGAGAGTGTCTCTGCTAATTAATTCCGAGCAAGGGCGACGGGCGCGGGCATATTGCATGACATTAGATTATTTACATTACATCTGCATCTGACATACCGCCTGCAACTCCCTTCCGTAATTAATACTCTCACCAGCCGGCTCCTGCATGTCACCAGTTGGCCCACTTCTCCCTCCACCAGGCCAAGCAGTGGACCGAGCGGCGGAGCTGGGCAGACCAGAGCATCGACCGAGACAACAGCAACCAAATCGCCTTCTTCCTCCACCAAACCGACCACTCGCGATACATCACGCTGCGTACCAGGCGGCAGAAATGTCGTCTAATCCGTTTAGACGGAAACAGACCGACGGCACACCATCGGCGTCCGGTAGGACTTCTCTCGATATCGACCAGGAACGACTGCAGCAGGTGGCACAACAAGCGTTTGCAGACGCCGATGACGAGCTCCAGCCCACCGGAACTTCCGGGACTACCCCTCTACGCGAATCTCCACCGCCCTCCTCGACAACAGAGAACGTAGCCAAGGAGAGCACCACTCCACCTCGATCTACGGAGAACAGCAGCCTCGAAGGCCTGAAGGGAGACGCCTCGGAGGCTTCAGGTACGCCTGCTTCACCTGTTGCGCTGCGTTGCGGGGATAAAATACCACGCACTGCCGTCAGCTTCAACGCGTTTTCCGAGATATCGGTCTCACGAGCCAGATGGCAAACGTGCAAACTGCTGACGTTGTTTCTATCTGATCGATCTAGAAAACGAGCGGCGGCCAAGTCCTCCAGCAGAAAGCACGGGTAACACCGCTCCTGCGCCTTCAACATCGTCCGATACAGTTCCACGATCCCCCACAAGACGTTCCGATGCCGCTCCTGCCCCGCCTCCCAGTCGGCCGTCGGCCCCTCCTGCCCCGCCGCGGCCCAGGAGGTCGGTGAGGAGGCCACGCATCGAAACTCCCGAGGAGAAGGTACTCGTAATAGAGAAACCCGTAACCGCTGTCACGCCTCCACCTGCTCCGAAGACTGAGGCGGAAGCTGAGGCGAAGGTTGAGGAAAAGGTTGAGGAAAAGGTTGAGGAAAAGGTTGAGGAAAAGGTTGAGGTTAAGGCTGAGGATCCGTTTTCCGAATGGAAAGTTGTATCGACACGACCAGAGTCAGAAGAAGACGAAACCCCCAGACCTAGCCCGGCGAGGGAAGACTCGGGATGGGAAAAGGTCGAGGCAGTGGTAGAATCAGAAGAATCAGAATACGACGAGGACAGTGCCAGCGAGATATCTGAGCCTCCCACCATCTCTTCTGCCTCGCTCATCTCAAAGCCGTCGACCACTGTCTCGGAGCCCGAGAACCTTGATCTTTCGGCTTCGATACAACCCCCAAATCCGTTTCGGAAGAAGGATGACAGCGAGACCTCTCTTTCTCGCCCTCAAGTATCGGATACTGAGAAGCAAGAGAATGCTCCAGCTCCTCCGCCTATTAGATTCGGGGTTCAGACCAACACATCTACTCAAGGTGTCAAAGCAGCCCGCCAGTCTCTCAATGTTGATGCCTTCAAGCAATTAATGCTTACTGGCCAGGCGACACACACTCCAGAGTCTGTCGCGACCACAGATTCCAGCAATCCTTCTAAGCAAACTTTGGTGGAGGGCGCCGAATATGTGCACACCCCGAGAAGCAGTCAGGATATTTCGAGGAATGCCCCAGATGCGGATGAAATCGACATGGGAGAACCGGCTCCCCCAGCCACTCCACCGTCCAAAGCAAAGCCGCCGCCTCCAAAACCAAGAGGCCAGAGGAATAGTATGATGATGATGCCACCACCGCCCTACCGCCCTGAGGCACAAGCTACGCCTATCAAAGAGCAATCCGACGCTGCAGCGGCTCCAGGAACGGCCTCGTCGCCCCCCAGGACGCCGAAACCGCCAGCACCACTATCCCGACGACTATCGACTCGGGTTGCACCACCGTCCGAAAGCCCCCTTTCCTTACAGTCTACTTCGCCACCACAGTCGGCTCCTCCACCACCACCGCCGCCGAGTCGCAGGCCGGCCACATCACCGAAAGCTCAGCCCACAACTCCACCCGGACAATCCCAAGAGCAGTCACCCCAGCTAGCTCTCAACACCTCGCCTTTACAGACAAAAAAGCCTGCACCGCCGCCGGCAAGGCGCGTCAGCAAGCGTATGTCGATGCCGCCGAATTTTGCTCCTCCTGCCAACCCCCCAAGAAGCGCGACTATACCTGCACCCCCTCCTCCACCCATAAGGAAGAAAAGCCAGCTGTCACAATCCACGACTGACGGACCGGTGGATGCGTCGGAGCCGCCTCCGAGATTAAGCAGCAGCTTCGACATTCTCGAGGATCTGACGAAGCTTCAGAAGGAGGTGGACGAATTAATGGGACGGGTATAACGCAGAGATTCACCATTATGGGCGGACGTTACTCCTTCCTTGTATTTCTCTCTGGTTTTCGATAGCAAGACCGAATGGTCGCCGTTGTCGTTTTTCTTATTTCTGTCGGTCATAGCGGATGTAGATGGTATTGGTTTTTCGGGTATTTGGATTATTTGTACAGCTGGGATATGACCTGATAACTCGGTTCACCAGTGTACCTGCTTCATTTCATTTCCCAACCGCGACGTTCTGCGAGCGTTGCACGGATACAGCTTGGCTACCTAACTAAGTATTTGCGTGCTTGCTTGTGTCTTTATTTCCTTTTTTTTCCCATCGATGGTATTGGTTTGAGGTTTGAATCCTCCAGTGAATGTAATTCTATGATGCTACCCTGGCGTGTGTGATTTTCCTTCGACTATATTCAAGCCATGCTTACAGGTAGTATTCGTTTTGAAGGTTTGCAAAATTATGGATAGTTTAAACCCGAGAACGTTGCTTTTTAAACATGGGTGTATGTCTCTCGGATGTCTATCGCATTTCCCTTGTATAACACTGCCGCTTGGCGGTTTGCTGTCTCGCTTGCCAAACAATTAATCGAATCGGTAGTTTAATTTCGAAATCTTCCCGGCCTCGCCCGAGTTTTGAGGGCAAGTGTGCAAGTATCAGCGCATCTCGCACATGCATGGTACCTGCCGTTCTCGCTTCGACTGACTCTCGGATGGGCTTGCTTAAACTAGCACGTATGGTGCTGACTTAACTTTCTTGGTTCGGGAATTATAATGCTAGTGGTAGGAGTAATTCATCAGGCCGGATAGTACTAGTATCGCTAATATAACGTCGATGAGGCAATAACGTGTTTCCCGCGACGTTTGACCTGACTGGTGGTCTCACAAGCCAAACCCACCGGATCATTTGGTGTATAGCCTTCTTTGGAAAGCCGGCTACTTGCGACTTGAGCTTGTCTAGTTTTGGGCAGATTGTACGTAACGCATCGACAAACATGGCGCGTGCTTTGTGCGCGTGCAAAATATCTTGACCAACGTCACGCTGTCAACGACATTACCGTTGCAACTCGCCTTGGGCTCGCAAGCCAAACCCACGCAGTTCCAACTCACCGTATTTGCTCGTTGCATTCCGATCATCGGCTAATATTTCCGAGAGCTTCTGAAATGAAGAATTCGCTTAGGATTCTGGGAAAATTTCTTCAAGTGGAATCTTTCGTATATTACTAACTTGATAACCCTGCTTTCAATCTCGAACTCTGATCGTATTCTCGGGAACGAGCTAACGGTTTCTAGGGTCTATATCCTATATGTCATGTCATAACAACGTGCTCAATCTGATATTTTATAAAGTATAGCTAGCCGACTCGAGTCCTCCCCTGCTCTGCCGCCGAGGAGAGACGACTGGGATTCGATTTTCAAGGTTTTTTGTTATACGTTACCGACCCAAGCAAGAACTTGCAGCTTAGTTCATAATTAACGGACTATAAACCCATTCTTTGAAATACGAAATTGTGGAAACTGTAAAACTTGGATTTTGGGATTTCTAGGGCTCTGAGACAGGCCTGGAAGGTACTAGCTTAAACGGCCTGGTGAGATGTTTGGTCTGCATTATCCAGCTTGCTTCTATATAGCTAGACGAGACGAGAGTCCGAGTGAAGTCCTGCAATGTCTTGAATTTAACGCCCGATCGATAGCGGGTTAACACTTGCATTCAGGGACAAGAGCTTGCAGATTTGGTCGGTGCGCTTGCAACGTTAACCGTCACTCTCGTCTACATGCTGTTGCATAAACAAGACTACTGGGCCATGGGGGGCGGCAAAGCCGGAGTAGCCGAGGCCTCGCGGCGCCCGGCTCTGCCGCCGCGTAAGGCGCAGCAGTCTGGTTCGCGATACAACTTCACATGTGCTTCCGTCGACATTGTCGTATACGCGTAATAACAAGAACTCGATAGATGTCTGGGCGAAAGATAGGCCGGCTGATTTCGCGAGGTAGCATCTCGACAAGATGCTTGAACCTTGTGTATGAATGATATCGCAGAAATCCGAAACATATACGTGAACTCGATTGAACTCTACAGGCAATGGGATGGGGGCTGATGCCTTCTCTAGAACGCCACACCATAATAACGCCATTCATATGCGATTTTGTACACAGTCATGAACGGATAGGAAGGAAGGAAGGGAGTGAAGAGGGAGTGAGAACAGGGTATCGCTCTGGGAAAGATGTAATGGGAAGGGGTGCGCCGACTTTTCAATCCTGTCTACGACCACTGGAAAAGAGGAAACGGAAAAGCAAGGAAAAAGAAAACGAATGGAGGAAGAACAAAGAGGAGGGAAGGGGCTGGTTCATTTGTTCCTTAGTCCTCATCCTCATCATCGTCATCCTCGTCGCCATCATCCTCATCATCCTCGTCGTCTTCCTCAGATGACGAGGTCGCTCCACCCTCTCCGATGAGCCACTCACAGAAAGGCCTTACGCCCTCCCTGACCTTGGCCATCTCCGGCGTTTCACCGGCAAGGCTCTTCCCCCCGTTCCACCAGTGGAGAATCCCGGCGTCGTCGCAAAGATCATCGTTGTATAATGTCATTGCGATTCTTTGCAAGATCGCACCGCCTCTCTCTTTCCCAGCCAGCTCCTTCTGCATGAAGCCCATGAGCTGGACCTGGTCAGACGTCTCAAAGATCATCCGATTGAAAAGTGGAAGGAGCCTTTTAAGGGTGCCTTCCACGACGTCGACGAGGGCGGCGTTGCTCGTGACTTTTGGATGCATGTATGTGATAACTGCGGCGGCTGTCGCGCGGCGGACGTCATTAAAGTCCGCGTTGGCAGCCATTCGCAAACTATTCAGTTCCAAGATCATGATATCGACGGAATGTCCTGCCTTGAGGCTCCCGAGCAGTGAATGGAGCGCCTCCCTTGAAAACATGTCGATATCGTTCTCGCTGGCGGTGCGGCTGTGACCTACGCGACGCTTCTTCTTACCCTTTTCATCTTCGGAGAGCGTGGACATATCGGAAAGATTTGAGTCGGACGTATTCTCACGGTAGTAAACTTATCAAAGTTAGCGGGTGATACCGATAAATGCGCAATTGCGAAAGGCTAGGAACTTACGCCCACTCTTCGCTATCTCTCGCTTTTCTTCTTCCGACTCTTCGGATTCCTCGTACTCAATAAGATTCTTAGTCTTAGAGAGAACGACCTTTTTGTAGCCACGCTCGTCTCTGACAGTATTTGTGGTGTATTGGGTAAACTTTGTAGAGCAGGAGGCATCGGTACCCTTCTCAACTACGACTCCGTAGGAGACGACAGCGCCGGTGGCTATAGTACAGCCATCGTTGATGTGGGCTTCACTTGCGATGATTGCATTCCCGATGGTACAGTTGTCTCCAATGACAACATTATCCCAGATCATTGCACCGTCGAGTTTCACATTCTTGCCGATTATACAGTTTCGCCCGATGCTGGAGCTGGCAACGATCGTGTCATGTCCGATGTTTGTGCCTGCGCCAATAATGGTCCCTTCCTTTATCACAGCGGATTGGGCGAGAATGACATCTGCTTCTTTGTAGAGATGACCTCGCGAGTACTTGTAAGTCTGACCATCAAGTAAATTACTATCAGGACAGAACGGGTAGGTCCATCTGTTGATAATGTCGCGGGTAACCGAGTCATATGTGTGCAGCGATTGAACCCGTCCGGCATATCCGCTTTTCAGAATGTGACAGTAGACTGTCTTTCCATACAGTTCGTCCATTAGGATTCCATGAAGGAAGTCCTTGCGACTGTGCTGCCAATCAAAGTTTTCCGTGAAGAGTGGAGGGACGTCAAAGGAAAGGATGTCGATGCAGCAATCAAGAAGGTCTCCGTGAAGAAGAAAAGTGTCTCTGGTACGGACGAGGTCTTTCGGAAGGCCGACCCTCTCTTGTGTGGGTGACTGTCGCAGAGCCTCGTAGTGCAAGATCTGTTTGCCGTCGATGTCTGTGGTGAAGATCCCACCTTCTCCACGAGGCCTATTGGCGTCCATATCGTTAGCCAGTTGAGCAAGAAAATCGAGACTGCAGTGTTTTAAAGGGATTATCTACTTTGTGCGGTGATCAGCCGATGTCTCTCGTAAGATCGTGGTCATGATGCAATTCTTGTCTATGAGTCTCCTCGCTTTGTGCTCCTCCAAAATGGGTTGCAGAGGAACATTGGAAACGATATCGCCGCTGATTAGGATGAAATCAGTTTTGATCAGCCCAGTCTGATCGAGCTCACGCATGACATCGCCAACAGACGTGCTGCTTGGCGATTCAACAATGTGAATATCGAAAGGAGACGACGGACGACTCCATTTGGAGTTCCTATCATGGACATGTCAGCTCAGACCATCCTAGAAGAGCATCTCGGGCGAACAGACTGTATGTATTCCTGGATCATGTCCGCGTGAGCGCAGCAGTAGAGAAATATTTCTTGAACGCCGCCTAGCGCCAAGAATTCTAAAGTGTATTCGATAAGAGGAGTATTGGCAAGAGGGAGTAAACACTAGTAGTAATTGTTAACTTGTATCTAGCAATCCGAGCAATTGTATGGAGGGACTTACTCTTGGCTTCTCGAGCGTTAGTGGGCGGAACCGTTTGTTGAAAGAGTCGGCTAAGACCTTTGGATCGAGCGATTCTTTATTAGCTATCAGGACAACCGAGAGCTTTGGCAGATAGCTATATTCCGTACCACCGCCTGAAGAAGCGACTCTGGGGCTTCCTCCGCTGACAGTCCAGCCTTCTTGCCAGGCTTCTGTTTGTTGGCGGGGGCCATCGCGGGAGTAAGACGCGACGCGTGCGGTTCTGCGTGTGTACCGATTCGATGGACCAGGAATGTATCGTCGTTGCAACAGTAAGGTGGGGTGTCTGTGGGGTGCTGAAAAACTCGAATCGAGAAGACAGTGTTGTGATTGCTTTATCTATGGGCGAGGATGCGATTTCTCGGATTGAGGGTAACGCTTTAGAGTGCGTAGGATGGTGACTTCTCCGATGGCAGTTGAGGAGGAGAGTGGAATGATGTGGGGGAGGTCGTGATGGAGGGAATTTGTCCTATAGATTTCTTGGTGGTTTCGAAAAGACGTTGCAGTCACACACACAATGCCGCACCGTGGATATGTTGTTGCGCCACACTTCGGCGGCTGTTTGATTCCGCTCGAATAATGGCGGTGCACAGGACGCCACACCAACACACTGCGTTTGTCCGAATTTCCGAGTTCTGCAGGTCTCGGAGGCACCCGACATGCTTCTAGGTTATACGGCACACCAATCATGCAAGCAGCGCAACTGGTTCCTGGAAACACGGTCGGCATCCTGGCCATTGACCCCTACATGAATAGCTCGTCCTTTATAAGTCGCAAATCTTCTCGCTGGAGAGACTCCTAGCCGATCAGAAACGAGCCGCTGTTGATATTTGCCACTCGGACGCTCGGCGGGGCTTTCCGACCGCAAGCGAGCGTTAACGTACTGTCGTGTTGGAATTTGGGCTAACGGTATGCTTTGAGCGCCAATTATTCAACCTTCAGGACAGTGTAATATATAATATCAGATATCACATTTTTAACACGCCGGTAGCCGGAGAAAAAATGGAGCTCCGCTGGGTGGTGCATACCCGCCCGAGCATATCTTATTTTTGTTTTGGCACCTGGCAGCCCGTGAACCGACGCGATTGTCGAGCGAGGAGGCAAGGATAATCGTATCTTACGGCATATTGACTCGGGACGGTTGTCTCCATGCTGAACGAGCTTGAGATCCGGCTGGCGGCTCGCTATTTAGGCACGCGGATGTATATACAAATACGACGCCTATCCACTCTTTGCAAGAGCTTCATTGGTCGGGTTGTACTTGCGATGGAGAATTTTTTTCGTTTATCCTGACTCAGATTCCAAACACTCAGCTCATGCTTCGTCGGGCGTATCCTGTCCTTCACACTTGAGCTCGAGGAAACGAAATATCAATATTTTCGCCAGAACCCACCCTGCTGAGTATACGGTAAGGACACCGTTATCCGTTCTTCGCCCTTCATACTTCGGCGAGTACGAAGGAAGGGGATTTGTAAGATGTATCTGACGATACGCAGTATACTATTACCACCTCCGTCTACCGAGACTTGCCTCCCATGCCGAGCAACAAACGGCAATAACCCCCTCGTGCATGTGAAATCGCATACGTCTCCCTCTCGTCATACAAAGCAGATGCATATATAAAGGCACACGACCCCACCGGAATTCTGCTTTATTACAGATCAAGGACAGCCTGTCATCCCCGGGTCTTCGCAAAGTGCTCTCCCGGTCGATATAACATGGAGAGCTTACCCCTCCGCCCTAGAGTTAGACTACGTGCCCACAATGTTTATAGATACCAAAGTAGGTATATACAAGGCGCATGTCTCTTTGCGTCTCTTCTTTCGCTTAGCCACACAAAATCGCCAGGTATACGCAGTCTCGAGGTCATAATTCTCGGAGATATGGCAGGATAAACGACGCTAATAAAGAGCTTAAAGTACTCCACGAGAAATCCTACGGGGTTTCTGGTAGTATATACGTACACCACCAGAAAGTTATTCCCTCCTTTGTATCCCCATATCACCGGTTACTACCGGAGCTCAGGAAGTTCGACGAAACAAGAAGTTGGGTATGAAACAAGGAAAATTTTTTGGAATCACCACAAATCGGGAAAAAACGGGGAATCACTTGGCTTACATTGCGACCAAATTAAAGTCTTCGTTAGATCTTTGGGTAAAGGATTCAGTAGCCTAAAACCACCGACTTTGGTTTCAACGGGCTAGACCGGCTAACGGAATCGATGCCACTCCGCTAAGCGTCAGGGGTAACGTTCCATTAAAGATCTCGATTGGTCTTCGAAGTAACGAAAGCCGGATGAAATACCGACTGCTCAGTTTTAGGCGAAAGATCAGGGCTTGCCTGCCAGAAGGGTAGCGTTCAAGGGTGTTCGCAATCAAGGTTTTTTTAATCATTGCATGGAGATTCCATGCAAAGAACACGGCGACGAACGGTCTCGATCTCGGCCGTACTAGCCCACACAAACCGATTCATCCTTATCGCATCTCCATTGGAAGTGTGGCATGCTAGCATGCTAGCACCCTGCACATAATGATTCTCGGCATCGTCGAGAGAACCTAATCTAATATACGGCGGTCCCGGGATTGCAACTTCAGATTTGTTAGGTGACCCCGGGAAGTCTGCGAAGGAGACAAGTGGAGGTCCCGGACCAACTGCGAGGTACAGCTGCGGTCATCTATGTTATGTTTGCTTTATGTCCGCGCGCTTTGATACGTCGAACAGCCCGGGAGAGGATATGTATAGGAACATAAGAGGAGAGGGATGATATCGAAACATCCGGAAAAAGTGGAGTAAGCTGGTGAAGATGAGCGAACACGAGAAACGGAAAAGTCCTCCGCGGCTTGCACCCCGCCCTTCTGTGCTTCAGCACGTTCCTCAAAAAACGATCAAAAAGACGAAGACGAGAATCTCAAACGCTTGCACTGCCTGCAAGGCACGCAAAACTAAGGTATGCTGATCAATGCGTGGCTGTTCTAGTCCTCTCGCGTCTTCTCGTGCGATTTAGCAAGCCATCCTCTGGAACTTCGTGTGGGTCTTGAGTCACTAGACCACCCAAGAGAGCCTATATGGACATAATCAATCGAAATTATACGCCAATCAAGATGAAGACTGACAAGCCCGTGCCCTTACTTTCTTAAACACGCATAGTGCGATAATAACAAACCGAAATGCACCGCTTGCACAGTAAGACCGGACAGTGTTTGCGTCTATTTTCCTTCTCTTGATAAAAGAAAACGGCAAAGTGTTCCCACAGATCGAGATGGTCGAAATAGAGAGCACGAACTTCTCACCAAAATTTTCAACGCTACGAAATACTGTTCGAAGGAAGAACTCCCCGAACTCTTGGAAGTCATACGAGGCGAAGCCACCATCGAAGAGATCGCGGAGTACGTCCAGGAGCAACTGGGAGGCAGCGATGGACCTGAGGATTCGGACATCTTAACGTCTATAGCCGCTCAGGGGCCTATAGAGAGCGAACAGGCGGAAGGCGAATCATCGACCTCGTCCCGAACTTCTAACCGGTAAGATCTTCAACACCACTCACGCCCTCCGGCTTTACCTGGCTGTGTACAAGTATCGCGTCTTCCCTTCCCCCGTCTATGGACAAACTCGATTTCGGCCGCGAAACCACGGCTCACGCAATTCACACCGTATACCATCGGGACTGCAGTAAATCCACTGGCGCCATGGATATTGGAAACATAGTACAGATCTCGGTTCCTTCAGTTCCTTCACAACCTTGGACATCGATTACGCAAAACGATGAATTTGTTTCTCACCTCGTTCAGCTTTTCTTTACTTGGGAGGCCCCCCTTTACGACATTATCGAAAAAGATTTATTCGTCACCGATATGAGATCTGGAGACCCAAAAACATCATCATACTGCTCTTCTTTGCTCGTTAATATCGTCCTCGCGACTGCATCTGTCAGTATTTCCCCTGGAAAACTTTTGTTCTTTTCCCAAACTTTTCCCGACTTGAACGAGCGGCTAATCTGCCATTGCTGATATCGCGTATATTAATAGATACACTCCGATCGAGACGAAAGCGTTTTGGATGATGAAGACCACCGAACAAGCGGCCTTCATTTCTATGCAGAAGCCGAACGCCTCTGGCGTGTGGGCGACCAGTCGACATCTCTTACGAACATGCAAGCGCTAATTACAATGCACTACTTTGAAGCCCAACGGGGAAACGACTTTGCCGGTATGGAATACTTCGAACGCGGCATGGAAATGTACAAAGAAATTATCTCCGAGAACTTCAAAAGATATGATGCAGAGGGAAACCCTTTGCAACTAAGTTGGCCCTGCTGGAAACTTTGGGCTCGTAAATGGTATGCATCATTAATGTTCGGCCCCGACATTGATCCCATGTCGCTATCCAGTGGATTACAGCCATACGTTCATCCATCGATTCAATCGCATATGCCAGGCTACTGAACTTGAGGCCAACTTTCATTATTTCCGTCCATCAAGTCTTACCACGAACTCTTACCACGAACTCTTGCCACGGACCCTTACCATGGACTCTTACTCTGAAGCCTTACCACGCCATTGCCGTTGGGACGTTCGGACTCTCTTGCTGATATTCATCCGGTCGGTAGTTTTGCAGCCTTGATTTTACGACACCCTTATGAGATCCCTCCACCAGACCTCCCAAGGCCACAAATTCCAGACCAAGACGATCCAAACGATACCTGGCAGCCGTATCCACAGCTCGCGCGATCCCGTCCTCAGCGGAAGGCCGAATTAGCGAACCATTGCATCGATCTCGCGATACACGTACACGAAATTAGTTGGTACCTATACTCGAAAGATCAACCCAAAGTCGAACCCTCCAGTATCATCAGTCTCCATGGCAAACTACAACAGTGGTATGAGAATTATCTGGCGTCCTTCGTGGACCCAGATGGTAACATCACGATGGGACCAGATCTCGTTCTACAGTAAGTGCTGAGATTTTCCCACCGCACGATCGCGTCGGCAACACATTTTCGCCATCGAATCAGAAGAACCTCATCCCGGAATTACAACACGGCGGCTTATACGCCGGGGGTTTATACCTTACTAACTGGGACACACCCTTGTGCAACAGGATTTTCTTCCATGCAATCGAGATACACCTCGTTAGAGGCAGCCTATCTGACAGCGCCCCGATAAGCTCCGAAAACTCCCAAATGATCTCCATCGCGCTCCAATCGGCATGCGAGTCCGCCAGACTACAGAAAGCGTACTACCACCTCTACGGAGTGAGAGGCATACTGCCAATCACGTACAATGCCTACCAATCGACGCTGGTGTCTTTATATTTCCTAGAAATCAAAGAGTGTCGCGACGCGTTTATTGAAAATGCAAAGGCGCTGTACAGACTCGGGAAAAAAAGGGTAATATCCACATTTGAACTCTGGATCATCGGATCGCTCGCGAAAACGGACGATATCAAGCTTCCTGAGGCGGTTGTCAAGATGTTGAAGTCTATCGACCCTATGCGTCACATGTTCGAGCAAAAGAAGAGTAGAATCCCTGTCCCGGCTCTGAGTGCGAAGGCCCCCGCCTTGCTTAAGTTCAAGGAAGGGTTGTTGGGCGGCAGCAGCTCGGCTGGACAGTCAGCAGACTCCGCATCACGGACAATTACCGAAGGTAAAGGGAAAAATCTATCTACTAGTATGTTTGACGAAATTGACCCAGTCCTTGGCGATTTGACGGAATACTACGAAAAGATGCTCACTTTCAATGATTCTTGAGCCCGAACACGTGGGAGTTTTTGCCGTGTTGAACATGTGGTATCTTTGCCTCTACCCTCTCTGCTCACTTTGTTGCGTCTGGTCTCAAAATTCAACAGTCATTCACCTCCTGATCTTACTGTCTTGTCAAAAGCATAACTTCGATGAATATAGTGTACTTGCTCAGACTCAACCGTCTCAGAGTTACTATTTCATCTCAGTATAATCCGCATAACATCCTTTATTTTATCAATTCAATCTGCCAGTTCTGATTCTACCGAGCTACTCCTTTGTTATTACATTTCCGAATTTAACTTCGACTTAAACAGATTTATAGACTGGACGATGCATGTATCAACCGCCCAAAAAAAGATGAAAAAGGGAAAAAAGAAAAAAGAAAGAAGAAAAGTCTCATTCAAAAGCCCAAGTCATCTACATGCTTACGATGCGTAGTCTGTTGCGTATTGAAAAAGTTCGAAATATATCTTACTATATCTCTGCCCAACTGAATTGAAGCCATCTGAACAACCGTCTTGTATAGCAAGCCATATCTTACTGTTGCACTTCAAAAGCACTTTCGATTAGTTGGACTACAATTCTTCAGCCGAAAGTTTATAATTTCTATCTGAATATATTTCCTTATTGTTTTATTGTTTAACCTTTTTTGTATTGATTCGAGTACCCGTGCCGCCAGCCAGCTATGAAGATCTTCTCACGAGCCGAATGAAATATGTACTTACGCCAGCAATTAGTCTCGTTGTATACATACTTATATCTTTGAATTTAAATACTTTATATTATTCTTACCATAGTATCTTGTAGATAATACCAATATAGTAATACATATATGGGATATAGCCTTCGATCTATATAGATTAATATATTAGGTCATTCAGAGGCCATACGATATATAGTTCTGCCCTTGGATGTCCACGGACCCACTCCTAACTACGCGTCCGTACGGAAAGTCTTCTGAAACACAGTCGCATCAACATACTTCTCTCCATCTCCAACCCTCAGTCTCCCAGCATCCTTCACCCGCCCCGACCTCGTGAACCCGAGCCGATCCCATAGTTTACAACTGGCAACATTTGACTCAAACACCAAATTGAAGATACTCGATTGATAACCCTTTGGGAAGATATCGCGTTAATTTTTGTATTTTTCCAGAGGTATTTTGTCTCGTAAACCAGACTACCAGTCCTAGAGTCTTCACAGGCTAAAGGATGGCATCTGGCTCACGGAACAAGAGGTATTTAATGAAGGCAAGGTAGTACTTACCAGGAGCGGGGCGTAAACTAAGAATGCATCCGCCATCACACCCCCGACGCCCTTACCCCTCGCAGTCTTCACTGTCAGAAACGCACCGTTGCAGACGTGCGAGCATCTCCCTACGATATTTCACAGAAATATTAACACTCAAGCACGCTCACGCACCTCCAGCTTTCCCTCGTTCACATATATAAAAAGCCTTCGCCATTCTTCCCCCCTCGAATTCCTAATGACAGAAGGGAATCAAGAGCAGAAGTACATACCAGGATAATTCGGCTTCACATGGAAACTTCCCACCACCTCATCACTCCCCTCCATGGGATCCACCGTAACCACCCCAGCGAAGCTACCGAACCAATAACCTTCAAACGTCACCGCATCCATCTCCTCGTCCATAGGATACGTATCCCCCGCCTCAATTTCCCCATTCATCTCCTCGCAGAGCAGATCTACGACACCCCGTGCTGGCGGCTCATGGTAACCGTTAATGTACGGTGTCACAAGAACCCTGGTGCCGTCTTTCAGCGTCGCGGGAATTGGGAGTACTTTTTCGGGCATGTAATTTAGCCGCGCGGGGCCTGAAAGATGCTTGCGTGGCGCGGTAGGATCATCCAGAGCTGCCGGAGACATGGCGAGACCATGTACAAAGGTCTTCGAATGTCGTGTGTTATACTAACTAACGTGACGAGTGTGAAAATTCTGCGTTGCTCATGAAAAAATACAACAGGGCGATGTCGACTTTGACTTTACGAAAGGGTCGTCCCTGGGTATAAAGGGTATAAATTATGAGAAAGTGTATTCCGGGAGGTATATTGACGCGATTGAGTCTATAGGGACTGCCATGCTCAATATATATACTTGTGGATGAAGTTCGGGTATCTCCATTGATCCAGAAAACTCCGAAACTTCTACTAAGTAAACCGCATTGTGAAGGATCTATCGGCCTAGACCCACAGCTCCACTTGACAAGGGTATGTATCTCAGAGCTCGACCATTTCATTCCTAATATCGGCTGGACGGCAAAACGACTATTGAATCAAAAAAAGGTTGCCGTACGGTCCTGTATGCAGCCTCAATAGAACAAAAGAAAAATGCAGTCGCCAAACCGGCAAGCAATAGAATAGCTCATTATCATGAGTCAACAAAAAGACCATGCTCCATCAAATGCTGCTTCGCAAGAGTAAGAGGGTATCGATGGCGAAAGAAGAAGCCTCCCAATCATAGAAAAAAAAAAAAAAAAAAAGAGCCAGAGGACAAACAAGAAACCTATGCGCATACCTGGCTTCAAAAATCCCAAGAGGGCAGATCAGAAACGGAATTCTCCTCTTTGCAAAGACAACTTCTGTTTCTCGCATTCACCCACTGTTGCATATCCCATTTCCCCCGCATTGCATACTTCTCACGAAGCCATTGCTGCCCTTGCAACATACGATCCAGGAAACTTTCCTAAGATTCGTTACTCCCAAAGAGACTCTTCCTATATACGACTCCTTGAAGATTGTCCGCTGCTCGTCCGTATGTTTTTGACGGAGCTTTTGCTGACTAAAGAGTACTTTGGTTAAGAACTCATCCTTTGACTCAATCGACGTAAGGTTCGACGACGCCGCCTGCTGTGAGGTCGAAGATGGGTACCACGCTGGGTCGGCCATGGGCACAGATGAAGGGGAATGTGCATTTGGCAAGTTCCCTGATCAGAGTGATGCATTCATGATGTGTTAGCTCATCATTGAACATCACCGCACCTGGAACGCACCGGAGGTTTAGCACTACGATCATTGGCCGTTGGAAGGTTGAGTTACTTACTTCGGCAGGACCGTGATGCAAAGACGTCGCACAGCTTTCTCGGCGCAGAGGCTTGTCGTTTTACCCAATCAGATCCCGCGGGATAGGCCTTGAAGCCGTCGCTCTTCATCTCACCCACCCAACCAATCACGAGATCTATGATGACCGTAGGGTCGGGCACACATCGTTCCGCGACAAGCTCCTGGGCGCCACGGACATCGACGGTTGCTTCCTCTCCCGCTCCTGAGACATCGAAGACAAAGCCCCATTGCCTCACCTGCGGCAGATGATGGAACAAGATCTCGCCATCCGCGTACGACAACTCGAAGGATATCGGCTTCTGCAGCGGCTTCGGCTCATTATCGTAGCCCTTCCACAACGCTTCGAGCTTGATCCTTTCGTCGACGGCATGTTGGTCGGCGGCGATCAAGGCCTGCGGCTCCTCACTGACGGCGAGAATAAACTTCTGCTCCAGCTGTCGGGGGAGGACTCTTGCGGTTTCAAGAGACTTCTTGCTTAGGTTTACTCTCTTGCCTTCATCGAACTTGGAGTACGACCCGTAGCTGCGCGCAGAGTACGGCTGGTGAATCCGAGCCTCCGGTAGCGGGAACACAGAATCGTTTTCGTAAGTCTATCCGCCGTGATTAATTTCATGTTTCCACTTTGGCAGGAAAATCTAAGGTTGAACATACCAGGCGAGTTCCCCACACAACGACTTCCTTAGGCGGCACGACAGGCGGAATGATCTTTTTGGGAACTTGATTCGGCCGGCTAGGTGTTACTAACGGCGATTGGATGTAGGCATGGGGCGGCAAGCCCGGCCCCTGTATTGCGGAGCGCCTTGAGGGCCGTTGCTGGAGGGGTCTTGAGGGGGCCGGCAGCACGGCGCTCTGCTGCACCACCGTTGCTTGTTCCTGACGCCGGCCTTCCATGATCGTAGCCATACCACGCTCTGGTGCTGGCATTTGCCCGGGGGGTGGCCTACGCAGGGGAAAGGGCTCTGATACTCTCATCTTACCGGCGAAAAGCTCTCGCTCGACAGGAGGCAGAGCGAGTCTGCTTCGCATGACTCCGACAAACTCATAAGAGGTCCGCTGCCTCTTCGGGTTGTGTTCCCCAGTCATCTGAGGGCCCGAAGACCTGCGCTTGACCGAGTACTTGTGCTCCCTCAGGAATTGCTCCAAGAGAGACTCCACGAGGCCGGTGACCTCGGTGGCGGCCGGCTCCTCCAAATCCACACGGTTATATGGGTGAGAGGGTATTGCCTTCGCCGTGATGAAGATGACAAAGGCGGGATGCTTCTCCGCTCCAGCTTTGCCATTGGCAGTAGCGAAGTTGGATGCATTGAAGATGGCGTTCGCCTTCGCATATATTGAAGCGGCCCTGGCCACCGGAGAGCTGTTCAAATCTAACCACGCGGATCAGCAAAGCCAACCGGCAGACAAGATTCGGCTTTAGAAGGAGCACCAGAGGGAACACTTACAGATAAACTGGGTATGCGAATCGCTGATCGGCCCGTAACCGATCATGGCATCAACGGAGATGTTGGCCCATTCCGCTGCCGCGGGCCTCCAGTCCACAGAGGGGAAGCCAGCTATCTCCAAAATCTTCTTCCGCCTAGCCAGCCCCTTGTCCGCAGCAAGCAGGACGAACGCCGACCGCTTCTTCTGGTCATCGAGGATCACCCTCAGGTCACCCTCTGGAGCGCACAGCAGCGCCTCGACGAGCCTCTTGCGCACATCTCGGTTTAGCCGGTTCTCCTCTGCGGCGCTCATGTCATTACGCAGCCGCGCTCTCAAGGCCACGTCGCCGAACAGATTGCGCACCATGACCTTCGTGCCCATCGCGGTCAGGCGGCGGGTCTCGTTCTCCTCGATCTTGCAGGAGATCTTCTTCCCGAAATTGAAGACGGTCGCGTAGGTGGGGATGTACCCCCTGTGCCTACTGAAGATATGCGCTTGGGTCGCCTGGGCGAGGGAGACCAGGAAGGCGCCGGCATACCCATTCGAGGACCCGGCTAGGTCCTCGTGAGAAGTAGCTTGAAGTATCCACATGCAGTCAGCCAATGCTAATCTTCTGTTGGTAGTCTCCGACTACATAGGTAGATATATTCATATTTCACTTACCGAACTTCTCGCCGATGAGAGCCATGTCGTCCGGGTGGACGCCCGGCCCATTGTCGAAGACAGCGGCGTAGCCGCTTCTTGCGTTCCAGGTGATGTCTACCTTGGTGGCTCCGGCCGTGACGCCTTTTAAATCGAATAATCAGTAAGCCAAGTCACAAATGCACGCACACGGACACACACACATACACGCGCGCACAAACGCACATGTGCACGGCACATACGCTCGCAGATGATATATAAAGACACACATCCGCAGTGCAGAGACACAACGGCGGAGCAGCACAACAACAGAAGGAGGGTCGAAGAGGAGGGAGGTCTTACTATTGGCAAACAGACCGACGACGACATCACCGATGCCAGTGATAGTGACTGTGCTCGTCAGCTTAGCAGCCACCTGGTTGTCGAGCACTGTGATTCGACCTGGATTGCCAGTCGAGATCCTCGAGGCAGCCATCGGCGAGCCCAGACGGGCACCGCCAGCCAGCACAGGAAGAGACAACGAGGGCGAGGGGACTCCACTAGAACGGCCAACGACGCCAGCACTGTGAGGCACCGAAGACGACGAATTGGGACGATGAGACCAAGCTGAAGACACGGCTGCTGCTTGTTGCTGCTACGTGCCTGGTGGTTTGCTTGCGTGCTCGCTCGCTCGCTCGCTTGCTTGCGTGCTTTCTCACCACTTACAGCTGAAGCGTATACCAAGTCGGATAGCTCATGGACTACAGAGAGGATATGATGAGGAGCAGACTATGGAGAGCGGAACGGGAGGAGTGAGATGGAAAGCTTCGAAAGGAGATGGAGAAAGAGAACCCAAAGACGGAGGCGGGGAGCCGTTAAATACCTTTCCAGCATGCTGGAATAAACGCCGCCGTTTACAGGCGACACCCAGGCGGCAGGCGCGGTCGTCCGAGGGCTGTAATCAAGCTATACGGTGATAGACGTGGTCGTTTTGATGAAGTTGTTAGAGCGGCGGTGGATGGCATCGCCATAACAAGCGAGGGTGTTGGGAGTAAACGCCCTTTTAAATTCAACACACCAGCTCGCGTCGGCGCCCTGACGCGAAGGCAGGTGACTCACCCGCGACCCCCAATTAGGGCTGATTTAATGGTCCCGGAGACTAGCAATGGCCGTGTTACGAGAATGGCCTGTTCGGTGAGCTCAGACCTCTGTCCTTCACCGTTCCGCATGAGAAACGTCCAAAACGCAAAATCCCAAATTGACGTGAACACAGTACACCAGGTTAAATCCGCTGGAACGACCCAAATGTGGCTCCAGGACGTCGATGTTCGGATTTCCGTATCTGTTAACTATACCACACCACCTAGTAATCTTGGGGCTCAGGTCTGGCCTCGAGACTCTCCAGGTGCATGTCTTTTGCGAGTGCCTGCAACTTGCTTTCCAGACTTGATGTCAAGACTGAATAAGGTGCTATGAAGGTATGAATGCACGTAGTATAACCTACTCGTCGGCCTTCTTTGTCGTTAGGAGACTACTAGTCTAAGAGCCAGACGGATGTGAGTTCACGGATACTACGTAGCGTCGTGCATGTCTGTGTGGTCCGGGTAAATGTATACTACTTTTGATCAAAGCCAACCTTCAAGTCATGAGGCACGTTTATCGTTTTATCAATGAAGCCTCCTCCTTTAGATACATGCAATTCGTCATTCAACAGCGTTTTCCAGCGCGTGACCAAATGCTACTACTAAAGACTTACCAAGAAGTATCTCCCATCATCCGCTTTTACTCGATGACGGAGAGACCGCCGCGTGGCAAGCGCGGTTCACCCTCCTTGTACGGCTCGTTGCAGTCCTCCCGCAGCATATCGTTGATCCATCGGCCGTTCGGCTTGAGGATCTCGCCACCCTTGCCCATCTTGGCCGCCATGTACATGAAGCACAAGCTGTTGCCGACTGTGCCGACCTCGTCCGAGACGTTGCTCTTGGCAAAGTTGGCCATGCGTTCGTACAGGTCCTTGTCGCGCCAGAGATCGAAGAGGTGGCGGGCGACGGCGTCGGAATCGCCGGGCTCGACGAGGTAGCCGGATTTGCCGTGCTGGACTTGCAGTGGGATACCGCCGGCGCGGCTGGCGATGATGGGGATACCCTTGTGAAGAGCCTCCGAGACCTTGACCTCGAAGCCCTCGCGAGTGGAGAGCTGGAGGGCGACCTTGGCGCAGGAGAGGAGGGCGTTCAGGACTACAGATGGTGTCGTTAGCAATTGCCGAAGCTCGTTGTAGAGAGTTTGAGGTAATGGGGATACTCACGCTGGTCGGAAGGTGGGATACGCATGACGATGATGTCGGTCACGTATGGCTGGTTCTCGGGGTATTCAAGGATGTTGAGGACTTGGTCGTAGATGATGGACGCATCAGGATCATCGATGGCACCGTGACCGCAGCTAAAGTAACACGACTGTTAGTGTCACAGCAAACATGTATACGGAATACGCCAGGAACGGGGCCAACTTACATGAGCAGCTGCGGAATCTTGCTGATGGGCAGAATGTTGTCCAACTTCTTGCGGAGCTTGACGTAACTCTCAATGACCGTCGGAATACCCTTCGATGGATCGAACCGGGCAACCTGAACAATGTAGTTACGAGCCGGATACTGCAGCTTGTACATCCGGTTCTCACCGCAGAGAGTGCGGAAGTTGTGGAAGTAGTAGCGCAGATCCCAGTCGCGCAGAGGCTTGCTCAAACCGTCGCACCAGTCGGTGGCGGCACCCATCAAACCAACAGTTGGCGATGGAACGTTGCCGGGGACGAACTTGTTGACCGGGTGGGAGATGAAGACATCAGCGTGCTGGATGCGGTCCCAGAGGTAGTTCCAGACATCGTTCTGCGCCGTGTTGGGCCTCAGGACGAGGTCGCCACGGATTTCAATGTGCGAACGGTAGATGACGGGGACGTCCGGGCGAAGCTTCTTGATGAGAGGAATGAGACCGGGCATCTGCGGGTCATCGATGAAGATGACGTCCGCGCCAGTCTTGCTGAGAGGACCGCCCTCCTTCAGCCAGTATCTTTCGGCATTGTAGGTGATCCACTGGTCCATCTGGGCCTGGTGGTCGGCGTTGAAGCCGACGGACGCATCGTTCACGCCCTGGAGGATGTTGTGGTTGTTCTTGGTGATGCGGAAGACGGCCGGGTTTGGCTTTGGGACATACCATCTGACGTCGATGCCGAGGAGCTTGTAGAATCTCATCATGGCGTGTCTCATGAGAGCGACACCACCGCCCTGGGGGGTCGAGTTGAAGAAGGCGATCTTGATCTTCCTGTCCTTGATTTCCTTCGCGTACTTCATGACGCAGTTCCAGGTCGTCTCGTGGACGGTATCCTGGAGTTGCTTAAGGTTGACGAGGTGGATCTTGCCATCGCCATCGACCTCAACCTGGTTGCGGAACCCGATGGTAAGGCGAGGGTTATGGTTGGGGCCAAAGTACATCAAGGCCTTGCGAACAGCAGAGTCGGCCTGTTCGTCAACGCTCCTGACCTCGACACCCTCCTTTGGAGGAGAGTAGCTCGAGTTGGCGGAGGCATGGTCAGGGTCGAGGGTGATGTGGACGTGGAAGGTAATAGGGACGATGTCCAGCTCCTTCCAGAGGATTTGACAAATGGTCGGGCAGTGGTATTCTGCTCCCTCGGTGATACCGGCGCCGACAAACTTGACGGTGTGATCGCGCGAGAAGGCGGTGAGCTGCTGGACGACGTATTTGAGGACCATATTGGAGACGTCCGATGGGGAAGTCTCAGCGCTGACATCGTAGGTCTCGACTGAGAAATCGGTGGTGTACGTTCCGTCGTGGATGGAAAGACCGATCTCGAGGAGGCCGTCGAGGACCAAGGCGGCGACACCGACGTACATTGGCTACCCGAACCGTTAGCATTGCAATTACCGTGCACTCATAGGATAGATGGTATGAATCGAGATATCTTACAGTTAGAGCAGTGCCAACCCAACGCTCCTTGTCTTCCATGATGCTGGTACGGCGTCTGTAACCAGCGCCATCGGGCGCACGAGACTGGAAGTCATGGTGGTCGTCCTGCGAGAGCCTGCGAACTGGCGGCTTCGTTTCTGCCATGGTTAAGGTTTGAGAGCTATCTTATCTGTCAATTATGTCAGCTTAGTCCACACTGAGAGCCGAAAGGTAAAACTCCTCCAGAAAAAAAAGAAAAAAAAAGATAGGAACGCGTCAAGCAGAAGACGAAGCAATAGCAGTTGACGTGAGCGGAGCACCGCGAGAGCTATCGACTTTGAATTGATGTGTTGCGAGAACGTTGGACAAACGGCGGTTCCAGAAAGGCAGCCGGGCAGCGGC
The DNA here is from genome assembly GCA_020064725.1 of Drechslerella dactyloides. Classification (NCBI taxonomy): domain Eukaryota; kingdom Fungi; phylum Ascomycota; class Orbiliomycetes; order Orbiliales; family Orbiliaceae; genus Drechslerella; species Drechslerella dactyloides. The sequence goes on from JAGTWJ010000001.1 coordinate 432,263, forward strand.
AGGTGCGGGGCACTGCAGGCAGCAGGGCGCAGTGGGGGCCGCTACCTGGCGGGCTAGCTGGCAGCTTCTCGAGCCACATTCTGGTAGCTCCAGTACAGTGATCCGAAACAGGGAATACAGTGAGGGGCAAGAGGGCAAGGGGCAAGAGGGCAAGGGGCGGGCCAAAAGCTTCTTGACTATTGACGATGATTGACGTAGTCTCTGCTCTGCTCTGACAGACATCATCGAGCAAGAGGCAGCATTGACAATTGCCCGAGAGACGGCTCTGATATCGGAGCAGAGGGGGAAAGAGCAAAGGCATCACATGAACTTCGAACTCTCAATTGAGATGCGGACAGCACCAATGCAATTGACGTGCAACGGAGGAACTTACGGTCTGTAGTCAAAGTAAGGAGGGGTAAGGAGAGGAGAAGAGGGCGACAGGAAAGAATGATCCGGTAGGTGGAGGGGAGAAGACAGAATTTATACCAATGGGTGGATCCGTGGCAGTCAAATTTGGAGAAGGAGGGTGGGGATCGTGAACGTGAACGCGTCTTTGACCGCAACCTCAGGCTTAAGCTTGCCAGTCACTCCGCACTTCGCTGTCAACTGCAACCAACTCAAGCGCGTAGCTGTAGCTAGCCAGAATCGAAGGCGGTGGCTGCAGGTGCCAGCTCCTCCCTTTAATACTCCTCATCAATGCCCACATGTACACGCGGGATGCTCACGAAGCATTCTTACTCCGCATACACCACGGAAGGATTGGATGCCATGATGATAAAGCGGCACTACTCAAACACCAAGCGATTGACGATGGTATACGCAGCTCTGAGGCAAGCAATTGCCTCGATAGCGGGCACAATCATACGATGACGTTGATGAACCTGGCGAGCTGGCAAACCGTTGAGCGATCCAACGACGGCCGCCTCAAGCTAACCGCACCTTCTCTAGACTGAGAACGATTTCAGAGCTTCGGGCAAGGAAGATTATTAGGCCCTCAGACAGGCCTGTGCATGCTCATGCTCCGAGCGCCCTCCGGCTCGAGGGCCGTTGCGCTATAGCTAGGTGGAGCAACAGATGGACATGTCGTGTCATGGCAGAAGATCAAAGGCTAACGACGTGAAATGCAACTGCAGGACTAGTAGCTAGTCGCCTCGAGCTAGCAACCTCAGGAAATTTGAAAAGAGCAACGAATTGGCAGCCTTTGCAACATTTGCAGGTTGAAGGACGGCGAGAAGCTGGGGATTTCGGGTGGACCTGTCATACCTGAATGAACTGAGCAGTGGCTCTCGCTCGCTATTCCAGCCGAAAGCTCTCGCTAACGTGGGTCGATAAGTGCCGGGCTGCAGCGATGTGGAGCAGGAATACGGCTAGCAATCAGTGATAATGAAATCACTTCAAGTTGCTCGATCGATTAACGCCAGACTAACGCGAAGAAAGTTTTATTCCGAGTAGGGCCAACGACGCCTTTATATATCACAACGGTCTCTACAGTTTCCTACGTCGATGTTCAACGTCGGTCCCTCTGCTGAGCGATTTGCTTCATGCAGGAATTCGAAGCTTTCTTTCTACTCGTCGAAATCCCCATTCCAGAGGCTGCACATACGTAGCTTGAGGTCCCCATTGCAGCTCCTTTCATGCAGACTGGAGACCCACTCAAGCTCCCAGCTCCCCACGCAATTCAGAGGCAGACCAATGGCGAGCTAATCGAAAAGAAAAAAGCATGTGGACACTGGTGAACACGGTGCAAGCTCCAGATCCCCGACCCCGGCCGTCGAGCATGGGGCAAAGAATTTCCATTACCTTGCCAGATATGGTGATAGGTAGTTCGAGTGTGTCGCCTCGCCTACCGAGCTCGAGCGAAAGATACCACGCCGCTGTCGAATGGCTCTGCAGGCCAGTCAATCACCCCACGTAAAAAAAAAAAAAATTCAGTTTCGATTACCTTACACGAACCGTAAGTTAAATCGGGCTGACCGGTGTATCGTTTCTTCTTCGGTCGACTCGGTCGGTCAGCTCAACAGAAAATCGAACCGAGTCACCGCGCACCGATCGAGCAAGCAAGCGAGGGCTTCATTTTGGTTATGTTCCCCGCAGAGCTCGCCGTAGTGTGCCCTGACGTGAAATGGGCTTGGACGTATAATATCGACCAACATCATCATCGATAGCATTCCATTGCTCGATTGAAGGACCTGCATAAGCATACAACATAGCTAGGGCCCCATGTTGTCGATGGGTGCATGTACCTGTACCTGTACCTGTGTCTGTACCTGTACCCTACATGCACGTCGACACGTCGACAACCGGCTTGTTGAGCTTCGGCGTCCGATCCAGCGTCCATTCGTACTCCTCGAGCTAGGCCAAGTCCATTGTACTTATGGCTTGATACTAAGTAAGTAAGTAATTCGCACCTTGCATCGTGCATGCATGCACGGTGCTGGAACGCTGCTTAAGATACCTCCGCGTACTGATAGATATCAGGTACAAGCCACTCAGATAGCTAAGCTACACTACCAGCGTCAAACCCTTGCAATTGGCTGCACATGCATACAACATTGCTGATCCCGCTCGAGTATGTTCGATGGTACTGTACCAGATACATACTTGTATACATCCTCGGACACAGGCATGCGCCAGTCGGCACAGGATGCAGCGTCGACACGCACATACACATGCGCATTCCTAGCTACGTCGATACGTGTGGTGTAATGCACATTCTGCAGAATTGAGAAGGCCCGAAAAGACTGCTACCTGTCCTTATGAAGATCGCCTTTTGGGAAGTCCCGCCTCGGCCAACGTCCGACTGGCTTGGCTACGCGTGCGAAGCCTCTTCGCAGTTGGGCGTATGCGACTCCGGGCAATCATCGACGTCGATGAAGCCACATGGGGTACCTGGATAGCATGAAAAACGAAAGCCGGATATGGTGTCGTAGCGAGTGTCCCGACTATCGACGGAGCCGACGACTGGCGAGCGTAAATGCCACTATACTGTATTATACGACGTTGAATATAATGAAGAATGATCAAATTGCACCTGCCAGCCTGCTTCAAAAATCCAAGCTGTCATCGAGACTGTCTAGGGGTCTTAAGTGATTGCCCTCATAGATATATCGATTATTATATGTACTGCACGACGAAACTGGCGCTTAAGGTGAACTCGGACGACACAGTTGGTGCAATGGGCGCCAATGCAAAGACGGCAAGATAGGAGAGATTGGCCGTCTGCCTCCTCGAACGCGAACGTCACACAGCCGTCGTGCCAGCGTACCGTGCCACTCACGGGAGACGAGGCTAGCAAGTGAGTGGTTTCCAGTAAGGATTAGTCAGATTGCTGCCTGCCTGCCTGCTGTCCATCGACGGCCGAGCCATTAGCGCATACCTCGTTGCGGTCTGAGTGTGCTCTCAGCGTTTGATATGGAAGTGGTCTCTTGGGGCCAATATATTCGTTCGAGCGCGGCCGTTGAGTTTGACGGGAAGGAGGACGTGACGGCCTTCTCCAATTACATTATAAGCGGGACGGCCGCAGACTTGAAACAAGCACGGTCCTTCGATCTCGGTCCCGGTCGAATATCGAATCTCGTTCCCCACCACTGCCGCTCGCGCTCGTCGTCGCATCGGCCAGCCTGATCGAAACATTCCGCAGCGTGAGACCAAGTTCCTGCCTTCTCCTTCGCCCTGTCCCACTGTCCACTGTCGGCGACGGTCAATTTTGGCGTGCAGCTTGGTCATTTTCTTTGGCGCCCCGTTTTTTGTGTTTTACGATGCTGCGTGCGTCGTAGCCGTTTGCCGTTTGCTGGCTGTCATCCGTCCGGCAGGCACCAAACAACAACAAACCTCCGCAGCTCCTTCTTCATCACCGCGGTCGAACATCCTTGTCACCAGTGTCATCCTCCTAATCGGCTCTGGCGGAAGCACCTGGACGTTCCCCAGACCCGCCCTGCTCACCTCCTTCGCCCTCGGACACAATCGATACCCCTCTCCATCGCCTTCCGACGCCTTCCGTGGACACGCCGCCGCCAGAATCGCATCGCGTACGCCCGTCCTCCGCTGCCGCGACGCTACAGCTTTCAGGCTAGTCGAATCACAGAATACGTAAACGCACTCCCCGGACATCGAAAGACCGCCGGCACCACCGCCCCTATGGCGACGGGAATCGTACCAGCATCCGGCGGCCACGGCGGGAATGGAGGTATGTTCTGCACCGTCCTCGCGCCAAACTCTGTCTGCCTGCAGTGCACTCGTGCCGTAGATACCCATCAGATCGCACTCGGACGCTGCATTGAGCCTCCATCAAACCCTGCGCACCCATGCAGTCCCTCGCATCCTCTCGCTGACTTCAACCACCTCATCATGAAAACAGACAGGAACACACGGCGCAAGCCCTTCAGCACCCTCATCAAACGGCTCGCGGCCTTCAAGTCCTCCTCTCACCACCGGCACAACCACGTCAACGGCAACCAGCGGTCGAACGATGCCGTCACCAACGGCAATAACGCAAGCTCTGCCTCGGCCTCCAACGGCAACCAAGTGGCCTTCTCGGACCCTCCGCACAGCATAGCGGCATCCGGATCGCACACCAGAGCAGCTTCGATGGCCGGCTCCTCCCACGCTCAAACTTACACTTCCTCCACCGTCCACTCCTCCCCGTCGCAGTCCGTCCAGTCCCTCGCAACGCTTACCACCGTCCAGTCGACCGCTCCCCCGTCGACATACCTCGCGAACGGCATGAGCAGCACCTACAACCCGCATCTCTCGTCTCACAACCCCAATGCTCCTCCCCAGCACTTCACGCACCAATTCACAATCTCTCCGTCCCCAGCAGGGCTCAGCCACACACCCTCCAACTCACAGGGAATCCCCACCACACTACCGCACCCAACCACCTATCAGATGATGACACAAGGCAACATGCTGTCCGACGACGCCAGCATCCTGACCCTGGCCTCTTCGTCGCGGAAGCGAGAGCGCCGGCGGAGCCTCGACACCGACGCATCGATCCGCGCTTTGCCCCCCAGCAGTTTGTGGGGCGGGAGCAAGGAATCCCTGCCATTGAGTGTCCTCAGCGGCGGGGACCGAGCAACAATGGGTGACAGAGCCAGTCTATTTGCCGAAAGGCATAAAGATCGGGATAGCGTCGTCCTCGGTGCTACCAGCAGCCCCCTCGTCACACCCTCGCATCCGACATTCTTCGGCGGCAGCACTAGCGGCGGGGAGCGGGCCGACGATGATGACGCCAATACAGACGGCCGGTCCATCGCAAAGTACAGCACGAAGCGGGGTAGCACGGGTACCAGCCTGCTGAGCATACCGCTGCAAGGCCCGGATACCGAGCCGGATACTGTGAAATAGTTCGAACAGCTATCCCGCTGGGATCCGCCGCCGTCTCCAGGACCGTCGCGACGACACTCTCGCAACATGTACTCGACGACCGACAGATGTTCGCTGGAGTCTGTCCATCGGCCGGTTGTTCCTGCGGAGACTCCCACGGAAAATGACGAACAATCCCAGGGTGCATGGCTGTTACCTCCCTTGCGACGGATGCGGACGCTCACGCTCGTCATGGATCCCTGCATGTTCTTCTGACCCTATGATTGTGGCCCGTCTTTTGCTATTCTCTCTGTTATATACCTTTCTCTTGCTACGCGGATTATAATCGATTCACTTGCTGACTGACTTCTACTTGCTGGACTGTTTCGCTTCCCCGGAGTTTTGTTTTCGTTCTGCTAGCGCTAAATACCCGAATAAAGCTTGCAAAAAAATGGAAAACTGGGAAGATTTGGGGAACTGCTGGTTGGGGGGCTTATGCTGTCTCTCTGTTTGTCTTTCTGTCTATCTATACATCTACCGAATCTAGCGAACGCGGTTTTATATTTACACGTTGTGCTTGGTGCACTTTCGCTTTCACACCGCAATCGTTTCCCCATAAATCTACCTTGTTTCTGAACCGTGGCACGCGCGCGCGCGTGTATTGCCTTGCGTCTTTTTCTTGTCTTCCTCGCTGCTGTTGATTTTTGCATCCGGTGTCTTTTTGTTTCTCGTTTTTGCTACCGCTGTTGCAATGTTCGCCCTCTAACGCACACATACGCAACGGCCTTGAGTGTGTGCTCGCTATTGCTTTGTATTGTATATCTCTTGCCTGTTTAGTACGTTATTGCTTTCTTTGCCTTGACTCGACTTCTAGCATGGACGCACAGGTGGTGTTTTTATACGGATTGATTTTGATCTGATTCATTGAACGTGCGTTTCTGGTACACATAGTACGATATTGCAATCGGCGCTTTGCTTCGAATGGTGATCATGATATCGGAAATTGCTAGTGTTCATATGTTATTTCCGTCTGGTGAATCAGCACTCGCTTCTCGGAATGGAAGAAGTGCCTGTTGTAGATCTCTCGGCTGTCCACATTACGTGCATCCGGCCCCAAGCGTACTGTATACTACGAGGCGAGGTTGGTCAGTACTACTGATTTCAGCCTAGAGGTATAACGTATGAGCCTAGATCTATAGAGCTTCCTTAGTTTCCCCAATTGACGCCCGACAATCATGTAGACTGTGATTTTACTTGGCTATAGCTAATCGATATTTTGTTTGAGTACCACGTATACTTTTAAAGGAGAATCGAGCAACACTAGCTAAGTATATATAGACACGTAGTAATTTCAGAATAAGGGCTGTTGGTACAAATATCGTATAGACTAGACGTGTACTCGAAAACTCAGCGGTGAGCTGCCATGGATGTATAGGTAATGACGGTATATTTCGTACACCAGCTGGTGTGATGTAATCGGTTGTGCGCGTAGGAACTCTAACTTACACAGCACGCTATACACTCTCCGCGGGACCTATTTCAAATCTCAGTCAGCCAAAGAGCCAGTATAACCGGCGAACAAAAAAAAAACCACTAATAAATGTCAAATTCGAGGGCCGGAAATCTATTACTCACCGCTGAAGCGACTGTACATCCCTCCTTCGACCTCCTTACTCCATTGCGCCACCCGTCCCTTCTCCACCTCGGCCCTCGAGATACCCCGCAAGCCCTCTGCCAACCCCATGCTCTCCAGAAACTTGACCGCATCCCGCCACTCCGCCTCCTTCCGCCGCCGATTCCACCCCATCTCCTCGGCCATCGTATCGATCACCAACGGCAGACTCTCCAGCGCCGCCTGCGCGTTCAAGAACGCCAGCCGCGTCCGCCGCGCGATTACGTCGACCGCCGTCTCCGCCATCTCATGCCGGGCCGCATACCGTATCTCACCATCGACGAACGGGTACAGTGACGAGATGCGGATGCCGCGCACGGGGAACCGCTGGTTCGTCGGCGCGCACAGCGATGCGACAGTCCACGCGCGGTCACCGTACGCCGCCGCCAGATGCTGCGCGACGACGGTGTCGACGCCAAAGTGCTGGATCAGGTTGATGAATAGCGTCGGGCTCCACCCGTGCGCGCCGATGAGCTTGAGCTTGTCGGTGTTGCAGGCGCCGGAGATCTCGAGCATGCCGTAGGTGCCGCGGGCAGCGGAGGCCGCCTCGGAGTCCGCGTCGGACTCTGATACGAAGGTCGGGTAGAAGGGCAGCGGCTTCGGGTGCGGGGTCAGGCCGAATTTCTCGACGGTAATGTCGAGAGTTTCTTCAGCCATCTGGCGGTATGTTGTCCATTTGCCGCCGGCGATAGTGACGAGGCCCGAGCTGGAGACATCGATCAGGTGGTTGCGGACGAGCGATTCCGTGTTCTTAGCCTTGGGGTCGCGGACGAGCGGGCGGATGCCAGACCAGGCGGCCAGGACGTCGCCGCGGCGCACGTTGATGTCCGGGGCGAGGTAGCGGGAGACCTCGTTGAGGATGAACTGGATTTCCTCCTCCGTGGGCACGGGCTGCTGGACAATGTCCGTCGGGGCGTCAGTGGTGCCAGCGATCGTGTTACCCTGCCACGGGAGGAAGAAGATGACTCGGCCGTCGGAGGTGTTTGCGTCCAGCAGGCCCATTTTGCCGGGGCTGTAGTAGCCGGGCAGGACGATGTGCACGCCGGAGCTGGGGGCTACGATTTCGCGGGACTGGTTGTCGTCCATCTTACGGATGGTGTCCGTGTAGGGACCTGTGGCGTTGATGATACATTTGGCTTTGACGGAGAATTCCTTAGATGAGGGGTCTAGGACGTCTTTGACAGTGGCACCGTTGAGCTGGCCCGTGATGGGGTCCTTGGTGAGGGAGGTGACGTTGGCGTGGTTTGCTATAGTGGCGCCGTAGAGGGCTGCAGTCATTGCTATCGTGACGTTCATACGTGAATCGTTATGCGCGCCGTCTGGCAGATAGAAGTTAGCTAACGTGATGTATATGGCCGTATAGATGATTCTTACCGTAGTAGACCAAGGCGCCGCAGAGTCGTTCTCTCTTAAGCATGGGAAAAGCCTCCAATGCCTTTCCTCGGGTGAGGAAGTAGCTGCTTTCGATGCCCTCGCCGCTCATTTTCGCCAGGGCATCGTACGCCTTTGTCCCAGCCCAATAGTATCTACGATCGGGTGTCAGTTAGCACAAAGTGACCCATTGACCGAGAAGTATAAATATCAGATGAACCACCTACGGCGCTTTCCACCAGTCGTACATGGGCAGCATGATGGGCAACCACTCGCTCAGATGCGGCGCGGTGGTCAGAAACACCGTCCGCTCCTTCAGCGCCTCCTTGACCAGATTATACTGGTCAACATCTGCGTCCCAGAACGCCTTCTCCAGGTACCGGACGCCGCCGTGAACTAGCTTTGTGCTCTTGCTGCTCGTTCCGGCGGCGAAGTCATCGCGCTCGAGCATTGCAACGGTGAGTCCTCTGGCGGCGGCATCCAGCGCGATTCCTGACCCGACGGCGCCGCCGCCGATGACGAGGACGTCGTACGGCTCCTTCGCATTGCGTAGGTTCTCGAGCTGCTGTTTCCGCGATGGCAGGGTGGGGAATATGGGGGGTTTCGTGATCGGTTTTGGATTGTCATTGGGATAGATTCGTGGCCGGAGGGTGTAGTAGAGTGTGCCAGCGCCGATGAGCGAGGTTCCGGCGACCGCGGAGGCCGCCCAGGCGAGCTTGCGCCCGATTGTCATGATGGTGTGACCAGAGTGGGGCGCTGTTGAGGGGCAGCTACGGGCCGCGCATTTGTGACATCAAGCTTGCGACTCGACGATGGATGTTGATTGTGAGAAGGTTTGAACTCCGACCAGACGAGACGCCTGAAAGAAATTGACGTCCGGCGAGATATATACCTGGCCACTCCGGCGGAGGAATCCCGCTTCTGGCGCTGGGAGACGGAAAATTGCGACAGCTCCAGCAAATGAGGGGAGCAGGCAGCTGGGGGTTGAATTGAAGCTGGGCGACGGGGTAGGTTTTTCTTTCACGTGTTAAAATTATAAAACCGTTGGCGGCGTCAACGGGCGTAGTTAAGTAAGTACTAGTAGATATCACCCCCAACAGAGCAAGATTGGAATGTAGCTGATGGCAGATGGGGTAGTTAATATGGGCATCGGCAGGCTCGGATGTCGATGTCAGAGATATCTCCTCGCTTGGTCTCAAGATGGTGAATCCGCCGATGACGGGGCCTTCTTCAATGCTATCGCTCCGACACGGAGCAGCGGTTCATTATATACACTGCCAGGAACCCGACCACCTCGAGAATAGAGCATACACGCACGCAAGAATCACCCCACGCCGTTCTCGCGGAAAGCGGGACAAATAGCCCGCGACCGGTAACGCTCGTCGAATGGTGAAGGATGCTGCTGCTGGGGAGGCGCGGTTAATCCGCTGTGGGGAACGGCCGCAATTTTCCACGAAACAGATGGCCAGGGCTAGCCCGAAGTCGGATTATGGTTAATCCGGATGGGATCAGGCCTGCTGGAGGTATCGAATGCATGAATCGAGCTATTGGATTAGCCTCGGAGTCTATTCGACGGGAAATGGGTGTATGCCGTGTATTTGCTTCCTTGAGTTTGAACGCGAGCTCGGACCTGTCGTCGGCCGTTGTGCTACATCCATCCAACATGAGGTCGTCGCGTTGCTGAACTTCTTTCAACGAGCACTTGGATTCAATTCAAACTCCGGCAGAATACACTTCACAATCCCCCAGTTACATCGGTATCAAAATCAGAATTCACATACTCCAGAGATGGCAGACGCTTCGCTGCTAACTGGTATATCGACCGGGCCGCATATTGGAGAGGTTCGTACGTATCGACACGCCCAGCTTCTAGCATTGCGAACCGTGCTGCCGTTTTCCAGTCCCTGGCTGACCTTCAATCGTGGCGTCTCGGCTCCATCTCAGACAGGCTCTCGTGACGATGCCCCAAAGCAGTCATCCATGCCAAGAAAATTGGCTGGAGGTGCCGACGTGCCTGGTGTCTGGGCTGCCGCTCGAGCAACTGTGCTGGTGCTGCTAATGATGATGTAATGATATGAGATCAGAAGATACCGGGCCCCTAGCCGTTAGCAGGCCGCATCCCGCGACATCCGCGTCTGCTTTCAACGGCGGCGGCCCCGCAGTTGATTCTTTACGCTTCATCGAGAGAATGCTGGGCAATGGCACCAACTTGAGAAGCCACATGCGCACCGCGATCAAAGCGTCCTGCAAGTGGCCAGTTCACGGAACTGTGGCGTCGGGCGCCGTCTCCAGCAGACCGCCCGGCCGGCGGAAGGCTGCCAGGCGAGCCTAGCTGCACGGGAGGAAGCTGGAGGGCAAGGCTGTAGATTTTGGCTAGATTTTGGCTAGCCCGCTTTTGAAGATTCATCGTCTGCGAGCCTCCCTTTTCTCTCCTGCCGCATCCACCGATCGATCGATCCCCGAACTCACGCGGCCGACAGTAGCCCGGCCGAGATAATACCATCGCCGGACCAGCCTGAACTCCCTCGCTCTCGTCAGACGTCATGCCGAGCCAGGCCCCTGGCGCACTCGATGTGGAGTTCTGGCCGGGCCCGTCTCGCGGCCAGCCACGTCGCTACAACAAGGTCGCTGACTGGCAGCCGTATAAAGCGTACATTCTGCAGAAACGGGCTGACAAGGTCCCGCTCGAGGACATTGTCGCGGCTCTGAGAACCGAGAAGCAGTTCGTCGTCGAGTAAGTCATGCGATACCGGGTACTCTGCGCGGTGGGAGATATTCATTAGACGCGGGGCGGTTGGCCCCCCGTGGGTCCATCCAATATCAATTGCGGCGCAGTCCCGATTGAGACTTTCACCGACTGTGCCCTTGCATTATATTGCACCACCTGCACAACCATCCATCAATGGATATTCACCGCAGCTGAACCTATCCCGTTCACGGAAATCTGCTAAGCTCCCGTCCTACACCGGCAGACTGCACCAATTGAAGCACGTGCTGCGTATATGGAAGTCCACCGTGCGGATCAGCGCTACCCACCGCCGCTACATTGTCAGCAAGACTATCCAGCGCCGAGCTGCCGGCAAGCGGCGCACGACCTTCAAGTACAAGGATTCGGGCGAAAAGATCCCCCAGGATAAGGTAGACAAGGTCGTCAAACGATACAAAAATGAGGCGCAGGGTACGTAAACTTGGATATGCTTGTCTAGCACGCGTGCGCCGGAGTCCGGCAAAACCGGCTTCTCCTATGCATGCATGCCCTAGTTAGTTGAGCTGCATTGCGGGCCCCAGAGACGTGGCCCCGCTGGCCAGCATCCCCGAAATAATTTCCCTGCGAATAACGTTGTTATCTTTCGAACACCCTTCGCTGATGTGGATCTATTGAATACAGAATCGAAGGATGTTGACCTGCCGGACGTTGGCCTTATCGCGGCGACTCCCAGTGCCCCGAGTGTCAGCTCTCAAATTGTGCAACAGAACGATAATCAGCTCGGTCTCCTGCAGAAGGAAGCGGCACGATGGCTACAAGAAGACAGCACGCTGACTCCTATTGAGGAGACAATGATGGCTATGAGCCTGATAGGAGAATGCTCAATCCCGGACCTCTACCAGGTGAGCGCTGCCCCCCCTCGAGACCCCTCACAATGGGAACCTTGGGAACGTTTTTTACCTTCCACGCTCGATGGCTGCTTTATCAATTAGACGAGAAGCTAACTTGATTGGCTAGCTTGTCGACGAGTCTGTTCCCGGCATACCTGCCGAGACCTTGGACCGGGCAGACCCGGCCGCAGCACAGCCAGCCGGCCAGCAAGACGAGACCTATGCCACGGACTCTGCCCCCTCTGACGCGGAAACACCAGAATTCACAGATCCAAAGGCCGTCGAGGATGCTTTGCAAACCCACGTTGAACACGGTCAAGCACACATCACCATCCCTACACTTGACTTCCACCGAGCCTCCGAGCTACTCCGCCCGATATGCATCTCATGGCTCGATAAAGTCAAGAGAAATGCCCTCGCGGCCATCTCCCAGCAAAGCCCAGAACCTCAGCCCACCATCGAGGAAATCGAATCCCTAGGCTACACTCCGACAGAGTCCTCGGAGCCCCTCCCTCTCGCCACATGCGCGGAAATTCTTCAATACCTCGACGATGACGACCCGCTTCCCTATCGCGGCCATGACATCCTCAATTGGAATTTCAACTGGGAGCCAGTCTCCAAACTCTACCACGACAACATGCCCGCTCTCTGGGGTCTCTTCGCCGGCACCACGGCCTTTGAATCCGTGAAGCTTTACCTGGACGACATCGCCCGCGTCTTCTACCTCCCTACCCTCGTCGCAAAGTATGGCAAGCATCACTACTTTGTCATCCGCGCCCTCCATTGCTTCGGCATGGTTCTCGGCCTCGTCTGCCACCCAGACCTCTCCGCGGATGTCCTCGAGATTGCCGTCGCGGGTTTCGACAACCTCGGTATGCGCCTCCACCAACACACCATGGACGCCGCCTACCAGCTCGCCCAAGCACTCCCCTTCAGCAGAAAAGGCCCCCATGGTATCCGCCTCGCCCAGGACTTCCTCTCCCGCTGTCAGGCCAAACACGGCCTCCGCCACGGCCGCACCATCGCCGCCCTTGCCCTCCTCGCCCGCGGCATGCTGAACAACGGCCAGAAGCCCCTTGCCCGCGGCCTCCTCTCGCAGGTCAACCGGCTAAACGACTCCCTCCATGAATCCGACAAAACCTCCAAGGACTACGCCGACGCCCTCCGCGATATCGGCAAGGCCGAATTCTACGCGGGCCTCCAGCGCAAAGCCCAGCTAACCCTCCTCGCCGCCCTCCAGCGCAACGACGACCTCGGCCACCGTGCGCCGGACTCCTCGCACCTCAGCTTCCTGCTCGGCATGGTTTACAGCCAGTCCGCGCAGTGGGAGAACGCCATCATCTTCCTGCGCCGGTCGACGATGTACCGCAGTGACACGTTCGGAGAGATGCACCGCGCGTCCGCGAGTTCAATGGAGGCGCTGTCGAACGTGTGGGAGAAGCGTGGGATCGTGCTGTATGAGAATCCGATGCTCGAGTTGCTGGAGAAGCTGTTGCGGCATTATGAGAGTCGGTTTGGGCAGCGGCATGAGCGGACGTACAAGGCGTACGTGAAGTATGGAGCGGCGATGATGGCCAAGGAGGCGGCGGAGGCGGAGCGGGTGACGGAGGTTGAGGAGCTGGAGTGACCGTGCATTTGACGATAATGGATGTATACTTGGGAATATTTGTTTGTGATATACTACGTTTCATTTCGCGGGTATTTGTATGAAAATTTTAGATAATTCTTAATGCAAGGTCTATTCGACGGGACGCCGACTTCGGTAGCATGAATAACATTTGCGATTTACGATGCAGAATATCAAATAGCGGAAGGAAGATAGCAAATGGTTCTATACATCTTTGCCTCCGGCCTTTGGATCTATGAACTCAACGAAATTATGAACCGTTATCGCCGATTTGATGTCCGTATGCATGCATAATTTCTGGTTGATAGCGTCGGCCTGAGTTCGCTTATAGATTATAAGTCAAGGACTTCGATTGACAAGGGCGTGAAGTTGGACGAGTTAATTTTGCGTCTGTCTACATGCATAGACGGTAGTCGCTCTCGCCGCTCGTCTGGGAACCAAAACACCCGTACTCGAATAAGGCTAGTCTTGGACAAATTATATATTATAGGTAGGAAAATCGAGGACCAGTACACAAAATCAATATAGAGATCGATTGTACGACCACATTGCATTACTGCACTTTTTCCTCACGCCTCTTGAACTGGATGAACGGGCCCGTCGTGGCTGCCGTAAACTGATCTCGCGTCCTGAACTCCTTATACCCGCCCACGATCTCTGTCTCTCCGATATTCTCCTTCCCAGGCTCAGCCCGAAGATCGTACTTATACACCGTCCTCGCCAACGTCAACATCAACTCCATCATCGCCAGCGGACGCCCCACACAGCTCCTCGCCCCGGTCTGGAACGGCAACCACGCCGTCCGCGCGGCCGCCACTGCCTCTGCACCCGCAATCCGCTCGTCCCACCGGTCTGGATTGAAGACATGCGGGTTCGGGAAGTATTCTGGGTTATGGTGCGTAACGTACACTGGCACACCGGCATCCGTGCCCTTGGGCAGCCGGCGGCCCTCGACCACGTAGTCAGTTAGCGTTTCTCGCCACAGGATCCCGCCGATGGGGGACGACATGCGCAGCGCCTCGTCGATGACACATTTGAGGTACGTGCATGACGCCAGCTTTGCGCCGGGCCATATCTCGCTTTCCGATGCAAAAGTGGCGGTCAGCTCGCTGCGCAGCTTGTCGAGGATTGTGCTGTCGCGGCTGAGGTAGTAGAATGCACCGGAGAGTGAGGTAGACGTGGTGTCTGACCCTGCAATAATCATTACGCGGGCTTCGGCCCAGAGTTCTGTGTAGGTGAGGTGTGCGCCGGTCTCTGGGTCCTTCGCGTCGAGGATGTAGCTGAAGATGTCCTTGGTGGGCGTGCCCTTCGCGTTGACGATGTCCTCGCCGGCGGCACGGGCGGCTTCTTTGGCGCTGCGTTCCTTCGTCATGGCCTCGCTGAGAGTTAGGAAGTTCTTGATGTTGCGGATATCGGTCAGGTTGAGCAGCAGGAGGCGGAAGAGGTTGCGGATTTTGAAGAAGAACTCGTTGCTGCCAAAGATGGGGAGCTGGTGGAAGATGCCGACGCTGCGGCCGGCGGAGAGAATGGCGTCGATAACGTAGGAGAGGCCTTTGGGGTCTTCGAGGATCTGGAAGGGGCGGCCGAAGATGAGGGCTGCCATGACGTCGAAAGTGAGGCCGGCGCCTGGTGTACACTTTGGTCAGTAACAGCGTATCATAACTGATTGTAACGCAGGTACGGGAGGGGCTATACATACATAATTTGGACATGTCGTAGCCACGTCCCCATCCTTCGTTATCGGCATTCTGGATGAGGATGTCGGAAAATCTGTCGATACGCTCCTGGACAGCTGGCTCGTAGCTCTTCATGGCCGTCTCGCTGAACCCTTGTCCGATGATTCGCCGGCGGCGGCCATGGAACGTCTTGTCGATGGACGAGAAGAGGCTGGGAATTCCACCCCTGAGGAGTAGGGCACGGTAGCCTGCGGCCTTTTGGAGAGGCTTTGTGCTACTGTATATTTCTAGAGTCAACCCGTCGTATTAGCTTCAGAAGTGGACTGTCACGAACTATAGTCGACTAGATGTATATCATTATGATAGATATCTATGTTGCTGTGAAGGAGTGAATACCTTTGATTGCCTTGGCGGAGCCGAAGGAGACTCTGTTAGGTCCATATCGAACGGCGACGCCTATTCTCGGTATTAGTTATCTTGTACCACCCTGCCGTTGCACAATCTGACATTCGTACCATATTTCTTGTGAAGTTCGTACAGGTGATAATGGTTGATTCCCTTGGAGGCCATGTAGCCACCATAGAAGTCCGTGAGCTTCGCTAGGAAGGGACCTGGGATATCCGCAAGTGGGTGGAACCAAATTCTGTAGACGGCGACACCGATGAGCTATAGAATCATATTTTGCTTATTAGCATTGTCGACTACCTCAAAGGGAGAACTTTCACACAAACTCAACATTGTGTAACAGCTGGAATTCGGATGAGTATCCTTACCCATGTGATGCCAAGTCCCAATAGCGTTCCCAGCGCTGGCAGCATTTTGTCTCTGTCAAAGTTGATAGCTTGCAACATTTTGACGCTCTGCAGTGTTGTAGTTTCTGTGTAGGTGTTGGAGGAGGCTCAAAGTAGATGCCAGTGAAAAGGCGGAGTCGACTTTTTATGAGATCGATCTAGGTCTGGGGGAGCTTAAGAAGAGATAAATGAATTTTGAGACCTCCAGATGCCTGATGCGTACATTCACGCTGGATGCCCGGCGGGAGGCCCTGTATTAATACGATTTAAAGCGCGGGCACACCCTTGCACAAGAGCACGCTGCGCCGAGGCATGGCACCTGAATGCAAATGGAAGCGTCCATGCATGAACCACCACCTCCACCAACTGCGACTAATCTTTTTGATTCTGCTGACCTATAATTTCTTCCATTAGGCTGAAATGGCACACTATCTCCTGCTGGCTGCGCTGTGGGCTGAGCACAGGACCAATTCATAGCTTTGGGCACCGGAATGTTCCACTGGCCTCCGACTTGGGAGGTATGAGGCAAGGCTACCTATCAATCTATCCGCCGTCTCCTCCTGTAGACTTAATATACGATATCTCGCCAAGAGCGCAACATCAAGAATCACACTGGTAGGAATTTTACCCGTTTGGCGCAACTTTACGTTAATCGATACATCTGCGTTGTATGCATGCCAGATATCTAGATTCGTCGCGGCCTCGATGGACCGACCCGCGGTGACAGTGCAGTGGAACGGAACTGACGGCATGCGTATCGTAAAAACCATCCCTTGAAGACAGTCGACCCTACCCAAGGGACTACCCCTCCTGCTGTACCTGTCCTGATACCTTCCATCTGGACATGCGGTTATCTCATCGTTTCAGCCAGCGCCACTACCAGCTTTAGCGATTTGGATGCTAGCGGCTTCTTTATCCCGCTACTGCTTCCTCCCTTGGCATAACCCTGTAGCTTCCGCTTCTGAGGTATGTAATGCAGCAGGCTGCAGGGCTGCAGGACGGAACACAGATTCGCGCGAATTCATTGGGATATCTTGGGACTGGTAGCTTTCTGGGTATATCCTTGCGAAGACGTTCCATAAGCTGACTGATGACGAAAAAGTTCTCGGGCCGATCAGTACAGCAGAACATGGAAGTGTCTTTGATAGGTGGACACGTAGGTTTGAAGGTATTGAAACTACAGCGCTGGTATGCTGCCTTCATTCCACGATTGATGCCTGGCCGGCTTCGACTTCGAGGCCGAGGCTGCTCGAGCGCTCGTGCGCGTGCGTTATCAATAAAATTAATTGCAGCATTCGCATTGACTCCTATAACTGAATAATCCGTACGTCTCCGTTATAATTATAAGAGGACCTGATGTATATATCGAAACATCGATGCATCAAGAATCACAAGCTAATCCGCGAAATCGATATACATGTATATATATGCCAAGGATGTTGATCTAATGGCTTTCGATCTAAAGTGTCGATAGTGCAGTTCTCAGCTTACGCCATGTCTCTGCTGATGCCCTAAATTTCTTAATACTCGAAGGATTGTCACTGCTACGCTCTCTCATCTCGCAAATTGAAAGTCGGGAATCCAAAATCAATCCTCTGCGGCTGAACAAGCCGAGAACGCCAAGGCGATAGTCAACCGCAGTTGCAATTTGGTTTCAACGCACGATTTGCAGGCGGCGATAAATGCAATGGCATGCTGCAGCTGAGGCCTCCCAATTTGGGTACGCTTACCGGCCGATTGTGAAAGCAGCCAAGGTGGTTAATTAGGATCACGGTATCGTCTTATTGTCTCTGTCTTTTCGTGTCGCTTTCTCACAAGCGAATTTGCAATACGAGGATGGCTTATAAAATTGCTCTACTCAGTGAGCAAACGGACAAAGCAAGGCGCTTATTCATGACCGCGGAAACCTATTCGAGTGCCGTTGACAAGCCCCGGCGCAAGAAGCATATATGCATACTGATATCCGATAGTATCGGATGATGAGGTCAGCTTTTCGTAGTTGGGCTGTCGTATTATAAAAGCTATCAGGGTCCATGCGGTAATTATATAAGCCTACTAAACAATGTTATCAGGAATTTACTTATTTTATACATTTAAAACAATTTTTTATCTTGGATATATCGATAAGCTGTTATGATAGCCCTGAAAGGCTGACCCTATTGCAAACTTGGAAAATTGAAGAATTTCGAGTCCCTGGATCAATGCAGCTGGAGACCGTGCGCCTATCTTTAGGGCAAGTCCGAACATGCGACGACCAACCCCGGGGGTAGGTTTATCCGGTAGACACTTACTGCCACATCACAATGTCACGGTCAGCATCGTCATTGTTTAGACCACTCGCAGTACTGAAACCTGCGGCGTAAAGCAGGTGGATGTTCAAACTGACCTCCAATGACAGCTTACATCATATCAATCGGAACATGTTATCCTTCACACCCCGGCGAAGCCCAACGAATTTACCGCCTTCCATCTCCACAGAACTTGCCCCTCCACCGTCAATATTGCCCATAGACGCTCTGAGTGCTTCATCCTCTTCTGCCACCGTCCGCTTCTTTGACTTGGTAGCGATGGTATCAGTTCCTGTATTGTCTTCCTTTCCTTTGAAAGGAAATGTTGAGGGCTCTGACGAATCACCCTGCGCGGGAGACGCGGATGCGTGTTTTAAGCGAATGTAACATGGCGGATGCGTCGGTTGAAGATTTGAAAATGCGAATGCATATCGATAGAAGGCGGTGCAATGCTGCGCGTTGAGTGGTTTTAGCCTTCTGGCTGTCATGCTTACATTTGTATCTGGTGCCGGGCTCGGTGTAGACTAGATGGAGATTTGTGGCGGCGTCCAGGCCAGGTACGCTTCAGTAATACGGAGACAAGCTTCGGGAAGCCGAATAATGTTGTACACACTCTCAGAATTTTATGAGGTTAGCGGGAAATCACGATAACAAAATCAACGCAGAAGCATGACGTCATGATTGGGATGCTGTCTGAATACTTACTTAGTTTTGTACAGCCATATTATTGCATATGCGCTGACATAATCACTGAAGGGGAAGAGATCTGTAACAAGCTCTACAAAGATGAATTCAATGTTTCATATTGCGGTTTTGGTATTTAAGACCCCGTCAATCTCCAGAATATATTATTGTCAAGAGCTTAAGAGTATATCTATAGAGCTGCTATAGAGGATATACTGCGAAATTTTAAGCGTGCATATTCAGTTGTAACCGCCATGCTCTCCGTAGTACGCGTACGCGTACGACATGCAATTGACACCCTATGAGTCTTGTGTAACACGAGTAATACGAAACCGAGGTACTGCACTAGCTAGGTAAACAATGCAACTCGATCCTTTTCTCGCGGTATACTGCTTTATTGCGTGTGTACTTATGGCTCAAGTATGCGTAAATAACGTAATGGTATCAGGCTTGAGCCATGGGCTGAAACGCCTTATTCTATTATAGACTTATCGCATTTGGACCTATTCTAGCATTGATATAAAGTTAGCTAGGACTGAAACGAAATCCACTACGCGACACGGACCAAGGACGGCCGTAGACGCATATATAGCCTCAGTGGCCAGCAGTTGAGCCTGAAAGACTGATTTATATTAATTCATTTACTATTGTACTGCGCTCGTCGGCCAATATCGATCGACATCCCGGGCCAACATTAACCTTTTGTCCCTATATTGAGATGGGTCCTGCATTCTCGTTTTCTTAAAGTTCATACTTTTGCCATTTTCTTAGTCTGGATTTTCCGACAATTGCTCACTGATATCAAGCAAATCCGGAACAATTCCGTCCGAGTTCTGTGATACCTGGTATGCAAGTACGGGCATCATACAGGGGTCAACGGCGTGTTAACGGCTAAAGTCTCCGGGACGAGAAAATTCATTACCAGGTAACATTCACCGTGCAAGGGCTTGATTGGTTGGGTCGCCGGAGAATCGAAGGCTCGGAAACACCTTTGCCTGGGCTTTCAATGGATCTGCACACTATAGGGTGTGGCTTCCGCAATGGCCCACAATATCTGGGGTTAACTAGCGTTTCCCCACAGGCAGCTCGAAAAGCTTCACTTGGCAGCTTCGGCTCGAGTCTCGCTGATGACCCGGCGATTAGCGTTCTAGTCATGGTCACCTTTCGATGGAATTGGTATCTATTCGGGTCTAGAGCATGACGAAACTCGTTGTTAATACCTTCCCAGCAGAAAGTGACAGCCCTGGGCAATGCTATGTGACCATATAAATATTCCAATACTCCGCGATTTCACTGCTTGGAATTTCAGAGGATGTGGTTCCTTCTGATTTAACGCTTTTTAGAAAACTCGACATGAAACTCCACAGAGCAGTATCTATTCTAGCGGCCATCCAAGTAGTCGCGGCCGCGGCCCTACCTGCTATCTCAGAACGCGCTCCCAATCATGCTGCCTTCTGCAAGCCTGTCGGGCGGGTCTTCGAGATCGACGAGAAGGCCCAATATTTCATGGGAACGAACACGTATTGGATCGGCTTCCTGACGAACGATGACGACGTTGATCTTGTCATGAAACATTTAAAACAGGTTTGGCACTACTATACTAAGATCGCGCTGCGAAAGCAAGTTTTAACGCGACAGTTGTGGGTAATAGTCTAAGATGAAGGTGCTTCGTGTTTGGGGATTCAACGATGTGAATGAGATTCCGCCGCCTGGGACTGTTTACTATCAGGCATTGGTTCCGGGATCGGAGCCATATATCAATTTGGGACCCGACGGTCTTCAGCGACTCGACGTTGTTGTCGACAAGGCCGTTCACTATGGGATCAAACTAATCATCCCTCTCATCAATAACTGGGTATGTAGGAGCAACTCATATGAAAAGCTCGCCTTTACTACTTCGGGAGACTTTCGAGGGAAGCTCGGAGTTCTAGCTGGTTTTCGACTGCAGCTGATGTATGTGCGATAGGGTGACTACGGCGGGATCAACGCATACTCTAACTACTTCGGCACTAATGCCACGAATTGGTACACTTCAGATGCAGCCCAGGCTCAGTACCGCAAATATATCAAGACTGTCGTCCGCCGGTACAAGCACTCAAACGCTATCTTTGCCTGGGAGCTAGGGAATGAACCTCGTTGCCACGGTTGCTCAACGGACATTATCTTCAACTGGGCCAAGTCTACTAGCGAGTATATCAAATCACTAGATAGTAGACATATGGTCACACTTGGAGATGAAGGTTGGCTTGTTAGTGGCGGGGACGGAGCTTACCCATATCAGGGCGTCGAGGGCGTCGATTTTGAGAGGAATCTAAGTATCGAGACCTTGGACTTCGGGACCTTCCATCAGTGGCCTCATGCATGTGAGTAACATCATTGATCACGATTAGGGAGTATGAGCTAATGAGTCTTGATTCAGGGGGTATGCCGTACGAGTGGGGCTCTCAGTGGATTCTGGAGCACGATGCAATTGGCAAGAAGCTTGGGAAGCCGGTTGTGCTCGAGGAATACGGTAATATTTCGACGAATCACACAGCAACTAGACTCCCGTGGCTCGATACCGTTTATTATGATACTGGTGAGTGTTTCTTTCAAACTTGACTCTTCACGACATATTCTTCAGTGGACACGCATATCAATGCTGATATCAATGTAGAAATTGCTGGTGACATGTACTGGCAATACGCGGATTATATATCAACGGGCCCAACTCCAGATGATGGAAACGCGGTTTATTATGGAGCTCCCGATTATATCCCTCTGGTTATTGACCACGCAGCCGACATGGTCTCAAAGCCGGTTCCCTGATCATGATCTTGTTAAAATCAGACAATTCCGAGAAATGAATCAAGATTAAGATCTCAGCATAACATGGCAGACATGTACGACAACTCTACTGTATTGAGGACATAATGGGGCAGCAATCCTTTGCGCTTCTGCCTCTGGCAAGGATACTCACCGCGTATATGCCTAACTGCGAGGAGAGGTTATAATAAACTCTTATAAAACATATCACGCCATAGAACGCCTCACAGCGGCGAGGCGACATGGCGCCATAGTAAAAGCCTCGTAGGGGAAAGGCTCCATTATATTACATTACATTACAGCTTAGAGTTTTTATTTGATTTCCTTCTAGAACTTTTGTTATAGATAGTAACCGTAACTATGTATAAATCGCCTTTCGTCCAGCTTCTGTATTACAAGATAATTCATAAAGACAAATATAGATATCTTGCAGTCGGTGTCTGTATATAGAAGAGTCACAGATATATATACGCCCAACCGCGAGATCTCTGTGTCTAATACGAACAAAGCATTCACCTAGTAGTATACAGTATAGCTTGGCATTAGTGCTGCAGCAGAGCCCCTGAGTAGAAATAGTCGGGCAAAGACGATATTCCACCCGTCGACCTTTTGCATTTCTACATCTGGCAGCCATCCTACCTGTCTAGCAGGTCGGATTCCCGGTGCAGTATTGCAACGTGACTGGACCCTGTTGGAGCCCCTGCGTTGTTTATATTCTATCACACCCCAGCTGTGTAACGCGGCGACCCCCAACTCGACGGATCCGACTATTCAAGCCGTCTGAAATCTATTGGCCATGTTGGCGCGGACCCTCGCCCAATTTTCGGCAACAATCGGCACGTAGGTTGACCAAACCAATACTCGCCGACGCAGATCGACGCAGAGTTATCGGCTGGATATACCCGCAAGCAACGCCTTCAGCTTGGATGGGCTTGGTATCGAAGTGAGAGTCAGTCCCATGCTCCAGGTCTGTGGTCCTTCTTTTCTCCGAACCCAGTTGAAAAAAAAAAATTGTTTTCCAGGAAGCGAGAACGAGGTATAAAGATCTACGAAAACCCGCTGACTCGAGACTTGTGATTTGCCGACATGCCGGTGCCGACCCACCGGGGGCGCCTTATCCGGTGGCGGGACAACCGCCACATAGGTGTGCGCATCTGCATCTTCGCGCGGTCATGCTTTCAATTGGCCCAGCATCCGAGCCTGTATCTTTCAGGGAGGTTGGCTAAGCTTATAAGCGACTTGGATTCGGTCTAGGGACAGGAAGATGGCAACGGGCGATATCTCGTCGACAAATAATTCGCTTAAAAGACGGAACACGGGTTTGGAATGCATTAATGGGAGCACAAGGGCAGACCAGGCCCGGCCAGTAGCGTTGAGCTCAGTGCCACTTGTACTTGATGCCTTTGAAATGAGGTTTAAAATGGCGGTTGGATCTTGATACCCCAACTGTCCAAGTGGGCGCTGGGTTCGAATTTTTTGCCAGACAGTACATCTTTAGAAACAGTGATCTCAGTGTTCGAAAGCTGTGCCCGTTCACCCTGCGGCTTTTGACTCATGCTCACTCGAATATGAGAGGCACCAGCGATGGACTTGAGAAAATCACAGGAACGACGGTAGTATTCCAGGACGACCAAGCGGAGGTCGTTCTGCACCCACCCCCTACAGACAGTCCAAATGATCCGTTGAACTGGAGCTGGAAAAGAAGGTACTGGAGCGCGCTGCTTGTGTGCTTCTACACCGGACTTACTGCCGCAACTGCGAATAATGCGGGCTGCGCCTCTGATGGCGCCCGCGCTGAACTGGTAGGGTCATGCCTCTGATTCTTGGCACAGTACGATTTAGTCGTTCGCATAGAGATCGAAGCTGTTGAAGCAGAGTATGCTGATATTTGGCTGATGCTCCGCCACTGCGGTACAGGGGATTCCGTACGAAGTCTTCAATGACTCTGCCGGCGTTCTCTTCGCTGGGATCGGGTATTTTGCACCTTTTATCGCCCCGCTGGCGACCCTCTACGGAAGGCGGATAGGGTACCTTGTCTCCATGATCCTAGGCCTTATAGGATCGATCTGGTTTGCGCTCAGTATGACTGTCGGTGATACGATCGGAAACCAACTGTTTATTGGAATGTCAGAATCAGCTTCTCAGACGAATGTCCAGCTGTCACTGATCGATATATTCTACTCCCACCGCCTCGGAACCGCACTTTCCATTTACGTTCTGGCAACTTCAATTGGAACATTCCTCGGACCGCTGATTGGCGGGTATGTCGCGGGAGGGCCGCTGGGCTGGAGATGGGTCGCCTGGCTAGGCACTATCTTTTACGCGGTCTCTCTTGTCGTCTTCTACTTTGGGTTGGAGGAAACCTATTTTGACCGTGAGGGATACTTACGCTTGTGGAACTCGTGGAACCATGCGGTTGACACTCCTGGTGTCCCTGTAAACGTTGAGAGATCCGCGGATATTGGCATTAAAGGTGAAAAAACCGCCAGTAAGGTTGCTGAAAGGCCTGTTACGAGAACCCCCACGGGTGACATTTACCCGGAAAGGGTCACCACCCCGAACTGGAATTTTGGATCAGGACAGCTCATTCACGATGGCAAGGACCCGACGGCCCCGAAGAGCTACCGGGAACGCATTGCTCTGATTACACCAGCGAGCAACCTGAAAGGATGGGGAACAAAGCAATACTTTACACTCCTCATCCAAAGTTTCCGCGTGTTCACTTTCCCGGCTGTCATTTTCTCCGGCTTGCAGTGGGGCGCTCAAGACGCCTGGCTTACCTTCTACCTGACAACGGAAGACGAACTCTGGTCCAATGAGCCCTGGAACTATAGCAACTACGGCGTGGCTCTGATGAACATCCCATGTCTTATCGGCGCGATCATCGGGTGTCTATACTCCGGTCCACTCAGTGACAAGTTCGTCTTGTGGATGGCAAAGAGGAATAAAGGCATCAAGGAGGCAGAGTTCCGTCTATATCTAGGTCTCATCAACTTGATCGTTTCACCAGCTGGGCTTTTGATCTTTGGTATCGGCAGTGCCCGTGGCTGGGCCTGGCAGCGGCCATATATTGGTCTGGGTCTCATCGGCTTTGGGTGGGGCTGCGCCGGAGACATCGCCATGTCATATCTAGTCGATTGCTATCCCGAGATGGTTATCGAGGGTATGGTTGGCGTAGCTATAATTAACAATTCTTTGGGCATGATCTTTACGTTCGTATGCAACGACTTTATCGACGCGGCGGGCACAGAGAACACCTACATTATCATCGGCGTTCTACAGTTCTTCTGCGTTGTATTGAGCATTCCACTAATCATTTGGGGCAAGGCAATTCGGAAGTGGACGACACCAAGTTATCGACGCTTCGTAAAGATTCGAGATGGTTTGAACCAAAACCCGGCCACATTGGCACGATCGATTAGAGCCACACTTTATGTAGTAGCGGCCCCAACACGCTTAAGCACTTTTTTGTCATAATTTTTGCGAGATCTCCAACTGCTTAGCTATAGCTATATACCTATGTACTTATTTAATATCAAAAGAGTTGACGACCAGCTCATATATTTTATCCAACACAAGCTTCTCACAAGAAATATGTATACTCACGTCTACTACATTAGCGCTCGAATCGTAGTGCCCTTGAATTTTTCCTGGGGTTCACGTCATGACGTCAAAGTCGACAAATAAGTCGACAAGTAAGTCGACAAGTAATATTCTCATAACGCAACATCACTAGTATTTATGTGCCAGATACACCTGGCTTCGAGATCTGAACACAAAGAGCGCAAAGCCCTTCAAGGCTTGTAGAATTGCCCGTATAAGAGCCCTCGATTTCCAGATCCAGACTGTCAGCCAGAGTCATTTATTCTTTCTACGAAACATCAAACACAAAATTCGTTCTATCGACTTCTCGCCCCCGGAATCATCATTATGGATTCATACTATTCTCAGCCTAAGGCCTACCTCGACTCGGTACCTCACGAAATTATTGTGAGTGTCCTGGAGCAGTGTGATACGACTGAGGATGCCCTCGCGCTCTGCAGCACCTCGAAAAAATACAAGTCGATCTGGGATCTGTATAGAGCTTCTATAGCTACATCTCATGCGCGAAGACATGTGCCTGCTTTTGAAGATGCCCTTATCACTGTGAGTGGAGCTTGTGCATGCTATATTGCTATTAACTTGAGATATGGCCGGTCTGGAAGATTTGTGAGTCGACTGTGAAATGCTGACTGAGACGCCGGACAGATCCGAGCCACCGCGATTGCGCGAGAAAATCTGGAGATAATGGTCAACGGCAATACCAACGCGAACTCCGCCCGGACACCGCGAGAAATCATTCCATCACATCTATCTTATAAATGTGCAAAACCAACATTTGATGAGATAAGGAAAGTGAATGATTTGTACCGCTTCGTCGACGGGATAATTCAGCTCGCCAAAAAGGGGAACCCAAAAAACCCTGATCCGCAATACGAGCTGAAATGGGTCTTCGCACTGGATGTCGGTCAACCTCACAGATACCTGCTGAAGAAGCTCGACGAAGTGTCGCCAAGCCCAGTTGACGTTCAAGCATTCCGACAGCGAGTGTTCTCGAGTTTTTACCGGGTCTTCCTCGCCGGTGCAATGCTGTCATCGGGATACCTACGCCCGTTTCTGCAAGCGGGCTCGCCTCTTCACTACAAGAGCAAAAGAAGTATGTTTCAAGCCTCATTTTCGAATATATGATATTAGAATTAACATTTCGTTCGATTGCAGCAGCAGCGAAGCTGCCTCTGGAAAGTGACGAAGTCGAGCATCTCAAAGGCTTTGAACTCTACAACATCCCACCTCGCAAACACCGGGTTGGCGGCGTTAAGGAATTCGATACCTTAGCCGAATATATCGTGGAGAAGGAGCACGAGAGTTACCATCCCGATTGTGCAGAGTTGCAGCGTCTCTCGGACGAGCATCGTGGGATGTTTGTGGAACAAGCTAAGAATGCACTCGTCATAAAAGCACTGATGATGTTCCAGACGGCCTTCAAAATCGTCAGGCAACTAGTCATCGACCGCCCCGACCTCGGTACCCCCTGCGGGCGCGGCTTGTGTACGAAAAACTTCAAGCGACGAATGGGGAGATACCGTCCAGGCAAACACGGCGCGTTGGAGCTCTTCCCCTTCGGCTCCTACCAGCCACAGGTCTTCAGCTTGATGCCAGCTCGTCAGCCGCGAACGTTAGTAAAGTGGCCAATTGTTAAGTCTGCCTTGATCAAAGATGGGCGATGAAGTAAAAGAATGGCGTATTATTCCTGTCGCGTGGTTTGCTAAAAAGACCTCAGTCGAGGACCACGCGCTAGGATCTTGCTACGCAGACCTATACACCGCTGCCATCGTTGATACTGACTTCATCAAGTACGCCATGAAGACCTACTGTGATGTCGCGACCGAACGGGGGGATTGGCTCGACATATTAATGTCGATTCGTGCAGAATATATCAGACATGGATTTGGGTTCTACAACGGTATATCGTACGAATCTATGAAGTACTGGTTGCCTCCGCCATTCCCGCTTCTGGTCGTATATATGGACGAAGACCGCTGGATTGTTTCGTAAACCAAACGGTGACTGCCAAGTAAGGCACAGCAGTCTGGCTTGCGAGACAAGCAGCGGGAGCTGAGACAAAGGTGGCCATCACATTGGGCCACATGCATAACACTGTTGTTTGGACCAGCTTGCAAATGCCTAGACTTTTTCATGGAGCATTGTTCACATCTTTTGGGAGTATTTTTTTACGGCCCTTCCAGCGCTGCTAGTTTACGAGACAACCCTGTACTTTATAAGCGAGATCGTTTTGTAATTTATTGTTTTTAATTGGGATACCGGAAGGCGTCTGGCTTGCGAGACAATGAGATACCCTTCATTTTTTGAAAGAGCAAAGATGAAATATATGATTGCATCAGAAAGCGTGAGCGACGACAAGATGTGCATCCTGATGAATATAGTATTTAGAGTTGACGACAACAGTGATTGGTCTCGCAAGCCAAACCCACAAAGTTCTACTGTGAAAGGGTCTACTTTATGAGACCAGCAGTGATCAAGTCTAGCGAAGAGTCTGCGTCCGGTCTCGAACCATGAACCTGGATATATGATATATCCGACGGAAGCGAAGTTGCGACCAAATTTGCCATTTGCGGTTCATTTGGTAAATCTATAGCCCGGAGTTGGGTGAAGATCGTCTGTATATAACCGGCCGACAGTGCGCTTTCCTGAGAAAGCTTTCAGATATGAATTGAAATTTAGTTTAAGTTTGATGCATGCATGTCTCAATGCGCTTCGCGAATTCGATAGCGGTGTGACGAGAATTAAGGTTATAAAACTTAGTTCTTTGGTAGCTGGCTCAGATCGGTAGATCTATACCGAATAGCAGAAGCCTAATTGGTCGAGGCTGCAAACTTAGTTATCGTTTCCGAATCCTTGCACGTTCTGTATAAGCATCACCAAAATACACCAAAACACAATATATATGGGTCTGACATGCGAGGCCTGCCGTAGTTTTCTTTCGCGAGCCAGACTGCCGCATTTTACCCGGGCCCGGCGGAACAAGGATTAAATATTAAAATTATACAACTATAGTAATAAAAAAAGAGATCTATATAAGTCAAAAGCTTTTGTTTACCCCCCTGATTATCCCGCGAAGTCAGCCCGCTGCCCTGCGCCCTGGTGAACACAATCCAGTCGGTATTAATTTACGGTGACATAATTCGTGCAGTTCGGAGCCCGCGTGTCGCCGAGGAAGCGGAACCCGTAATTCCCACCAGTAGGATCATACATGATATCGAAGCAATTCAAAAAGTGCCGTCCAGTATTCATGAATCCCAACATGGGACTCCCCTGGAAGTCCGTCGGCTGCATCGGATTCCACGACTTTCCCCTCTCGTCAATCTCGTACCGTACGGTGTACGTATCCACACCGCCGGGCACGGACAAGTGTACTGTGCTATTCGAGTGCCAGGCCGGCATGCTCTGGAAGAACGACTCGGGGATTCCTGTATCGACTAGGACGGTCCCGTTCTGCTGGTCCGCCTGGTCGATTTGGTATTGCATCGCAGGCGTGGACCAGTCGCGTTGACCGCCGGCGACGCTCTGCTGCTTGAGAGTTACGAATTTGAAGTCTTGCGTGTTCTGCGTGGTCAGGCCGAGGTAGATACCGTCGGTGGTGATGACGTAGCCTGGGCAGTAGGATTGGCTGGACGAGGTGATGGGTTGGCCGTTGAGGGTGGCGACGTCGAGGAAGGCGTTGTCGATTTGCGGCTCGCCGCGGCCGAAGCCGATGCCCATGTATGCGACTGGTGGTGGCGGCGCGGGTCGACGCGGGGAGAGGAGATTTGCGCGTTTGAATTTGACGCTGGAGGTGCAGCCGCCGGAGCATTCGCAGTTTCGGGCGACTTTGTCAGTCGGACAACGGTGTCCATCGGTGGTAGAGTTGAAGGTGGGGCAACAGACTTCGCGGTCTTTGATGATGGCCTGGGTGCGCATGTAGAATGGGCCGAATGTCATATCGATCCATTCTTCGTAGCCTTCCTCGAGCCAGTGGCTGCTGCTGTAGAAGACGCTGGTGGGGTTTTGGCGGGTGAAGTTGTTGTTCGGGAAGAGGGCCATGGAGGCGACAAGGCTGGTCGAGCCGGTGTCAACGGTCGCGACGACTTCGACGCCCGCGAGCGTGATGTTCACGGTTGGTGGATTGACCCAGTTGTTGGTGGGGTAGGTCCAGGGAGAGAAGTAGCTGTCCCTGCATGGTTTAGTGTCCCATATGTAGGAGGTTTCCGTGGCGGTGGGGCAGTCGGCCGGGTCAATGCGGGTTATCTGGCGCTTGACGGTGTTCGCGCGAACGGGAGTAGCTTGGAGGTCTGCAGCGGTGGCGCTGACGAGAGCAGCGGAGCTGCTTAACTTGATGATATTGATCATGTTGGTAAGAGTGGTCAAAAAGTATACTGCTGAGATACGTTAAAGAGAAACGAGTGTGGTGCCATTTGGATATGTAAGTTGCATGGGTATTCGAATTCACCGATAATCTGTTCTTGTCGACGTGTCCGTGTTGACGAAATTATATACACATATGAGGCTCGATAGAGTTCGAAACTGGCGTTCCCGTTTACGACCGATTGACTCTGGCTGTGGTTCGAGGCCCTGTCCACGCCGGAATCAAGCTCTTGCGGCGAAAGACGCAATAAACTCTTGAGACCTCAAACTCAGTGAATCCTACATAGGGGTGGCAAGGAAGGGGTTTAGTTCAAGAGGCGTACTAGTACACGGTATGCGTTTAACGGCTGGAAGTGTGGCTGCGTTGCGGGCGTTGGATTGTGTGCGTTGTGGCCCTACGAGGCTTGGTGGGCGGCTGTTTTTGACGGCGGCGGGTAGGTATCGGCGTCAGGTGACACGGGCTCCAGCTGCCTCTGCTCGGCTGCCGCTGCTAACATTGTCGGTGAGCAGCGGCGATGCTGTCATCAACTGCCGCCACGGCGCCGTTCGCTGATTCAACCTGCTGCTTTCGTCATCGGTCCGGTCATCTGTCTTGGTGTTGGCGACACGACTACAATTGCAACCCTGGTTCGAGTTTTGGTTTGGCACCGTCGCGTCGTATCACGGCATCCCAGAGTTTATCTTGTGTTGGACCCTGGCGTCGGGAAACATCAAAGAGGAATCCGCGTGTCCGGGGCATGACCCATGGCGAAGGTTTCTGTGGTCTGACACAACCCGACAGCTATAAAAAGTATCACCACTAACGAGAGACAACTGCTAGGGTACGATGATCTAGAGCTTGCCAAAAGCTACATAAGAAGTAGCTCATCATCCCGAAAGCCGTTCGTCCCTTCCTTTGCAGGTGTCTGAGTTGAAAGGACAATGTAACCTCGTTCTGCACAGCAGCGCCCAGCGGCCAACAGCAATACATGTATATCGCTGGAATGTGACCGACAGGACAAAGTCACCCCACACCAGCCGCCCTTTCACTGACCAAGAATCGGTCGCTCGGCATATCTGGCAGGATTAGTCACCAAGGTGTGCAAAATATTCCCGCCTGTGAGCCTAACGAGGGCGCGCCGACAGGAATGTGACGGTCGTCTAAGTATAGGCAACCGACGAGGACAAATGTTAACCAGCAGGACCCTGCATGATAGCGCCATCCAGATCCCGACGAGAGCTGCAATACTACCCAAAGTGGTTGCGGCGTGACACGACTCAAGCACGCCAGAGCTCGAGAGAGCGTCCATGGGCAGCTGCTCTCCCCACTTCACCCACCGGAATGAGCAGGACGGCACGGCACCAACGATGAGTTTTGCGAAATAATGTGACGATGATGCTTTTGATCATGGTGGGGCAGCAGTTGAACCCGGCTCTGAATCCCAAGCTGGGGAGCGAGTGACAAGACTACGGTTTGAACGCCCAGATATGGGCAGATGGGACCCTCGTCTCCAGGGAGGGAGAAATCTGTCAGGATACGTACGAGTCTGGCAGTTGTCGGCATCGGGGTCGCCAGCGACGGCGGTGAGCCAGTCGAAGTGAGAGTGAGTGTATATAAGGTGACGCTGGGACGGGTGGTATCACAATCTTCAGCTCACTCCTCATCATCAAGCTCCCAAACTAACTCTGCAGATATCTGCTTCTGACTCGTTTGAGCGCGCATTTGCTGCTCCCTTGCATCTCGCACTCGCTGTTAACCCGGTCGCTCGCTCTCTGACCTTTCCGCCTTGAGCGGTATATTTGAGCCGGCACCTCAGCCTCCCTGTTTATTGGTACCGCAGAGTATCAAAGAACTGTGGTTCTAGCCTTGCGGGCTTAGTCTCAGCTGCACTCAAAAAGGAAGGTTGTTGGATCAAACGTCCTTTTCGGGCCGCCGTTCAGCCACTCGCTTTTCGCGCAACGCTTTCCGCCGTGCCCTGCGATCAGCCTAACACAGCTCGACGATATCGAAAATAGTCCTGTTGGAATCCCGCCATAACACAGCGTGTCGACAGCAATAATTAGAATAGAAAAGCAGCGAATCAAAGAATAACCTGCTTCGCCGTTTCTTCTTCTTCTTCTGCCATCCAATCGTCTCATCAATCCTTCAACTCTTCGTTCAACTGCCCCAGTCAGTCGCTAGGCCATTCTTTTTCAGAAACCTATAATATTCGCCTACTCGTGCTACCTGCATATCAAGATGCTTACCAGAAGTTTGTTCCTGGCCGCTGCTGCGGGCTTCATTCCGGCAGCTCTCGGACAGACCAAGTCCGATTGCAACCCGATGGCCAACCCACCATGTGAGTGCATACACACTCCGTACATACAGCATGCATGCGTTCGCCCCCGCAAAAATTATGCTTCGCTTCCGTCACTGCATATGCGTACTACCCAATTGCCAGCATGAACCCGGCTAACGGAACTGTGCTACACCAGGTTACAGAGATGAACCGGCGCTCGGAACTACCTATACCTACAACTATGCATCGAGCAAAGCTGCTTCTCCCGAATTCGATGTCCTCAATCGCGGCGAGAGAATCTCCTACCAAGATGACGGTTGCCACATGAGAGTCCAAGGTTCTTATGATTCGCCGACCTTCCGCTCGAAATTTTTCATATTCTGGGGCAAAGTCGAAGTTGTGATGAAGATTGCTCCTGGGGCTGGTGTAGTCAGCTCCTTCTACATGCAAAGCGATACCCTGGACGAAATCGACCTTGTGAGTTCATTTAGCGTCCGCACGATACTATAGTAACAGATCTGTTGATATACTGATCATTTATCTTTTCGAACACTGCAGGAGTGGCTTGGAGGTCAACCGAACAATCTCCAAACCAACTTCTTCTCCAAGGGCAGACAGGATGTCTACACCAACGGCGGAAACCATAATGTAAACGATGCTGTCGGCGCTTTCCATACCTACACCATCGATTGGACCACGGACCGAATCATCTGGTCGATTGATGGCGCTGCCGTCCGCACTCTGACGCGTGCTTCTGCTGGCGACTTTTATCCCCAGACCCCCATGCAAATCAAATTCGGCCCATGGCCAGCTGGTGACCCCGGCTCTGGTTCCCCCAAAGGAACCGTCGATTGGGCTGGTGGTCCCATCAACTTTAGCCAGGGTCCCTTCGATATGGTCATTCAGTCGATCTCAATCACGGATTACTCCACCGGCGCCGTCAGCTATAGGCATACGAACCCCAGCGGCAATTCTGATGCGATCCGGATTAACGGCGGAAGCGGCGCATCCACACCCGCAGGACAATCGTCGACTACCACTGCTACAACAACGAGCACTTCGGCTACCACTAGCACCTCCCTTACGATAAGCACCTCTGTTACTACGAGCACTTCTGGCGCTGGCTCGGCCACTGGTACTGGATCTGTCGTACTATCTACTTCAAGTGAGTTTACTTCTTCCCCGGGTGCGCCATCTACGGAGTCCTCCCCCTCCTACCAGGTCCCTACCTCGAGTTCCGTCTCGATTGGATCCTCCTCCCAGGTAACCAGCTCGGGCACGAGCTCCGCGGAATCAACTTCCTCCCAGGTGACCAGCTCGAGCTCGGCCGCTGCCGCGTCTTCTACCCAGGAATCTGGTGCTGGTGCTGGTGCTGGTGCTACTCCCCCTTCTTCTTCTGGTCCTAGGCTTACATCTACCTCTATAGCTGCGGCTTCCACTGGTACTGCTGCTGGTACTGGTGGCGCTGGTACTGGTGGCGCTGGTACTGGTGGCGCCGGTGCTGGTGGCGCCGGTGCTGGTACATCGACCGGTACAGGTGCTTCTTCGGCTTCCTCCTCGGCAGCGGCAGGCGGAACCACCTCGGCTGTTGGCGGTGGTGCCGGCGGTGCAGCCGGAACTACGATCACACCCTCGCCTACTCCATCCACCTTTGTTGTCGTCAGCGGCAACGCTACTTCCACGGTCCAGACGACATTTCAGCCTCCTGTTGTTACGGGTGAACCTACCAGCGGCGCGGCCATGCGGATTGCTTCGCCTCTCCTTCTTGCTGTTGCGGCGCTATTCGCTCTCTTGTAGCTGGATTCGACCATACGCTTCTTTTACGTCTCATAGTCACTCGTGCATATTGTGAGGTGTTTTTTTAACCGGTGCGATTAATCGGATCGCCATCGTGCACCACTTGGGATTCCGCCTTTCCTTAATATCTCCCTACCCTCCTTCTTTCCTACACATCTACATCACCACCGTTTCCAGAATGCGGTCCCTCCTTGGCGATTGTTTCTTCCATACCCTACATGGCATTGCGTCACATAACATTACTACTAGCATAGCATTAGCGATCGGATCACAGGTGTTTCACGGGAGTATCTGCTTCGATGTCATGATAACTTCTCTTTTTCTTTTTATTGTTTCTTTTGTTTTACGTTGCCTTTTGAACGATTATTGCATGGGACATGGACATTCCTTTTTTACTTTTCTACTTCCATCGGCCTCTTCGAGTACGGATTGGGTCATGGTAGAGTCTTCTGTCCACTACCTTAGTGTTTGATGTTTGGTTTTTTGAGTGCTAATGTACGATGATTGAGTTTTGCATGAGGATGATGTAGGCAGTTTGCATATATACATAAATACATGTACAGAGTCTCCATGTATTGGCTTGTTGGCTGGTACCTTGTAGATGCTATATTATATCAGGAATACAAAGATATCTTATTGTTCATTTTCAGTATTTGTGCTCTTCAGCCTTTTAGCTTCCCAGCTGCTAGACCGATGTCGTCTCTCTGAGCCGGAGCAGTCTGCTGAACCTCATGAACTCGCTGTATCTGAACAGCTTAACCAATAGCTAAGAATGTCTTGTAGCGGTATACCGGTATGGCAGTTATAGCTGTACTTCCATATAGACCAGGGTATACACTCACATTGGGATCTGTAGTTACCCTGTACCTGGTTTGACGTCATGAGACTTGGTTACCGATTGATTCATGGGCTTGGAGCAGGCTACACCCAAGTCGAGGTGATAATACGTAGGCATATATGGACACCTTGCTAAAATCCCACGTGGCTTGCGATACCAATGCATGGTCTGCGCTAGTCTCGAGGCCAGACTTGCCTCCAGACACATAGCGGTCGAACAGCTGATTCAAGCTAGAACAGACTTGTATATTCGATATCGCGATATATATGCAGATTTCCAGGACAATCAATTTCAAGGTAGTCAACGTTTAAGTTATACATGTCAGAAGTCCACATTAAAACCACAGGTCGGTAACGCGTTAACGTCATGATCACGAACCCATATATAAAAATGCAAGCGCCAGAAATTCAACACGAAAGTTCAACCTGCGCCTCAAAATAAAGCTAACCAAGCAATTCATACACCGATATACCAGATACAACCATCCATCTATCGCGTCCCATTCTCACCATCCGACGCTGTCTCCTTCCTCTCTGCCTCCCTCGCCGCCAACGCAGCTTTACTGCCACCTCGCGCATAATACACCCCGGCAGACGCCAGCCACGTCCCACCCATGATTCCCGCGACAACAGCGTACGCGACTTTCCCACCGCTTGTATTATTCGCCAACTGCAGCCCCAGTCCGCCGTTGATGATCCCCAATATCATCAGCGCGCGGCCCCAGTAAGTGTGAATGTACGCCAGAATGGTCCGCTTGCCCTTCACCTTGAACAGCCAATGGTGGATCAGTCCGACGATAGGCTGGAAGAACAGGCCGCCCATGACGATCATGCCGATTACGGGGTGCTTGTTCTTCAACAGGGCAAAGTCCTCGGCGAGCATGACGCCGTAGGAGAGGCCTGCGATTGCGAGGATGAACGCGATGAACTGGACGGCCATGTGGATGTGGACTTTGTGCGGCGATGGCAGCAGGCGGAGGATGATGGCGCCGAGCGGGAAGAGGACGGCAAAGGCGAGGCCCATTAAGATGCCGTGGATCTTCAACATGCGTGCCGTGTCGGTGACGACGATTGAGACGGCGCCGGACGATTCAGAGTCCGAGCCGGAGTCGTAGTTGCCGGCCGCGGTGTCAGAGGGAGAGGACGGCGCGCCGGACGGGTTGGAGGTCGGATTGGAGCCGGTGCCTGTACGTGCGGACGAAGGAGACGGGGCAGCAGCCACGAACGGGTTGGCCGAGTTGCCGCCCGTCGCTTGCGTGAGGTCGAAGACGAAGAGGCCGTTGTTATCATGCTGCGAGATTTCCGCCGATGTGCTCGTCGAGTCGAGCGGGTCGCCATCTTTGACGGCGAACAGCCATGTGGACCTGGAGTCCGTAGCCCGGACATTCGCCATCTGCAGGCAATTATCGCAGCGCACATTCGCCACCATTTGTCCGTTGACGATGCCGCTGCCGGCCAGCAGCGTCACTCTCGCATCGCTATTGAACTGCGGCTCGATATGTCCTGTGCCTAGACGCGGGGAGACGGTAACATTACCCTTGCCATCTGCGTAGACGACGTAGATGTGCGCGCCAGCCATCCTCTGGCCTTGTCCGAGCGCGATCCATTGCTTGGATGACGGCCCAGTGATCTGGAAGAAGATGGGACCGGAGCCCGAGTTGGCTGTCGAGGCGGGAACGTTGACGCGGTAGGTGATCGAGCTGTCGGAGGGGGGTACGAAGCGCGCGAATTGGGCGGTCGACACGCGCGCAAGGGTCGCTGTGGGAGGCAAATTTGTCAGTACTGAGAGGGTGCATTTAGTTTGATATGATATCGAAAGGCAGCCACGAACCGAGCAGTAAAGTAGAAGTCGTCAGCCGCATGGTTGTTGTCGTGAACGTGATAATGATCGTGAAGTGAAATTCCACCAATCTCAAGCCAGGAATAACAAATGTGCGAATGGAATTCTGGCCAAAGCAAGCAAAGCAATGGAAAGAGACTTCGAAAAATCAATCAACCGAAAAGCAAGCCCCTTCTTGGCTGGCTGGCTGAAAGCAAAATGGTAGTGTAATATAGGTAGCGCTGTGACACGGCCGACGCAAACACACACGGCGACCCGACGTCGAGGTTAGCCTTCCCGAGCAAAGACAACTTGAGCCAGCAACGTTCGCGTTCACAACCCTTCCAGAACGACGTTGAAAGCCTGCGCTCGCAAGAAAAAGGCCGGGCGCCAGCCGCGATATATATATATTATGCGGGAAGGGCAGCAGATAACCCGGTAGGTAAGCGGGCACGGATTTCAATACTCAAACGGTCCTCGCAGCGCTCCCCTGTCTCGATTCGATGTGTAATAACTCAATAGTACGGGAACAAGCCTTCGATTCGTACGGAAGCGTTTGATTCGTTTCCGGGGGGCCGGACGCACTTAATACGCTCGAGTTCGCTCGCTCGTTCGCGTGGGTAAGCGCAAGGTATGTAACATGTATCATATTTATAGGCCTCCGAATGCAACGGGCTTACATACAGATGGACGGCAAGCATGCTGTGCCCGCCGTGGATACGTACGCGTCTGAGCAGGAACAGGAAAAGGAAGAAGCATAACTTGATTAACTTACTTCAGACAAACTTTTGTGTCTCTGCCCGGGATAGGAATCATTGCCCAGCCCGCCAACAAAGGCTAATTTCAATCATGATATCAGCGGCCGCCGTTGCGATATGATACGATAGGATTCAGGCATATCGCATGCCTTGTTTTTGGCTTGCCATAGTAACTGCGTCTACGATGCCTACTCCCTCGATCGATCGCGGGCATCACGAACTATAACGGTCTTGTCTCTCCATCTGGTTCTGCGAACGGTCCTGTCGGTGATCGTGAGTGAATGGAGACGCTTACAGACGTCCAGCCGCACCGATTCGGCAGGATCAACATCTCCATGCACGCGTGGCTCTTGGGTCGAAGCTCTGTGCCGCGAGACAATGAGATAACCTGCACAGGTGTCGACTGACGGGTCATGGCCAAAGGGGGCGCAGCCCGTGCATCGTGCACAAATGTCGGTCGAAACTGGCCAGCCGCCAATTCTTGCCCATCCTACTGGTGCTGGGCATCCTCGGCGCGGCCTGGCAGGATTGCCGCGACCAGCTCACGGGCGGTATCAGTTGGACGGCGACGTTCCAGTAACTTTATATTGACAGGGTCAATCGGTCTTTCTGCTCTGTGCGTGCGCGTGAATTGGTGAGATAGCTATCGACGGCATTCAAAAGAAGGGCAGCATTCACCAAACACAGCAAAGTAATGCGCACGGTCGACACAGGATCGCGGATGAAGTAATCGTGATATCGACACAGCCAATGCAATCTGCTGACGAGAAATCGACTATCATCGTCCCTGCGGTCCAGGCATCCGTTCAAACTCCAATGCCTCAGGCCATCATTCGCCTGCATAATCAAGGTACCCAGCGGCCGATCTCCCCACCATCCCGGCCGTCCACTGTCGGGAATTTTCACAAGCTTACAACCCCAATTGACAAGATACGAGACGGATAACTCCTTGCACTAACATCTGTTTGGACACGCTGGCCGCGTAAGATGCACCCATTTCCTGTACCAAGAGGCTGTGGCATCCTGACAAACCGCTGACTGAGCAGCCGCCCCTCCGGCCAACCGCAGCAGGACGGTTTGTCATCTCCCAGATCCGTGGCTGGCCAAGATCTCGCCGAGACCCCTGCTCGCCCGCCCTTTTTAAGCTCTCGCGAATGCAGGCTGCTGACCGGTGATCCGCAGCCAAATTACGCTGGCCAGTAAGGCTACGTCACACAAACCCTCCGCGCAGCTAACAATCTGGGAACTGTCTTCCTGATTGAGTTGAAAATGATTACTAGCCATGCAACAGAGAAACTCTCTTCGAATTGCCTAATTCGGCCGTCACTGCGACCATCTAGCCATCTTGCTGGCCTCACCATTCCATCGTAATTCGCAATTTCGTGCCGTCTCGCAAAGGTATACTAGCTGACAGATATATACCAAGTGCTTACTAACTCTCGGTAACGAGCCGAAGTTCCGAGCGCCCTGCAACTGTACCCGCGCTTACTTCGTATACACAGCCCGTAACTGTGCGTGCTTTGCATGGCTATGTTTGTTGGCTTGTCTGTTCGGGGTATATAAATATTTGGGTGTTACTCTGTTACTTTATGATATTGGGAAGATGATGATAAGCCTCGAGATATCGAGGGCAGGCAAAACCCACATATTTACCCAGCCACCAAGCACATCTAATCATATATAAAAATACAAGCATCGATGAACTAAATATTGATAAATGCCCCTAAAGTAATTGAGGAGAGGGGAGAGGGCCGGAGCTGCTTTTATATACTTAAGTATATATAAAACTGAATTAAGATGAGAAGGCTATCAATATATCTATTACCAATGTAGAATAGCAGGGCCCTAGGGGCTACGAACATAGCAGAACATTGCGCCCCAGACAAAGTCCAACAGTATTCAATGGCGTTAACCCGATTTTTTTTTATTTTCGGCCCGCCAAATGGGTAGTAAGCATCAAGGTGACAACGGAGCATTATAATATTATCTACGATAACATCTTTCATCACTTCTCCCGGCAAGTCTACATGTATAGCATGACTAAAAGAACGTTCATCTGTTATCCATTAACTCTCTAGATCAACCTCTTATTATGTTTCCCACCCAACGGAGACTTCCAAACAGAATGGGTGTAGACGGAGGGCTCGAGAGTAATCATCTTTCTCTTGAACTTCTAGCTGTCTGAATCCCCGGCCCTCGCCCCATCCAATCCCGACCACTGTCACTGACTTCATGTAACTGTCCACCATCTAAGGTAAACATTTGCTACCGTTGGTTCAATCTTTGATAATTTATCGTCCCTTTGATGGCTCAAGCGCTGGAGCTCCAGGCATAGGTCCGTACCCAGGTGCAGGAGGATATCCCCAACCACCCCAGCCCGGGCCCGGGCCCGGATAGGGTGGGCTCTGTCCCTCGACTCTTGGGGCCTGCCCGAAACTGCCAGGAGGCGGCATTTGGCCGTATCCAGGGTAGTACATCGGATTCGGATTCATGTAGCCACCAGGCGGCATGCCGTATGCCGGACCTTGAGAATTCTCCACTGGAGCGTCTTGCTGCCGATACTGCTGCTGCGGCGAAGTCGCCTTGGAGATAGGCGGCAAGGGCGAGGGAGACTTGGGCTCTTTCTTGACCTCGCCTTTATCATCCTCTGCAGTCTCGTCCACGCTCTCCCATCCCTTCTCCTTCTCCTTCCCTTTTCTCGGACCTCTCCTCCCCAGAAGCCGTCCCTCCGATACCTTCCGTTTCTTTCCTTCCCTCGCTCGAATGCGCAAGGCCTTAGCCCTGCTCTCGGCATCGTGGTCGTACACATCGTCGAGATATTGGATGAACTCTAGATATGCCTTGCCAACAACTCTAAGTTGGTCTAACGTAAGCTCGACTTTTGCATGCTTGTCAATGATCTTCTTGTGATCGCCTCCCTGAGCGTCGAACTCAGCCAGTGCCAACGCCGTCTGACAAGCGTTTCGGATCTGTCGGCCGTTCCACCTCGTCTTTTCGTTCTTCTCGAAGTATACCTTGGCGTAATCCAATATTTCTTGCTCTTTGATGTCGATTTCGCGTTTCTTCTTTGCGAAGCGCTTGCGAATCAGCTTAATGTTCAGTCGGAAAACCGCAAGCGTTGACTCGAGATCTAGTTGTGGGTAGTGCAGGCTGATGTGAATTCGGGAAGCAAACGCTTCATCAAAGGTTCCGATTCGATTGGTGGTCAGGAATAGAATACCAGAATAATATTCTAGAACCCGTAGAAAGACTGTCCCATATTTTGGTGAGCTATCTCACTATTGTGGTCATACGAGAGGCCAACTCACCAGCGACCAGGCCATTCCGAATGAAGTCCTGTGGTGTTCGCGCAGCCAGGAAAACGTCTGCCTCGTCGAGCAGCAGAATGCAACCCCACCGGCTTGCCAATGTAAAGTGTGTCTCGAGAGCCTTTTCGACGTCGCTAGCTGTGGCGCCTAGGTCTCCTAGAGATTTTCACAATTGATTAGTGTTGAAAGCGTGAAGTAGGCAGTAACACCACGTGCACGTACCGCATGTGATTTGAAACAAAGGCTTCTTGAACAACTCCGCGATCCCCTCTGCAACTTTAATTAGCTCGACAAGTCAAATATAAAGATTTCGGGTGGTAAGAGACACTAACCGGCAGTTGTAGTCTTGCCGACACCTGGTGCACCATGAAGGAGAATAATCAATCCCTTCCCTGTTGATTAATTAATTAATTGTCAGAAGCACTTCATGGTACTGTCCTACTGCTCGCCATAGTGAGGGCCCATACCTTTGCCGCGGACAACATCGGCTTGTTCGGTCTGCGCTGTAGCACTCTCCTTGTCTCGAAAATGCTGGGACACAAGTGATATGACCATCTTTCTATGACCATCAGGAAGTACAAGCTGGTCAAACGCTGTCT
Source organism: Drechslerella dactyloides (assembly GCA_020064725.1). Taxonomy (NCBI): domain Eukaryota; kingdom Fungi; phylum Ascomycota; class Orbiliomycetes; order Orbiliales; family Orbiliaceae; genus Drechslerella; species Drechslerella dactyloides. The sequence goes on from JAGTWJ010000001.1 coordinate 473,398, forward strand.
CATCCTCTTCTATACGCTCTACATCTGCTGCCACCTTGTTTTGTTCGTCAGGACGTCTCCCGCCGCCGTCTCCGTCTTCATCGTAGTCATCCTCATCATCTCCGTCAAGCCTCTTGGTTTTGGCACCAACCTCCGAAAGGAACTGGACGTCCAATTTCGCTGAATACAATCATTCTTTGTTAGTTCTTTGCAAGACTTCAGTCGCAACCCGGTAGGGTCGTATATAGGTCTCGTTAGGGCCTCGAAGGGAACTCATGATCAGAACAACATACCCCATTTTCGGCTCCGCAGAACATAGCCAAAGACTCGATATGACATGATCATCAAGTCCTCATCAGGTATTGCTTTCTCAGGAGTCCTGGTTTCAGTCAAATTGCGAGGAAAGATAGAGACCGACGGCTCCGTGAACTTGTCCTGCGGGATGAGGCCACCGATGTACTCATCGTTGCGCCTGCTCTCGGCGTAGCTGTCTTTGTGTATGTGGTCGTTGCGGCAACATGCTTCGGTGCATAATTCTTTCTCACTCTTCTCCTCCTGCCTTGACTCAATAATCGAATCGAAGACCACTTTCCAGTCATTCTTAGAGAACGCCTCATCAAAGTCAATCACAACTTGACTGTCGACTTCGTCTCTCTCATCTATAGTGTGGCCATTATAATGCATATGCTTGACTTTAGCAACGTCAAGAAATATTCGTCCTCTCTCGATTAACCTTTCACGCAGGGTCTTTCTGTGCTTCTTGCCTGAGTTACCGCGGACATCCTCCTTGATGAAGCGTAAAGGGTACACATCCAGCGAGGTGACGAGCTTCTCTCCGTCAAAACGTTTGATGACGACATCGCGTATCACGGGTCCGAGCTGTTTTCCATCGAAATCAATGTATACGCATGTAACAGTCACTGTGGTCTCTTCCGGCTCAGTGTGTGTATTGAAAGTCCGCCAGGGCGGAATTGCTTTGTGCGGCGGACTGGTGACTCGGATGACTCGAAAAGCCTGTCGTCGAGCCCGATCGATGACCTCGTCCCCTGGCTTGAAGAGATACCATACGTCTGTGAAAGTAATCTTCTGGCAGTGCTCACTGGCAAGGTATGCTAGCTTATCCCTTATCTCGGTGTTGAGAAAGTCCATCAGAACTTGCATCTGCTGATACGCCAAGGCAGACATAGTGTATTCGTCGGGCTTTTGTTTCTCCTGTTCCTCGTTATCGGCGACTGGCTCCCCAGCGTCTGAACTTTGGATGGCCTTTGTAGTTTCCTCTGCTCCAAGTTGACCCGTATCGTCCGTCATGTCTGTGGTCCTACGAGCTATACCATTGACGATATCTGCTGTCTCGGGTTTGATAGCAAACTCGGCCTCCAGTTCCTGGAATGTTTGCTGGATTTGGTCGCTGTAGTATACCAGTGCTCGATATGGCCTGATCATAACAACAGGGCCGTCATCGGAAGCCAGAGATTCGCCATGAATCTTCTCAAGGACTTTAATGATGTGCGTCGAATTTATGCGGATGCGTTCTGCCACAGGAGCTTGGCCTGGGATCTGGGTGCCACCTGCAATCTTCCTTGCGGCGGCTGTATATGTTGCGCCTCTGCGCTCAATCATATTCCCTTTCTTTCCGTGACGAGAATCTCTCTTGAACCACCAGGATGTCACAGACTCAAAACTAATATCCGGCTCACCAACCAGAACTTCGATGGCGTTGCATTCATGTTCATTCCTTGAACGCTGCAGCTGGATGCTCTTGAATATATCCCACTGGACACGGGACAGCAGTGGAATAGCATGCTTTGGAGGAGTGGGTGACACATCCTCTACCTGGGTCCCATCCTCTGGTGCTTCCGTAGCCGACTCTCCTTCGGCAGTGTCACCATCCCGGCCAGCTGGACTTCGTGATCGGCGCTGTCGGGCTCTCGCTTTCTCTTCTGCGATGCTTAATTCCAATGCCTCCCGCTCCACTGACCACGACTGCTCCTTCTCCTGGAGCTCAGCTATTTGACTTTCGAATTGTTGAATCATTTTTCCATCGTGTTCAAGATACTTGAGTTCTCGCCGAAACAATTTTGCCATGCGGCTCTTGTGTCGAGCTTGCTTCGCCTGAAAATACTCGGAACCGACTTCATCGTCATCTTCGCTGCTGCTGTCTATACCAAGGTTTCGCCTGCGCCGCCGGCGACGCCACTCAGCGCTTCCCCAGGGTGGAGCTGGTTTTGAAGCGGGCACCACATATAGAGGCGCCTCCTGCAGTTCATTTTCCAGCTTCTGCCGCTCTTTGCGATCTTCTTGTGCTTGCTTTGCAAATTTCACAAGCTGTTCTCGAAGTTCATTTAGCTCATCTCGAAGTTGTTGAGAAGCCGGCGTTTGCTCTTGCATCGTAACAATACTCTCTGTATCTTCATTCTTGCTAGGTTCCTGGCTCGCAGTGCTCAATTTTAGCCCCTCTTTGCCAGTCGTTCCGTCAACGTCACTCTCTCCAACATCTTCGACGATGGGATCTAAAACAGCATTAGGGACACCCTCCGGTTCCCCATTGACGCTAGCGGAACGACCGTTGGTATTGACGTCGACGTCATCTACGGTATTCGTTGTTGCTGGCGACACGAAGTTATCAGCACTAGTGTTTTCGACATGCTCAACTTCCGTTGTTGTAGTTTCCGGTAACGTATCAGGAGCCGCAAGACGCCCTGGTAGTGAATCGTGCATTTTCGCTGTAGGACAAGAGTCCAAAGACCCAAAACTTCGATATCGGAGTCAGCTGGCAGTGGGCAGTAAAGATGCGGATTTTGAGAATGGGAGGGGTAGTGGTGTTCTCTCCCACAGGATATAGGCCGACTTCGGCTCTTCGATAATAATATTGACAGCCTTCTTATTTCTCGCTGCGGTACAGCATTCTTAAGGTGGCCGTCTGGGCTCTAAATTAAGAATATCTGCCGGGATTAGCTGACGGGTGCGGGGTATGTGCGGAGATTGTTGCGGCCCCACTATAGAGGATCTTTCAGAACAATCTCACCTGTCAATGGCGCTGCAGCTGCCGGGGATAAGGCGACCCTTTTTGCCAACCACTACCCAGGACTAGTGGTAGGGTAAGGTTGAGACTGGATTGTAGTGGAGGCCCGAGGGACGTCGCGTCCAAAAAGACATATCAGGATGTGCTTAGGCAGATATTCTTATACGTATCCGTTGGTGATTGGCTTCATGTCGGGGTTACCCTCTGTCCATGGATCCATCTACGTGGCTGCCTCCACCGGATACACTCGATGCACTCCACTGCTCTGCCATGTCGATTGGCTTCATGAACAATTGCATGGGGCGGCTGGCGGGTGTGGATATATCCAGCGCAAGATAGTTGAGGTTGGATAGATCCTGAAGTATCTATATCCGGAGCCACCATCGACTATGCACGCCAGAAGGCTGTCGGGGTTAACTTGCCGTGTAGTATGCAGGTAATAGGCCCATGCATGCATCAGCCCATAAGCCAGGCCTTCAATATCGATATATCCCTCATGCTGTCTGTCGGCTATGCATGCACCTTGCTCGGAGAGTCACCTGGCCGGACGCGGCTCCGCTCGCCGTTGGAAATACGACCCAGCTATGATCACAGCTCGAATAGCTTGTCGACATCTTTGTCCTCGATCGGGCGGATCAGCGTACTCCATGCCTTCTAGCTATTTATTTCTCTTCTCTTATACATTGCCGCAAGCTCGACCGGTGAATACACTGCATGACGCTTTTAATGCGCTGACCAGATGGCAGTGCCGCCCAAGAGAATTCCGAGAGTAAATTCTCAACCTCTCTCGGTTGACTTTATCGATAACCGCCTTGAAAAGCATCATCCAGCCTTCAAAGGAAGTGGAGGTGTTCAGTACGATCCGAAACTGGGCTGTTATGCACCGACGAGGCTGACGGATTCCGGTGCCGCCATGGCGACAAACGGTGCCGCCACGCCGGGTGCCAAGTCGGCGGGCGACGCGCTCATGCCGCCGCGGCCGGAGCTCCCCGCAGCGACGAAGATGAAATTCTGGGTCACAGTTTTCCCAGAGGCCATGGGACGAGTCAAGGCAGAGCCAGGCCTCGAACTGGGGGCCGAGTACACAATCCGCGAGAAGACAAACTGGGACGACGTGCTCGCGCAGCTCCAGAAGGCGAGGGAGAGCTACGATGGCACCAAGAAGGGATTCTTTGGAAAATTTAAGAGAGCTGCCCGAAAGATCATGGATGGCTCCTCAGTCGCCAGCCAGCCCGTCAGGCTCGCGAAAGGGGTTGAGTATCTCTCAACCCCAATGGCGGCGGTGGAGATCCTCTTGGAGGCGAGTTAATTCCCAAGTCCGCCAGATTGTGCGTGTGCGTCCTCTAACGCTCATATAGGCCTTCGAGATGGCTGCCAAAGTTCGAGAGGCCGTCAAGGAGATGCCAGTACAGCTAGAACACAAGTTCGGCATCATCGAGGTGTTCCTTGCCATATTTCCGGGGGACACGCATATTCGAAATGCATCTGTAGAGTTGGTTGTATCTATATTTCTAGCTATAGAGAAGGCAATCGAATTCTTCGTTAAGCATCAGCGTAAGCCCCTAGTCTCCCTCGCCATCGTTTTCCCATCTGTTGTGCAGAAGAGATCTAATGAAGAACCCAGTCGCTAGAGGAGTCGCAGTTCTGATACAAGGTGAGAAATATGAGGAGGAGCTTCTTGATAGAATCAGCCAAATACAGAGAGCTGGTGACCATCTCATTGAGGTTGCAAAGATATCCGAAGTTTCCGGGACTCGCCAGGCGATGATGGCTTTACTAGAGGGTATGTTCCTCGAGGTGACCCCAAAAAGCCGCCTAGCCCACTAATTGAACGTCGTCTTCAGGGAACGCCAAGATAATTCGCTCCCAAGATGAGGCTGGTGCCAAACTAGAAATCATGGACAACAAACTGGATGTGATTGATAGGAGCCAATCCATGATATCCAAATTGCTAAACACTGTTCATAGTATACTCGAGGAAGGGGCTAAAGAGCGCGAAAAGAAAGATAGGGAGGAAAAGCGTTTGCAGGAGTTGTTGGAGCGAGAACGGAGGGAGCGTCGCGAAGAGAAGGAGAGAGAGCGGGTAGAAAGAGAAAGGGAACGCGCGGAGTGGAAGAGGGAGAGAGCAAAAGAGCAGGCTGAGCGCGAAAACGATAGACAAGCATTTACAGAGCAAATAAGCGATATCAAGCACCTAGTCGTCGTGCAACAGAACGAGGTTTTCCGCAAGCTGACGCCGTCCCCCAGTCCTCGACCAGTCTCGACACCAGGTCCTCAAGATGCAGCACAGTATCCGGCCCTTCCACAACAACAACATGGGCTTCCTGCCGCAGCACATCCCGGGCTACTGCCATGGAATCCTATGCCTTATATGGAACTAATGGTCCAGAGTCAACCATACTATCCCCCGCAGCCACCGCTCTGGTATCCGCAGCCTGTTCGTCCAACCGCCCTAACTCAATCAACGCCGGCTTTCACAGTCGAGGCCTTGCTAAAACTCCTTCAATTCCCGAGTATCGACAAAAATGACCTAGAGGAGGTTCTGAGCAACAGAGAAATTATCTCGGCGAATTACGTTGCCCGGGCTGAGCAGGTCGCCGGTACTCCACAGTTCAGGGACTGGGCTATCATGGCGAAGTCGACCGAGCTCCTTGTGGAGGGTAACTTTGGACTTGGGGAAAGCCATTACGTCTCAGCGCTATCGGTACTCTGCGCCACATTTATGAAAGCGGTCCGTACAAGAGAGAAATACATCTCGCTGGTGTTCTTCTGCGGCTGTCACCCGGAAGACGACCAGACTGGCGACGACGATGGAAACTCGACAGCTGGAGGAGTATATATGATCAAGAGCTTGATCACACAGCTAATAGAGCAGCACCACGATTTTGATTTGACAGAATTAGACCGCCAAATTAATCAACAGCTGGTCGAGGACGGCGATCTCGACGAGCTGTGCACTCTCTTCGACTGGCTAGTTAGGCGGCTGCCAGAAAGGCTGACCTTCATGTGCATCATCGACGGCGTGATGCACTATGAGATTGATGCCTGGGAAGACGAACTGATCAAGGTGATGAGCTGTCTGCTTGACTTGACGAGGGATGAGGATGTGTCAGTCCCCGTGAAGGTTCTCGTCACCAGTCCGAATCCGACGGAGAGCATCCGAGAGTTGTTCGACACGGAGGACGACAGTTCTTATCTGACTCTTGACTCCTTCAACGAGGCCAATTACGTACCCGGTATGCTTGAATTCGAGGAGTTGGACGAGGAGTCCGCTACCTACAGCAGTGATGACGATGCCGGGACTAGGTACTATGAGCCTGATGTAGGCACGCTTTGAGATGAGTAACTGCATGGTCTACAGTGTACAATACGGACTTATCCCGCCATTCACAATGCAACATGCAACCCAAAAACGGGATTTTGGGGTGTTAACCCCGCACAACTTCGTCACAACCTCACGCTTCGTTCTTCCATGGGGTTCGATAGGCTATAGGAGTTCGTATCATAAAAAAGACCTTGGTGACTGATCAGTAGCTCCTAGTTGCTTCATCAACCCCAGTACCCGGAAATGATGAAGAACGCCAAGCATTAGCACTCGAGTCATGAGCGTGCCCTCGTGGTAATGGCCATCCACACAAAGTGAACTGAATAAGTAACAATGTATGTATACAAACAGGAAACAACAGTGCCTGTGGCACCCGAATTTCCAAGAGTAGTAATACAACAAACTCCAAGTTGCGACGCACTAACCCCCATGTATCTACCCATTTCGAATAATACTCCAACAGGTATTATCCCAGCAATTACTAAAACCGACAAGCAGGAAGGAAAATAGACCCCTAAAAATGGTAAAAAGCGGAGCTCTAATTATTCATACATTGAATTTGACCACGCGAGCAGGGAGACAGATATCACGGCCGCTCCACCACCCCTCAAGCCTCTAACATAGGTGTGGCCAGCGTGCAGGTCATGGTGGCTGCCAAGTCACACTTTCCGGCTATCCAGCCGCTGAATAACCTGTCGTATCTTTTCCATCAGATCAAGAATAAGAAACGGCTTCGTGATAACATCGTCCTACATATTACATATATTAGCGATCACTAATTAAGCCGCACTCGCTTCTGCGCGAATACGGAAGCCGAAGAAACGTTAGACCTGACTCACCATCCCGGCGTTAATCATGAACTGCACTTGCTCCATCCTGGCGTTTGCGGATGTGCCAATGATGGGAACATGTCCGCCGGTCTTCGCCTCCAGCTCTCGAATTAGCCCAGTGGACGTTGCGCCATCCATTACCTAGAAAAGATCACAAAAGTTCCGTCAGTATACTACTTCTACGTTGCGGTTGGTGCCTCCTGAATATTGTTGCGTTGGGTTCCTTTCCCCTACTCGCGGCATAAAATACTCACGGGCATCTCCATATCCATTAAGACGGCGGTGAACCTTTCGCCCTTCTTCAGCAGCTCCAGTGCCTCTTCGCCATTGTTCGCCGCCATAGCCTCGCAGCCCTGAGCGATTAGCTGCTTCATCAGTATCTTCTGGTTGAGAATGTTGTCTTCCACAACCATCACTCGGTACCCTATCCCGCGTTTGAGACTTGTGGCACCTGCCAATCTGTGATCGCCCATCCGCGCTATTTTCACTGGCGGTGGCTGGGAACTCCGGCGACGACGGACGAACATATCGTCTGCTCCTATCTTGGAGTCGCTGCCAAACGAGTACGACTTTTGCACTGGTCCCAGAGGAGACGCATCGGTGTGTGCGGTATGTGGAGGGTCCGTCCGCTGTGCATAGAAGAAGAACGAAAATGTACTGCCAACTCCGATTTCGGAATCAAAATGGAGCTCTCCTCCCAGAAGGAAGCAAAGTCGTCGGGCTATGAAGAGGCCAAGTCCGGAGCCGCCGTAGGAGACATGTGTTTTCTAGCTCTCTGGTAAATGTCTGCACAATCTCGACCGTCAAGTCGTAGCTGAGATAGAACACTTACTGGTGCCTGATGCCACCGCTGACCAAGAACAGCCTGCATCTCTTTCGAGATACCAATCCCGGTATCCTAATTTGACAGCATTATCAGCGTCTTGGTGTCGCTCTCGGTAGATCTCCTTTCCACAGCACTCACCCGAACATGCACGAGCATGTATATACCGTCATCCTTCACAGAGATTGACTGCCCTCGATCCGGATTATTGCTGTCCTCGTCCAGAAAGTTATCCGTAAACGTCGGTCGGGTTTTAGATGCATCAAGCGCGACGCAGATCTCCTTCTTGTCGTTCTTCTGGCTGGTGAACTTGATCGCATTTGTAACAAGGTTAATCTAGGCATATAATGTTAGCTAATCGCTTTCCGCAGGCGGAATTCTGTGATCTGAAGAATACGAACTAAAACCTGCATTAACCGTGCAGGATCGACAAGCCACCAGTGACGGGCGCAGTCGTTGCAAAAGTTGTCGGATATCTAGTTCACCTCATTTAGAAGTCATCGAGATCTGTGGCTAATGGTATGTTGGGACTCACAGTGAAATCTGCGCTAATGCCTTTACTCTTCAGCTCTGGTACGAATATCTTCATCCCTCGCCGTATGATATCGTGGGGCTGCGCTGGTACGGGATCCACTGTTAAAAGGCCTGCGTCGAGTTTCGATAGGTTCAGGATGTCATCGATAATTTTCTTCTGGTGTTCTCCACAGGCTAGAATAGTGTCTGCGGCTTCCTGTATCGCGGAGAAAGCGGCTGGGTCGGCGTTCATGTCCTCTAGGGCATCTATAGTCATCTGGATCTCGTCTGCGGATTGGAGAATCGCTGACAGCGGGTTCCTGGTTTGGAATTAGCGATACATATTACTTCGTTTACGCTGCGATTGTCTCGCAATTTCCTTCGTACCTCAATTCGTGGCTCGTGCTATATATTTCCGAAATCGACATTAGTAAATCTTTCAACCAGAGTATCCGGGTTTTCAACATACACATCCTGTCACAGCCTTTGAATTAGCGTCCACTCCTGAATAGCATTTTTGGTATACCAAGACTCACGATGAAATTATCCTGTTGGCGCTTCCGCTCAACAGCTTCTGCTGTCAACTCTCGCTGATACTCCTCCGCTAACTTGATACTCGTGATATCCACCAACGTCCCAAACCAACCTGTGAAGTTCCCGTCGTCGTCGTACGAAGGATGCACTGAGTTCCGGCACCAGGTCGTAAATCCCCTGCTTCCGGGCGTCGGGTCATTGCCAAATCGAAACTCCTCTGCCATGCTGCCCCGCTCCTCCACGGCTCGGTTGAAAGCGTCAACGATTCGATCTCGATCCTCGACATATAGGTACTTATCCCAGACATCGGGCCCTCCCGTACGGTCCATGCCGCAGATCCGCCACCATGCATCGTTCGCAAAGATTATCTGCCCTTCCTTGTTGATGCAGACAAGACCGACCGGGACGCTTTCTGCGGTCCGAGTAAACAGCGATTCACTCTCCCGCAGCTCCTTAGTCTTCTTGTCCAGACTCGCGGTAATCTGGAGGCTATGTGCACGCGCCAGCTCTGCCAGCTTACTTTCCAGCTGCAGCCGCTCTTCATCTTTGACGCTCCAGATCTTCGCGACGGATGTTGCGAGCGCGCTTTGGAAACTGGTAAGATATTCTTGATACATACCATCAAAAGGCCGGCGGTGGTTCTGACCAATAATCACAAACGCCTGCACACCTCCAGAGTGTTTCCGAATCGGCAGGGTGATAGCGTCGCGACAGGCGCCAAACCCACGATACGGCATGTCCCGGAGATGGTTCATTTCGGACTCTGAGAGTGTCTCTCGTACGCATCCCCGCGGGTGTCCGTAAGTATGTATCAGACGTTCCCGGAAGACTTGCGTCTTACTACGCCCAACACCATCTAGGTCGATGTCGCCACATACTTTAGAATCCAGCCCTCGGCTGCCCATGTATTCGCAGCGGTGACCACTCTCGCTGACACGGTATAGGATGACGAACGGGGAGTCGCACGGGTTCTCATCTGAGGCTTCCAGTATGGCAGTCCAGAATCCATCGCGTAGACCGAGCTCCGTGACTTGCACGAGCTTCGAACCCAGCGTTTGTAGGCTCCTCGTGTGGCGCTTCTTGATGATGATATCCGTTTCGAACACTGCATTGGCAAAAGTGCCGAGATAAAACCCGTTGTCATCGATTGCAGGGGATAGAATGAAACTTATATATGATTCCTCGCCTGCGATCGACTTGTTAAGGAAGAACAAAGCGGCTTCTAGGTAGACACACGCATATCTTGTTAACTAATTTCGAATGACTCACCGAGATGATCATCGCTAGAACAATACAATAAAGTAACGTACCCCGTATAACTGTCTCTCCAAGCAACGTCTTGTCGATAAGTGGAACAAGATAATCAGCCCCTTCTGGCCATGCTTGCGGTACCGTCTTGCCCATGATGTAAGGATGTCTTTCTTGGGCGACCAGGAGACCCCAGGCCAAGTTGTAGATATTGATGTAGTCGTACCCAGTGTACAGAACGATGGGCGACGTCATATACATGATAGCATTTATCAACGCTCGGAGGGATGTCGACCAAGAGCTCATCGGTCCGACAGGCGTTGCGCCCCTAGTCTGATCGTTAGATTTGAAAGTTGCAACCTCTGAGCCGTCCTTACTTGCTCGCACGCACTAGCTACTATCTGTGATCAAACATACCAGTCAATTGAGTGAAGTAAATTGTAGTGTTTCCGAGCGTCACCGAACGGGATGTGGCACGTTTCGCACGTCCAGTCGAGCCGAGGCAGCAACCCGCCATTTGACCGTATCAAAGCTTCTTGCCCCGCAGAGAGCGACTGTGTGACCGAGTGGATAGACAGAGCCTGGGACGGCCTACGTTCGCTATCACGTTTCGGCGACTCGGGCAACGCTGGATCTCCCCGCTTCGCATCCGTAGCCGCAGGGCCAGGTGCGGAGCCAGCAATGTCGAACGTGCCAACATAGCAGCGGTCTCTGCTTCCGTTAGGTGCAATTCCCCTGAGGTTGACCTGATAGTTCTTGTAAGTGACTTGCAGGGAGGCCCGCTTCTCGATAATCGGTTGGTCTGCATTAACGGCTGACCGTAGCACCCGCAGGAGCTTATCCCGGCCGCTGCCCAGGATCCCATCGAAGGAGAGATTGGTGTAGACTATATCGTCGTTTGTTGAATCTAAAACGAAAGTCGGACGAGAGTCGGTTCTGAGGAATTCGAGGAGGTAATCCTGGACCTCCAGCCCCATGGTCTACGAAGTGAAAGGTCGAGGGCGTATTGAGCGTTCTAGAGCTAGAGCCTGGCGAGGCTCGGGTTTTGGCATGTCCCTACACGTGCGTCGTCGGCTGCGACGGTATGGGAGTATATTGGGACCAGGGCCCGAGAGAGCAGTATAGCTATAGGAATATTAGCGGGCAAACAGCTAGAACTGGCTACGAGCACTATGGCTAGCGATATTTGCCAATTGTCTCCTGGAGGGGCGATTAATCGATTGCCCAGCTGCAAGAGATCTTAGCGGACCCGAAAGCGATGCCAATGCGTTGATCGAGCAATTCTTGAGATCGGTATCTTTGTCCAAGATGTAATCATGTAGTCATCGGAGGTGCTAAACCACAATTCCATAAAGTTAGTACTCTCCATCCAACCGCAATCTCCAAGCTCGCCCTCACATTCGTCCACAGAATTCTGCCTCCGCCGTTTGTGGGATTTTGCAACGTTTCCGTGTGCGGCCGCATGCGGCACCATCTCCACGGGAGAAACGCTCATGTTGGAAAGCTTCGCAAACATAGTCAGACCCGCAACGCGTTAACGCGCGCGATCTAGCTGACTAGGTCTAGACGTTCAAACTGACCACCGCAGATTCGCATCTCGATGCCTGGCCCGGCCATCCTAAAAGCGGTTCCTGGCTGCGCAAGTGGTTGGAGATCGGTCGCGCTGGTGTCCTATTGTGGTTCATGTTCGAATTCGCCGCTCTGCGCCCGAGCTGTGGCGCGGTCTGTACAGAAGGATGCTAGTAGGATCGGGGCATGACGCAGGCCAGGGCTGAGCTCGATTGGCTCTCGCGCCCGTCCAGTACTGCGCAAATGGCTACTCTGGCAGATACTCCGCGCGTCCAAGATGCAGAGGGATAACATGCCATTTTCGTGACATATTTCTGCCCCAAAGTCACTACGCGGGGCACGGCTGAGTTCTGCTGACTTGCAGTTTTAGTGACTCATGAACTCCTGATCCATCGCAAGCCGCGTACGTGTCAACATCCTGAGATTTCTCCATAAGAACCCACTGAGGTCGCCGTGGGAGCGGTATCATTGTCGACTCCGGAGTTTCTTCGATACAGATCCATTGCATCGTCTCGAAGCCAGTCGAGCACAAAACAGGGCGGCTGTCACTTTACCACATTTTCAACACTTTCCAACCCTCCCTTCAACGTTGAAGGCCTCTCCACAATGGCCGCCCTCGTCAATCTCGTAAAATCCGCTCTAAACCTCAAACGAAAAGATGGGAGGTGTGTCATTCTCGGTATCGACAGTGCTGGAAAAACTACCTTCCTCTACAAATGTCTTCTCGGCGAGATTGTGACAACTATTCCTACAATTGGGTTCAACGTCGAGACCATCAAGGTTGACGATTATGATGTGACCTTCTGGGACATTGGCGGCTGCGACAAGATCCGGCCGCTGGTTCGGCACTATTTTTCTCCAGGGATGGCCCTGTTATTCATCCTGAACATCCATGACGAAAGGCTCGGCGGCGCTATGGAGGAACTCCATTTTCAAGTCACTGAAGCTGCGTCGAATTTCGATGTCGCGTTTGTAGGTGTCATGCTCAACAAGCAGGATTTACCAAACTCGACACCCGAGCTGCGGGAAAAATGCAGGGCTGCCGTCGAAGTAACTATTCGAAACACCGGGTTCAAGCTCAATTGGCAAATCTTCGACTCTGACGGCCTATCTACAGTTCAGGGTCAAGGCCTCGATGAGGTCTTACGAGGGGTCAAGGAGGGACTTGAAGGCTGGGCCGCCCGAGGTAAAAAGGGGCTTGAACCCAATTGGAACCATACGCCCCCTTCGGATACGCCTCCCACCGCCGAAGATATCAAGAACCGCATCAATGAGCTTAAAAAGACGCGAAGCATCACCTATCGATATTCTGACAACTTCCTGTACAAGATGGATCAAGGCACTCTTGAAACTTGGGATCACGCAGATCATCTGTTCGTTGCATATTCCATTCTTTGGAGAGTCTTGCAGGACCCCTCAAAGACCACCACACCTCAGCAGGCAGTCTTTGCGGCCGTTGATATATTTCTGGAGCATCTCACCACGATGTTGAAGGAAGCTACGCCTGGCAAGTTCAGGAACACCGCTCACCGCACCCTTACCACCTTCTGGGTCAATGAGGTCTATGTCGCTATGCACAAAATTCCAGAGCCTCCAACGGGTAGTCGACTTAGCTATTGGCCAGAGAGGTTCTGGGCTTTCCTTGACAGCAACCATCACTTGATGTACGGCGGCTTGTGGAAAGACTACTATACCAAAAACTATCTCTTCTCGCCTAAAGCTAAGGATAGTCTAGTTATGCCTGATATAAAATCCCTTTCATCGTTTGAACCTAAGCCTGCCAAATCATCTACCGGCTTTGACGCGAAAAAGCTCGGAGAAGATCAGACCTCTCGCCGTTTGAAGAGATGGGCCTATGCAACTCTACAAAGCGTCAAGGCAACCAACAACCGGCGCGGACTAGTCGTCAAGAAGGCACTGGCAGAACTCCAGACAGATACGATCCGCCAACGATCTAAAAACCCAATGCTGGAGCCCTACTCTGAAACACAGGCGTATTTCTGGATCCAGATTGTGCATGCTGGTATGGAGGGGATTGTCAGAAAGAACCCTAGCATCGACTTCACGAGAGTTTCCTTTGAAACCATCGACATTCTGTATCCTGACGCTTTCGGTCCTGATGACTTATGGAAGCAGTACTATCCGGAGGCGGACTGGAAGGGCTTGCCAGCTAGGATGAACTTTAGACCTCCAAAAAATGGAAAGGTCGTCCCCAACTTCTCTCCAAATCTGGTTCTGGAAGAAGACTGGAGGGTTGCAGTGTCCGAAGTGCGAGTTCCAACCGTCGAAGAGCTGATGCAGCGGGCCGGCTTTATATCAAACTTCCAACCTAAACAGACGGAGAGTGTTAAGGATCCTGAAACTCCGGACCCGCAACCGATAAGTGCGAGGACAATCACCTTTCACGAGAACGACGACGACGACGACTGGGTTGATCTGCAGGAACCTACCACGAAGGCCAAGGTCGCAGAGGCCAAGGCGCCAGAGTCTGACAGTCAGGCACCGGCGTCTGCTGAACCTACCCCAGTCGTGAATGCTGGTCCTCAGAGCTGGCGAGACCACGCCGAACTCCTCCACTCCATCTTCAACAGCCTGCCGAAGGAGAAGTCTAAGATAAACCACTCCGACATCTCCAATCTCGCATACTCCCAAGTCAATAACAACCGCTCCCAACTGACTAGAATGACATTCTGGGTTCGTATGATCGTCGAGGCGTATGTTGCGACATACGGACCGGCCCCGACCGAGCTTGAGCATCGAGACACCAGCCCTACATTACCAGCAAGCGAAAAAATATCGCCGACTCTACACGAATTCTTGACGAAAAACCTAGAGCTGAGTTGGGAGGATCTGTGGATGGTGTACTATACCGAGTTGTCGTGGAATAGCGCTACTGCGAACGAGACGATTCTTGGGCCAGACAGGAAACAGTTGAGAAGTGTGAGAGGAAATCTTAGTCTGCTGTAGATAGAAGAGCCCGAGACAACAATCCTTCCACATAATATTTATCACGAAGCTGTTAAAAGTTTCTTCGCACCAGCGGAACACTATCATCATACTCCATCCATACACATTTATAAAATTACTAATATTACAATGAAATGTCTGACATTTATCTCTGAAGTTAATTATATATAGTATTCAAGTAGCTACGCGCATACGTTCAGACAGTAATTTGAGTATCGATAAAGCTTAGTTAAGCGGCTAGGAAGCAAGCATGACTTCGTTCAAATATACTGCACCTCGAATCAAAGTCCCTCCTTAAAATCCAGTTCTGCTGGATCTGAAGCCATGCGTACGGGATTAGAGGTCCGCTTCGCACCTTGGGCTACCCTTCAGAACCACAATTTAAGCCTAGTTCGTTTCCTTATCAGTCAATGAGTGCCCGATAGTATCTACAACACTAACCGGGCGTCCCTCTCACTGTGCCAACAATAATATGAACCAGGAGGATGGGAGAAGAGAGTCGTTATATACCACGAATTTAATGTGAAAAACCTGAAGGGCGACGAATACATAATGCTGGTATCGGATAACTCATTTTGACGCGTACATACACGGTTCTTCTATCGTAATGATTTGAATTTGGTAGTAATCTCGAGATCTCTAGCTATGGCTGGGCACCCAGACTGGATGTTAATTTAATCAAACATCTATTTGAAGAGATCCTCGGGCTTCACCATTCCACGCTTGATCATCTCTGCAACCGCTGGGACTCTGTCACCAAACAAGGTCATCGACTTGACCTTGAATCCCTTTGGTCCTGCGGAGTCCTGAACGCAATTGAAGATGAAAGACCCAGGCACAACGATATCCCATTTGCGGCCAGATAAATCTGTCTTTGTTCTTTCCCCCGGAACAGGTAAGTTGCAGTAAATATTTGCGACGCCCACCATTTCCCAGCCTCCATCACGCTCATAGACACAGACATATCGAGCTTCATGCAGATGTTCCGTAAAGAAAACATACCCTTCGAGCCAGCCCTTCCAGGAAGCCTCGCCCGGAGGCAGGACCGTACCGTCGGTCTTGGTAAAAGTAAAATCATCGGTGTGGAAAACTGTGTACGGTTCAGTTTTCATGTTGCCGTGGTCGAAGGATTCTTGATGGTGGAACAGGAAATCGAGAACAGGATGCTCGCGCAAGCGCTCCTCCGTTCCATTGGTATATGCCTGGTAGGCTTGAATAGTTGGATAAGACATTGCGCAGTAATGCTGGAAGTCTTTGATCAAAGATATTTGTAAATTATGAAATGAATCGACCGAACGATTCCAGATATTGAATGTCTCAAGCTTGGCTTGTCTCGAAAATCAAAATGTCAAATCTTGGCGAGGAATCTTGGTTGCTTAAATAGCACGGATCTTGGCTGTGCTACCCCGCACATCAGGGATGTATGTGGAAAAGCAAGTTGAGCGTCCCACCTAGGTATATTTAAGAGAGCGTTGCCCGCGCGCGCCCGACGTGGTAACAGCTGCATATATCTGACTTTTCCCGAAAAGAACAACTACTGCCAAGCTGGATCGAGGGTAGCCCCGAGACTAGCTGGAGGACAGCAATCCTGAGACCATGCGGGGTTGGTCTTTCGCCTTGTACGAATGCTTAAGTAAGTAACATGCATATTTGATATTTGGCTGACATGAGGCTGAGAAGATCGCGTTACCAGCCGTTTGATGTATCTACCGAGAACACCAGCGCAGACCCCTGCTGCTAACCACAACTGTTCCACCTACGTCCTGAAATCTTATCAACCCCGTCTCGTGTGCCCAGGCTCCAACCATGCGAGCTCAGAAAGGGGAAAGGGCGAGGAAAGCGCACCTTTTGTACCAAACATCATTTAAAAATTTAATCAAATATTCCAATCGGGCTGAATTCATGGAATTTCGGGATAAACATCAACCGCGCTCTGGGCTTCCCTAAGCCAAGTCTTGTGTGCCGGCGGCATAGCTGACCCTCTCACCCAATTGTTATAGGTTGATATTTGGAAATCTGAAATATCGGCTAGCGCTTTCACAAATCCTGGTTTCAAAAGACCCATGAGCCAATGAATTCCATATCAAAGCCACTAGAGCGTGATATACGGTAAGCATTGCAGGAGTATAGCTTAGTTAAGCTAAGTATATCTTTGCAGCAAAAGACGAAGTGCCGATCGTCCTCTGCTCGCAAACTAGCTTGGGCAGCCTGATTTTCAACCTAAGTTTGCCTTCCAGCTCGCGGCTATACTTGTCATCTTGTGGAGACTCATGTGGCTTGGTACCTTGAAACAAGCTTGTAGTAGCATGGTGTAGTATAGGGAGGATCCTGTGTAGCACCACTTTGAGTGTCTGAGGTTGAAAACATGGACAGCCCCATGTATGCTATAAAGGTCCAAAGGTCCTTGTCCTTACTCGCGCAGTTTCCGCCATCTTGATTTCCTCAGTTTTAAAATGCCATTCGCATACCCTTATCCTTATCGATAATGTCTGGAGACAGTTTATGTTCGCTTTTCGATCAGAGAGGTATGGGAGATTTCATGATGCACCACCCGTTTCTGCCTACTATCGACACATATACTATTAACGTGACGTGGTAGCTGGCTATGTAAGCTAACTCAGTTGATATCGACAGTGGCTATTATCAACGACACGCTCTATTTCACCAGTGGCTCCTACGTCTTCAACACAGACATAAGGTTTGCCAGCGACCCCAAGATCCACAAGATAAATCTCGCCAGCAACCTCAACGTAAACGGCTTGATACCCCGATCCCAAGTCGAGACCGAAGATGCACCCGACCAAGTCACCAGCCAAAATGGAATCGGGACTTTTTTCTACAATAACGAAGCTTTGTGGGCGTATGCTGCCATCCAAAGAGATTCGGGTGTCTCCGACCAGGTCAACCAGACGAATATGATGTGGAAATACGAGACGTCTAGTGATTCATGGAGCGAAGAAGAGATAGCAGGTGGCGAGCTGCAATGGTTCAATCAAACAAATGGATTTTCAGCGACCACGCCGGACGGCAGAAGTTTTTATGGCGGAGGCCAGGGTTCCGGGCTTTATGGACGGGATGGAGGGCTAGTGCTCTTCGAGGCGAATACCACGCCACCTAGGTGGAGCTTCATACCGGAATCCGACAGCGCCTTCGGCGTTGCAACACCTAGTACATTAAATGGTGCAATAGTATACCTCCCCGTTGGCGAACAGGGTATCCTAGTCTTGATGGGTGGATACGATGTAAGTCACGATATCAATATGCCTGGAGTTGTGCCATATGACCATGGAATCACTACTCTGCAGAGCTAACCAAGCTTCGTCTCTACAACAGACAACTAAAAGAGGCAACCTATTCAAAGAGGGTTCAGGACTAGACTTTGACCCACGCCCGCTCTCAGATATCTACATCTATGATATTGCAGCAAACATCTGGAACGTGATAACTGCCACTGGAGATTCTTCGAACTCTGTCCCTACAGCACGTACCGAATTTTGCATAGTCGCGAACAGTTCGCCTGACGGCTCGTACCACAACATCGTATTTTATGGCGGCTGGAGCCAACTGTTGGGAAAAACATTCGCGGATGTTTGGGTTCTGTCACTCCCTGCGTTCCAGTGGATCAAAGTCGACGACGAGAATAACCCGGATACACGGATAACGAGAAATGACCTGAACAACATCGCAAACCCGAACGTCGGGCGGACGAGACACAAATGCAATTTGTATAAAGACAATCAGATGATCGTTACCGGAGGGATCGTATCGCAGGTCGGCGATTTAAAGTTGAATATCGACGCCTGCAATTCGTCACATCCACCTATTCTGGTTCTAGATACGAATACTTTTGTGTGGAAAGCATCTGTAGACCCAGAAGGAGAAGAGTACCGGGTCCCAGGCGTCGTCCGGAATTCTGTCAGAAACCAGTACGTTTGGATTCCAAAATTTGGGAAGAATGCATACACATGCATGGCTGACGTTATTGTCATTGCTTTAGACGTGAGCCCAGCGACGGTTGGCCGAACACACGGTTAGAAAATCTTTTTTCATCAGCGATCAGCACCACAGCCTCATCATCAACCTCAGCACCAACCTCTAACACGACAGGCGGTCCGGATGATAGCACAACGGGGAACTCAGCTGCTGCCGGTGGGTCAAACAGCGGCATCTCCACTGGTGCGATTGTTGGGATAGCTGTGGGGTGTGTGCTAGGAGTTGCTCTGTTGCTTGTCGGTGGCTTCTTCTTTTGGCGACATAAAACACCGAGAGCAAGGCCACTGATACCAGCACCTTACGAAGAGTCCTCAGATGCAAGTGGTCATGGCTATGGTGGCCTTCTGTGGCCGAAGCCAGAGTTATCGGCGGAGGAATCGCGCGCAGAGTTGCCGAATAATAACGATCTGCGTGCAGAACTACCCACGACACTCAATAACCACGAGCTTCCGGCGTAATTGATCAACGAAATTCATTCAATTGTTGCGCTGATTCCTGATGATACCCAATGCCAACCCGCAGGAGGTTGCACCTCATGTTTCCGATCGATAATTGCACGCAGTGACCAAGACTGAGTGAAATCACCCTACCTGAGATGTGTTTTTCGATGAGTTTGTTTCACGCAATATAGTGGCATGCATCTAGTCTCTTAAAGCGAATTCTCATATGAGCTGAACCGGTTTTCTTCACGGTACTGGTGGCATTCGTGAGTACCGTCTTATTTTTACAATTTTTTAAGCATCTTAATCATATGTATATGGTTGGGGAGCTTGAAGTCAACTACTAGTATACGGTTGGCACCTATCTGACCCGATGACCCCGTTATGTCTATATATATCGCTTGCACGTGCATCTTGTTATCCATAGATAGTGGTATTATAATTATTCATGCCTCGACGTCTACGGAATGATGAAGACTAGCGTAAATCACCTGGGCCACCAAGTTACTTTTCTATCATCTGCAAACAACCTGCCCATATTCAAAATATACCAATTTACCACCTAGTCTTAAATATCAGTATTCTATTATATTGTTATATATTGGAAATTGAAAATTAGGTCGGATTATATTACTCGGCAAGATGGGGGCAATCGGATTTGGTTTCGAGCGTGCTATCGCAGCTTCCTGGTGACTCTACTATGCTCCTGTTGTGTTTTTCTTTCTCTTTAGGGGGAAGGGGTTCCGTTCGGATATACGAAGAAAGAAACAGAAAGCCCCAATAGCCCGGCGACGAGAATGATCTATCTATAATCTTGATTTTGAATCAAGAATTAGGCACGTGTGACATCTTCGAACTTCGAGGCCATCGAATGATCCCTTCCATTGGGGATAAAGCACTTTAGCTGATTATCCGATAAAGATTTCAGTGTTTGCGCGGACATAGCTGCTTTATGGCTGACAACAAGAGCTCGACGTGGGGGTGCGCATCTCGCCGACAAACTAAGTCTGTACCTACTCCTTAAGTAGTATCTCCGCTCTGCAATGCAGCTCGAGGCGACCGTTTTAGTCTCAGCGCCCTCGCAGAACTCCGTCAAGCTTTGCCGCCAAGCATCACAAGGCTGAGCACTATTCCTGAAGTGCGTGCGTCTGGCGTAATACTATCCAGTTTTTGTAGAATGGCGTCGTCGAGGTTAAACCATGGCGGCATTCCATTTGGCAGCGCCGGCGAATATACATATATCTCTAGAAGTGTGCATTCAGCTAGAGATTCACGAGCCCTTTTGAGAAACGTGGCGCTTGGCAGCCTTGTGGATTAGCTCCGCCTTAGGAAACACTCTCCTGAGCGAGCGAAGCGAGGTGCATACGTTGACACTTTTGACTGGGCTTCAACTCAATCTTGATGCATATGCATGCATGAGCGAGTGTGAGCTCAGCAGCTGGCAAACGCCACTGACGAAAAACTCGGAGCAAAGTTTCGTTGTTGTGTACTCGAAATTCGTGGTATGTGAATGTCATTTACAGTCATCAAAATCGCTGGTGCTCTATAGATCTAGATCTAGCGTGTCTATAAGATGAGCCTGTTTTCTCATTTCAAGCCTGGTTTATAGATCCAGACAATCATTACAATACAATACAGACAGCCATCAACCTGCATTGGCTTCAAAATCTCCTACTTACTTTCTTTCAGATATATAAAGTATATAGTATTTGTCAATATACCTTACGCATCCTATCGATCGCCACATCACCATGTACGCATCAAGCCTCATCAGCATCCTTTCCTTAGCGTTAGCCACGGTCGCTATTCCAGTGCCAGGCGGCCCAGACCCGAATGGCCCGATACCGACTATCGGGTTCAAGGGCGCTGCTTGGGCAAATGTCACTTTATGTACCTACGCCATGTCGATAACGCCACCTAGCGCCTGGGACGCTTTCTTGGAGGAAGATGGCTCACATATCTCATTTTGGTCGGGTACAATCGTACAGTACAACACCTACGACGGCTGGGCGGGCACTATTTATGGCGGTGGTCTTACTGGGGATAATGAAGCGACATGGGGAACTCCCGACATGACATCTTGTGCCAAAGTCAACGGATTCGATTATTGTTTCACGGGCAGCTTTCTGGCGACCCCTATATACCCCGACCCGAAACTAGCTATCTGGGGTCCAAACACAAAAAATGCACATGTCCAATTGCCAACCAGCGAGCCCAATCAAATCAATAGTGCCGGCTCGAATCTTTGCTTAACTCATTGGCCGAAGTCAGCTGTGCAGGCTGTTACCTCGCCGAATTTTATTCCGTATTCGACGGTTACTTTCTGCGAGGTTGATGATGCCGGCGAATTGCCAGAGCCTTGCATTTATGGTGCCGCGACGTGGTCCTACTACGATCTTCCTTACACTCTTTAATCTATGTTCCTCGCCCCGACGTCTCTTTCTTGTCATAACTTTGCATTTAATATTGAGCCAATTGATACCTTTTTGTTCATTCACGCGTTTTGTAAATATAAAATCAATCTAGAGTTTTTGAAAGACCAAGACACAACTGGTATCGTTTTTATAGCTTTCGGCCTGAAAATTTAAACCGTTTCAATGGATGGGTTCATTATAGTACTAAGTATCACGAACATGATGTCACTTTTAAAATGTGTACCAACAGCCTGATTGAATTCCGAATCTGATCTGCGCACAATCGATACCCTGTGTCGAAAGTACGAAATATAACGTCCACAACTTCTATAGAGGATATTAGTCTAGTATTAAGAAGCTCCGCGTTATTGAAGACGTAGAGAAAGTGCTTAGGTCTCAGGTGGTCCCGCTGATAGCAACGGTGTTGGCGCTTCGAGTGACAGCTCGTATACTCTGTCGCATGAAGGTACTCGATGAACTATGGCCTACGACCACTAAAATAAAATATATACGAAGACTGCTTCATCTAAAGCTAAGGTTTTGAAGCTGCTAAAGGGCACCCTTGCAGTTTCATACCAAAACCACGCAAAGATCAGTGAAGAAACCAAGTGCGCATAGCCGTCTAAGATGGGATGGTAAGGCCATGTAATTTCACAAGGCTTTAGATATATCTGCCGTTACAACTAGCTTCCAGACTAGTGCTCTGGCAACTGGTCTCGAGTTACACACATAACTGAGGAAAGAATAGCTAGACCGCATGCGCAAGACGTCCAAACCTGTTTTCTTATACGGCGTTGTCTGCTTCGTGGACCTTCATGGGACAAGACACAAATAAGCTCGTGCTGTCACGATGCGAGAAGTGGGGAGAGGAATAAATTGAAGGAACAAAAATATAGCTACATAATGACGTGCGTATTGAAGGTTAGGGTGGGCGGCCCTTCAACGGGGGTGTTGGGCAAGCCAACAACTTGTAGCGCAATATCCAACGTTACATTAAAGGCATAGACCAGGTAACGAGAGAATGTATGGCTAAAGTAACAGCCGCCAAGGGACTCCAGGAACAAAAAAAAGAAAAACAGGTGATTTAAGTCTCGCAGCTCAATTAATCCCTCTCGTTCGCCATAATGCAACAGTCCTCTATCTAACCCGGTCGATCGAGACCGTGTGCGACTCCGTTAGTCTCTGAGGTGAGCTGTGCCCTACAACATTGCAACGCACTATCGATACACGAAACGTGCTAACCACAAATAATGAATCAGGTTATATCACGGAATGTATGTATCTCGGGGGCGGCATTCCTGCGCTCGCCATCGATTTATCAAAGTCAAATATCACCCTAGGGATCACGCAACATCGTACTGGTTGAGGTACACAGCCGAATCGCGTGATTTTAATGATGGGATCGCTAGTCAACCCTCTAAATCCAACGAATATTGCTCTGTTGAAGGTCAAGAGCATGACCTAATGGCATTGTTGTTCACTGACGATTGTTGGAACATTATATCGTTGGGTTGCGGAACTCCGATCATGCGTCCAGCCATGTAACATGCATGCGCACAACGGAGATCCGAAGGTCGGTGTTGCCTGTTCTATTCACTCGGTGGTGGCCGACACCGCAATGCAGTAAGTTGGCAAGAGGGCATGCATGAATGGAATGTGCTGCCAGTTCAGAATGGAATAAATACAGGAAGAAGACCCAGCGATTCGCGGATCTGCTAACAGCCAATCGGCATTTGCTTGGACAATTTCAATTATGAGCTCGACGGCCCATTAAATAGCAGCTGCCTTGACGACCCCAGCACGGGATTATTGAACTCGACATCCGAATGCGCGCCCGTCTACGCTGAGCTCGAGATAAGACGATGATACACCGCGACACCAAAAATATCAACTGACACCATGCTTAGTTCCAAAACCAGGTACTGAAGAGACGAGTCCGCTGCAGCCGTTGAAATATAGTCACACGTACACACTTCATCGCAGAAGCTACAACTCAAACTCGATTCGATCTTTAAGTTGCGAATAGTCCGACCTCCTAGTAATCGTATGGGCGATAGCAAGACATAAATTTCGATACATATCACAAATATAAATATATCGATACGAACGCTCTGGAAGCGGATCTAATGCGCCATGGCAGTTGACATCTCAATTCCCACATCCTCCAAGTTCGATCATAGCACACTGGTCAAAATTGGCATTGCGCTAACCTACTCGACACCATACTACCGAAACTTGACAATGATCCAGGCAGCCGACAACCTATTCGCCCGGGCGAGAACGAACTTCACAGCACCGATATCTGATCTGTTAGGTACTGAGTTCCAGGAGACTGAGCGGGAGGTTCCGATATTCGAGACCCTGGGGCAGCAGCCCGGGTTTCTGGTGGCGACAGTTCTCAGGGCACATTTTGAGACCCTGTCACATGCGAGCATGAGAGATATGATAGTAATACCCGCGATCATATTGCCAATTCTGGCGGGTATATCGGTGCTATTAAGGTTCTTCGCAAGAAATTTTTTGACGAAACTGGTTCGGCTGGAAGATTGGTTGATAATACCAGGTCTTGTGAGTCCCTATGCCGTACAGCGTTCCACCTCTTTGTTTTTCCTGCTTTCCACCCTTTACTTTGGTCAGTATTTAGCTAGCTATTGTTCGGGGCTGAATTCGGGACCATTCTTCATGCAGTTTGAACATGGGATGTGGCTTTAGGTTTTCGCAGTTGCTTTATCAGTCGCGATAGCTACAGGTAGGGCTTCTTGCGTATCGACCTGCCCGCCGCTCCATATCTTCTCGCTCGGTCATTCGTGTTGACATTTTAAATGCTCTGAATTTGTAGCAAACCCAATTGGACGCCATATTTGGGATGTGCCCTATAGCGAGTGGAATCGTACCTGGAAAGTAAGTGGAACTTTTATCCTCTAGGTCTAAAGTTATTCGTTCTCGTGCACTGCTGATCAGAAATATCTGTAATTTGGCTACCTTCATAGTCCGTGATCATACTGCAGCACTTTGTGACATTCTGCCACTTCTTTATCAAGTCGTCATTACTCCTCTTCTACTACCGACTGAGTCCGAAACCGTGGTTCCGAATCGCCGTTGTAGTAACCGCGGTGGTCAACGCTGCGCATACAATATCTAATTTCCTTGCAGTGCTTTTCTCGTGCAAGCCGATAATATGGTCGGATGCCCTGTTTACCGCCAAGTGCGGCGTAGACCGGGTAGCACTGAGCCTCTCTGGGGTGGTGATCTTTATGTTCCTTGATGTGGTTATCGTGTAAGTGCGACATGCACACGTCGTTCATCGTTAAGTCAAAATCCCTCAATATAGATATATGCGGATGATCTGAGTATGATGCATAGAATATTACCGATACCTATAGTGTGGAGACTCCAACTCAAGAAACGAGAGAAGCTCTTGACGTTGGGACTGTTTGGCCTGGGATTTTTGTGAGAATTCCAAAGCGCTACTCTGCTAAACTTACCTGAAAGACTGATCAAACTGATGTATCACTCTTTATACAACAGTGTATGCTTCGCGAGTGGTATGAAGGTGGCAAGGTTGCACGCTCTGGCTTACGATGTCGACACTACCTGGCAAATTGAAAACTTTCAATGGACACTGTATGGCCCCTTCCACGCACTCAAATAACACAGGGGATCCCAGTCCTGGCTCGTCCTACCTCGCATGCGCCTACACACCTCGAGATATTCTAACTACCGCGCTTGCGGCGGCGATCCGTAGGGTCGAGTTAAACGTGGGTATAATATGCGCCTGCGCTCCTGCACTACACCACCTGACCTCCAAGACCCGCCTCAAAGCCCTCTACCACGACCATCGACGTCTACGCTTATTCCACCGTCGACAATTCTCAGAAGGCACCGAAGACAGGGAGCAGGAATCTTCCGTTGGGCAATCTGAGAAAACGGGTACTACATCCACACTCGTACCGCAGTCTTCAGACATCAGCAGCCAGTACGCGAGGACGGGCATAAGATCTGGAAACAACAGTGCCAGGAACCTGTGCTCCGACCGGAAAATCCTATCAAAGGATGAAATGGAGTTTATAGAGCAGGGGCTAGGCGTTGGTGCTCTTGATATCGACATGTATGGTGATGGCGGAAGCGAGAGAGAGAGTGAGCGCAATGATTTGACGAGGGCGAGTTCGGCGGTGATGCCTGATGGGGACGGAGACGGGGACGGGGACGGTGGATTCGAGATTGTAAGAATCGTACAGCTGCGCTGACTGAACGACATAATGTTGAATTTAACCCCGTGCGTATATTTTCCCTCCACGCGCCAGGCACGTGCATATATATTAAACTAAATCTATACGGCTGTGTAGTATATAGAGATCTAAGGCCTGTATTAATGCCTGACTATTGCTAAGTTCGCTTGCAATACAGAGAACACTCCATAAGCTACTGCCAAAGCCCATGCTCCAAACTGAATCCAGTCTCGTAATCAATAAATTTTGTAAAAATTCCCATTGCATGCATGCTCCATGTGCGAAGAAAACCGGGATAAAGAATCGTTGGATGACGGAATCAATCTGGGTTGTCGCTAAGATATGAACGAATATAAAGATCATTCAGCCGCTTGGATGCAAACTTGCCATAACTTTTCAGAATGCACCTGGGATATCCTTGGTGACAGCGTATACACTGTCATCGTGTACTAACGGCGGCCTTTGAATTGGAGCAGCAGCTTCATCTTTCGGGCCTACTGATCCAGAAGCGGCATCAGGAATACCGTGAGATTCCTGCCCCGTATTTTCCAACTTGAGCCGTGCTACATTCGCCGCAATGATATCGGCGAAAGCCTCTGCCTGTTGTTCAACGGAAAGGTTGGTGTCAGGTATAGTTGCCATGGGGGCGAAAGCTCCCTTCTGTGTATTTGGATTGCTGGGTATAGGGGCTGATGCAGTTCCTTCAATCTTGCCGATATCTGCGATCAGACCTTGCGACCAGGAATCAGATTCATCGGGCGTGACTTCAGGAGGTGACATCTTGCTGCCATGCGAAAAACTAGCCCTCACGGCCGCAAGGAAGTCGCTGTTTTCACCATTCGTTGTTTGCGTATCGGGGAAAAGGGGTGTCTCGGTATTGATGGGAAGGACATCGGAGACCAGTATCGTGTATCGCTGCTGATGAGCGACCGCTGTCGGAGGCGCGGAAGGGCTCAAGACAGGCGAGTCAGAGAATTGACTGTAGGCGTGGCTGTCAACTTGCTGCAGCTGGGGTCGGCTCGAGTCATCGCTGTAGATGCTCGAGGCACCATCTTCGGTCGCATTGCCGGGGATCGCGAGTAGACTGCTGGCGCGTTTAGTGTCTGGGCGTTCTTCAGTTGGCGGTGGCGACACGGTCGTCCCCTGAGTAGTCGCTGGCGGATCGAACACAGCCGTGTGTTCCGAGGTTGGTGAATTCTTGACCGTGGCCGCCTCTCGCGTGGGACTCGGCTCCACGTATCCGCTGTCTGCTAATCAGGTTTGCCGACGTTAGCCCCCAATTGCTTCCCAAAGCCTCGAATCATGGTATCGGTATGTCCACTCTGACCTTTTCTTTCCCCGTTGGCGAATTGCCCCTTATCTTGCGTTGGACTCGCACCGCCGGAAACCGTCTCGTTCGGTCTCGCGGTTTGGCTCGATACGACCTTCGCTTCTTCTAGTGGCGTGACGGTCGAAATGCTTCCGTTGGCACCGGCACTGTCCGGTGTCTTGGTGTTAGTTCTGGGGCTGACAGCGAGATAATCATCGCCGTACAATTTTTCATCCCCATTGCCAGTAATATTCTGGTTTTCTGGGCGGTTGAAACCGATATCTCGAGGGCTCGTCACCGAGTCGTCTCCGGCTGCATCGCCCATATCGAATGATTTACGAAACCCAGGATCTCGGGCATTTGGAGGCTTGTTTGGATCCGATTTGGCTGAAGATGCAGAGGTTTTCGATGGAGCACTTGGAGAAGTAGGACTGGTGGCCGAGTGCTTTTTGCTTCCGGGATGGAGGATGTGTCTGAGCTTGTCCCTGAGAGTCATTGTGACGAGATCTCAAGATATCGTGAGGATGCCGGGGTCCGAAACGCGTTTCAACGACGACGTAAGAAGAAAACTAATGTAGGTAATAGACTGGGAGCATCCACAATGAATTCTATACACAGTCTGCGCAAGGTCCACTAAAGGAGAGGAGAGGGACTTGAGGGTGAAAGACGGGTGCTGGCGAAGAAGTGGATCGAAGCCTGGTTAAGGAGTCGTCGTCTCGGCTACGTCGGACGCCACTGATTGCAAGCAGTAACTTGCAGGGAGAGGTTGCACAGCACTGTTTTCTGTCAGACCGGCTAGCAATTTCCGTCGTCGAAGGCTGTTTTTTCGAAGTCAAGATTCGACTTTGAACGCTCGAGCCTGGCGCTCAACCCATATATCAATTAAGATTGCACTGAATCCACCACGGACAGACCCTGGATTTGACCGCATTCCAAGAGTCTCCCACCAGCTTCTCTCATTGGCACCCGGCTCCGGGGCACAGACGAAGACATGGGACCCAGGCAACAGACGTCGATGACGTCGGGCTTACCTGCACGAACAGGGCAGGTGGGCCGCCGAGAATTCGCGTGGGCAAACCTCGCAGGGTTCAGCGTCGGTCGCTGTTGCTGGAGCGAGGACTGTCCTTGTGGTCCGGTCCTTGCTAAGGTAGCCGTCATGTCTTGAAATTCTTGACGCGGCCGGTGTTGAATGCTGGTTTCCTAGATGCAGACTAGGATTAGGTTCTCCTCGAGATGATGAGGATGTGCGTGTGCAGCTCCTGCTTTTTCTTCGAGTAGATGCGTCGACGCTTCTGCCTGCTATTATCTAAGCGCTCACCAATCTCAGCGTCGCAATCGCAATTCGAAACACCAACAGAACGACATGCATGGAATTCGCCCAAAGCCACGCTGCAAGCCGCCTATGCCGCCTATGCTACCGTGATTGCCGTGCACGGCTCTAATCTCCGACACGGTTCTCTATCCCGCCATCCGTCGGCCGGCCGCCATCCAGCCGGCCTTGCATGCGTAGGCCCAGCGAACGTGGGAAGTCTGAAGTCGACTCTTCACCCAGCAAGTTTGATCAATCGCAACACCACAGACAACACGCAAGGTGCGTGTTGAGCTCGAGCGACAGTTGCAAATCATTTATCCGCGTCCTACGAGCCATATCGTAATACCTCATTCCAGCCTCATACCTTGGCAGACTTCCCAGATTTACTTTGTCAATTTCCACACTAGGTAAGAAAGGGCTGAACCATGGTATCGCCCACCAAATATTGAACTCCAGTCGACTGATTAAGTCGTCAGCCGCAAGGAGGCCGGATCCGTATAAGATTCATTTTCATTACCACATCGTATTGCGATAACATCTTTTCATCGTACTAGCTAAGAAGCATGTATACGTAGCGGTATTGAGTCAGTTCTCTTCCTCCATCTCCAACCTCGGGCCCGCACGGTATGTAAGACATAAAGCTAAAATGTCACGGCCTAGTTTTAAACTATGAAGACGTTCAATATAGCCAGCCGTACCAGGCGCCGGCCAAAACCCCCTCAAATGAAGAAAAGCACCTCACCGTCCCACATACCTCGCCGTGACCGGTACCGTCTGTTCGCCTATCAAAAGTATGTCATACAGCATTAGACATGACGTGGAGGCATCATCAATGTCATCATCAATGTCATGCTCTAGCACTACGCGCGGGTGCACCCAGCTATCTCTAATATGGGCAAGCACACGTTCGCGATCTTCCACTTTAGTGCCACAGCCGGTCTTTTCATCAGCTTCGTGCTGTTAGTACTCATTAGTTTGTCCGGCCCGACATGGCACGATTTCAGCCTGCTTACCGTGGGGTTGAAAGACGGGAGCGCCTTCGAGGCCATTCCTTTCTCACGTGGTCGCAATAGCTATGCAACGTACGGCACTTTTGGATACTGTATCCAGCATATTGAACTAGGAGAAGGGTATGATCACAGAACACCATAAATATGCGAACAAAAGATTCATAAATGCCTAACAACTACATACGGTTTGTAGATACCAGGAGAGATCATGTTCGGACCCCACCGTCGGCTACCCGATCACCGAAGTCCAAACCGCCATCGATGGCACCAAGTTTTTCGAAAATAACAAGGACATCGACTCCCTCACCAAAGTCATGGTCCTCCACCCCGTCGCCGCCGCAACCTCATTCCTCGCCTGCGTGTTCTCTATCCGTTCGGGCTATCTCCTCTCCATAGGCTCCATGACGCTGACCCTCGTCTCTTGGCTGATGATAACCGTTGCAATGGCAATGGAATGGTACATATTCACCATCGTCCAAGAGCACGTGAACTCTCGCGAGGTCGGAGGCGGGAGTAAGGCCAGGTTTGGTGCGGCACTGTGGTGCCTTACTGCTGCGTTCCTACTCCTGACGTTCGGGACCGTCGTCATGTCAGCCACCGTGTGGAAGAAGAAGTCGTCTTGGTGGCGAGGACGTGCCCGTGGGCGGCAGCAGACAGGGCAATACCCAGGATCAAGCGATAGCTCGCCGGTGAGGAGGTGGAGTCGGGATGATAATCAAGGTCGGGCTCCATTCTGGAGGCACCGAAGAGCAAGCCCGAACTCAACTTCAAGCAGCGGTTCCAGGGCCCCGGCACAAGTGTTGGTGTGATTGCATACGCACTCGGATGGACGGTCTGTTGAGATATGATCGCATGACGGGGTCTATCTTCAAATCTAGAATGAGAGTCACGGCACCGGTGCTGAGACCAACAACTGGTCTCTCCGTTAGTAAGAACGTATAGTATGATGCCAGCTACACTTTGCTACGCTGTGGTCATATTACCTAACTCTCATTATACACTAGGTCTCTGTATGTATGAGTCGGGAGCCTAATATAAAATGTATTATCACAAGATTTAAAGCGGAACTTCCGTCGTTATTGCAATGTACTATAACCCTAGGCCTCGATGGATTTTTGTGATCTATTTACTTCGCCATGTGCCCCATCGTCAATATACCAGCTCAAAATTTACATCTCGTAAGTTACACCTTATAGATATCCGCATCACTAAAGTCAGATGTTAGCAGGTTATCAAGGAGGATCAAGGTCAAAGAGCGCTTACAATTCACCCAGCCCGTCTCTCCTGGCGGCGTCTTTACTGACCCAGATTGCACAGCTGGCCCCGGGACAAGTAAAATTTCCCCATCCATCACCGTCAATCACAACCTCGCCCTGGGCCCATTCTAGCACATCAGTCCATACCTCTCCAGCGTGCTCCGAACCAACGTTCATTCGCTTGGTGCCCGGCTCAGCGTTTGAGAGTACGCAAGCTAGCCCATATGACTGCAATACCACAGGGTTTTATTAGCAAGAACTAAAACAGGAGGCTCGGTTGTGACGCGGATAACTGACCTTATCATGAGTTCCCTTCCTCACCCAGCCGACACAGTTTGGTTCATCCCAATAGTCATTTTGCTCGCCATAAGAGTAGAATTTACGAGCTGCGAGCATAACTGGGAGTTTCCCACCACAAGATGGCGGCTCTTCTCTGTCCGGGTTCTTGATACCGAAAAGATCCTGCAGCACCTCTTCCACGTTAGACACTCCGATTCTCAGCCTGCGTGAGATGTTAAGGATAATTTATGACAAATTCACATACCCCGTAAAAGACACACGGATATCCATCGACCCTCAATAGGATAATCGCGTATGCCAACGGTTTGAACCATCCTTCCATCTTCATATAACTCGCTTGTCCGAATTGCGTATCGTGGTTCCCAACCACCGTCACTGCCTCGACGGGATTGTTCCTCACGAGCGTTTGGTCAAACATGCGCCGCAAATCGGCTTTGACGCTGGTGCTGATTTCGCAAAAGTTATAGAACAGTGGTGTATCGAACAGTGAGAACTTGTGTTCCATCATGTCAAGATACTTCGACATATTCTCCTCCGAATCCTGCCACCACTCGCCGACGAAGAACCAGTCCCGGGATGCTTCCTGATCGAGGTGGCGGATGAAATCGCGCAGGAAAGTCTCGGAGAAGTGGCGGGCAGCGTCGAACCGCATACCTTTGAGGTTGAGTTCGCGAGTGACCCAGAGTCCCCAGTTTTTGACGTCCTCTTGCACTTCTGGGTGGCTGAAGTCAACATCAGCGAACATCAGATAGTCGAAGTTGCCTTTTTCAGTAGTGTCGACACTTGTGGACCACTTTTTGCCCTCGACGAAGTAGATCGCCTTCTTGCCATTCTCGTTGTTGCTAAAGTGTAAATCGCGGACCATTGAGAATCAGTCTTTGGCATTGCAAGAGTGGTATATATCAGGGACGACAGGGGCGTTTCAATCAAGAGGTTGTCCATCTATAGCATACTAGTCTGTCCCGCTGAAGTGGTACCAGTGATACTTCAGCTTACTATACTCGTCCCCGCGCCCTGGGAAATCGAATCCGAACCAGGCATCGATTTCGTACGGATCCGTTATAACCTCCGTTCTGTTGTCTGGGTTGACTTCAACAACCTTACACCGCTCCGTATGGTCCGCGCCGGCTTTATGGTTAAGGACAACATCTAGGTATAATCCAACGCCGAGGTCTTTGGCAAGGTCACGGAGAGCGATGAGGTCCTCTTTTGGTCCCCATTTCGTGGACCGGCCGCCTTTCTGATCGAACTCACCTAGATCGTATAGGTCGTACTGTTTAGACGTTCGCGTGGTGTAAGCATTTAGTAGTACTGATTGAATCGGATCAATTGAGCGTCTACGTGCACTTACGATATCATACCCGTTTCCCTGTGGGGAGCTTGCTTTGCATGCGGGCGGTAACCAGATGTTTGTTAAACCGATATCAGAGAGTCCCGGGAGAACCTTGACTAGTCGCTTCCAGTGCTTCTGGTCTGCGGGGACGTACCTGCGTTCATTTGATGATTAGTATCATACCTCATTGGCCCAAACCCGCAATCTCGTGACGTTGAGGCTGGTGTGAGGATGAGGGGGCGCAATTGCGTAACGTACCACTCGAACGCCTGCAGCATCGCCGCATTCACTGGCGTGGGAGGAAGATCTATGCATAATTATTGATACGTGTGAGCCTTGTCTATATTGGGCATTCTTATCATCATAACTATTACTCTAGGCGCCTTGCTCAGACTATTTCGCATCCTTACCAGTCATATCGTCCAGCTTAGCTTTAGCCCGGAACGTTACGTCAGTGGAGAGTTCGAGTCCAAGCTCGAGAGTTGGTGGGCGCAGTTGCGGTAGTTTAGGATCGTTCAATTGAAGATCGTCAATGAGAAACCTGAGGGGGATAGTGAACTAAGGAGAAGGTGGTAAATCGCGAGAGTACGCAATTGCACAAAGTATTCCGTCCGCTTATCAAAGCTGGCAAGCCTTTCTATCTCCAACCCTAGGGTATCGGGCCTTTGACGCCGACATTCCCAATGACGCACGCCAAGTACCCATCGTGGAAAAACGCCACCTTATTTTGCAACGGCAACACACACGCACGGATAGAGCTCATGAGCTTTAGAATCGGAAGCATAATGTGACGACATAGAATTGAGAATTTGGTATCACGACATATCTGGAAATTCAGCGATGGTTGAATTATAGACAACGGGCCCGGGTATATTTGCGAAGTAGTAGTACCGTCGATAGACGCTCGTCATTTCTATCAACTCTTGGAGTGCGGATACTTGGCCCATTCGGGTGACTTCCATCCATAATGGACTGATCTCTATTTTCAAGAATATTGTGGTTAGTATCAGATCGGACGTTCTGAGATTGAAGATATGCACAAATATCTCACCTTGAATGACTTGTAGAGGTTTCCTCCTTTGCCGCCGTTCCGAACCAAGAACTCGGCGAGCTCGCCGTGATCCTCAGCCTGCGCAATATCCGTCGCAGTTTCTCCATCCTCGCCTGCAGAATTGATTTTGACACCATTCTTCAGAAGTATCTTCGCGACCTCCAAGTCGCCTTTCTCCGCAGCCACATGCAACGGGGTATACGTTCTCATCATCTTAGCGTTCACATCCGCTTTGAAATCAATCAACATCTGCAACATATCCAAATCGCCATTCTCAACAGCCACATGGATCGCTGCCCGCCTTTCCATTCCGACGATCTCCGTCTTTGCTTTCCGCAGCAACAAAAGCTTCGCGACACTTTGACGCTGCTTCTCGACTGCAACCACCAAGGGCGTCTGCATGTCCCACCTCCTTTCGTTGATACTAGCACCGTTATCGAGTAGAAGCCTAGCTATATCCGCAAAACCACCTGTGGCTGCGAGATGGAGCGGGGTAGAACCCCAGATCTCCCCGGCGCATTTGGGATGCGAGTACCCGAACTTCTTCCATGCTGTCTTGGCATTGACGTTTGCTTTGTTCTCGATCAGCAAGGTGACGATTGCTTTATGCCCGCCCTGAACCGCGTAGTGCAGGGGGGTAAACCACTCGACTCCATTCTGCGGAGCGTTGACGTCGGCCCCAGCATCGATCAGTCGCATTGCGATTTCTGTGAGACCTTTACTGGCAGCGATGTGCAGCGGACGGAGAAATTGATCGTTCGGTGCGTTCGCGTTAGCACCTTTGTCCAGCAGGATCCTTACAAGTGAAAGCATCTCATTCCGGAGAGCATGATGCAATGGAGTGTTGGCGGCCGAGTCTCGGGTATTAACACCGCCGCCGTAATCCGAGAGGTAGAGAGCCACGGTTTCATGCTTCGCTGAGATGGCGGCGCAAAGCGGATTGCCGGCGTCAGGAATGTGAAGCTTGGCATTTTGAGAGAGTAGGTACTGTACTATTTCCAGGTGTCCGGAGGCGGCGGCGAGCATCAACGGTGTCGCACGTCGGAGCGAAAGAGCATTGACGTTAGCGTTCGAGGCAACGAGCGCCTTAACTGTTTCGAAACATCCATTTTGACAAGCGTAGTGCAATGCCGTCTTTTGCTCAGTGCTGCGTTCATCGATGTGCGTGCAAGCAAAGCAGATCTCGAGCGGTTTCAGGAGAGCATAGTCATTCCTTAAGGCCGCTTCGTGGATTGGGCCTAGGTCATAGAGGAGAGCGTTTTCCTTGTCTTTGTTCGCGAGAACCTCGACCGTGAGCGGATTCTCACTGGCCAGGACGAGCCCGAATTTCGCCAGCCAGGTTCGGTCGCCGGGGATTCCCGTGAGGGGGACAGAGTCGAGAGAAGGGACCTCGTCAAAACTTGGCGGCGCCTCGTCGTGATGCTCGCTGCTACTGCGGTCGTGCTCGTCGTATGTCGGCGGGAGGGTCGAGGCTCTGCGAAGCGGTACAGCGTACGCTTCACCGTACTCGATAAGGCCTGCATGGTCTTCGTGCGATTCTTCGACCTCGACAGACATCGTAACAGCGGCTGATGACTGAAAAAGTCGCCACGGGAAAATTCAGGTGCGCTTGCTATTCTGTCAACTTCAGAAATCTGTAAGTCCTCTGTCTGACTCTTAATTCCTTGGAGGAAGCCTCAGGAAAAGAGCGTGAGCGACAGGAGGAAGAGAGACGGCTCACCATCGTATCGTTCCCGATAGCCAGCAGGTAAACCAACCTGGGGGCTGCCTCTGAATCTGCTGCATTGGGATAATTCATAATCGGCAGTACGGATGGCACAGCCAATGTATCGGTAAAGGACGGCGCCGGCCCTCAATCACAGGCATCGTCGACAGAAAAAGCTCACCAGCTTCCCTTCTGGGCAGCTTTCAGCATCCATCGACGCGAAGGACCAGGGTTGGCCACTTCGTATTGGCTTTGCGAGAAGAAGCTTTGTGCAAGTGTGGAGACCAGTGTTGTTAGTCATGGTGGTGAGTCTTGGTCGGCTAGGCAGGATAAGGCCTTGGCCGAAGGTTAGCGTCATCGTGGAGAAACCCGCAGAAAATATCTGACACTGGTCTCTGCGACTTCAAGGCCGACCCGACACCTGCTTACCAACCGAGAGGGCCCCGTCGGAGGTACCGCAGCCTAGATCCCTCATATAAGTCGCTTTTCACGCTGCTACGAAAGCACCAGCATCGTATACCTCAGCCAGCGATCGATACTACCAGAACGTTAACCAAATCACCACGCCGCCGCCGCAATGTCGCGCGTCCAGCAGCCTTCCGGCTCGATCAAGCTTACCAATGTCTCTATTGTGCGCATGCGCAAAGCGAAAAAGCGCTTCGAGCTCGCATGCTACAAGAACAAGGTCCTCGAATGGCGAAACGGCGTTGAGAAGGACATCGACGAGGTGCTTCAGATCCACCAGGTCTTCCTGAACACCTCAAAAGGCGCTGTCGCTCCGACCGCAGATCTACAAAAGGCATGGCCGGGGAGATCGCAGGAAGAGATCATACTTGAGATACTTGCCAAGGGGGAGCTGCAGGTCGGAGATAAAGAACGAGGGCAGCAGCTAGAGATGTTACAGAAAGAGGTGGTCCAGATCGTTGCTGAGAAATGCGTGGACCCCGGGACTGGCAGAGTATATACCACCGGTATGATCGAAAAGGCTCTGGAAGGATTGATGGCAAAGAGTCAAGCTGCTACCAATGGCAACGGAGAGAGCAGCAGTTCGGCAGCTGCAGATAACGGAGAGAAGGGCAAGGAGAAGGCAAAGGATAACGAAAAGGAAACACCAAGATGGACGGGTGTCGTTACTTCAAAGTCTGCGAAATCACAGGCACTGGAGGCTATCAAAGCGCTGCTGCATTACCAACCAGTTCCGATAGCGCGAGCGAGGATGAGGCTCAGAATATTCCTACCCTCTGCGGTCGCCAAAAAAATCAAACCAAGCATCACGGACATGTGCGACAAGGTTTTAGACGAAGACTTCGGCGGTGATGGATGGAACGCCGAGGTTATCTGTGAACCTGGCATGTATCGGCAGATCAATGATATGGTAGGGAAGGAAGCGAAGGGGAGAGGCAGAGTGGAAGTACTTGATACGGCCGTTATCGCAAACGACGAAGATTGATTGGTGCTGGTAGCTTAAAAGTTTCAAGACTCTGGTCTGGGTGCATATAGATTTCTTGGGTCTGTCTTTCTGGGAGTTCTCGGGGTTAAAAGATAGTGGGTCTGGCGTCTATACATTGAACCTATCCCGCAGATATCTAATTCACGTCTTCCATGTTGCTACATAAATCTAATATCCTCATAGAAGACGCTGCTCCGATGAGCTCTAGTGGTTAATGTATTATAGTTCAAGAACCGAATAGCTCTTTTCGGAAGGGTAGTGTAATGGTTACATCGAAAGACATCGACGCCGTATGGATATTATCCCATGATAACCAGAGGATTAATGCATTTCCCACAATGATACAGAGGAAAGGAGGTTACAGAGGTAAAAAGGAATCGTCAGAGGAAGTAGGCGTAAGAAAAATGTGTATCTTAAAAAACAAGTAGCAAAAGACGATGCGCTTAACCACCCTTCTTCTTCGACACACCGACGGTACGTCCGCGACGACTAGATTTCATTTCACGTTAGCATATGGCTCCTATATAGATCATCAGAATTCCAAGCAGGCTTAGTTGCCCTGACATACCCAGTCGTCTTGGTGTGCTGGCCCCTAACTCTCAGGCCCCAGAAGTGTCTCAAACCACGGTGACACCGGATCTTCTTTAACCGTTCCAAGTCCTCACGGAGCTTGCTCTGGAGACCGTTGGCGAGAATCTGCGAGTTCTTGCCGTCGACGATGTCGTGTCGCCTGTTCAGGAACCAAGAGGGGATCTTGTAGGCGGTTGGGTCCTGAATGATGGTGATGATGCGTTCGAGTTCTTCAATAGTGAGCTCTCCGGCACTATATGACAGTATTTTCGTTAGATATCCGCCTGCTTCGTGGTTGCACCGTAGCGGGGGCATTTACCGCTTCGACAGGTCGATATCAGCCTTCTTGCAGACCAAGTTGGAGTATCGGCGACCGACACCACCAATCTTGGTCATGGCGTACATGACCTTCTGCTTTCCGTCAACATTGGTGTTGAGGAGACGCAACTATATCCGCAAGAGATTCTCCCGTCAGCATTTCTGTCGTGATGTTGATGATGTTCCTCCCATCTGCCATCTCATGATTTTTCGAGCTTTTCACGCCCCTCCACAGTCCACTCTATCTTCCTCAACGTGAGGGCCGGCGACCTGGGTCCAGCGGGGATACTAACGATGTATTGGAAGTTGGATTTCTCGGGGTTGACGAGCGACATGATGGGCGGATGGCGATGTTGTCCGGAAGGCTTGCCGGAGGGTGATGTCTGTCGTGTCGATGCTAAGGACTCAGATTGAAGATGCTTCGACACACAAATTTTGGAGAGAAAGCGCTAGTCACAAAGAGTAAGGTCTCAGGGCTTTCAAGCCCTAGCCAGCATCCACCGAAAAGGGAAGCATGGCTGTTGTCAAACGTCTTTTTGTCAAACACATACCAACGCAATACCCAAAGCAACACATCTCAGTTTTTCATAGCAGCAAACACACTAGCCTCAAAGCCTGTAAACTTGTCGAGGCTAAGATCCATGGTCGGATGGAATGGTGTCTGAGCCAGCTACCGATACCACGACTACGACTTGGCTTACGGGATCATCGCGTACATGGACTCGATTGATCGGTGATAAGGTCATAGGAAATTGTCATGATCGATACCAAAAACCCACGCCATGAAAGATGTCGGCGATCGAGCTCGTTTGCCCAGTCAGTCCTGACTCTGCCACGCTTTCAGGATTGATGTTTCGTTGTAGCCATGTCGATGCATCGATGGTGGTGAGCCTACGATCGGTAATCTCCACCCTAGCGGCAACATTCTTTCTCATCAGGCCATTATGCAACATGTTGGCAGACGACTCGCAGCGCAAAGATGCCTGTCCATGTAGCTTTTCCTTCGCTAGCAGCGGAGGCAACCACCTTAGTCCTGAATTACCAAACGTTGCATCGGACGTCATCCCAACTCGCCAACCCAGGCAGCTCTGAATCTCGGAGCCTGGCAGGAAGGATTTGAGTATGCCCTGAAATCTAATATTTGTGGTAACATCAAAATTAGGGTAGACGGCAAGGGCCGGAGACTGGCTCCCTCAATTTCCATGTCTGAGCCTCTAGCTAACCATATGGAGATTTCTGGATTCAGGGTTTTTAACAGAATGCGGTTACTGAGCTCACTAGGATTCATAAAACCTCGATCCCCAAGCGTCAAAATCAGCAGACCTCAGGCTGGACACTGGTTTTGGACCAGCTGAGCCCTATGTTAATGGTGAATTGAGGCTGTTGGGAAACTCGGACGACAAAGCGGGGTCTGGGGAAGAATCATAAGATGGTAGCTTTGGCCACACAATCGCAAACTACGCTTAGAATGTAGAGTTCCGACAAGACGTGTTTCCAATATTGGACATATAATCCCATCTGAACAATGAAGCTCCGTAGAGGAAATTAGCTGAATTGAGCAAAGACAATGGAGCCAAAACTCTCCGCATCTGCGAGCAGTGAACCTTGTGAGTTCATGTGGTGGCTGCCTCACCGTGAAACGGCCGCGCCTGTCAAGAAGTGGGAGCTCAACGCTGCGGTTCAGCGTCGGCTCATATGCATGACATAACCGTTTTCTCGCTTTGCTTCCTTGAAACTCGTTAGCTCAGAGTGCCGACTACCGGATCCTTTGAAGCCAACTTTCGTCCAAATCCAAGCTAGGTTATTGCTCGCGGCGGAGACACCACTGTCGAGGCTTTCAGATGGACTGGAATCGAAATCTGGGTTGGTGAACACGAGCCCCGGTACCGGCCTGGTCTGCCTAGGTCCCCCCTGCCAGGCGTCTGGTCCCTTAGCGGAAAGTCAAAAGACTAGCCTCGGGAAGCTCCACAACGCAGCCTGCAGCCACAACCAAAGAAAAGTCGGATATCTAGATGCATCGGCCATCGAGGCGCCGAAAAGTAATTCTGTGAGTTATAATTTCGTACTAGCGATACACTGCACACAATACTACGAAGCTCGGGGACAAATACTCCGCATCTAACGAAGCTGTGTATCTCCAATCAGGACTAGTTTTCTGCCCCGCGCTATGGCGAAACATGGTGTTTTTGAAGCCTGACCACAGCCAGCGAATCGCGGTGGGAGGCTCTCGTGCAGAAAAAGAAACACCGATGTAAAAAAATAAAATACGGATCTGCATCTGTACTGGGATTTTTCTACGTGGCTGCAGTGTTGGCGGCGCATTGGCGCGGCTGCTAGTGCTTGATTCAGGTACGAAAAGCTGGGGGTTCGCAATTTCTGCATCGAAAATTGGCAACTGAATGATTGACTAACGCACACATAAGATTATGATGGTATATCGGTTTGCTTCTGACAACTGTGCCCGATAATTATAACTTTCAGTCGACGAACTTCGCCAGTAGTATGTTAGTGGGTTTGGCGATAATAAATGCATCAGTCTCTTTCTGATGATATAAGTCTTACTGGATATCCTACGCACATCGGATGGGCCATAAGCCTGGGCAAACTGAGCCTCTGGGCAAACTGAGCCTGGAGGCTACTAGGTCGATCTAGGTTTCTAGAACATTGCCTCCAACCGCTAGGTCCTTTTGGGGGGGCATGCCTAAAACATATTAATCTTAATATATTAATTTATGGTTTCGTTAACAGATAGTTTATTATTCGGGTTGAGTCAGCGTCAAAATAGACGCATGTGGGTGCTGGCTGTGACATAAATATCAACTATTGAAAAGCGCTGAAAATATCGAGGTCTAGCTTTGAATGATGTCGGAGCCAAGGAATTCTTTCTAAATTCCATGCATATAAGTGCCATAAGGTTTATTCCGTAAAGATGCCAATATGCAATGTCGAGACGTCGAGAGCTCAAGCTGATACAGGCTAACCGTTGCGAGACAACAATCCAACACTTGCGCTAGGCTCGGCGTCGCTGCCTCCGCTCATACACGCCTATGAAAGTAGTATTGACGTCGACGAAGGTTATTTACGAACAAAGATGTCTCGCACGCTTGCGCAGCTGCACGCCAGACTATGCTGTCGAGTAAGACGTCTAGCAAAGAAGCAAAACAAGCATCCGTACGACGCCGTTGCGCATATACCGAAAAAAATTCAACAAACCAGGGTCTAGGGTGCACAGTGCCAGGACCGGGGGTAGTGTTGCGGACCACAAAGGACGCAATGTCAGAATGTTTTGGAGCCCTGTATGTGAAGGGCAAGTCCTATCGCCGCGGTACGATTTGCTCTTAGAAAGACATAACTGCCTTGTATTGCATAATACATTGCATAATACACTCAGCTTCCTGATGTCGCAAGATTGGGGCGTTTCACTACCAACTGTTGTATTGAGACTTCGAAGCGAATCTGGGTGAGCGTGGAGTATGGGGCACCCCACCCCCAAGCTAAGCTAGAGCGTCCAGCTCATGAGATGGGGAATATAAGATGGACGTGTCCCGGCAATCTGTTGTCATCATTATCTATCTCGAACTCCCTCAATCCACGAACGTGACGTCCATTGAGTGGGTTGTGTCTTATAGGGACTCAGCCAATTCCATTACGTCGATTCTTTCTCTTTTTCTCTTTTCCTCCATTTGAGAACGTCTCTCTATCCATAGTTACAACTTCCACAAAGATGTCTGGTGCGCAAGAAGACGCCGCCATCAAAGGCGGTTCGGCGGCTGTTGATGTCGATGTGATCGATGATGGTGGTTTCGCAACGGAGCAAGAGGTCAGGATGACCTTCAGGGAAGGAATGAAGCGGTATCCATATGCCATTCTGTGGTCCATGTTATTATCATGTGCCATCATCATGGAAGGTTTCGATCTCGTTTTGATCGGAAACTTCTTCGGATACCCGGAATTCAAAAAGAAATATGGCTATCAGAAGGCCGATGGCACCTACAATATCTCGGCCAAGTGGCAGACCAGTTTGTCGAACGCTACCTACGTTGGTGAGATTATCGGTCTTTTCATCAACGGTATCGTTTCCGAGAAATATGGCTATCGCAAGACCATGATTGCCTCCCTGTCCATTCTGACCGCTCTTATCTTCATTCCTTTTTTCGCCCCCAATATCGAAGTCCTCCTGGTCGGTGCCATCACTCTGGGTATCCCATGGGGTGTCTTCCAGACCCTCACGACTGCCTACGCCTCTGAGGTCTGTCCAACGGCGCTCAGAGCTTATCTGACTACGTTCGTCAACTTGTGCTGGGTCATCGGGCAACTTATTGCCAGCTCGGTTCTCCGTGGCTTCTTGAGCCGCCACGACGAGTGGGCCTACAGAATCCCATACGCCTTGCAGTGGGTTTGGCCTGTGCCTATCATCATCGGCTGCATCTTCGCACCTGAGTCTCCCTGGTGGCTTGTCCGTCAGAACCGAATTAAGGATGCGGAAAATGCTGTTCGTCGTCTTACTGCCGAAGACAGCGGTGTCGACATCCAGAAGGCAGTCTCCGCGATGATCCGTACGAACGAGCTTGAGAAAGAGATTACTAGTGGTACCAGCTACTGGGATTGTTTCAAGGGCACTGACCTGCGCCGGACTGAGATCGCATGCATGGTCTGGGCCATTCAGCAACTCTGTGGTACATCGTTGGCCGCATACAGTATGTTAACTACCGCACCTATAAGCGACTATTCTCGTTCTATGATAACTAACATTGTCTTTTCTCCTAGGCACATACTTCCTGCAAGAAGCTGGCGTTGCTGTTGGCGCGTCGTTCGACTTTACCATGGGCGCATACGCCTTGGGTATCTGCGGCACGCTTTCTTCCTGGCTCCTCATGGGTAAAGTTGGTCGCCGAACACTCTATTTATGGGGTCTTGTCGGCCTCTTCCTGGCCCTTACAGTTATCGGCGTTCTTGGTATTCCCAAGGCAAATATGGGCATTGCGATCGGGTCGGCTTTGCTGGTAAGTAACTTCAACACTGTTCGCTTGTTGCATTCTTCATGAAGCTTGATGCTTACTTTCGCCATTCTCCAGGTTTTCACTCTCATCTACGACATCACCATTGGCCCTGTGTGCTACGCCCTGGTTTCTGAAATGTCTACAACCCGTCTCAGATCCAAGTCTATTGTCCTGGCGAGAAACTTCTACAATATCGTCGGTATAATCGTCAATGTTATCACGCCCCTCCTCGTGAACACCGATTCCCTGAACTGGAAGGGCAAAGCCGGTTTCTTCTGGGCTGGGTCTTGCCTCCTGTGCTTCATCTACTGCTACTTCAGACTGCCTGAGCCTGCAAACAGGAGTTACTTGGAGATGGATATCCGTAAGTTGCACCACCGACTCCCAGATTATCTGACATGTTACAAGATTACTAACGAGGATGTCAAAAAACAGTGTTCGAGAACAAGATCTCTGCGAGAAAATTCGCCAAGACACCTGTGGATTCCGTTGCTGGTGCGATAGGAACATCTTCGTCCTCGGGCT
Organism: Drechslerella dactyloides; assembly: GCA_020064725.1. Taxonomy (NCBI): domain Eukaryota; kingdom Fungi; phylum Ascomycota; class Orbiliomycetes; order Orbiliales; family Orbiliaceae; genus Drechslerella; species Drechslerella dactyloides. Next base: position 516,423 of record JAGTWJ010000001.1, read on the forward strand.
CCATCAAGGATCAGTCGGTTGAGCACGTTGAGAAAATCTAAATTCTCACGTCCAACGCTCAGAGAAGGTGACCCTTCATATTCTTGAATAAATTTATGATCTCACGGTTATTATCTTTCTTTCATTCTTTAATATTTTCCTGAATACCCTTTTTATCGGTTGCGGGGATGCTTTATGGGGTTCTGATTTACGTATCATCTGCTTTCTGTTATGAACTTTACGAGATGCGAGATGTCTCTGATATATCTTCATTTATGCATGCATGTATATCGTTATTGTTTTTTTTTCTTTTTTTTTTGCCGACACTATAGGTGTTGAAACATGAAACTAGAAGCCGGCATACATACTAGCAATACAATGCCTATGGGTTGAAGCTCAATATGACATTTACGAAAATTCCTTAAATTTATAAACTGCACTGATGCATCTATGCCCCGGACATCTGCACTCATCAGATATGGGTTGCAAATTAAAATTTGCAGAGGGTTTTTTCTGTTCAATTTGATTACGAGACAACACTTTGAAACCAGGATGCAGGATGCAATTAGTATCAGTCTCGGATAACGCCGGGTCATTCGCACCTTGAGCAGGACTGCAACTGAAGTAACGGCCACCTTAGCCAAACCATTTTGCTCACGTAAACTTACAACGGTGCGCTGCACATGAGAATACGTCGCGGCCACGGGGAGACCATATTATCTCAACGCCGTCGCAACATAAAGCATAACGTAACATGGACAATTACCCAGGCGAAAAGTCGCCCTTGTCACAGAAGTATATTGGGCTCCCTAAAATCTTCAAAATAACACGATATTTATCATGAAGACCTTTTGAGAGAGATGCATCTGGGTGTGGCAGATCCGGTAATCGCCATGGGAAAGGGAAAGATGGCCCTACGAGGTTTTGGAGATCGGGATCGCCTCGAATCAAAATATAACATAATTGTGCTGCCCATACAAATTCCACTTTCTTGCTGTATGGCCGGGCCATCACGGCCCTCGAGCCCGTCCCCGAATTAATTTCCCCAACAGAGTTCTCGTTTGGCCTTGGCCAGAGGTATCTTGTACGACGTTCCCCAAAATACCGCTTCTCAATATCCGCTTCTCAATATCCGCTCCTCAATATCCATTTTAGGTGGAAAGTAAAGTAACTTTCTTCCAAAATGGGGCGACTTACAACGCTTCATTTCCTCTTATGTCTCGTCACTCTGCCACATGTATTGGCATTTATACCTACCGACCTCAAGGCTGCCTTCGGGTTCTTTGGGACTTCTCATGAAACTCAAACCAAGAACGCCATCAAACTCATCTGGAAGGCCTACTTTGGAGAAGGTGCAGCGAATATACCAACCGCCGCCATGACGAGAGCTCTAAAGGAGATATCTGGCGCAAATGCGTTTGTTGATGAGGACCAAGAAAAAGGGGAGCTGCATTTTGACGGCGAGAGTTTCACTGAAGGGCAAGAGCGGCTTGTAGACTTCGCGAACTGGACAATTGAGGCGGTCAGAAACAACGATTCGATTGGTGCGCGCAAATTACTCGGACAGGCCCTCCACACTGTCCAGGACTTCTACGCTCACAGTAACTACTTGGAGATGCAGCTCGCGGCGGGGAGCAAAAAGCTAGTTCCTCACCCGGGACTAGGAATTGAAGGCACAATGTTCCATCCACTCGCAAAGACCGTCGATACCTGCAAGCCATGCGAGAACTCGATCCAGTGCACGGAAGGTTGTGAGAAGAACTTGCTTCCCGCAGGTTTAACATCTGGATATTACGGTGGAGAGCCCAATTATCCAAAGCCATCCAAGTTCAAATGCAGCCACGGCGGTTTCCTCGACACATCGTCCCTCTTGTTCGGGGCCCCGGCCGTCTACTTCGGACAGGGAATCAACAAGGATTCGAAAAGCTGTAAATTTTCTCCGCACGTTGATTTCCACGATCGGGCGGCGGAACTTGCCACTGTTGCAACCAGGCTGTATATAATCAACACCGTCACCAGCAAGATAACGCAGCAACAGAGGGCCCTGCTATTTGGTACCGATCTGGGTGCTTATTCGCTATGGAACGACTATCCGGAGTGGTGGGATTATGTCGACGACTTCATCAAGCTGCACAAGAGAGAGGATCCTACAATCGTGCACCGCAGGGCCACAGCGCTACGGAAGGGCTGGCACACATTCGTGGCAGCAAAGAATGTGCATGAGCACGGTGTCGCCCTTGCGAGGGCAGTCGCGAGAGACAAGTTCCACCCACTCCAGTTTGTCCGGCGAGATCTGCCGGAGAATCTGACCGACTATTCTGGGTGGAAGGATGTTGCCACCGAGACGGGCGGACATGTCATTAAAATTGGGGAGAACGACGACATTGAGAAGACGGCTGATTTTCTAAAAATGCTCTCACAACCTGACTTTGCGGAGATCCTGTCCGTTGCTGGAGTTGTGCAAAAGGATGCCGTCGTCGATTTCACGTTCTCAATCGACTCGACGTTGGAGTCACTTCTGTTCTCTACGAGTGGCGTGGGTTCATTCGAGCTCTTCTATCCAGACGGCTGCCGATATCCACTCGACCCTTCGGCCAACAAGTATGTTCACAAAAGGGAGCTCAGCGACAATATCGCCGTGAACATCACATCAGTACCCGCACCTGGCGCATATAAGATCTCTCTTCGATGCAATGGCGATTACACGCTCTCGATATCCGGCAACAGCAGTCTTTTCCTCGCAGGATTCCAGTTCGTTGAGATACGCGGTCGACCAGGTCACGAAGGAGCCTTCCCAATATTCGGCTCGCCAGTTACCGGCCAGTCATCTCTCGTAGAAGCATACGTGCACGGCAACTTCACCGATGGTGCATTCGAGTTCCGCACTAAAGGAAACGAATTCATCGTGGAACAAAGTGCTATCAAGGTGGATACCGAGGTTTTGCACCACGGAACGCGTTTCGAGGGCGAAAGCACGCCGATACCAACGGACGAGTTTATGGTCTACATGAAGGGTGTGAACGACAAGGGAGAAGAGTTCCAGCGAGCGTTGATACACATGATATCTCCGTCGCATGTGAAACTTAGTCTTCCCAAAGCCGAAGCAGCGATGCTCCAAGCTGGCAAGGTGGCGACAGTTCCAGTGACGGTGCTTAACGTTGCGGAATTCGACGATACCTACGACATCTTTGCGGTCGACGAAAAGGACGTTATTACCCATGTTTCCCAAAACCAGATGTTATTGAAAGCGGGAGAGACTGGTACTTTTGACGTCACAATGCAGCCTGCTCAGGATGCCGTGGTTGGGTCGAATCACATCCTGGTGTCGGTTAAAGGTCGCAGGACGCGGGGAAATAAGGCCGTTGTGAGGGCTGTGATCCACCCGGAGCCGACAGTGACGTCTGATTCGGAGATCACACAGCACTACTATGCTAACGAGACGGAGCAGTTGATTCTGGATATGATAGAGCAAGATAACCAAGGTAAACTGCTTCTGGGTCCTGACGATTTTGTTTGGGGAGTGGAGGTTTCCGCGAGGTAGTTTGCATCCCATTGCCGAATCGCTGGATCATGATGGCTGGTATTTGGTTTTTGCAGCGAATTGTAGTTAGTCTTTTGAAATAATAGCGAAATGAGTTCAGTACTATATACAGAATTTGTCGTATGTAACTTTAACGAATGGTGTTTCCTGCTCTAATAACCCATAGCCTACCTCGTTGACAGTGTTGGAATTTAGGGTGGCGTCTCTACACGTGAATCGAACCAATCAGCCGAAGCACAAGTAACATGGATGTCTGGAAAGCCTCGTGCCCCGAATGGTCCATGAGACCGGCTTTAGCGCCGAAGCAGACGAATCGGTTGAGCAAAGCTCCTCAAGCTCGAGCTCAGCCAAAAACTTTTCTGTCTCCCAGCTCCAACCTTCACTTTCACCGTTTTCTTGTTCAAAGCTTCACAAAGGCCCGTTCTACAGTCAAGCTTCTCTCAAGACTTTGTCAAGCCGCCTTAAGACTCCGTCAAGACTCTTGGGTTGTGTAACCGCCATTTCTTAGCAAACGCCAACTCTAACAAGCCAACTCACTGCCTCCAAGTTTCCGGTCGCCATCCGCCCTGCTCGACCGACGACTGGTTGCCCGTTATACGTAGCACGACAGCACGACCTGCTCAATCTCGTCCGCCGGTAGACGAGACGGTCGATCTATCCTTCTGAGGTTCACCGACTAGACTCCAATGGTCTTCTTCAGCGTCATTGCAGCGGCGTTCTCCTCTCTTTTCCTGCTTCAATAACAACTAATTCTCAAAGGCACCGAGTTGCCCATAACCTGAGAATCACACCGACTGTTCAAATTGCAAAGGCCAACTTCTCTATTGGTATTTGGAAATTGAAACATCTAAACTTATTCACCCGAGAGGAGAACGCCGCTTGAATCAGACACCGGTCGGCAGGGAATTTAAAAGATGCCAACGCTCATAATTTCAGAGTTCAACATCGTCTGCACCATCCTCGGCGGCTTCGTGCTTATATTTGGGCTGGTGTCGTTCTTCGTCAAGGAGCGACTGTACCTTTCCGAAGCGTGTATGTTTGATGCTGGAGTCCTTTTCCTCGTTATAGCAGTGCTTTATGTGGTTGGGCAGGGTCCGCCCGCAGGCCAACGTTCCATTTTACGTCATTTGCCCCAAAATTCATAAGAAGCTAGCTTACACAAGGGTCACAAACTCCCACGATGCTCTAGTAATTGCCGTGCTCGTAGGCATCGCCCTTGGTCCACACGGCGCAAATCTTATACGGCCGCTATCGTACGCGAGAGACAATTCTGAAGAGAGTCTCGATGCAATCAACCTTGCATTCTCGCGGCTGGTCCTCGGCGTCCAGCTCGTCCTCGCCGGGGTCCAGCTTCCTAAGAAATATCTCATCTATGAGTGGAAGTCTCTTGGTCTGCTGCTGGGGCCTGTCATGACTATTATGTGGCTGGTCAGTGGGACAGTCGTCTACGGTATTATCCCAGGGTTGACATATGTAAGTTCGAGGCGAGCCTCCCATTCATCCCACGTCTTAAGGTGAACCCTACCTATAATAGAAGCAGGGTGTTATTGTGATCATGTATAACAGAATAGCCACGTTTATTAACCCGGTGTCACCGCTGCAACAGGTCCAAGCTCTGGCCATAGGTGCTTGTATCACCCCTACAGACCCCATTCTTTCAAACACAATCGTCAAGGGCAAGTTCGCGGACAAGCATATCCCCGTCCCCCTCCAGCGCATCATAATCGCCGAGTCGGGCGCAAACGATGGACTGGGGTACCCATTCTTGTTCCTCGCGCTATATATATACAGATATGCCATCCTCGACACCCAGGTTGGCCACGGCGTCTCGCTCTTCTTCACAGAGACGATGCTCTACACCATCCTGCTCTCCGTGGCATATGGTACCGTTGTCGGGTGGATGGCAAAGGAGCTGCTGCACTGGGCGAGTGAGAAGAAGCTGGTGGATCGTGAGTCCTTCTTGGTATTCGCGATCGCGCTGGCGCTGTTCATCGTCGGATCGTGCGGGATGATTGGCACGGATGACGTTCTGGCGTGTTTTATAGCGGGGAACGTGTTCACGTTGGACGATTGGTTCCGGCTCGAAACGCTGGATGACAGTCTTCAGCCGACGATTGACATGCTGCTTAACATCACGATATTCTTGTGGTTTGGCGCTGTGGCGCCGTGGGCGGAGTTTGGAAACACCCCCTCGATACCTGTCGGGAGGCTCATCGCTATGGCGCTGCTGGTACTCGTGCTGCGGCGCCCACCGATCATCTTGCTGTTGTACAAGTATATCCCGCGGATCGAGAACTTGAAAGAGGCTGCCTTCGCAGGATACTTTGGCCCCATCGGCGTCAGCGCGATATTTTACCTCTACGTCACTCTCGAGTTTCTCAGAGAGGCGGAGACGCTGCCTCTGAGCGATCATGACCTGGAAGGTGTCAAGACGATGATGACGGCGACAAGATTAGTCATCTGGTTCGCTGTCATGGCAAGCGTCGTCGTCCATGGTGTTACCGTCCCAGTTATCAAGGTCAGTCTTATAAATAGCTCCCGTCGATATTATAAATCGCTGTATAATATAGGGCGGTCCTCATCCGTACGCGTGCTGACCCTGTCTTTCCGACCCTTTAGCTTGGGAACCAGATACCCATGTCCATATCCCGCTCGGTGTCCCGAGTCACGGACAATATCATACCCGGTCTGGGGGGTCTAATCTCTCGCACGCCGTCGAGGATGCGGAATAGCGTTTCGACCCTCAGCGTGGGCGGGGGTCCCAGTGAGGACCGCCATGTCGTTCCCGCCGACATCTCCGCTCCTCTGCCATCGATTCCAAACCCTGTCTTCAACGTAGATGTCGAGCGGGGCGGTAAGAGCCTGGCATGGGACGACGACAATCTAGAGCGGGGACGCGATCGGATGGAGAGGGCGACAGCGGAGGACCAAACGCTCCCTCGGATGTAGGAAGGAAGGATGGAAGGAAGATAAGCTGATAAGTACGCCTACTCGTACATACGTGGCGCGTTACAAACGTCACTGGTGCATGCAGGGTGTTAGCATTGTTTTGCAGGCTGGCGGGGTCTTCTAGTAGTGCACACGGTTTGATGTGATATGGTCTGATGTGATGTGATATGAGGAGATGATGAGGGGCAAGTGGCGACATTGTCAGCCAATACTTTAGAGGAAGGTGGCCCCATGGGAGGGGTCGAAGTTGGTGGGGTGGCAAAGGTATCCATGCCGTGTAAATTTTGATGTGGAGCATATTTATATACATGTAGAATGCTGTATTTGCAGAATGGTTGAGAGAATGCATGTCTTGGAAACGCGCGCGTGGATGCGAATAAAGTCCAGATGGAAGAATGAGCCAACTAATGAGTGAATGAAGGGATGAATGAATGAATGAATGAATGATAGAATGACAATGGAAATAAAAGCAAAACAACCGATCCAATTCTATACCGTCATGACGCCATTAAAATGCTGACTGAAAGAGAAGAAAATATGCACAGTAGAAGCTCGAAGGAACATGAGACAAAAATGAAAAGAGGGTGTGAAATTTTGTTGAATGTCGAGGAGTATGTGACAGAAGAGCAGAAACCCGATCACCTGGATATCATTGTATGTAGACCGAGAACCACGCTAAACAGCAATAGACAAAGGAAAGTCGAAAGCATATGATACGAAGAGGGCATGTCGATATGAGTGAAGCGTAAAGACAGAAATTGAGAAACGGTAAGGCGTGCTGTCAAGGACGCAGGGTGAGCAACTACCTGCTCGGATTGTACTTGAGGGCCTCTCGGTAGAACTCTTCCTCGTTCTCGGTTTCCCAGTCCCCTCGCCAGGTGAACTGGCTGTTCTTCCTGGTGACTTTGCCGATGGTGCTGACTTCGCTCACGTCGCTGCCTGCACCACTCAGACGCCGAGTGTAGAGGAACTGTTCTCGTACTACCGAGCTCGGTGCTTCCTTGCTGGGAAATTCCGTTGGCGACGGTGCTGCTTGCTGAACGCTGATCATGCTGCCCGCCCTAGACTTTGGCGAGATGGATATGCTGACCGCGTCGGCCTTCTCGCTATCGATGCTGCCGTCGTAGTCGGGGTCGTATGAGTCCAGCAGGCGCGAAAGCTCCAGGTCGGGCTCGACATGGGCACGGTATCGGATGGGCATTATGTGCATTGCTTCTGCGAACTGTCTTTCGAGAAATGAGGAGGCCGAGTCACGAGCCTCCATATGGCCTGGGAAGCGCCTGTTCCGCAGCTGGTACTGCAGATAGTCCTTTGGCTGGCACATTCTCTGGGAATTCGGTGTTCTCGGGGGACCTTGGAACGCATGCTTCGAGTCGACGGATAACAGGCCGTCGTGGTAGATCCGCAAGGAGAGGATGGAGGTCGGGCAAACCGGACGGGGTGTTGGGGCGGAGCAGCGACCGTTGGGGCCCGGTGTGTCCCTTCTGAAGGCCATGAATTCGCTGCGAAGAGTGTATTCTTCGACGTCTAGGAAGCATTGTTTTGCTAAGCGCTTGGTCAGCGGCTTAGGTGAATGGCTGCCGGACTTGACGCCGTTCTGTGTGTCGTCAAGCTGCATCTCATGCAGTATTTCCCTGGCCTCCAAGATGGCGGGGTGCGTGATTACGTTTTTTCGGCGGTGGGCCTTCGAGCTAGCTTCGACGAGGGCACCTAGCGCTTCCTTCATGGCCTCCCGTACCGAACCCCATCTGTCGTTTATCTTTTCGGGCGACAGGTTGAGCTGGTTGACGAGGAACCACTCAAAGTATTCAGCGGCGGCATCGTCGGAACTGGACATGATGGAGCCGATGACGTGCTGGAACTGCGCGAACGACGTTATGATGGACGATATTGTGAATCGCTTTGTCGGGTGGCTGGAGGCGGAGAGGACGGTCTGCAGGGAATGGCTGAGGAGCGGTGAGGAGACATACTGCCAGAACGCGGCAGTGGTCGGCGGGAGGGCCAGGTAGGAGGTGGAGGTGAAGGTCGGGATTCCAGGCATGTCGTCAGTCTGTCGGATCTCGAGATCCGGAGTCGAAGGTTGTGGTTCTGCGGGTCAGATATACGAGCGGGGAGCGGTGAGGTTGGTGTGTTGGGCGTCGCCGACCGTGCGCGCCGCGAGAACACCACACGACAGGCCGTCTACAAAAGCGGATGATATCGCGGGGCTGCTGCCTGCCCGTTTCTCCGGATGTCGTTGGAGCGGGCGTGTGCGCGTGCGCTATACTGAAACAGCCGTCCCTCCAGACTGAAATAGGGGCGATAGCGGTGTTTCTATCGCGGCTTGTCGAGCGGTCGTAAACGAAACAGTCGGCCAGAATTAAGATGCGGAAGCGTGGAGCGAAGCGGAGAGGGGGCCAGGTGGGCCACGGGCAGCTGATATACCAGTCGGCGGCCGACCGGACTCGAAGGACAGAAGCTATCGCGGGCTCGAGCAGGCCGAGACGAGCAAGTGGAATGATAGGAATGACGAAAGAACGCCCGGTGACTCAAGATGGCCAAATTGCACAATGTGGCTAAAGGGAAGAGAGGAGGTGCAAGAGGAGGGCTTCCAAATGGGATTCTAGAATGTCCAACGGCCGGCCGGTCCTTCTGCTTTTAAACGCACCGCACACTTCTTCCAACTTCACATTCCCACCGCAAGGGGGCTCGGAGGCGGGCGATCGAAGAAGCAATCGAATCGCCCTCGCCCGCAGCTCGGTCGCGGCCCCTTTGTCATCGGTCGGTCTCCATCGCCGTTCCTTTTCTTTTTCTCCCTCTTCTGCGCTTTCAGGCTAACCAACATCGACATGGCTGGGCGCCCACCACTCGGCCAGGGACGGGGGCTTGCGTGGGCTGGTATGCAGCCTATCCTGTCGTGCATGTCGACGAAAAATTCACCCACCGGCCGGCCAGAAAGGGGCATGCCTGTCCTCGACCCTCATGCCTTGCAGGTATCTGCCACGACGACACTCGCGACCTGGAGTATCGCAATTCGCTCTTCTCCCTCTCCTCTCTCTCTCTCGAGCTCGCCCGTCGTCGGCGTGGATTGTCATTCTCGAGCAAACAGAGCGCGGCGGGCGATGGCTGGTCACCTCTGCGGCCTCGTGCCTCCTTCCTGCCCGAAAGTGTCGGAATCCCAATATCACTCTCGCCACAGCAATCCAGCCAAATACACGCACGCACAATCGGACCATGCTAGCTCGCTTGCTTGCTTTTGAGCCTGCGTAAAAAAAACGCTGCCATGTTGGCAAATGTTGCAAGAGAAATGCCAGCCAAAACAATGCGTGCCCGGCCGGGCCTGTTTGGGAGAGGGGACCATGGCATGAATCCATCCGTCCTGCCATGGGGCCTGTCCCAGTCATACGGGCCTCGAAAACGAACGTTCAAGGCCGCTCTCTCTCGACGTCGCGCGACTGCCTGCTGTAGTTGATCCGATAACGTCACCCAAGATGTCTTCTCTTCCGCTGCATCCATCTGCAGCTGCATGTCATGTCTTTCTTGTTTGCATTGTTCGACCGGCCTTGGCCGTTCCCACCGACGGACCACCCGAGACGGTTTCTTTGAGGGAAGGGTTGTCAGCAACAGGGCAGGGCCTACCGAGCGCGGCAGCCCAAAAAGCCACTCGAACTTGCCTCGGTGGCACGAGGATAAGGCTACTTTAGTTTCGAGTCACTTTGCAGTTGGAGCCCAGTTCGAACGACATGCACCACATGTCCCTCCCTCCGGTGCATCTTCGAGCGGAGAAACACGCCCGAGCGCCACCATTCAAGCTCGCCGGCGCATGGCGTCAAAGAATTTTCTCTCGCGCTTTCGCCGAGGTCTAACCCCATAAAAACAGTCCCATTAGTTATCACAGCATGCCCGGAAGTACCCAAGCTGTAAATTATTAGAAGCCCTTCCCCGTGCCTTTGCTCACATGGTTATGGATTCAACATTCTCGCAACTGGCATTCTCCATCATCAAGGCATTAACGAATCCCCAAAACAAACAGCGCACTCGGCCAAGCGTAGCGATTTTGGGGGGGGGGGGGGGGGGGTTGCTTTTGCTTCTTCTCAAGAGACCGCCTTGTCCGGCTACGACGTCTTCCGAACCGCAATCCAGGCTAACATGACAAAGTATCTCTAAAACTTTCAAGATTCTGTGTCACCAACCAGCCCTCTTGCCCGTTCAGATCCTTTGAAGCGAGCAAGCAGTCGTGGCTGAGTTGCCCGTCTACCCGAAGATTCCAAAATTGCCCACAAAAGGATTAGTCCCTCCCGAATCTCTGGATTCTTGGCGGCATCCTTGTTCGAAAATTAAAACAAGCATGCCTCTTCCGGCAAACCAATCCAACACCAAGGACAGCACTGCGTTATCAAGCGGGATAGCCCTGCGGCACTTGCCACGGTGCGCTTTGTAAATGCAGGTACTTAACAATTCACAGCATTCTCGAAGCCATAGAAGCTAGAGACACCTGTGAAAAAAGTACGCACCATCGACGTTGATCTACTACTTCCCTAGTAGTGCCACCCGATATGCGTCGAAAGTGTTCGATGCGGTGGCTTGTCGCAGCGTAGACAGACTACTCGGCCGCACATGGGGCATCCATCCGGAAAGTCAAAAGGCTGGAGACTGTTACTTCCGTATAATGCGGCTAGAAAGTCACAGGACCTACTCAAAACTCCCGTCAGGAAGGCTTTTGAAACGAGTCGCTCGTATTACGCCTCCAATTGCTACCATCAGCAACCATGCCGAGGCAAGCATGTCCGTTTCGGATAGCATCGGTTTCGGCGGCGATTTCCACTTGACGGAATTTTCCATACCGGCCCTGCAATATCGTGAATCTGGGATCTTAAGTGCCGAGCATCCAAAGGTCCGTAGATGCCACCGACCTGCAAGCCTGCCGTAAAATCAACAAGCCCCCACTATCCCCACTCCATGCATCTAAGCTTATTTCAACCCTAACCCGTGGCAGCTAGCTTCTGCTGAGCCTCGCCGTATCAGCCTAACCGTCTTTCACGATAGATACCATCAAACCACCTATGACCTCACTAATTTAGCTCTTCATGCCACTATCAAGGGCAATAAACCATGCATTGATCCCCGCCACCAACGCCAACATACATGCTTGAACACCAAGTCCATAGACTAAAATACAGATTGAATAAACCGGAACATTCTAGAAACTGACTAGCCCGCCCGGGACTTGTTGTGGAACTCCGCCCACGAGCGTTACGTTTCCGAACACCCTTAGAACGCATAAGCATTAATACCTAAAGCCTGCAATGCTATGAGATCGACTACTTGTAGTACTTGCTCTTCACAGCGCTAACGCTTCTGTGTCTTCCATACTGGTCATTAAGCTTGCTAGTTATGATATCCCATGCAAATGGACCACAAGGATGCTTCTGCCGCAAGGCCTTCAACGACTCATACTCCGCATCTGACCACCTCGAGCCACTGCTCCATGTAGGGACTGGGTCGAACAGGCGTGCGTAGCAGTTCGCACAGTACTCCGGCTCATCTTTATGCGGGCATTCGGGCTCTGGAGTGAATTCCGGGGGAGCTTCAGCCGACTGCGGCGTATTACCCGTATTCGGTGACTCTGCGTTTGCCCTTGGATGTGATGGTATATGATCAGGTTTCCGTGAGCTCTTTCGCTGGTGCTGGGCGAAGAGATCCGAAACGAATCTTCTGATGAATTCCGCCGCATCTTCTTCCTCTTCCTCTTGCTTTACATTTTCCGCACCTTCTCCTGTTTCTCGGCGCTGTTTCGCTTGCTGTTCCCTCGACTTGGTTGCATTTTTCGCGCGTTCTTCTTTTCGTCGGCGCTCGGCCTCTTCTGCCCGTGCCTTCTTTTCCCTTTCGTACTGTTCTCTAAACCAGTTGCCAGGATCGTTATCGTCTAAAACTCTCGCTATATTAGTGTTGAGTGTTTCAGATTAGCATCATTGAGAGTTCGAGCTAGAGACGTACGGCTGAACACGATTGTCGCACATCTGGTATCGTATATCTTCCTACTAGCTTCGTCCAATAGACACTTATACGCTTCCAGGAGCTAAAATAAAGTTAGTAAGGATCTACACTATATTAAGATATACTCGCTAACAGCGAAAAGAGACATTAAATGGAGCATGCATGTGCCATGCGCATGCAACTCTGGCTCAGTGTCGACACCATGAACTAGTACCACCCCGTATTGGCGTATAAAAGCACGTGTCTGCGCCTACCTTTACGAATTTCGTATTGAGCTCAGCTGCTTCTTCTGCCCCTACGCCGGGGTTCTTATCCGTATGATACCTGCGCGATAGGCAACGAAACGCCCGCTTGATCTGAGCGCTCGTGGCGTCATGTTCGACGTTGAGTACATAGTAGTGAGACACTGTCTCCGGCGAGGCCTTCAGATACGTTGGCATTTCCGTGTCAGGATAGTGATTGTCTCGTAAACCAGATGCCGGTGTATACCGCGAAGGACAGTATCTCGGACGACACTTGGCCTTCTGAAGGATCGTATATCTAACTAACGCCTAGGCTAAATTGGCGATCGATTGACGTGCACTCTCAACTGAGACTGCCTACAAGGCGTAAGACCTGGTGACAGATGTCTTTAGATCTTGTGGAAGGATGTATCGTATAGGCGAAACCTGTATCACGTTATTGGTACATCGCGATGGCTCGAGCTAGTTGAGTATGGGTTAGAAGTGCAGAGAGAACAATGATCTACTAACGCTAGTCTGGGCTGCTCTGCATTTATACTCGGATCGCTGAAGAGCTGCCATATCCAGGTTGGCGACGATACCCTTTGTCTGTCTGGCGTGCGTTAGGGAATCTCCCCAAGTATCAGTTTCGAGGGTTCGTTGTCACCGAATGGAATGCCACGCATGGCTTGAGATGCTCGATGGCGCTACATGGATCTAGGCTACAGCACATGTACAGCATAGCCGCAGACATATACAACGGCCATCATATGTGGCAAAGCAAAGTCAAGCAGAAATCTGGGGAAGCTTTGAAGATTGGATTGCTCTATTCAGCATCGACCGGGACTACAACGTCAGCATCAAGCAGCGTGGGGAAAAAAATTGTCAAGGCAAGCTTCCGGCTTCCGAAAGAGCCGACTGCTTGATGCGCGTGCGCCAATTAGCTAACGGCGGTAGCGCGAGACAATAAGCCAGTATGCACCACCATGACCGAGGCTTCACGTTTACATGAGCTTAAAATGCTACTACAAAATGGTTGGCTGCGCTGCAGCTGGCGGATATAGCATAAGCAAGACGCCCGTGTAGTCGCCAGGCCCATGGACTCGGGCTCAAGGCCACCCACATTACTAATTATACAACCCCGCCTTCCGAGGATCCGATTACTATACAACCGCCGGAGAAGGCCGTCATCGCGTAATGAAAGTCAATAGCAAGGACCCATGAGACACCCTTATCCCCAACTTGTAGCGTAAGACGAGATTTTCCTAGCAGGTGGGAGCGAGTCAGTGTCCTAAGACTCGCCCCGGATCCCTGGGAGGCTGCCATCGCATGCGTGACGAATAAACCCAGACGCCCACTCCGCCAAGTTATTTACGAGCCGGCAGATTTTTTTTTCTTTCTTCCTGGAGAACGGAAACGGTAGGTAAGGTCGGTGATTAGTCCTTGTCGCAAGCGCGTGTGCGGCACAGCTGCATGGCGGAAATTGCCGCGCGAGATCCGACGTGACAAGTGTCCCGGTGCATTGTCAGTTTCAAGACACAATGGCAAACTTCATGCGAAGAAGAAGCTCCAAACGCCGGCAATTTACCATTGCTATAGGTCATGTGCTAGGAAACCAATCCTCATGATATATATACCTCAATCCAGGGCGTGCAACTATCCCGGTTTCTGATTTTGAGCAACGCAAAAAATACAACGTTGCATGGGCGTAGTCATTGGTCCGGCTACAGATGTCTGGTAGGGCGCCGGGCAGCTAGAGCCCGCAATGGAGTAGAATGTGAATGCTACGGTTGCCCACATCCAATGTGACTTCCGATTTATAGCTATAAGTAGCATCGCGGAAGCCCCAGACCCACTATGATAGCCCTCGTAGGACGAGGATTCGTGCATATAGCTCGCCAGTCTATTTGCCGTCGCCGATACGTATACAACATATATATAGGCACTAGGGACCTGGAATAGGCATCTAGTTATAATATACATGTCTACACGGCTTAATGGTTGAAATTTCTCAGGTGAGGCTGAGCCACAATGAGACATCGATACCTTGAGAAAATGCCTTCTGCTATAGAAATTGGTGAATATTTGCACAAAGGTCAGCCGCCCAGTACGCACCGTACCTCCCCTCTCAGTATGCATTGGTAAGATCTGAACGACGTGACATTCCGGGGCACTTTACTAGCCGGGCCAGGAGGTTGCATGTCCTCGAGTTCTTGTACTTCACCGAGGTAGTCCGGTTCAGAAACCATTCATCCTGTTGACGATCTCGAGATCTCGTGCCAAGCGCACAGTCGGGGTTAATGCGGTAGATCTGCTGTGTTCTCCTAGAGTTGAGCTCTGTCTCTGCTTTCTTTGCCAACGACTACCACGTTTGAATAACGTGGCCCGAGGCGGAGGACTTGTCACTATGTGTGTGACACAAACAAAGGGACAAAGAGAGCGCTATGGTTTTCTTTTGATTGTTCAAAATCCTGTGGCTCCTCGAGCAAGAGGTTGTTGATAGGCTCCTAGATTCAGCCGCTAACGATTATGCTATCCTCGGGGACGCTGACAATTTTCGCACCTTGTGCGACTCCATCCCCCTGGGAATGTTACGTTCAAAAACTCTGGGAGCCATCCGGGAAGCCTAGTTTCGACCAGTAACAACCGCCATGCTTTCGTCGCGTGTCGCGGGATGACAAATATTCTTGCCGACCACAATTCAAGGCTGCAACTTCTCAAACTGTTATTAAGTCTCACCCACGAGTATTCATCGGCGCAGGCCAACGAAAGGCTCAAAAGCTAGCTGCAGGTTGCGCCCACCACACTGTTGGAGAAGTTGGTACGACGTCAAATTAAAGTGTGTGGTTCGACCAATTTGGGAGGTTTAGCCAGTTTCTATCATATATGAGAAATCCGCAGGACTGATCACGGATATATCGCCAGAAAAGCCAAATACTGTGATTTTAGAATTGAAGCGCTCATTAATCTAGATGCTTTAAATCTTTAAATTTAGCGAATCTGAGATAATGAGTTTGTAAGTGGTATAAAGTGAGGTCGAAACCCACCCTACGCTCAACATTAGCCGATGATTTAGATAAGTGAACTCTTGCAAACAGATCCGACGCGACGGCAAGACTGAAATGCTGTATTCTTTTTAAGTAGTCCCATCTATTCATTGACCTGACTCAACAACTTTCAAGGCTTCAGCTTGAAAGCCCTGATATATTACCTTTGGCCGCCTTCTATTCTTGCGCTAGTTTATAAGTCTATCATCACAATGCAGTATTTCATATTTTCTACCACATTTTTTCTATTGTTTCTCGTTGGCATTTATGTTGCGAATGCTGCTCCAATGGTGAACCTGGTCCCCACACTCACCCAGGGCATCATTGAATCGACTGTAAAACGAGGTAAGCCTAAACTAAACGCAGCTCATTTATCCACAGCTAAACTTTCCTGATACCTTCCTACGTAAAGTCACCCGCTATCGGAGTCCTAGCGCACGCGCATACTAATATATCTTTCTGAACTAGACATTGTCCCACGAGCCAGCCCGAGCGGTTCAGTTTGCAAGCAGGTCAACCTCGACAATTGCTACAAGCAATGTAATTGTACAAGCTCCCCACGATGCAACACGAGCGCTACAACTGCCTGTCGCAATGTATGCGTATATTCTCTGTGCGGAACAAAGCCATCCAGCACAACCTCACCGCTCCCGATAAATGGATACAAACGATAAGGTTTAAACGGTATCATCCTGTATTTGGACCAATGATACTCATATCTGGATCGCACTGGACCTATCAAACTGATATCTCTATATCAACTATATCGTTATTTTGGGCGGAGTTGGAATAATTCTTTGCGCAAATATTGCCACAATACTAATAATCGATCGATTCCGCACTTATGATCAGGTCACAAGTTACGTAATTACGTTCGTCAATGCAATCGCTCGACCCAAGGATGCATTCTCTCTAGACCGCTACCAGCTACTACTACTCTTAATCGTTCTTGATCGATTATATCGACATGCACGTCAGGCCTCATCAGTCACAAGTTGCAGACCCCGAGCAAAAAACGCCATTCCATACGCAATCGGCGGAGCAACCGTCGCACTCCGCATGGGTATGCCAGATGCTACAGGAAAGTCTTTTTTCAAAGATGTTATTCTCGGGTACCGGTGACGCCGCGACGACCGGGAGTAGAAGGCAGAGGGCGAGGAGTTGCTTGACGGAGAACTGCATGGTTCTATCGAATGTCACCATTCGCATTAGTATGATATATATACAACATAAACTGAAATATATATCGGAGTGTGGAATAATCCAAAATACATACTCTATAGATCTAAACCTCGCGAATTCGAGACAAAAAGTCTTGGGTAGGATGTGTACGTAGGAATTCTATAGGGCTTTTAAAAGAAGCTGGATAGAAATGTGAGCTTTCTAAACAAAACTGTTGGAGCTTGAGATAGAATCTGCATACTGTCTTTAAATGGATTGAAGAGAAGGTAGTCTGAAGTGTCCGATGCTGAGCGTTTGTACTGTATGTTTTGTCGATGCCGGGGCGGCCTTTGGACGCCTTTTATAGACGAAGCCTCCAGCTTTACCCCACCATATTTTGCAGCGTAACGTCCCGAACGAGTTTCTCGAGTGCAGAAGCCGCAATCGGGATCCTCTTCTGCTGTTATCTTGCTCCAGACGCTGGTATAATCCCTATAGAAAATTGAATCGCAGTTGAACTAAAGTATATTCAGATCATAAGAGCTCGTGCCGATGGCGTTGATATAGATGTGATCTTATAGCTGTAGATGGCATGGTGTTTCCCGCTTGCTGCCAGATTAGGGTTTGGTGTCTTGTCTTTCTTGACGAAGTGGATCTATACGAATGCCCTTTCGCCGTGTAGCCTATCAATTCATTATAGCGTCAGTCTAATACACGCCAAGTAATTGAGTGCTTGCATAAGTGCAGTCATAAATAGCACCGACAGACCTAGTAAGTGAGTACATGCATTGCAATGGCAAAAAACCAGCAGCGACAAATATCAATTTTCTTCAACCTGTCGGAGATCGACAGCTCGGGTAAAATGTCTGTCGGTTTACCTAATCTCGCTGGTTTGTGGGCTCCTTGGCAGCTTACTATAAACGAAAGCTCGTGGAGCTCATGGCATTATCAGTTGATCAACCGAAGGCACCGTGCTCGGAGCGGGATAATGCTGGATCGAAGTTTCTTGCTCTCCCCCATATTTGAGACCTCAGCGACAGTTGAAGGTGGAATAATCATGTACGAAAAGTAGTCTTCGATTTTGTGTTGCGCTGCGAGCTCGCTGTTCTCAACAGCGAGCCGGCGGCTGGCCCCGAGACTATACGAAAAGACCGGTTAAGCTGCATCATAATTATATGGGGAACTTCACTCCGGAGGCCCTTTTCAACGGACCTGCGCTCTATCGAACGTGGCTGTTGATATTTACACAAGTGAGTACTTGGCTCAGCGTAGTGAATAGATGGTCTTCTGGAGGAGCGTCTCTCGCTATTATCAGACGCCCTTGCTTTTGTATTTACTAGTATACTGTGAGATAGTGCTATTGTATCATCTATTTGTCTCGCGGGCAGGCTGCCGTACACGTACTTTAACCAGCGAAGCTGGTGTGCCCTATGCAAGCTATCTCAGTGTTTCGAATTTTGCCTCTTCCAAAAAAAAAAAAAATGAGTTACACTTTTAAATTTTCTATATTTCTTTCAGGCGCTTCGATTTGTGAAGCATCACACCCACCAATTTGAGGTAAGTGTATGCCAACTTTACCTGATCGAATGATACAGTCAATGTGGGGACAAGGAACAAGAAGTAGCGTGCTGCGATACCGTCGCTCTAGCTATAGACGGCAAGCATTAGAGCTAGCTACCCTTAGTCTCGAGGAGCTACCCCGCTGCGGCTCAGAGATGTATCGGCTAGCGGATAATAAGCAGGATCCAATGTTTGCCCTCGACATGCAGCGCCTGGCACGAGGCTACTATAGTTTGCCCTGAAACGCCACCAAGCTGTTAATCCTCGGAAGGCTTCTGGCGGATGCCATTCCTTTGTTCCTCAGACTTCCGTTACGGCCACTGCAGCACTGGCAGCTGCGCAGGTAATACAGAAAGTCCATGTGTATATCGGTATTGCAACATACCCAACTGGAGAGAAAGGAACCGGCCACAAGACGCGTTTAAGGTTTGATGCCGACCGCGGGGACCAGTCCTTGGACACCTGCATGCTGGTAAACTTCAATCAATCACCTCATCAAACAGAAAATTCCCGTCAGATCAATTGCCACTGTACAGATGGGTCAACCACGTCTTCTGTCAGTCCCTCCCGAGATACGTGTCGTAATCTACGAGATGATTTTCGACATTTGCAATTCTGCCGAGACGACCCCTCCTATCTATTCGCTCGGCAATGAAACCGAAAACGCGGATGTTGAGCGGTTGCCGCTGCATTTTCATCCGACCGGCTCGTGCGCTCGGAGCATCGCCTACCCAAAAGCATATCCACGCTACTCGCTCCTGCCAGTGCTTCAAATCAACAGTCAGATACGGGCGGAATTTCGATATTTTCTCGACCGTCGACTAAAATCGGCAAAGCCCGGCCAGGGGTTACGATACGAAATTGATATAGCAGCAATTTATGCGAACAACGGCCCGACTGAGAAGAGTCAAGCAACTCTGAAGCCCATTTGGAGGGTTCTGCCGCTTCCGCCAGAGCCGCCGTATAATGTCATCGAAAACTTCAATATCACCTATCGACTTGTGAACTACGACACAAGAACGAACGATGTCGATGTCACGGGCCATATATTCAGGACCTCCAAAATGTTGGCTACCAGGTTTATCTGTAGACTCTTTTGCGATTTCTTTTGTCATGGTCCGCAGGGGTTTTACGACGCTCGTCTAAATCAGCCGCCGTTGGCAGCAGATTTCATGAATTTCACTGAACCCCAGGTAACACAGCAGCCACCAGCGGAAGGGAGCTATAGGAGATGCTACCCGTTGGTCAAGCACTTGTCATTCGGCCTGAAGTTTGAGTGCTCGGCGCGATTTAATGAAGAGTTGCAGTGTCTGCTTGCCCTCTCTCTTTCGAATCGGTCCGAAGTTGAACAGCACTGGGATCTGAATCTCCACCGAGAAAAGGCAGCTTACAACTTTTACCACAAGGTCGTCCTGAGATTCGATCAATCGATCAAACGTGGCGTCGCTGGAGGGCGGATTGGAAGAATTACCACTTCTGCAAGAGGAGAAGAATTGCCTGGTTTCGAAGTCGCCCTGGCAAGAATGCAGTTAAGGGGGAATAGCGGCAAGTGGAGAATTGGCGAGCTGGATCAAGGGCAAGCACCCGGGGTGCCGAGGCTCTGGGCAGCTTGCGACTTGGAGGAGGGCAAAAGTCTCAATAGGTGGCGCAAACCACAATCTTCGAAGGATTGTATATGCAGCTGCAAAAGGCATCAAGGCCCCCATATACACACTAATTAAGGTCAAGTGGTTTGTATGTCTCTATCTTTCTCAAGAATAATTGCAAAGCCATCTTTCGGCATAACTACTAGTCTACTTGCAATCGATTAATAGCATAACAAGATCGAGAGAATTTTCGAAATGAGATCAATTCAACAACTCAGAATGCAATGCTAAGAAATATATATACGGCGAAATGAGAACACTATCAACAAAGCCATCGTGTAAAGGAATGGAAGCCTGGCTTCTCGGCGGGAACTTCCCCTGAACGCCGTACTCCTCGACAAGCGCTAGACAAAGAAATCCAACGGAAATCGCATATGCGGGTAGACATTAAAACTCAAAACACAACATTCGTAAATACGAGTAAACTGTAAATCCTCCAAAATCATGTATTATCCGGCAGACTTTAGTACTTCCCCTTCCAGTACTTCATTGGCTTTCCCAGGCGCTGTAGCTCCTCCTCAGAAAACGGTAAGTCGTTCTTCGATGCTGCCTCTTCAAAGCCACTCTTCACCTTCCACATCCTCTTTGTCTCTTCTCCCTCGAAAAACTCCACGAGTTCAAGCAACTCCGCGACCTTGGCATCTTCCTCCTCCTTGGGCAGAACGCCAGTCTTGTCAACGACTACGTCTGCACCTTCATCGAGGAAGCCGTCCTCATTTGTAATCTTGATACCGCCAACCGAAGTGCCTTCCTTATACTCGTCGACGCTTATACAGGAGTGGTAGCGCCCGTAATCACCGCCGCAGTAGAAGCAGAATGCATAGCCGCACGCACAGGTCATGTGGTCGCAGCCAGTGTGACGAGCCACTAGGTTGTGGCAGTTGACGCACTGGCGGAACCGGTTGGGAAATTCTTCGTACTCATCATCACCGTCGTCGTCTTCCTCGGTGGACTCGCCTTCCTTCTTGCCGTCTTCCGTCTTCTCAACAGGGTTCGCGTACTTAGCAAGCATAAAGGACTTGTAGAACGACGTGCGTGAGACGCAAGGAGTATCAGTGCCGTGGAAGTGGGACTTGCAGAGGGTGCAGATGGTGGTCCGGCAGGCTGGATCCGGGCAGACGACGAGCTGGGACTTGAAGTCCTTCTGAACAATTTCGATCACTGTTTCCATCTCTGGCTCTGGCTCTGGTTCCGGAGCGGGAGTCTCTTCAGTCTGTTCCGGAGCGGGAGTCTCTTCAATTTGTTCTGCAGCCTGGTCCGCAGCACCCTCGGCGGCAGCACCTTCAGTAGCAGTACCCTCGACGGTGGGAGCCTCTTCGGCGGGAGTCTCTGCGGCGGGAGTCTCTGCGGCGGGAGTCTCTACAGTAGGAGCCTCAGCGGCGGGAGCCTCGACAGCGAGGGTCTCGGCAGCAGGAGTCTCAGTGGTGGCGGCCTCAATGGTGGCGGCCTCAGCAGGAGCAGTCTCAATAGGAGCGGTTTCAGTAGGAACGGCTTCGGGGGGGCCGGCCTCGGTGACAGTGGTCTCGATAACAGTAGCTTCGGCGGGTGTGGCTTCAGTATTAACATCCTCAGCTGCCGGAGTCACCACTGGTGCTTCTGAAGCAGTAGCTTCGGTTGCCTCGGTGGTGGTGGTGGTCTCAGGGGCAGCTGCTCCAGTTATAACAGTGCTTTCGGAGGGGATCTCATCGGCCACAGGGGTTTCAACAGCAGCGGCCTCCGTAGCGGCGACTTCTGCGGTAGCAACTTCCGTAGCGGTAGCTTCTGTAGTTGTAGCTTCTGTAGTAGCAGCTTCTGTAGTAGCAGCTTCTGTAGGGGCTTCCACGGTAGTAGGAGCAGCCTCAGCGACAGCTTCAGCAGGAGCGGCCTCAGCAGGAGCAGCCTCAGCGACACCTTCGGCAGCTGCAGTTTCCGGCTGAGTCTCAGGTGTCTCCGCCTTCTCCTCCTTGGGCTTCGGTACCTGCTTGCTCACTTCCACTTCTCGGGCAACTGTGTAAGACGTCCGAGGAACATAGGCAGAACATGTCGGCACAGGGCAAAATAGCTTTTCCTTGTCTTCCCAGTATGTCTGAATATCCTTGAGTCTGGCCATGTATCCAGCAGATACGAACGGCTCAACTATCGGTAACATGGAGAGACGATCGTACTTAGGGAGAGGCTCTCGATGCGGCTAGATACCAGGAGGGAAAAATTAGCTTTGTCTTCTTGTTTGGAGAAACAGTAAGTAGAAGACGTACCCAAGTAAGAGCGTTATCAAACCAATCCAGCAAGCACTGCTTGCAATAAGCGGAATCGTCACCGCTTGGATTACAAGCCGGTCGTCCAGCCTCTGTCACCTTGGAGCGCAGTTCCTCGTTCTCAACTTCGTCTTCGTACATCTTCGCGAAGTAGTCACCGCATGCCTGGCAATACATTGCATAGCATCCCTTCCTTTCGAGCCTCTCGCATGTTGCGCACATCTGTCGAAAAACCACCTCTCGGCGCGGCTTCGGAGGCAGCTGCTCTGGCTGTGCTTCTGGTGTAGGGTCTGGTTCTGGTATAGGTGTAGCTTCTGTTTCTGCTGTAGGAGCTTCGGCAGTTGGAGTCTCGGCTGCCTCCGCATCGACTGGAGCGGCGGCGGGTGTCCCTTCTGTAGCCTCTTCCGCTGGCTGTGCTTCTTCCATAGGCGCCTCTGTCGGAGGGTTTGGAACAGTGCTTTCAACTGGTGCCGCTTCAGAGGTCAATTCCTCTCCGGTAGCTGTCGACTCCATTTCTGGAGTACTCGTAGTGTCCCCTGAACTTCCTTCGCCCCCTTCACGAGGCTCTGGAAGGGTTATTTCGACAGTTGGAAGCTCCTTCTCCTCTTCCATACCTTCCGAAGAGGCCCAGAAGCTCTTTATGACCTCCTGTTCGTCTGACGGGATTGCTAGGACAGCGGATCCCTCTAGTGGAGTTTCTGTTGCCATATCCTCTGACTTTTCTGTTGATGTGGAAGCAGTTGGTTCTTCGGATGGGGTAGCAGGCTGCTTTTGAGCTCTTGCTGTTGTGACGTCGTCCTCAAGAGGAAATCTGGCGAAGGATCCAAGTTAGTTCTCTGCGATTCTAAATATTCCACCATGTGCACCTGGCTAGACCGGTATCCTTGTTCACGCGAGACTGAGGATTGATACTGCGATGCGTATTTTAGGAAACGACGTGGGGTACATGCATTACGTGTCGATAGCGGTTGTTTCACATATGCACGGTTCAGCAAGTGATTCTGCAGCTTGCCGAGCGTGAGCAGCCAACTGAAAGATGACGAGGCTGCCAAAAGTGAACGCACGCCAAAAGTGCTATGAGGCAAATAAAACCCATAGAACACATGACAAATGGACAATGTTGCAACGGACAGCGGGAGACAGGCTCAAAAAGTTTAAGGCCGAAAGAATTGAGGCAGTATTTCTCGCCATTGGATTGAGTATTCAAGACTTACACTTCCTGCCCTATTAAAGGGTTCTCTGGGATTGGTTCGCCTCCCGCCATTTTGAAATCGATGGTCAGAGTCGAAAGCCGAAAATATGGTCAAGAACGCGAAAATGAGTTCCGTAGACTCTTCTATCAATTGTGTAGAAGATGCGCTTGAATTGATTTGAATCAAATTAGAATGATCGGTGAAGCATGATATATATATAAGATAGCAGAAACACAGAACACAAAATGCCAGAACCAACGATATACGTGTGCTGAAGGATGTCTTGACGGTGGTTTAAAGGATCAGCCTCAGCCAACAGCTGCGGGAGGGGCTGCTTAAATGGTCAAATCCGCCCGGCGATTGATCGCAATTGACTCCCATCATTGGGACCCGGCATTGGCTGCGGATTGCATCTCGAGATGCGGGACGAACGTTGTATGACTCGTCCGCTGACGGTTGTGTTGTGTCTCCATTGAGTCATCCCCGCAACCAATCATGGGCGGGCGGTCGGCATCTGCTAGCCTCGGACGGGAATAGGCCCGCCCAGTGTGCAGAGCGCATCCCAGGCGTCTTCAGCTAGGACTGGCTCACACGTCAGACGTGCTTCAGTATTCCGCGCTTGTGCTGGATCCTTCGCTTTTGGACCCGTGAGAGGCATGCCATGAAGCTAGGCCGAGATGCCTGTCTGCATCGAAATCAACTTTTTCCATCTCGTCGGGTTTCCCTGCAGCTGCGAGGCCTCGCGAGGCATTGAACGAAGACTAAGAGAAAAAGTTTAGAGTTAATAGAATGTCGGCATATAACCCGTAAGCGGCGGACAGCTCGCTAGAGATCTCAAGGCACGCCGCGAGGCAGCCTGAGGAACCGCATCACGGGTGACGAAGCACACTCGTAGGCGAGCGTTTAGCAGACGTTGACGGCTGGTGCCTGTTGGGATGGCGGCGTAACCGATTACTGATCGATTGCCAATTACGGGGCTCAACTGAATCTCATAGCTAAGCTCAACTTCATATCAGATCCTGATCATCGATCATGGTGCCACTTGCTCGTCGATAAGAGCATGAATTAATATATGAACCCGAGTATTTGAGATTGCCCGATGCAATGCAGATAGAATACTGAATTATACTAGTAGTACTCTGGTCAATTATATTATCACTAGCTGAAGATATCGTACATAAAAAATCGTCTCATGGGTCATGATACAAAAAACAGTGAGGCTCAAGTACATACATACTAATAGGTAATGGCCCTCGCCAAGAGACGACACAAACAAAATCACAGAAGGATCCATCCCAGAAATCATGAACTCCAGACACACCGAGAAAGACCCAGAAGCATGGCAGCAGGGAGGCTCGGCTCGTCGTGCAGTAATTTGAAGAGCAGAGAGCCGAGAACTTATCCAATCATACGACGACCGTCCAATTAATTGCGAAAAGCATTAATTGTTCCGTTGCAAACGAGAATCAGGAATGAGAGTCGACTCCTGAAATTTGAAAGGCAAGGAGTTCCGAAAGTATGACTCCCACGGTCGCGTTGTCAGACTCTCCTATCATCTCCATATCGTCTGCTATCCCACGCACCGCTCCTTACTGGCGTCTCTATAACACCTTCCTTCGGAGGTACCCTGGGAGGAGCACCGTTGGGTGAAAAGCCGGCGATGGAATCCACAGTCCGGTCGCTCCCACTACCCGAAGGAACGATGCTCTCCTGGCTTTCCCCCCTCTCCGATTTCCCTCCAATTGATGTCAGCGGGTAAATGCTCATCACTCTTGCGGCACGCTCGGCTTTACTGAGATTGCTGCTGCTGCCGCCAAAGTGAGTATGCCGCATGCCGCTGCCACCAAAGCTGTTGATTTCCATTGGAGCACTGTTCGTGTAGCCTTGGGAGCCGGCAAAGCGGGGGAAGATTTTGATTGCGAGGGGCTTTAGCGAAGGGATCGAAGCGCAAACAATAGCGACATGTGTTTCGAGGGAAGTATAAATCCACAACTCGAAGCACCACCAGCTTGCGTCCCAGGACATTGTTGCTCTTTGGATATATATCAGACGTAGAATTGCTGAGAGTGGGGCTCTGAACGGAGGAAGTCACTGTTAGCATATGCCTTTGTACTTGTAGCTCAAATTCTCGAGCGATGATAACAGGCTCACATACATAATCCCCAGAGTAAAGACACCCACGAGCATCAGCTTCTGCCTCATCGGCATCTGCAACGTCCACACGATTGGTACCGGAAGCAACAGCACTAGAATGTCCGTGAACAGATTCGTACAGCCGTGGAGCAAGTGCAGCTCGTTTTGAAGTGTAATGCATTTGTCGCCAGCCTTCGGTAACCGCCAGTATGCACTGATTGGCACACACTGAAATATGATCAAGAAGGTCCAGGTGATGAGCCAAGCGCCTAGGAAGGCCATCGAAGCATATATTGCTCTCTCGAAAGACGTCGTAGTGCAGAATCGCAAATAGAATAGTAAAATGGAGAATTTCGTCAAGCTGACGCTCCATGTGAAGGTTAACTGGGTCGCGAAGGACCATATCCGGACTTTATTGACCTGGTCCTGCTTTAGGTCCCAGATATGGGTTCCCACACCGGCTCCTTGTGAGAGTATACATGTGACGCTCACGGCTATTGCGGTAATCTAAGTTAGATATATCTCTTAGTCTCAGCGGCCTGAAAGGTGTTTGATATTGAGCTATTGAGGAGACCGCGGAAACTCACGGTTGCAAGAATGATGAGCCAGTCATCTGCTTTGAAAGATTTGAGGATAAATGACCGGACATAGAGACGTAGTGTTACGACGATTCCGCAAAGGACCATCATGACAATAGTTAACGGGGCCATGAAATTTCCCTTTCGGTCGGGATCCACGTAATTGGGTTCCGGCCATGTCGACAGGATCGAAAACGGTGGTAGAAGCATCGTGAAAGACGGAATTGCCCACTCTATGAGCAATGCCTCGACACTCGGGGGGGCCCAGAGGGAAGATATCTGGTATCGGGTCGCTCTTGAAGGAAGCCCTAAAGTCTTATTTGGAAACCCGTTATCAGGTACGCGATTCGGCTACAGCCAGATATCGCCGTCGACTGGGTTTGGGAGACTGGGAGGCGGCAGGAAGCAACCCATTAGGAAGGAGACAGAGTCAGCGTCTTTTAAGAGTCGATAAGGGCCCTAGGTCCACGATTCACGAGGAGGGCAGGCGGAAAAGGGACGAAATTATATTGCCTGATGTGCGGCCCTATTTCATAGATATGTTGCTAGAGCTGGAGCCCGGCTACCGGGATCGAGGTGCAAGGGCAAATTGTAGAAGGAGTGCAGGCCTCGAGTATAGGGCGGGATTCCTTTGCCTCCGGCGCTCCACCTCCCGCGTTCGAGGTTTCTTACGTTTAGCTAGGTGGCGTGGAATATTATGGGGGTTATCCGAATTTTGTGTCGATACACAGGATGAAGCACAGCCTTCAGTGGATCTCAAATTTGGTGCTGAGAACCCAGGCTTCAAGGCGGGCTCAAAGCAACAATACGATTGTAGTGGGTACCCAAGAGGGGCGAGTAATGGGGTCTTGCTTTTTCTCTGCACTTAGTTTTATATTTCATCAAGCGAACCTGCAGAAATAAAAGTTTTGCTGTCCGGCGTGCATGTGCTGTGAAGCTGAGCCTACATTGCATAGAACTCTCGTTAGACATCCGACCTCAGGCCGCCACATTCTCGGCTATAAATGTTGGAAAGGGAAAGGTGTCGCTGGACAGTGTGACAATCTCAAACCGTGCACACCAAAGAATACCTTTCCGCATTTTGCGACGAAACAGAAGTGGATCAGAGGCAGTGAAGAGGCAGGAGCTCGAGCCAGGTGTGGGCAAGTTATATACTCTCAAGATATCGATTCCCGGAATTCTCAGCCGAGATACACTGTTTAGCGACACATCGTATCACGAATGTCCAAGCCTAACGAATCTCCCTGGTGGTAGCACGAGTAACAGGGCGCTCGTGCATGAGATTTGGAAACACTGTCCACGATAAAGAGATCTATTCAAAGGACACCCGAGTCCGATAGATATACCTGGGTGGAAAATTTAAATCTCTCCTCGCGAGCTCGGCGACCTTCTTGGAGCCGCGAAAACGGCAATGCTCGACAGGGAGAAGATTAAAAAGCAATTCCGATGGAAGATAAAACGAGCAAGCACATTTATCTATGTAGTATGTTTGTCAGCTTAAATTATCGAGCCTGGGTTCATAGGACGAAAAGCAGCCCGGGCATTGCGTGCTCCAGTAAACTATCGGTTCCCATGCACTGCAGCACTGACATGGACACCTGCCGTATGCGGGAATTTCTCGGACGCCCCAATCCTTATCATGTGTAAAAGTACCAGGTCCCGCAAAAAGCAATCGACAACAAAGATCCGCCACTAAATTCATCCTCATCTGGTGGCGGGCTACTTGGTTTGTGCTTGAAAGTTGGATTTATTCCATAAGCCATCAGTATGGACTCCGTAGTCTTGTTGAACCAGTGCCTGACTCGACATCACTGAGTGGGTCGCTGGCTGCCACAATAAGCAGTGGGAGCCGAAGAGTGCATGTGGTCCCTAGCAAGATGGTCGGAGAATCTTGAGCACGAACAAGCGCGTGGCGTTCCAGGTTCGTTTCCAGAATGCTCTTTTATTGGCTGGGTGGGGTCGAAGCGGGACAGCTATCACGCGTTGACGGCTGCCTTGAGCTAAGGAAGGGTCATGGAAATTCGTCGCCCCTTCCACGTTTTAGAAAGCAAGATGCGCAAATCGGTATTAAGACCCACTGCTTTGGCTATGAATTCAATAGGGCTACGATTTAACGCTGCGTGTTCGGGCTTTTCCGCTACGTTGCGAGTCGACGTCACACTCCTCAAGCGTTGGGAACCCAAGAACCCATTAGCTGGTAAAGCAACTTGAAACAAAACCATAGTCGAGGATGTAGGGTAGGTAGCAAAGGTATACGTTGTAATGACTACTCCCAAAACCAGATCTGCAAGTTAAGGCCCGAGAATTTGAATTTAAGTCAGTATACTGGGACACTTAGGCTGTTCGATCTGGATCGTTGACAAATATCCAGATGGTAGCATTGCACCGGCGTAAAAAGGAGCCACATCATAAGTAGCACATGTACTATTCGACTGTGGATATTGATACTATATTCCTTGGTAATATTTTGCAAACTTAACATTTTATAGTATACATATTTTGGGACATCAACAGCTTCAGAAAACGCGCATAAATGCATCGGCGCCTCACGTGAAATGTACAATTTTCACGGTATTGCTGAACGCATAATATGATCTGATCAGTGTCCCGGTCGTGCAACATGCTCATAATCAATTCAGTGCACTGGCAGATATCATCGACTTGTCAGGCTATATGCAGAATGCTTCTAGCTCTTCTATATTCGTGATCCCGACCCACTGCCGGCGCCCCATCTATAGCCAATCGCTCTATACTTTGTACTCAGTTCAGAATCACGGACATGACCCCTGCCAAATTGCGGGTCCTAGCATTTGAGACATTGTGCCAGATGCCCAAAGTGGGGCCTCTCATACGTGTGTTATGCTGGCGTCAACACAACAATGGGCCGAAAGCCAAATTTATCGTTCAAGGCTGTCTGCCTACACGGATTTGTTATCCAAGCTCTAGATCCAAGACCACCAAGCTCCATAGCGGGTGGTATGATCATGCAAATGTACATCGTAAGTCATGATATTGACACGGCACAAGTCTGCTCTAAACTTCAATCACGTACATATGCACTTATATATAATATTTCTGCGGCATGAGGTCAGACGCCAATGTGCGCCACCGTCACAGAGATGAGGGGATGGTTGCATGAACGGTTGGCCACGCGCGTGAATCCACTTGGATGCACTATGCCGTCCATTCATTTCTGGGATCTCGCGAGACATTTGACTCAGATTTGTCTCATACTCTCGACTTGGCAGCGTAAACTCAGAGTCTTTGGGTAAGAGTAAACGGTCAAGCTGCGGCTCAGCATCAGCTGCAGCTCCCCAAGCTATACCATATAAGCCTACTTTAAGATCCCGTGTAAAGTCTTCTCGAGGACTATTTGTAAGGTAGTCTCGGGGAATCTGAGTTGAAGTCAGACTGTGTTGGACTTGATCATGACAGAGGGTCTGCGTGATATCTGTGCTCAGGTCGTACTGTCGCCCGTGATTGTCTTGAAACGGGACATCTGGATTTGAGCGCGCCAGTTCTTCATTTCAGGTAGAGTGCATGATGTGAGCGGCGGTATACGTATAGTCAAATCTCAGGACAATATCTGGTGCCGTCCTAGATGATGCTTCTCATATATGTATGCGTGTGTTTATTACTCTATCAGGATTTTGAGATCTGGCATCGAGAGAGAAGGCTTTATTATGCCCTCTGGCTCGAATTCCAAGGGGCTAGATACTTCACACCCGCAACTCGAGACTGAAGCCGTTCTCTGCCAAGGGATCCTCAGCAAAGAGTACTTAGGACCCAGGCTGTTGCTTCTGGCGGCTGTGGAACGAGCACCCTAGATATTGCGGATTAAATAGATGGCAAAAAGGCAGCGAGACTGAACGACAGTGTAGTGTCTAGAATCTTATATGTTGGATGGGAAGAGGGGTTTAATGCACCTCGAACTTGGCCAGTTTATTTACCGTTTCGGTATAAGTGTGTCGTTGTGGGCTGGTTGGCTGGAATTTAAATGCAACAAGCAACCCACTTTCAAGGTGGACAGACTGGGAAATCACTTGGTCTTATAAACCAAGCCCCTCCTTGCCATGAATTACTGTTTTCGGACGTGCTCGACTACAGCGAATTCGCGAACTATAAATCGTATAAAGCCGGGCTCAAAATACGGCTTCAATAAAGTGTAGATGATCGAATACACAGGCGATTCACTGTACATTAATTTGAAATCTTTACCCTGCGGACATCGCTCGAGCTGTGGCTGTGAACATGTTGGCCAAATCGTTATTCTCAACTTCCTCCGATCACAATAACACAGCGCTGTCATCCGGGGCATTAAGAGACGTTAATATAGTAAAACTAGAACAAATACATAGTAGAGCTTGTGACATTCAAACTGTCTGTGGCCAGCGTGCGACCTCAGGCCTACTCTCCTTTCAAATCCCCACCAACACCACCGACGTAGGACGTCTTCACTAGGTCGTTCAGTCTATCTTCATCACGATCCAAGTCTCGGAACTGGAACCAGAAGCAGATAGCACCCAGAGTAGCAATGATGGCTGCCACAATGTAGTTCCACACAAGCAAGGGGTCATTGCTCAGAGTGACGAAGGCAAAGCCGATTGCCGTGCTGAAGGCGCTCATAACTAGGAAGACTGAGGTGACCAGCGACTTCATGTTGGTCGGCGCCTTGGTATATGCGTATTCCAGACCAGTGATTGACGCAAAGATTTCAGAGATAGCAATCAAAACGAAGGATCCTGTTTGGGCCCACACGTTGATATCTGCAGGTGGGCACTTGGAGTCGGCTGCGTGGTATCCGCAAGGTGACTTCTGATAGATATAATACTGGAGGACAGCCGCCCATATCATGGCCATAACGCCGGTAATGAAGCCGAATGTAATCTTCTTAATGGGTGTGAAGTTGAAACCGATCTTACGGAGACCGGGATAGAGAAAGAGGTCGAAGATTGGGATGAGGATGATGAGAGAGAAAGGATTCAAGTTGGACAGAATATCGTTCGGCAGGCCGTGAGTGTTCAAAACAGCGGCTTGAGAAGTGAGGTTACCGTTGATCTGCAAATTTATATCTGGTTAGTCAAGAGAGTCCCCATCATTTCTGTTTCCTATCTACGAGGTTACATACCTGGTTATAAGTAATCCAATAAAGGGGGTAGTAGAGGAACACCGTGCAAGCCTTGATACCACGGGAAACTTCGTCGACCCACTCGTCGTCAAAAGTCATCCACACCGGGCGTTCCTCGAGAGGGATCTTGGATGGTTTAACGTTTTCCCAGAACATGCCATCGTTGAGGTTTTTATAGGTTCTGATAGGGTTGATACTCCATTTTCCTCGGGAAGCAAACGCCATGAGGCGCGCTGCACGAGAAAGGACCGAGTAGGTCGCCGGTGTTTTGACATAGTTCTTCCGGCACACAGCTAGAATTATTGGGCAGAGAGAGAACATAACAGTCGGGAGGAGCTATTCAGCGGCAGTCGAAGGTTAGTATATGAGTGTCAAGCACCAAATGCTATGTATCAATAACAGTGATGAAGGAGGGTTGGGGGGCCATACATAGGATAGATAGAACCCGACGTAATGCTCCGCATAGACCATCGTAACCTGGCCTACCAGTGCGCCGATATTGATCATCATGTAGAAGTACATGTAGATCCTCGAGATGGTCAAGACTGGGTCAACGATGACCCGCTCGCCAGAAGGAAGTGTGATGACCTGTTTCTTTTCTTGCTTGTATTGTTCTGCAATGAGGGGCGAGATATTGGATTTGAATCCACCAGTTCCACCGCCCATAATGACGATACCAACGATAAGGACGCCGAAGGAGGCCTTGGGACGAGCTATAACGTCTGGCAGGGCCGCAATGATGAGAAGAATATGGCCAACCATTGAAAATACAATAGAGACCATAATCGTCTTGTATCTACCCCTATATTCACCAAGAGTGTTAGTAGGGATGCTCGCAATCTGTATTTCATTGTACACGTATGGTGACTAACCAGTGTCGATCAGCGACATATGCGCCAAAGAGCGGCATGAGATATGCCCAGAACGCATTGAAATTTGTGATACTAGTCGAGGTTCGTTGACCCAACCCCAAAGCTCCGGATTTTTGAACAATCCGCCCGGCGCCAGTCCTGGAATTGCTAGGGAGCGGCTGCTGGATGAAGTTGGTGACTATTTGTAATATGTTAGAGCAAATCGTCATAGTAGTCATTAGATAGCTAAGAGCCCTGTGCAGTTTATAAATTTATGGAAGTAGGAAATTGCACAGAGCTCATAGAATATCGATATATTGGGGCTGGACCAACTTACAGACTTGGGTTGTTCCGTAGTAGGAAAACCGCTCGCACAGCTCCACAAATGCAATTGAATATGCCGTCCATGGCACTTTACCTGCCACCCGTCTTAAGGTGCGGAGATCCTCCTCTGTCGGCGTATCATCCTCATGTACAAACTGAGTTTCGTCGTGGTAGACAGGGACTATTGGGGATTCCTGCTGGTGGATGATAAGGTCTCCACCCTCGACTGCCTTTGAAGACTTTGATTCCTCCATTTTCTGTAGGGCGGCGCTACAGCGACTCGAGGACCACTGAAACCGAGAGAGTGGTGTTTGATGTTCCGTAAACTATGCTGGCCTTGTAGAATACTACAATGCGAGCATGTAG
This sequence comes from Drechslerella dactyloides, assembly GCA_020064725.1. NCBI lineage: Eukaryota > Fungi > Ascomycota > Orbiliomycetes > Orbiliales > Orbiliaceae > Drechslerella > Drechslerella dactyloides. The sequence goes on from JAGTWJ010000001.1 coordinate 549,310, forward strand.
AATTGATCAAAACTGGCCCTGCAGCCTGATGGATGTCAAAGGGTATCCACGGTTCCCCCTATATGAGGGAAGAGAGCAGGTTGCGGTGAGGTTACCAAAGGAAGATATTGCTCTACCTCCTTCGGACGCCTAAAAACGGGTTCTAGTAGACTTTATATCGGCGCAATAGCTTTTCCGCTATCTTCCTCCACGGCCTTGCCGGTGGCATTTCTGCACACTAGTCCCCCGTCAGATGCTCACGGCGCGGTAAGTAGCCAGTATACTATACCGGCATGTTCAAAGTTTCGCCCCCTCTTCTTCAGGCTGTCAGTTATTGGCAATGCCAATCATTTGACTGGGTATACCCTGCGGGTACGTTGAACCTACCAAAGAAGGTGGCGAGGATATCTACATTCCGCTTCAATCTTGTGGTTGTCCAAATGTGGTAGGTGTGTTGCACAATTTATGGGAATAACGACGCGATGTTGGGCCCTGGGAAGGCAACCTACATGTGTAGATTAGTATGGTTCAGTTGATCTTCGGGCCGAGAGAAGCCAAGCTATTTTAGAATTCATTGGCTCGCGCGGGGCTCGTGGTGCATGGAAGGTCTTTTTGAGGTGGTAGCACGCCATGGTATGAGACTTTTGGGTTGTACCTGGCCCCTGGGTTGAGTGAAATACTGATACCGGAACACGAGTACCCGGCGGACGAAAAAGACAGGACGTGTTGCTAAATGCAAACCGAACGTAGAGGCTCATTCGCAGTCTGATATCAGACGGCAAATTGCGACAGGGTATTTCCGTGTTTTTTACGAGTATAAAAATTGACCAATTGATAGAGATCTTAGGGTCTGCTCTGAGAACAGCTTTCGTCCGCTGATCTGAGGTTGTAGCTCGGCAAAATCGGCTAGTTGGTGCCTTCAACAGATTATGGACCTACCAAACTGGTCGAAATTTGTGTAGCTGCGCAAGTGGATGTTCCTTCCAGTCCGTAGGACACTTTGCTGGTGACAACCACGAAACCACCTTGGCGAAGCTATCGATAATATGTTTAGGCGCCAATAAATGCCGGGACGCAAGGGATGAAAAGAATACGATATCAGGTGGTCATTCCCAAGTTTTTCAGAGTTGCAGTAACGCCGTACGACTTTCGTTCTTTGACAGTTCCGTGTGCGTATATTCGGTACCGATGTGAACGCGTTCTCGGGACACGACAACATGGAATGAATCCTGAACCGAAATCCATGGTTGTTCGAAGTGTGTCTCTGGATTAGACTGGATCTAAAAACAAACATTTCATCAAATCTTAAGGTGAGCTATCCATCTTGGTATAAACTATGTCTCATTCATATGAAACTCACCGAGAATCGAAATGACGTGCTCGAGGAAAATCATTGGCAGCTTTGGTAGGAGAGTCTATAACTGCAAAAATCAGCTCGCTCAATACAGCTCATGTATCTAGGCTCCATGGTCTAGGGGATATGATTCTCGCTTTGGGTTCTTCAACTTGGATGCGAGAGGTCCCGCGTTCGAATCGCGGTGGAGCCCTGGAAATTTCTTTTTGCATCTTTCCTAGATGTATTTTTTTTCTTTGGTGCACTGGTCCGGGTTAAGCGAGATACTACAGCTGGAATATCCCGAGTTCGGGCCAAGCCAACCCAACATAAGCTTTTTGCGCGTCGTACTCGGTTGGATTCGTTCAATCCGTTATGACTGTTATCTACGATAGAGCTAGCGTTAACCGTTGTTGCCGGCATATACGACATATACCTACTTCGTTGTGCGAGTCATGAACGATGTGCCGTGGGGGTCGAATGGTGGGTCAAGTTATTGCGTCAAATATGCAAAATGAAGTGGATGGTGTCTGTATCTGCGTTGCATGTCTTTGGTATCTGCTCAATCCGAACTAAGCCCAACTAGTCTTTCGCCCTTTTCGAAAGCTAGTATTTGAAGTCAGTTGCAGCGTCCGGGGGCCTGATAGAAATCTGGTAAATGGGGGGAAGCGAGGAGGTAGAGATCAAACTATGCGTAGTATAATTTCATAAGCGTCTATAGATCTACCCCATTGCATAGATGCGTCTCTCGAGAGCATTACTCGTGTACACGTGTTGTCGGGTCTTTACCTAGTAGATAGGTGTCATTTGAAGTACGCTGTCACTCACAGCTGGTACCTACCGGTCATACATTTACGTGCTCGATTTCATGTTCTACTGATGCATATGCATCGAGAATCTTAAGGCTGCAATTTTGATCACCTGTTCGTATCGTTCCGTGTCAATGTTGTGTGGGAGCTAGCGTAACTCGAATTCGAATAGAGGGATAATCACGACGGTCACTTGGGTTGTGGCCTGCTATACGAGCGGCTGAACCAGGCTGACACCGTCACATTCCGGATCAAGAATTTTTTTGGCTACTCGTGTCAATAGCCGGTTATACCTAATGGAACGTCGTTAGATGCTACTTCAGGTGTGATGATCTCGTAGTAGCTCTATGATACTTAGAGTTCGATCCTAGCTTGTCATGTGAAATACGGATGCTCTTCTATCGGGACATATAGAACTGACCGGCATGCTTGACCCAGGAGCTGCAGCTTGTGGACTGACACTTGGATCATTCTTAGAGCTAAATTATAAGGCGATACATTTGGACCCGGTACCCACGCTTCATACGCACTAACAAAACGTTGATACAAAGCTGCTCATCGTCCAAAAACCAATATTCTAAAGGAAGTTTGGCAGTATTGCATTGCCGTCTACCGGGTCATGAGACGGCTCCCCTTGCCAAAATAGCTGACAAAATATCATGACTTAACCCATAAAGGGCGCTACAACGGCTAGTTTAAGCACCTGTGGATTTAGGAACACCGCATGGTTGCTTATAGCCAGCTTTTTTGCATCCAGCATTCCAGGCTTTGTTGAGCGCAGAATCTGTAACATTGAAATAGAGGTAAACGCTCTTGATCGACAAGATGGCGTCCGTTGCTGGTGGGCCAGCCGGCCAATCTATATTTCCAGCATCTATGAGCGGAGGCAGGAGTGTCGTAGATGCTAAGGGTTGACTTACATGGGTCTCCATTGCTCCAGTTGTTAACAATGATCTGTCCCGCAGCATTTGGCGTAAAGGAGCTATATGTATACGTCTGTCCGTTTATATAGTACTTCACTCCAGACTTGGTCCAGTCGAATCTATACTCGCGAAACCCTTTCGTGGGATCAAACATACCATCGAACGGGACTACTCGGTAGTTTCTGGCTGATTGACCTGCCGTCAGTGGCTGCACTGTAAGCTGCAAACCGGGCTTTGGGATTCCTGGGTCCTGTGCCACTGCAGAGTTGTGTATATGGCTGGTTAAGATTTCCACATCGATTTCGTTGTTGTCGTCCTTGTAAAAGAACATTCCGTGGCATGCACCGGGTACGGAACTGGTCTTGATGTTGAATCGGAAAGAGCCATATCGAATGGTTTCGATAGCGGTGCCAAGTTCTGCGCTGGCGATGATTTTCCGACTGGATAAGCCACCAGAGACGTAAAGATCGAGTGCTTTCGAGGCAGTGTTTAGACGGATATTGGCAGAAGTGTAATTTATGTTCTTTGGAGAGGAAGCAAGTTGATAGTTACTGGCGGCCCAACCTTGTTTAGCCAACCCGCTGGCGAGATTGTAAGCGTCGAGAGCTGTGGGATCGAGTATGACGCGATGCGTGAAAATGAGCTTCGTTTCAGGTATATAGTAGCCGCAGGCGCAGTTCGCTGTAGATGTATCCCTAGTATCCCTAGTATCCCTAGCATAGTCGTGGGCGCGAGGTTTCTGGTCGTTGCGACCGGCTCTTCGAGCTGGTCCGATTAGACTGGCTTGCGTTGTCAAGGTCAAAAGCGCGAGATGTAGAATCAGCTGCGGATTAGGCTTCATCACAGCGTATCGCTTGGCGAAAGCTGCGCGGGTCTATATAGAAAGGACCTGTTCTTAGAGCACAGGTATTTTTTATAAGGATGACATGAAATAATTGAGGACTGGCTAGCTGCAGGGATGGGAGCGACTTTATGTAATGTGGGATATCTACAGAGAGAACGCCTAGATCTTTGGCATATTGGCACCCTTATCCAAGACTAGGCAGATGGTCACGATCAACTAACTACCGAGGGTGATCTTGGCCGCGTTGCACCGTCCGGAAATTGACATCGCAAGGTCTCCCCCTAAGCGCTTGGGATTGAATAGGCTTGGATATCCGGATATGAATAAGCTGCACGCTTCAGAAACGTCATGAACTCAGTCTCGACACTAACAAAACGTGCGAAGCTTCTCCTCAGACAAATATATTTGGAATCAGGAATACTAGTAGTTCAGAGAGAGAGGGGTTGAAATCAACGTTTTGGCATGGAATCTATCGACTCTTCTAGGTCCTCATTCGCGATTAATCACGCACGACGGTCGTAGAATCTTTCCTATATAGCTATAGGCACATCCTCTGTCATGACATTGCAATATTCCAGTTTGTGGTATGGAATGTGTTGTGGGTACCTACAGCTTCGGTACCCCGGCCGGTGCAAGTGTCATGCATGGTGAAAGGTATACTTACGGGTATCAAGCAATATACTAGTCGATCGGATTTAGTAATGGTCCGTTGTTGTAGCCCAGGCACTTCTGGATATATTACACAAGGTGTCCGTTTGACATGAACGGTCTTCGCGCGCAAGGGTTAGTGCGCGCAAGATTAGTAGTCTAGATCTCGAGGCCAGACTTTCTCGTAAAATTTAAAACAATATGGCGAATACTAATCGACTGGCAGCCGGTATCTGCACATCGTACCTATATTAGCGCGGTATACGGGTAGAGGTACGTCAAAAACTTGGTATAAAGTTTGCATGTTTGTATATCTGCGAAAATCCTCCTAAACTACCTAGGTATTCAAGTTGTATATTCTGCGCCAAATCTTGCGGCATTCGGGACTGTTCACACTATAGCTATGAGGAACCCACCGACGATCAACTAAGAACTGCTCATGCTGGCTTCCGATCGAAAGACTGGTGCTCATCTGAGTTTTGTGAGCACCCTCGCGTGTATACACATATGCGTACATAGAGTATCGGCCACTTTGAAGCTTCAACCCCCGATCATCCCTGCTTCCGCATCGAACATTGCATACGCTCTTTTAGCATTTACGCTCGCTCTTGATAGTGGTCTATATTACTTAGATATACCGATGCGACGCTCACGAGGAGGCTGAGGAGGAGAAATCGTCGAGCATTCCCTCGAGGGAACGTTGGTCCAAGCTTTGAACCGGATGCTACTATGGCCGCTATCGGCGCTAACACGATTGCACATGTTTTGAAGCTTCCCTCTAGCGCGGTGGCCCCTCCATCTCCGTCTATACAGCCTCAACTAGTGTCCCGGCAGCTTGGTCTCATTACAGATGCTTTGAAGACCGGAAATCAAATCTCGGAACTCACGGACTGTTTGGAGCTCACAGACTCGCAGCAGCCCAGCCCCGATAAATCTAGAGGAAATGAACCAGACTGTTCAAACAGCGGCTTCTTATCTGGACTTCTAAGCCCTCCCACCGTCGCAGGCCCATCTGGTGAATCAACCGCTATTCCGGAAAAGCTGGCAGCTGTGACGAATGCTGCGAACACTGGCAATTCTATCAGCGCTATCACAAAGCTGCTAGGAGCTGGTGCTCTACCAGCTCCTGCGCCTGAATTTGTTCAAAAGTCACTTTTGACTATTGAGGGTGTACTATCGGCCAATAACCTAATTCCAGACAGGCCACCGAAGGAAACCCTCAGTCTTAGCCCTGAATCGGTATCTGCAGCTCTGGCCACCGTCGCAAACACCCTGAAATCTCAAGATTTCATCTCAAATCCTACTTCAGACACAAAGAAAAACCTCGAGAGTCCCACTCCGTTGCCTGCCTCGGATGCTGTTGATAGCAATGGTGCGCTTTCGAACCTCACCCCTCGGTCAATTTCTGACGCCTTTGAAATTATTAGCGAGGCCCTGGAATCTAGTGATTTGGTTTCACCTGGCGGGAAGGATCTATTGGGGATTCTGCCGGTAACACCGGATTCAGTGAGCGATGCTCTCAAGACCATAACTTTTGCTCTTCATGCAAATGACCTTGTGGCAGATGCCACTGACTCCTCAGCTACTATTTTCCCGCCTCCCTCGGCTCAGATCGTGTCCGATACCCTCCAGGCTATCACGGCTGCGCTATCGTCTGGAGTGTCTTCCGCGGATATCGAGGAGTTAGGTTCCACTAGCGGTCTGCCGAATGCAATTACTGAGGCCATGGCAGTTGCGATTGAAAATATCAATGCCCTACCAACGAAAGAAGCACGAGCTGTTTCTAGTACTCTAGGAACTATTTCAAACACACTCATTTCAAGCGATCAACCTTTAGATGCGACAGGAGCTCCAGAGAGTGCTATTATCGCACCGATAACTCCCATGGTTGCACAGACGCTTGAAACTGTAGCGACCCTTGATCATGATACAGCAAAATCTGTCTCCGACATCCTCATTTCCATCGCGGATGCCGTTACGGGTGGTGGCGCCGCATCAAATACACTACTAACTTCGGATCTGCATGATATGAATCCGGTTACAGTGATTAACGAGCTACTTCCAGACGCTCCGGACACAAATCCACCTGATGCAGACAACTCAACGAATTCGAACCCTCAACCGGACGGTCATCGTGGCAAGCGGATCATAATATGCTGCGATGGAACTTGGCAAGACTCTGACAGCGGCGATGGCTGTCCGTCAAATGTTACTCGCTTTGCACGTTCGTTAAAGAGCGTGAGTGATGAGGGTGTTACTCAGATCATATACTACCAAAGCGGAGTTGGAAGTTCGTATGCATCGAAGATTGGGAGATTAATTGCAGGTAGCCTACTCTTCTGTTCTGTGATTTTGCGGCGTAATCTCGTTGTTGGTCTATAATTAACCCTTCTTTCTTGTATATTAGGCGGCACCGGCCTTGGCCTCTCGGAACATGTTCGCGAGGCTTTCGTATTCATTAGCAACAACTATCACGTAGGGGATGAGCTCTTCATCCTAGGATTTTCCCGCGGCGCATTCACTGCTAGATCCATTGCAGGGCTGATTGATAGAATTGGAATTTTGACTCGACGAGGCATGGAAAGTTTCTCCAAAATATATCGGGACTACATCAACTTCAGATTAAAGGATCAAGCGTACATCAACAAACAGGGTTGGGAACGGATCAAGGGTATTACTATCAAGGCCCTCGGGTGTTGGGTATGTGCAGAATGATCATAATTCTTGGCCAAGAGAGACTGAATTTCGGATTTTAGGACACCGTAGGGGCTCTCGGAATTCCGGCTAGCCCAATCATCGAGAAGTGTAAATGCAACGAAAAGTACAAGTTCCACGACACAGATCTAACTTCTTGTAAGTAGCAGCTGATACTATGGAACAAGTATGGTGGAGCACTGCTGATACGGTTGGTCGTAGCTACTGAGAATGCCTTTCATGCATTGGCTCTAGACGAACGCCGACTGCCATTTGCGCCTACTCTGTGGCGGCTGCCAATCCCTGCTGCTTCAGAGAGACACACGGATATAGTACCGAACCTCAAGCAAGTTTGGTTCCCAGGGGGTACGCCGAAGCCATCTTGATGTGAGCGGGGTGCCATCACTGACTGAGGTTATAGTCCACACTAACGTAGGTGGCGGGTATGAGGACCAGGAATTGTCTGACCTCACTCTGGTTTGGATGATTGATCAAATGCGCCCGTTCCTGGGTTTCGACCTGGATTACGTCAAGTCATTGGGCCAGGGCCATTCCAATAACTGGGCTTCTGGCGCAATCTTTAACTCATTCAGAGGTATAATGAAAGGGGCAGGCAGCAAAGTCCGGACTCCAGGCACGTACTTCCCCGATCCTCCAAGATCCGTTGTGAAACGAGCCTTCACGTTTGGAGCCGGGGTTTTCGGTCAACCAGGTGTGAGCAGCATCACAAACGAGGAAATCCACCCGAGTGTTCGCGGTCGGATGGTTGCGAGCAACGGAGAATGGTGTAGCCGTGCGCTATTTGGATGGAAATGTGATAAGCGGGTAGTGCAATCTGCGGCCGGACCGGTTGAGCGCTGGGTCTGGAAAGACCCGGAAACGGGAACAGAACTTTTTGAGTCAGATCTAGGAGATCAGGAAAAGGTTTTGGCTGGAGCGGAGGTTCTCAGTAAGTTGGAGTCATTAGTCACTGTTCCGTCCAGGAAGAGAAAGAGTATGAATATGGATAAGGGTAGCGTTGATAGTAAGTGGGATGAGCAACCGGAGTGATGCTCCGGTATGGGAAGATTGATTGTTTGAGGATTACGCCAGGGGGACTGCTACATCGCACTATAGCGCTAGATATTCCTGCACATGCTGAGGTCGAATTGACTTGGCGACATAGCTTTCGCTTTTCGTTTTAGTCGAGTTTGAGGTGGAAGACTGATGGCACGAATAATTTACCAGGGTAGTTGCTTCGTTGTCTTTGTTCGTCTAACCTAGACTTGTACGTCAAGCTATGAAAACGGCTACATGAAGCCTGAACTCAAGCTTAGTGCCATTCTTTGTACCTGGGTACCTCCAAGTAGGGTGCCGGGCCGGGTAGTCGTCGCATTTGTTGAGGGATATGTAGATGAATTGTCGAGCTCTTTGGAACCTGTGAGCTTGGATCGAATAAACGACATCAATGTGACCTTGACGTCAAGTGAAGTGCGCGTATACGCAATATAGTCGTGATAGAGTGAGAACTGCAATATGCCAGACGCGACGTCGAATGGAATTCCAGAAGTGTGTTGTTGGAGGTTATCCAACAGTCTAGATGATATCAGCAGAATCGGACCTGCAAACACGCATACCTTCGCCGGATTTATCTTGTCTGCGAGCGTACGCCGGTAGTAAATAACGCGTACGCAGTGACCGCTGAATATTCTAGCTTCGTGGTGCAAGAAGTGGGTAATTGCTCGCATTAGCTTTGTGAGAGCTATAGTTGAAAGGAAACATGCATCGACGTTTCACGAAAGTTATGTAAAGTACCGTTCCAAAGTCTGGGAACAAGGCTTTGGCAAGGCGAATCTGCAGATACTGACATCGGTAGGCCCTCCGAGAACCGCGCTCTAAAGAAAGAATCCAAGCCCCAGGATGCTGCATATCGTCCCTGAATGCTTCCTTATCGATAATTGGCGAAATGCTCGGGCCCACTCCTGCAAGTTGGCACAGTCTGGCCATCGATTGGCTATCAGCGCTCGTTCGGGATAGCCCTTGTCGCCTGGTATGCAAGTTTTGCTGCGAACGGATCGGTTCCCGGTTGTGTCGCCCCAACTTCAACGAGAATGTTGCGAAACGAGAGGGGCATCGGAATCGACAGCGGCGAGGAAACATACGCGTCGCCTGGGGAGCGTTCTATCTGCAAATGGTACTGGGGAGGAAGTTGCATGCATCGATAAGGAACCAACAGCTACTCCAAGGTACATTGTGATTCGATGGCCTAATGTTCGACGTTCACGACGCAGCGGTAACGTAAGGTGTGGGACATGCAGCTCTCTGGAATGCGACGATGGATCCAGAGGGCTGATAAAAACCCATTCCCCTCGTCTCGTCATCTTCCCCTCTCGAACTCTTTGGATCCCCTCTCCGATTCCGTCTTTTTGACGTCTTCTTGGAATTCTGGTTTCTTGGACATGGATGAATCCGTCGCGAGAGTATTTCATCCCTAAAGGCCCCAGCAGCTTCTTCCTCTCAACTTTCCTCCCGCCTCCATTCCACATCCCGCGGAACGGGTATCCCATACATTCCAAGCGGCAGAAAGCAGAATATTACCAGGAACGAGCACGGCAGAACTCATCACTCGATTCCGCTCCTTGGATAAAAGGCAGAAGCAGAGAGGATAACGAGGAACGATGATTGAGCCTGTAACACTCTTCTCTACCATTGCGGGTGTCGCAAACCTCGCCTCTCGCCTGACAATCGATCTCACACGGCTCACCGTTACCCTGAGAAATGTGCCGGATCAGATAACCCAGGTTTGCAATGAGATGGTATCATTGAACGCCACGCTCGCAACCTTGCAACAACGATTTAATCCCATGTCATCTGGCTATTCGGAAGAGCAATTGCTTTGCCTGGAAACCGTCGTAGCATCGACAAGAGAGACGCTGGTGCAGCTAGCGAAGCTGAGCGACGCTTGCGAAGTCACTGGAAAGAAGAAGCCTATAAAGGGTGGAGTTGCTGGAATGTGGAGAAAGGTCAATTGGTCGTTGAACGAGTCTGAAATTGCGAGTTATCGAAGCGGGCTGGTTGGCTATACCGCCATGCTAAATTTGTTGACGGCGACATTAGCAGAGTATGTGGTATTGATTCTACCTTGTCCTCGAATTCCTGATATTCAATTGCTAACACCAAGCGGAAATGAATAGTCAGCGAGGCGCGAATATCGAAGCGATGGTGACGAAGACGAACGAAATGCTGCAAGCTCTGATGGAACAGCGGAATCGCCTCACCTTGATACCGCCGGAAGATTTGGATGATCCTCTGGGTCAGAAAACTCTTCGGGGCTCGAGGGCGTCGACTATTCGAACACGGTCCAGCTCAATAGCGAGCGAAGCGAGACTTCCAGAGCCTCCACAAACCCGGAGCAAATCGGTCGCGCCACCCATGTCGCGAAGAAGTTCTGCTACAACTGCACCGATGAGCGTTCGCTCGATATCTTCGTCGAGAGGCGCTCCTGCATCTGTGACCAGCTCTCGCGCTACTTCAAGAATCAGGTCGGCCTCAGCCACGCATCTGCCGCTGCGCGCTTCGAGTCCACCCCCTCTTCCAACGGTAATCACTCGATTCAGCCCAAATATGCCCTCTGCACGGTCTCCGGCCTCGAGTAATGGCCTGCCCTCTCCCCCTCCAGAATATACGGAAGTTGCGGCAAATTTTTATAATGAACCACCGCCGACACCGGCACGCTCCCAGCGTAGCATCGGGTCTTCTCAGCGCCAGATCATACGAGCGGCGCAGCTATCTCCACCCGCTCCACCTGTCCGTCCTTCGAGCACGAGGCCTGCAAGCTCTCGACCAACATACCGAAGATCGGCGTCTTCCGCGTCGACGAGGACGATGGATTCTGGATCTGTCCCACCCGTCCCATATGTTCCATCAACGCCTCTGCCGAGAGACCAACCAGGTGGCCATAAAATTGAATTTGCTGGAAAATGGTAAGATATCCTAGAATTTTGCTTTTATCTTGCATCGAGAACGCATGTGGCTCACTTTCTGATTCTGAAATATTAGGAGCGTCAAAGCAATTAGAATCAATGAATCCTTCATGGGGTCTGGTACCCTGTTTTTGAAGAAAGATGAGGAGAATAGGCGAATACTGTTCAATATTCGTCTTGACTGCAGTAGAGATACTAGGCTATCCTACCGTTGTAAGTGCTCACACTATCAGCTTAAGTTCTTTGTAGAAATTCGAAGCTTACAAGGATGTAGGGATCCAGTCATCTTCGTCAACGAGAACAAAACAGGCTTCAATGTTCGCTGGTCCGTCTTATGTTTTACGAAGCCTTGTCCGAGCAGACGACTACTCTGGTACATTCCCGGGGAAGACCACAATCCGGCTTGAAGATATCGATTATCTCGCCGGGCAAAGATCGTTCATGATCGCAATCAATCTAATTCAGCAGTCGCCACCGGAATGGCTAGCTGACACGAAACCGCTGGAAGGATGCTTCATGTCACCGTTAGGCATCGAGATACCATCCCCAGCCATGCCATGTTCTCCCAACATGTACAGACCTCTTTGCGCGGCGTCACAGTCAACGCTGTCTGTGGATAATATCTACAATAGCCCTCAGGCGGGGAACTTTTCGAGACTGGGTCCGCGGGATCCGTATGCCTTGTATACAAGAGTATCGGCACCACCTACGCCGCCGCGATCTCCATCTGAGATTTCAGCTGGCAGTCAAAACCTTTCCAGGGTCGAGAGCAGGTCTTCTCGCCCTACCTACGAGCAGGCGCCTCGGCCATCTCAGCAAGGGCTCCCACTTATGAGGGGTGCTGGACCAAGGAGTGCTGATATGCCAAGGGATGGTGGTGGGAGAGTCGAGGTTCCTAACGAAGCTCCACCCACTACAAAAAGGGGGCGGCAGCATAGGCGGGGACCTGCGTCGTGGTTTTCTTTTAGGAGAAACTAGGGTAATGGGTACACTTGCTGATTTGTGGGGTCTTGAGTCAATTATATATATATATGGCGCAATAATTTTTTTTGACGAATCATCAGCTACTTCCAGTCTCGCGAGCCAGAACTTCGCGAACCTAGCTACTTCTGACCTTCGAACAGATATATATACACCTAAATTGCCTGCAAACCCCTCACAACAGTAATCAGTATACGAATGGAACTAAATGTATTTGTGACCTATGTAGTCGATGTGGCACAATTTCAGATGACGCATCGATGAAGAAAGAAGCGCGATCATACTCACAGGCCAACATGTCTACCCACATATTCTCTTTAAATACTGTAGTTTTGGGCTCTGGCAACCGATTTCCTAGACCATAATTCTTTCATTACATCTTACCTCAGAATCGAAAATTCATTATCCCAGCTCAAGACCAAATTTGCAACAGAACGTCCAGACGCATTTAAGATGTCTAGAATCGAAGATCTACCCATGGAGCTTAAGCTCACTATTCTAGACCATACTATCACCACTCCGGGAACACTAATCCCTCTTTTGCAGTCATCCCGCCAATATGCTGAAATCTTCCATAAAAACAAAATCAAGCTGTTTCTCCCGCTATACAAAGCGGACCTCCAAGTATGCAGGAGGGAGAGCATCTTCGCGGCTAGTTTCGCCCATATGCTAGAAGGAGAGAGAGACCATAGCATGGAGGCTTTTGGGAGCATGTGTCGACAATATGTTCAGTTCGACGGCACAGTTGCCGATTCTTGGTACTGTGGAATGGACGACGAGCAAATCGAAATACCGATCGCAACGCTAATCCGCAATCACGCCGCCATTCACCGACTGTATACCCACATCGTCAAAGACAAGTTGCATCAACGATTTGGGTACAGTATCCGCGAACAGCCGACAGCTTCAGAAAGGACGCGGATCATCCGGGCCCTGTACCGATATTGGGTGTTCTTGATCATCTACGGGTCTTGCTCTCGCCAGTACGGGCTCGGGTGGTGCTTCAAGACGAGGTTGGCGTATCAGATCATGCAAAACTCGGTGATTAAAACGTGGTCCTACTGGGAGTTTGTGGCTGTGAGAACGGTGCATGATTTCTTTTGGGATCGGCTGCTGCCCGTAGCATACCATAACCGCAAGAAGCAGTGTTTCCTAGAGAATATGCCATATGAAAAGCTGGATACGCTGTATGGTACGTATATATACCTAGAAAGTTACAAGATGTACGCATGCTCAGCGTATTGGTTGTGCTGGTCTTTTTCTTGCAACTAGACTGCTAATATGAAATGCTATTGCGAGCAGAATATGCCCCGCGACAATTTGGCATGATTATAACGGCGCACTTCCCAAAGGAAATGCGGCAGTGGATGACAGCTCACCCAGCGTCAGCGAAGCTGGGTGATGAATTCCCAAAGCTATATAACGCCCACTCAGAGCCAGAAAGGGATAGGGGACTGGCAAGACACCTCGTTGATTACCTGAACAGTTGCGTATGGGACCCCACGATGGATGAATTTGGGGAGGCATTTCCTGTCACGCCGCCGTTGCGGGTCTGCAGGCCCGGCCACAAACCATTCCCACCAGGTGACGACTGGGGATACCGTAGCTGGGTTCGTCCATATGCCTTTCGTGAAAAGAGGGTTGTCGACTTCCAGGCTTGTCTTTGGGATGACTGGAGGCTCAAGGAGCTGGGGTATGTCATGCCTATCTTCAAAACTAGGGAGCCCGGAGGTACCGACCCAAGCGTGCCCGAGGACGAATACCACAGGGGGTTCATGCAGATCACGTTTGGGTTTTGGCCGCCAAATTATACCTCGGGGAAACAGTACGTGATTGACGATCGCCGCTGGTCGAGGGTTTGACACAATCCTTGGGTTCCCAGTTACTCCTGGGGCACATGGTGAGCCTGTGGGCGAGGTGGATATTGAATATATGTCAGAAATATTTTGTTGATATCGGTCGGAATACTGTATGTACTAGAGTTGGAATTTTCCTACATGCATGTGTGATACAGCGCGTAGTCGCCTTCGCGAATTCGAGTTTCATTTGAAACCATTTGTTGCATGTTGTATCTTAGCAGTATCATACGAAACAAATTTCTACACGCGCTGCAGCTCTGGATTTGATGATCCTCATCGGTACAATACGTTCCAATTGTCCGCTTATGTGTTTCTGGTCAAATCTAAGAGATCTCAAGAGATGGTGTCCATTCTATCGAACGTAGATATAGATAACCGGTCGTTGGCGTTTACCTATCATGAGTATATACTTGGGTACGTATGCAGCTATATACCTACCTACCGCATGGCTGGAAGTTTCCCCTGCGATAGCTTACCGAGCCTAGAACTTGCTGCAGCCAAGCTCTGGCCGCACGCTCCCGTCGGATCGCAACCGGGTCGAACCCTATTTCACACTTCAGAATTGTATCGCTAGATTTATTCTTCTATTGTTTTCCGAGGATCCAAAAGTTGACCATATTACAACATAGGCGAAGTTGTTTCGCGTCTGCATTTTGCCCAGTCCAGTAATGCGGTTTGAAGCCACACCTGCATTATTGACAGTCTTTGTTGCGTAAACCAGATTACCGTGCTATAATACACCTCAACGTAAAGCATCATGATCTATGAAACTCTGAAGCTTTACGTCTCTATTGATTCGGTTGCATCCGCAAAATCTCCAAGTCATGCGACTCTGCGGCAGACTTGACGATACATCCACCTGACATGAGGGCTCAACTTGGTTTTGTCTGTATATCTGGAGTGTTCTCCCGTCTGAAATCTGGGGAATCTTCGGGCTCGCGGATATATAATGCAGGAGGCAGCTCTTGTGAGTGGGAGCTGCATAGAACTACCATTCTCAGCTTAAGCCACACTCTGCACACCGAACTCGAGACGACGTAACTTTCAAGAACGACAGAACTCTAGAGCTCTGCTAGACGGCACGACCATTGAAGCCGGGTACATATCGAAATCTCGTTCCACGACAACATCATGCTATCCAATCACGAGGCAGCGAATGGCCCCAATGGCAAAGAAACAGCTGTGTCGTCCGTATTTCGTCCGAGTCGAGATTCCGACCAAAGTTCTATCGCTGAAGCATGCGTAGATACATCCACCGGAGTCAATAATATGTTAGAATCATTGGAACCCTCATTGACGGGCGAGGAAGACTCAGCGCAGTATCAAAGCGTAGGGCTATGGGTTGCAAAACCCATGTCGGAAAGCAACAGGCCGTCGAAGAAAGAGATGGAAATAGAATTTCCGCCGCCGTCACCAGAAAAGGACGTGACTCCAGTAGAAGCCACTGATACATCTGTATTCCCCGCTCCCAGCACTCGTGAACATTCTCCCGTCACAAATACGCCAGCAACTGCCAACACTGATATCTCCGACCCTCAACTTTCCTCTCCCCACCCGTCCAGCGACGACGTTTTACATCCTTCACCAATCATCCATCCCTCGTCCGAAGCACCAATCCACCCCCCTATTCTACAAGCTCCTCCCGCAGCCCTCAGAGGTGCAAGCTCTTCTCTCAAGTCCCCCAGCATTCACACCGGACCACCAAACCCGCCGAATTCCACCAAAATGGCAAAACCCGGCCCGAAGCCCCCAGCAAAGAGAGGAAGAAAGAGGAAGAACCCATATCCGACGGCCGCCGAGCCCCCCAAGGCAAAGCGGGGCAGAACAGATCCAAAGCGCCCAGCGGCTTGCAAGTTGTGCTACGACAAGCACATAGGGTGCGAGCGCTCTTCTGAGAGCGATGCATGCCGCGCTTGCAGCAAGCGCAAGGTGGCCTGCGAGCCTAACGACGTCAAAGTCGTTAAGGGCGTACGGCGAAAGGCTGCTGCCACCCCGCCCGATAGCGACCAAGATGCCTCAGAAGGCAGCTCTCACAAGGCAGAGCTCTCTGAGAGCGAGAGCGAAGGTACGCACTGATGCCAACTCTATCCCTTCCAGCTGGCCCTCCTCCTTCGTGTCTCCCATGCTCACAAGATGATAAACTGTTGCTGACTTTATATCGCATCGTGATAGCATCGCGAGCAGGCGAAAAGGCCATCGACGTCGAGAGCCGCCTCGAGGCAGCGGCCGCCCCAGTCGGGACAGTCGCTGTCTCGGGCGGCAATGTCGCGGCTCCGGCAGAAGCCAGCGACGGTAGAGTCGACACTCCTGCGCCAACCGAGCGGGAGGTAGAGGCCGCTAACATATTAGCGAGCCTGAAGCAGGCCAAGGCGGAGCTCCTGAGCCGTGACCTTTGCCTCCAGCACTTCCAAACAGTCAGGGAGGCACTGGAGGCGGAGGAGAGGTGCCCTGAAAGAGTTCAGGAGGCGCTGGGGAAGCTCGAGCAACTTCGCTCACAGCTCCTCTGGTTGACGAGGAGCGGCTGAGGAGGAGACTACGGCCCCATTGCTGCGTATCTCCTCGCATAATACACTTTTATCGTACGCAGCATAGAGCTTCCTGTTTCTGGCCTTCACAAATGTACTTAACTCAACCGCCCTCGCCGAATCTTATTCTGACCGCACTGCTTTCTTCGTCAAGTTTCACGTTCCCCAGATTTTGTCCTCGAGGTAGAGACTGTGAAGTAAATCCAAGCCACGTAGCTACGACCTGGTAAGCGAGTACTCAAGTCGTGCGTTCAAAGGCATAGCCTGGTAACGTCGTATACCTTCACGACCAGTGGAAAAAAGTACCTAATACACAGGAGGACATACACTAGATGCTCTTAGAGCTCTTGAAGAGCTGCCGGACGAACGACCTCCGAAGGCAGCGACAAAGCTTTCCTGTGACTTCGACTGCTCGCTTCGCCAATTCGGTCTTGTGTCGTATTTTGGTCGGCACTGCGTTGTACAGTAATTAGTAGCACCTGTCTCCTCGCTTTCTTGGTCTGCACCTCATCTGTGAAGGTCGAAGGGTAGATAACTAAGGTGTATGTGTATTCAGGATATATTCTAGGTAATACAGGCAGCCCACTGAAATAGATTTTGATAGTAGACATATGCCCGTGCTGTAGCATGAACATTAATTACCTGTACACTGCTGTCTACAGCGCCTGGCATCGAGGCTACACTGCTGTAAATTTTGTTAGCAGCAGCAGCTGCATGTGTAAGGATGTAGACGTAGTGTTATTCCCTTCATCACCATAGCGCCAACCTACACAGACATCGACAGTTACACAAGCATCAATCCCCTTCCCTTAAACAGCAAACGCCATCACAGCTCGGAGCCCATAGTCCCTGAGCTACTATTCGTCCTTCAAACGGCCCCGTCCGTATAACGCCCAGCCGCTCGCTACCTATTTCTTTGAAACCACCAGCTGCCCGGCCACCAGAATGGGAATCTCCAAAAAGAAAAGAGAGGCACTTGCCAAAGCCAGGGCTGCCCTCGCCAACAAAAGGCGAGAGGAGCACTCGATGCCCTGCAATGGCTTCGGGCGACGACTATGGACGGACGGGAACCCCAGCGTTCGCCAGGCTAAGAAGGCAGGTTGGAAACGTGTTCCGAAAGAGCCTCTCGAGGGAGCACGCTCCCGGTTGCCAATCGAGCCTTAGGAGACCTGGGCAAAGATACGCCATCGGGAACCGGGAGCTGGCAAACCTGAAGTACGGCGAGAAACCTGCCGACAAGGAGAAGGCGCTATCGACGCTGGGATGGCACGACCTCGAGCCCAAGATGAAGTATGAGAGCCTCGCTGGAGAGGAGGAGCAGAAGGCAGTGGTGGTGAAGATTGACGAAGATGAAGATGTGGAGGAGGAAACGGATGCAGACAAAGGGGGTACGAAGGCTGGGGCCTAGCGGAGGTGAACGAGTCATGGCAGATTCATATCTATTCCAATGCTGATGACTGTAGTTTCTAGTCTTCTGGGTTATAACCATGTAGATAGCTACGATCACGCAATTATCTCCAACGAAAACACCCATCATCTCAAAAGAAATATATATACTCATCCCAACTATCAAGCTTAGGTGACCCAGGTTTCATGTTGCCTAGAGGTGTCCAGCTGAATGTGAGAGACCTGGTCTCTGGCTCCAGTCACCCTACATCGGATATATCATTATGGACAGCGCAGTTTGCTCCTGTATATTACCGTCATCTCGTCTTGTCGATTGTCTGACTTCTAGAATTCCCTGTAGTATCAATACAAGAACATATCCCTGTATCAATCTTACATCACTCAGCATAGAGTAGCTAGTTGTAGAGCCCATTTCCGCTGACTGTACACACTTCATTACGGACCCTCGAAGTCCGCAGCAACGTCAGTCCCAAGTTAGGCAGAACCAGCCAAGAAAGGGCGTCCTGGCATAACACAAGGATCTCGTGAGTAAAGACGCTTGAATGAGTCCGCCTTCAGTCGACATTGCTAGATGGAAATTACACCTAACCTTAAGAACGGTAGGGCTCGAGCTATTTGATCATCTGTCACTACGGCGCTTGTCCGCGGCTGGCCTCGCTCTTGACCATCCGATCAGGTCAGCAGTCGCGTGGCCGTGTTGCTGTTGCTTTTTGGACCTCGGGCTTAACGGGTTTAAGAAGCGGCAGCACGGGCCAATCAGGAGGCACGTTCCAACAGCGGGCCTCAAGATTGGCCCAAGAGATGACGGAGCCTGAATGACAGAACTCCTGATAAGAATCAAGTCGGCTGTGAAGGTTTCCGAGCATCCCCGGGCCCGAAAGGACGTATAGTATATTCTGGGCAATTTTCCGGCGGACATCGAGGCTGTACTTGGTCCTAAACAGCTGCCTGCACGGAGTGAAAAGGAGCGATGTTAAAACAGCCCCTCGATATCGGTCGAGACAGCTACGCCTCCAGGCCTTCCGTGCATGCATGCCGCTGCCAACAGAGGGAAAAAAATTGCGATATGGAGATGGAATGCCTTCAATATATGTGCGCATCCGCAGGTTGACTCCAGTAGTCGACTCCGAATTGCTGCCGACAGTAGCGTCTTAGCCGTAGACTTTTTGAGGGCTCCTACCGTTTCTTCCCGATCCGCCGTATCGTCGGCTTCTAATTTCGCTCAGAGGCACAGACCAGGTACAGCTGTGTCGGCGCAGCATTAGCTCGTGAGGCCAGGTAGTCCGCTAGTCCGGGCATTCCTCCAGGCCGAATGGGAAAATTTGATCCGAAGTCTTTGCCTCATTGCATCTAGTCGAGATACCCCTGGCGAACGCCTGCTGTATCCATCCCGTCATATCGCCAGCTGCGTTGGGCTGCGAGAAAAACAAAAGCAAGCAAATTTTTCTTCGGCTGCCGCCACACACACACCACCAAAGAAAGATTTATCTCATCACCGGCCGCTCGCTCTCTCTTGTCATCTTCATCTACACCAACCTAAGTTCGTCCGCCCGTATATCCTACCTCAAACTCAGCTGTCGAGTTGCCCGAACTCTCCACTCTTTCAGACGCCTCCTATTCACCCCCCACATATCAACAATGTCGGCTTCCGCGATATCAGCTCAGGCCCAGGCCATCGCCGCCCCCAAACAGAAGACCGGTCTCGATCTGTACTCGCGGTTTGCGCTCGCCGGTGCCGTTTGCTGCTCCGTGACCCACGGCGCCCTGACTCCCGTCGATGTGTAAGTCCAATCGTATCTCCGCGCGATTTCCTGGTCTCCGGCTTCGCAGCTGCTCTAGTGTTACCGTGGCTGTAGCTAACAATTTCAATACAGCGTAAAAACCCGTATCCAGCTCGAACCTGCCGTCTATAACAAGGGTATGATCGGTGGATTCAGACAAGTCGTCCAGAGCGAGGGTGCTGGCGCCTTGTTGACCGGTCTCGGCCCCACCGTCATCGGATACTTCCTGCAAGGCGCCTTCAAGTTTGGAGGATATGAATTCTTCAAGAAGCAATCCATCGACTTCCTCGTATGTTCTCACCCTGCAAACCCGACCTATTCGCATCTATTCAGGCGTATATACTCCAACTCGCAATGGCACCTCAGTCAGACTGACCATGTTATTTTCAATGCGCAATTGTAGGGTGTTGAGACTGCCACCAACAACCGGACGGCGGTCTATGCCGGATCTTCCGCCTGCGCTGAATTCGTTGCCGATATCGCCCTCTGCCCTCTTGAGGCCACCCGTATCCGTCTCGTTTCTCAGCCCACTTTCGCTAGCGGCCTAGTTAGCGGCTTCGGCAAGATCCTGACACAGGAGGGCATCGGCGCCTTCTACAGCGGCTTCGGGCCAATTCTCTTCAAGCAGTACGTGCAAAGACGCCACCTAGCAGATCAGGGAGCTTGGATGAGCTAACTTGAATTCTCTACACAGGGTCCCTTACACCGTTGCCAAATTCGTCGTCTTCGAGAGGATTTCGGAAGGCATCTATAAGACCCTCGTTGATAAGTCGACGGCGAGCGATGGCATGCAGACCTTTGTTAACCTGAGCTCTGGTCTTGGCGCTGGTTTCGCCGCTGCTATCATTTCTCAGCCTGCCGACACCATGTTGTCGAAGATCAACAAGACCAAGTGAGTTCACTCTATTCTCATAGAGCCCAATGGCTAGTGGTGTTGTCGGAAACGGCGCTAATATTCGAATTTTAATAGGGGTCTTCCTGGCGAGAGCACCACCTCGCGGTTGATCAAGATTGCCGGCGAGCTCGGCTTCCGTGGATCCTTCACCGGTCTCCCAGCCCGTCTCTTCATGGTTGGTACCCTGACGGCCTTCCAGTTCGCCATCTACGGTGACATCAAGAAGGCTCTCGGCGCCACCGGCGGCATCGAGCTTGGTCTCCCTAAGCACTAAATTTCAACTGGGGACGAGATTGTCTGTTCGCCGGCCCCAGCTCGTCTTTCCGACTGCTGGAGTTAGGCATATGGAGCAAAGGGGATTTGAAACAAAAGCTGGGTTAGATTTTCGTGGACGAACCCATTTCTGTTCAGGGAATTGAATGCAGAGGGGCATGGCGACTAGACGCGGCAATCGAGGCGGTTTAGAAGTTGCGATCTCAGGCTTTTGGCGGGCCCTTTAACGAACGAAACGACTTGGCCTTCCAACCTATTTCGTTAATCTCCGAAGCGAGAAAAACTGGCTGGCTTGTGCATCTGATTCGGTGTTTCTGATCATTTCTTTTTCCTTTACCGTTCCGTTGCTGTTCATTTTCCCTTGATTCGATCATTTCCTTAGTCTTTCTTCATGTTCGCCGATGTCTTAATAATAGAATAATTGCTCTTCCTCGTTGGGTTTTTCTTCACCTGAAAGATAGTTATTTGGACTCTCCAACTTGAAGCCCTTGTGTATATGACAGACAAATTCCACTAGATATTATCCTTAATTAGAAATAAACACAGAACATGTTAACAAATTTAAAGCTAGGCCAGCGCTATATCTAGGGCGTCCTCATGTAACACAATCTTCGTGTTGAAGAGTCGGGCCGCGCCAGCAAACATGCAAGCAAGCACGATTGATCAATTGATGAGAAAGAACCACATTCAATTCATGCATTGGAGTCATATCCTTGATATTCCGTTGTCGCGGCTGTGCTGATTTATAACCCACGCGGTAGCCGCTTGAAATCGCAATTGCATAGGGACGAGAGTGTCCACATGCTCGCGAGATTGGCATATATACCTTCGGCTAGTGAGCCAGCCTTATAATACCAGGCCGCTATGATGACTCGCAGGAAGAACTTGGACATGCGCATCCAAGTCCCATGTCTTGTACACCTAATATTCAGAAAAAATACTTCTACGTAACGGAATGGAGCAAGTTCTCCACACATAATGGCCAGGAAAGCGAAAGAAGGACATCGCTCAAAGAATACCGATATAAATACGCCAGAGTACCGCGTCGCCTTTGCGGCTTTCCAAAATTGAAAATATTTCCTACTTTATAGAGTAAGCGCTAGTGTCGGGACTGATTGCATAAATCTTCAAATTATAAGTCCATACGAAGTATTTTCGCGGACGTTCTTATAAATTATAAAGTCACGGCCAAAGATCTACATTTTGCTTTCAATGATAAACGTATGTTGCCATTTGTCAACAATCCCAAACCAGTAATCTATCCGTTGGCAGGCTTTGCTGGCGTCGAGATTGTATTCTATCAACAGTGCGCACTTGGGTTGCAGGTCTACGTTACCCGACTCATCAGCAACAGAATAGCGGCGATAGACGCAAAATAGTTTCAGATACAACGCCTCATTGTGCCGCAAGTTACAGGTCTACTTCCTGTAAATATTTTGGTAGTAGTGATATTTTGGTTTAAGTATACTAGTAGCTCCAGGATACTCACGTCGATGGATGACAACGGTTGGACGACCTCAGTAGTTCGGAGGTCGCTCGATGCCAAATTATGGAGCAAGTGCGTGATTGCTAGAAACATCTATAGCTGATATGAGTAGTATACTCACCGAAACGCCTAGAAACTGATCAATTGACAGCTGACTCGAGCAAACGCAAAATGTGTTCTTTGGGGCTGTGCATATATATTCTAAGTTACCTGTTGGGCCTGAGCTTCTCATACAATCTCAATGGATTTGTCAGTTGCCATAGCTTGCCTATGCTTTAGTCAGAAGGCCCTGATGCTAGCTAGCTTTGAATATATGGTAGATAGCCTCATATCAAGCGCTATAGTTGCGATTAGTTACGATCCTGTGGCCTCATTGAATACTCGCCTCTGAAGTCATAGTGACTACAGCAGAGAACAGCCAGACGCGAACAGGTCAAAAACATCCCACAAAAGTAAACACTCTATTTTGTAGTAACTACATGTGCGTCAGATGCAACTGTACAAGTGATATATGATTCTACATTTGCACCGTGGCATTGTTCCTGTTGTAACCCCCAGATCGAACAAACCAGTTCTGAGTCCGTAAGATATATTAAGGAGTATTTTGCTGGGCCCGATGACGAAGGACAATTGTCTTGCTTGTGAAACAAGGCCGGCGAAAGTGGCTCCAACATCAAGGCAATCCCGGTCTTGCGTGTCCAAAAGAATACAAATTCAACGCTATCCATCCCATGTTTGTTGTACCAATCAAAAGGTGTGATACCAGATTGCAAGCAAGGTATATGTTACACTTCAAAAATGATACCAAGCGCAGATATTACATCTAAAGAGACATGCCCTGCCGCAATGAGATACCGAAATACCATATATCTGGTCTTAGATAAATCTGGCATGTGGCACAACCGTATGTCTTTGGCCGGGCCGAGACCCTTGAATCTCATTGCTCAATTGTCTATAAAGGCTTTGCCTGTGATATGGCGGTTGCTATATTATAGGAGTAAGCGGGAGGTATCAAGGTTGATAGCCCGGAGGAACATGTGATGCAGCTACGATCAAGTGCTACTGTCCAATCTTCGAAACTACAGGCTTCTTTCAATAGATACTCCCGACACTAAGGAGGGGCATATGTCAGCCATTGGTATCCGTGCGTAGAGGCACCCTGCCGTGCAAATCGTTGCTGGATATTTGCGCTAGGAAGGTAAACGCAATCACGTTGGTTCTCAAGAAACGTCCATGATAATCTTGCGGTAGTGTTGGAGGCGGATGCTGACTCGCTGGTACATGTTGTTAGTCCTGTGGCTAATGGACGCAAGAGGTTGTGGCCACGAGGAAACGTTGTGGCCCCGAGCCTGTACTCAAAAATCGGTTTAGACCCTTGTCTCGGGTTTAGACCCATACCGAGTTACGAAGAACAGATTAAACAGAGAATTAAGGTCGCGAATGGATACAGCTTACCCTTTTATAGAGAATCGAGAGATATTACAGCGGGGAAGTGCGGAGCCAAAGAGTCGGGAAAGTTTTAGTCTAGTTTCCTATGGTACGGCTAGCTGCCTAGTCTTAAATGAGAACCCACATGGCATTTATGTCTGCGCGAGGCAAGTTGTATTGATGTTTGAATCGAGTGTAGAGCGGCTGAGGCAAGCGTGCAGGAGCGTTTTCGCTCTGCGGTCTCTGGTTTCATATTCGCGGCGGCACAAGGCGCTTCCAACTTCGAAAGTTTTGAGTTTATGTTTATAACAGTATACTACAATTCGCCATGCACAGATAGATAGAAACAATGGATCCATATTCCATTTGCCGTGAGTTCGTTGTAACGACAGTTCTCCCCTCATTGTATATTATACTTCGTATAAATTACCATTGACCTACCATTGCAACGTTTGCATCTGCATGCGATCCAAAGCATTCGGGCTCGCGAAATAGTACTATAGTGCAATTGCCCCACTCTGGTTTATATCTCCACGAACCCCAAACTTTATACGCATACCCTATGCCCCTGTTTGGAAAAATCTTGAAAGGTTTCTAGATTCGTATCCTTTTCGGGACGCCATAACTACCCACGAAACAATAGCACCGATCCGGATATACCTTGGGACTAAGATCGCTGAAAATCTCGCAATTCTCAAGAAATAAAAAGGATGGCGAATCACCGTAAACGCTTTGGGCTCGCTCAATTGGCTTTAGCGCTATGGGCAGGTGTCGGCCATATAGTAGTTTCTGCGTTAATTTTGAGTGCGAGAATTCCTTTAAAGCCAGAGCTACGACAATTATCCGACGGCACCAGTGAGCATGGCCCACTACTGACTTGGCATCGCCGAAGTACTGAGGCCAATAAACCCCCTTTTCAAGGAACCGAAAATCCGCTTGAACCGAGAAAACCGCGAACTGATTCGGCGATTTTGGACACTGGGGGAAAGACTCACGGATCTAGATCTAGCGGACTCCGCGAGTTAGACAAGCGCGCGGGCGGCCAGGATAAAGGAAAAGGCAGGAGTTCAAGAGAAGAGGCTAATGAAGGAGACGGTATCGATAGTGGAGTTGGTCAGAGTCAAGGAAGAGGTGGAGGAACGGGAACAGATACCCCGGATTTAGCAATACGTCCGGAAAACAGTATCTACGTTGATTCCTACAGGAGAGGCGCCTTTAACCTCGAACATCTCAGAAGGCCGACGAATACAGCTGATCTAAGCGCCTGGGGCGTTGCGAGCAATGTTATCTTGCAATACTTCAAGCGTGATCAGCTCAATCCATATCAAACCATATCGGTTGCGGTTTGCATAGGTATCACGGGCGCGTACGACTGGAATTCCGAATCACGCAGCTACAGACCTGTCAAAATTATTTACCCCAAGTATTCCTCAAGAGAAGAGAACCGTGCAGAGTTCCTGGCACTTGTATCTGCAGTAGATGGACATCTTATACTTGCATGGAAACCCATCTGGCTTGAAATCAACTGGGCCAACTGGATGTTTCTATCATGGATGCTAGGATCCGATTCGACGATCGACAATGAGAAGCAGGGGACTATTGATTCTACTCCAGTTGATTGGGAATCCTCCCAACACAAGCCGCCGAGCGTTATTTCAATCATGAACATCGGGAATCCAAATACACTGATAGTTCTCGACGAGATAGCGAGGAGAATTCCTGAATACCGCCGGGAAGTACCCGGCACAGACACTTCCAAGGTCGTTGAAGATGCCTCTGGATATCTGCTGCAACACAAGTTGGTTACTGGAGATCGCGAAATGTCCGAAGAAGATCAACAAATGCGGCTTAGAGACAACGATCTATTCCTGACGCTTTATGGTACTGCAGAAGTTACTGGTATTAGACAAATGCTTGACAACTTCCACCAGAAGCTCGGCGGGGTGGTTATACAAGCCATCGGGTTCGCCATCTATAGGAACACCAGAAAATATCTAATTACAGTGGAGTTACAGAAGCCTGATTTTGGGGAGCACTCTGCGAACATCGAACTTGAAACAGAAGGCCTAACTACTGATTTCATCGTCGACCCCAACGAGTTCTCTGTCTCAACAGAACTTTTGTCCGAAAACGGCCCCGAGCACCATCCCTTTAGAAACTCATTGTCACAATCGGGGTATTCTCAATACTTCGCTGATTATCCATCTTACTTCCACATTTCAGCGGTGTACAAAGTAAGCGATCTGGAGCAGTATTTGTTTTACTTTCGGATGTCAACGCGAGAGCAGCATATAGTTACCACAAGTATCAATACAGCCATCAGTGGTGAGTCAGTCACGAGAGATGATATAGAAGACGACATCTTCGCTGCAAGCTTTAAACTTGTCATGCTCACAACATGGCGGAGGCAAGCCGGTCACACTCCTGTACGTCACATCATGCTCGCAGGCGACAGCATCACGGAAGAAGCAAAATCCTTTTTGCGCCCGTACGTGCAAGATATATCTGGCGGCCATACTTTCCTTCTTACAAGACAGGAACAAACCGACGAATTGCTCCGTATGCAGATGGATTTCGCTCAAACCAGAGAAGGCAAAATGCTTAAATATCTCTGGAGCTCCCCAGAGTTCAGCAGTTCATATGTTGAGGCTTTTGAGATTGGCTGGACCTCTTCCACCAATGATCCATTCGTTGTAGTACACCTTGGTTATACTGGAGAGGATGAGTTTCAGAAAATACAGATCGCTCTTGGAGCGCACAACGGCGATTCAATAACCTTATCGCCCTGTAATCCCGGCTCAGGAGCAGACCTTCATACTGGACTTGAAATTCAGCTAGCCGACCTTGCGGACAAACTTTTGCTGTTAGGGGCTGAGGTGTATGCACAAGCCGACATCATGGCCATTGGAGCGGACTTGAACAAACCGCGGCTCCATAGTTTAACCACTGCTTGGGAAGTAGCAGATGGACCGGCGCTTCGGAAAAATCACCGGTCATCAGAGTTTACCCTAAGCAATAATCCGGTTGCTGAACTATTTACAGATGCCTTGGGCTCGTCGAGCCCTGGAACTACTTTCTACAGGACATCGTCGCAGATCAGAAAGTGGAAGGAGCAATTCCAAAGGTTCGTGAGAGACATGCGGGTGGCATCCAGTTTCGTGAACTTTACAATTGTCCCGGCTTCCGGCCAAAACGGCGCAGTATACCAATTCTCCTCACTGCCACCCCCCACCGAACCGAGACAAGGGAACACCCGGACTCCTCGC
The DNA here is from genome assembly GCA_020064725.1 of Drechslerella dactyloides. Taxonomy (NCBI): domain Eukaryota; kingdom Fungi; phylum Ascomycota; class Orbiliomycetes; order Orbiliales; family Orbiliaceae; genus Drechslerella; species Drechslerella dactyloides. Next base: position 576,403 of record JAGTWJ010000001.1, read on the forward strand.
TGTCTTGTTCTCCGCCAACAGCTGCATGGTAGTAGCCCTACTTCATGCACATCACTGACTGGTGCATTATCCGCCGCATGGTTGACTGCCGGTTTCGACGAAGGACGGACACTCTCTTCGCATTTCAACGAAATAAGAGCAATCGTTTTTCAACAAGTGAATGACGAAACTCGCCGAATTTTGGAAGTTGTGTACCGAGAATACGCTGATCTCCGAAGCTCTGAGACTCTCACACTTTTCGCCTATTCTATACAACATAGCACCTCCAGGTCGCGGTTTTTATGGACTATGCTACATGGAACTGCAGAAATCTGCGCAGCGCAGAGAATGTTCATTAAACATTCGAATATCTTTGGAGCGCCTGACAGGGGTAACTGGAAAGTTGATGCCATACATATCCATTATAAACATACTGGAACATTGCCTGTGATTCTAGTACTGCTAGAGCAGGTACTATTCCACCGCCTGGGCGGGTCGAATCCGGCAGCTGCAATGGCTATCAAAACACAATTGGCAGGCATTTATTTTGACAAGCCGTGGAGTTATACTGCAGAACGAGGACAAGTTATCCTCAATCTCGAAGCCGCAAGCCTTGGTTCTCGGGATATCCACCGGTCAACCGACGCGCCGGTCCGCCCTAACCTCGAAGTCATTCAGCTACCTTCCCAGGTTAATGACGTCGTCCCTGTCCTGATCAGAATTCCAGGCGACCGCACCGAGTTTAAATTCAGTTTTGACATATCAAGCGAACTAGAACTCGGTTTTCTAGAAGCCCCGCCATTCAATGCCGACCCATATATCGAACAGACTTATGTAGACGATTTAGGCATGATATATCTCCAAGCATGGCAAGCATGGGCCACGGCAAGCCGCCGCAAGAAAGGAAACGAAGAACGCCAGCCTGGCTCTAGAAGTAAATCTTCGACGCCCCTGGCGCCTGACGCGATCATATTATACTCTTCTATGATATCCCCTCAAACGCGATCGAACATGGAGCAGGTAGACTCACTCAAAGATTTGGTACAATGGGAACATGGGCGAGGTTATTGGTATTTAAATCAGCTTTCACTTCCCACCCTGATCACAGAAGGCCTTACAGCAGAAAGAAAGATTCTCCGACAGATCGGGATATTAAGGCTCTGTATGCTCCTAGGTTCCATCGAGGTTGCCGGTATCGCGGCGATGCTCCGGAACTACCCAAATCAGCTCGGCGGCAGGTTCCGAATCAAGGGCATCAGTATTTTAAAGTCTAGGATTGATACCAGTCAAGACGGCCTTCGCGTGGAAATCGGTCTATAAGGTTTCAAAGTTTAGTTTCTCGGTGCGTTATGTTTACGACAACGCTTGCACCTGCAGGCCAGATGGTTTGAGGGAGCCAAAAGGTAAATCGTGAGAGCGGCATTGCTAGTAGTCTCTGCATTATATAGCTAGCGTGTATATATGCGTGTACGTACGTAGATAGAGATCATTAGGATAGCAACGCAGCAGAGTTGGAGAGAAGCCGTTCACTTTCGATTCGTATTCATCCCCCTCCACCGTCATTTATCATCGTCACAGATATCTAGATCATAGCTAACATACGAATTCAACGACAACGTGGTTCTCGTCGACCAAAAGATGAGGCTTAAATTTCTCAAACTATACCATGGCTTTGCAAGTCAAATATCAACAAAAGGAGGATTATTCAGACGACTATCTTATGGTACAGCTTATGACTAAAATTTTGGTAAGAAATAAGCTATAGGCCGAACTGTGTGATCTCTCCCAATCCTCCTGTATACTAGCCCGCCTCCGGACCCAACCAAGGCTGCCATGGGTGAAAGAAGATGCAAACTCTTCTTGGACACTATCAGCGTATCGAATATTCTGCACATTCATTCCAGCCTGTTTCAATTGCTTTCAAATCCCCATTGCCGTCCTATCATAATACTGTTGCTAAATATTAATGTGTGCTTGTTATCATATTTACGTAGCGTAAAATCGCATTAGAGTTACGGCAGGACAGGTGCACGGCGCCGGCGGCTAACATTGCAATGCATGTCTGTTGTCCATAAGTATTCATATTAATACCTAGGGCCATTTCTACATATATAAGAATGGTTTGAGTAGGATAGTATAGTAATTTCGATAATTTTTCTGTACATCCATCGGATCTAATTACACGTAAACTAGTTGGATTGCGACTTTCGTCTTCGCCCTGTTACCAGCTTTGGATAGCGGAATACATATATATATAACCAATGCATACTGTACCAGTTTTCCCAGAGTGAGGCAACTGCAACCTCCTGGTGCAGTGCCTTGCATTCCCAATATCCTCAAAGTGGCGTTCGAACAGTTGTAGTAAAGTATAGTGTTGACTACGAGCTGTGAGGACAGCAAAGTTGCGTCCCAGATGGCAACAAGACGTCCTTTTTACCCCAGGCCTAGATGAAGTCTTTGGGATACATCACTCCAATCGAACCTGGAAGTTCCATCTACTCCTGGTTCAGATACGCCTGTCCGATTCGCGCATAAATCAGGTATATCGGGTAAATATAAGAGGAACTAGCCATCTATGTCAGCAGCTAGCGGAGTAAACTCTTAGTTCCTGGACCTATATATTGATCAAGACTGTAGTCCCGATGATGCATATAAAGCCATATAAAAACCTTGTCAGCAAATCTGAAATCCACGAGTCCAACTTGCGCATGTATACGTGTGAATCGATGTACTACTTAGCTCACATGTAGAAACATTAGAGGCGTGGCAAGCTTTCAAATCAGCCAACTTGCTCAGACGCCAACATATAAATGGCTTTGCCTGATGCTCAGAGCCAACTCGGCCCAGGCAATCCTCTTGTGTTTCAAACCTGAGGTTTGTGGTTCAGGGGCTTGTTGCCGCAAACTGTGATACCTGGACACGTAAATGTTGGCCACACACAGAAGAGCGGAGAACTGAGAATGAAAGGGACCTTTGCTAGCTTAGTAGAAGCTCACCTATCTCAAAGTCGAACAACTATTTTAGGCCTTCCCGGCTCTTCCACTCCATGTCGTAATTACTGTAGATACATCGTATCCTGGGTAGATGTCATTGTTGAATATCTAATCAATGGTCTGCTATATGATTACTAGCTAATCCTTTCAGCTCAATCCAGCCCGAGTAAACTTCGACTATCAAGCCTATATTAGCGATGGTCTCGAAACGCTACCATAGTCATGACTATACGTCTCTTCGCAGACTCTCGACTCACTTCATTTATATATTCTTGGTTCTATGGTTTTCCATCAGAAGAACTCGTGGACTTGCTGTCCCTTCAGACCTCGTAATAGGGCAAGAGTCGTTGGAGTCCGAGTATGGCAAGCTGCGGGATACTCTGTCCGTCTCATCCGACATTTCGGCGCGAAAATTCAGAGTATATACCGCTGGGGTGAAGACAGCACTTCCAAGGTTCAGTAATGTCTCCAAGCTCAAGATTTCGAAGACCAGCCGTTATTCTAACCCGGGATTCAATTAGAACCGATCTTTTCAGCACCTCGCATTGTCCGCAGCCACGGACGCGAGCCGGCGCACAAATATGCCATGTTGAAGAATTTCGCAAAGGTTGCGAGTCCCTCGCGACCGAACTCCATGAGTTAGACGGACAAAAAATACTCAAGCGAGCAGGGGACAAAGGCAAGGGGAAAGCAACTGCGAAGGATGATCAACCCAGCCAGCCCATTGTAGAAGACCCGCGGACGTTGCGAGCGTTCGAAGCCTCGAGGGGCAGAGGTGAATCCGATTTCAGCCAGCGAGGGGTGGCTGATATGTCTGACGCGGGAACTAAATACATTCTGGAGAAGAAGGAGCTTCAACTATCTATCACTGCCCGGTTATTTGCGATGGTGATTGCGGCGAGACTAGCCTTTAACAGCCTGGATATGTTGAACGATATCGATCCCGAAGAGACAACCTATAGGCACGTCACCGTACAGAGCTCCCAATCGCCGCCTCTCCAAGCCTTTTGCTCACCAAATGGAAACATGTACCTTCCCTGGAATTCCAAGTGGGCTGCTGAGCCTGATTTGGCTGGCTGGTTGTTCGTCTCTTGGATATTGGGCACCGACCGTCGCTGGGCGGACGAGGTACATTTTGATCCGATGACCAGGTCTATTGGCTACGAAACAGCAGATTTTGAGAAAAGTACATTCCCTCCGCAATATATCACTATCGGAGATATAGAAGATGAGGACACATTAAGAGTCCTAGCAAAGGTCGGAAATGCAGTCGGCGAAAATAACGCTATCGATGTGCCTGGAGATGATCACAACGAGGAAGGCGGTGACGGATATCAATTCAACTTTGATAGCATGCCCTCCAGGGGGACAAAGGAACGCGACTCATTGATGGCGCTGTACGGGATCAAGCCAGTGACTATCATCACCACGATGCTGGAGAGATTTGCCAACGCGCTTCAGAAGCTTCAGATATCGAGCATCAGTTTCGTCCTGTACCGCACCAGTACACCTACTGCTATGGTTATTATCGGGTTGCAAACGCCGACACCTAGGAATAATGGAATGTCGGATCTTGGGGACTTATTTCATAACTTCGACTACAGATACGATGACAAAATGACACAAACGAATTTTTTATCTACCAGGGCCCCCGAACTACACCCATTTTATGGTTATTTGAATGGCTTCTCAAGATACACTGCATATTTGAGCTCCGTCGCATCGTACAATTTTATCCGGACAAAAGACGATTCATACTATACAAATCTGCAAACATTGGAAAGATACGGATCTCTGGTCTTCACCTTTTCCACCTCCGTGCCAGAACAGCATATAGTGCTGCGACATTGCTATTCAACCAAAGAAAAGCTTGATGTCAATCAAGCTGAAAACGACAATGCATTGTCCGAAAGATTTGCGAGCGTGATCTTCCAGACATGGAGACGGCAGGCTGGTCAAGCCGTCCTCCGACATATCATGTTCACAGACTTATCCTCCAATGCAAAAGAACTCGCGAGACGTATGAATGGTGCAAAGTCACCGTTAGTCGCTACGTATACTTATAGTCCGGGGGCTGATCTTGACTTATTCGAGGCCCTTCAACACGAATTCACGACCACCACCAGAGAAGGGAAGGCCTTGAAACATCTCCAGACTAAATGGGGGGAGTTTCTTGGTCATCCGTACGTAGAATGGCTCGCATTCGGCTTTGTCGGGCCTGTAGGGGGTAATCCAGTGCCGGATAATGAGAAAGCTGACAATCCTTTTATTCTTATACGTCTGGGAATCCAGTCATTTATCGAAGATGAAGCCGGGAAGATACAAGCTGCAACGGCGCCCTCCGGAGGTATATCCTCCGGCGTGGACGTTGACACCGACTCCCAGGCATCGATGTCAATAGAAAAACTCCTCGATGATTCGATACTCCGCGGCTGCCGCTCTCAAGCCCAAGTCCTCGCTCTATACTACACACTTACTTCGCTACCTCAGGTGAAACTCCCCTTGCTTCAAGGGAGTTTCCACCAGCTGCGCCAGAATCTCTCCCCTCAGCTTGGTTCTTTGGGCAAATTTAGCACGGTTTCGATTGACAATCCTGCTCGGGATGTGTTAGTTGCATTTGAATCTGTACTGGGGATTTCTCTAACAGAAAACAAGAGGGATCTGGCAATTGTGTCAGAGTGGTTAGAAAGAGCAAGGAAGGCGGACAAGTTCACCAGTATTGATCTGACAGGCCTTTACCCTGCCACTGATGAAGCACATCTTCCATATCACATATCCTGGTCAAATGATTATAATTCATCTAAACGGATAGATTATCGGGGACGAAGCATAGACGCAAATGACAAAGCGGCTGGAACACTTCTAGTTATTCACGACAGGCTAAAGGCAGTGTCAACCTCATCTTTAACATCAGCGTTGTCCTTGGCCTGGGTGTATCTTAATTGGGATAGGCGGGAGATGAATTTCAAGGCCGGGGCGAACATTAACGTAAAGAGGGGGATCACATTCTTACAACTAAGAGAAGACACTATCAGAATCTTGAAATGGGCGCACGCGCAAGAGGCCTATAAAGATTTATGGGAAACCTCTGGTAAGGCTTATAAGAGTCTTATGCTCGTGAAGCCGATGAGTCGAGATGCTTCCCAAAATTGGGCCGGAAAAAATCCATATGCATATCTTTGGGCTATTATGCTGACAACGCCGGAGGTGTCTGCAATCAGTGATATATTCACGAAGTACGTACTGAGTCGCAGGAAAAGGGGGATGACTAAATATCAATATCAAGCAGCAGACTTCTCTGCGGACCAAACCTCAAACACCTGGGCAATTCAATATATATGGGCCTCGGTCCGGCAAAGTGAGGGCTCTGGGACCACTTTCGGACTGACTGTGATCCTCGATTCGATCGGAATATCTATGAACCTCCGAAAAATCGCGGCCAAGGATATGAGAATCCCGGCCGTACTTAAAGATTTTGTTTTCACTCCCTTGATTTACCCTGCATGGGAACGCGGGCAAACCTACGTCGGTTACCAAACCATTTCCAATTTAAGACAGCGTTCAATTGATAAGCCGTTCCATGACAATATGACAAAGCGCCGAACACCTAATGTTCTGCCGCCAGAAGACGTTTATGTGACAATGTCGACAAACTTTGGTTTACGCCCTCAAGCCTCGTATCACCAAGTTCACATAACGCTAAATAGTGGAGGATCTCCGTATGTCTTTCATGTTGCGGAGGATCGGATAGATCCTAGTGGTCTAACTCGAAGCCATGTGGTGTTGACTAGCGCCCCAGACCCCGGCTCCGAAACTACATTTAGCGATAGAAATATCGATGAGCTAGCCGCAATCTACTTCGAAGGATTTAAAGCAGATAAAGACCCCGTCAAACCCGGCTCAAGTCTAGAACTTCAAAAACATCCCATACTCACCAGTTTCTCAATAGCGGGAGGTGCAATATCTAGCACAACTAGGAAGGTCATTGACGACATGGCCCGTGATGACAGTCCCTTGAGGCTGGTCGACGAAAATTCGCAAGAGCTTCTTGCAGTAGATAAAGCGGTGTTGGGAAATACAGCTAGTTTTTTCAAGCGACTCAAGCTGAACGTATTGTCGGGCCAGAGGGAGATAGCTGCATTTTGGGCAATGCTTCGAAACTATGTCAATACTCTCACACAGCAACAGCCTTCAGATATGGCAAGGCTTCGTATCGAGAGAATCATTCTTGAATATCCCAAAGACGGTGGGTTGTATATCCATATAATGCTTGGGAGTTTGGCGGAGCTATGGGACTAAACCAAGCAAAAGCTCCTCGCGATTATCTGTATTGCGAATTTATTTGGCGTGGATGTCTCGCTCTAGATCAGATTGTGTGTGGACTCCTTGCTACTTCCTGTATTTAATAGGTCCTATCAATATATTACGATTGCATGAATTCAACCGTGGCGTAGACCAGCTGAACCGTGATAGGAAGTGGCCGGACGTTTACAATACGAGACTGACCCAAATTTGAGACTACCGACGCACCCTGATCTATGCAGTCTCCCCATTAACTGTCAAAGCCTGGCAGCAGACCCACAGCCCGTGTCCGCGAAACCAAAGCCCAATGCAAGCAAGCTACCGAGTAATCAATGGACCGCAGACGCCTGCATGCGCCACAACATACATCGAGGCACGACACGTGCACATTTCCAACGCCAACGTTGTCGCATAGCGTAGGTGAGTTTACACTCGAAACAGCCCACAGCCACCCAACACCGTCGCCTCGCCATCTGGAGTTATCTTACACAACCACTCGGCATCACAACTTGCTCGCCTTGCTCGCCGCGCCACTCGCGTTCGCACTCGCACTTGCGCCGCCGCCGGTGCCACTCCCGCCAGCCGCAACCTCCGCCTCCTCCTCCCCGCCCTTCAACTCCCGAACCCGCACCAGCCCCTCCTGGTAGCAGGTCGCAATCAACCGGCCGTCCTTCCCGCATATCCGCTGATGCACCAGCCCGCGCTGGTCGCCCGCCCAGGGACTGTCGGATTCCAAAAACATCCATTCGTCCGCGCGGAAGGCGCCGTGAAAGTAGATTGTGTGGTCGAGCGAGACCATCATGCCCACGCGCGCGGTCTTGTGCGCGCGCAGGAGCGTACCGAGGAACCAGGAGTCCGAGACGTAGGCGAGGGCTTCGAGGTGGGGTGCTGCGCCGGCGGGGGCCCCGATTGTGCCCTTCGCGCGGATCCACGAGCGGATGCGCTTTGTTGTTGGGTTTGGGTTTGTGTCTAGCGCGGTGTGGTTAGTCAATGTTGCTTCTGTATTTTTGATATAAGAAATGTCATTCAAGAACATCTCGAAGTTGCAGTTTGTAGACTTCTCGACGTTGTCCTTCGAAGACGATACTTTGGGTATGCGCCGGCCGTTTGTGGTAAACCCGCACGGGGCCTTCGACCGCCCGAAGCGTGCAATAACAACACAACAGACGCCAGTCTCGTAACTCGTAATGCACCACTCTAAAGCAACCGACATCCTCGAGATACAAACTTGATCGAAAACTCAAACCCCAACAGAACGCGGAAAGAAGGAAAAGAGGACAAGAAGAACTTACTATTCGCTATCCCGATGACGCGCCGTTCGAACGGATCGCCCTGCTTCAGCTTCTGCCACTCCCGAAACCCATCCTCCGTCATCCGGCCTTGCGCGACCATCCGCCTCGCCACCGCCTCCCCGCCATCACACTCCTCCGGCGCCGGCAGCCCCTCTGGCAGCGGTTCCTGAGCCTCCAAGCTGCCCTTCCCCTCGCTCGGCCGCTGGAAGCTGCACGTCGTCGTAAAGATACACCGCCCCTGCTGCCGCGCCTGCACCGTCCGCGTGGCGAAACTCCGACCATCACGGACGAGCTCGACCGTGTATACGACGGGGATAGTCCAGTCACCGGCCAGGACAAAGTAGCAGTGCATGCTGTGCACGCGGAAGTGGTCCGGGACGGTGCGTATCGCGGCGGCAAGCGACTGTGCGATTACAGCGCCGCCGAAGATCCCGCGCGCGTTCGGCGGGCGCCATAGCGGACGGGTGTTGGTGAAGGTTGTCGGACCGAGGTCGGTGAGGGCCGTGAGCTCAAGCGTGCTCTCGATGAGGCTGTGATGCGGCGGCGGCGGCGGCGGCTTGATGGTTTGCGAGGTGCTGTCGGGCATGGTTGTCGGCAGGTCGTCTTCTTCGCTGGGGTCTGCGGATGAGTGGCCGATGGAGAGAAACTCGCCGAGCGGAACGGGCATTGAGGTGAAGATGTCAAGTTGGCGAGTGAACGGGTGGGACTGGCGGCGGGTTAAATGGTGCTAGCTAGCTGTCTGCATGCGGATCGAATGCGCGAAGGGAGGCCCGAGCGACGATGCATAAGTATGGGCGCATTGCCGTCGGGGAGGCCGTTTCGTCATGCATGGCCGTGGCCGGAACCTTGTGAAGACGCCGTGCCTCGGTTATGCGGTTGAGATCGAACTCAGCAGGCATCGCCGAGTTCCGAACTCGGATGCCCTTCCCCTTTGGGAACTGTAACACAGCCGAGCGTTGTGGTGTTGCGTCTTTTCGACGTTTCAGCTGGCAAACTATTCCAGGAGAAACATCCCGAAATGCCAACATCACGACAGCTGCCTTGCGACAGCTCTCGCCAGAATAACAGCCAGGGACACCGCGCTGCCAACAAAAGTACCCGCTCCCGCACCCATCCGGACATCTTTCCGACGTTTTAATACCGTATCCCCGGGACTAACCCATTATCACCCGATGTAACAAGCGAGATCCCGCCGGTGCATACATTTACAACATTCAAACGACGCCCCAACACCAACCACGTAGATAGCTATCCATCCCGTTTAAACTCAGTCAACCGTATGGAGACCAACATTCCCACTTTGCAAACCAACTATAATACTATGCAATCCTACAAAAGTGAAGGACCAACAATTAATCGATGTTCTGTACCCGAGCCGTGCACAATCGCAGTTCTTCACGCATGGATCGCGCTGTTGTAAACCTAGTACCATAATCTGATTGTGATATCTATCAAGTCCCAAAGGCCTCAGAACCCAAGATTCAAAGACTTATTTACGTACAGCTACCTCCAGAATACATTTGGGAAGGCTTTCGATGAAAATATAAACCCCAACCAAAAAGAAAAATATCTAAAAAAAAAGTATCGAATGAAAGTGCCGGTCCCCGGGTGCATATAAAGATGAAACTTTCCCGCAACATTAAAATCGATCTTGTAAAGTATTAATGAGGCTGTGAAGTTTGTCACCCCGGCGGTCTAAAGTCAGAACGAATATATAACTAAAGGCTCAAAAATCACGGCTTTACTTCATACAAATAGGCCTTGCATAGGCTAACTATATAAATTTCAAGTAAGTTTTAAAAATCTCTACGAATTGAAGCCTTACTCTAAAGCTTCACCAGGATACACCTGTTTATGGGGATAATCATTTCGGCAGCCATGGCCCAGGGGCAGTCCATCGAGTCAGCGCTTGAACTTTCCAGCCTTTACTAAACCCAGCTAGCTAAAGAGACTACAGTTTATACGTCGTATACGCGTAGAGGTCGACAGCCGGCCGGCCAATGGATTAATCTTATTTCGTCCACGCGTGGATATTACTCAAGCTTACAAACTTAAGGAACCAAAAATAAACTATGAGATCGATAGATATGGTGAAGACGAAGCATCCATTAAAAACCCTAGGTAAAAGGTAATATACAAAAGAAATTCGTATACGTCCAATCATCCACCGCATTACAATACCAATATATCATCCCCCCTCCACCACAAAATACCATCGGCAACATAAAACATCACGCAAATACAAGTAACCCACCAACGCCAACAACCTACCTACCATACATACCATCATGTCAAGATAGAATCAAAGGCTACCGCCTCTCCTCCTCCCACCACCCCTCTTTCAAACTCCCCAACAACCCCTCATAATCAAACTCCTCACCCTCAACCTCCTCCCCATCGCCATCACCCTCCTCTTCCTCCTCATCATCCCCTTCCTCGCCGTCTTCAAAAACATACTCCTCCGTCATCAAATTCTCCGGAATAAACTGCTGCATCTCCTCTTCCTCCTCCTCTTCCCCTTCTCCATCCTCCACCTCTCCTTCTCCTTCCTCGACAGCTACTTCTTCAATCGTATTCGTAACTTCTAGCTTCTCTTCGGACGACGCCTCGGGAGACGCGACGGTAGCATCGGAACCCGCAAGCGCATCCTCGCCAACAGCGGCTGTGGCGGCGTCAGCCTCTTCTTTTCCCGACGGCTTCTCTTTATCCTTCTCCTTTTCTTTGTCCTTATCGCCACCCAGCAGCCGCTCAAAGAAGCGGTCTTTCCAGGATTCTGGGGACTCCTTCTGTGCGGTATCAGGCGTCACCGGCCGCTCCTCGTCCTTGTGCAGATTCAACGGCTCGTATTCCGCTACTTCCGTCTCGGCAATCTCAGGTTCCTGCGGGACGGCGCTCGGCAGCACGGGGCTCTTGCGTCCGCGTGACCTCGAGCGGGATTTACTCCCACCCCGCGACGACGGCCGCGGTCTTGCCGGCGACGGCGAACGACCACGTCCATTCCGCGACGGGGACCTCGGCCGGTCACCGACAACCTGCTGCTTCAGCGAACCAGGCTGCACCGTCGCCACCTCCTCCTCACCCTCCACATCCCCCGTCATCACACCCTCGCCTTCATCCTCCTTCACCACCTCCGTCTCCTCTGATGTAGGAACATCAGACGAGAGTACTTCGGACGCCTCAGCATGCACGCGGCTCGGACTAGCAGGAACCTCCCGCAGCGGCGGCGGAAGACTCATCTCGGGAATATCCCCAGCGAACCACCCATCCTCCAACCCGCCATCGCGCACCTGCGCCTTCCCAACGTCGATATCGCCAGCGTCAGACAGCCGGTCGTACTCATCAGGAACATTAACCGGCTGATGGTAGTAATCGTACGGCTGCGTCGGCACCGTCTTCCGCTCCCGGCTGCGCTCGCGCATGAACCGTCGCGGCGACCGCGGTGGCGTCTCGTACTGCGATAGACGCGGGGAATTGACGTCGCTGTCACCATCGGCTACCTCGTCCGCGGCTGGGATAACCGGCGTCCGCGGGCGTTCCTCCTCGTCGGCTTCAGGTACGATACTACCGAAATCGACGCCCTCCTCGTCGCCGGACGCAGCATCTACAACCTCGTCGGAGGTTGGAATAAGAGGTCCCTCGGTATCGTCGGCATCGTCATCGTGCGGTAGGCCATCACGTTCGCGTGCGGCCTGCCGTATCGCGGCCGCGACTTCCTGCGGCATAACGCACTTGCCGCCGACCTGGATACCGTAAACGACGCTCTCATGCTCGAGACCCTTCTTCTGCGCGTTCCGCCAGTCCAGCTCCGCCTGCTCCTCGGGACTCAACACGGGCTCCGGAACGTCAGCTAGCACCTTCTCCGCCTCGGCCGAGCCGCCGGGGTTGACAACCTGCACCGGCGGAACGAACGGCGCCTCCACTTCGACAGCCGGGGGCGCGGCAGCCGGCACGACCTGCTGCTGTTGCTGCAGCATCTGCATCTGCTGCGCGACCTGCGTCTCCATGAAATTGCGCACCATAAAGTCCAGGTTGCGCTGCTGCACGTAGCTGTTCACGCTGAACGCGATGAGCGCAGCGAACGGGATAGCGATAAGCAGCAACGTTGGCAGCGGGATAGAAGACAATGTATCAATGGTAGGCTTGATCATGAGGCGCATCTTGTCAACGAGACCCTCAGGCGGCTCCGGATCTAGCTCCTTCTCGCTCCGCGGCTCCGGTGACGGCGTCATCGACCGCCGCGTGCTGCGCGAGACGGAGCGGCCGCGAGGCGACTCTTCAGACGGTATGGGGACGATATCGCTCGTCGAGGAGTTGATGCGAGAGTGGCCGCGCGATTCAAAGTTACGATCAAAGCTCTTGCGGCTGCTTCTGCGCCGCCGCTGCCGCACGAATTCAGGCTTCGGCGGCTGCGGGGAGTTGGCTCGCGATACAATGGGGGAAATGTCAGGTGAGATGGCAGGGGAGGAGAACCGCGACGGCATGGGCGACGGACCCGCCGTCTTGGGCGTGACTGCGCGTCTGCTGCGCGGCGAAGGGACGGGCCTGAGTTCCTCCGGGTCCTCATCGTCAGCTGGATATTCGTTCTTCGCGTTGGCAGCAGGCTCGTCTTCATCGGAGATATCGACAGGGATGTTCTCCTTATTGTCAACGCTATCGTGATGATTCTCCTTGTCGCCTTCGAGGTCTTCGGGAACCTCGTCGCTGTCATCAGAGATGGCGAGGCCGACGATGGCCATGTTGTCCGGCACGCGGCTGGAGTTCGGTCGGGAGGCGGTCTTCTCGCTCGGTGGGTAGTTCACCAGCTCGGCGGGCTTTATCTCGCGGCTGCCGCGGCGCGACGACGGATGGAGTCGATGCGGGTTGGTGACCTTGCGCTCGAGAGGCGGGGAGACGGCGGGCGTGATGATCTCCGGCTCCGGGGAGAGATTCTCGCTGGGGGAGAGGAGGTCTCTGTCCAGGCTGGTTCCGCGAGAGGAGCTAGCGATGGTATGGTGGATGGCCGTGTTCATCGTGAACGCGCTGAGACGGCGGTTCTCATCGTCGGTCTTGTCGCCGGGGGCGAGGTCACCCGTCTCGGAGGGCGGGGTAGCTTGGACTTCCGGCTTGACTTCGTTTTGAGAGGGCTCTTCGTCCGTCGTCCAGGCGTCTTCGCTGCGCATGCGCTCCGGCCTGGCGGCTTCTTCGCCCTCCTTGGCATCTTTATCCTCCCAGATGGGGACAAAGGTGCCGCTTTCCTGCTCGGGAGGCTCAAAAATCGGGACGTCGGTGTCGAGCCCGTCGGAGAAGATCTCCTTGCCCTTGTCGTCGTCTGGGAGGATCTCGAGCTCGCTGAGCGGCTCTTGCTTGGAGTAGTTGCTGCCGTTGCGGCTGCGCACAGACCCGCTGGCATTGCGAGGGCCCGACGTGCGGCGCCTGCTGCCGGAGGTCCTGCGCGGCCGCGGCATCTCCTCGTCGGTGGTCGTCTCGACGCCGACCATCGTCGGTGGCATGCGCCGTTTGAACTGGAAGCTGCCCTGCAGCGTCTTCTTGCTCTCGCTGCGCTGCGAGGACGGTCTGAGACTTCTGGGGGGCTCGATGTCCTCGTATCCCGGCGTGACGGTGACCTCGACGTCGATGCGCTCCATCTCCTCCCAGCTGCGGCTCCACGCGCCGGCGCGCATCAGGCCGTTTGAGGCGAAGACGTTGATGGAGTACCATTTCTCGTTGTTCTTAAAGGGCCGCCGGAGCCGTCGCGGGCGGCCGTGGCGGGCGGGCTCCGGTTTGAGGCGGCGGCGCGAGCAGTTTGGGCAGACGGGGTCGGCTTCGTCGTCTGACGAGGCGATGTAGGAGCCCTCGGAGTGGGAGGCGCAGTCATCCGCAATATATGTGGGCGCGCGCTTGAAGGGGGGCGGGGTTTCCTGGTCGAGGCCGAGGTTTTCGGCAACCATGTCGACGAGAGCGTCGTAGTCGTCGTTGGGGTGCGGGAGGAGCAGGCCGCGGGCGACGACGGTGGGTGATATCATCTTGCGTAGGTGGTTCGCTAGGACTGACGACGCGGGACCCTGGGCGGGCAGCGGGAGGAGAGTGACATGGAGGAGAACGAGGGGAGATGGGTCCGGGGAGGGGGCGGCGACGGCTTGCAGCATGCGGCCGTTCTTCCTGCTCGGGGAGGAGAAGCCGCGGGTGTGCGTGGGGAAGCCGGATCTGGCGGGCTTCTTCTTCTTGCTGGAGAAGGGGGAGAAGTCCGGGATGGCAGCACTCTTAGAGCCGCGATTGGTGCCGACGGAGGACAGACGGCGGCGGGAGAAGGCGGTGGGGCTGGGGGATTCGCAGACGGCGGAGGGGAGGACGACGCCGTTGTCGCCGGCGACCTGCTTGGCGGTGTTCAAGGTAGCGGAGCGGATGATTGGGCCGAATGGATTGGGAGGCGGCGTGCCCGAGACGCTGTCATTGTCGGAATCGGAGCCGGAGTCACGGACGGTGAGGCGGGAGTAGTTGCGAGGCCCGCTGTGGTCGTCGTCCGGGATGGAGGGCGGGCGACGAGGGGACTCCGATTCGGACGCGGTCTGCTCAAAGATGGCGTCGATTTCGGAGTCGTCGTGAGGGGCGGAGGCGTGAGACACCTTCTCGGATGGTAGTGCCACCTCGGCGGCGGCGGCCACGACGGCCTCCTCGATCGAGGGCTCGTCTTGCTTGTCGATTGAGGACGAAGGAGGAGGAGGAGCGGGGGCCATTCTGGTGGCGGAGGAGGACTCGCCGTCGTCGGTGGGCGGGGTGCTGCGGGTGGAGGAGAGCGAGGGACGAGAGGAGGCGGAGCGGGAGGAAGGCGGAGACATGGCAATGGGAAGACGCGACGGGGTGAAGCTGAAGCTACGGCGAGCTCATCAGCCGAGATGACGATGGAATGCAGCAGCTGTAAAAGTGGAGAATGGGGAACGTATGCAGTATGCAGTATGTACAGAAGAGACAGACAGCCGCCTGCAAACGGCAGAGTGATTGACAGACTGGTTGATTGATTGATTGATGATGGAGGAAAAGAAACGTCGACGGGCGGGTCGTGATGATAGTGATTTAATGGAGCTGAGGTCGGGCGTCGAAGGGGCAGTTTGTTTACCCGGCGCGGTGTTTGGCGGCTTCCCGTTCGGGCCTAACGTGGCTCGTGGGCCGGGAAACGGGGCTCCGCTGCCAGCACACCTTTCCGCCTCTTCTCCTCATCGTCATCTCATTGGCGGTGCTGGCGATGTTGACAATACTCCCGTCGTGATGATGGCGGTGGTGACGATGAGATGATGGTGGTGATGGTGGTGATGGTGTTGACATCTGATGGCAGCTGTGTTGACATTTTGTGTAGACGTTTCTTCTCCGTACATTCCATCTCAACCTTCGGCCTTCGAGGCTGCACCCGGAACCATTGCGCACGTGCATCTCACTCAACTCAAGTCCTTACTCAGTAAGTAAGTACTTAAAGAAGTAAGTACTTACTTAAGGACTTATTTGTTTAATTATAATTGGTCTATATACAGATGAAGCAAGATTCAACCTACATTCGCCCACAACAAAGTGTTGAAAGTCGATAGGAAGCAGAGATGAAGGGTACGTCTACGAGCAAAGTCTTTCATATCGGGTATGCATGTGCTTGCCTGTTTTCTGCACAGCTGCACAGACGACTGTGTGAATGCGAGCACAGTTATAACACTGTCAAAAAGGATACGAAACTCGGCCCATATTCGTATGGTAATCTTGTTTCCTAAGAGATCCAAAAGGTCTCGAGGGACTGCAGTGTAAAGGTTTCTTCACAGATCCCAACTTCAGATAATATATAATAGATTTCTTCAAGTTTTCGATGTATACCACAGCAAGAAAGCATAGTAAACTAGGTGAAGTATCGCCATACAAAAGCGTCACCTCACATTCTTTTTAACTATCAACTCCACACCCGGTACCCATGGAGCAGTCGCAGTCTCGGGGACGCTGACTCAGCTCCAAGGCTTGGCGGAGCTCGAAGGGTTTGCATCCCCCGCAGCAGAAGATGCAACCAGTCTCGAAGACGTTAGTTAAATTCAAGGCGCAGGGTCAGTCCCCGCGCCTAATTCAAGGCCGGGAATGTTACACGGCAGTCGATTAATCGATTTTACACTCGTTTCTAGATCTAGAAGTGGTCTCGGATCTATAGCTAGAAGTCTACTTCCATGGTATACCGTGGTACCCCACTCCTACCGACCCATCTATTCACCGCGCTGAGCCAAGTACTTGCTTCCTTTATGTAGATATCAAGAATCACGCTCGGTAATATACAAAGTTCGAACGCGAGCCTATTGAAAAGGATCGTTGGAGCAAAGTTCTCCATATCATATCATGATGCATCGTCTCGCAAGCCGGACGCCTTCTTTTGGCTGCGAAGCAGGCACGCCGTTGCGAGACAGCATGATGCAGCTGAACCGGTCCAAGCTTTTCGCACTCGCACTTGTACTTGATCATTCTGCCTTCAACTTTCGCCGAGGCCTTCAAAATCACGCGGGGGAGAGCATGGAACTCCGACCCTGCATTATCCCGCTCCGAGCACGGTGCCTTTGACACCCGCCGTGAGCTCCACGAGCCCGCGTTTGTGAATCCTACCCAAGCTGCCAGGCCAAGAAGCCCACATATCAGCGTGATTAGGTAAATCGAGCGACATTCTAACCGAGCCATCGTCGACGGGTCGAAGGAAATACCCGTCGCTGCTGGTGTTCGTCACTGTAATGCATGTACTCGAGTACGTCTGTACTTCTGTACTACGTAAGTAAGTACTTGATGTATATCAGACTGGTATTATACGAAGTTGATAGGCTACACGACCGAACGACACTCGGGTCTCAATCCACTTAATTCGTCGACAAAGATGAGAACCCCAAACCTAATCTGGCAGCGAGCGGGAAACACCATACCATCTACAGCCATAAGATCAAGTCTTAATGAACGCTACCGCGAGCTCTTATAGCCGAATATACCTCAATACGCCTGCAATTCTATGGGGATTATACTAAAGCAGCGAGCAAGATAATGGCAGACGAGAGTCCCGATTGCGACTTCTCCGCTCGAGAAACTCGTTCGCATTCGGGACGTCACGCTGCGAAATATGATGAGTTGAAGCTGGAGGCTTCGTCTATATAAGGTGTCCAAATCCGCCCCAGCATCGACAAATTATACAATACAAACGCTCAGCATCGGACACTTCAGACTGCCTTTTCTTCGGTCCATCTTGTCTCGCAAGCCAGACGCCTTCGGTCCATCTAAAGACAGTATGCAGATTATATCGCAAATTCCAACCGTTGTGTTTAGAAAGCTCACATTTCCATCGATCCAGCTTCTTGAAAAGCGTCATAGAATTCCCACACATCCTACCTAGAATTTTTGTCTCGAATATATTCGCGAGGTTTAGAGTATGTATTTTGGATCACCTCCACACTCCGATATACATATCAATTCATATTACCAGTACCTAGGTAACTATATATCATACTAATGAGAATGGTGACATTCGATAGAAACATGCAGTTCTACGTCAAGCAACTTCTCGCTCTCTGCCTTCTACTCCCGGTCGTCGCGGCATCACCGATATCACCGCCGTTATCCGGGAAAAACATTATCGAAAGGGACCTTCACTGTTACGACCAGTTGGGCAGTATCGAGTGCGGCGCTTGCAACCCCCATTGCATGTTTATTGTGGACCGCGGTATTTGCTTCGGGTCTTACAGTTGTTCGGCTTGACATTCATGTCGATAGAATCGATCAAGAACGATTAAGAGTATACTAGTAGCGGTCTAGAGAGAATACATCCTTGGGTCGGGCGATTACATTGACGAACGTAACTTGTGACCTGATTATAAGTGCGGGGTCGATCGATTGTTTGCAACATTACTATATTTGCACCACCATGCAGCTGTCCTCATCACGATGCTAACGACGCGTGTTGATTGTGGCGATTGCGGTTTGGATCTTAGTCTCGTTCGTGGCTCTTGGCGCTAGCTCTGGCTTCGAGACTAGTTGGATCTCGTTCTTGTGAATGTCGATACTTGCAGCATGGGATTTGAAATCGGGCATGCCGGAAAGCTAAAGTTCCAGAATCAACACACTCGAAAGCCAGCCGATGCTTGTATTCAGAGCATCAGGCTCGTATTCAATTGATGTAGTTTGAAGATGACGGAGACTCGGTATATATCTATATGCACGCGATCGTGAGAGGTCCCCTGTAATTGTGACTCAACATGCCCTGCTGCTGTAGCGCTATCCGAATATTGTAGCCTCGATGCTAGCAAATATTATATATTGAAGGTATCTAGAGCCTGCGCACGCATGCGGCATAACCTGGAGCTGAACGAGACCGGACGTTTCTCCTCTGCTGACATCTGGATATTTAAATTGCAACCTCCATCAACATCCGATCTCAAATCACCACCAACCCTAGCTCACCCAGGCCTCGAGCTCCCCCTGTCCCGCATGCAAGCTCCCCTTGAGGCTTCCCGATCCAGCTGTCGTCGGTCATCACCTGCTCCTCTCGGACGCGCTCGGCTGCCCAGGATGACCTGACCCTGCGCCGACAACCGCAGCTCCATTGACAAATCCTGGTGTCACCGCCGACGCAATGGCGACGGCTGTGTCTCTCCCCCGTCTTATATCTACAGCCCCGTCCGTCATTCTCGACGCTGGTTGAAGCTCCACCTTCAATTCAATCGATTCCACACCGATACGAAGAGAGGCATCATGGACGAGAATCAAGAGAGCGCAGCTTCGATACTGGCCGCCGCCCTGATGGCCTCATCATCCCCCGCCGCCGTCTCCGTCGCGACCCCCAGTCTCCCGCCGACTCCTCCACCGCTGCCGCCTCCGGAACCCCCCACGGCACCGCCTCTCGACCTCTCCCTCTACCTCGTCACATCGTCGTCGCTCCTCCCTGCCGGCCGCTCCCTCGAGGACACCGTCGAGGCCGCCATCAAGGGCGGCGTCACCGTCGTCCAGCTCCGCGAGAAGACCCTCGACACCCGCCCCTTCGTCGACCTTGCCAAACGCATCCACGCCATCACCAGGCCCCTTGGCGTTCCCCTCCTCATCAACGACCGCGTCGACGTCGCCCTCGCCGCCGGCTGCGAGGGCGTCCACATCGGCTGGGACGATATCGACATCGACACCGCCCGCCGCCTCCTCGGCCCGGCCTCCATCATCGGCCTCTCCGTCTCTTCTCAGGCCGAGGCCGACCTCGCCGCCGCCTCCTCGTGCGACTACATCGGCATCGGGCCCGTCCTCCCGACCCCGACAAAGCCGGACGCCAACCCGCCGCTCTACTCCTCCGGCGTCCGCGACATCCTCGCCTCGCTCCCACGACCGCTCCCCGCAGTCGCCATCGGCGGGATATCCTCCTCCAACGTCCAATCCATCCTCTACAAGTCGCGCCCACCGTCCGCTACGCCCCTCGCGGGCATCGCCGTCGTCAGCGCCATCATCGCCGCCGACGACCCGGAAGCCGCAGCCGCGGACCTCCTCACCCTCTCCCGCACCCCGCCGCCCTGGGCCCCGCCGCCGCCCTCCCAGACCACCATCTTCACCGACTTCTACCTCCCGCTCATCATCTCCCGCGTCGTCACCACCCTCCGCACCATCAAAGAGCGCAAGCCGCTCGTCCACCACATCACCAATGCCGTCGTCAGAACCTTCAGCGCAAACGTCACCCTCGCCATCGGCGGCAGCCCCATCATGTCCGACGCCGTCGACGAGGCCCCCGCGCTCGCCAACATCGCCCCGCACTCCGCCTGCCTCATCAACATCGGGACCGCCAGCTTAGATGACAAACAGCTGTACGCTGCCGCCGTCACTGAGAATAACCGGCTGGGGAAGCCCGTCGTCTTTGACCCCGTTGGCGCTGGCGCAACACCCATGCGGCGAGATCTCGCAGCGTGGATCCTGCGCGAGGCGGGCTACATCGACGTGATCAAAGGGAACGAAGGCGAAATCCGCACCCTCGCAGGCGAAGGCGTGCAGATGAAGGGTGTCGACGCAACCGACCCTCCCGCCAGCTGCGGCGACGAGCTAGTCTCCATCGTGCGGCAAGTCGCACGGCGAGAAAGTACATGAACCCCTCTACACCCCCAACTCATATCATACCAAGCTAATATAATATAGGATGCGTCGTGGTATTGACAGGGCCGACGGACATCCTGTCAGACGGCACCCGCACCGTCCTCGTCCGCAACGGGCACCCGCTGCAATCCCTCATCACGGGCGCCGGCTGCGCGCTCGGCTCCGTCCTCGCCGCCGCGCTCGCCGTCTCCCGCGACGACAAGCTGTCCAGCTGTCTCGCGGGCATCCTCGCGTACAACATCGCCGCAGAGCGCGCGTCAGCCAGCAGCACGGACGAGCGGCCGGTGCGCGGGCCGGGCAGCTTTTCGGCCGCGTTTCTCGACGAGGTGTATGAGGTTGCCGAGATGTGCGCGAGGGGACAGAGCGAGTGGACCGGACCCGTCAATCTGGAGTTCCGGTAGCGTCATATTTCAAGAACGGAGTGTTGTGCCGTATCGTAATTTATAGTACGGGTAGAAGGGATCATGTTGGAGTGGGAATATAATTAATTCGTAATTTCTTCTTCGCAACAGCGGCTCGCGACGTGACGTGACGTGACGTGACGTGATACAGCAGCGGGTACGTACCGCCATCTGAAACGTCCCTCCGCTACACAACAGCACTTGTGCGACATTATTCAAAACAACGACACGGTAATAATCGCCACTATCTAATCTCCCTTGGATATCAACCTCCATATGCTCCACTAGTCTCAGGGACGCTGACCCACGGCAGACTTATCCTCAAGAGTAAAGAAGATACGCCAAGCCCGTCACCAGTCCAACAGCCTCACCCACCGAGAAATCTCGTAATGAACCCCAACGAAAATATGCAGCTTACCTATCAAAGGTACTCTATCAACCGCCCGCAAGTTAGAGCAAACATCACTACTTCGAAAATGGCCTGACGCGTGCATCCATCTCCACCCCACGCATCTCCACCCGCCCCATCCTCTCCATACATGCACGTCCAAGTACAGTGACCCCTCACTCATACCTTCTTCACACTGCAGATTCCACCCACCGACATATGTATGTATGTATGTAGTATACAGTCGTCGAGTCGGTACATGGTGTATGTAGACATGCGGTGGGTACTGGAGAGTCTATAGCATAATCGACTAAGCATGAAGCATGAATCAAGCCCCATGAACGGACGGCAACGTGCTAGAAACGTGCCAGCTAGCGTCCCTTCAGAATTCTGCACACACCGCGTGGCCAGTGCAGCGTGCATGCAGCTGCATCGGCTCCGGGAACCGTCACGCGACCAATGAGCTGTAAATACACTTGACTATCGAACAGGTTGTACTGTACCTGACCATGGAAACCTCCGTCTTGGTATGGTATGCGATTCGACGTCGAAGAACATACGCAGCAAAAGCAGGAATCTGTGAAGAAACTCGAAAAGAAGAAAGTGGAGTTGCAAGAAGAGTGAGTGAGTGCACGAGTGGGGCATGCATGCAGGCGCACGCTGCGAGTTTTCCGCACAAACGGTTCGAAGAAGCTTGCCAAACGATATCATGCAACGTGATGGAAACCTTCAACTGCAGATGCATCTAAAATTAAAACCACCGTAGGAGCTCCCAGGTACCCTCCACCGTCGCATCATCACGTATCTCTTCGAGCTACTTGTACTCATAGCTTAGTATACTTACAACCTGCATGAAGTTATGGTGCGGGACGTGAGAATGAAGCGAGTACCGCAACCCTGGGTTTCGTTTCACCTGTTCTGCACCGACGATATATATATTTAAACATCGGCACATCGGCCCGCCCGTTGTGCGAATTTAGCGTGATGAGAGGTATGATAAGCTATACCTATAGAACATACACTCGATCGATCTGAATGTGATGCTCGCAACACCAACACCGCCACCAGAACTTCAAAAACGCAAAGCCATTCAAGCGAGCTACGGCTGTGTATAATAATGCTACATGTAAAGGTAGAGGTAGCCGTCGAGAAAACCTCACTGCATTACCACCTAATCCGCTCTCCAACGTCAATATATACATACTGCCCCCACCATAATGGATCTGCATATGTTGTCAATTGCGATCGAAACCATGAGTTGCAGGACAGCACGATAGCGTATTTGACTGCGAACCTGCGAACGAGTGTATGCGTGTCATATGGAATCAGAAACCGCAGACAGGATGACGAGGGGAATACATGTGCTGGGAGCTTATGTTGTGAGACATATGTACCGACTTGTGGATCAAATCGAAGTACATGACTCTAGTCGGTGTTGATGGCGAGTAGTTTCGAGGGAATTGCGTGGCCTGAAAAGAGGCCAGAGGATAGCGAGGACATGATGCTGCTAGTGCATGCTGCTGGTGCTGATCATCCGGGGCTAGCAACCTGAATAACCAGTCCGGATATGTATATAATAAATAGCAAAGGCGACAACGGGTCACCTTGCTGAACTCCTCGACCGATGTTGAAAAATTCCTAGTACTGACCCCGCGTCCTAACGGTCGCGATAGTATCCGCATACATTCGCTTTAGGACGTCGATATGTAGGCTAACAGCACCCAAAGACTTCAGCATGCTAAATAGTATGTCTCTATTCACCTCGTCAAAAGCTTTCCGCCAGTCAGCGAACACTACGTATAACTTCTCTCTCATTGATATTGTTCTCTCTATCAGAATCTTCAATATATAATTGGGGATGGTTATTAATACTTACCCATGTGCTTGTGAAATCCACCACTTTTGAGAGCCTCCATTGGCCACCTATACTTCTGCGTCGTCGGGGACGCCGACCAGACGGTGTGCTATCAGATCGACCGCGGACGGCGCATCATAATAACTCCTGCAATATCCAGAAGCATCTTTCTTGACGCATGCAGAACGTCGACGAGAAGTGCGCGTCTGCGAGTAGGAGTACCATGCTGCGCAATCTATCCATGTCACCGTGCCATCCTCCCATGCCTTGAGAGCTATCTCCGTGGAAGTTTTGCAGGCTTGTGGGTCATGTCTGTCCAGTATCGCTGGCATCTGAGACGACGGATTTTCCAGAATCTTCGCCGTCCAACAGGCGTCCACCACCCAGCATAGCTAATGTTTGGTCTGTTCTTGGCTATGCTACCAGTGACCCATAGCTCTACGCGGAGCAAGACATCGTCAGCTAATGTGTCCATATCTCTGAAAGGCGCTTTGGAGAAAATATTGATGACAAACCCTTTCGTGCTTCTCTGCCGCGCGATATCCCGGCTGTCGGTTTTTCGACCGACTGAAAGCCTGCGGTCATTACTGTTCCATGCTAGCGTGCTTCGAGCTCGATATCTTGGTCTTCGAGTCTTTAGGTGCCGCCGTAACCCATCTTGCTGTTCACTCGCTACATATATATATAGTCCGCATCTGTTACGTGCTCCCCCTCGACAGGTCAGCCGCGGGATTCATCTAAGGAGTAGGTCAGACGGAGATGGCGAGGGAGCACGTACGTAAAGCTGAGCTGTAAAAGCAACCGATGACTTGTGCAAGACACTTCCGGAGCATCCATCTCAGCTCCGTATCTTTCGGTTGAGCTCGTTAGCCGATCTACTATCATATCCTGCGGATGACAGCGCATCGTAAAGATTCCAGCATGTTGAAAATGAATGAATAGGTGAGGTATGTGACAATATTATGGTATGGTGACTTCGAAAGATCTTTGTTCAACCACGATAGAAGGCGTAGCCTTTGCTGCCCGTTGGTAGACTGCTAGGTTCGTCCGCTTGAGGTTTGTTGAGAAGTAGGTTGGTTGTCAGGATGGCAGGATATAGATGCAAGAGTGATGGGAGTCGAAGGATGGATCTGGTGCTATCAAGCTTTTATTTCTTTCCTTCTATATTTATGTAGAATTTGCTGGAAGCATGGACTGGTTGCCGCAATCGCCAAGCAGCATTGCAACACCGCATTTACACATGCTTTCGAAGAAATTGGTAGATAGCCCCGAGACCAAGGTAGATACTCGCATTCCCCGTCGTGATCCAGGTTGTCAGTTGGCCTCATCATTAAACTAGACCTTTCCTTGTCACATGGATGCAGGTTACATTTTTCTATATAAACCTCTTAACCCTCTGTTAGCTACCTGGCCTGGAACGATGATGCAAACTATCCCACATATTGTAGGTATAAAATCATGATGCTTCTCGTGCTTATCCCATAGTGCATGCAATGTATCGTTGACGGCCTCTTAAGCCTCCAGGACCACCGGCCACTGTGTATATATATCTTGAAATCTCAATTCTAGATTCTTCACGTGTTCGTATAACAGCTATGGAATGAGCATGTATCCTGACGTCTCCATATTATTTACGGCTACACCACTCGGATTTGTCTCCTCTCGGACTTTTGGTGTCTGGAATTATATAAACAGCGCCCGCGCCAGCTTGATGAATCTGAGGCAATTGTCGACAAGACAGCTTACAGCTACGTATGCGCTCAATACACTCAAAATGGATCGAGCCACCAGATGCAAATGTGAAGAATGGCAACAGTGTCGCGAGCTATATATACAGGCCATGTTGGTGCCAGAAGTACATTATATATAAAGCCGCTCCCAGGGGTATATCCCCCTCCCATTCTTTCCAAAAACATCCCACACAACGAGATCACAAGTAGAGCTACAAATCTCGTTCTTTCAACTATCTTTTTCTACAGTCTGCAGATCGGACCGGTTTCATAAACGAAACCCTCCCTTTTCCAGATCTGATCAACTTTACTCTACGACCTCGCTAAGCTATCTCCGAACCGGGATTCCCAAGCCTCAGTCATGGTTTGCAGGATAGACGACCCTCTCAAGACGGTGGAAGAACGGGAAACTCGGGCACGCAGAGCATGTCTTCAATTGTTCACACCTGAGATGAGAGGGACGATCCGAGAAGAGAAGCTCATCGAGATCCATAATGATCACTCTTTTGTCCGGGGCTGGCCTCGCCGATGGGACAGCGACGGGACGGTGGAAAGATATTTCCACCATTATATCGCTTCCCTTCTCCAAAATATCCCCACCCATAACACTTGGAGCGAGAGGTACCGGCTCCTCAGATCGGTTGGGGTTTCGGGCATAAAAACCAGGGAGCTGGAACGCCTACGACGAGAATGGGCGACTGCCTTTCATCTGGACCCCGATGATGACAGTCTATACCTACGCCACCTGCCCTTCGAAGAACAGCTGCTCGACATCGTAGCTGGGATAGCTGTAAGTCCACTCCGCAATTCTTTAGATTCCATGTGACCATTCTCTAATCTGTATCTGCTACAGGATGAGCAGGAGGAACCTCCGAAAGCATGCAAAAGCACGAAAGTCTTTTGGCCTGACGTCAACTGGGACCCGGAGCGGACCATGCCGAGATATCCATTATCACTAGGGTGGGATAGCCAAAGCGTAATGCAAATCCTATTCCCAACGGTAATGGAATTTCGGGAATGGCTCCAACAGCAGCCGTCTCATCTCCCAGGGGTTGAAGCGGATACATTCGATACCCCAGAGGCTGCGGATAGCGCTTGCCAACAGCGTGCCCCCAGCGTCGCAGTTAGCATGTACCAAGGCTACAGCCTTCGTGGCGGCGACATAGTGGAACCGCTTCTGAGCGATCCATCACCAAAGCCGGCTTCTTACTTCGGCGGCAGCCCCCTCGATGCCTTAACGCTGGCGGCGCTAAAGGCAACATCGTACGCCCATCCGAATGCTCCGTTCAGCAAATTGGTCGGGGTTTTGGTCTCCTTTACCATTGTCCCAAGAGTGGAGGGGGTATGCCAGCTTCAAGAAAAAGCTTCAGAAGAGCATATCCCCGAAGACGCTCAAGCCCATATACCTGAATCGGACGCCAACGCGGGCAAGATGATCGAGGGGGGTAAGCGTCGTTCAGCCGAGCTGGAAGATGTCGACTCTGAAGAATCGCCCCAGGGCGATTCGAAGCGAACCGGACCACAGGGGAGCAGCAGAGATAACGAGTGCATTGACAACATGGACTCGTTGCGGCAAGCAGCTGTTTGGGGCATTCGCTATATTGAGCTCGAGTGCTGGCCAGGCAAGATGGACCGGGACGTCAGGGTAAGTACCAGCCTCTCTGGAGATACCACTAAAGATTTGTTCCTTATGCTAATTAGAACTCTCTTAGTGTTACTTTGTCCGAATGCGTGACTCAACGTCGGAACCGCTGGAAGATCGAGATCGAGAATTAAGCTATTACTAGATGATCTTACTGTCGAGGCTTCGATGGACACTGTCGAGAGCCCGATATCTAAGATTAAGCTTATCGAAACGGACCGACGGCCGACTGCCAGGTTATGCTTGCATGTAATATAGTATGTATATATACAATAATGAATTCAATTCATGAATCTCCATGACAAGTGGCTGCAGGCGACAACGTGGCTCGTCAGGGTATCACTTTGCCAAACACTTAAAGACAAAGATAACATCGCATCGCATCGCATCGCATGCATTATGTAGTAATATCACCCCTCATATATATCATCCCTCGGCCATGCATAGTCACTAGCTCGGTAGACCTTTTTCCCCATGGCAAAAAGAGCGTGATCGGTCATTCCTGCCGACAGAGATGCATATGATATGGCAAGGGCAAGCGCTTAAGTACAGTCCCAGCCTCAAAGTAAGTCTTTCACGCCAGTCAGGTACTTACTAGCCAGTCAAAATATGACCAGCTGCAGCGAAGCCTGCTTGGAAAGTTCCACCATACATTTTGGACAGTGGCATTCCCCCCTGCATACACACGTGTACATTACATGTGCATCAGGGCCGCAAGGGCGTTTGAGCAAACTTCTCGGATCGTCGAGGCGCTATTTGGCGAGCGCTGAGTAAGGATGTATTAGTACTCAGGTACTCTTTTCGCAGCAAGGGATCCCGGCTGAGAATATATTGGTTGTGGGGTGCTACACCCTCTTTAATTTTGTCTACTGCCGGCCTAGTAGTCTCGAGACCGTCGGGCCTAGAGCTCTTTGCTATTATGTGTGCACTCGCGGTGATATTGGTGGTGCCGTTGTATATTTGAAGTATATTATGTGGAGTATCGCAGCTGGGGCTTCCGTGACGATTGCGATATCGATGTCGCTAATTTTATAACCAAGTATTATAATCATGAAGCCTTAAGTTCTATGTAACGCCGTTCCTGAAGTAATCACAGTCTCAAACTTATCACCGAAGTTCCGCAGGTTTGATTTCAAGTTTCAAAGCAGCAGATCAAATGTAGCGGCAGTAGGAATCGGCCCTGCAACGTACCGAGTACGCTCTGCTTGGAGAGTAATTGAACCAACTGCAGTCTGCCTTTGCTGCCATGCGCACGGCCGGCCACAGGGCCTGTTGCGGGTGAGCCTTTTGGCTCCAGTTTCCGCGATTTTTGTTGTCCACGATTGGATGCTGGAAGCTGCAATATCCCAGCATCCAGGCCGTGCCGTCCAGGTACCTCAAGTGCGCTTCAGCTATCAAGCGTCACTTATTGGCCAAGGTCTAGTGCAATCCGAATGCTGTTTCAGCGTTTCAAACGAGAAAAAAACAAGTTTTCCTCAGCCGCGCAGCTGCAGCACATGGCGGAATTTTCTTCCTGCACCAGTGGATCGTCCGTACCGGTACATTGCACAGTACATCAGCTCGGCAGACGGTATGTACCTGCTGTGGGCCGAGGACGGCCGTGCTGCTAAGCGGCGCACGTTGCTATGGAATTTCCTTCCGTCTATTCTTAATTTTGACATCTGCATGTGCCATGCATGCAGGAGCGGTTTGCTCGAATGAAAATCGTCGACCGGGTTAACGTTATTCCAATCCTTTCGGAACAGTAGGTCCTGATCATAACCGAAGTGCTGATGCCTGACCAAAGCGGCGTATTTGTGTAGCAGAGTGTAGCGAGCAGCCGGTGTAACTGGCCGTTAACGAGCCTCTAGATTTTCGCTGACTCTCGTTAGATTCCCTTCTGTCGGTGTTTTCGCCTAGTTCCAGAGCAGATGCAAGGACATCCTGACGAAAATGCCCGTCGTCGTCTTACCGACACACACAGCCATCCACACCACCTTTTCACATCACGCAGAAAGCCAAACCCACCATCCAGGCTGAGGAAACTCGAAACCCACATCCCACGTTGTCGCCAAAGCCACGGTTCGTCCGAACCCCCGGCATCCCTGCACTCATCTGCCAACCAGCGGCGGGCTCGCTTAGCGATTCTGATAACTGGTGGAGCTTTCTCTCGTCCTTGCTGCCTGATTCGGCCGCCGGGCCCTGTCGGTGAGTGGGTCCCTGAGTTAGCGTGATTGTTCTACGATGGCGACACCAGTGAGCGGGCAGCTTCGCGGATGCGACTATACCTCGTACGGACGGATGGCGCAGAAGGTGCTTCTTCCTCTGTGACGCTCTGTGCAGGTTGTCTTAATGTATCATATGATATGACTGAGGAGCTGATGGATGGAGGGTCGCATGGCTGGAATGAACTATGTCTGGAGCATCGGTTTGCATGCATGCGCAAGTGAGAGGGTGCAATGAAATGCCCTGTCGAGATAATATAACGGGAGCCGTCAGCACCACCATCCCTTCGCCTGGACTTTGATCCTGGATTTGCCTTTCTAAACTTCTGTCCTGTTCCTTTGGATCCAGCCTGCCTGTGTGTCTGTCTGCGTGCCCGCTCGATTCGAGGAGGCGCGGTCGTCTGTCTGTCCACGTTTGTAGATTTGGTTGTCGATGCATTGATTCTTTCCCACCGACGCTCTTTCAACCCCCCAATGTAATCTCGTCATCCTTCCCACTGTCGTCGATATCGATACGATAACCAACCCGTCATCGATCGGAGAGAGTCGAGAGAAGTCAGGCCAGCTACCTGCTGGAGCAGGCCGGCGTGCGCGTACATCGACTCCGGCGTGTGCTTCCTGCTGCTTTGGAATCCGACTGGTCCGTTACACAAAATGTTCTCCAACACCAACACAATTCCGCTGCTCGCGGTATCCTCGCTCCTGCTGCTTGGCCAGCTGTGCGAAGGACGCGCGATACCGATGCCGACTATCGCCCGGAGGGACGTTTCTGACACTGTCAGACGGGATCATGGCAACTATAGGCGGGATGCGAAAGGGCTGGTACAACCCATCTGGCTGGTATGTCGTCATACTGCTTATCCCATCCTTCCTACCTATGCAGACCTATAAGACAGAGGCATGGATTGACGTATGTGTGTATATACATATAGAGCGATGACGGTCTCATGTATTACACCAACGTGTCGTTCGGCACGCCACCGCAGCCGTTGACGCTGGCGCTGAGTATGACGGGCACGACGTGGGCACCGACGCTGCCGGCCGGCAAGACAGCCAAAAGCTTTTGCGCGGACAATGCCAATGCACTCGCGTGCGAGTATGCGCAGATATCAGGCTTCTGTTAGTTTATATTTCCGATACACATACCATGCTCTTCATTCACAGGATATCAGGCTAATACTCCGGTGTAAAGACACGATCCCCAGCTCGATAACGTACTCGCCAAAGGACAATGTCACCAGTCTGTACGTCGACAGCAAGGACACTGTATGTACATATGCTATTCAACTCGGTGTCTTACAAGGGGAATGCGATTTAACATGGTCGAATAACTAGATTAATGGCACTCAAGGCGTCGATACCATCAAGCTGGGCACTACTGCCCTCGCAAACGTTGGCATCGCCGTCGCGGAGGCCTGGCGCTCACCGCCGCAGTTGTCGCTATCGCCTACGCCTGCGACCAACGAGTCTGGCCCACAGCTGTTGGCTGTTCTCAAGCAGGCGCGCATCATCAATACGCTAACGTACTCGCTGTCGTTTGGCAGTGCTGACGACGAGGGTAATGTCAACTACGGTACTGGCAAGATCAGCTTTGGTGGGGTCGATGAATCGCAGTTTGTTGGCGAGCTCGGTGCTTTTACGTCGAACGGGCCAGCGGCAGTTGTTCCCATGAGCGACGTGTACTGGATTGACGCCGCCGGGAAGAATGTGTCTATCGTCGACGGGGGCAGTCAAGCCGGCCAGCTTGGTGTCGGGGAGATCTCACTGACGCCGTAAGTACCGTGCGAGATGCCATTCAGATATTCAAGCTAATGTACCATCCAGGTACCTTTGGCTGCAAGACTCCATGTTCGATATTATTGTCAGTCTGTTCGCCGATGCAACCAGGACGAACACGGGTGCCTACACTTGCAACTGCAGCGCGAATGTTCAATCACTACAGCTCTCTCTCGACAGAACCATGATCACCATCCCGTCTGCGATGCTACTCGAGGAGACCGCCTCGCCCGGTAACTGTATGCTCGCCATCCGTCCGCTGTCAGATTATACAGCCGCTACGACTGCCGACTACATCCTTGGTTTCCCCTTCCTTCGTGCCGCCTATACCGTCCTCGATCATACCAACGGTCAGACGCTGGTCGCCCCGCGCAGAGTCGTCACCGGTGCATCGGCCACCACGATCACGCCCATCGGTATTAACGATGCCGCCGTCTCAGCCTCCGGCGCCGCACCGGCCTCCACGAATGTGCAACCCGCCACAAACACCCTCACAGCCGCGCTCAGCCTGCAAACCAAGCCTTCAACAACCAAGACTAGCGGCGCTCCACGCACTACCACCTCCGGCTCGGTGCAACAACTTGGCTATCCCCGCCCAAGATACAACCTCGTCGGCCCCGTCGTCGGCGGCGTGGTCGGCGGCGTCGTCTTCATCGCCCTCGTCATCGTCTTCCGTCCGCTTGTCAAGGCCACCATCCGCCGCCGCCGCCGCCGTGACCGCGACGACCGCGAGATGGCCATGCAGCGCCGCCGCGTCTCGGACAGCACTATCATGGCGCCCATAGACGTGGCTAGCATCTCCGAAGGTGACGACGACGACGACGACGAAAAGGACGCCGAGCTGATCGCTGCTGCCATCGCCATGTCGATATCCGACCACGGCGGTGATCCGCCGGATGAGCGCGACCCGGGCGAGGCGAAGCGAGATAGTATCACGATCGATATCCACGGGGGCATGGAGCCCGTAGACGTCAGCATGGTCGGCGTAGCTATCACCAGCCCACCAGAAGAAGAGACCGAAACCGAGACCGAGAGCGACAAGGAGAGCGAGGATGAGGGCGAGGACGAGAAGGTGAAGGAGGCGCCGAGAAAGGAGGAGGAGAATGAGACGAAGAATGCCACGACCCACCCAGATGATGGAGACGGGCAAAAATAATCGGAACGAACACGATATATAGTATCTACCGAAGCTGCATATATATTCGTGGTCCCTGCCGGCTGTCTACGCGCGGATTTTCACCGCGGGCGGACAGATAACTGGCGTCTGGTTTACGAGACAACGTCTAATTGGTCACTGATCTCTTAGACGGACCCTTTTCTTTTTATATACTATTTTACCGCTACATTTCTCTTTCTTGTGCCCTTTTTACAATTTTTTTTTCCATTTGTATATTTTGCTGCTATTGCTGCTGCTGCTGCTGGGTGAGTACTCTCTGTCCTACCGTCGTATAGGCGGTAAACATACGCGGTCTGGGTGGAAGCAACTTCTCGTGCAGTGGTGCATGCAACTTGCAGTTTTACGATTGATGTCAGGTGGGATGGGTGGAGGAGTAACAAAGTCACATTAGTAGCGTGAGACAACGCTATGGATTGGACGGCGGGCGGTTAGGTAAAGGACGGTGTTTCTGGGCTTTAATTGAAGGTACTGGTATCCTTTTAATGACTGATTGGAGGAGTCTTCTTGGTGTCCGATTTGACGCTCTATTCTTCATATTCTCTTCACTCGTTCTGCTTTCAACTTGGTTGATTTAACTCAGATATTTATTTAACTTGCGACTGTGCGGCAACGACTAGCTCTGACGCCTGCATGGGCGGATATGTGGGAGGTGGATGCACCATCTATCCGACTTATGGGCAGCTGTGTATCAGCTGGCCATGGGGGCCGTTGGGTCAGGTGAACGTTCCGCCGGCAGTTTACTATAATAATGTACTTTGGTACAACGACAGATACCTGAACTGCATGTAAAATAAATTCGTAGAAAAAGCTCTAGCAATCAATAAAAGTTACATGCAATTTGTTATATATATACTGAGTTCAATATTTCTTATAAAACGTCTACGTAAGTGATAATCAGTAGCTTTATAATTAACGTATACCCATCAGCCGGCTTAACCCTTCTCCTAAGCAAGCGAGGATTCCGCATCTGGTTAGCCAGTATAGTTTATCGTGCAAACTGTGCCCATGAAGTTGGCACACATGTCATACGTCTTGTACACTCTTCAGCTGGCCAGCTGCCCAATTCCATCGCACTCGCGATCCAATGCTGTAATTCGACAGATATGATGTTGTAGAGGTGCCACAATTGAGACAAGAGGAACGCTTCAACATGCGTAGCTGGATCCAGCTGGTACCTCTTATAATTAGTATTCCTTTTGAGATCGGTACCTTTTTTCTCGGATTTCGTGTCACGACGGTATCGGCACTGCGCGTATGTGCGCCGATTTCGTAACTTTCACGCGAATTACCAGTCTGTGATGTTGGAAATCTTCGAAACGGCAGTCATTACAGTGGCTCGCGCTGTACTTTCCAGGAACTGGCGGCGTGAGACCACTTAATAAATGCTCGGTTCTGCACTGCGGATATAAGTATAGCTTGTATAATCAGGGTCTCAAAACAGGCGGCAACGCCATCTGATGAAATAAACTGTGGGCCGGTCTCGCAAGCCAAACCCACTCAGTTCCATGGGAGGTTTTCACCCCCAGGTCTATGTCTTAAATTTTAACAAAACCGGAAAATATAAAGGAGGTGAAGTAATAAAAACAGACAAATAGAAAGGATATCGAGAAGACCCCAACAAATTCAACGAAGCCGAAGCCGTAACTCCATGGTATATATATCGTAGGTAGAAATATAAGCCCCATATGTAAAATCGGCGGAGAGAGAATAACATGATTACAAGATTGAATCGAAGGGGAACTGGGGATTACCCAGAAATGTACCTTATTAAAAAAAAAAAAAAAAAAAAAAAAAAAAAAAAGATCAACTGGTCGCGAAGGACCGGTGTGAAAAATACAGAAAACGCTGAATCAAACACGTCATGGATCCCGAGATAAATTTCGTTTCGTGGTGAATCAGTCAATCAGTTAGTGGTGGAGAGTTACCTCCCTGGATACTATATGAAATCTGTGAGATGCAGTCGGTCGGTCGCAACAGGGCTCAAGCATCGGAATGCATCGTCCGCCATTGCCCTCCGAGTGTGTAACACGCATATCCCATCCTCTGCGCAATAAAGCACAGGCCCTCCGTTTCGACGCCGTCCTCGCCATCGTGACCCCACTGTGTGCCGGATACCGAGTATACGGAAAACGCGAGACCTTCACGCAGCAGCTCCGCGCGGATATACAGCGCCGTTCCGCCGACCGCGTCGAGCCTAACGAGCTGGTCGTCTCGCGTGTCTTGTATGAGCTGGGAGAGTGCCTTGGCCCAGTGCCTCATGCCCGGGAAGCGCCTCCCTTCATGAATGGCATTTAGCTCTCTATTTGTAGGGCGGTAGCCGAAGCCCGCCCAGGCGTTGCGGTCGTAATCCATCCATCCGTTAGCCTCGCAGCGGAGGGTGAGGAGGCCGATTGGTAGTGGGGTGAATGCTGTTGATTCAGCTATGGCGGATGCGCTGGTGGTGCTTTGGGTCGCCTTTTCGCTGTCGCTGGCTGTCGCACTCTTCTTGGGAGCGCTGGTTCCTGTGCCCGTGACTGTATTTGTGCTGCTGGCTGCGGTGGCAGTAGTGGAGGGAGCATTCGGTATCTGTTTACTATCCCTGAGGTCCACGTACTTGACGATGTCGCTGATGTTCCGCTCGATAGGAATGCTCCCCAAGTTTACGAACCGCTCGAAGAGGCCCTTCGGCAGCTCGTAGACGTCCGCGTCCAGCCAGATGACATGCTTCACCGCCGGCGTGAGCACCTGATTCGAAAGGAAATTACGCACTCGCGCGATATGTCGTCGCCGGCGGCACTGAAATGCTTTATCTTTACTATGTCGTTCCTTTCTTGAAATGCCCTTGCCCGGTTCGGCATCGCCGGGTAACGAAGACATGTATATGACATCTGCGCGGGCGAAGGGCAGATCGGTTGCGGACGCCAGCTCGTCGACGTAGGCGGCGTAGGCGTCGCGATCACTGACTAGTAAGCCGAGGTGGACGGAGGACGGTGGGAGTTTTTGTTCACGTATACGGTCGATATAATCGATGAACTGCCACTTGCGGGGCGTACCGTGCGTCATGCGGCCCCATGATGAGGTATCGTTGGTGATGGTGAGAACGAGAGTGAGGTTTGCGTGCGGCGAGTTGCGCGAATAGTCGTCGTGCTCGGTGCGGAAGACGGTACGAAGGAGGGACGGGTCGTCATGCATCTGTCGAACGTGAGGATATAGAGGATGCTGCTTCGGTTCCCAGCGTACATGAGGGGCGGTGGGTTGGTCGAAGCGGGAGAATGAGAGAGGGTATACGTAAGCCAGCAGGAGGAAGGAGACGAGGAAGACGACGGCGAAGAAGCGAAGAGAGCCGCGGCTGGCGAAGGGGAAGAGTAGGGGAGAGAAGAAAGACGAACGAGCGGACCGTAGGAACATGGCCATCCCCCCGAGTATCTTATAGTCCCAGTGGCCGACGCAGGCAAGTCTGGCCTCGAGACTAAGTATCTTATTGACGGTAACGAGTGTAGTTGTGTAGGGAAAACTTTTCGAGGTTTAAAGTTCGACGATCGACAGGATACCCTCGAGAGGGCCGCACACGCGAAAGTCAGCTATATATGAGCGTCCATGAATCGGCAAGCGCACGGCGTTAAATCGTGACGCAAAATTAAATTTTAAATTTAAAAGCAGGCGTGGGTAGTAGATCAGGAATATTGAAAAAGAGTGTTGTCACTGTTGTAGTTTGTGAAGCCGTCGGCGGGCGCTGGCAGTTGGCGATAGTAAACCGATAGAAGGGAACGCCTGGAAGCTTATCAAAAATAATCCCCTGGGACTTTTTGGCATTTATATTTTTTTTTTCTCCTCCCATATCGAAAGAGAGATAGTACAATACGGCCCTGGCTGGACTGGCAGCTTTGTTTCTCGTTTTGAGTCTGCTAGCCTTGATTTACCAGCGGGAGCGCCCCGTGGCCGCGTCATCCACCCCAGGGACTCTACTGCAGAGATAGAAGTAAGCTTGCTGCCAAGAAAAGCTTGTTTTCTTCCGTCCTAGTCAGGATGCCCCGTTGGATTGCAAAAAAAAATTCTGACAGCGGAGCAACTGGTTCATAGTGGGAATCGTTCGACGCTGTTGGCCCTGATGCTCTCGTCGGTCAAGCGATGTCGTCCTGTAGGTGTTGGCCATTGGGGATGATATCAACTAGCCCGCAGCTCGCGAAAATCTTGGCCAGGCTTTGGATGAAATCAGATACTGCTTGGCTTGGACCCTCCTTGCATCATTTCGACAAGACGACTGCCGCTAGTTAGGCCAAGTCGTCGCAATAATCATCCATCGTGGCCAGGCTGGGCTGCGGGAAGGCTGTCATCTTACAAAGTAAGCACACACCCCTTTTATCACGCCAGCGGTATATATATCAGCGTAGACCAGCCAGCACGGTGGAGAGCAATTCAAACGTCGCATTGCGCATTGCGCGGCCGCATGAGGTAGAATGATTCGCCAGAAACGTACGACGGTGCCCTCTGCAACATCGTAAAGCCGTCTAAATCAAAGCCAGCGATATAATGCTAACCGTGATAATATTATGTATGGTGCCATTATATGTCACTCTCTGATAAATATACGTCCTGTATTGAATCAATCATTCCACGAACCCCTCGACCCCATCCTGCACTTGCACACCACCCAGCCGTAATTTCCATCTGATTCTCGTTGCAACATTGGTTGAGTTGCGAAGCCTCAGAGCCATCAGCTTAGCTTAGGATTCAGTCTGACACCAACAAAGCTTAGCAACGTGCGCTAAAACTAGGCTAGTGTCGCGGCTGCTTAGGATTCTTTCTTGCGCTGCTCATCCCATTCGAACGCGTTCGATAGCCCCACCCCGAGACCCCAGCGTCAACTCTTGGGACGGATTTAGACCTTCCGGGTCTTAGTCTCACTTGGCAGACGTGGGTGATCTTTCAACCGGCCCGCGCTAGCATATTGTTAACCCAATGATGCACGAGCTACAGAACTCATCATCTTGCGCTCCGGTCAAGGTTCCTTGGGCCTTCTCGTTCCTTTGGAAAGACTTGGACGGGAAATCCATTCCAAGCAGGCTATCCCTGGCTGCAGCTTTGACTTCTCTGACAGGATTTCGAACTTTTAAGACGAGATTATGCACTGATAATGGGTTCGAATCATAAGTTCTTGGGTGCGCTGGCTGTGCGGAAACCCCAAGCCGGCTGATTACTTTCGATCACGATATTTTCCACCTGCAGTGCAACCTCACGGCATCACCAGCGCGCGAATTTACCCCCACTCTGATAACGAGATTGTAACTCAAACTTCGACATTTTCCACAATTGGACCACTTTCACGCAACATCGCACATACACAGTAGACTGCGCCGATAACGAACACGCGTATATCCCGCTCGGGGCGGCGCGCTCAGGTAGTCCTACCCTAGGCCCTGTTGACAGGTATATTCGGGCGCCGACGGCCTTCATGCCCAGACTTCGGTGTTTTCTATGCAATGCAAGGTTTCCTCTCTCAGCAGTATGGAACGTCGCCAGCAATCACAAATCGGAACGCAGGCATAAAGTGATTCCGCGGTAAACCAAGCGATTTATATAGTCAGCCAACCAGTCGCGATTCACTGACATACACCTGCCCAAATGAACCAAAACGCTCGCTGGCGGAGCCAGAAGGTCTTTCTTTCAGCGCCGCTATGACTAGCTCGTTTGGCCTAACTCACAAACAGCTGGTCTAGTCTCGGGGGCTAGTCGGAAGCGCCAGCGGGAACTTTCAGCATGCGCCGTGCGACGTTTCGCTGTCAAAGCCACACTAAGCTGCGACCATGTCGGGATTTTTGCTCGTCCTGCTAACCGGCTCTGTATTGGTTGACAATATAAACAGACAGCATGCCCGAGAATAGAACAGATTCGTCTCGTCAATCTTGGGGCGCTCACAACGTTACCACTGACGGCTGCAAACTATCCGCGATGTGAAGGTGGAATACAGATTTCGATAGACTTAAAGTGCGAATGTCAAATGCGCATGCAATCCCGATCTCAAATGGACATGCGAACCCCACGTCCGATTTCACAGCAAGGCGTAAGGCTTTGTCCAAACTTGGTATAATTGGATTGATTATGCAGCCTCATGCGGCAATTCACCCAAGACGTAAATGCGAATGCATCTTGGACTGTGCACACCGCAGCCTATAGTAGTACTCTGATGCATCTCGGTCCCGCCATCAGGGCAGCGTTCATCCAGCATAGTAAACACTCCCCGAGGCAGCAGCAGCAGCAATGAACAACTTCAGTGCGCTCAGCGCCCTAACACAGACCACAATATCCTGAGCATATTTTTCCAAAATTACTTGAGTACATATATTTACAGACATCCGTATGCGGACTGTATCAGTC
This sequence comes from Drechslerella dactyloides, assembly GCA_020064725.1. Lineage (NCBI taxonomy): Eukaryota > Fungi > Ascomycota > Orbiliomycetes > Orbiliales > Orbiliaceae > Drechslerella > Drechslerella dactyloides. The sequence continues at coordinate 614,586 of JAGTWJ010000001.1, forward strand.
CTCGCCGTCGTAGTCCCACAGTATACGCGCATTATCCCGCCACACTCGCCGCACCACTCCCTCGTCGCCCTTGCAATACACCTCCACCGCCCGCCGCAGCATCCCAGCATCGTCCACGGCGCGGAAGCCCTGCGTGTGCAGCCGGTTACCACCCGGATTCATCCGCACCCCACCCGTATGCGGCCAGTCGCTCGCCCAGACGACGCGGTCCGGCGCCGTGGCCACAACTTCCGTCGCGTACGCGTCCAGCGCGGGAAGATTGGGGAAACGGTCGGTGCCGCTGAGCTTTGTGTATATCTCACCGCGGGAGAGCAGCCGCATGAACTCACGGTAGCCGGGCTGCTCGTGCGCGGGGGTGAGGGGCTTCTTGGTCGACGGGGCGGCGAGGTGGTCGATGATTACCGTGATGCCGAGTTTTGGTATCGTGTCTGCGATCAGCGGGACTTGGTGGAGTGAGAGGTGGATTTGTAGCGGCCAGGTCTTCAGCGGCTTCAGGCGGTCCGCGTAGGCGCGCAGGGTGCGCTCGAACTCTTCGGCGGACGGCTCGGATAGTGAGGATTTGAGGTTCATCCGCGCGCCGCGCGCGCCGGCGGCGTGCATGGCGTTCAGCTCATCGTCGGGGATCGTGAGCGGGTCGATTGAGACGACGGCGCGGGGTGGTGCGGTCGGTTTCTGCGCGGAGAGCTCTTCGAGGGCCGCGATGATGCAGCTGTTGTCGGTGCCGTGGACGGAGAGGGCGACAAGGACGGGGTGGGTGATGTTTGGGTGGATGTTCTTGAGGAAGGTCTGGAGCTTGGCGAGCGGGGCTTCGCGCGGGGTGTACGCCCGGCCCTGAGCGAAGGGGTACAAATGCTGTAGTTGTTCAATTGGTTAGATATCGTGTGAACAGATGGAGATGTCGGGAAGTACCTCTGGGCCGATGACATGTACATGGCTGTCCCATGAGCCGGGTGGAAGTGGGAGGTTGTGTGTGGAGTCGTGCGTGCGCCGCAGATGGCAAGTGGACACCCGCAGCGGCTGCCGCATCGCCAGCGCTGGCCGCGCTAGGCTGCGGATATAGACTGCCATGAAGCCCAAGTTGCAATTGAATAAATAGGCGGGTCTGGGAAGTCAGCGCATGAAGTTGTGGTGATGCGCTGGGCAATGGATGTGGGAGGGCGTGTGTCGGAATGATGCCGAGGTTGTCAAAGTTCAGTAAAGCTTCAAGCTCCGTTACTAGTTGACATCTTAATAGCTTTAGCTTCACACCCATCCGAGTGCCCAGTAATTGGCCATGCTATCTGCATATTCCTTTCATGATCAGGGGAGCAATAAGATTTATAATCTTGCTATGCTGTTGTTGCATTGTTACACAGCGGGGATGAGATAGCGGTAATAGCGGGGATGCCCACGTCGGGATATCAAGCTCCCCGCCGCGTAACGTTACACGCACCTCCAAGCCTCAACGTCACCACTCTCAACGACAACCCCACCACCGCAATGCATGCGCTCACGACTCGGTGACTTCTGCCAGATTCTACAAACGATACACTATCAGTCAATTGCCTCGCGCACTCAGCGCAATGCCGCCTCCACGCGTGCTCACGATCGCCGGCAGCGACTCGTCCGGTGGGGCGGGCATCGAAGCGGACCTCAAGGTCATCGCCGCACACGGTTGCTACGGCATGACGGCAATAACAGCGCTCACAGCGCAGAACACCAAGGGAGTCGAGGATATTCACACTGTGCCTGCCCCATTCCTGGAAAAGAGCATCGCTGCCGTCGTGGAGGACATCGGCGTCGACGTTGTCAAGATGGGTATGCACAGACGTACCATGTTTCGATATCACCATTAGTTGGCCTCGGACTGATTTGACTCTGGGACGCACAGGGATGCTTGCGAATGAAGCTGCGATAAACACCGTTGTCGCCGCTGTCAAAAAGCACAGTCTCGCTCGCATCGTGCTCGATCCCGTACGCACACCTTTTAGGTCTTCGAATGCTTCCCCTAAACCTCTCCGTCACGACGCCGAACAGCGCCCCTAACCTCGTCCGCGGCAGGTCATGGTCTCCACTTCAGGCAGCGTCCTGCTCCCTCCACCCGCTGTAGCTGCCCTCTGCGACTCGCTCATCCCTCTGGCGACTCTCGTCACCCCGAACGTGTCCGAGGCGCAGCACCTGCTCGCGCACTACGATCACGAGGCCGCATTCGACGAGTTCCAAGATATATATCTAAACTCCCAAGCAGGTCTCGTCAGTCTTGCACTTACACTGCATAAGCGTACGTCCACCGCCGTGCTGCTGAAGGGCGGCCACGTCCCGCTCACAGACGACGGTCTCATCGCCCGTCGACAGGAGGATAAGGCCGTGGTCATGGACGTGCTCGTGTTATCTGACGGGGCAGTCCATATCTTCGCCTCGCCGTATATCGACAGCCCAAACACCCACGGTACAGGATGCAGTCTTGCTTGTATGTGCTCCCTCCACCCTTCGTACATATTCACATTACTGACCGCAGTCTACCACCTTGCTACAGCGGCGGTAGCCTGCAACCTCGCCCTCAACCAGTCTCTCCCTGACGCCATCACCGCCGCGCGAAGCTACGTCTCCGGTGCCATCGCCGCCTCCCACTCCCTCGGCCACGGCCCCGGCCCCATAGATCACCTCCACAGCCTCTACCGGCTCCCATTCTCCGCCGGCCGCTTCATCGACTACCTCACGCAACACCCGCGCGTCGCCCCCATCTGGGACGCATACGTAAACCACCCCTTCGTCCAGCGCGTCGCCGCCGGGACCATCCCCGCCGCCAATTTCAAATGGTACCTGCGACAAGACTACCTCTTCCTCGTGCAATTCGCCCGCGCATACGCCCTGCTAGCATACAAAGCTTCGACCATCTCGGAGATCGGTTTGCACGCAACCGACGTCGCAGACATCGAGCGAGAAACGTCATTACACGTCGACTACTGCATGATGTTCGACATCGCAGGGCCAGGGGCGAGTGTAGAGGCGACGGAGGCAATGCTACGCGACACCCCCGAGGCGCCAACGACGACGGCGTACACGCGGTACGTGTTAGATGTGGGCGCTAGCGGTGACGCCGCAGCGCTGGCGGTCGCGGTGATTAGCTGTAGTTTCGGATACCAGGTTGCGGCGCGGAACCGACTGGCGGGGAACCGGCTGGGGGGTACGAAGACCGTGCAGGATAGTGCGGAGAATGTGTATTGGAGCTGGGTGGAAGGGTATGCAAACGACGAGTATGCAGAGAACGTGAAGAAGCGGACAGGTGGGTAGATACTCGGATATCCAGCTTGTGCAGTCGGCTGACGTTGCGCGTTGAGTAGATGCGCTTGAGGAAATGGCGGTACGATTCAGTGTTCAACAGGTGGAGCAGCTGGTAGAGGTTTTCAAGAGAGCTACAGAGGTGAGTAAAAGCTGTACTCTTGATCAGGAAGTGAGAAACGAGGCTGATAGACGTTCATCAGATGGAGCGTGACTTCTTCACTGCGGCGTTAGAAGCAAAAGTCGATGAGTGACCACCGACACGCACCTCTGATAATATGTCCGGGGATTGAAAACTGAAATGTGATTGGTTGCGTGGCGGTTTAAACGTTTGTAGCAGATATTGGTGTAACGACGTATAAGCGGTAGAAGGGGCGTTCATAACGCCGAATGGTTTAACCGCTTGATACCCGGCTGAAATTATTCGGTGAGCCATAATCTGTCTTCAAAATGAGGCGATAAATATACAAACTTGATATGTACAGAGACCAGTATACCATGGGATATGTCTATAATCATAAAGGACCGGGGGCTTACCATTTTCGATCATTTGTCTCCCAAGGCAGTACCATATATAAATATACCTTCATACGAAAAGGCAGCCGGCATTCTTGTGCAAAGGCATGATTAAAATCAGAGAAAGGCATGATATATCGTGGCACGGTCCCCGAGGCCTTGTAACCTACAGTGTATCAATGTGATAATATAAACTACTATCTCATTGTCGACATGTCTCTCTCTACGGTGTCTCGCGAAACCAGATAAACTTTATATTCGATAAGAACTACATGCTTGTGTTTATCGCTCAAAATGGAGCGCATATTCTCAGTATAAATGCCAGATATGCAACAATAACAAAAAGTATTTAAAGCAGATCAACACCCTTTTCAATCTAGAATTTTTGTAAAATCAACATACCCCAAGTAAGTAACCCCAGGATAAGATGCCCCACCATCTACCAGCACCACGCCTCTAACGTAAGTACTCACCTATCCCCCCTCCCCCTATAGCCTAGAGAAGAAACACCACCCTTCTGCCTAAGCTCTCGAAGCCTTATGGACGCGAGAGAGCAGGCTGATGGATGCTGAAAACCCTATTTTATTTGTTTTTGGTTAGCGTGTTCCCAGTAACATTGTATTCTCCTCAGTGACTGCGGCCATGAGGCTGCAGCCTTAGAGTAGTCATATGTGTATCATCATCGATGCCGAATCCCAAAGGACTGGCCGCTAAGTGAGAAACCTCGAGAGGAAAACTCACCATGGTACCATCAGCCTCTGATTCTTCGAGGTCCGCTAAAGAGGGGTCTTCAATGCTATTGTGTTCAAACGGGCAACGGCCCCACAAGGATGACACGGCTCGTGCGAGAGAATGAGCCCGGAACCGATGGCGAGTTGATAGCGGAAAGTTGGATCGGAGAGAGAGTGAATAAGGCAAGCTACTCGGGTATACAGCGGGCCTCCCGGGCTTATAAACACGCGGACTGGATTTATCGATTCCGTTCTGCAATATAACCTGGGGACATACACATATTTACGTTCATCTTTGTTAAGAGCAATTCAAGGTAGGATTAAGATTATAAATCGTCGATTTTGTGAAGCAAAAGGATCTACTGTAGGTGTATCTGAACTACGGAGTGGATTTACACAGCTTTTATAGTGCTATATTATCGGTGGTACCATGTACTATATTTTGATGATATGTTGAGAATTTATTGTTCATTTAATATTTTACCAAGTTGGAGGCTATCTTTACAGCTATTGTAGTATATATATGTCCATAAATCACATCGAAAGATGGCGGTGAAAGGCCTTGGTTTCCAAACTACGGCATCATAAATAACTTCAATATCATAGATCGACGATGGCTAGCTTATGGAATCTACACAGGTACTCTAACGACAACTCTAGCACACCCGCCCAAGATTCGATGAATCGCCGTTGATGACGGAGGTATCTTCTGCAGACGCCATCGACGACGATGTCCCGGACGAAGGCACTAGCAGCGGATCCGTCTCGTCGGATTCTGGCGTTGTGTTTATCAATGCATCCAGTGTTGTATTCGGGCTCCCCACCGCAGGCGCCATTGCCGCTAGTTTCGTTGAATCGAAGAGGTATCGGTCGACGAGGCCCTGAAGTTGATATCGAAATATCATTAGCCCAAGCTCCCGCAAAGACAATGCACAAAAATTGTAGCGCGCGTAGATGGATGGTGATTAAGCCGGATAAGTGTATGGTATATCAGACTCACCCAGTCAATGCTTCCGCCGTCGTTCATTAAGGTATCGAAGTCTAGCGGTTCAAAGCTGTCAATGGCGGGTAATTCATCCATGGTTGTGTCTTCGATGCCTCCATCATATGGGAGAGTTGCAGCTTCTTCACCGCGCTGGTATGGTCCTAGTCCTGCCATCCCGGGCAGTGTGCTGAAAGTATTAGGGCCATTACCATCAGCGGTAAATAGGTTAGAAGTAAAATTAGATGGTGGGGTAAATGTGCTATTTGCAAAAGTTGTATTGCTTTCTCCAGCTGGATTCGACAAGGTAGTGAATCCGTTGGAAAGCATTGAGTCTGTGCTAACAATCTGCTTCTCAATCGGCTGTGGCGTATTTCCACGACGAAACTGGTCGGGGAGGAGACGTGCGAGCATTGCGCCCAGAACATTGGAGGCGTGACGGGCGTCCCGGGACAGATGCTTCTTTTCAGACCAGATCTTGTAGCATTTTTGAAGGCTAGCCAAGCAACGGGTGCAACGTTGCGCACTATCCGCGAATATAGGTCAGCACACGTACTTTCACACAACTTATATGGCAATCGAAAACGGTAATGAACACGTACTCTAGCGTCTTTCGCTCGCTAAGATCCATACAAAGAATCATGCTCGCGAGAAGAAAATCGTGCAACGTCAGGCTTGATATCATCCAGCGCTCATCCCACAGTCGGCCCCCAGGCTGGCACTCATCGTACGCATCGCTCTGCATTTCGAGAATCCGCATCGCCGATTCACGGCACTGCTCCCTCGACGGCTCGAACTCCGGGTTGTCCTTTTCGTGCGTCAGGAACGTCCGATGCAGCACGCACAAACACTTATGGTACGACAGCTCCAACACCATCCGATGCAAAATCATATACGGTGAGTCCGAGAAACTAAATTCTCTTATCGAGCCGCGCATACGCAGCACGGGTGGGATATTCCCATTTAAGTCCTTCAGCTCAGCATCCAGCGCCATTATCGCCTCGTATGCCGGTGGCGTCAGCGATAGCGCGTGCTGGATAACCTTACGAAAGACGCTCATCATCCGGATCTTGTGTGAGTAGAAGAGCATGTTTGTGAACTCTGTCGACACGCGCGGCGGTGGCATCACGACGGTGTCTTCGTCAAAGTCCTCATCCTCGTGATTTCCCGGCGCCTCTGTGTCGCACTGCTCGTCGTGGATGATCGCTGGCATGCCATATTGGAAGGAGAAGATCATGTCGAATGTCGCGACCCAGTACCAGGTTCGCCGGCGCATTTCAGCCTCGAACGGGGTGAAGCGCTTCAAATGCTTCGGGTCGCGGTGGTATCCGAGCCGTTGTGCGAGGCGGGTGACGTAGCCGGTGAGCGCCCAGAGAGTAGAGTCTGATTCTGTGCAGAGCTGGTACTTGCAGTATTGGTAGATTACAAGGGCCTCAATTACGTACGGCTGGGCTTTTGTATGTTCGCCGGCGACGAGATATTGGCGAGCCTTCTTGAGGAGCTGTGTAGGTTCGACGTTGCGCGAATCCAGGGCAACAATTTTGCCTACGCGTGTGGCGACCATGGAGCCCAGGCAGAGAATAGAGTAGAGGACAGAGATCCATATCAGGTTTTGAGAAGTAGGGTCTCTCAGGAATGTCTCGTATTCTCTACGGAATTTCGTCGTGTGGATGAAGACTGCGTGGGAAAATTTGTGGCTGTAATATATGGATAGTAGTCTATCGGTAATATGACGGGGAGGTAGCGCTTGGACCGCGTCTTCCAGTGTCAAGCCTCCGGAACTGGAACCAATGATCAGGTCGGCGTCGTCGGACGAAGTGACGGAGGCTCCCGACATTGTTATCTGTGAAGACGGCTCGGACGGATCAAATTCAGCCCTTGCATCTAGAGATTCTTTCACGCAGTTGATTTGGTTGAGTAGAGCCGCCCAGTGTGTCGCGCCAACGTAGCCTCCACTCTCCTCGTGGTAGCACATAAGAACAGGCGGATTAAGGTCGTAAATTGAGCTTTTCGTCGAGTCTTCCTTCTCGTTGTCGACAGTGCTCTCGACAATGGCCGGTTCCCCAGAAGTTGGGTTTTCCGAAGCAGCCTTATCTGTACTTACACGCCCTCGACTACCCGCACGATCACGGGAATCAGCTTTCGGAATAACTGCTCCTGACTGTATCAGTTGCTGGACCAGGTCTTCAAGTTTCTGCAACTTGGCCTGCACTTCCGCTTTCTTAGACTCCGCGGTGCCGCTACTCGAAGACTTCGTCACCCCTCCGTTCGTCCCGTTCGCAATATTTCCAGTTGCATTGAAAGTACACGAAGAGCCCTCCCCGCGTTTGCTACATGCAGAGCAGGGGTGCTGACGATCGCACTTGAGCTTCTTGTAGCGACATGGCAAACACGAGAGAGCTTGCCGGTTCCGCTTGTTCGCCTTCCGCTTATCGTTGATGTTAATGCGCGCGCGGAAGACGCTTGTGAATTCGGACATATCAGGTAGCCCCGCCATTATCGTGATTGGTCCGATAAGGTTAAACGACGGTGATAGCTGCGAGATACAACCTGGAGGTGACTGGAGAGGAAATGCCGGTGGCCGAAGAACCGGAGACTTGGCTTTTTCTTTTCCTCTTTGATGAGGAGGAGTGTGGTGTTTGGAGCTTGGGAGCTGGAGTTCTGGGATGCCGTCGCGGCGTGAAGTTTGGCGCCGGAGATCCAGGCCGGAGATAGAGTATTGCCGGATCCGGACGTATTCCGTTTTTGGACATCGATGCGGCTCGTCGGAATGAAAACCTTATTAACGTCATGAAATCGAGATTTGATATCGATTTTGGCTGGGTGTGATTTCGTGAATTCCGAAATATAAAGCCTGTACTACCTCAGACGTTAAACTACACATCTACTTCACGGAACTTCACCTGCAAAGATACTTTCTAACTCAATCCTGATCAACAGAATGTCTATCTAAAGTCAGGCATGCATCTTCAGCTATCGGGCCGCATGGAGACCAGGAAAACGTCAAACAGATCTGAGGGACCCATGCAGAATAGGACTTCAAAACATGAAATCATTCCTCTGGGTCTTTCTTATACTAAGAAAGATCGGATTTGCGACCGCACGCACACGAGAGTATCGTTAGCTCTGAGCTCCATGGCTAATAGTACATGTACTATACCGGCGACATCGGCAATCAGTCTGGATCAGTGCATCATACGTATTCGATATATTGTTGTATACCTCGGAAACCACAGCCAGAGAATCGTTTGAATGAGCAAGAACTTTATCAGTGACCTGTATGGGTCTGACTTGCGAAACCAGGTAATTACGATCATCTCAGTCTTGGGGAAGTCACCTTACGAGCTTGGCGACTGTCCTATATATGGAACGAAGTTTGCCAACCAGTACGAGTTGACGCCGAACCAGCATGAAGACATGTGAACAACGCAAAGCGTCGTAATACGAGATCGCGAGACTGGATCCTGGATCCAGAGCCATGGATGCGAACTTAGTAATAGCAAAACTCCTTTGATAAACGACGTAGCCGAACTATTCGCATCCGTATCCTCATGAATCCCATCATATGGTAGCATCCGAATCTTGGCTCGTAGCCGAAGCTTCGAGGCAAGGGAAGCGCAGCAGCAACTTAACTGCCAACAAGGTTTCGGGACTGCATGATACCAACAGCGCCACGGCGCTCGAGCCACTCGGGATACTTGTAAACTGCTGTATCAATGATCGGAGTACTAGTGCGGTATGGCTAAGGTTTAGTCTTGCGTATCGTAAGGCGTAGTTTTCTCGTATTACGACATTTCCAACCTGAATCGTCGTAATACGAGGCTATAGTGCGGCGTATCCTGGTTTAAAGTCCCGGGTACCTCTACACCACTGCAATGCAATCCCGCAGGTTGAATATTTCCATATTGCAGTGATCCCCACATGCTGCCACCATTGGTCCCAAGGATACTGTGCCACAATCTGGAATCTCGAAACCGTGTCAAGCAGGACCCATATCCCTTCCCACTTTCGCCAGTTTGCATTTGTCTAATACCAGGATGCAACAGTTCGTATGCGCCGGGGTGTTGCCGCTTCGGGCAATATTCTTGCTTCAATCGTCAGCCCATCACCAACATCCAACAAAATCTTTGACCGCCAAGAGGCTCAAAAAGTCCTGTTGTAGCTGAAGTAGGTACGCGCTCTGATGCCATTATCCTGCCTGGAATGTAGATATATATAAGCCCTTGCAGGTACTAGTACGAACAGCCCGTTGCTATCTTAAAAGGGCGGCAAATCCAGAGAACCAGGTGTCCGGACCCAGAGATACAAATTGCAGTCTGGCGGCATGGATGTTCCTTTCAACTCCTGCCATTTTGCTTGCCAGACATCATGCATATTCTTCTGTCGTCCTTTCAATCCAGGTTTCACGACTGAAATACAGCGGAACTGAGCGACGTCACGCCCTCCCTTCCCTTTCGCCAGGCAGGCTAATTACGGCCAGACCACGCAAACTGCCTCACGGAGAGGAAAATCCCGACAATCCGACGATTTGGACGCCAATCCACCAGTTGCAGTAACTCGACAGCAATGTTTTCATTGCTAATTGCTGGGATGTCGATAGTTGCTGCGATAGCCTTCCTACTGGCGGGGATCTGGATCAAGTCTCTTAATCTGAGCAAAGCCTTCTACTGGAGACTTCTGACCATAGGCACTGGCTGCTTCCTTGTCGTCCTAGCATCCTGCTGTTTCCCTTTTTACGCACTTTCGCCGCATCTGAGATTCATCGGAGTAACGAAATCTGGACCGTATCGAGACCCTGGACAACTGAGTATCCAGCCCCAAGACCCGCGCCGAAAAACGCTTTTAACAGTGGACCACGTGACAAATTATGATCTCGAGAGGCGCTATTTTGTCACGAGCTATTTCGACTCAACCCGGCGGCCCTCGACACTCATCCTGGTACCCACGGCGGGTGATCGGTCATGGGGTAGAAAAAACCATGACACTAGCGATCGCACATTTGAAGATTTTTTGAAGATGATCATTCGACAGCAACTGAGTCCCCAAGACATCTCGTTAGGGTTGCTCACATCCAGCGAGGCCGCATTAGAAAAATATACGGCGCTTCTGTTGAGTAGCGATATACCAATCGCATTGATCCAGATCATATTCGCGCCGGACGGTAATTTCTCCGTCGGTCCGACAGGGTTGAAAGAGTCGGGGAACCTGAGGAACATCCTAACGGAAGGAACATTGCAAAACGAGAAGCACGTGGTGTGGATAGATCCGGATATCGACGTGCTCCCAGACCGCTTATTCAATCGATTCTACGAGATTTCGAAAGCGCCAATCACAAATTTCGATGTTGCGAATGTGCCAGATGAAGGAAAGCGCGGCTTATTACCTCTGGGAGTCGCGACTTTGACGTGTAAGCAGACGAGGTACTCGGATTTAGCCAGGAACGCGTGGAGCGGTCCGAGCAGAGCCGAGCTGAAGCACGCGCAGGGGAGCTATCGTGAGTGTACCCCACAGATCGTAATGACGCGTACTCCTGAAGACGCACGACTGACCACAGCCGAGCCGGCATACAGGTCAATATTCGAAACCGATAGGCTCCTGGCCGATACCGATGTCGCATCTTATCAGGAAAACGTCCAATAATGCGTTAGTGCAATTAGACGGTGTGGGAGAGACGGTTCTGTACATTCGAGCGGAGTTGATAAGAAAGGGATTGAGATGGCCATACGGCGCCAGTACTGAGTTTAAAGGACTTTGTTCGTCTGCCCAGCGGCTGGGGTGGGGTTGTTATGGCCTCGGAGGCAGCTGGGAGACGAGACACTCCGATATGTGAAAGTGTAAGTGACCCAACGCTAGAGCTCGTGGTGCGCATGCGACATCTATAGATTTAGCTGCGGGAATCACTACTAGACATGCAATATACCTGTATGTACAGCCTTCATGAGGGAGGCTTATAAATTGCTTAAGTATGCGATTAGTCGCAGATCGCTATCGATCATGTTTGAATGATCTTATTTCGGGTTCCGATAGCAAAGGTCTCAAGCGACTATCTTGATATGTGCTGCCAGAAGCGAGCTTCGGCAGGCAGCCGGAGACCACTATAAGGATTAGATAATTTGTGTTACGTGCATGCCGCGTAATATTACGTAGGTCCTTGTATTGACGGAGGGGGTTAGAGCTTACTGTACCCCAGAGAATACTTTCGAACGATCTGATAATTTTTGAGTCTCAGGGACGGCGGAAATTTCTACCTGAAGAATGCATAGGCAGTGTCTAGCCGCTGACGCTAATCAAATGACAGCTGGACTACCCGGTTGACTGCCTGGCATGCATTTTGCATACAGGTCAGGCTTGCAGCCTGCATGCAGAACGTCAAGCGAGGCGCATTGAAAGCAAAACAACATGAATTGCAGAGATTTGCAGAAAGCCTGCGCATTCAATCTTGAGCTCTTATCGAGCATACAAGCCTCCAATATATGAACAGGTCTATAGACCTATGAGCCAAGCTATCAATTTAAAAACAACAAAATAAACATCGATATCAAGGCTCCAAGAACACAAAGTCCATCGGCGAGTTGGGTGCTACCCGCCATGATTTAGCGAAGGTCGAATGTTTTGTTTGACTTAGCTACTGACTCCCAGTCAAAGGTTTTGAGCTTTGCTTTTGCATTCGATGTGGAGCTGCCTCGGCTGCGTCGAATCCACTTGAGGCACGCCGTTGGAGAAAGCAGGGAAGCAGGATTCAAGGATGTTAGAACTGGACGCCCAAAGCTTCCTTTCTACGCATTGTAGTGCGATGACGATCTCGTCTCAGGAGGCGGCTTGTCTTTCGAGAGGCAGCACTCCCTTATTGCTGTCTATATATTCCGCCTACTTCCGCCCTTGGGGTGGGAGGTCTGGGCGATTATCTTTGCTCGCCACCAGAACCCCAATTTAGCATGAAATCAGCTAGATGAATCTCGGTCCTTGACAATAAGTAAATTCTCCGGTTCGTCAGCTATACCTAACCTGGATTCGACCGTCTTCATTCTAACCCGATATCACTAGGATACGGATTGATATTTGATCTTTATCGGCTCTGGAAATCAAATTGCTACAACTTGTCTAGGCTAGTTCGCGACGCGTCTGCCCATTTACAGCTATGGCTACAACAGATGATATACAGAGAGAAGAGGCAACTACGAAAGACTATGCAGAATACACGTTAGCTACTGGAATCGAAGCAGGGCAACGGTAATTCCTAACCCTACATTCCGCCATATAGCACAATGAGCCCAAAGAAGCCAAACACGCTTACAGGTTCATATTTCTAGCCTAGAGCTCCAGAGTAATATCACGCGCCAGATGCTCGGTAGGGTCCTGCCGCAGCAAATAGTCTCACACCTTCGCTCCGTCGCCAAAAAGGGTCACCGCCCTCGCGTCTGCGATATTGGAACCGGACCAGGGTACGCGCAACTCATACCAAACGTCTGAGCTCAGACTAAACATATATCTTATTATTCCATCAGTCACTGGCTATTCGACGCACGCGCGCAACTGCGTGAAGATGATATAAACGCGGTCCTCGACGGATACGATATTCATCAGGAACTCTTCCCACCAGAGGAGAAGCGGAAAGCGGAAGATGTCAGCTTTGGCGAGCTCAACATTCATCAGCAGGAGCATTTCATACCACTGATGAAATCCAAGTACGATGTTGTCCATGTCCGATACCTTTCTGTCGCGGTTGGCCCAGATCAATGGGACGGTGCGGTTGAAAACTGCCTGTCCATTCTGAGTACGTGATTTGAAGCATCCGCTCTATATATTCATACGCACCGATAAACTATATTCTAATCGCATGCAGAGCCCGGTGGAATCTTTGTGTGGGAGGAGATTTTACTGGAGAAGATGGAGCTCATAGACCCAGAAAAATGGACCAACGTCCTCAGAATGTTCAAGCTGAATTGGTCGATCCTACGACGAAACGACGTGGAGCCGAAACTAACCTCCCTCTTCAACGACAACCTCGAAGGCGTCACCCAAGAGAATTTCATCACGAAGGATCTTAACGAAAAATGGCAGCGATTGCAAGCACTTAACATGTCCATGGCGTCAAAAGAATTGGTTGAAAAGGCTGTCGAAATTGGTGAACCGGCGATCAAGTTTGTGGGCTTGGATTCGGCGGAGGAATTACAAGAGATCTTGCGGCTCACTCAGCAAGATTTCAACAACGGAGCGATGTTGCATATGCCAGTTAATCGATGGATGGGTGTGCTACCGAGCAGCTCGAGGGGTAGTGGTAAAAGACCGGAAGGCAAAACGAAATTGACGGAATCATTCCGACGTTGGTTTTGCTGCAAGTAGAGAGCCATATTAACTTAACCGACAACCCGTATAGCTAAACTCGGCCACCGTGAACGAAGACTAGGATTGCCTGGATCTCAATAGATATTTTAGGCATATAGTTATGGCGTGAAGGCGACCTACTTGAAATAATACATCACCAGCGCGATAAACCAAGCCTAATACTATCATCCTTCACTCAGGGAAATATAAGGCAGTCTTATTGCTAGCTTTTTAGTTACATGTAGCTACGTAGATGTCGATTGACGCTTATATATAATTATGATACCTTTATATAGCTCGAGTGCTTCCAATATCTCTTCAGCTAGCTGTGCACAATCTGATCATACAACCCCGGGAAAAAAATAGAAAAGGCACCGCAACTATCAATTTTTCAAAGTCGTAAAAGGTGAAGATAATTGGAGTACCAGTTAGGCGCGCTTGGTTCTGGACAATGTCATTGCTGCAACAATGACTGGTACCACACTCACAATCTCACCCAAACCCGCATACCCTGGAGGAATCCGCGCTTTGACAAATGCACCACCTGCGAGCACTATAGCGAAGAGATTGTAGAAGGCAGCCCAAACGAAGTTGAAGATGATACGCTGGGAAGATCTCTTTGAGATATTTAGCAGAACCTCCACCCCCTCAAGTCCTCCTAACAAGACGACATCTGCCACAGCCCTTGTGACATCCGATGTTGTTCCAATTTGCATCCCAATATCAGCCTGAGCCACCGCAACGGCATCATTCGTTCCATCTCCACAGAAAAGAACCTTGCGGCCACTAGCCATTAATGATTCGATATACTGTTGTTTTTCTGCGGGCGAGTGCCGTGAGGCGACATTAGACAATGGAATTCCAACGACAGCTGCAATATCTTCAACCACTTTAGGCGCATCGCCACTAACAATATGGCAGTTGATCTTGCGGCGTTGCAGGTTTGCAATAACTTGCTGGGCTTCGTCTCGAATACTGGACTTCAGGCCGAATACCACCACGACAGCAGAATCGACGGTAACACAAAATAGTGTCATTCCCTTTTCCAACAGCGTTAGTATTTCTGCTGTAGCTTCCAAGTTTAGCCAATAAGGATTGCCAGCTTTCACAACTGATCCTTTCCAAGCGCATTGAATGCCGGATCCAGGAACTGATTCGGTATTTTCCAGGCAAGTCGGACCGTAGGGACTTTGCTGCAAATATGCTGCTACCGCCATCGACACCGGGTGCTGGCTGTCTTTAGTAAGTGACCTGACAAGCGAGATTATATCCGAGCTGGGAAAGCGTTGATCGAGTATCTCCTCGTGGACTACTACGAGATCCCCTTTGGTGATGGTGCCGGTCTTGTCGAAAACAACGTCCGTGATACTATACGCTCTCTCGAGGCTATCCGCCTGTTTGATAATAACCCCAGAGCGAGCAGCCGCACCACCCGCAATGACAAGTACCATTGGAACCGCAAGTCCGACCGCACAGGGACATGATACTGCCAGAACCGCGATAGCATACGTGATTGCTATGCCGACAGCGCTGCCTCCATTCTCCTTTCTGACCTTCAATGCCACCGCTATCCAGATCAGGAATACGATCAGTGCGATGCTGATGACGACTGGTATAAAGTAACTGGCTACTTTATCGGCAATATCTTGGACTCGCGGTTTGGACGCCAAGGCATTTTCGACCAGCTTGGCGATATCTGTGATGCTATTTTTGCCTGGTAGACGGGTCATACGCACCGTCAGAGGACTAGGGCCGTTGATGGTTCCTGCGATGATTTCATCATGAATGGTTTTCGCAACGGGTGTGCTTTCGCCTGTGATCATGGACTCGTCAATAGAACTACTGCCGCTCGTGATGACACCGTCTGTCACGACGCGGCTGTGAGGGGGCACAACAAAGGAGTCGCCCATCTCAAGCAAACGACAGTCGATTTCAACCGTTTCTCCGGATGGGCCAACTAACATGGCTTTTTCAGCTTGGAGCGAACGGAGTGAAACCGCGGAGATAGCTTTCATCTTGGCAACGGCGGCCACGAGTTTTCCGAGGAGAACAAGAGTGATAAGAAGCGAGCTTGTTTCGAAGAATTCGCCCGTTTGCAGAACGTAACCCGCGTGGGTTAACGAGAAAGCCACCACAGAATAGCCGTAAGCAGCGGTGATGCTGATGACTATGAGCATATCCATCTCAAGGACTTTGCTGTAAATGAGAGACTTCAGAGCGCCGACGTAGAACTCGGGAACAGCAAGGGCCTGCACAAAAGTAGCAAGCACGAGAGATACAACAGACCGCGCCGAGTATGGCACTGGGTTGTCGGACCAGTTCAAAGCGAGAATAGGGATAGTCAAGACTGCCGCAATTCCAGTGCTCCATGACATTTTCAGCAGCCGTTTTCTGCCATCGACAAGTGCCGTGTCATTTCCAGGTGGAGCCAGACTTGCCCCTGGTATCGACGAAAGAAGTGTCCGAGCACCAATTACTGACGGATCGTAACTGATGCGATAGGTAGTTTTGTCGATTTTTTCAACAGATTCAACGATGCTACGTATTTTCTCGTATACGCTCTTGGCTGTCAAGGGATCAAAATGTAACTCCAGGGTTTGGTAGTCGCTCACAACTTGTGAGAACTTGAATCCGGTTTCCTTTTCGATCTGTGGAAGGACTTGCTCCAGACTTGATATTGCTGGGTCGAGATCAAACTCAGCAACTCCAGTTACAAAAGTAACCCTAACGGAGGATATGCCATTGATGTTATTGAGAACGTTGAATGCTTTTCGGCTGCAGCCTGTGCATGTCATTCCTACCACTTTCAAAGTGACATTTTGGCGAGCTGCTGATTTTTCAATGTCTATTTCTTTCTCCCGTACGCTGGAGGTCTTTTGGGTGGTTTCATAATTGACCTTAGGAGTTGAGATTTCGTCTTGGGTACGTTCTTTGCCACAGCAAGACTTATTGCATTGTTTGGCAGCAGCAGAACGGCGAGAGAGCTGCTGGGGGGCTTCAAGGGTAGTAGAACGTCCAGATGTGGGCGAATCCTTAGGTTTCTGGTTTTCGTTGACAGGTTTTCCACTACAGGTGTCAATGCGACTCAGAACAGAGCTGCAAATGCACAACCCTTTAGCGAGATAGCGAGAGTATTCAGCGAATGCTTGCTGGTAATGATCAGCACATGCTTCAGCTGCTGTGCTCGGTACCGGTGCCTTGGGTGTGCAGGACGATGAAGTTGAAATTTGGGGTTTGAGCTCGCCGCAGCAGCTATCGCTTTCATTCAACTTGTCGTGCTTTTCTTCTTCGGCTTTTTTGCTAGCGCAGCAGGTACTAGCTTGCGTCTTGCTAGCGCATGTGGTAGTAGTGTCCTCTTGTTTCTTTACGCAGCAGCCTTTTGGTTGTTCAGCGATAGGGCCGTCTTTCTTAGAGCAGCAAGAACTTTGCCGTCCCGTGCTATCGCAACAATTGTTTTTCTTGACGGAGGAAGAGCATTCGTTCGGCGGCTTTGGTTTTTGTTGATTGTTGCTGCCGCAACGACTCTTACTGATCGTATCGCTATCGGTCTTAGCCTTACTCGGGCAGCAGCCATCTCCACATCCTTTTGGGGCGACTTTGGCTGGTTCCTTTGTACCGCAGCAGGATTTTTTACAAGAGCTGGGAGCGTCATCTGGTTTTGCTGCGTTGGCACTGACAATGTCCTCGACAGGTGGACGGACTGCTATAGCGCCTGGCTTCGAGGCTGGACGGACTGGGCCGCCAACGTCGGGAAGGCACACAGAACGACAGTTTATTGCGGCGATCTTGCGAATACAGCTCTCTATAGCCCTAGAGTCAGATTTTGGGTGCCAATCTTGAAGAAAGATGAAAAATAAACCTACCGTCACACACGGTTTGACAGCCCCCGCACCCACAGCCAACGCCGCAGTAGATTGATTTGGATTCTCCCGGGTTGTCAGCGCTCTGGTCATTGCTTTTGTGATAGTCATCTCCGTCAGCGCTCGCCATACTTTCGGTGTAATTATAGATTGAAAAGTTTGGATTTTAGAATATTGTTGATGGTGTGAAGACAGATGGTAGTGATTTTGCACAATGATCTTGTCGTGGGTCACCTGGATACAAATTGCTGATTCTTGGAGCATTAAGTATTGCTGCTTATCGGAGGATTGAGTCTTGGAGGCTAGCTGCTTATCGTGGGTCGGTATAGGTCCGAGGGCACTATCACTGGACGGCTGGCTGCCGAGGCGGTAGCATGAAGTGAGAGTGACATCGACAGTTGATTTGATTGGCTGGCGTGTCTTGGCTACCGAAGCCTGTTATCTTCCAACACACCATACCTACAGCGGTTTGCAAAGGTTTCTGAGGACCCTAGTCTCAGGGACACTAAAGGAAGCTTCTGCTTGCTTCTAATGATATCTGGGCGCCCGGGCTGGCTTCCGAGTGAGCTTCCCGTTAATTAATTTTAGCCTGTCCATTATATTTTGTAGTATTCCCTAATCTTATGGCGACGAGTCTACAAGGAACAATTCAGCTTCCTATGACTCAATTAGCAGATTTCAAGGCTGCGTATGTGATATGTGTATCCAACATGTCAGCGAGCATCAAGCCAATCTCTTGGAAGAGAAAAATGTCTGGGGGTCATATTCTGGTACAATTTGGCTATTTGCCGTTGAAGTTCCTGTACTGCTTCGCAGATTCAAATTTCAGCTAGCTTTCGAATCAAACTGTACCTGGTAGTATTTCAGTTCTGCAGATCTGACTGCGAGGTTATCGCCCTAGCAGCTCAGCGATAGACATCACATCTTAGCGTTATAAACTGTCCACAATCCCGTAGCCGCCCTAGCATTTTCTCCCTCTTCGCGAGCAGTTGGTCTATAGTTCTCTGTATACCTCTCCAACGGCAACGGGGCGGGCCGAGCCGGTAGCTAACGCAGGGCAGAAGTTATGATGACCAGGGTAGTCTTTCTAGGATCGGCCAAGAATCAGTACATGGCTCTGTTTCATGACAAAGACGCCAACATGTCACCAAGCTCTTAAAGCACTTGCCTAGCTACAGGAAAAGTGTAGCCAAGATGTAGTTCTGAGACCGGACCTGCCTGACTAAAATGCTAGAATAATAAACTGACGTGCGGAGGGCTGCTAACAGAATAATGCAAGCTAAACTCATAACCCGACATACAAAACTCCCAACTGATAGTGCACTCGTATAGCTGCTCACTACTCTTGGTGTTCTTCCTTAGACTCTCCTTTTGCTTCCACTTTACCCTCTTCATTTTCTTCTCCACTGGCTTCTGCTTTAGGAGGCTCGTGTTCGTCTTCCATCTTCCTAAAGCTCAAAGAAATCTCAAATTTCTTGCAGACACCAGCTATGAACTTCTCGCAATCCTCGCAAATCTCGTAGCTCACCCAGAACTGCGCATCCTTCGTTAAGCAAACGCTGGACCGCATACCAGCCTCCTCGCCTAGCAGATCTCTGTATTTGAAGAAGTTATGCGAGAACCCATCCGGTATCCAGCGAGTGTGCACCATCAGGTACCTGACCAGCATCTTCTTCTCGGCATGGCAAGCGAACCAATTCTGCGCTGATGTCGCTGTGGTATTCTTCCGCTCCAGCTCGCGTTTCCAGCTCACGGCGCCCTTAGGTATCTCCTTTGGGAACTCATGACCAATCTCTTTCGCCAGTCCTTGGATGAGCTTGATCAACTGCTTGTTGTTTAGCGGCAGCGATGGCTCCAGACGCTCGTTCTCAACGAGGCCACTAACAACGGATATGTCCGCGTACTGCGGTCCCCGGATACAGCTGCACACCGTACGGAAACCATCCGACTCGACCAGGCCGAGCACCCAAGAGCTACTCCCGTCTGTGGCGGTGCAGAGCTGAAAATCCGTCTCTCGTTCGACCTTGCTTCGAGTATCTCTCTGTACTGCTGTCTCTTTCCATCTTTCAGCGATGACTTTGTAAGTAGGTGGTGTATTATACCCGACGATCTGATCGAGGGAGCTCATTTTCTCAATGCAGCCCTGAGCGATTTCCTGAAGCTTTTTTATCGTTGCCCATTGATCTCTAGGAGTGACTGCTACGGGATTATAGCTGTGGTGTTCCGCTATATCCAGCCGCTGGAAAGCCTCGAACATCATTTTCTCTTCATCCTTTTCCTCGGCGGTAACCTGGACGGACACCTCCACCTTGACAATTTCTTGTATGACCGTTTCCTGCTGCGATTCCTCTTGTTTGATGATCTGCTGCTTGACTGCAATTTTCTTCCTTTCGAGATGTTGCCGTGGCCGCGGTCTGTATTTGACGACAAAAAAGCTCTCCAAGTTGGGGCAGTCGTCTTTCACAGCCACCCAGTATGCACCAGTTTTGTGGACCTCAATCCCAACCGCCTGCTTACCCAGCCCGCCCGTCAATTTATCCATATCACCTGGGAACACAATCCGGTATCTTCCGAACGCACCGCATCCGGCTGGGTATATAACCGGCACACCTATGCCAGCGTTGACTCGTTTGTGCTCATGGATTTCATCGCAATACGGGCACTCTACTACAATCTTCGCCGACGAGTACCCGAGCACCAGTGTTGACTCGGGATCTTGCCCGCTAAGATATATGGAACGGATAGCAGTTGTGAGGTCGCGCACCAGCTGCCAGTAACTGTTGGAAAGCTTATCGCCTTTCGTTACGTTGAGTCGAAATTTGGCGGACTCCGCGTCCGTGAGCTCGTGGCCCTGCGATTGGAGCAGCTTGATTGAGTCGATGTATGTCCGAAAGTCACCGTACAGCGAGGCGAGGATAGCTGCGCGTGATTGGAAGGCTGGTATGAAGTCTTTGGAGCGAGCGTTGCGAGTCGTTGGTGGCGGCGGAGTGGCGACGTGTGGCGGTGTCTGTAGCAGCAGATACTGTGGCGGTGCGGAGCGTTTTGGTGTTGTTGGGGTAGCCATGCTGCTCGTCAGGGTGACTGGAGCGTGCGGCTGCGTTTGCTGTGGTCGAAGGCTCGTAGGAAGGAGTGGCTGCTTTCGTTTCTTCTAAAACGATCGAGGGAATATCATGAGAAGAGAATAGTGCCACCGCTGTGGTGTAAAAGTGCAAAGATGGAAGGCGCTTCATCGGAGCCCTCGCCTTTATTTATCCCGCTAAGCTAAGCTGCTGCAAGGCGCAACGGCTCTGCGCGTGGATCGATGTCGGCGGGGCGTGGCAGAGCATACGGGCTAGTCTGACAGCAGGGCAGCGCTTCTGCGGCACAGGGGAAACTGGAGGCGGGAAGACGTGTCCAGCGTGTTTGCTCGAGGACAGCCTTGCAATGCGAACAGGCCTGGAGGAATGAATGCATCACCGAATAAATTGTGCCTGATATTGGTGGCGAAACGACAGGTGAGTCTTTCGAAGTCAAATGATTGTTGGATCTTAGGCAGATATCAATGCATTAGAATATCTGTCACTATTCTCTGAGAATGAGAGTCATTTACCTTGCTCTGTGCGTGTGGAGCTTCAAGAGGGGCTGCGGTGTCGTGACTCCACAACACGATAATTAATCAAGTGGCTTGGTGGCTGAATTTCCCCGTTTAGCTTGACAGATGGTGGCACCATGATATCTTGCATCCGACTCACACGTTAAAGGTTCGCCAATATGACTGTAACTATGTGAGCTGATATCAAGGTGCGATACGACGATCAATATCGAGTCTTTGATCAGCAAAATGATATAAAAGACGATGATAACGATCATGTTATATTTTAACGATATAACGTCAACAATAAGCGACTGGACCAGACAAGCGACCGGACCACCCCCCTTGTATATTTCTTTAATTTAATATAAAAAAAATTTAAAAAAATATTTTTAGATTTGTAATAGTTTATATAAACAAGATTAATTTTATTCTAATTTTAAATTAATTATTGATTAAGTTATCAATAAAAAGTGTTTTGGTAGGGTGTTGGTTTATATGGGGTGGTCCGCTCGCTTGTGTGGTCCGCTCGCTTGTGGAATACGTTATCAAAAGCTTCTAAGATATTTCCATTAAATGAGCAAACGAACGGCTTTGTCTCGCGAGCCAGACTGCCGTACACGTCCCTTAACCGGCGAAGTGTGTCGAAGTTTAGTTTACGAGACAAGGAACGGCTCACATTAATGTTAGATAAGTATATGATTATGAGCTGTGATACTATAACTTTATCTAGGCCAGGAATCGTGGCACTACGCTACTGAAACGTTAGA
Source organism: Drechslerella dactyloides (assembly GCA_020064725.1). NCBI lineage: Eukaryota > Fungi > Ascomycota > Orbiliomycetes > Orbiliales > Orbiliaceae > Drechslerella > Drechslerella dactyloides. The sequence goes on from JAGTWJ010000001.1 coordinate 636,602, forward strand.
GGCAGACAATCCGGAGTGGTCAAATTCCCACCTTCAATCAGGATGGCTGTCGTTTTCAATCAATTTAAGGACTGCTGTGAAATATTTCATGGTGGTTCAGGTCCACGGTCGGAGCCATGAACATACTCTAATGACAGTGCTCCATTTCTCGCGAATGCATTGTAGTGCTAAAACGCCTATGGGAGAGCTCATTAAAATGTCTAGTAAAAGTGCGAGACAGACAGCCTTAGTGCTGAGACTTCAAGAGCGTTACCGCATAGTTGCGAACCCCGTGCCATGCCGATCCTTCTAGCCCCAATCCCCGGATTTCATGTCTTGGCCTTGTACCAACTGAGATATCAAACCATGCTCTTTTTTTTGGGAACTGGAGGTGATCGTTTAGACCTATTAGGAGGTCCTGTTATAATGTTGTGCAGGAGGCTTCAGAATGCCAGCTGCTCTCTATTCAGACAGAGCTCTAGCGTGATACAGCAGCCGCAGGCTGAAGTGAAGCAAGCTTATAATTTGTATACAAGGGACCTCTACATCACCAGTGATCATGGCTTAGTGTGATCGGCACATCTGACCTTTAGAGGCTATGCGTCAACCGAGAATATGAATAACCTGTCTGGGACTAACTGACAATGTAGCAATGGTTCTGTAAGCGACTTTTTGTGTAAGCGTTTTTTTATATGTTATACTAGGGTGCACCGACAGTTGATTGAGACCAAGTAATTTGGCAATTGGGATGCGAGCTCTCCTATGGCCCCACCGAAGTAGATGTCAATCGATAAAATTAAAATACAAAAGAGAGAGATAGAGATGAGTTTGGCATGGACAATGAGATTAATACACGCTGCTGGTTTGATACATATTATCATTGACATGTTCTTGTCCGTGAAGAGATTACCCATGTGTGAGTCTAGAAGACTGTAACGAACGGGAACTCGTCTAATTCTCGAATTGGACTCTCTCCTCTACAATATGAGAGTTTGCTTCGTGAAATCTCGCCAGATCATCGAAATGTTGCGAGATCGTGTCGTGCCGACTATATTGCCGCGTCGAGGGAAATGTGTTGAGCAGTTGTAGAACGATGCGCGACAGGGGTTCCCGTAATAGGATAAAAGCATCTGCGCTCCAAATTTTTTTTCCTTTCTCTCATCTACACAATCATACCATCAAACAGCCAGAACAGCAGCAGACTCAGGTACGTTACATCTCAGCCTAAAGTATCGCCTCGTTTTGATTCCGTTGCCGACTCGAATGATGAAAAACTATATCAGACCTGTACTGAACACTCAATGTGGATAACCATATATTGCCAATTTTCTATCTGACCCAATCGTCGCTTCTTCACGCCGTTCTTTTCACAACATATGCGGTAGAGATGTCATAACTGACGATTTACAAAGCTATAGGAACAATGGCGATACACTTCCTCCCACTGATCATAAGTTGAAGCGGCTGTCTTGTTGAATAATATCAATCTGCTTTTCCGCGAAGTGTACATAGACATGCTGCGTATAGAGCGTATAGACGGCCCTCGGCCTAGGTTGTCAATAGATACATTGCTAGAACTTCAACCGTTCCCTAACCTCGACGCGATTTCCCGTGGTCGAGCTCTCTTTCGCAAGCTCGATCACGCCGATCACGTCTCGCGCCTCTTCGGGCTTCACGTGCAAATCCTTCTTCACTGTGCTCGCGTCCTCTCCGCCGAGAACCCTGCTTACACAACCGATGACATTCCGGTAGTACTCGACATAGTCACCTTTCTCCGGCTTGACCTTGCCATTGATGAAGCCGCCGGCCTTCTTCAGCGTCGCGACCTTACCGAACACTGCTTCCAGATGGTCGTCTTCAGCCTCGCCGTCGGGTATAGTGATCTCTGGCCACTCTAGGACATCTTCGGCACCGTAGTCTTCTCGATGGATAGCGGATACGCCGTTCGCCCTCAATTGTTCCTCTTGCACGTCCATGCCGAACTTCTTATAGCTGCCCCACCACCCTTTGACTACCCATCGGTTCTGTCGGGGTACCGCGGAGACCATGCTCGATTTGAGTTCGACCGTGATCGGACAGTTGCCGTTACGTTTGCCGGCCTCGCTTCCGGCGGCGTAGTACATATATACGCTGAAGCTGTCATCGACGGCGAGCGGTTGGGTTTGTCGCTGGTTGTCTGTGTGCGCCCACAGCCAGTCCGGAAGGCCGAAGAGGTTTAAGACTTGGTCGATGAGGTGGCTGCCGAGGTCGTAGAGGATGCCGTTGCCGGGGACATTTTCGGTCTTCCATGCCTTTTGAGCGGAGCCGGCAGTGCTATCAGGCAGGCGATAGCGGTTGAATTGGGAGGTGACGGATATCGTAGGGTGTAGGAGTTTTGAAGAGGGCGTCGTGTTAAGATATTTTTTGAGTGTGAGAAAGTCAGAGTCGAAGCGACGGTTCTGGTAGACGGTGAGAAGGAGTGACTTGGAGGCGGCGAGGGTGATAAGCTCGGTGCATTCTTTGGTCGTAGGGCAGAACGGCTTCTCGACGACGACTACGCGTGAATCGTGGGTCAGAATATGTAAGAATGACGACCAATGGGTATGTATGGGAGCATACCGTGCTTGCCGTGTTCTAATGCTGCCCTCGCAAGGTCATAGTGGCCCGGACTTGGGGTGGAGATAATAACGAGGTGGACATCCGGGTCCTTGAAGAGGCTGTCGGTGTCGCGATAGTGCTTCACGTCTGGATAGTCGACCGTAACATGACTGCCCCGCTTAGGGTTCGAAGCGGGGTCTGGAGGCGCTGAGCGTTGTACAACAGCGTACACTTTGGCATTGTCAACCACAGTGATGGTTGGAATCTGAAATGCCGTGGTAGAGAGGCCGTAGCCGACGAGACCGACGTTGACGGTAGCCATGAGGTGCGGGTTGTAATTAATTAAGTGTCTTGAAGCCCAGTCTCGAATGTGATTGAATTTCACTTGGCGAAGGTCAGTGATATTGGATCGCAGAGGCCGATTATATAGGCCGGTTTATTCCCCGGGCCGACATTGTAAATCCGTCCGTCCAGATATCTTGTCTGGCTGCATTGCATTGCCGTCGAGCCGGGTGCAGCCGGTGAGCCAGGTTTCCCCGTTCGCAGACGTCATGGGACTCAAACGACGCGAGAATTTCGAGATCAACTGCGGCTGGAACGCGCCTTCAACTTGACATGCCATGGTGCTGGGACGTCAAAGGTCTCTATGAGGATAAATGCGTGAAAGGTGCTCCAGGGATATCGAAACTTGGAAATCAATTGCTTTCGCGAGTATTTGGTGGGTGCTCAGCGCTGAGAGAATGTTGAGCAGTCGGTTTAAGTTTGGCTGTCAGACAAAGGCGAGGTTGCCCATTCGGTTACACGCTTTTCGTGACACGAAAACCTGGCTAGAGTAAGTCCCTTGTCTGACACCCAGCAGGCTTACTCTCCTTCACCCCCTTCGCGACACGGTAGCTCTTGGTGTGCTCTCCTAATTAGCAACCAATTGCCCATCTCTCAATCGGCGGCCGGCCAAAGTCATCTCTCGCGCATCCATTGGCCATTGGATTGACGCTTCTCAGGAGTTCGGACCTCTCACGAGCACGCGACTGCCAGAATCTAGATACGACACCACGATGACTACAGAAAGCCCACCATCAATCCTCGAATTGATCGACACGGTCACAATCGTGTCATTCGTCTTTGTCCTTATCCTACTCATTGTCGCCTACACAATCTCGCTCTCTGCGCTCCCTCAAACTGCGACAGGCACAATCCGTTTCATCTTCATCTGGCACTTGTTCGATGCTCTCACACACCTGACGCTTGAAGGGAGCTTTCTCTATCATTCGTTCTTCAGTTACGCTTCCACACCTGCGGGCACACTTTACGGCGCGGCATACTCCAAGGCGCCTTTTGCGCTTATTTGGCAGGAATACGCTAAGGCCGACGCGCGATGGTCCGTCGCCGACCCCGTCGTCGTCGCCATCGAGCTGCCGACCGTGCTCTTAGAGGGCCCAGGAGCGGCGTATATCTGCTATTTACTAGCTAAAGGAAACGAGAATGTGTGGTTTTGGATCCTCGTGGTTGCTGTAGGAGAGATCTACGGCGGGTGGATGACATTCGCGCCTGAGTGGTTGACTGGCAGTCAGGCTCTCGACACGAGCAACTTCATGTATACCTGGGTCTATCTGTTCTTCTTCAATATGTTGTGGGTTTGGATTCCTGGTTGGTTGTGCTGGGTTAGCTATCGGAAGATCGCTGTGGGATTAAACGCAGGAAGGGCGATGGTGACGGAGAGGAAGAAGCTGTAGTCGGCTGATATATCAACTTGGTTGCCGGTTGTCGACATGTACATGCCCGCAGGGTTGGTTATATATAGATAAGATGGCGGTCCCTTTTATGGAAGTTCGAAGTCAGAAATAATAATGATCCAACTGTACTAGGTATCAAATACCTCAATATCTGAAGAAAATTGGCAACGGCTCGGTTCGGCTCGGGACCTCAAAAACAGCCTCGCGAAACCTTCTGTATTGAACATGTGGAACAAACCTAGATTCGCGAAGCTAGAGCAACTTTGTCAACATCTGTAACTCCACCGTCAAGATACGCGAAACCTTTCACCGAACCACGGGGGCGAGAACGAGAATCCAAACGCGGGTAAGCTATGCATATATGGCGTGACGCAGCCTTTTGAGAGCCGCTTACGAGAGCCGCATATGCATATCTTCCGACGACACACACTAGCTGACCCTTGCCATACATCTAGTGCTGTTGAGTCGGTGCAGCAACGAGAGCAGCATCACAAGAGTTCCACGCATCCACGCAGGGACCACAAGATTGCAAGATGGAGAAGTACGATCGAAACGATCATACACACGCGCCAGGTAAGTTAGGTTCTCAATATTTCAGGTCCGATGTTGCTACGATATATCATATCACTGTAAGGTCTGGCGGTAGGGGTGAGGGTTGCCAGTTAAGGCTGGTATTTGCACATCCGCTAGCAACTACAGATTCTATGCCTCCAGATCAGTTATGTAATATCGCGAAGCAGCATGCATATTTGCACAGGTGTGTAGCAGCTACGGCTACCAGTATGATCTGTCTGTTGCCTCTGTGGCTATATAGAGTGATTTGTATGCTACCGAAATCCTGAATTGGAATAAACATCTGGCGTTCAGTTGCTGCCGCCATTTTTCCCTCCCACAATGTTGAAATTATTTTTATTATGCTGAGGCACGTTCAAATTTTTGAAACAAAATTTTGTTCACCCTCCTATATCTACGTTACGCACCATCCCATTATATATCAATCCTAGAGATTGAAACGCTCTCACCTACTTCCTTGTTTACGCTCTTATCCCTTATCTCCTCCGTTCTATCCTGAGCCCTCAAGACGTTCTGTGTTAGCATTCCGCCAACGCTTTGCCATCCGTCTGGGATATCTTGTTTACTGAAAGCTTGTAGATTCCTCTTACACGCACAATGGCGCTCGACGTCTATGAGCGTGTTCTGGACACTGAAGCCAGTGGTGATCAATCAGGAATCCACGATCCAAACTGCAGCGATGAGCAAGAAGTTCTTCTCGCCACACTCGCCTCCTTCTTGTAAGTACCCACCCTTTCGAAGCTTATGCTCACCGTGGAGACAATCGTGTAAACCTGCTCTTATCGTCAAAATACTTACTTCTTTTTTGATGATACGATAGCGTGTACCGTCGCAGCGCTCATTACACCTTCACCTACCGCCGTAGACGCAACTTCTACTCGTTGCCTCGTGCTCAGCATGAAATCCTGAAAAAATTGAACTTCCAAGGCACTCTCGACAAACTCGATGAGTGCATCGAGAAGAATTCTGCCTTTGCTGAAGCAATCCTCAAGTCTGGATGCAAGAGCTTTGGAATCGACCCTCTTTCTGCAGAAAATTGGAAGGACTTGGCTGATAGTGGCGATCTGGATAAGGCCAGGAGCACTATCAAGCAGTTCCTCCGAGACTGGAGCAAGGAGGGTGCAGCTGAGAGAGAACGCTGCTACGGACCAATTCTCAAAGCTATCGACAAGTACTACGGAACGGTCGTCCCTCCATGTGAGATCAGGATTCTCGTCCCCGGCGCTGGACTCGGGCGTCTTCCGTTCGAGATCTGCAGTCGCGGATACGCCACCGAAGGCAATGAGTTCTCGTACCACCAACTCATCGGCTCTAACTTTGTTCTTAATGCGTATGTGCTCCTTTTATTCCCATAGAATTTGTTTTCCAATGTCGGGCCAATACTAATTCTACGAGTAGGACCAATAAAGCCGATGAGCACACGATCTACCCGTTCTGCCTCGGCTTCTCTCATCATCGTGAGCGTGACAACCAAACTCGCGGTATCACTATCCCAGACGTCCACCCAGGTACCGACCTCAACAAGGTCCTGGAGTATCACGTCACGGACGACTGCAAGACCCTCCCTCCGGGCATCTACCGCTACCGTCCCAGCCAGTACTTCTCGATGTCTGCAGGTGAATTTGTTGACAGCTATAACATTGAAGAATCAAAGGAGACGTATGACTGCGTTGCTACCTCTTTCTTCATTGACACTGCTCGTAACTTGCTCAAGTATCTGGAGACTATCAGAAACGTCTTGGCTGTTGGCGGGCTTTGGATCAACAATGGACCGCTCTTGTGGCACTGGGAAGGCGCCGATGCAACTGAGAGCAGGATGGCTTGGGAATCTAAGAAGACTGAAGTGAAGAGTTTCGATCAAGTCGAAGTCAACGTCGAGGACGCAGAGAGTATGCATATCCCATATCTATATTCAAATTCTTTTTATAAAGGTTAATCCTCTGACTTGATACAACAGCTCCTCTCTTCCCTCCACCTACCATCATGCCTCAACGTGCTCTCTCTGGCACTCACCAGCACGACGTCAGACATCTCCTCAGTCATCTTGGTCCTTCTGGATTCCACGGCAACCATGCTACTTCTCATCAACCCGACCCGTCCGCATCGGCCCATCAACATTCCGCTGAACGAGAATGGCGCGGCAGCTTGGAGTTCTCTCTCGATGAGATCTATCAGCTGATCCAAATGTACGGATTCCAGATTATCGAACGCGGGAGCACTAAAACGGGCTATATTTTGGACGAAAAATGCATGGCGAGATACGTCTACGATGCCGAGTTTTGGGTCGCCGTGAAGACTCATGACGTCCCTGACTATATTTCGGCAAGCTTCACAACTAAACCAGCGAAGAAAAGGAACGATGAAGATGAAGACTTCGAGGCCGATGTCAAAGACAAGGGCAAGGGCAAGGCACCACAGCGAGAATTCTAGAAGCACAGATGAAGTCTATGTCCAGTATGGAAACGCTACTCTATCGGTGCTCTTTCAGATGACTTATGACTCCTTTAACACTCCTGTTGATTTTCTTCCTCACTAAATTTCTCCTTTCTATCAGCACGAAGTCGTGGTTTCCTTTATTCAAATCCTTTTCTTTTCTTTCCTATCAATACGAGATGGTGGTTTCTTCTCTCACTACTTTTCTCTCTCTATCAGCACGAAGTGATGACTCACTCCCCCCCATCACTCTCTTCTTCTTCTTTCTTAGAACAAAATGGTGGTTTCCTTTTTCTTATTTTTTTCTTTCTTTCTTATCAGCATGAAGTGGTGGTTCTTACCTCCAATCTTCGTTTGAGACCTTCTGCGTATACGATGCTTACACGTGTACACCGGCCTCTGCATCTATATTCTCTATACCCTGTCGCTCTAGAATATCAGGCTATCCCCCCTGTTATTCTCGTGCTAATCCGGGACTGGCTGTTCAGCATCCATGCATCACTAGAATGTTATGGTTGTTGTCACCAGGAGAAGAGCAGAGGCTGGCTCAAAAAGATAGTCTATTCCTAACTCTAACTTTAAATGAAAAATAGAATCATGATTCTAAAGTTCTCGATCAGACTTCGTTAATCCGTGATTATTATTTTCCTCTAGATCGAATTGTGTAATCGTTAGCAGTCCCACATGCGGACGTAGTTTGCTGAGGCAGTTGACTTGGGTTGAGGGAGTTAGGGCTCATGAGCCACGATCGCCGCGCCACATCTTAGTGGCCCTTGTCCAAGCAACACAAAGCGGTGCATCATCGCAGCTCTGGAACCGGATTCCATCCTTTCCCCTTCCAACTCTCAGCCTTCTCTGCTCATCACCAACTTTCTTCTACCTCGCCCGCATCCCCATTCAAAATGATAGCGAGGACAGAGTAAGGCCCCCTCTCTACGATCCGACCGCTTTCGCCCCTCATCGGACCAGCTCTCGTCTCTTTGCTAACTCCTGGAACTCGTGTGTTCGCCGCCTTGTTAGTAACCAGGAACCGCGTCAATGGGGCGTCACGCCCGCGATCTCCCACTCCCTCCCGACGGACCAGGAGGTCAGGATCAACAACGAACTGATAGAAGAACTCAAGGCCATGAACAGCTTTGAAAGCGCGGAAGAGTCACAGAAGCGGTATATTCCACGTTCTCGCCACTTGCTCGATTGCTCGCATCGAAGACGGCTGCTGATGGCTGCGCTCCGGGTAGTGTTGATGTCTTGAAGCGACTGCAAAAGATCACCGAGGAATTTGTACGACAGGTTTGCAGCTCGAAGAACCAGAACGAACTCGCCACGAATAGCGCGGGCGGAAAGGTGTTTACGTATGGGAGTTACCGACTGGGTGTCGTCGGGCCTGGTGAGTCGCAATCGTTCTTTGCCCGATGACCGATGCCGCCGGAGGCGACGCGGAGTCTATACTGACACAACGAGCTACTGGGGCTTGTAGGATCCGATATCGATACCCTCGTCGTTGCGCCGAAGTTTGTTACCCGTGAGGACTTTTTCAAGTTCTACCCGCCGTTATTGAAGGCCCTCAACAAGCCGAACGAGCCGCCAATGATCGAAGAATTGGCGCCGGTTCCCGACGCGTTTGTCCCGATCATCAAGTTCGTTATGTCCGGTATCTCGATCGACCTCATCTTCTGCAAGCTCGGCGTTACCCAGGTCCCACCCGATATGACCCTCGAAGATAAGAACCTCCTGCGTGGTCTCGACGAGAAAGAGTTGCGAAGCTTGAACGGGACGCGAGTCACGGATGAGATCCTGACGCTCGTTCCTGCCCCAGCTGTGTTCAAGCATGCTTTACGGGCTATCAAGATTTGGGCCAAGTGCCGAGCTATCTACGGAAACGTCTATGGCTTCCCGGGTGGAGTCGCCTGGGCTATGCTTGTGGCACGAATCTGCCAGCTGTACCCGGCTGCCGTCAGCGCGGTTATCGTCTCGAAATTCTTTAGAATTCTCGGGCAGTGGAACTGGCCGCAACCCGTACTGCTGAAACCAATCGAAGATGGCCCATTGAATGTCAGGGTTTGGAATCCGAGAGTAAGTCCAGTGCCCTTTCTTCTCCGCCACAGGCCTTAATGCTAATGCGAATGCAGTTGTATCCCAGCGACAAGAATCATTTGATGCCTATCATTACACCCGCGTACCCTTCCATGTGCTCCACTCATAACATCACGCCCTCCACGAAAGCGGCGATCCTCGGCGAAATGGCGAAGGCGGCAGATATCGTTGACAGGATTATCACTGGCAATGCGACATGGAACCAGCTCTTCCAGCGCCATACATTCTTCACCAAGGACTACAAATACTATCTCACGGTCAAAGCCAGCGCCAAGGACCAAGAACAAAGTGTCAAATGGTCGGGGTTGGTTGAATCTAAGATCAGACACTTGGTCATGAAGCTCGAAATGCTGTCTGATGTCATCGCCAGTGCCAGACCTTACGTCAAACCGTTTGAGAAAGTTCAATATTGCCGCAACGAAGAAGAGGCACAAAAAATCGCCATGGGACAGCATGTTGCGGACTCTCCCCCGGCAGAAGCTGCGAATCCCGCGACCGGCGAAACAGCAGGAGAGGTCCCAGAACAAGAGAAGGAAGGCGGTGTTCCCGTTTGGATAACCACCTTCTATATCGGAATCGAACTTACCCCTGGAATGGTTGGACAAGTCAACATCTCGTGGCCCGCCCAAGAGTTCTACATTATGTGTCATAACTGGGAAGGCTACGATGAACAAATGCACTGCGTCAAGTTGGAGCTGTTGAGAAAGTAAGTTTCCTGGCCCCCTTTTTGAATATTAGGTGTTTCTGGTTTGAAATGCTAATAGGGGCTCGTTTAGCGTCAACCTTCCTGACGAATGCTTTGACTTTGGTAAAGGCGATGTGAAGCCTATGAGGCCCGTTGTTAAGAAAAAGGTTATCAGGAAGGTCGTCAGCAGCTCCGAAGTTTCGCAGAGTGGAATGAAGAGGACGCATGCAGAGGAGAATCCAAATGGCGATGAGGTGCGTCCTGCTTTAATCTCCATCCGAGGACGCTTACATATAGGGACAGCTCTATTGCACCCGAGTAGCCTCCTGTTATCGCTGAAGTTTCCGTCAGCAAGTTACTAACGCTTTTCAATAGGGAGACGTGAAAAGAACGAAAGTGAACGCACCGGTTCCAGTCCAAGGATAGGCTTCTCGGAAGAAACCTGGTGCCAAAAACTTGAGGATGTCTTCTGCGCGTAAATACACAACCGTTCGAGAACCCCTCCCTCGTCTGTAAATGCTGATGTTAGTCTGTGGCGCTTCGACCTAGCACACCCACCGATTCAACCATTGAGGGCCTTGAACCCTGATGGCGCTCCGACATCTCGAAATATTACCCCGCAGTTCTTACTGAAGCCCCGCAGCCCTATTCCAACTCCGATGAACAGTGGTGACGGAGACGTTAACACAAAGCCTCGTATCACTCTCAACTTTGTTTCTCTTCCTACCAAGTCGACAGTAACCTTGACAGCGCCACCGGCCAGAGAAGCGACTACAAACCAGAAACCTGATCGAGAGGTTATTCCGACTGTTCAGCTATCTGACGACTCAATCGTTAAGAAACCAACTAATTCCGATGGCGGTCACGTGGCTAAAAGACGAAAACGCAGCCAGCCATCCGTCTAAATTATACATCTTCTGTTTCTGTTCTTCACTACGCGAAAACGACTTTGTTCATTCTTTGCTCCGCGAAGGCCTAGGCTTCAACAACAAGGCGGACCTAATAATCTTTCTAATTCGGCTGTCACCATCCGACGCCTCGCGAATATTCGATAATACGATACCCTTGTGCTCTTTTTTACGAAACATTTCACACAACTCAGTCGCATCATTTATTCGGGTCCTTTGGAATTTGCTATCGCTAACCTGGGAGAGCGGGATGATACATCAGGATCGAAAAACGCTATTCGATCGGATACTAACTTGCAACAAAATATACAAGGAAAACCTCAAAAAAGTTGAAAAGGACAAAATCTATAAAAAAAAACTTAATAGCAGCATGATCGGATGGGCCGATTATCAGTGATGGTTCGGTGAGACGGAGACATGGACTGTTTATACGGTGTGTCGAAAACCCTTCAGTTGTCTTTTCCATGCAAGGTACCGGCGCCTTTGTTGTGCCCTTGCTTTTATAATTGCGTGAATGATTTCCCGAAGAAAGGAGGGAGGTTTTTTTTTTCCCGCGGATATTACTTTAACGTGACCTGAGAAGAGCGGAGAAGGTGATTTCGGTTATCAATGCTATTTCCCATCACCGATTCGCATGCTCCTTTCTGATTCGCCCATTTCTCATTTTCAATGCTCTGCTAAACATGACCGCTCTTCTTGTCGAGCACAGATCGCGTTTAGATTCCGCACCTGCATGCTTGTTTGTGCTACAAATGCTCCCGAAACAATGCTCTCGAAACATCATTCTCCTTTTTTTTTGTTTATTCGACACGCTGTAGATAAAGGGGCTTTTCCTTACGATCGTCTATAGATTCTTAGCTAGCAGTTGTAGTCTCCAATGAATATTTATCCTTTCAATTTTCTCGGCATAGTGCGTGCGCGGCAGGCTGTCTGTTGGAGATCGCGCGAAGTGCAGCGCAGTGACCCCCTTCGGTATTATTTAGATTTCCATGGTTTGCGGCTGAACTTTTGATCAGGAACTAGTGAACGCCACCTTGTTTTGTTACTTAAGCAGAATCCAATTCGCGCGCGAGAAGATCCAACTCCGCAGATCTGATCCCGCGGTTTTTTTGCCCGCCGGATCACTAGGCGGTTCAGGCTACACATGTTTTGTCACACCTGGATTGACTTCCTTTTAAAAACTTGGCTTTTCCCCAAGATGCTGGGCAGATCTGGGCACGCGACACCGGCTTGGCCTCGACATCGAAGGGATATCACCTAGAAGCCGTCTGGGCATGAATCTCAGAGATATTTGGACAAATTCGACATCTCAAATTCCAAGCTTCAACAATGCGCATCTTGGCTTCCACGGTTCTGTTTGGCCTGCTTCTATTCTCAACTGCCGTTGCTACATATACGCCACGCTCTTGTCGTTGTTCCTCAGTCAAGTCATGCACCAATGCTATTAAACATACGAAGACCCGAACGCGGTCACTGACGAGCTGGTGTTCCTCTGTTCTGGGGTGTGTCAAGAGTACGACGACGATTTCGGGGGACCCAGTGACTGTTAGAAGCACGAAGACTAAAGTGATTCCGTATACACAGACTGTTATCGTACGTCCCAAGTTGTGCTTGATTTACTCCCGTTTGTTCGCAGCAAGATAATCAGCCAACTTTGTAGAATACTAATCTGATGTATCCAACTGAGTAGGTTGATCTCACCGAGACGTCTACCATTCCTTTTACGGTGAGTGAACCCGATCCCTGGGCTTACACTAGCCGCGAGTATTTGCGCTAGGCGTTATCATTCCACAATTCACCCAATAGTTGCTAATATGGCACCGTAATCTAGATCACGACGGATGTCCTGGTAGCCACAGTTACGGTATCTCCGACAATTGTTGTTGAGTATGTTGGCATGCCGTTCACGTATCCGGCTTCGTCACGTACGGCAAAAGTTCTAACATTGACCCTGATCCTAGGAAATTCGTTGTTACAACAGTGCTGCCACATGTTCCGCGTAATAATCGAGCAGGCGCTGATGGCCTGCTAGAGCGTCGCCGTGCATGTACGACATCGATATGCCCTTCAAAGATTCAAAAGCAGGCTTGCGCATGTCTTATTACTCGCTGCGCCCCACCCGTCACGAAGCATGTTAGGAAGACTATTACATTAAAAGTGACGGAAACATCTTCTAGTGTGGGTCGATCCATATGATCATATATGAGCCAGTGCCCTAATTTACGTGTCGAGCTGCTTGCTAATCTGTTACCTTTATGTATAGTTGATCGAACAGTCACTTACAGAAACGGATACGTACTATCTCCTCGACTACCATACTGTGACGCACGATTATTCGAGTACGATAGAATCTGGAATCCTGTCAACTCATACCACGACTATCGAATGTACACCGGGCTCGACGAACCCGTCATTCTATCTCCAGGCCACCAATGCCCCGGACATTGACGAGCAATACTATTGGGCGAAGGGGTCGACACCGCGGATTATACCCGATGCCGTCGATGCGAAATTCACGCCAGATATCTCGGATGCTACGGTCTTCACTCTTGATTCCGACAAGAGACTCGTCACTGTACGTGATGGCGGACCGCTATATGCCGACGTTGACTACTTTGGCTACTTTGAGATAGTCCACTTGATGAGCGAAGCGGATATAGCCCTTCGTGATTGGAATTATTTACGGTGCGATGTTCGACCACCGAGCGGCAGGTACCCCGGCGACTATGGCGAGTTGTATTGTCTTGCGGATGGGGCGTTCAACAGGGATGTGTGGAACTACTGCCCAGAATATTTCGATTCGTATAATACTGGATTGGTTCTGGGCAACTATTGGAGTGAATCGTCGCCTGATTGCTTCAACGTCACATTTTTGGTGAAGCCTGTTTGTGAGAGCTAGGATGCATCGAATTCGCGAATTGTACGATATTAGTACAATATGTAAGTATCTTATTGTTGGATGTTCAAGGCGATGGTGCCCATGTGCGCCTTTCTCGAGATCTCAGTGCACTGGAACGGCATGGCGCGAACACCAACCTTGCGAGTCAATTTAATAATGAGTCCTGTTATCTACGCTTACGCTTGTCCCGTAAACCAAACTGCGTTCGCCGGTTAAAGTACGGCAGTCTGGCTCGCGAGACAACGCTTACGCAAGTCATTCACGCTCAATACTATAAACTAAAGATTTACCTCTGCAATAATTAATTCTTATAACCATAAAACTGGTATACGTAACACGACAACCGGCTAGTATACTAGAAGACTACTGATAAACTACCTTTGAAGTAACGATCTTTATTGGTCACAAAATTGACGGAATCGACAAGCGAATGAATTTCCTGAGTCAGCTTCAGGTCATTTAGTTCAACTCACAAGTCTGTACTTGGAGGATCGGAGCTGTGATACCATTGATGGCCACTGGTCGAGCCATGCTGCACAGATATGCCCGGATGTTGAGATCCTCTGACGGGCTCGAAAAAAGTTCCACTCGAGGAATCACTAGTTACTTGGCGATAAATTGTTGGAGGGGTTCTCTAGCAGTTGCACAGCTTCTTCGAGGGTGAGATACTGCTGGTCGTTAGGGTCGAGCCTATCAATGACGAATCTGAAGCTTATATCCCCCCCGATTCCGTAACTCCCAACATTGACGATGAAAAGCCGGTCATCGTCGTCGTTGTTTGACAGACTTTCTACCACTTCCTCCTGCAATAGCGGATCTGGTTGATCGCGGTCTAGATACTGTCCGTCATTATTCAAGAAGTCTAGCACATTTTGAGTTGTCTGCTGCGGGTCCAAATCGGTGTTCAGGAAACCCTGTGGATCCTCAATGCGGATCTCTTCTTCCTGATCGAAATTTAGTCTCCTGAATGCATTTGGTTGCTCATTTTGTTGCGGCAGCGGCTGGAACGTCGGCGGACCATTGTTGAAGCGCAACCCATTGCCGAATTCTAAACCCGGGCCTGGCAATAATTGGACCCCTTCCTCGAATGTTATCATTTCGGCTTGGTTACGGGTAGGGCGTAAGTCAATTCGACTATAGTCTTCTGTTGGAGCCTCGTTATCGGAATTGAACGTAAGTCTCCTAAAAGCTCTGGGCTGTTGACCTGTTGGTTCATTCCTATTATATGGGCGGGCTTCATATCTGTCGGCAGGCTCCGTAGGAAGTGATTGCATCCGCTGCATGATATATCCACCGTAGCTTTGCCCCATTGGGTTATTCTGCATTTGATTCAAAGGCTGCAGTTGAGGTTGATAAATCGAAGGATTGGCGTTGAACTGGAGTTGGTTGAAGGGATTATTGGCTTCGTTGATCGGTGACGGCAACTCAATAGGTGCAGTGTCGAAATCATCATAATTCAATTGCCGGAAAGGTCTTTGTACGGGAGGGTTGTTAGTATTTGGACGTGGTGTATCGCTTTTGCTCTCTTCGGAAAGTGGGTCTGGGTTCTGGGGCGATCTCCGTGCCAGTCTTTTGAATCCGTCTGCCTCATAACCGAAGATTCCCGAGTCTTGCTCCGATAAGTCGGCCCGTCCTTCGCTACCAGCCGGGGGGGCACGGTATTCCTCCTGGAATGCGCCTCCACCATATTGCGGCTGCATAATCTGTGATTGAACCCCTGGATTTATAATGTTAGCCGCGAGCATCCCGAACGGGTTTATGAACCGGAGCAATGATTAAGGGTAAGGGGGTTTGATACCTTGTTGCAGACGTTGATTCTCGATGTCTTCAATCGCTTCTTGAATAATCTCGTTGTCTTCATCCTCGTCAAGAGAGTCTAGTGAGATAACAAATGGATCGCCATCCCTGCAATCACGTCCCGCATGAATTTCAAGCCGATCAATGAAATATTGCGATTCCGCTATCCGCATATTTGGAAAGTCCAAAAGTCAGCCATTGTTGGTGCTTCAAGATCTGTGATGACGAAAGGCCTCATCTTACGGTTAACGTCATATCGCCAGTATATGATTTCTTGCAGCATAGCACCAGGCTCTCTAATAATGTCGTTGAAGCAACCATCCGGGGTGCTGTCTTCATAGAAGTTTCGTAGCGAAGGGTCGGGTACGGGGACGTTCCAGTCGGTCCAATCTGTGGTGCTTCCCGGCCGCAAAACACTGTCGCCAGTTTCCGCGTCAGTGCCCACCGGTATGGCAGTCGTCGCTTTGAGCCATCTTGCCTCGATAAATAGAGGACGGATAGCTACAAGCACTAGTACTTGAAGGCTAATTACAACGTGTTGCATGTTGTATTTTGTTGACCAGCTGAATGTAATGCCTTATGACGACATATGAAACAAGACCGCCCTTGATCTATTAGAGCCTGGATATAATATTCGAAGGTTGTTTCGTTAAGAAAGAAGCTAAGGCTATGATACTGGACATAACATGCAGAGCGTGCGGCAACCTCGTAAATCTCGTCTATTTGCGCTGGTTAAATCTTGATATTCGCGGATTCAGCGGACCCGACGCATGCGAACGCAAAATGGGCTCATCTTAATATGGGTAGCGTACGCTAAACCTAATGAAAATGGCCTCATAAGGACCTTCCCTACCAGTGGGGCTGGCTTGCGGGCTGAGTGACTAGCAGTATTGGTGAAGGCAAGTATCGTTACGCGCGCTGGATCTAGATGGTAGACACAACCAAGCTTTGCGCTTCTATCTATATTTCAACGTTTTACGACAGGCCCCCGAGAAAGAAGCATATATGATGAAGCAAAGGTCGGCATCCATCCTAGTTTGCTGGCTCCCAATCCTTGGAGCGGGCATCACACAAGGTCGTTGGATCGAACTACAGCAGGAAAAGTTTACATTGCAGCTTCGCCCAAATCTGGAAACAACGGAAGTAGAAGAAGTTCGAGAGCACTGGATCTCTGACGATCCGAGCGTTTTTACGGATCGGGACCTCGTATGGACGAGTGGTGGATGCGCAAATGACATCGTAACAGAGCCTGGAGCATACCTGAGCACTGTCCGGTACTATCCAGGGGACATTAATCGTGAGTAAAATACTCTAGTGGTACAGTGACTTGTTTCAGTATTTCCGAATGGCCGCTATTTTAAAATTCGACAAGCGTTGGATGGTGCTAATTCACGCATTGTGGTACACGAGCGCACAGCCGAGTGGCCTTACGTTCTGGCTGCGATACAAATCCATGATGGAAATGATTGTAACGACCCGAATGCAATTTATCTGCCGATTGAATACGATGTGGATGAGCAGGGCCGTTGGAGTCAAGGTCTAAATCCTGAGCTATTGGCACAAGCTAACAGCCAAACGAATGGCTTGGCTACGGCAGAAGGGAGACTAAATGCGATTTTGGATGCCCCTACGATCATCGAAGAAGGCTATGTGCCAGATCCAGATGAGTTTGATAATCGTGAAATGGAAATCGAAACGCAAACTACAACTAACCAGCTGGGAAACGATTTGGGTATGGGCATGGAAGTGATTAATTACCAGTCAGGAGGACCCACGGGCTTAGATCAACTATACGATGGCGCGGGAAAACGTCTTCGTAAACGGAGTCCGGCCGGCTCCGATTCTAGTCAGCGTGACGAACGAGGGTCGCGCCAAAGGCCAGGACAGCCGGAGCTCAATCCGCTAGATGCTTATCTCAGAGATATCATCACCGCAAATGAGAACGAGAACCTGAATATCGATCCCGACGCGGCGGTTGAAATCCGAGACGACCAATTTTTTGCCGACCGCGCAGACTCCATGAACCGTTTCATCGAGGACACCACTCCCAGCAACTCTGAAACCCCCGAGCAAAGAGACGAACAGTTGTCGGAGATCCCAAGCAGTCAGATTCTGGACTACGATGCTTTGGTAGATCCGTATCGAAATATCCCCTTTGAAGATGAGACCGAGGATCCACAGCCGTTGATACTTGAGGCAAACATTTTGGAAAGAAACTTTAGATTTGGACGACCCACAAGTATAAGATTCGTCAGCGACATATCACAGTTCTGGACTGCGCCCGGTGTTGTGGCTTCTTCCTGATATTCGAGTGTTTCGCGGCATTGATGAAATGGAAGTATTAATGTTATTTGGAATTTATAAAACGATATCGATAGGGTCGAAAGCCATCTAACGTATCAGATGTTTGTATGATCACTACATGTATACAATGCAACATTGGTCGACTGCAAGTTGACAAATCAGTGAGTGGAGATATACAAGGTATCGGTGTTGAGCAATTAATTCAGCGCGCGAGATAGTAGTGTAATGCGTCTCTAAAAATTACCAGCGGGTATACTATAGAGAGATTGGCCCATTTCGCCGTTCTTTGCATTCGTTGGAAATTGATTAAATAAACAGGTCACCACCTAGGTCGCATATTCCTGCGACAGTAGGCGCAAAAGACTGACTTACTGATTTACGAAACCAGTCTCGAAGTATTCCAGCCGCGATGCCATCCGAGCTGCTGCCAATTTCATTTGAGGGGTTTTGCTGTCTTTCGCGGGCGAACTGTGGTCGCCCACCCTGAGTGCTGGGTAGTCGAAGTTAATTGTCGGTTTCTCAGGAGTTTTAAATACTAGTATAGTCTTAATAGGTTTGACTATAGTAGCATCAATCTCTTCAAACATGACATGAGATAGAACTCTCTTGCACGCAACATTTCTCAACAACAGCGATAACGCGTTAACGGTTACTATATTCGAAGACTTTCTGCGATCGAGGCTTAGCGCCTAAGGATCGTTCACTATCCATGATGATCACCGCTTGTGGCTTCCTGCTGATATGTGGGGCATCTATCGCATACGGCCGTTGGCTCGAAGTGAAACAAGTCATTTATCGGACTGATCTCCTTACGAACAATATATATCCGGAATGGGCGGGCCGGAGGGAATGGAATGACAGCAGTGCTGTTTGGCAGAACGGAAATTATGGGTCATGCACTGGTCTGGTTGCAGATCAACCAGGTGCTGTAGTGGATACCATATGGTTTTCGAATCAAAAGCCGGATCGTAAGTTCACGCCATGAATTATATTGAACCTTTTGAATTTCCCTATCGATACTTTCTTTACAGTGGTTCAACGACTTTTAGACTCGAAGCTAAATCTTTCCCTTAACCATGGATTGGGGTATAAAATATACAGCGGGATTTCCATTTTATCTAGACCACATTGAGCTTCATAGTGGCGCTGAATGCGATGACATAGATCCCTTACTAATACCAATGGAGAGCGACCTCACAATGGCGGAAATGAATCCTACTATGCAGGCCTCAGGAAGCTACTACTCGAGTCGGGAAGCTTTATCCGAAATAGAAGAAGAAGCACAAATCCCTTTCCAAATACCCGTTGGACGAGTTGCAGATATGGACGATTCCATGGCGGATACCTTTATGGACAAATCTGCAGTGGATGCTTTGTCGGATTCCGGTGACCGGAGTTTTGATATTCAATCTGCCGAAGGGAGACTGGAGTCCGACGTAGTCAGCACAGCTCCTCAAGGTAACCCGCTCGATACCTGGCAGCTGTGGCCCGAAATTGAATACTACGCTCCTGCGAGTATGCGATTTATCACAAACTATGCCAAAAGGCATAATGTCCCTGTGATATCTTGAAGGCATGCAAGAGTTCCCTAGCTTACAATATCGGCCTATCTCCTAAACTGGCCTCTTGACGCTACCAGCTATCCACCGAGGTGGGCATTATTCTTAAAGTGTGATTTATTGGAATGTAGTAGATACTACCGCTTTCCTATCAGTCATTAGAGAATTATCTTTCAATTAGCTACGATCTCGTTAGATATTGTGCGCATCGCTACATCGTCTGAATTATATCTGTCACAAATGCAACGAACTTCCAGGGCGTCCGATTCTATGAGAGGTCTTTGAATTATCGAAGCTTTAATCGTAAATATTAATATATATTCATTATGCTGCGGGATAGTTTCCATGGGTTTTTGCGCATTATTAATGTTAGTGCTCTAGAAGAGCCTTCAACGATTCATCCGTGTGTTACTTATGGCTCCCGCCCAGGCCCGTTAATTGCTCTTCTCATCAACTTCGACTCCAGCGTGCGCAGGGGTTTTCCCAGGCACTAGGCCACGGTTCTTGTTATCGGCCTCAAGGTCTGAGTCTTGAGTAGTTTCTGCCTCTTTCTTTTCCCGGTAGTACATAAAAATGAAATAAATGATAACCGCAATCCAGTAAAGATTGTAAGAGATGACAGACCCATACGTCGCAGAATTCTGCCAGCCAAAGACTATAAATCCACACCGATCCGAGTTAGTACAGGTTATATGCAATTCGTGCGATTAAGGAACTTACGAGCGTTGAAAATACCCCATCCGCCACCACCGTTGTAGTTTGGCGAACAGCAATTTACGTGCCAAACACTCTGACGGATGTCATAGGACCCCGGCCCAGCACCAGTCTCTGCAACATCGCCACCGACGAGTTTTCCGTATGAGTATGCCTCAAGCGTCCATACGCCACGGGAGAAAAGCCCTGCAGCGACGAGATAGAGGAAGCCTGTGGATACTATCAAGAATATCTGCAAATGGAAGCGATTTCCACCTCTGTAGAGCGTGAGTATACATATTAGCACGGGAGTCGGAGCGGGTTACATATTGTAGCAACATGGGCAGATCTTACTTGTAGAGAATTACACCAATGGCTGAGCCAGCTAAAATACCAGTAATGACAGGTATTGGAAAGGAGCTGGCAGGATAGGAAAGCCCAACACCTCCAACGAAGATGACGGCTTCGAGGCCTTCACGGAGGATAGTGACGAAGGGTAGGATAAACAAGGAGTATTTCTCAAGTTTTTCTCCGAACGTTGTCTTTTTGTTCGATGCTTGAAGTGCTTGAGTTATTTTTTTCTGCCATTTCGATTGTAGCTTTGACACTCGTAAGATAGCAGCACCCATAATCTTTGCATTGAGATGACGCACGAGTTAGTGGATTTGGCTCCTCGAGCACGTTAAATTGCCGCCTAGGAACTTACGGTAATGATGATACTGGCGATAAGGCAGAAGATGCCCTCCCACAGATTCTCAGATTTCGCCCAAGCGTCAACTCCCAGGCTGTAGAATGCCCCGATCATACCAGCGCCTATCGCGAGGATTACGCCAAAACCGGCTATGAGCCCAAGCCAAACATGTCGTCGGAGGCGGATATAGGCCGTTCTATCACTGTCCGGGGTGTCAAAAGTCTGCTTGAGGAACGAGAGGAGAATGGAGGCGATGATTGCGGTTTCGAGAGTCTCTCGGAAGACAATGAAAAAAACTAGATGATATTCAGATACGCATCAGTATTCCCGATCACCTGACATTTTCATCCTGAAGAACATCGGGCGAACTGAGGCTGACGTCTCGATCGCCAGAGGCACAATCAATGTGTGGCATCCTCGAGATGCTCGCGTGTTGGGAAGTCGTTCGATGTGTTGCGCAGTCAACCTACCTGGTACCGCAACAACGTTCGGCATCTTGCTTGATGATCTGATAGACGTCTAGATCCGAGAGATAAAGCAGACAGGAGACGGATCTGATAACGAAAGCGAGATTGCTCTCCGACTTAAGACCATGGAACGAGGAGAAAGGAAGGGAAAGCGAAAGAGAGAAAGCTCGTTCAAACCGGACTATAGAATCGATTAAGAATCTGCTTCCAGGCCACAGCCTGCAGCCACGACTAGTGACACCGGTACAGGGTAAAAAACCGTGGAATCCGAACAACTGATGCAATCGAAGATGAGGGCCGGATTACAGGGGCAGGAAATTTCTTTTCTCGAAAGCTAGATGAGAAGCCAGCAGGATACGCGATTGGGAATGCACTCTACTTGGCTTCGAGTACCACGAGTGTCCCACGCCCGACTTCCGGATCTAGACGATAACGTTATCACGGCACCATCCGGCGTCAAAGTCTCTCGCCGTTCAATTCGGGACCTCGCAATTGAGATGCTAGTGACCATCCTTCGATCGTGAACAGCAGGAACTCGGCACGTTAACATATGTAGGCGTATGGCTTTTATTGCTGCCGCAGAAGGAGGGGTAAAGCGAATCCGTCGATCCTGAAAATTGTCCTTGGCAAGGTTCCGCTGGGCTCGAGACACAGAAGAGATTTACATATGCTATCGGTATTTGATGGCCGGCATTATCCAGCCGCACACGCCATTCGGGCAGAATCGCAGCAAGCAAAGACATGGTGCATGCATCAGTTAACTTTTACTGACATAGCGTGGGAGACCCACTTCAGGTTTCTAATCCTTGCTAGCAGAAATGCTGCAGCGTCTTAGCTTGGCAGCTCGGATCTGATAACTTTACTTTGGGAGTGGGTCACTGGGTTGTTGGAGATCCGAAAAGTTACAATTAGGTGCTCCGATGTAGGAAGGTACCCATGGCACTCAGGAAATGGCCTCTAGGAAAGACAGGTACGAGAGATCCAGTTCGAAAGACAGGGCTCCAGTGATTAGGCATCAAGTAGCTGTTATCGACTGCGAGCAGTGAACTCATGAATGCTACTGCCGCCCGCAGTTTGCGAGAAGTTTGGAACTTCGGTGACAAAATCCTATTTCTAAAATTCTGTGGTCTCGCAAGCCAATCCCACACAGTTCCAGAATTCTCCTTGTTGGTTGAACGCAGTTGGCCGAGGTCGGCGCCGCCGCTTTTGCGAAAATATGCTGATGCGAGTGAGAGAGAAGCCGCGCGACTTTGCAAATTTGAGGATCAGATCAGAATGCGTCCACCCTGGCTTGGTTGTAGGCTTGATGTCCAATCTCTGTTTGAGCTAGACCCCCTGCAGTCCCACACACCCTTCGCCAAACCTGCATAATGATACTGGTCGCCAGTTGACTCCTCTTGTCGACCTTCGCGGCGATAGATAGAAGAAAGTGGGATGTGCTTTTACCTAACAGGAATGCGAAATAGTTGTGGAATTTGAAGAGCGCCGTCACGAGTTTGGAGACTCAGGAAAAAATTTTCACGAACTTCGCGCAACCGGAAGTGCAAACGTTAAACTCGATGGCCGACTCCAAGGCCACAAGAATACACTTCACATGCTATTTTTTCAAACCGGGCTTATTTTGGAGACAGCGAGTGCTTGTATCACTTCAGTTCTGCTCAATTGGTGCTTTACGAAGCAAGTAGGCATAGAGGACTCGCTGCCATGCAAAATAAGAGCTGCTAAGCATTTTTAACCTGCATTGGCGATCGATTGGACTTCGGAAAACATGATCTCCGGACTACAGAGAACGTCCAAACTGGCACTTGGCAGGAAGGGCACTTGGTGGACACGATTGATGCAAAACGTGCAAAGTGGAGATCCCTGTCGCCAGTGCAGCTCATTCTTTTTTCGTGCTGCTACTTGTACCCCATGCAGTGTCTGCCTTCTGTTATCGGCGGCTGACCCCGAGACTACTTCTGCTAAAAGCCTAAAAACTGAAATTTTTTTGTCACACATGTTATTAGTTATCTGATCCGCTCCCCAAAGTTAGCTCCGAGTTTGGAAAACTTTCTTTTTCTATGCCTGCCACAGCGAACCGTGTGAATTTGACCGATCCCTGTCCATCTTAGACTCACAAGCTGGCTCAGCTAGACCCGGAGTGGGATCTCAATCCCTGTGCTCACTGCCAATATTGCAATGCAAAGTGCTTTTGTCCATTGCACTCGCATGTATCGCACGGAAAGCACAAAGTAACTATGTACAGCAGGCTAGGAGCGTCAACGTTGATGGCGTCCGGGTTTCAAGCCGGGAAATGGGAATGACTGGTAAGTTTTCTTTCCCTTGATCTCTCAATCCACCATTTCCTGACTTCCGCAGGGTGCGAATAATCTTATCAGATCTTTAATAGCAGCGCCTTCCATCCTCTACATGATCCGGTCGAGCGCATCTATTCTCCAGCTTGATTGTACCAGAACACTAGCTCGTATACAACACAACGCACCGGGGTCCTACTGATTCTTTAAAAAATGAGGCCCCTCGCGGTTTCCTTCTCGGTCTTGTCTCTAATATTCTCAGTGGTCGCGAAGACTGTCACGTATGACTTCAATGTGACATATACGGATGCCAACCCAGATGGCCAGTTCAGCCGAAGAGTTATTGGCATCAATGGAAAATGGCCAATACCTACAATCGATATCGAGAAAGGTGACAGAGTCGTCGTGAATCTAGTGAATGGTTTACCGGACGTGGAAACGAGTCTCCATTTCCACGGCATATTTCAAAATGGGACTGCATACATGGATGGACCTGCTGGGGTAACGCAGTGCCCCCTCGGGCCAGGACAGAAGATGACGTATAATTTTACTGTAGGTACTCTGAAGAATCTTCTGTTTATTACATTCGGAGTTACGAGGCATTAATGTGTAATATCAACAGGTAAACCAACCTGGGACATACTGGTATCATTCTCATGTCAAGGGTCAATATCCGGATGGCATTCGAGCTCCATTCATCGTCCGCGATCCAAAGGGTCCCTACGCCGGTAAATACGACGAAGAAGTTGTGATTGCTTTGAGCGACTGGTATCATGACGAGAATCCGATTCTATTCTCTAGGTTCCTGTCCGTTGGTAACCCTACTGGTGCTGAGCCAGTGCCGAACTCTGCACTTATGAATGAGACGCAGGGGATGCCGTTCAACGTTCTCCCGGGAAAGACTTATATGGTCCGCATGGTGAACATGGCAGCATTTGCTGCACAGTACTTCTGGATCGAAGGACATACTATGCGGATCGTTGAAGTCGATGGAGAGTATACTGAAGAGGCTGAAGCCGACATGATTTATCTAACAGCTGCTCAGCGGTACTCGTTTTTGCTCACGACGAAGAACGACACTAGCCAGAATTTTGCGATTGTAGGGAGCATGGACCAGGTAGAATACCTTCTTTCCCGAAAGACCTCTTAACCTTTAACTCTACTAACCGGAGCATCAATCGATAGGATCTGTTCGATGCAGTTCCTGACGGGCTAAACCCAAATGTTACCGGCCATCTCATCTATGATTCATCTAAACCACTGCCAGACCCTGAAGACGTCGACGCGTTTGAACCGTTTGATGATTTCACGCTGGTGCCACTCGACGGCGAATATCTCTGGGAGGACCCTACATATTCTTTCTCCCTCGAAGTCTTGATGGACAACCTCGGCGATGGCGCCAATTACGCATTCTTCAACGGCATAACCTACACGCCTCCCAAAGTACCTACTTTGTACAGTGCTTTGAACGCTGGTAATCTATCTATGACCCCTGAGATCTACGGCCGCGACACCAATCCACATGTTTTCAAGCACCATGATGTGGTAGAATTGGTCGTAAACAACAATGACCCTGGGAAACATCCATTCCATCTCCACGGCCACACCTTCCAGCTGGCCTACCGAAGCGATGACGACGCAGGACTCTACAACGCCTCCGATCCATCGGTCACATTCTCGAAAAAGCCTATGAGGCGCGATACTGTGTTAATAAATCCTGGTGGAAACATGGTCCTTCGTTTCCGTGCTGACAACCCCGGTGTTTGGCTGTTCCATTGCCACATCGAATGGCACATCCAGTCCGGTCTTGTTGCTACATTTATCGAAGCGCCGGACGTGATGCAACAAACCCAGAAGCTGCCTGCAGATCATCTAGAGGTCTGCACTGGCCAAAATCTTCCAATCACCGGTAATGCAGCGGCGAAGACCGATAATTACTTAGATCTTACAGGGCAGAATCTTAGTGTGCCGCCTCTACCAGCAGGGTGAGTTTCTCCTTCAATTGTAACTTGAATTCTCGTAGGTCTTTGACACTAATATTTGTTCGTTTCTCAGATTCACCGCTCGTGGTATCGTCGCTTTGGTTTTTAGCATCGTCGCGGCCTTCTTGGGGTTGGCTGCGATTGCAGTATATGGTAGCCAAGAGCTGAAGCACAAGACCGCTTGAGTGCCATGGATATCTATACGTGGCGACCAAACATTTTATTTTCAACGGAATGAGATTCCGTTTTTGATCTGCTGGCACAAACTTTTGCGATTGTTGTCTCCAGCCTCCACTTAATACTAACAAGTTCGAGGCTGCATTATTATTATTGCGATTAATGAGTATCCTGTAAATAATATTGGAGTGCGATAGGCCTATAGGCAAACCACCTAGTTACAGAGGCATCGAAATATCGTGGTCTAAAAGTCAGCGCTATCGCATATTGTAGCCTGATATTGCCAGTGCTGCAGTGTTGAGGGTATATTGGAATACGTATATATACAGATTTTCCGCTATTGATATAATATACTTACGCCAGGGCGTGATTAATACTACAACCGAGAAAGTGTGTTACTGTCCTCGAACCTCTCGCCCAAGAATCTCCAATGCTCCCTCATATCTCTCTATGTCTGCCGCATCCATGGTGGGAGCCCTCTCCTTTTTGATACCCTCGAGATTGCCCCGTCTAATTTTCCCAATTTCGGCCCACCACCATTTTGCCTCCGAGTCTTCCACTAAGCTCCAAGCAACCCCGCGATTACCAGCGCGAGCGGTTCTGCCAACTCTATGGATATAATCTTTCTCACTCCTTGGCGAGTCGTAATTGACCACAAGTTGCGCATTGGGTAAATCTACTCCTCTCGCAAGCAGGTCGGTGGAGATCAGGATATCTATAGTAGAAGATTTGAATTTCGCGGTATTGGCGGATATTTCTCTCTTGCGCTTGTCTGATGTAGAGACTGCTATAGCCCATCGCTGAGTTTCTTTCCGGCTCTTCTTGTGTTTTCTAGTGCTGGAAAGGATGAGATCAAGTAATCGCCCGAGACGTGCCGCAGATTCGTTTGATTTAGTAAATACTAATATACCACGCGTGATATCGTTTGCTAGCAGCAGTCTGGAGAGCACAAGAGGCTTATGGCTAGGATTTGATATAGCATAGAAATGCTCTTCTAGCGTTGATGGAAGGGAATTAAGTTCTCTGAGTCCTGTATCAGCCAATTTGTCTTCGTCTTTGCCATCCACGGAGTCTGCTGCGCTCGTGAGGATCTCACGGCTACCTGCATCACCAACGGCTATCAGCCGTGGGCGCCTGAGTCTAAGTCCGGCAAGCTTTCCGACATCTCTGGTCATTGTTGCGGACAAAACAACTTTTCGCACGCTGTCCGCTGCGCATTTAGGAGGCCGGAGACCCAGCGATATGATATCAAAGTCACATTTCTTCGGCATTGCCTGAGCATCAAAAGGCTTTTGGAGCTCATCGCCTACAATACCAACCCAGTCTTGGAAACTTTGACTTAGCAACCTATCCGCCTCGTCGATTATAAGCCATTGCAAGTAGCGTAATGTAAAATGTGGATTTTTCCGAATGTGTTCGACGAGTCTCCCAGGTGTCGCGATCAGGATATCGGCGCCTGTGCTTCCAATATCATTCGAGATGTATTCCTTCTCGACATCGAATGATCGCGCCCCGACGGCGGTGCCGATCTTAAGGGAAGTGCCCGAGGAGAGGAACTGAGCTGTCTTCTGGACTTGGGCAGCGAGCTCGTGCGTGGGGACGATTATGAGAGCATAAGTTCGTGGGATGCTGCGATTTTGAAGACTAGAAATAATGGGAAGGAGATATGACAGAGTTTTACCGGATCCAGTCGCCGCGGACACTAGAAGATCCGCTCTGGGTATAGAAAAGGACTGGTTTTCGGCCGGCAGCAGAAGAGGGAGAAGAGCTGACTGAACTGGAAATGTATGAGTGATATTCAGATCTTTTAGACGGCTGAGAAGGCGGGTCGATAAATTGAAGGAGCCGAAGGGAGGTTTTTGGGTAGTAGGAATGGTTGTAGGTTGCGATAGATATGCTGGAAGTACGGAGTTCGGATCTACTCTCTGAATGGGCGCTTGAAGTGGTAATGGAAGAGGATGGAGCCCCTGTAGCTGTTCCGTTGCAGTTTCGGTCTCGATTGTGGGTTCTTTAGGAGCATCACCGAGCACTTCGGTGCGATACTTGTCGAATTTTGAGAGTATCGACAGATGACCCGTAGAATGTTCGCCGTCCTTGGAAACTTTTTGCGCAGTCTTCTTCCCATCTTTAGTATCATTGCCATCCACGGATGTGTGCTTTCCGATATTGCCCTTGTCAGTATGTTTAGCATGCCGTCGTGCGACATCGTCGGAGCCGCTGCTGTCTTCTCCGCTATCATTGCGTATGAGACTCGAGGCTGAAATGTTTGCTGGCGGTGCGTGAATGTCCGCCGTGCCTTGAGGCGAGTCTGACAGACTACCTTGCTTTGGACTTTGTCGCTGCTTCTTGGCTTTCTCATTCTGAATTCGCGACTCTTTCTTCTTGGGATGATCGTGGGTACTAGGTGCAGCGTCGACTGAGGTATTGACCGCCTGCTCCGCCGCAGCAGCGTCGGTATCTCTCTTCCGTTTCTTCGACATCGATTGGTATCTGTAAGACGCGGTACGTTGCTCGTTGGGTCGTGAATAGGTTTGAAGGTTTGAAGGTTTGAAGTTTTTTGCTGTCGCTAAACTCGGGTATCGCGCGCAGACATCGGAGGAAAAGGTCTTGGCAGCCGCCACGCCATCGCAACAACAAACGTGACTGCCCGATCACATCGCCTTTGACAGCCATTACATTCAGCACCTTTCCTTGAAGGCTGAGGCTGCCTCATGCCTCGGCCTACGCCTGCGCTATCCGACAACATGTCATACAATATTGCGTATGTGTGACGCGACTCCGACTGGCGTGTCCCAGGCTAACTTTTGGTGTCGCGTATCAGTATGGTCTCGGACTTCTTCTTCCCACAGCCTGGCGGAGTTGAGAGTCATATATATCAAGTCTCCAGCGTTCGCATTCCCACGCAACTTAATCCAGAAGCTTTAATCGTAAACTGATCGGGAGGTTACCAGAAATTAATAGATCGCGGACATAAAATTGTAATAATAACACACTCGTACGGCGACCGCACCGGGGTTCGATACCTTGCGAACGGTATCAAAGTATACTATGTGCCTTTTTGGGTGGTCTACCGCGAGTCTGCCCTGCCTACGGTCTTTTCATTCTTTCCGATATTCCGACAAATTGTTCTCCGGGAACGGATCGATATTGTCCATGGACACGGGAGTTTGTCTGCCTTCTGTCAAGAAGGGTTGCTGCATGCCAGGACGATGGGTTTGAAAACTTGTTTCACGGACCACAGCCTATTCGGATTTGCAGATGCCGCGAGCATACTCACGAATAAACTTCTCAAGTTTACGTTGAGTGATGTTGACCATGTGATATGTGTTTCCCACACTTGGTAGGCGTCCAACCCTGGCACATCGGACCGGTGCAGCCACTGATTATGCGATAGCAAAGAAAACACGGTCCTTAGGGCAGCATTGGACCCGTTTACAGTTTCGGCGATACCTAACGCCCTTGTTTCCAAAGACTTCCGGCCCGCCGAGAACCCTCCATCTACTTCCACGATTACGATCGTCGTTATATCACGCCTGTTCTATAACAAAGGGTGCGACTTGCTTGTAGCAACTATCCCTCGGATCTGCGCTCAACACGAGAACGTTCGTTTCATCATCGGTGGTTCGGGACCGAAAGCTATCGACTTGGAGCAAATGATCGAGAAGAATGTTTTACAGGACCGAGTGGAAATGTTAGGGCCAATTCGCCACGAGGATGTCCGAAACGTCATGATTCGCGGCCATATCTACCTCCATGCCTCTTTAACAGAGGCATTCGGTACTGTTATCGTTGAAGCGGCTTCTTGCGGGCTGTACGTTGTCTGCACACAAGTAGGGGGTATACCAGAGGTTCTTCCGAGCGAAATGACGGTCTTTGCGAAACCGGAGGAAGACGACTTGGTGGCCGCGACATCTAAAGCGATCTCGGCGATCAAGT
This sequence comes from Drechslerella dactyloides, assembly GCA_020064725.1. NCBI lineage: Eukaryota > Fungi > Ascomycota > Orbiliomycetes > Orbiliales > Orbiliaceae > Drechslerella > Drechslerella dactyloides. The sequence continues at coordinate 666,383 of JAGTWJ010000001.1, forward strand.
CAGGTACTATTCGGCCAGAGTTGTTCCACGACCAAATTCGGCAAATGTACTCTTGGACGGACGTTGCGGAACGGACTGAGAAAGTCTACGACGGGATTATGAAGCTTAGGAGTTCTCGACTGATAGACCGATTGAAACGATATTATGGATGTGGCGTCTGGGCGGGAAAGCTATTCGTCCTTTGCGCAGTTATAGATTATCTCATCATGATATTCCTGGAGTTTTGGTGGCCACGACGAAATATTGATGTTGCCAGGGATTGGCCACGGAAAAAGGTTGTTCGACAAGTCAGCACATCACCAACGGATGTTGAGGGCGTGGAGAACCACAATGGCTGGGTTTCTGATCTGCAAGATCGGGAGTGAGAGGTGCCGTTTGAGAAATTCTCGTGAAATGAACGAAGATAATTCTGACTCCTGGTGGGTTAGTAACCCTCCGGAGTGAGCCATGGTTGTGCGTATGACCTTCACCTGGACTGCATCGAAGTACACACGCATTCTCTAGTCATTCATGGGGAAGCTACTTTTGTCTAGCGCTGATGCCAAGCTTTTATTATGATATAGATCTTTTCGTGATCCAGAATAAGGATATACCAGCGCTGGGTGTATGGGACAGCCCAATACATACATCCGATGGTGAAGTTTCACACCTTGTCAGCTTTGTCCATGAAGTGGCACGTGCGACACATAAGAGATATTCGACCGCCGCAATTCTTATACCAACAAAGGGAAATATCTAGTCTCCGGGCAGATGTTCCCTGTACTTTCGGCCCCTTTAGAGGCGATAGTATTCCTGAGATAGAATCTTTCGCCCCGTCCTCCCTCAACGAGGGTTATCCAGGTAGCCGAGTTGATGCCGTTGCGTTCGCCTCGAACAATAACGTATATAACTAGTGCTTTGTGGCCTAAAACAACCATGATTGTATCTCCGTGGTATGATAGACCGACCCCTGGTTGCCACAACAAGAACTCGCGGTGCTGACGCCAACTTTGTCAGAAAGAGCGTAGCATCTAACAATTTAATGATGAGGGTGTGCAGCATTCACGTAGTGTCATTTTGTTAGCCTAAGGGTCCTACAAGTCGGATTCTACCCACAATCGTACTGAAAGAACAATTTCCTAACACGAACTCAAAGATCCGCTTCACATTCTAAGACTATCAATATTCAGTACAGTACCATTCGTCCGTCATATCCTATATATCACTATGGATCTGGGGCATGATAGAGCTGCGAGTCTCGAGGCGATTGATTTGGACCATGAGTTAGACGACTACATCAACGATTGGACTTTCGAGTTCGACTCTCCACATATCAGTCGCCCTGTAGTACCGCCTGGTCTCATCAAGGCCTCTGACCATGCTATAGAAGAGACATCGTTCCCTTTGGATGACCCCTCAAGCCAATTCTTCGATGAGGCGTTCTACCTTGAGCTACCGGAGCATTCAGATGCATACATTCCTGATGCTGATGAGACCTTTGGCGCCCAATTTGAAATCCCTGACTCTCTGATCGACCCTCGACTACGGGATGCTTCAAGAAATCCGCGCCAACGTAAAATCTCCCAGAGACCAATGCCACCGCTTCCCCCGCATTCTCCTATCCGCTCTGCTTCCAAACGATTTGTGCCACCCACTACAACGTGCTGGTTTGGTAGAAAGCTACTCCGCAAGTCCAAAAAGGACGAAAGCACTTACGATCATAGCCCAGAGTCGAAACTGCCAATTCTGGACCAAAGGCTCTACGAACACGTGAAGCGAGATTCTCTACCTTTCAAATGCTCTATACAGACTACTACGGAGCTCCGGTGCGCTCCGCCAACGGCAGCTCCTATATACCCTCTTGACCCATTAGTAGATGACCGGATGGAACATGATGGGTCCAATTCCATGGAAGTCTCTCAGGAATATCTAGATAGCTTCCTGTCGTCTCTCAGTGCTGACGCGCTACATGATACCAATATGCTGGATTTCCTGGAAGAAGTAGATGCGCCCGACACTATCGGCAAATCGTGGGCGAGCACACCTGATCAAACCTTCCAAGTTATAGACAAGGATGAGTTCACTTGGCGAATGCTTGCACCTTCGGCACCACTAGTACAACCATCGGAGAAACGAAAGCGCGGCCGGCCTAAGAAGGACGAGGTTGAAGAATCACACCAAGCTGCATATTATATGTCTGCCATCCCGTTCCATACATCCGCAGACATCGTAAATACAATCACCCAACCTCCTGAGAGGCAAATACAAGCAAAGTCGCCAACCGTCCCTGGCTGTTCCACCCCACTACCCGCATTCCAAGTCGCCACGCCTCTACACCTTCCCTCGCAAGCTGATTCCGACAACGGCGATGAAGAAGAGCCCTTTTCTAAACGCCGGAGGATCACAATCAACGGAGGATACCGCTCAATGTCTAAAAAAGAACAAGCTTACTTGGAGATGGACTCAAAGGTGAAGCTCTATGACGAAACGAACATCCACGAGCTATTGTACTTCCCGTCTCTTCGTGCCGGCCGCACAGCGTGCTTCTGGATTCAACGGCATCCATATGCAAATACCAAAATCTATGAGGATCACTACAGAACCTGGTGTCGATATCGCCATTGCAGGGGTGTTGAGACTAGTGAGTTGATTCGTACTGCAACTGGTGAAATGAGGGAGAAGAACTACAAGCATCCTCGAACAATCATCGCTGGCAACTACCAGGTGGCTGTGGACTGGGAGTACGTCGAGGATGAAATCGAGACATTCAAAGACAACCCGAATGCGCAGTATGAGTACGACAAGCGGAACGTGTACGACAATGTCGAATGCTTCTTTCACCTCCGGTGTTTTGAGATGCTCACGAACTTCCCTCAAGTGGTCAGGCAGTATTTGGTCAAAGTCGATCATAGAGTGTTGAATAAGGACAAGAGCAGGAACAAAATTACCAAGAGGAAGAACAAGGGAGGTACCAATGCGGCTGAAATTGAGTGGTATCTCAAAGATGAGGCAGCGCAGTGGATGCAGAGGGTCAGGGACGACTTGTGTTTTAACCCGCATCCGGGAAGTGAGGAGAGCCTGGAAAAAGTTCTACTCAATGGAAAGAAGACCTATAACGAGAAGAAGGGAACGAATAAGTTGGTATCAACGCTAAGTCGAACGCAGAGCCCTGCGTTGTAAATGTCTGTTTAACATGTTTTGACTAGAAACTCGCGTGCATCTATTGGGTTAGCCTCGATGCCAGCTAGTGGGTAGTAAGCCGGTCTCAACATCGCACTCTGCGCTAATTATTGTACGAGGCTTGTATATACAATCTCAAGGGCCTATACATCTTCCTCGAGAGCGCAAATCTTTGCTATACGCCCCTCTCGGCCGCATGCACGGTGCTGATATCTTACCCTCTAGCAATTGACTTTGTAGCCATGTTGGTTCCGGAGTTTGCTATCTCGTGTCCGTAATCAGAACATGAAGATTAATCTCGCGGTCCATTTTACATTTCAATCAATGCACGCGAATTGGATCAGTGATGGCAGCAGCGCCTCATGCAGTGTCCTTAGCCTTGGAACATTACAGAAACTTCGCCATCATGGTGATCTACTAGAAAAGTGTATTGAGCCACATGCTTTTCATGCTTGCGATTGAGCCTGGTCTCGCAAGCCAAACCCACACAGTTCCAAGGGTCTGGTTTACGAGACCAATTTAGCTCAGGATCCGCGGAACCGGCCTTGTCAGTCCCAAGCGGCCAACTTATGGAGTTCGCGGACTTGAAGTCGAGGTGCAACACACACGTTGTGTTATTTTTACTAGGCTGGAGCTCATTCATCCCAAAGTACGATTCTTTACGCGCTTCCAACATGTGGGTCAAACAAAGAGAGCAGCCACAGAAATCTAGAAAGCGAGTACCTAAACAATATCAACGCGAATATATTCCAGAGCCAACAAAGAACACCCTGGGTTAATCATGCTACCGGTGTCAGGACGCGACTCCGCCCTCAGAAGCTTCCCAAGGGCTCTTCGTATATATATTCTATAGTCGGCCAGAACAGCTTCGGGCATACACCAGAACTTCGAACTCGCAGAATCTTAAGAGCCGTCGATATCGATCAGCGATACTATAGAAACACCCGCGGTTACTATCGTACCTCTATAGATGTGCTTCTACGAACGTTTTCTTGGAGCTTTCTCGGTGGAACATCTGGCGGCTCCCAGCATACTAGCACCCCCTTTCATCTCTCTTCAGTCGCATAATATCATCCTAGGCCCACTCACTCTGGTTCTCATTTCATCTTTGAGATAGCGGCTTGTTGTTAGGAACAGCTCATCGTAACTGGTGGCCTGTCTTTCCCACATCGGCTTCTTCTCTATTATATTGGCGGTGTGCCAGCGTCACGATGGTGTGCGAATATGCCATCTTCACGTTCCCAGACTGTGGCTGCCCCGCCCTTGTCCCTGTTCAATACTGTCCTCATCATCTCGATCCGTCACAGCCAGCTGGCGTCTATGATACTCATCCCAAGACCTACCAGAACCCAGCCCGAATAACGATGCTCTTCAAAGCTCCCGGTGTCCCTCTTGTCCATGAAGACTACATGTGGCTCATCAAGGTGTACAGAGACCCATTCCTTCGAAACGGCGACTACACCGAAGAGGAAATGGACCGCCTCGTCGCATTTCGAGAAATGTTGATCGAAATGCAAACAAAGGAAATCAAACTCTCGGACGGCACAACGGTTCCTACGGCAGGCTTTCACACCAAGCTTTGCAGATATCACGTCATTTGGCCGGATTGCAAAGAACTTCGACTCTGGAGAGTTGCTGAGCCGTTCTTCCCATTCCTAGAGACCAGATGCTTCACCCATTCGAATTGCATTCGCACGGACAACAGCCCGAAAGGCTGGGGGATATATGTTCAGCCCGTACCAGAACGATTCAAAGAATGCTTCAAGCAGAGATTTCTAGATGAATATAAAAAACTTCAGAAAGAAGTTGAAGATGGAGAGCTTGCGGAGGCAGCGGCGAAAGAGGCCAATGTTAAACCACCCAAAGGCGTGAGCGACGAGGCAAAAAAGAAGACAAGAAACCCCAGGAAGAAAAGGGCCAAGAAGGCGAAAAAAATCGAGACCCTCGAAAGCGCACTTTTCGGAGACACAGATTCTTCGGAGAAGAGCGGTGACGAGGGAAGTGAATATAAAGGGTCTGATGGTGGCGAAAGTGATAGCGAAGATGAGCCGACTGTAAAAGCTGTCCAAGAAGAAATCAAGCGAGCTCAGGGAAATACGACCGAAAAGATAGGGAAGCACAAACAGCAGAAAAATAAATCGGAGAAGCTCAAAGATACCACTACGCAAGAATTCACGACCAAGCAACATGAGAAGCCCAAGAACGCAAAGAAAAATGCAGTCAAGCGCAAGCGCAATAACAACTCTGACGAAGAGTGGAAGGATGTTGACAACACCGACGATAGCGAGAAAACTGTGCAGGATGTCAAAATGACGCCCAGGAAGCGCTCTATCAGTATACATTTTGATGGTCAGTCTATCAAAAAGCGGATGCAAGACGCAATCAAGAAATCGATATATGAAGGAGAAATAACTGGACCCCATCGAAGCATGACCCACGAAGAAATCTACGAATGGTACCTCGAAAATGTGATACGTCCCGCGAAGGAAAAGGCGAGCAACACAAATGTATTTCAAATAAAGGAGACCTACCGGGACCGAAGATGGGAAAGCGATCATAGCGAGCCACGATCACGAGCAAAACCTAAGAAAAAGGGCGGCAGAAAAGCCAGAGCTCCGGAGCACGAAGACGGAGATTATGAAGAAGAGTCAGAGGATACCGAGCCCGAGCATCTGATTTCCAGGCGAAATAAAAGACCGAGCAAAAAGACGAATGAGGAAGACTCAGAATACAAGGAAGATGCATCGGATACGCAAATTGAAACCGGGAAACAGAAGGCTAAGCGCGATACTAGAGGTAACGGTAACAAAAAGGCTCTGGTGCGGGATCTAGTCCGTACCTCCGACACAGCTATGAGGATTTATCGGCCTGCGCATGACTATCACAAAACCGAGTTGTTGAAGAATACACAATTCGACGAAACCGAGCTTACCCCAGAGTTGAGAATGGTTGCGAAGTTGCATCCAGAAGCACACTTGCAGGCAGAAAAAGAGGATTTGAGCACAGAGGGAAAGACGACTAGGGTAGGATTTAGTATCGACGAGCTGGTTAATGGGTTCTCTGGGGATCACGACTCTATTGACAACTAGTTTAGTCGCATGTTTCATCCTGGATGCAACTGGGACCCGAACAAGCACAGAGGCCATAGATTCTGAATGAACATCGACGCAGTTTGAACCCACGATACAAGATCGATAACAGCATGCACCTCAAATCCAGAATCTAGTAGAAATAAAACTTGTTTAGTGGGAGACATATGTACAACATCATAGCTAAACAACAGAAAGTCAGCTTAGATTGCTATATCGCACTGAGTGGGGCCAGTTCTTTTATTCAAATCTCAGATTGAATTTCTATGTCAACGATGTCATCTTCCATGGACATGGTTATAATTTCGTACACGTTCATTCCGCGACAGTAGCTTTTGTCAAGAGGTACGTAGTATGTTAGGTAAACGCAATGCTAATTGTAGTCATAAATGGAGACATCTTCAGTCTGTTCATAACGTGATCCGGTGATGACAGCATAACGTCTGGTTTGCTAATCAATGAACTGGGGTTATCTTCCTAAGCACAGCGGAATAATCCCTGCTTCAATATCGTTTGTAGGTTTGATGTTGCAAGTTTCGTGTTAAGAAGGTTAGAATTGAATTTAGGACCTGAATTCCTCAAGGTCGATTTTCGAATTCACATCATAAAGTCGTACTATACATTATCGTTAAAGTGGAAACTATCAGAATGTCGAGTGGAAAACAAAAGAGAAAGAAAAGGAAAAAGAAAAGGGGAAGGAGAAGAAGGAAAAGAAGAAATCAGAACTCTCTGGGCACCGGCCCCATCAGCATCGACACAGAATGAACCATCTCAATAGGACTATCGCTCCTGTCTGGCAAACCGCGCTCCGGATCCACCGCCCCATCGGTTGTTTCACGGAACTGTGTCCATGTCGTCTCTACGACAATGTCTGCGAGATCACCGGTCCCGGTGTCTCTCTCCTCGTCAATGATCCAAAATCTTTCAAACTCCTCTTCCTCACCTTCTTGTTGCTCAGTGTGTTTCTCGTCAAGATCAATTCCTTCCCCTATCGATTCGAGATCTCTTCCTTCACTGTCTGTCCATACACTCGATATTACGCTGCCCCGGTGGACGCCCTGGGCTAGTGCTTCAGTACCTGCCATAGCAATGTCGCCTCCGAGTGTTGAAATGTCGAGGTTAAACCCCGCCATGCTACCTTGCGGTGAGTCGGGGCGGCTGTTACGGCTGCTAATGCTCGAGTGTCTGCTACCAGCGCTTAACTCTCTGCTCGCAACGCTCATCTTGCGATGCCGCTCATTACTAGCCCCACTCCAATTCGATGTTGGCCGCGGCCGCGGCTGGTAATAACCGCTGCCTGTATTGTTCGAATTGTTTATATTCCTAGTCAACCCTATCCTTGACCCCGCGGGTGTATTCGGGAGACTCTCCTTGTCGTCCCCGAAGGGGTACGAAGCCGAGCCCATTCCGGATCCGACAGGCGACCCTGCCGGCCGAGTGCCTCGCAGCGTCGTCGAGCCCGAAGTAACTGTATTCCTGTCGCGCCCGCGCCGGAGTGTACAGTACATGCTGGGTCCGCACGCCACTACGGTCGCAATCAGCACCTCGATGCTCGCCCACATCCCCCTTAGCGGCTGGAATTGACCATGAGTCAGGCCTTGAATCATCCGTATGATACAAGTCGCCACCAAAAAGAATCCGAGACTGAAGACTGCGCAGAGCCTTATCCGCTTCTTCCAAGGAACGCGTGCCATAAATAGCAGCGGGAACGGGAGAGCCAGCAGCATCAGGTCGGTGATCAGGTTCCCAATTTCGTAAGTGATCAGCCAGGCGTTGCCTTGTACGCACTGTCCTGGATCGGGTGAGATCTGCCAATTTTTGTTAAACGGGCGGCATTCGACGAAGATTACGATTAGAGCTGCAAGCCATGTGGAGACGAGAGACGCGAGATAGGTGATTGTGATGGGGCGTTCGTAGGGTAATTTGCGGATGATACGCCAGAGAAAATCGAAGACCATGAATTTGAGAGCCCAGAGACTGCGAAAGTAAATGAATCATGCGTTAGCCAAGAACTTTTAAGTTGATAGAGTGCCGCTGCGTTGCCCCAATCTATAACAACCAGACGAGATTTATATTATAGCCCCTGGCTTAGAGGATTTGAAGAGCTGATCTGTGGATGGTCTTTATGCGCGGATGAGGTGTAGGAAAAAAGGAACCGAACGTACAGTGAAACAAGGATGATCCGACCGGCGATATTCATCTGGCTCCCGATGACAATTTTGTCAAGAGCGTCCTGGGTCAAGGTTAATTCGCGGTTTCTGAACTGCTCTATCGACGGTGCTGTATCAGGAAATCACCCGGATTAGCGCAAGTTCCATCAATACCACCTGCAAGTTTGCTAATGCGGTCCAAAGTTCAGGTATCTGACAAGACAAGCTATACGTACAGATTATTGATCCAAACGTTAGAGTTATATTCACAGTTATCAGCCGTGTCAGAAGCAACAGCATGGCTACAAGGCTCCATGAGTCTCCGTGATTCCAGCGTTCCTTTCGCCATCTCCTTAGGCCCAGCCGCAGGAACAGTAAGACCAGTGAAAGCGGATAGCAGACGAGCAGCGAGTACCGCGTGAGTTCGTCCGGCATTTGTGCGTCTCCAGATTAATTGACGAAATATTAAAAGAAATGTTCGGGATAATTATATAGAGATCGTTTAGTACCAGGAGGTACGGTTGAAATATAGTGACAAGCTCGCGACAAGTGGTCCTCGCTTTACAGAACTAGCGGCGTGGAGTTTATACTGATACTGTTGATATATGGTGGGGTGTATTGTTTTGCAGCGTTTGAAGCGCGAAGCCAGGCTTTTGGAATTCGAGATACCGCCGTTCTGCGGTTGTCATTTGGCGACACTACTATCAAATCATTCCCCGAAGTCTGAGATGGCCAGTATCCGTCTAATAATATTAATATGTAACCGTTGGCATTTTTGTAACGAAGGAAACTGTGATCGGGGCTCGACGCAACACTCGTGTGGTATAAAAGATATAAAGGGATCGAATGCGACCGGAGACCAGGATGAGCGGAAGCTTTGACCTCCCCGGTGGATGATGTAACTATTAAAGGATAAATCTAGTCGGGCGGAAGCACAAAAAAAGACGGTGGTCCGCGATCCGCAGTCCATCCAGATTACACGCGGGGCAACTTTGGCCGGTGACCAGTGGTTGGGTCGGCCGCCCCACCGCGGCCACGGCTGGAGGTATGGGTGCATTCGAAATCCGAGATAATAACTAGCTACCTTGTTCGGTACCATACTAGTCAACTAGCTCTTCTGACACCGAGGAATTTACTCAACTAGGTAAGCTATCGTGCGTGGATAGCCCAGGTATACAATCTGAATACCAACGGTGCTGATAGCGTATGCACCAGCACTGTAAGCACTATTTCTTTTATTCACGGAGCAATTTTGAAGTCTGGATGCCTCGCTTGCGCGTGTGATTATAATTCCATGGAAAATGGCTTCGTTTGATCGCACGGCATGAACTTTACCGAGCCCCCTCGGCTGGCTGATGGCTGATTTAATCGATCAATGCCTTCAACTCACGGAGGGTCTTGCGGCACACCGAGCGGTCTACAGTCCCTCGCCTCCTTGTGCTCTATTGTTCTGGTCGGCTATGCTTCCAGTTAGCTGACCAGCGCGGCCGGCTGTCATGGTGATCGGCTCGAGGAGGTAGTAGTTTGCCCGGCCATCTGATTTTCGACGACAGCTACTATATGCAGGCGTGTCATAGGTTCGTTACCAACCACCAGACCACGCGGTCGGTATACAACCTTTGAACACATGCCTTCAACACGGCATTGAACTGGAGGCACAAAAAAACTGGACTCAGTTGCAGGATCTTAGGATTATGTGTTCAAGGCTCCATGACATCTAATTTATAATCATGAGTCGAGAGCTCAGTCTTGATCACGCGGAAATTGAAATTCAGTCATCGACAACAACGCGTTGGATTTCCAACGCAGCTGTGTTGCTGTTTAGCTATTTAGGGGATACTGGTGCCTTGTGGAGTTTTGGGCTGGTGCCTTGCCTGCGTGGCTTCGTCAATCGCTCTACGGGGCGGATCTTCGACGCATCGTCTACTAAAAAGGGAATTCTTTGGCGAGGCGTCTGCGTCTGACCGTTTGAGGTTACGGAGATCTTCATGTTGCTATATCCTCCACCGCCACAGCCGTATAATCGGTCTCCTGCGACGATATTGCGTCTGCAAGCAATTTGCCTGACTGATGTATGAACGTTGGTCTCTCATGCACCCCAGCTTGACGATCGATAACGATATGTGCATGCATTAGTGTAGAAACAAGCCAATCGCTGGTCTGCGTCTTCCGTGATCTCAACCGGTTTAGCATACAAATCTAGACCTAGGGTACCCGAGTCCACACGCATCTAGACCACATATTGATGTAGTCCCCCAGCTATTTAGCTCCCCCAGCTATTTAGCCGTTGGTATTGGAAAAACGAGCTAGCGCGACATGTATATACGTCAAGTTGGTCAAGACTTACTTGTCCCTGTCGCGTGGATGAGCGTTGTGAACCGATAATTGATAAGAAGCATGTCCCAAAATGTGCCTCTCAATACAATATGCATAAGTACTTACTTACTTAGCTTTCTAGCGTATCAGTGCTTTCCGGTGAGCATTCTTCTGCTGGACACATATCGCCTCGTTCATCGATCATCAGCGCTATGCATGTATCACGATGACATACCCATATATTCTAGTATCGAAGGGTATTGAAAGGTAATAGGATTGCCTAAGTCTATGAGCTTTGTGACTTTTTGCTATTACTTTTTGAAGACATTAAATGTGTGAGGATACTAATGACTAGTGCTTGTCAGATCCAAATATCTAAGAGCATTGAATCACTGGTTACCCTACGTGTTGCAACTTATCGGTAGCACTAGCGCACTACCGGTATACCTGAACATCTACCTGGTTACGTAGGTTCCGTCAGCTCTATAGACGAATATCACACATGATCATAATAAACGATTGCTCCTGTCGTACAATTGTGTTCCTGATTTTCAGGATTCATCAACACCGATCGACAGGCCGAGCCCTGGTTATCAGCCCGCATATGTAGTATATACGATATTTATCTTTAATTCACTTCTATAATCATCGTCCTCTTATCGAGATCTTGCTTTGTCTTCTCCTCCCCTCCTTCACACCCTCTATTGTGTATACCTCATCGCCTTCTTTACCACAAAGCTCGAGGAGATACAATTACGTGTGCTCCAACGAATAAAGTACAAGCTTCCGGCCATCATCCCAAAGACAGATTCGAAGGACCTCATCATGCCGCAGCTGTACCCACGACCCACCCGCATGCCCCGCCAGGTCTATATGCAACCTTTAGGCCTCGATCCTTACCCCTTTGATATCGAGTCGAACCTCGGACTCCTCTTGGCATTTCAAACTGCAGAGCGGATATTCATCCAATATGGCGGCCTCGAGCTTCTCGCTGACCTGGGTCAAGAGGCCCTGTGGTCCATACCATCACAGCGGATGGAGACACACGCAGAGATCAGACGACACGTTAATATCTTCTTCACCGACCCACCCGACAACTTGTACGCGTTCTTTCCCGAGTTCATCATTGACGAGGCGCTCACCAATCCAGCAGAGTTTGGGCACCACATCCGTGATGCCTTTTATACTCTGCGTACCATTCGGTTGAATGCAGAGGTAAGAAGCTTATCTTTATTGTTCGCTCGATACGTATACATGCACTGAAGACTCCCTCGTATTGGAGTAAAGTGTATCAGGTGAAGAGAATTTGAGACTGACGGTCCTTTATATATTTCGAAATCTAGTTAGTTTACGCCAGCGCCGTTGCGGGGAAGAACCTCATCACTACGTTCAAACTTGTGCACACGATCACTAACTGCGTGGCTCACGCGTTCCTGTCGTACCTCTTCACAATCATGTGTGACCCTTTGAGCGGTGTAGTCCAGATGGACACGCCATCGTCGATAAACTACACCGTTCAACACGACAAAATAGAAACGATAGGCGACGCGGGCCGCTGGCTTGAGCGTCGTATCTGGGGAGGCTTGGTTTTCTATAGCGGCCTGACTGGTCCCGGGGTACGTTGTGAGATCGTGCTCTCGCTTCTATCCTTGATATTATTATGCCGGTTGCTGACATTTATGTCGCGATGAGTAGTTTGGGACCCCTTGCATATACCGCAAGGACTCGCAGGACGACAATCCGAAAAATCTGTTTCTTCGCCTTGACAACCAGAGACTCGGCGCAATAATCCGTGAGGAGGACCGTAAGTTCACCCCGCCACCTTTATCCGGCAAATGCTCGCTATGCGCATATGCTTGGCGTCGCGGACGTCCGACACCCTAAAACCACGCTCAGACTCGGACATGACTCGGACACTTACTATTGGTACGATATAGCATGCCTTCCCATGAAGTATTTGGGGGATGACGGCAACACTCCAGACCCAGAGAATAGAAAAATCTCGGGTCTACAGGACGGGTCGCAGCCGGAATTGCTGCAAGTGGAATTCCCCAGTTCCTCCGAAGACAACAGCTTGGCTGTGGTCGGTCTCCATCCCTTCCATTGCGAGAATCCAGAAATATGGCTGCTAGAAGAAGACCTGGATACTAGCTATGGTATGGATATCTCGATGGAGGGCTTACTGTATGAGTGCTTAGATGAGAAATGGGAGGACCTTTCTCAATGCTTGGATAAGAAATGGGAGCCTTCTCGGTTCTCGCCTGAGAAATCGTTGTCGGTTAAGAGCTCGCCTGAGAAGTCATCGCCATCAAAGAGTTCGCCTGTGAAAACACCATCAACTAACAGCTCACCTGAGAAGATGTCTATGTCGCCACCTAAGAATTCACCAGAGAAGATGTCAATGTCACCGTCTAAGAACTCACCTGAGAAGATGTCGATCTCGCCGTCGAAGAGCTCGCCTGAGAAGATGATGATATCGCCACCTAAGAACTCACCTGAGAAAATTTCGCCTTCAAACTGAGCTGTATACGCATGGTCATGCATCGCGAAAGCTAGTGCAAGCCGGAGCATCAAGCTCTGAGAACGTTTTTTCATTACGGGAGGAGCTAGATAGCTTAGGTAGACACAGGATCATTGAATTGCGCTCTATAGAAGGGAATTAAAATCGTTAACTTTTACACATATTTACTATACGTATACATGCTATTTACTCCTCCTGCGTCCACTATGCCTTCGACTCATGCACAATACTTGTCCATAAATATACCGCGAACAGATGGATAAAGCGGAAATAAACCCACACCTGGCACACCACGGGAATATATCAAGTATGTACCAGCATGCTCGCCCGCTGCACTCAACTTTTGTCAGATACATCTACACATCTGTTCGTCCATTTTTGTCGTTCCATCCTGTATCTCTGGTGCTACCTCTTCTTTCCAAATCGATGACAAATTGGTACCAAAAGATAGCCGGGAAATTTTTATTTATTGTGTCAAAGGCGATCACAGATTCAGAGCAGTGATGGGGTGGGCGTGACCGTTTGCTGTGACTTCGACTGGATGTTCCGTTGTCGGGGTGCTGGGTTTACTCGACAGGAACTATATTAACAGCGTTAGCCTCGTCTTGTCGATACAGATATTTCATGGCCTGATAAAGATGACATTTGCGCTCGTAGCGCGTATGCGTTATGGCGGAGAGGAGAGGCTCACCGAGCTGGCAGCGCCTAGAAGCGCGATCAAACTCGCCTGCACAACGTCCTCATGCACGCCAACACCCCATACCGTCTCCGTCTTTTCCTTCGCGCTTCCATTCGTCATCTTCCCGTTCTGCAGGCGGTTCTCCGACGGCAGACACTCAATGTACGCGACGGCCTTGACATTCGTTCCCGCGCTCAACGCGTGCTCTTTGTAATCTTTCACTTCCAGATGAACGCCCAGCGCCTGCAGGGCGTTCGCCATACTCGAGATGGCGCCGTTGCCAACACCGCGAATGGACCGCTCGATGCCGTCTAGCGCTACTATTCCCTCAAAGTGCCGCTTTGTGGGTTCTTCAACCGGCTTGAGGTAGTGACCGTTCATGTTTGTCGTGGTCTTGATTGGTGGCGGTGGCGGTAGTGGCGCACGGCCGCGAGAGGCGGCACGGTCGGTTGTGATGTCATAGTCGACGAGGGTGAAGCGTGGGTTGCTCTTGATGTAGTATGCTTCCTCGAACAGCTTTACGATCTCGTGGGGCTTCAGCTCGCGGTTGCACAGTTCCGTGTGTCGCTGGACGACCTTTGCGAAGGCGATTTGTAGCCCACGTGGAAGGTCGAGCTGCATGTGCTGCAGGATGATCCAGGCGGCGCCGCCCTTGCCGCTCTGGCTGTTGACGCGAATGACGGCTTCGTAGGTGCGCCCGATGTCCTGCGGGTCCAGTGGGAGGTAAGGGATATCCCAGCGGTCGTCGTACTCGGCGCGCGAGTCCGTGCGGGCCTTGAACCCCTTCTTGATCGCATCTTGGTGGCTGCCGGAGAAGGCGCAGACGACGAGTTGGCCGCCGTAGGGTTGCCGTGGGTGGACTGGGATCTTGTTGCTGTCTTCGACTATTTCAATCACCCTTGTGATGTCGCTGAAATCGATGCCTGGGGAGATGCCCTGGGTGTAGAGGTTCAGCGCAAGGGTAACGAGGTCGACGTTGCCAGTACGCTCGCCGTTGCCGAACAGGCAGCCCTCGACGCGGTCCGCGCCGGCCATTTGCGCGAGTTCTGCGGCCGCGATAGCGCAGCCGCGATCATTGTGCGGGTGTAGGGAGACGCAAACTTTCTCGCGCTCGGAGATGTGAGTGCAGAAGTACTCGATTTGATCGGCGTAGACGTTAGGCGTTGCTACCTCCACAGTAGCGGGCAAGTTGAAAATGATCGGATTGTCCACGGTTGGGCCCCAGGCGTCCTTGACGGCGTTGCAAACGCGGATGACGTACTCTGGTGAGGTGTCGCTGAAGGTCTCCGGGCTGAATTCATACTGCCAGTGCGTCGCGCGGACGGCGGGGTCCGGGGAGTCCTTTGTGATACTACGGGCGTAGGCGGTGCATTTGACAGCGAGGGCGAGAGACTCCTCTTCGGACATGTTGAAGATGATGCGGCGGAAGCACTCGCTGGTGGCGAGGTAGAGATGCAGGATGCCATTTTTGGCGCCGTATAACGACTCGACGGTGCGCTTGATGAAGTCTTCGCGGCAGGGCGAGAGGACCTGCAGGTGGACATCGGGAGGGACGGTCCCGGGTTCTTCGATCAGGCGGCGGGTGAAGTCAAAGTCGGTTTGTGAGGCGGAGGGGAAGGAGACCTCGATTTCCTTGTAGCCGAGCTCGATCAGGAGCTTGAAGAAGCGCAGTTTCTGGTCACCGTCCTGTAAGGATGTTAGCGATATATGTCAGAACATTTGTCCTCCAGGGACTAGCAACCGGATCTATCAGGAATATCAAAGGTTGCACGGCGCAGTTAGAGATCTCGCTAGCTAGCCCAAGATACAGACAGTCTGGTTTTGAGACTAATCTAGAGGCATGACGACCACCCGCCTACTCATTCCGAGTAGCTCGGACCCGTCTAACACCTAGACTATTCACAATGTCCAGCCTGGCGATCTTATCGATGGAGCCAATAGCATGATAGCGAACTCGCGCCCCTCTTGCCTGGAGACTAGGGAGGGGCTGAACGGTAGGAAGAATGGGAGGGCGAACGGACCATCGGGTCAACCAGGGACTGGTTGCCGTCGCGGAGGTCGGTAGCCAGCCATCGCGGCGGCCTGGTGATAGTCTTGCTGGGCCATTGTCGGTTCGGCAGATCCAGCGGCTTGAAGGGTCTGTATTTGCGAGAGGGGTCCTTGAGCCTAGTATACTGGTCAGAATGGTATCTCGCAATGCAGCAGTATTGCATGAATGAGCGATAGTTGGGAAGCTTACATCGGCATGATGGCGTGCGCGCGGAGTTGTGGAGAACTAGAAGCTTGCTGAAGACAGAAGGTGGCTGACCAAAGCGCAGGTTATTCCGAACGCCTAAATTTTATAATTTTTTCCGGCGTGGGGACCGAACAATGAGGCAATTGCGGCAACGTGGGCGTAAACGTGGTGATGCTGAATTAACTCGCGCGCAATGCAATGAAGATAAAGAAGTTAAATTCGGCGGTCAGGATGACTCAGACAACTGGCCTTGCGACGCAAACTTCGACGACAGACCTCGATGGTGACATGAACCGCCGGTACTTATAAGCCGGCTGAATTGCGTCCGGTACCTAGCTAGTTGGCGGTGACTTCGGCGCTCGATCGAGCATCGTAGCCGAACAGGGAACCGGATGAAAATTTTTCGAGCTCGTCGGTCAAATGGCGTCTCACAATTGCCATGCATTGCAAAACAGCGTACACCCCGCGTTTTGCCGCTGCATGCAGGCACAGAACAATGCAGCAGCAGCGGGGAAGACTGATCCCACCACGCGCGGCACAGTCTGTCAATGTACGCCAGAATTGGCCGTCTCGAGACAGCAGGCCCTTGCGGGTAGACGACATGACATGACATTTGCATTCTGCATCCTGGGGGAAGTTGGGCCAGGCGAGCAGAATGCGCCGGCGCGATCCCGCGACAGCGTCCCTAAAATGACACAGCTCAACACATGGCAGTAATCACAGAGACACCGATTGGCACTCGCGACTCGATCCAGGCGGAGCTCTACGATAGGAGACTACCCCTGTTGCCGTACCTGATCCTTCACGTATAACGGTCGGCAACAAAGACACCGCGACCAACTCAGATGCTACACGAAGAGCAAATAATCGCAGACACTGCACTGCTGCAACGTAATCTTGCGATACGCAATTGCGCAAAAGGGTCATCCCGGAACGTTAACCGTTGCATCACTTGACAGGACGGCAAAATGCGACGCAGGGACCATCAATTCAGAAATACATCCTCTTGCGCGCCTGGACCCTGGTGATAATTCGAGACAATCGCATTGTCAGTCTACGTCACTATGGGCCTCTACCTCTCAGATCAATGCAATGTCCTCGACTCCAGATATGATCCACCCAGTCAGCAGTGTCTCGACACGCCCAATTGACTGGATGTGGGTGCCAGTGACATGTATTCGATCCGGTCCCAAATTGGCCCTTTAGGCTTGACTAGACTTCTCTCCATTCGAAACCCCTTGCTATGCATCTCTCCGCCAGTCCAACCGTTGTCTGGTCGCTCTTTCTCAAGATGCTAGACCTAGATGACCAACTTTTACCTAGTGCGACACGCGGCCGCGTCCCACATATATCGACTATCGCGCATCGTGCTGTAGCTATTCGGCTCCCAACTAGGTAACGGCGATCAAATCCGAACCGTTATGTACCCCAGAAAACCAGCCATCGACATCCATAATCGGAGGCATTCAGCGGTAGAATATCGCATCGAATCCCCATGCGGGAAGAAGCTTCGATCGCCTCTACATAGAACCTGGAACATTAATTAGCTCATGCAATCTAATCATATCATATCGTATCAATGAATCTCGAGCATACCAAGCGCTGCGTACCTCTTCTTATAATGATAATACTGGGCACCTGCATGCATGTATGCATCGATTATATACTTATATAACTAAGTAAATGCTACGCACGCCGGAAGAAGCCGTCTAGTTTGCGGGGCAAAGCCACTTATATACTTAACCAAGTATATAGCGCTAATTCCAATGACCAGCTACGCGCATACGGCGTGCATACATGCGTGCCTAGTGTCAAATCTACCGACCGAACTTGCACATGTATACGCCGGCTTATTCCATCGGGTTCTACTCTCGGATAAAGCTACCCAAAGCAACCGCCGAAGCCCAAATACAGCAGTAGCACAAAGTATATTATACCCGCTACGCCGATACGATGATAGACGTCCACCTAGTGTGAACGCTACTCTTTTCGTCCGACAGCGTTTATATTAATCTGCACATCTGTCTGTCCTGTCGGTGATAGTTGGACCAGGAACTAGACCGCCGAGGGTACCGTACCACCGGCATACTCGGAGACTTGGCGTTCGTTCGTTCGCTGCATGCGTAGGGTTGGTGCACGCGGGTTCGCGTTGCCGGTTCGGGATGTGCCTTTGTCGAAAGTGGAGGTTGTCTGCTATAGGCATAGTCGCCGGGGCTGGAGATCACGGACGCACATGTCGCCTTGCCTTTTCATCCGCCGTCGTCCGTGGGCAGCCAAATTTCTCCCAGCGTCGCTGATATCGTGATGTTTCCTATCCTCTGGGGATCTTAGTATGAAAGCCCTTGGAAGCACCCCCTGCGCATTTTGGTTTCCAACGGAATATCTCGTTCTCACTACGCTGTTGGATAACTTAGGTGGACTGCCAACTCACCGTGTCAGCGAATTTGATCTCTATGGAAGAACATCACATTGATAGAATGGGGGTGTGAACGGGCGACGTCGTTATGTTGTAAGGGTTTTCGACTCTGTTGAGTTGGCGTAACGCGAGAAGCACAAGGAATACCCTGGAGCTGAGGTACGTTCCCAGGGATCAAGTAATTGTAGGCTCTGCCGAGAGACGTTCATGCTCCTGCTCATCTGTACATTTACCCGTTAGAGATATACGACAACTTTCCTGATCCTAAGACTACTTCTTAACAACTTTGCAATGCCATAGTTTCATCTTGCCTTATTTTACCAAATTTTTGAGGAGTACTTATGACCCATTCCCCCTGCGTAGCCACGGATGCGGCCTCGAGCTCGGCTTCGGCTTCAGGGCCAGCATGATCAACTTCGACAACGAAAACGCCAAGTTGGTAGCGACCTGCTGTCGGTGACCGTTTATGACCTCCAAACGCTGCTCCACTACAAAATTCGCGAGGTGTAGCGGTCTATGGGACGTCTCGATCCGGTGGGCCCCGAGGTTGGGGTAGATCATGAAGGGAGGCGTTTCTGAGCCTGCTCGCGGAAGCAAGTTAAAGACCAGCCTTGTCTCATTTGGACCTCAGGATATAGTTATGGATGATGGCTCTCCAAATTTCGGAAGTTCGTTGAACGGGCAATCTTGACGAGTAGGCAGTAGGGCAGTAGGTAGAGAAATTGATGGCCGGTCAATACTATTCTGGAATTTATCCGAGCTGGGAAGCAGCTATCCTTCCTTCGACGCTTACGCAGCAGTTGCAGTGTTGTTCTTGTGGTAGTATTGCCACATGTGGCGCGACATCTATGCGCCACCACAAACAAATGTGTTGGTCCAGAGACAGCGTGAATTGAGGTTGTCAGCAACTTTTGAGTGGTAGTCAGGGTCTTGAAACGAACAAAGCCTGACGACAGCGCCAGTGAAATATCATTTACTTTACGTTGGCTAGCTTTGTGAGTCTCGAAGAGAGCCTTGTTTCAATAGCGAGATTTGAGGGTAGCAAATTCAGTAGGTGCTCGATATATTCGCACGTCCAATTTACTCTGGCCTTGTCTGTCTTCTGCGTATTTGGCTCCTGATAACAGATTATCGGAAGCTGTCAACATCAGGCGTATCCAAGGCGTAAAATCTTCGAGAATCTACAGTTTTCTCGATGAATCAATTCGATTCATGAATACCATTGACTCATTCTCATACTTGTGATGTGGTTGTGGCAAGATCCATCTGCATGGCTTTGAAACTTCGGGATCACAAAACTGTGAAAGGCTTAAGCCTCGTATAGTGTAGGGGCCGAGTTGATTCCTGTGCAACGCCCCTCTCGACCGAATTCAACTTGCCGAAGTGATCAATCGTACAGCATGCAATCGATTAATCCTGCATACACATATGTGCGCTTTTGTCTCTGATCCACTTGGGCGTGCCGGTGGCGGCAGACAGGCATCTGTCTTACGGCTGACTAGAATTTCACCAGGATCATTTCCCGCAAGGTAAGCATGGCCAGCGATGCCGTACTGTGTCGGAGCATGACGAGTGTTGGTTCATGCTGTGCTTCTCCGTGGTGGGTGTAAATTTTTTCGGAACAATGCTCCCGAGGCTCGCCAATGTTCTTTGACATTTCGTCTCAAATATTAGATTAAGGATTGTGATTGGATGACAACATCATTAGGCTATAAGCTAGTTTATCTGTTAAGTACGATATATCGATCGATATATCAGCGTTGAGTGAAAAATTTCGATGCGTCGAGAAAGTTCTGGTGAGGTACAGGAGCATTACCTAAAGTGAGGCTCCAGTGGGGACTGATTTGGCAGTCTGTTTGTCGTATATGGAGCTGCGATCGCCTTCGAAGCAAAGGATTCCACCTGCCAGATGAGCACAGATGCCAGTGCTGACGGCTTGATTTCTCACCAGTCCTGGACGGGTTTTAAGACAAAACGCAGGGCAATCGGTGGGCGGGGGCGTGAGATTCGAGATTCGGATATATAAATGACGGAGCAACGATGAATCGAGTCCAGGGTTCCAATTCCAGATCTAGAATTGGTGATCTAGAACTCTGAATCGGGAACCAAAACGAAAACGTGCACAAGCAAGAAACTTCACCAAGCGGGCTGCCTTGAACCTCTGTAACACCTTCATCTCGGGGCGGAAGCTGCAGCTCGATCGGATCCAGCTAAGCTTTCCCGCCACCAGCTTGGGTCCCAGCCAGCCAGCCCCTCATCAGCCGGCGAGCTTGCCACAAACAAAGCTCCATTACCATTTCACCCTTTGTGCAAAATCCCATCGAACATCACCACCATCATCATCACCACCGCACTTGGGCCTGCTACCCTGTCGAGGAAAGCGAGGTGTCCGGCCTCCGCAGCTAGACGATCTGACGAGGATCCATTCCTAGCGCCGTTTCTCACCCGGGCCCCACCAGGCAGCGTCCGCAGCACGTCTGGTTGGATCGCTCCGAATCCTTCAAAACCGCCTCTTGCATCCATCGAAAAGAGCCTCCCGCTTCCGGCCTCCCCTCTTGCGGTATCGAGCGAATCGCATCCCTAGGCGAGATAATCCCGACATCGTCACGCAGTAAGTACGACCGTCCGAGCATCCCGTGTTACATGCCCTCCGAGCAAGAAGAACGCCTGGGAGTTTATCTTGCGCGGCGCCTTTCGCCTAAGCGGCCGGCCGGTTTTGTTCGAGTGCCTGCCCAACTGAACGGGCATGGTCCGGTCTGGATCGATCACCAGCAGACCATGGCGAAAAAGCCAATGTTCCAGGGCGATAGCACCTGCTACGCCTGCTTTGGAGCTAGTTGGCTAGCTGGCTAGCTGGCAGGAGGGGAAGCTCTGCTTATCCGGTGCTACCCTCCAGCTGCATGGCTGTTGCATGGATGAATGGATTCGTGCACATCATCATCACCGACGAACCTTGCTGATGTTCTCGCAGGCATTGCGTATCGACACTCGCATTGGAAAGAAAGCCCGCACGATTCATTCATTCGCAAAAGTCCTCTGAGGCTAGATAGCGCTTCGCTTCGAGCAGCACACGCAGCCTGACTGCGAATTACGCTACTCTTACGGCGTAGCATCTCCTGCAGGCCCGCTAGTTGGCTGGGCCCAAGAAG
Organism: Drechslerella dactyloides; assembly: GCA_020064725.1. Taxonomy (NCBI): domain Eukaryota; kingdom Fungi; phylum Ascomycota; class Orbiliomycetes; order Orbiliales; family Orbiliaceae; genus Drechslerella; species Drechslerella dactyloides. The sequence continues at coordinate 688,098 of JAGTWJ010000001.1, forward strand.
CAGCAGCTGGCAGCTGGCCGGGCTGAAAAGTCACTTCCGCGCTACGACCGTTACCCTTTCCTTCTAACCTCCACCACCACACACCACCTCCACTAACCAACTACTGCCGCGGCAGCCTTCCCAACGTTTACGTTTGCTGCCCGCTGCTCGCCTGTCCGCCTGCTGTCCGCCTGCCTGCCTGACTCCCTTCCCCCCTCTTCCTTCTCTTCTTCTTCTTCTTCTTCTCCTCTTCCTTCTTTCTCTCCTTTCCCTTCGAAATGGATCAGGTGAACTCTCGTCTCAAGAAGCTTGGATTCGCCAGGAAGCCCTCTACAAATAACGGCCACCCCCAGTTGCAGCCCTCCGCATCTCAGTCCTCTCTGCACCAACCGCCTGCGCGGCAAACACCACCACCTCCACAGCCAAACCCGCTCGGCCGGCCTCCTTCTTATACAGGAGCCCCTCAAGGAGGTCCTACCCCGCCAGGACAGAACCCGTATCCTCCTCAAGGCCAACCCCCACAACCATCGCCGCATAGCAATCCCCATACTCCGCCTGTCGGCCCACCCGGCAATCCTCAGCAGCCTCATCAGCCTCCTCAACAACAGCCGCCTAATATCAGGCCGCCACATCTCCAACAAGGCCCTCCCGCCCAAGGCCAACCGCATCAAGGCCCTCCCTCGAACCTCAACGGCCCGCAAGGTCGAACAACTTCTCCAATGCCGCCTCAAGGACCTCCCTACGGGCAATTCCCGCCTCCGATAAACACAAACACTGCGCCGTACGGCCGCCCGCTGGGACCTGGAGTCCCTTATCCACCCGGTGGCCAAGCTCCTCCGTACGGCCAAGGCCACCCGCCCGGCCCTCCCGGTCAGGGAGGATATCCTCCACATGGACCACCGGGGGTTCCTCACGGTGGACCGCCTGGAGGTCAAGGGCCGCCTGGCGGCTTCCCACAGCAGCAGGGGCCTCCAGGTGCTGGGCCAGCTCATGAAGTTGCAGGTGGAGGAAGGAGCACATCACAGCTCATTGTCGGCATAGATTTTGTAAGTTTCTTTTCATCGCGTGGATTGGCACGTTTTCACGATCTACCATCCATTCATATCCTTCCCACGTGTTCTGTCGAACCTTGCATTTGATCTTTTTTTTTTTTTTTGGTTCTTACTCGTTTCGGGTTGTTCCTCGTCAGCAAGTTGGGGCGAATCCGATATCACATCACAACCCCACTTTGCTCCTGTGCTGTGGTTTCGCTCAGCCGCACTCCAGCCAGTGAGCGCACCACCACAGGCTGAATCAGTCTTACCAAGACTAGCGCTGCATCGTCCGAAATATTTCAAATCCAACGAATGGAATACTAATACGCTATTTTTTATTTGCCTCGCCATAGGGTACCACATTTTCGGGCGTCGCCTACGCTTTCGTAACAGGGACAGATGCGAAGGAGGCTATCATCACAGAGTGGCCCGGCGCTGGAAACACCACTCGGCAGAAGGTAAACAGGCAATTCGATCCGCGGTGGCTTTGGCGACGAGCTAATATGATTCGCCCGTAGATTCCTACGGTCCTCTACTACGACCAATATCAAAAGGTGGTGGGATGGGGCGCCGACATTGCTGACGCCTTGGCGCCGACCGGTTACCCGAAAGCTGGTGTTCAGAAGGTAAGGCATCACTAATCCCCTCGCACGACCCGTCCGAACTGCGATCGCTAAGACAGCGAATAGGTCGAATGGTTCAAGCTGCAGCTCATGGTGTCGGGGAACACCTACATTGACCCGATCAACCTGCCGCCCCTGCCACCCGGCAAGTCGGAAATCGATGTTGCCGCCGATTACCTCTTCAAGCTCCGCCAAGCTATGCGCGCGGCGCTGCAGAAGGCTCTCGGCGAGGTCTTCAACAGAGAAGAACGTAATATCAAGTACTTTTTGACTGTTCCCGCCATCTGGAACGATGCTGGTAAAGCTGCCACCAGACAGGCAGCCATCCAGGCTGGTTTCCTGAGAGACGCGAACGACAACCGCCTCACATTGATCACTGAACCCGAAGCTGCGGCCATGTTCTGTTCCAAGGCCGGCCTGCTAAATCTCAAGATCCATGATGCCGTCCTGATCGTCGATTGCGGTGGCGGTACCGTCGATCTGATCGCTTATGAGGTTGAAGAAGAAGTGCCCTTCTCCGTCGCAGAATGTACCGCTGGTTCCGGTGACAGCTGCGGTAGCACGGCGCTCAACCGCAATTTCTCGAATATCCTGCGTGCCAAGATCCGGAAGATGAAGTTGCCGGACGGGTCCAAGACGGCTGGCAAGGTCTATGCGAAGTGTATCATGGACTTCGAGAACCGGATTAAGGCTGATTTCCGGAACAGCGGCCAGAAGTGGGCTGTCGATGTTGGTATCGAGACCGACTTCCCGGAAGCCGGCATTGAGGAGGGTTACATGACGTTCACGAATGAGGAAATTCTGCAGTGCTTCGAGCCGGTCGTCAACCGGATTTTGGAGCTCGTGCGAAACCAGATCATCGCCATCCAGGCGCAGAACCGACAGCTGCAGGTGAGATTCCCCACGCATACTCTCAGACACCGGAGACTCGGAGGCTAATTTTCTTTAGAACGTCCTGGTCGTTGGTGGTTTCGGTGCTTCCGAATACTTGTTCCAGCAGATCAAGCTGCACGTGCCCCCACAGTTCCAGAACAAGGTCGTCCGACCCATGGACTCTGTCGCCGCGATCGTCAAGGGCGCCGTTACTGCTGGTATTACCGAGCGTGTCGTCACATCGCGTGTCGCACGTCGTCATTACCTTATGGCCACACTGCAACCCTTCAAGGAGGGCCACCATCCCGAAGCCTATCGCGTGCCTTCGCTCGACGGCAAGGATAGGTGCAAGTACACCCGACAGATTTTCGTCACCAAGGGCCAGAGAGTCAAGATTGGCGAGCCGGTTAAGGTTTCGTTCTTCAGACAGGTGGCGCCTGGTGCAACGTTGATGTATGAGGATATATTATACGCTTGCGACGACGATGTCTGCCCCGAGTACACCAAGGACTCGCGTACGTATCCTTCCTATACCCGTCCATCGTTATTTGAGTGGGGCAAGAGGCTAACGGTGTTCTTTTCTACGAATAGGTATCAAGGAGGTCGTTACCCTTACGTCGGATCTCAGCCGCAAGAACTTGGAGAAGGACTTTGAACGCATGGACACGCCGCAGGGCACATTTTACCGCGTGTACTTTGATATTTACCTGACGTTGGACGGCTCGGAGTTCAATGCGGAGCTCGTCTGCCAGGGCGAGGTTATGGGACGATGCTCTGCCAAGTTCCGTTGATCAAGCGAGTCTTGCGAGCGAGCGAGTACATGCAGGAGGTGGTGTTGGTAATGTTATTATGGAGCAGACAGAGTCTTTATTTTTTTCTCGTCTCTTATTTATAGTAGTGCCTATCTTCCCTTTTTTTTATTTTATTTATTTATTATAAAAAGTACTTTCGTGGAAGTACTTGTTACTCAGTCAGGTTTATGACGGTTGGTACCTATTATGTTTAACGTTTTATGACGGTGGTCCTTATTTACCTGAGGAATTACTTATTCATGTTGATGGTGGCGGTGGTTGATAGTATACTGTGATCGTATTCCTCTATTCCCCCATAACTTCGTTCTATATCTTGAAGCCGTCTCTTTATATTTTTTTTCTTTCTTGTTTCTTGCTCGTTTAAGCTTCTCTGTTGTTTCTGTTTATTGTGAGATGATTGGTCGGCCGATACTGCGATGCATGTATGTATGTACCTATGGTGAAGGTCGACCTTAGCAATGAGATCGATGATATACGAATAGTACCGTGAGGCGCAATTGCGCAAATACGAGCGTCGGGACCGATGTCGTGTGCAGACGTATGGACGGTCGCAGGGGGTATGCCTGCAGCTAGCTGGGGCGATGCATATACGGATGTGAGGGTGCACCACGAATTCACGTGTTCTCACGTTAGATTACCATGGCATGGGTGTATCAAGTCGCCGTCTTCGGATCTCGGGATCTGGGTGCACGGAGTTATTTATATACATCACGATGAGGAGAGTTCCTGAGCACACGTGCGCCTTGGGTGGTCTTGTGTCTCGTCTCGGGCTGAAGTTGTCTGTTGATTTTACGGTATGATACTATTGCTGCGTCGATAGATTCCGCGATGGGATAGTCGGATGAGAGGTTGCTTTGTGCCGGATGGACACAATGCGATTATACGTACGTACGTACGCACGTACGGGCCGATGATACTATTTTCAACGTTGAAATGCACATGCACGCACGGATGTAGGATTTTTCATTCATGCATGCGCGACGGCGAGATCGCGATAGCATGTTGGATGGGTGGTTGGTGGTGTCAATTGTCAATGTTGATGGATGGGGAGGTGTGTGTGCCTGCAGGCGTTGAGGCTGAGTCGGCCGGGTGCATGCAAGCGATGACTGGCAGACAGACAGATGGCTCCACCAGCACGCAGAAATTTTCCACGGAAAGAGGGGTAAAGCTATTGCTTACTTGTTCCAGGTGGAACGAACGGCATGTTCCTCGACTGGTCAGTTAGATTCTCCCATCCATCCCAACCGTGCATATGCGCGAAACACTGCTTGTGAGGCTGAATGGATTGGGATTTTACTCTTTTCGAGCTCTTGGTCTTGAATCCCGAGATTAAGCTTCGAGTCGTGTAGTGATCTGTATGAGCTGTTTGTTCCGGACGAGTGAGTGGGGTCGGTGGAACGCGCGGATTGGTCTGGATCCTGGCAAAGCGCGGTTGAAACTGTGGGTATTACTTTGATTATATCTGACAATCGAGGAAGGGATCGTAAGATGATGCGATAACGCGTATGGAGCTGAAGGTTCAGGCTGACGAACGGGCGAGGCTACGTTAGCAGGATTTTGGGGTGCTGTGATGCTATTTTTACATCTGCTCGTGATATCGCGGAGGGCAAACGGACGGTGGAGTTTTGGACCGTTATCGATAAACCCGGCTTGCCGGCGGACATTACTGCGAGCGAGAAAGTTAGCATATACAATCCGCGAGAGTTCATTAGCCGTGAATGAATGAACGGATAGCTGGATTGACCGAATGACTGCAGTAATGGCCGGCCGGCCGGCCGGCCAGCCAGCTGGTGCGCAGTGCACATGCAGACCAGCCCGATCAATACGATTAGCCGGGGGGCTGCTTAAGGGGAGCTGACGGCGTCTGCACTTCATGCCTCATGCCTCGCTCCCCTCCTGCCCGTCCGTAGATAGTAGAATTCCCATCCCCTCGACATGACATGACATGACAGGACGGGCTCCTCTCGAACGACCGAACGACCGAGCGAAACGAACAACAGACGAGCAAACTTGCCCCCGGCCATCGAATCGATCGAATAGAGAGGATATCGCCGGAATTAAGGAGCCTGCACGCCGCCCCTCTTCGCTGTTGAAGCAAGCGACCCTGATACATAGCTCGACACACGCACGTCCACACCCGTGCTAGCTTGCGGTGTTAACGTTAGCTAAGGTTATTGATCCCAGTTACAGGTTGGGGTTTTTTGTTCGTCGAGTTGGAAGCAAGTGTGAGTGCGCTCCCTCCTTTGCATGCCCGCCTGCCTGCCTCTCGCCCCCCCTATTGTACAGTATGTGCGAGTAGTCTGTAGGGAGGAGGGAGTTATGCCCGATTGGCAGCTCACCTGCCCGTGGAGTTCTATTTGGAATAGTGCCCCCTACAGCAGTGTCCGTCAGCCCATCCATCCATCCATCTGTCTGTCCGTCTGTCTGTCTGTCCGTGGCCGGCTGCAGTGCAGTTTGCCGAGTCACACTGCACCCGCCGGGCAGACGTGGGCCATTGGCACGGCACGGCTTGTGGAGGGGGAGAACAGGCAAGCAAGCACGCCAGGGCTGTTGGAGAAAAGTCGGAGTCGGTCTGCTTAGTGCTGCTTCTTTCAGCAGGAGTCCCCGCGTCTAATTCGCCCTGTTTTGCGTCAAGACTTACCCTGAGATTGCGAGCGTGGTGGCAGTGGTCTCGTTTTACTTTATTTCTGATGTTGATGGCCTGGTGAATTGAAGGGAGGACCTGAGCAGTTGCCGCAGCCATGCCCCTCACCTCCTTCTTCAACAACCACAAGCAGAACCGCTCAGCGACGGCGCTGCCCACCGCCAACAACGCCTCGTCGTCCTCGCTCCCGTCGCCGGAATATCAGGCCTACTCGCCCGACGACGCCCTCCATCAGCATCCCCAGCTGCATCTCCAGCATCACCAGCAGCAGCTCCAGCTCCAGCATCACCAGCAGCAGACGCAGCATCACCAGCAGCAGACGCAGCATCACCAGCAGCTGCTCCAAGCTCACCAGCAGGCCCAGCAGCAGGCCCAGCAGCATCAGCAGTCTCGCGGCCCCGCTCGCCATTCGTCTCTCTCCGGTACCCCCGCCGGGCCTCAATACCTCTCCTCCTCCTCTCCCGAGCCTCCCGCGGCCTACGCTGCCAGCGGACTGACTCGCCAGGGCTCCGGTGCGGCTGAGAGCCAGCAAACGCTGTTGGCCGACAGCACCATTGCCGACAACCTCTCCTACTCGAGCACCTCCAGCACCGTCTACGCCGGCTCCACCAACGACGGCCCGGCTGCTGCCATCCCCGCAAAGTCCACCCTGCGCAAGCCCGTCCTCACCAAGGACCCGCCGACCTCCTCCTCCTCCTCCAGCGGCATCAGCGGCCTCTTCCACAGACACCACAGCAAGCACGACCAGTCCTCGGACGGCGCCCCCTCCCTCTCCTCCACAGCCTCTGCCATCGGCCGGAAGCTGTCCACCCGTAAGAGCAACCCACCGACCCCGCAGCAGTCGCCCAACATTCCGCAGCAGATCGACGAGGACGGTCACACCGACCGCTACGCCCAGGGTGCCCGCTCCCCGCGTCCCCAGAGCTTGCTCCCGCCCGGTCGAGACCACGCGGAATCTCTGCGTGTGTTAAAGCGGTCAGACACGGACGCGCCGGCGTACTCGCAGACGCAGCAGCAGCGGCCCCCGTCGCTTGTGCAGACGTCCAACAGCCCTCTGCAGCCGCAGCCCTACTACAATATAGCTACCGGCCAGTACGGAGCTTCCCCATCGGTCACGCATCACCCGGAGCAGCAACAGCAACAGCAGACGCAATCGCCGTCAATCTCCAATCCATCGCGAGGGGACCATCAACCGCCACCGCAGGCGCAGTATCCAGGTCTCAAACCGCAGCAGCAGTCACCGCAGCAGCAGCAGCCGCCGCAAATTCAACAGCCAGCAGGAGCAGCGTACACTCGCAGCTCCTCAGATCTGTCCGCTTTGCTAATCACCACAACGGCTATCGCGGTCCCCGGCAGCCTTAACACAGGTGGCTTGGTGCCAGGTCAAACAAGTAACAATCCTCCTGTTAGCCCTGGTGCTTCCATCCACACCGTAGACACGATGCCCGGTGGAAACAATCCTGCGCCGTCCGGCCCGCAGCAGACACCCGCTGGTGCGGATCGAAGCTCGACGCCGACAGGTAAACTCGATGTGGGGAATGGCGGAGGGTCCGGCATGACGCCGAGCCAGGTGCAGGCGCTGATGACCGAATTTGATACGCTGCGTATGTCCACCTCTTCCAGCATTGACATATATATGTCATCCAACCTGCTTTTCCGAAATGTGGACAAAGGAACAAGCTAACATAGACCGTCTAGAATCCAAATATCGCAAGGTTAAGAACCTGTATTTCGAGCGTGCAGCGGAAATCGAACGCCTGCAAAACACAATGGCGAACCAGCGCATGTCTCAGTCTCGCACCTCTCTTGACGATAACCAGTATTCTTCCCGCTTCGAGCGGCTGGACGGTGCCATCAAGAACTTGGCATTCGAGATTCGCCAGTCGTGGAAAGTCATCCCCGGTTGGCTGCAACCTGTGGTCAACCCTGGTGCCGAAGTCAAAGGCGGCCGAGAGATGACCGTCGTCGGCCGCGCGGCCATCAGCCGGTGGGTCGTCGACGAGATTCTTGACCGGTTCTTCCATCCCGGCCTCGACCCTGCCACCAGCGCGAACCTGAAGGGTATCGAGAATGGCATCCGCAGAAACAGCCCGCAACCGCAAAGCATTGAAGAGGACGATAACTTGAGCGCGAAGGTATGCGCTTGGCGCATGTCGACGGTCGACGGCATCAAGCCGCTCATCGAAAGCGTGCAAGGGAAAGATAACTCTCAAAAGCTGAAGGAGTTCTTAGAGGAGAAGCTGAAAGCTAGTCTCGCCATGCATCTCAATGAACCACTTCCGGCTGGCCTCGACGGTGGTGTGAACACCATTATCGATATCGCGGTTGGCTTGCTTGAGCATCTACCTATAGAAAGCCGAGACGTGCGCGTTTGGTACCCTCTGCCGGGCGAGAAGTTCGACTCGGTGTTTATGCGTAGCGAAACAGGGCTGCAGCCGCTGGTCAACGCACCAGGCGCAGACAGTTCGGCGTCCGGCAAGACAGAGATTACCGTGGACGGCAAGCCGATCGCGCAGGTGGATAAACCTGGCGCTGTTCCGCCGCCGCCGCCAAAGGATGACCCAGGCTTGCATCCGTCGAACAGCGTCAAGAGCGCGGACACAGGCAAGAAGCAGAGTGTGTTGAAGGGGATTCGAGGGAAGCTCGCCGGTGCAGCGGGCGGCAGCGGTGCTGGCCAGCCGCCTGCGCAGCCGGTGGTGTCGGCGCCTCAGCAGCCGCCGCCGCAGCAATCGCAGCCGAACCCGAGCCAGACATCACTAGCCGAGAGTCCCGCGGTAGGAAAACTGGAGGGTGGACTGCCGCATACGACTCAGCAGGCGGGACCAGGGTTAGAGAAGGTGCGGGTTGCTGGCTTCATGGCGGTGGAGGTACGGGGGAAGAGCATTTTGATGAAGGCGCCGGTGTGGACCTAGACTCGACTCGCTATTGGCTATCGTCTTTTTGAGTGCAAGGAAGAACGAGTGATGTATATGGCAGGAGAGCTGGGAGGGTCCCTTGAAAGAGGAAGTATCAATCGCCACTTTTCGGCATTGTGAATAGCGCAGATCTGCTAGTGGCATCTATTTCATCCCTTCCCTCTTTCATTCTCATCATTTTTCTTTTTTCTGCATTTTACATTTCTTTTCGATCATGTTGACAGCTCGATGGAGACTAAGCTATTTTGAATATTTTTCCTTTTTAAACTCGCTTCTTCTTTCGTTCGGTGGTTGATCTATAGCTTGCTAGCCACTTGAGTAAGTAAGTAAGTACCTATTCATACATGTGGCATCGATCTATGCGGGTTTATATTTTCTAGGATATATCACTGCGCATTTTTCTTTCGTTGATGCGTACGGATACATGCATATATAAACATTTTCCTGTTTCCGTCCCATGTCTGTCCGTTGAAATCATGTTGGTAACTATTGTTAATGAAGTATGAGTGGAATTCTTTCGGCAGATTATTCGTTAGAGCTACGTTGGTCTCGATGCCGGGAGCTGTAGAATCTCGGTTCGGATCTTGTACTCCGCGTGCGTGGCTATGCATGTCTCGCAGAGGGTGGTTGTGCGAGCGTATGTAGTTAGGACTAGGAATACAAGATATACACACCACATACACCAGTAACAAGTTTCGACTCGGTCTACTGTAATCTCCTAGAGTCCATATATGTAGAACTATTTCGTCTCTATACATCTTCTAATATACGATCCTAATTGTATCAAGATATTCTTCTAATATCATGTGCATCTATTTCAATTGCCCACAAATCGATCAAGAGATAGTACAGAAATGCATGAAACTCCAATGTGTGTCGAGCAGCTAACTGGACTCAGCTCAATGAACGAATTTATTCATCACACTGCAGCGGAAGCGCCTCTCCACGCACCCGCCCTGCCGGTTACGGTGGTCCTAGATCTCGACCTCCCCCGCTTGGTTCTCCTACCAGCACCCACGCAATCGTCACATACGCCCGTCGCGTCAACTTCAAGTTCCATTCCCGCGCCGATTATTCTGCCGCTGTTGTCTGAATTTTGGTTTTCTTGCAAGTCACTTTCGTCGGTGTTCGTGATGTATATTTTGGGCAGAACGTCGGGGATGTTTGGGCAGATGCACAGTTTTGTGCGCGGCCGCGGGAGGCGGCGGTAGACGTGGGTGAGGGAGATGTGGCCGCAGGATTGGAAGTGGACGGCGTGGGTGTGTGGGTATGAAGGGGGTGGGTTTGGGATCGGGTAGGTTGAGGTGTGTGGTGTGATAGTTGTATTCCTGCTGGGCCTGGAACTTGTGGTGCTGTGAATATTCAGTGCCGAGGGGGTGGTTGTGAAGATAGTTGTTCTGGTTTCGGGTCCAGATGTGGGTATAGATACTTGAGTAGACTGAGTCGCAGTATCGGGCGGCATGGATCGGGGTGGTTCTGGGTATGTGGGACGTAGGAACTGCGGGGCAATGGTGAGTGGGATGCGGATATTCTGGCGGGTTTGCCTTCGAGAGCGGGCGGGTCTGCGGGAGGTAGTTTTCCGTCGTCTGCGTTTACTCGCGGGGAGTGACGGGCCGGTATCTGTGATATCTACATCGAACACCGGGTTCATCGGTTGAAGGGGCTGACAGTCGAGGATAGTAGGTATAGTGGGGCCTGGATTCATCACATTGGTGATATCGGGAATGATGTATGGTTGGCTTGTGGGAAAGTCGAAGTCGAAGTCGAAGTTGCAGGTGAGGAGCGCAGGGTCGATGTCCTCTGGCTGTAGCATGGACAGGACGTCAAGTTGGAGGATTTCCTGTTCGAAAGGGGTGAGGATCGTATCCTGTAAGTGTGCATCCTCGGTGACTGAGGAATTGAAATCCCGAATGGAAAGGAAATCTTGTGTGAAATTGGGACAATTTATGAATGATGTATCGGGGCTGCCTTCCGCGTCTTGAAATCGAAAGTTTTCCTCGGGACAGTTTCGGGCTAGATCTATCATGTTCATGTCATCTCCGCCTTCGATATCACTGGCCAATCTAGGAGAAGCATTGGGAGGTTTGATGCTCCACAAGATTTTCTCTGCAGCTCCTCCTTCGTTCATTTCGTCAGCCCAGAATCCGATTGCAAGTTGGGCTAGCAACTCGACAGGATCTATAGCTAGCCAGCAACTCGCATGCAACTCGAAGCGGACTGTGTATATATGCGATATCACAGCTATAGCCAAATATGATGGTCCAATTTGGTCGATATTGTTGTTCGCGCGAATAGTTCAGCAGCAGTTGTGATGTCGATTTAGGGATAACGTGATGCAGGGAAAGATGTTGTCTACGAAACTTGTTAGCATGTGTATCCGTATCTTCTGCAATCAAGCCTGTAGATACACGAATAAGATGTATGCATGACTTTCGAGACCTCAGATATGTTCGTTTGATGGTTCAAGTTTCACTTTCCAGAAATGATCAATGCATCGATGAGGCAGGAACAGTACCGATCCCGTAGGTTACATTGCACGTCAGAATGGCGAGACTGCGAAGGAATATGCGAATATGAATCAACTGCCGCCTGATCGAGACTGTGTCGTAGTTGAGAATCATATATATATATACAATACGTCTGCTCTGTTGTATGTATGGTATACTGTCGATTGTATACATGTGCGTATGCGGATATCAGCCGAGTTGAGGTAAATGTTTTCGATGTGTCGGTTGTTTCGCATTCTGCTGGTCATGACACATGGTAGGTGTAGCTAGGAATCGGCAGACTCGTAGGTCTTGACGGTTGCACAGTCTCCAAGCTTGACAAGAGCATGCCTTCTCAATTCCCATCCAATTATGTATACCTTAGCGAACCGTATGCTACTACCGTAGACCCAATTGGAATATCGATTATGAACGCCCCACCATCCCCACGAACTCTTCTAAGCTATCCCTCGCCTTCTGCGCGACCAACGCTGCAAATTCCGCGTAGCTCGCGCCCTCGCCATCGTTTGTAGTTATACCTCCAGTCATGACACGCTGCTTTTCACAACGCTCAAGCACGCCGATATATTCTTCCCTCGCTGGCTCCCAACCGTCGCCGAATGCCACCACGATTCCCAATTCCTTCAACAGCACGCCGCAGAGTATAATTCTGCTCATCTCCTCATTCCCAGTTATAAAAGGGCGAATGTGCAGGAACTCCGTGCAAAGCCATGCTGTCAGGGCAAATGGGTCGCTCTGCGTCCTTTCTTGATAGTTACTTTTACTACGGTCGAGTATCAATTGCTCGCGGTAGGTCAGTATCAGCCTCGCCATGGCGACATCAATGGAGCCGATTTCTTGTCCCAAGGTAGGCGAAGATGCAGCCGTCCGCTCACCATTATCGGTGTCTCCCTCACCAGAGCGTCTTCGCTTCGGTGCAGGGAAACTTATAATCAGGTGACTGCCGGATGCTGTAGGCGATATGGTAGGTGCAATGGGTTTGGGAGAATATTGGTTTGCCATTCGGTCGCGATAGCACCCACGGAATCTCTCGGAGTGGATGCCATCTACAGGGTCATGGTTGCGTGCGAGAATGCGATGTGTGTCTTTGATGAGGCTCTGCGAGAGTTCCTCGCCATCACAGATGAACTTTTGGAGAAAATACACCAGTCCATTAGTATGATGCACCACGCTCTCTCGAGCGCGGAGAACATAGCCTAGTAACCGACGACGACCTTGCGCAGCTACCGCGTCGAGTTCCTTACCGTAGCCGGGGGTATTTGGCAGGTTGAGTTCAACGATTCCGGAACCGTTGAAGATTGCATGGCAAATCCGGCTTGTCGTTGCGTGGTCGGTGCCGGTGTGTGAGAGGAGGGTGCTGCGGTGGACAAGGCGGGACAGCAGCGCAGCTAGGAAAATTTCAAGCCTTGACGGATGGACGTTGAAGAGATTGACATCGATGCGGCGTAGGAGGTCGGTGAGATCCTGATACTGCTGGCTCGAGTATTCGAGGTTGGCTGAGCGGTGAATCGGGGACGGATGAAAGTGCAGGAAGCCCTGCGAGATGCGGGCCTCGGAGAGATGTTTGACATGTTGAGCAAGAGTCGATACGAACGTGGGTGAGATGGTAAATGATAGCTTGACACCACGCCGAACAGTGGATGCCGTCGTCGGTGATGGGGATGTTTTTGGAGGCTGCAGAGCTGGTGGAAGCGTCAGAGACGGTACATCCGGAGCTGAATCGTGAACGGGAGCCTGTCCGCCAGCGATAATCCTCGAACGGACTTCCTGATACTCCGAAGTCATGGCTCTGGTGTAGAAAGCCGACTGCTAGCCAAGTAACTGTCCTCGTGGGGCATTAGAGTGCTTGCTTCCGTGATGCTGGTAGCGCCATGTATTAGTTAGACGATATCAACGCGGTATCGCTGCCAATGTCTCGACAAATGCGCGGCACGCGGCAGGCTTATAACTAGGATATAAAACGGAAAAGAAATGGCGTGAACGACAAAAGACTGGGGAATGGCCTTCGCCGAGGTAGTTGTGGTGGTATATACAGGGAATATATCATGATCTGCCAAATTCACTCTGATACGGGAAAATCCTCCCATAGGAACAAGCCGTATCTATCGCGCAATCCATCTTAGTTTCGGAGGCAAAGTGCAGTATGTATTTGGATAACGGAAGTGGCCACAAGCATTGGATAGTTCTTCCTGCTTTGTTATGTCTCCAAAATTTAAACCTGAAACTGAGATACTCAACGCAACGGCCTGTTGGAATGTGGAGCTAATGTCTAAATCGGTAATTGCTGTAAATGCTCTCGAGGAAGCTCCGTTAGTTACACTGCAGTAAATTACCGTAAGTTACTAGAAAAACTCACAGGCTGCAAGTAACGGGAAAATCCCGGTAAAGTACGGGTTTTTGCAACAGATCTTTTTTGACGATAGAAAGGTGTCAAAACCCGTAACTTACGGGATTTCGCGTGTTGACTTGTATCGTATATATAGACAACTAAGTATAGAGCGGCAAGGAAGGCTGAAGCTTTCGGATTACAAGACTGATGTAAGTCATATGTGCATCTTTTGCATACGCTCCGATTATCCTCAGGGAAAGTACGCAGGCGTGGCTGACATATTAATTATATATTCCATGCAACTTAAACCTTCTCAAAGCTGTTGGGATAGCTATGGATATGTGCGTTGTATACCTGGTAAATCGATCGTCAGGATCTATGTATATGTATTATAATAAAGTACTTTTTCATATCAGGTGCTACCAACTTGTTTTAGGGAATATTTCTTAGGAGCTACTGGCATAGCGTTGCCCAAAGCCCACCCACTTCACCTTCATCTTTACATCATCATATCACATATGACCATAGCTTGACATGGTCCCACCAGCGGACGTCGAGACAGCAGAACCTACCTACATGCTGACAGACACAGAGGATGAGAACCAGCCCGGCAAAAAATAATCCTCACTGCCCACATTCTTAGACCGCACAAGCTTCCATGGTGCACCCTCAGAAACATCGATGGCCATCATAGGTGAATCTCATCAAAGTTTCATATTCCGCCCTGACAGATCAAGCGCCATATCGATTGACTAGTACCTACTCAGGCCCAGATCTCAACTCTGCTGGAACTGATCAGCATAGTATGTTTGATCATGTCGAGGAGAGAACGGTGAGCCGGAGCGAATTTTGTAACCTCTTCTCATATTTGTCGGACTGGAAATGAGAAGGCTGACAGGGAGTCCTTAGGACGAAGGGTGCCTAACAGCATGGAGTACGATGGCGGGTATATCTTCTACTACCTCCCAAAGAACCATCTATATGTATAAGGAGCCGAATGGAGCGAGGTGAAACCCGCCGTCTATTTAAGGCTATCCCCACCGGCATTGATATTGAAGGCTGGCAAGGCTCTGGGGTGCCTTATTCCGCGACAACCAGAATGCTGCATGCCGGAGCATGTCCACTCGCAGCTTCCTCGTCTTATTCAGCTTTGGCGCGGCCACAACCTGTCTGCAAGCCATCCCCTATCGCAACTGCAGTAGTCCACGGGAACACACCTCGTCGGAAAAGAGAACGAAGCCCTTCGGAAAGTGGCTCAGGGTCAGATAGAGTTGAATCGCCCACGAAAAAGGACGGCGGAAAACCCAAGCGGAGCCGCCCCTTACGGGCAAAAGAAAGCGGCAACTCAAAAAGAGACTGAGGATGAGAGTTACGAAACACATTTCAGGATCGAAGGGTGGCTTCCGGGCCTAACCCAAACTCATGCAACACGTGAAGATAAATTGATAGCAGTTCAAGTTTGAAGGTTTGCACGGTTGGCTGGAGGCGATTAAGGTTGTCTCGTAAGCCAAACTGCGACGGCGAAGCGAGTAAGGGCCGCCTGGAGGCAAATAATGTTATATAAGTTTAGTGTTACGCGCGGGTTACGACAGGCTTAGCCAGGGAGATGAAGGGCTGTGCGCTAGACACAATGTTTTAAAGTCTATAGGCGCCATGATTACAGTCAGCCGAATTCACCAATGCATCAGGATAATTGACGGCTTTCCCAAGCATTATAATCATGATCAGGAGGTCTAACCATGAAGGTGACACCCGAATTCGAGAGTTTCCCGCGCTATCGGTAAGTTAACTGCTCGAGAGTTCCACAGATATTATAAGGCACTGGGGGCTTAGGAGACGTCCTGCTATTTAGATGCTCCGCCGCTCGTGTGGACGTCGTACAAAATCTATCCGCCTTTCTGCAGAGCTGTCAATATGATAATCTCGTTGTAGGTGTAACCTCTACCATGTCAGGCGCTACTTATAGATCCCCCCCTCCCCATAGTATAACTGCCGACTTGGCCAACTTAATTTTTATATATTCCCACCGGTCTCAGAGAGCGGCATCCCCGAGACCACTCCCGTTGTTCTCTTTTCCATCCTCTTCCGCGGCTTTGGCTCGTTTACAAATAACTGTTGGTTGTGAATCGATCGTATTTCCCTATGTCCCGGTGATTCGAGTGAGAGTTGATTCGGTAGCCTAGGAACTCATGCAGCACCAAGCGCGGAAATCGGCAATTGAGCCATAGAGACATCAATCCAGGGGACACTATTCGCTCGCGCCTAACTCGATCGAAAAAAAGCGCTAGCATCCACGTGGGAGTTGGATTTGTGCAGTTTGAGCTTTCGGAGTTTGACGCGATCGATTCCTTTCCGCTGGACCTATTCGCTCGTTGCGGTTTACATTTTTGAGTCGACAGTGATTCATATCATTATTGAAGCACGCACAATATGGTCGGTTTGGCGTTCTGGCGCATTTCTTTATTAGTGGCCTTCGCAGGAGCACCATCGAAATTATGGGGATCTTCGATTAATGACAAGCTTAAGACCATGGACGATATTGTTTCCAATGCGAAAGCGCTAGTGAAGCGAGCGGTGACCGAACCAATGGTTCTAAAGTACAGTGTATGATTGTTCATCCCTGTTTATCTATTTTGTTTGCGTAGTGTAACCTTGATCAATCTTCGAAATTAATGTTGTCGTTCTTAACTGGCGAGTATTAGGCGCTAACATGTCTCTTTGCGGCTGTAGTTACAGCAGTATTCCTTCTACGTTAACGTTCAAGTTGGCTCAGAACGAGATTCGGTCAACCTGCGCGTGACGGACGAGCCATGGACGTGGGTTGGGACGAGGAGGCCTGGGAATTGTAGTAGTGGTTCTAACTATTTGCAATGCATCTATGCTGATTGGTCTAGTTTATGTGAGTGTCGACGTCTACGAAATTTAAGTTGCGAAGCGGTGCCATGTCTCCGCTTTTATAAGTCGTCTTCGTCGGCAGTTCTGCTAACATATATAATACGATTAGACCGGCCAAATGTATCTTCGAGCTTTCGCAATGTTTCCAACTCGCCCTTGAGCCTTGGTCAGTCCGAAAGCCGGTTCACTCGTGGCTACTTCGGGACCGACACTATCAGGTTCGGGCAAACACGACTGGATAACGTCTACATCGGTGTGGCGAACAACTTTACAGAGGCCCCGTCGCTTGGAATGGCGGTCTACGACGCCAATAAGGAGGCTTTTCCGAGTTTCATGGAAGTTCTCTACCAAGGCCGAGAAATCAAGTCGCTCGCTCATGGCCTATGTTTCGACTGGCTTGGTACGTTTCATCTTTATCACGGAGAGTCTCGATATAATGCGATATATCGATAGCTGCTTACTTCCCTATATATAGAGAGAAATCAAAGCGTTCTGAACCTCGGGTCAATCGACACCGCCAAATACAATGGGAATCTCGTCACTTTCAACGCAACAGAAGTCAGCGACCTTGCCACGGTCGAGCTGCTGAGCGCTGCCTTTGGCAATAAGGCCAACATGGAGGAAATGACATCGGTCACAAACCTCAGTGCTCACATCGAATTCAGCACAAGCCGGATATTTCTCCCTGACGCTGCCTTGTCAACTATCGTGGAGCGTACTGCTGCAAAATTCGACAACAGTTGGGGCAGCTATCTCGTCGACTGTAAGCTGCGGAACTCCGACCTGGCGATTGAGTTCCGCTTCCGCGGGATAAATATCACAGTCCAAGCGCACCACTTCATCATCCCGGCGTACAGTGTGCTCGGGTATCGCTACCAGCTTCGTCGTGACGATGCATGCGCCCTGGAATTCGGCGCGATGCGAAGCTACGGCGTCGCAACGAACCTTGGGTACGATGCCGTTCTAGGCATCCCGTTTGCGAGACATACCTATCTCGTCCACGATTATGGTAACCGCCAACTGAGCTTCGCTCCCGTCAAGTTCAACGCCACAGAAAGCAACATCGTAGAGATAGACAATCGTGGAGTAATGGCGTTATCTACCCCGGTAACAACGTCTAGACCTACGGCGACATCGACGGACCCGCCGGACCCGCAGACGAGAGATACCATCAACAAGACGAACATAGGCGCAATCGCTGGCGGTGTCGTTGGCGGTGTCGCAGGGTTGTCCGCGATCGCATATCTTGGCTTTATAATGATGAAGCACCGGAGGGCAGTCATCGTGCCTCCCCCTCCACCATTGATGCATCAGGCAACTTTGCAGGAGGTATATGGTTATATTTCACCAGACGACCCAAAGGAACTTGAGAATAACAGCCGGCCAGCGAACCAGTTGGCGAACGCGTATATCTGGCCTGAACCGCAACAGCAGCAACAGCAGCAACAGCAGCAAGAAAATCTACGATTCGATCAACCTGGGTACAATGACTTACAGTATCAAGAGAACGTCGCGCCGTCAGGCTACAGCGAAGCACCAGGAAGCCAATTTTTTGCACAGGAACTGTCAACTTCAGACCAGCGGCGGTAAACGGAGGCCTGGTCAGGTGAATCCAGTCTGCGATTGCGGTAACCCAGGTTCATGCGTGTGCCTTGCAGGTGTCGCCGTTTCCTCACGCAAGGGGCGGAGGACGGAGATATGGCATATGGCACCAGCTAATCAGGGCGGATAGTGTCTAGTTCCTGCATAATATGCGTGGTCATTGACCCGCGTCTTTCAGATTTTGGAGATATATCCGACTAGTTTTCGAGTAGTATATACGTATCATGATGGATAGGATATGTATACCATATGTTAGCAAACCAGTGCAAATGTTTTGCTGCGGCTATAGCCGGCTATGTATTGAACTTTTGGGCTTTTATATTTGTAGATTAAATTCCAAAGATTCGTATCGGAAAGATAGCCAGAGAGAGGTCATTGTAACATGTGTCATTGCTTGGAAAGCGTACGAAGTAGATTCAGACGAAGGGTGTACGTTTGCTGGCGAATGCGCGTTATGCAAGTTGTATGCGGCGCTCAGGGCGCCCCAGCCCCTTGCCTCATCTGGTGTTGCTTTTTCTGGCCAGTCTAAATTTGCCTTCCAGCTTCCAGAAAAAGTTTGACATTCAATTTCCCATCGACACACCACATCATCAACTTTTATCAACTTTCATCACCCTTGCGGATTAAGCACACCGCGTACGCGACACGTAGACAGCCCGCTACCATCAGAAGAAGACTGCCGGACTCCCTAGAAAGTGGTTTAAGAGGGTTTGGATCTCCCGTCCTTCCTTATTCCAAGCAGGAGACCGACAAACGAAGAAGAGAACCGTATCCTTACATTTCCGGCAGTTCGTCACACGATACACTCCGTTGCCCACACCCGAGTATCTCGCTGCCTCCTTGCGAGCACCATTGACAAACTCGCGCATCTCCCGTGAGCCGACAAAATATACGCGACGAAATACGAAAAATGTCTACTCTGGACATCGAAGCCCTAATGGAGGAGCCCTTCCGAGCGGAGGCTCAGGAGGCGGCGGAATCCAGGAGCCGAGGCGGCGGATCCACCTCGCATCACGACGACGATGAGAGTAGGCGCAGCGATGCCGGCAGCTCCAAGTCCAGGAATAGGAGGCGTCGTAGCAGAAGTCGAGAGAGTGATAGGTACGCATACTCCAGGGCTCGTCGTTACAGGAAATTATGCGAATTTTGGCGGCTCACTTGCTATTATTTTGCGACGCAGACACCGTTCGAGGCGCCATGACGATGACAGGTACTCCGATAGGTATTCCTCCGGCAGAGACCGTGACAGAGACCGAGAACGTGACCGCGATCGCGAGTACCGAGACAGAGACAGAGACTACCGCGACCGAGACCGAGAAAGGGAACGAGACCGAGATTACCGTGACAGAGATCGTGATCGCGACCGCGATCGCGAGCGTGAACGTGAGGAACGTTACAACTCCCGGAAGCGAGAACGCGAGTCCGAGTATGATGACTATGCCCGTAGTCGTCGTCGCTCTCGATCTCCACGCAATAGGTCTAAGTGAGTATTTCCCGAGTGGCAATGATTTTCTGGCGAATTAAATGCTAATAATCAAGCAATAGATCCGGCTCTCCTAAACTTACCGAGGACGAAAGAGATAGACGCACCGTGTTCGTTCAACAGCTCGCTGCTAGACTTCGTACCAAGGAATTGGTTGCTTTTTTTGAGAAGGTTGGAAATGTGAAGGAGGCGCAGATTGTGAAGGACCGTGTCAGCGGAAGATCCAAAGGGTATGTTCTCCAGCTTTTAGTGCTACGTACAGCGTTGACTAACATCCTCTCAGGGTTGGCTATGTTGAGTTCAGAGAGGCAGAGTCAGTCCCTAAAGCTATCGCGCTTACAGGTCAACGGCTGTTGGGAATTCCCATCATCGTTCAACTTACAGAGGCAGAGAAAAACCGACAGGCTCGTGCCGAAGGTGGTCACCATCACAGAGACGAAAACCATCGTCATACTATTCCATTCCATAGGCTCTATGTCGGAAATATCCATTTCAGCATCACGGAGAGTGAGCTCGAGCAAGTCTTTGCACCGTTTGGCGACCTTGAGTTTGTTCAGTTGCAAAAGGAGGAATCTGGGCGTAGCCGAGGCTATGGGTTTGTTCAGTAAGTCCCTCTATTCCTTCCTCGCAGCAACTGACTCCTAGCTAACACTGTCTTCTAGATATCGCGATCCGAATAACGCAAAAGAAGCATTGGAAAAGATGAACGGGTTTGATCTCGGCGGACGCCTCATCCGTGTCGGTCTTGGGAATGACAAATTCACACCTGAGTCTACTGCGCAGATTCTACAACGCTTCAATAATGGGCAGCAAGCTTACGAAGGTCGTCAACGCCATCATCAGAACCAAAACATCAATACCAGCGGAGCTGCCAGCGCTCTCGACGATACGGATGTTGCCGGTGTCAACTTCAATAACTTCAGCAGAGACGCACTCATGAGGAAACTCGCAAGAGTTGAAGAGCCTACCCCTGAACAAAATGGAGATGCGAACGGGGAGCAGAAACAACGACGACCGGCTCCTCTCCCCCCGAAGCCTGCAGCTCCAGCAAACTCCACCGTTGCTAGCAGGTGCATCGTTGTCAAGAACATGTTCGAACCCTCTGAGTATGTAACGTAAACCATCGGCTTTCCCCTATTCTCAATCCTCATCACTAACTTGAGTCTCTTAATGCAGGGAACAAGGAGACCACTGGGTTAAAGATCTGGAAGATGATGTTAAAGCTGAATGTGAGACTAAATACGGACACGTAGTGCACATTTCCGTCGACCCCAACTCTCAAGGCGACGTCTACATCAAATTCGACAAGATATCCGGCGGCGAGAAGGCCATCCAAGGCCTCAACGGCCGGTTCTTCGGCGGACGCCAAATCTCCGCTCTTCCAGTTGTGGACGCTGTTTACAGCAGTCTGTTTTCTCGGGTAAAGGCCATGTAAGCTGGCTACAACCATCAGCTAAGAAGGAAACCTATGGTATGATGGCGATCAAATTTCATCGGATCCGCAACATGGTTCAAAACTCACTCTTTCGAGGGCAAAAGATATTTTTGACGCGATGCTATATGCATTGGATCCGACGGCGATCGCGCCCCATCATACACACCAAAACATATCCTTCGTATGCACCTTACCCTTCCAACCCGAAGGCATGAAAAACTTCAAAACGGTTTTCTTTCTTAGGAATTTTCGGCCAATATATGCTTCCGACCAAAAGTTCAGTTTCTCTCTGACGGCAACGACAATATTATGCCCTCCTCCCAATACCACCGGGTGAGGTTTGATATCTACCTTCCCAAACGTCTACGCCTGAGATGGGGAAACGTTTGATCTTTACCTCACGCTTTATTCTGTTTTATAGGTTCCTCCGCGCACGACTCGACTGTAACTGCTTCCTTTCTATCTTATCATTCTATTCTTGTACTTTCTGCTTTTTTTTTCTTACGAATCGTGTCCTGCTTCACTTCCTATTTCTCATACCAACGATGGTAGAGACTGGGAAGAAAATCGTAGTACTGGGCTCGTATCTACCAGTTTGGTGTTTGCTGACCTGTCCGTTTGTTATTAGTTTATTTATTGCATAAATAGGAATAGAGGATCTTTCACGATCGATAGCTTGTCTATGAGAGCATATTTGAGTAACTCTCCAGAGATGTCGACCGCCCGGCAACCAAACCGTAATGATCAATGTATGTGACCGTACCTAATTTCCGCGCCTTTGACCCATCTCGTCGGGCTGCTTTATTATGTTTTATCACGCCGTCACGGGGAGCCGAGCGCAGGTGGTTACCTCTATATATACACATATACCGTAAGGGGAAATGCGTGTCTTCTGGGACGCCTATAATCCAGTATGCGGACTAAAAATGGTCCATTAATCAAATAATACAGCTTGACAGCGTCTTTAAGACGATATTTCGAGTCTACTAGGCGTAAAAGAGCCTTGAAAACACGCATTCCCCCCTACGGTATATTCAGGCAATTTGCAACATAAATATATAAACCATGGTCCGACATTTATGGGTAGACTTGGTCAATTCGTTGATAATTTGCCCGGGCCGATCCCGTAACCTGGATAATGCAACCCAACTGAACTTCCCGAGATCGGGCTCTGCTGTTAACCTTGGAATGATTTCTGTATTGACACAGTTATGCGTATCCTCCCTTCATACCAATATTCATGCGAACAATACACGGGAATATGAAGCCAATAATGCTCACTTCCTGTCATCCATGAGGGAATTCTTGTTTTCGAAATCTCCCATATCTGCTTTATCAGCTCTCGGTTGGTTGTCTTCTCTGTTATCAGAATAGTGTCCGACTGGACCTGCTGCCAAATTATAGATGGACAATGTACTGATAACCTGGCATTAATTTGCAGGTCGCAAGGTCTCGGCGCAAGCCCATCCCGAAGCCTGGTATCCTTCGTCACCTCGCACTTAAGTTTGCAACAGACTGGTTCATCGAGCATGGGTGAATCGGAGATGTCGGTCTCGATAGGGACGCCGGGAACCATCCTCTGCGAGCTGGGATCAATACAATAATCTCTGAATCGGATAAGAGAGGGTTCAATAGTGCTCTTGGCAACGTGGCAATGAAGAGAGAATGATGGGCCGAGACGGTCGTTCTCGAGCGCTATTCCAGATTCGTAGAAAAGGCGATGGATACCAGGTACATTCGGTTGACGGTCAGGCGTGTAGTATATGTATCGGGGGTATTGGAAGAGTTCTTGATAATGGCTGTCGAGGCAGGTTCGGTCGCAAATGACGAGGGTTTGCCAAAAGCGAGAAACACGGCTGGCGTGGACGCAGTCGGAGAACGAAAGGTAGGAGAAGATCTTGAGGTATAGTTCGACCGGTAGTCGCTTGATGCCTATATCTCCCATGGTGACGAAATATCGAACGGATGGGATCCGGGGCTGAGACTAGTGGACGGGAATAAATGCCTTTGATCGTAGTAACCTGGAAGTGATATGCAAAATGTCAAAATGAATATATGAATATAAGTTTTGAGCAACGTTCTTAGATGTGTATGTATCCGAAATTTGCGACAAGGTCGGTGAAAATCGTTGAGCGTGGGCTATATATACGTACGTAAGTAATTATAACTGAAATACGAGCGAGTGAACCCAAAACTCACGGACAGACATAATTGGCTTTTTCTACCTGGAAACGTCTCAGGTGCTTTGGGAAGCTTACTTTTCAGATTTATATTAGTTACGTGCGTCTAGATTACAGGCTTCTGGTTCACGAGACAAGATTACAGCCTGCGAGAAAAAAAATACTTGATGTATCTTCCCATAATTTCTAAATTTTGTCCAGGTTCAGGGATATATTCAACTCCCGTGCATTATATGATTATACAGCGGCAAAATAGCGCATTTGACAATGGAATGTGGGTTTCTTACGTTCATAAGTTGTTTGAGCAGTCCGCCTGCGACACTCGGGTCTTTCTACAATATAAAAATCTTTAGTGTTATGTATCCGGTCTTCAGGGCTCGTTCAGCTTCAGTCCTGTGTAAAAGCCGGACAGGGATCTACCCCTAGCTTACAACACTTAGTGCGTTGTATACTAGAAGATGGAAAGTGCCGCTGGCATGGCTTCCAATAGCAATCTATCCTCGATCGAAGGTTAGGAATATTTCTAAATAAGTGTAGAACTTGAACCGACCGGCCATGCAAGGAAGTATTTTTGCGAGACCACATTGAGCCCGTCCTGTTTAATGCAGCGACGCAACACGGCATTGCAAGGGAGGTATATATAACAGCGATTGAATCTGCTCAATCAAAATCACTCACCTGGCACCTATACGCAGAGCAATACTCTCTGCAATATTTTTCCTAGCGAGCGATGTAGCAACACCAGACTCTTGGTTACCACGAAGTGGGATCACGGATATTTGAAGCAGCACATATGAGGAGGGGATTTTGTGTCGAAATATTGGAGATGGGCTATACTGGGCTCGTTTGATCGAATAGGTATGTCTTGGGTATAAGAAAGTACCTCTAGCATCCTTTAATAATATTTGAGTGTGCTGTACTATTGTATAACCTACCCACGTGAGAAAACACCCGAAGATACCTCGATGCTATATTAACTTACCCGAGCATACATAGATCTATTAGCCTAAAATGCGAGCTGCAGTTCTTTTCGCACTGGTTCGCCTAATATCTATTCCGTCATTCACAGCTGCCTACGTTTATACTTTCGTCCGACAATCTCAGCCAACGGCGAGAGGAGAGAAAATCTCACAAGAGGTCCTTGGGCAGGAGCCCAAATCCTGCACTCGAATAAGTTACAGCCGTGGGGGAAATGGCGACAACCCAAACCGTCTTGTCGCAATTAAAGTATGGACGAACCCTATGTTCGGACGGGCTCCTTGGGCATTCGCCTTCTACCAGGATAGTCCAGTCTGCAACCTGGAGGGAGGCAAGCCGTCCCTTATCGCATATTTCTTTCCGCGAAACGACGTGGATAACCTGCAGATCGCAGACTGGGGACCACTAGCGGTGCAGACGGGAATTCTGCCAAAATTCAGATCATGGCAGGAGCTGAAGCCGGATACACCGGACTGGAAGAATTACATTGTGGATACAGGGATCAAACCCGGGGAGATACTCCTTGATACGATCTTCGGTGGTCAAAATTTGGATCAGGTGACGCCTGAGCTTGCATATGTCAAGTTCTGGGATTTATCAAAGGCTTACTGTCGGTTTAACGCTAATATGGATGTGATACGAGATGACAACTTGATGCAAATGCTTTTAAGTGGTGAAGCCACTGCGGGTACATATTTTCCGGAGCTGCTGAACTCGCTAAGCCAGAATGCGATAGAAGTACCTAGCCGTCAGCGGTGTATACCTGGAGTACGATTTCAGTCCGTCCCAGGCACTGACTGGGCCGAGGGCATACGGATGACGGATGAATACCCCGAGGTAGAGGTTATTAAAGATGAGGGGAAGATGGAGTACGGCTGGGATGACCCTGCCGCAGATACTGACATGAGACGGGATCCATCCGTACAAGAAGCTTTGAAGGAGCAGTACGACGAATTCGGCTCGTATGTGGAAAACTTCCAAGAAGATTATCGATACGAAGACCCCGCATTGGGAAAGCTGGAAGAAAATTGGGAGTACTACTACGACGGCGATGGTATCAATGTCATGAATAGAGGGAACTTCGATCCGTACTATCAAGGCGAAACAGCAGAAGGAGACTACCAGGACGACTACTACCTCAAAAAGGAATCAGAGCTGGAGGAAGAAGGTCCGACAATGTCATTGAAAGTCGAGTATGACGATACCCAAGCTCAATCCTTATTTGAAGAGGAACCAAAAGAGGAGCCTTTCATCTTCGCCTCCCCTAAAATTGAAACGGAATTTGGACCACCCGACCCAGTTAACACAAAACTCGAAGAAGAGCCGCTGCTCGCACAAAACCCGGAAACTCTACCGTGGGATTACATGGAGCAAATGCAAGCCCTTACACATCAATTGCCAAATATACCGACCTTCATAATGCAAGATCTTCAACAAGTGCTCGGGTTAGATACGGCAGATTCTTCTGCACTCGGAGAAATCGTCTGGAATCTGAGGCGACAGTACGGAATAGCAGAGCCGGAGTATCAAAACCGACAAAGGTTAGAGGAACAACTTCGGATAGCCCAGCTCGAGGCACAATTGGCGTTACAAAGAGCCCAGAGAATGAGTACAGATCAGATTCAACAAATGTATGAGGTTGTGAGGGACAGATATAGAGGAGGAGCCATGGACTGACCTCCGATTTGTACCTGAACCGCAAACTGCATATTGCTAAAATCTTGTATTTGGTTTTTCCCATTGCGCATGCTTGAATTCCTCGAGGCACCCGTTCAAATTATTGTCAGCCGTTTATAAATATTTACACTCTATAGGATCTGACTCTAATATACTCAAAACATGTAGACGCCTCAAGTCTACGCAAACCCAAATGTATTTCATGCATGAAATACGAATGGTTCCCTTCCTAGCATGCAGGCAACTTAGCGATACATCACCGCGTTGAGCAATCTCAGTCTTCGTAGATGGGCAGCAAATAGGCATATTAAAATGTTTGCCCTCTCCTCCATTGCCGTTGCTCTTCTCTCACCATCTCTTACTGCGGCCTACCTTATCGACCTGCAACCTGCGCCGTTCCTCTCCGCGGACCCTAATCCCCACTATTATTTCCCAATCAATCCTACAGGTTACGCATGCACGAGCATCAGGGTCCCTGCTGCGACCCAAATCGCTGCTATCCGCGTCCGCAGCGGCCCAGAAACCGGTAGCCCTCCGCAAGCCATCGCATTTTTCAACGGCGATGGATGTAATGATGATTCTATCGAGCTGATCATTCGGTTTTACCAAGTTGCTGGGGATGTGGAGCAGGCAGTCGCGCCTGAGCTGACGTACTCGTCGCTTGCCGATGGCTTGGAATCGTATATACCCGGACAGGAGATGCAGGCTCAGAATGTGTATAATCACGTTCAGAACGTCGGATACAGCAGCGCGGTGTGGGCGGATATCATCAACCTGGGTTTAGAACCTGGCGACGCAGCGTTCAGGTACCGGTCGCTGGATCCGGATGTCGTTGACACGGAATGGCGGGTGGTGAAGGGTGTGGTGATCCTCAGCGATGGCCCGCTCCCTTTGGAGGATGTGGAGCATCCGGATTACTCGCCATTGTTGAACACAGATCTGCTGGACCTGCCCACCGAGGAGCGACTAGCGAAACAAGCAGAGTACCAGGCGCGAGCAGAAAGTTTTCCGGCGGCAGAGGGCGTGTTTCTCGGCCCACAAGACTTGCAGATAGGGAATCCGGTGACTGAACTAGCGAAGGAAATCGAGAGTGAGTATAACCGGAAGATCAAAATCGGTAAGATCGCGAGGAAGGCCTCAGGGATGGGACCTGCAGGCATTAGAAAGTATAACCCGAATGCAGTCGAGTTGAACCCGCTAGCGCCATATGAGGGCCAGAGCATACTTGAAGATCTGGAGGCCCAGAGACGAAGGACAGTCGACGAAATTTTGGAAGACCCTGACTGGGATTTGTATTGGCCGACACCGCAGGGGCCCCGCTATGGACAGTAGAGTCAGGAACAGGATATTTAGAAAGATTGCCCCGATATATCACACCATAGCTGTATGCTTTACAGCGTGACACAGGCGGCGCCTCATAGAAATACCCATCGACGATACCTTTACCCTGAATGAGTATATATGATAATATTGCAAACGCCCAAAGATGGGAAATTTAGATACCCCAGAGCAATACCATCGCTAGACATAGTTCACAAGAAATTCACAAGTTGTGCAAAAATTATGACAGATATTCAAGGCTATTCTGGGATCCAACCTCTATTAAGATATATATAGATAAGCTATAACTCGAGCCTCTCTAGAGCTACTCGAGTACTCTAGAACATATCAACGGCCCAAATATTCCGATGCACATAAGAAAAACACAAACAAATCGAGCGGAGATTTTTACCCATTCACGATTGAGAGCCACAATGCCTTCAACTCACACCCCACGATCCAAACTCTGCGCCAAACACATCTGATAATACCGCCCCCTCCGTGCTAGTAACTCCCCATGCGTCCCCTGTTCCACCACCCTGCCCTCCGCGAATACATATATCACGTCTGCATTCACAACCGTACTCAGCCGATGTGCAACCGCAACCGTGATCCGTCCGCTTTTTGTCCTCGCTGCGTCGATAGCGCCCTGTACTAGCCGTTCGCTCATCGTGTCAAGCGCGCTAGTCGCCTCGTCGAGCAGCAGCACGCGCGGGTTGCGGATCAGTGCGCGCGCGATTGCGATACGTTGTCGCTGGCCGCCGCTGAATTGCGTGCCATAGGCGCCACAGGACGTGTCCAGACCGTCGGGCAGAGACATGATGAAGTCATATGCGTTCGCCATTTTACATGCGTTTCCAAGAGCAGCGGCTATTTCAGATGATGGTATGGGGGTTGCGGTGGGGAGGCCGAGGAGGATGTTGTCTCGGACACTGCCGGCGTATAGCGTTGGCTCTTGCTGTACGAGGGAGAGGTGCGAACGATAGAGAACAGGGGAGAAGCTGGAGACCGGGGTGGCACCGTGGAGGAGGTGGCCATGTGTAGGGTCGTAGAAGCGTTCGAGGAGGGAGATTATGGTGGTTTTACCGCAGCCGGAGGCACCGACAAGAGCGATAAACTGGGATGGATGAATCTGTTATAATATATGTTGGAATTAGTGGCCTGTCCGGACCCAAAGAGGGGCAGATTGTCAAGTTTACATACCGTGATATCGATTCCGCGAAGAACAGGATTCTGCTGTCGTTGCGGATACGCGAAGCCCACGTTATTGAACGTTATATCGTCATCACCATCCGGACTGCAATCCTTGTTCTCGTCAGTGACGGCGATAGTCGGCTCCAAACTCCTCAGCCAGAATATATAATTCGCTGCTTCTGCCGCCTTGGACAAGCTGGTTGTAAATCCAAAGAACTGGCCAGCCGCCTGTCCCGCAAAGATTACACCGATGAAAATAACAAAAAATTGTGTAGCATCGTATTCGCCGCGCGCGAGTAGCCGGGCACCATACCAAAATCCCAAAGCCATCGCCAGAAAGTCTAGCGATTGCGCGGCGGAATAGAGCGCCATCCGCAACAGCACCGTCTCAAAGGACTTTGTTACGACCTCTCCGAGCTTCGCGCTGAAGGTGGCGAGAACCTCCTCTTCGAGCGTCAGTGATGCGACGGTACGAATTGCGGCGACAGCTTCACTTGCGATACTAGCACTGGCAGCAAAGCGTTCTCCGTTGGCAGCATCCAGCGCAACCTCCAATCGCATACGATAGTACCCAGCTGCGATAAGCGGTAACATTCCCCCGGCTAGTACTACGAATGATAGCTTCCATCCGTATACGAGGGCCATAACCGAGCTACCGACTACGTTGAAGACGACTATCACCATCAACGTCATGTTCATCGACATCATATCAACGAGCTGTTCCGGCAGAGAGGATATCTTTGCGGCTAGCGCGCCGGAGGAGTTTTCCTCGTAGTCGTAGAACGTCATGTCTTGGCGCAGCGCGATAGAGAACATTTCCTTCCGGTACGCGTGGCTCATCTTCTGGCTTTCAGTGTTCGAGATCCAGCCCATAGGTGCATAGGCGACGATCGTGGCTAATGCAACAATGAAAAACATAAGTGCGTAAAAGTTTGCTTTGGTGTCGGCTTCGCTGCGGGGTAGTGTGAAGACGTTGAAGATACGGGAGAAAAGGATGGCTTGAGCCGGGTAGACCGCTGCAGCGATGGCGCAGAGAATGGTCATGACGACGTAGATTCCCCACATGTTCTCCTGCTCTGACAAGAGGAGCCAGAGACATTTGGTGATGCCGTAATTGAGAGTGCCTTCTGTTGCTGCTTTCTTTGCGGCTTTCGACGCCTCGGCTTTCGACGCTACAGTTCTAGTGCGAGTCAGGCCCAGCTCTGTGTCGTCTTTTTCTTCATCGTCTGGATCGAGAGCGAGGCTAGTGGATGGCTCTGCTTTATCTCGTAGATCCTGAGCACGCACAAGAGCAGCGTAGTGGCGATCGAGAGCTATCAGTTCTTCGTGGGTACCTTGCTCGGCGACTGCGCTGTTTGCTATCACCGCGATGCTATCTGCCTTCTTGATAGTTGACAGACGGTGGGCAATGGTGATTGTCGTACGGCCTTTAGACACGCGAGCGAGTGCATCTTGGACTATCTTCTCAGCCTTGGGATCCAGCGCACTGGTGGCTTCGTCGAGAAGAAGAATGCGCGGGTTGGAAATGATACTCCGGGCAATAGCTACACGCTGTTTCTGCCCACCGCTCAATCTGCTGGCGCGTTCGCCGACCTGTGTGTCATAGCCGTTTGGGAGCTGCATGATAAAGTCATGAGCGTTACTGAGGATGCAGGCGTCCTGAACGAGTTGTCGCTGCTCGGCTTCGGGCAGCGTACGTTGGTGGTCTAAAAAGCCTCGCGCAACGTTCTCGAATACAGTGCCCGCGAAGAGGACAGGCTCTTGCTGGACTAGCTGGATCTGCGAGCGAAGCCACTTGATGTTGTATTCTGACAGCTGTTTTCCATCGAGTGTGATGCTACCGGATAGCGGCTCGTACCAGCGTTCCAGCAAGCCTACGCAGGTGCTTTTCCCCGACCCACTAGCGCCGACAAGCGCTGTCGTCTTGCCGGCAGGAAATCGTATGGTGAAATTCTTGAGAACTTGCGCAGTTGGGCGAGTCGGATACGCAAAGTCGACATTGGAAACCACAATTTCGCCGTTACAACGTTCAGGCTTATCGCCAGATGCGTCGAGAGAGTCCAGCTGAGAGGGTTTATCGATAACCTCGAATAAATCAGCTGCAGCAGTTGACGCCGCTGATATCGCCATGGTGTAAGGAGACAGCTGTGCCAGCCCTGCCGCTGCCATCATCAACACCATTTGAATTCTGTACCAAATCACAAAATCGTCAGCCTATTAAGATATATATTTACTGCCTAGTTCCTTTGATGAGAAAACCAAGCAGGGGAACCTGATTCGGTGGGGTTTATCAGCGGCCCAGAAATATCCGGAACTCACGTAAAAACTGTCCCGACATTTTCTATCTCCCCACTTCTAAACATCCTATACCCCTGCCAGAATGCCAGTGCCGTACCCGCATACATGAAGAAGAAATGGAACGGGAAAAACACAAGATGTATGGAACTCTTGCGATCGCCCTCTCTATGTGCCTCGACCAGGTATCCATCATACCGCTCCACCAGCTTGTCTCCCGCACTGAACGCGTGCACCGCTCGAATAGACCCAAAGGCCTCCTGCGCGAGCGTCGACGCACGGGTATACAGCCGTGTTATCACGGCTTCAAGTTTCTCATCGAGCACCAAGCAGACGTTCGCGACAACGATAGTAGCAGGAATGATACTCATCATTGTGATCAAAGCGAGCTTCCTTTGGACGATCAGTGCCACGATGAACGCTGCGAAGAACATAGAAACCGCCTGGACAACTAGTACGAGTTTCTCAGCGATGCCCGAGTTGATCTTGTTGCCGTTTGCGGTGACTTGTCTAGCGGTCGCGGTGCTGCCGGACCGGTCGAAGTGTGCGACGTCCATGCGGAGGAGGTGGCCGAGGAACGCCTGTCGAAGGGCACGGACAGTGCGGGTCGCGGCGATGGTAGCGCATGTTGTCGCAATAAAGGTAGTAGCGAAGCGGCCGATGAAGAGGTAAATGAAGTAGAGCAGGAATGAGTTGACGTCGCGGAGGAATTGTGCGCTGCCGGATGGTCCCGTATTGCTAGCGAAGGCGTTGAATTTCGAGGTGAACTGGCCAAAGACAACGGTCATGATTGGGAGGGAGGCACCGCTGGCAATGGCCATGATGACGGCGAGGCCGTAGAGGAGGCGATCGGTTAGGGACGCGTACCTGAATACACGCTGTGGAATAATATAAGTTAGCACTATAGCGCAGTCAATGCTGAACTAAGATACGGCATCCGCAGTAAGTAATCTTACCCAGTAGGCTCCCGAGCTGTCTTTCTCCTTCTCCTTCTCCTTCTCTTCCTTATCAGCATCTGGCACCACGACGATAGCCTCCGTGCTGTTTTTCCCCGTAGCGCCGCCAAGATCGGGGAGCGCGATACTCTCGCCTTCATGGTTGATGCTCGACATCGACATTGCAAGACCCTCGAGCTCAAATTATATATTATGACAATGCAATGCTGCAATCCGTATCCGTGGTTGATGTATACGTATGTGTGTGCATCTACGGACGCAACGACGTGCGTTGATGTTGCAATTGCAGCTGTCGACGATTGCCCGATTCGGATCTTGTACCACCAGCTACAGACACACAGAGAATTAAAGATTAAAAAGTGCCACAAACGAGAGTAAGAAAGATAATGGTTACCAGAAAGTTTTCCCCCTTCTTTCATCATTATATATACCTAAGTACCATAAGTAGCAAGAAAGACTCTCAGCCAATCTTGAAGCCAAAACATCGGAACCCCGGAGCAGCAAGCCCAATCGCGGCCCGCGCACGAACATTGAACTCTCGCGGCAGTCGTCTGGCGACTATTCAGCCAATCAGAGGGCCCGTTCATCACTCGGAGATGCGGCTACAGGTTTGGAGTTAAGGTTGTGCCGAGTCTCCGAGGACCGGGTTGGGAGATAGAGTGGTAGGGCCGAGTCCGTCTTGGCAGTGGTAAAGCCGGTTCCGTTGCCCGAGAGGGCAGCTAACGGCCGAGTTATAGTCGAACCACCAAGCGAAAACAAGATGTCTCGTATTTAACCCGGCCAGCGATGCTATTTGAAGCGGCCAAGTTGATGATTTCGTCGTCGCGCTATCGCTTACATGTCGTCTGGAGCGTTTAACTTACCGGCCATGCCGCTCGTATATACCTGAACCTTCGGCGTCCACATTCAGTTTATGAGAAATTCTACCCCACGAGACGAGACCCATACGTATACATGATCATGTAAGTATACTGACGGCTAGCCAGTATTTGATTCAATTTAATTGCTTACAATGTCTAATATTACCATTAAGGACGCCGACGCACCATTGCCAAGCTTGCCTTTTCTACCTACCAGTAAATAACTTCATACCTTGAATGCCGGCCGACTAAAGCTAACAAAGCCCCATGGCGCCAACATATCTACAGAACATGCATTGCATCGCTAGAAGCAGCTGCTGAAGTCCAAATTCAACATATCCACAATCGGTCCGGAACTCCCCATCCAATTGCCAAAAAACGTACTCATAGCCTCAACGCTCTCCTCACTCCACCCGCTAACTCCATCTATATCCTGCATAAAGATATCGGGCAATTGCCCTGCTGGCAGCCCGCCACCGCTACCACTACCACCATCATATCTTCCTTCGCCACTACTGCCCAGATTCGCAATATTATGGTCCTGTGGCAGTAGTAATGTGTTCGAGGTATGGCTGTACGTACCCAGCGCGAGCGGCGCGTGGGCATGTTGCTGCTGTCCCTCGACTAGGGCCTTGGCGACGCGGCAGAAGACCTTGGTGACTTCGGTGAGTCGTCGGCAGTCCTTTGAGACGTCGGAGATGGGTTCGATGGAGTCGAGGAAGTCGTGGAGGAGTTTTACATCCGAGAGACTGTTTGATGCTATAGCGTGCAGGAAGACGACGATGAGCGGTGTGAAGGAGGTGTAGAGGAGGATCCTGCGCGGATACACTCGAACGTTAGCGGCGCCGCCTATATGGAATGGCCATACACGTATACAGTTGTAGATGAATATGGCGGGAAGAGAAGAGAGGGGTTGGCGGTGTAGTGTGAGGGAAAACTTGCACAGCATAGGAGTATACCGACCAGGACACGTATGCGGCCCGCTGATTCGGAGTGAACCTGCTCATGAACTTTGGCAGAAACTCATCGATCTGGCTGCGCATACCCGCGGTGGCGGCCTCGAAGCACGCGGCGGTGATCTCGGTCGTGCGCGTGCCTTCGCCCATCGATGCAGCGCGGTGAAGCGTCGTTTGCAGGGCGTAGTAGATTATTTCCATGGGGCCAAAGAAGAGGTCGAATTGGTCCGGTGGGACGATCGAGCGACAAGACTCTTCGATCTACGAGTTATTTCATATCAGTAAATCGGTTTGTGAGGAGTTGTGGTTGGCTCAAATGGGTGCAATTACGGAACGCCATTCCTCGAGCCAGGGCCGCAGCTCGGCGTCGATGCTAGCGATAATGTTGTGTCGTTCCGCTTGAGACTTTTTTAAGGCTGTCGCAGAGTACAGTTTGTCGTACACCTGACCCTGGACTTTACTCAGAAAGATAAACTTGAACGCAGCGTGGTCCCATAGCGCGACCCGCTCGTTCTCCGAGATGGAAAAGTATTGCGTGTCGATATCGTAGTCCGGGAAGTTGGACGCGCGGCCCAGATTTAGCGACAGATTCTTGTCGACGCCGTAGACGGACCAGAAAATGTGGCGCTTTTCGTTTGCGAGCTGCGGCGTGTCGCCTTTAAGAGAGCGTTCACGGTGGAAGCCTAGGCTGAATAGGTGTTTCGCGGCGGCCGAACAAAGCGTCCATGCGAGCAGCGGTTTGGAGTTGAATTGCGCAAAGACGATCTGTGACAGGGATTCCAATTAGCTAGTGGCCTCAAATAGGCGTCACAAACAGAATTCTGCACTACTGACCCCCATTACTAAAGCTTTAATGTTATCAAGCGTGGGTACAGCGAGGACCTCGTAGCTTTGACAGCCGATATGCAGGTTCTTCTCGCATATTCGCATGAAGCTAATGACGTCCCACTCACGCATAATGGGGTCATCAACAGCAGCGCACTCCTGTAGGAGGAAGAAGAGGAGGCCGTGCATATTTGTCAACTGGCCGAGTGTGACGGGCTCGGTGGGGAAATAGACGGCCTGGCAGAGTTTCTCCAACGCGTTCTCGTTGTTGACGACGTATGCGATATATTGTATCGACTCGTTTTCTGAAGACGGTTGTGATTAGTAGGCGATAGCGATCTTTCAGTGCGGAGGTATCTGCATTGGTCTCTAAATAAGACGCTGCGATTCCACCAAACCATCGAGTATGTGATATATTCTGACGCTAAACTAGCTGCTCAACCCACCTTTTAGCCGTTTCAGCAACGATATGACGAAGTGTGGTGGTAGTAGCTCCATTGCCGGGAGACCTCTCGGTTTCTCATCCGCCTCGAACCACAGGTCGTCCAGCCCGTCATCGACAGAGGACGTATTCATCATATCCTTTAGCGAACTTAGCGCGTCGAGAATCTCCATCGATTGCTGGCTCCTGCTTGCCGATATCCCCGCCAATTCGCCAGCAAGGACGGTCTGTGTCGTGAAGGACGAGTCGCCTTCGAAAGACGCATGCGCTGGGGTCTGCGCATTAGTACTCGGCAAGCCGTCGGAGGGTGTGGAGAATGCCGTCGCTGCCGCGGCAGCGGATGTCTCGGGTTTGGGTTTACGGTAGTCGGGTAGGCGGTCGCGGACGGGGTCGCTGATAGACAGGTTTTTGACGAGATGTTCGATGGATATGAGGCGACTGTTGATTTCGTCGATGGATCTTTGGCTATTGATAAGTTTATTATCGGTTAGCGGAGGGGTCATGATTGTGACGACTTTGGGCTTCTTCTGCGGCGTGGAAAGGGTGAGTTTTGCGCGTAGCATTCTGAAAATGCGGTTGCGTGACTCCATAAGAGCATGTCGCAGTATATAGATCTACGTCGCGGATACTCGGTGCGACCGTGATTCCAATCGCATGAGGTACGTATACCGTGGGCAAGAGCGCAATATAATTAATATTGCAGGTGGGTTCTGGTTATTGGGATACGTACTAATTGGAGGAGAGGACGACTCGCGGGCGGTGCTCGACAACCCTTTTAGCGGGGCGGCAGTCGAGGTTGGAGGTCAGGCAGTTGGAACACGGATCTTGCCGGTTGCACTTGACCTGCGCGTCGGAGCAGTCGGCGCATCCAGACAGGCCATCGTCAGATGAGTTACCCAATCGTGAGGCCTCGCGTACGACAGCTTTTTTATCGTAACTTTAGCAGAATTTCATATGGGGCAACGCACTTTCCGCCGCCGACAGTTCTCGCACTGCCACGATCAAGGGCACAGATATCAGCGAATCAGCGAAGATACAATATCGATAATGCACCGGACACGTTGGGGTATCTCGTATCTCGTATTGATGGCTCGCATCGATCGTGGAATTCGAATCACAAGGCCGCACTCACAGCTTGGGTCAACACATTGGCAAGGGCGGCGCCCATACTCGGCCCAGCGCCGCTGCCGTCCGCGCTGAGATGCGCCATCACGATCAGAAAAAAGCCCCAGCTCAGGCGGGTGCAGGCGATGTTTAGGTAAGTGGGTGGTTCTAGAACAGACGTATGCGTATATCGGGGAGAGACAGCAGCGCTCCTGTCTCGGGCTCCGTGGATTAGCGTGCTACCCGCGGAAATCGTCAGAGCTTTAAAAGGCCAGTCGAGTCATAGAGCCGTACGGCACGGAGGCCGCGGGGGCCGAAGGCAACACGTTGCACGGGCGACCACCAGCGGCCTTGGCTTGCGCGAGCGAGGCTGCTGGAACGGCGAGTCGATCACGTAAGCTCGTGTGCGGCGACGTAACTGGCGGCGTGGGGACCTCGTCAGCGGATCGCGAGTGGGCAGATGCAATGTGGAGGTGGAGGGAAAGCTCGAGAGCCTCCGAGGGAGCTTGACGGATGGTTGAGTCGACTTGCACAGGGGGCCAACGTTATGTCGCCGCTTTGGGATTACGCAGAATGCAACGCGGCATGTTGCTAGGCACGCGAGGTCAGACGGTGCGGTGTGTCCAGCAACTGATTTCGGAGCGATTCTATCACCATCCGCCGTCATGACGATGCGGATTGCGTCCCAGCCGGTGGAGATTGGTCTCAGAGTGGAGATGTCGTCCGAAAGTTGCATCTCCGGTTTAGGAAATTCAGGAAGTGTTGCGTTACGCAGTCTTGCGGCACCCGATTGGAGGGCCGTCTTCTTGCTGAAACGGAGGCCTTCTAGAGCAGACAGACACTTCAACACCAATTCGACGACCCCTTGGCCGCCAGACAATCGGCAAAACAGCTTTCACGGCGAGGATTTTGCACCGGGAGAAGATACCGTAGAAATATAGCAGGTTGTCAAGATCATAGACTTGTGCGTAAGTTATCCTTCCTATATCATATCGTCTGGCGCGTGCAAAGTCTTGTATTGCGGGCTTTGCAAGACCAAGGCCAAGGTGCACTGCACTTGTAAATCTTGGTGCGTATGTCCTGCCCTCGGGGGAAACGCTGCCGACGAGGCTACGCGTGAGCAGCACTAGAAACTTCCTTGAGACTTGCAGATCTTACACTTGAAGTAAGGTTCAAGGCAGACGATACCATTCCGACGAGCGAGGCCTGAAGCTAGCGAGATACCAGGGTTGAGTCTTGGCACTTTGTCGTGCCGGCTGTGCTGATTGGTGTTGCGTGTTGATTTGACAGATAAGATCAGATAAAGATCTTATCGCATCGGATTAGATAACACCAGGGCACAAACCCTTGCTGCAAACCCGCACCACACAACATGAACCAGTCGATTCTGCTCTTCCGTACTCGAATCAACAACCTCCTCGACCAACTTCGCGAACAGACGACATCGCCATCCAGAGACCGCCTACCCCTCAGAATCTCCACGCAGAACCTCCCATCATCCGTCATCATGTCCGACGTCGAAGAAGTCGAAGTTGAGGCCCCCGTCGCCGTCTACTCCGTCCTCCCCAAGGAGGTCACCGACGAGATTGGCTCCGTCAAGCTGTTCAACAAGTGGACCTACGAAGATGTCCGCGTCGGCGACATCTCCCTTGAGTATGTCCCGCATCATCCCTATGCTCTCATTTCATTCCATGATTCCATGCTAACAACGGCCGCAGGGACTACATCCAGATCCAGGCGCCCGTCTACACCCCCCACTCCGCCGGCCGCTATGCCACCAAGCGCTTCCGCAAAGCCAAGTGCCCAATCATCGAGCGTCTCACCAACTCGCTCATGATGAACGGCCGCAACAACGGCAAGAAGCTCATGGCCGTCCGCATCGTCAAGCACTCCTTCGAGATCATCCACCTCCTCACCGACCTCAACCCCATCCAGGTTGCCGTCGACGCCATCGTCAACTGCGGCCCGCGTGAAGACTCCACCCGTATCGGCAGCGCGGGTACCGTCCGTCGCCAGGCCGTCGATGTCTCCCCTCTCCGCCGCGTCAACCAGGCCATCCACCTGCTCACCATCGGTGCCCGCGAGGCTGCGTTCCGGAACGTCAAGAGCATCGCTGAGTGCCTTGCTGAGGAGCTGATCAACGCCGCCAAGGGTTCTTCCAACTCGTACGCCATCAAGAAGAAGGACGAGCTCGAGCGGTATGTCCCTATCACCATAACCCTCACATCCATCTCCATACTAATAAACATATGTATAGTGTCGCCAAGTCCAATCGGTAAACGCACGCGCACGGCCGCCGTCTTTACCGCAAAAGCATTCTCGCTACCTTCATGTTATATATTTCCTTCCACCATTCCTACTGGAACCGTTAATAGGATGATTATTCTTTTTCCTTGTCGCCGATGCTATACAGACGCACACACTCCGGAGTTCAGGCGGGAACGAGCTGTTTTACTATCATTATTACTACTACTATTGCATGAGATGAGACGAACAAACGAACGATATTCAATATTGCCAGGTTTTTCCCAATCCCATCCCTTCAAACAAAACTTGCAGAGAAGTAGCAAGGTTCCGCCCTGCCCACGTAGAATATTGAAGCACGCAAGGTTTCGCCCTGCAAAGCAGGTACCGACCGACCGACCGATACCACTGCTGCTGCCGTAGCGCGACGCCCCAGCCGATTGAAATGTA
This sequence comes from Drechslerella dactyloides, assembly GCA_020064725.1. NCBI lineage: Eukaryota > Fungi > Ascomycota > Orbiliomycetes > Orbiliales > Orbiliaceae > Drechslerella > Drechslerella dactyloides. The sequence continues at coordinate 726,710 of JAGTWJ010000001.1, forward strand.
GATGTGGTAGGTACGCACAGTTGATGGAGACGACGGCGAGCTCTCCCGCGCGCCGTTGATATTCAAGCTTGCACCTATGACACTATGTGACACAAAGGCCCATTTTATTTGCAAATGTATGGTACAAATACTTAGTACGAAGTAGTCTCCGTCATAATAAAAAAATGCATGAAGCTCTCCAATCCACGCGCAGTTTTCGCGTTTCTACACTATCTATAAAATGCGTGCACTTCTCGGCTCGCGGTAAACACATATCGGTCACGGCTTGACTGCAGGCGTATACACTCGCACAAGATAGGAAAGAAGAAACGCGAATCCATGCAGCACCACTAAATTATCTCCGTCTCCCGTCTGGACAAAACATCGTGAATCGAGATGTTAAAATGCAAAGGATACCGCCGCCTGCCTGTCCGGGCGACTGAGATTATGTCAACACCGTTATCCACCACGGAAACCGGGCGCCAAGCCACGCACGGAGACAACCGACGTCACCTCCTCGGCCGCTCGGCAGCCAGAAAAGCCAAGGCAGAAACAAGCTTCCGCATACATGCATTATGCATTACACCCAACAGACGTCACGATAACTCGCGCCATGACGAAATGTACAAAACTTGTACCAGTATATAACGGCGACGGCAGCGAGCCGTTTGGCGGGCTGGAATGCTAAGCTTCATCTGCATTTCTTGTCGTTCTTGGTGACACCCGCACCAACACCTCTCTCCCTTTCCTCCCTCACACTCCACTCCACGCTCGTCAGTGGCAGCCCAGCACGAGCTGGATTGGATACCGATAATTTAATATAATTTTTTTTATATATAATTATTTGAGGTGTGGTAGCAGTCATGGGCTTCTTCACGCGTAATAATCAGCCGGGCGCGGCCCACCGCGACAAGCCGTCAGTCTCGACGCAGGGGACGGCCCCTAACGCCGGCGCGGGTGAGTCGTCGCCGTACGCGTTCATCAACCGTCGACCGACGTTTGGAGGGTGGTTGAAGACGGTCTGGCTGGACCTTCTAACCATGGCGGCGTTGGGCGCCGTCGGACTCGGTGTATGTATACTCCTTTCATTTTATCAGTTGACATCTTAATTTCATACATTGTATACGGATAAGTAGAGACTGATGAGTTTGCCAGGTATATGAAGCGCCGCCAGCACCGACCAGGAATTTCCCGATCCTTTTCAACAACGGGGAGATTGTCTACCCGGAGATAGCATAGTAAGCCTCCTAACCCAGTCACTATCATAGAACACACCGCTAATGCGTATACGACAGCCCGCTCCGCAAGAACATCATTCCAATCTGGCTCGCCGCCTTCCTCGCCTCTATCATTCCGATAACCTTCATCCTCCTGCTCCAAATCCGCATCAAATCCTTCTGGGACGCCAGCAACGCCATCCTCGGCCTCCTCTACAGTCTCATCAACGCCGCCGTCTTTCAGGTGTTTTTGAAATGGCTGATCGGTGGCCTCCGGCCACACTTCCTCGCCGCCTGCGACCCGGACCCCTCCATGGCGTCCAGCAGCGGTACCAGCTTTGGCTATATCATGTTTACGCGGACAGTGTGTCGCGGTGATAAAGACGAGATTGACGACAGCTTGGAAAGTTTCCCCAGCGGCCACTCAACGGCTGCGTTTGCGGGATTCGTGTTCCTCTTCCTCTGGCTGAACGCCAAACTGAAGGTGCGTTAACCGACATTATGGGTCATTCATTCCCCTCCTCTATCATGAGTCGCAAGTTGCACCTCAATGCTAACGGATGTAAACAGCTTTGGTCAAACTATCACCCAGCAATGTGGAAAATGACAGCAACATATGCCCCACTCCTAGGCGCAACCCTAATCGCCGGCTCCCTCACCATTGACGAATTCCACCACTGGTACGACGTCCTCGCCGGCGCCATAATCGGCACCATCTGCGCATTCGGCAGCTACCGCATGGTCTACGCGGCAATCTGGGACTGGCGGTACAACCACATTCCCCTGCCGCGAGGCCATGACGGCATCAACTTCGGTAAGAATATGGGATACGGCGGGTTCGAGAACGCGGTGTTCACGCGGAAGGCTGGCTGGGGCAACTTTGTTGAGGGTGTGGGTGCTGGCGCGGCGTATGCGGGTCATCCGCACAGACACCACCACTGTGGACATCATGGAAGGAGCCGCAGTCGGAGCGTTGGCAATGGCAATAGGGTGTACCAAGGGCCGGAGGCCGTCTGATGGTGTGTGGATGAGTAGGCGGATGAATATACACGACGGCGTGGGCACTGGTGTCTGTTCTAATGATCGCTTTCGGTAGCACATATTAATACTTCTAATGTTCTCAACGATCAGTAATGTATGAATTAATTCAGTCAGCGTTAACGTTCAGAATATAATATTGATTTAATACCATTTAATCTCAACGAAAAGAGCGTTTAAACGTGAAATCTAGCTTGATTCTGGTTCTATTTCTTTAATTTCGCGAACACTTCATATGAAATTCAAGTAATTGGCGTTCGAATAATCATGTCCAGGTAGGCAACCTGAAGATCCAATATACACCATATAGTAGGGTATAATCAACTATATAACGTACGGCCTCGGGTATAATCTATTCTACGGGACGCAGCCCTTAAGCCCTTCCACTTAATTGCCATTGACATTGTTGTTCGGCGACAACAACGGCGACTCGTCCGGCCCAGGCACATACTCCTCCCACGGCAGATACCCATTCACCACCGTCAACGGCAGCAATGGCATCTGCGTCAAATTCACAGGCTCCTGAATCGCAAACATGTCCTCATCGGACCCCTCAATATCCGCATCCAGATCATCCCCGAGCGGCTGCCGCACCCGCACTGCCTCCCGATTATCAACGATACCCTGCGGCAACCGCGGCCAGCGGTCACCAGGCAGCACCTCCGTCATATCCCCATCGTCGAAAAACCCTTCCTCCATCGCTGACTCTTCGACTTCCTGCAATGACCTCACAAATACATTGTCGTCGTAACCGAACGTTGGAACGACACCGGAGAGTTTATCCCACGTGTCTCCCGAACGGCGTGGCCGGCGCACCAGCACCTCGCCCGTATTAAGTCCATACTCGCGGATCAATCGACCCGCCGACTTGCCGCTTTTCGCGTCCTCCGCTGCATCGACGATTGCACGCCAATATTTGATTCCTTCGTTATATATCTCAGCCACAAGCTGCACATCTCGGGCCGTCTTGTTGAACGCAATAATCTGTTCGAGGGACCGCGGATTGCAGGATCCCAGCTGTGGATACTGCGCACTATACAGTGCAATGTACGGTGGCACCGGGCTCGTGTCTATAACTTCGTCGTACCGAAATGGGCGGATAGCTGGCGTTGAAGGAGAGTTATATGGCGTGCGCGCGCGGACGAAAACCTCGAGTGGGCCGTTGGAGAAGTAGGGCGTGCGCGTGCATGGCGAGGGTGTAGAGCCGTCGACGGTAACGTATTCGTAGCCGTCTTCAGGAGCGCCTGGCCCCGTGAAGGCGATTTGATAGGCGTGTAAGATCGACGGGAGGGACAAGGCAGCGAGCACGCCGAGATGCATGGCGATTGTATCCTGTCGCTAGACGATTTAGCTCGCGATGATGGGCATTGCCTCGTGATGTATTACAGGGCGGAGTGCCATGTGTCGATAGAGTTTTGGTTATGGCCATGCGTGGGGGGGAAGAGTAAAGCTGGTTTAATACAGATTGAGGTTGTTGTTTTGAGGCAATTGCGTTGCGTCTGTCGATGGCGTGGACGTTACACAGGCAAGCCATCATGGTGGCATAAATCGCGGCTGCGGCGAGTGTCGACATCAACCTAGTTGACGGACTCTACGACGTCACCCTCCCGCAGGTCTTCAAAATCAAAAACCTGCTGGTCCAGCAGCGTCCGGCAGCTGCCGTTCACAAACTCCGCCCACCACTTCCCGCTCGCGTACTCGCGCATCGCTTCAACAGCCAGTACGACCTTCAGCGTGCCGAGAATCGAGTACGTCTCGCCGATAGGCCAGGGTCTTGCTATAACCTACACTGGTAGTTAGCACCGTAGTAATCGCAGTTCTGTATATACCGGCTGATGCTCACCACTCCTTTGTCGGCCTCCTCGTATATCAAGTTGAGGCTCCACGCCTTCCCGATCGCCATCACAGCCGGCACGCACGGCACCACATCCTCGGCTGCTCCAATCTCCCGCGCCTTCATCAAAATCGCAGTTCCCAGCACCGCTGTCTGCGTCTGCGCTTCCTGTGCGTCACCACGCTCAGCCTTTACTTCGATTGCGCAGAAGGCTGGGCAGTACTCTGAGGAAGGATGTGTGGAGGGCGAGAAGGAGTGTTCGATTTCCGGCGGTGGGCGAAGGCCAGAGTCCCGCGACTGCTGAAAGGGAGACGGGAAGTAGGGGTTCGCCTCGATGAGAATGTCGGATTTGAGGTCGGGAGCTTTCGTGGAGCGCACATTGTCGGAGATCGTCCGGCTGATGCTGTGCATACGATGAAATGATTAGCCGGAAGGTTACTCGGGGTGTATCAAGGTGCGGTGGAGACTAACGCTGGTGTGACTTTGAGGGAGGGCCGGGCAGCTTTAAGCCCGCGCCGCGGGATGCCCTCCCAGATAAATTCGACAAGCTTGGACCAGGACGCCTCGTCCGAGTCGTTGTGGAAGTTCTCATTGCCGCGCAGCCAGACTTCTTCAACATGTTCCCAGAGGGCGTCACCATGCTTTGGCGTGTCGGCGAAGAGGTGCTCGGTGAAGTGTTCGTCTGGGTACGCGTCCTTCAATTCCTCCTATATTTTATAATCCACACATCAGCATATACTCCAGGCGCCACAGAATTGGTGCAGCCTACCATTTTCCGCCGGTCAAGCGACCGTTCAACGAGGATATCGCTGTTGAACAGTCGTCGCATCTCGACGACGTCCATCGGCATCTTCTTCCCCTGCAGTAGATAGTGGTTATGGCCAAAGATAAACGGCGGGTCGCAGCTGCGCATCCGCGAGCGACGGACGGATATTGTTGTCGAGGCGGTGAGCTTGGTCGGGCTGGTGTTGCGGGACTTGGTCCCCGTTGAGATCTGCGAGGACCGTGAGCTGGAGCTGCTGCGTCTGGTGTTCGCCGAGGCGATCTTGCGGGGTATGCTCGTCAGGTTCCTCGCGGCGTCTGGAGCACGCGCGGAGCTGGCATTGCTACCGCGCGAGATCTCAGAGTACGCGCGCTTGGGGGACGGGTTTCGTGGTTTCGGACCCGCTGATGGAGGGGCTGACTGCGGTTGTCGGTCATCGAGGTGGAGAGACTGCAGCGGTGGGAGGGCGGTTTTGCGACCGCGTCCGGCGCCGTCCATGGTTGAGAAGTCAGGGGAGGCGTATTTACGGATCTCACGAAGCCAGGCGAAGATGTGAGAGCTGTTTGTGGGTTCGTCGTCACAGGCATCGTGCGTGTTGTCGTAGCGGGCTCGTTTGTTTCTGTGGTCTTCGATGACGGCGTCCAGGCCGCGCTTTCGGCGGGCAGTGGGCATGTTGATATCGCGATGGGGAGGGTCGTGATGGTTGAATTGGTGAGCTTGCGCAGTTGATTGAAAGTGTGTGTCTACTATTGGCTTGTGAAACGTCGTCGATGCTCAGGCGTGGTGGTGGACTTCTTCTGTTGTGATCGTGATTGTCATCACCGTGCCAACGCTGTGTGTTGACGGTTGCGTACCAAACCGCCCCAATTGGGAAATTCTACACTTTGCGCGTTTTGGCTGCTAGCGATAAGATAGCTGTATACGTATATACCCAATCCTTGATTAGCATCGAGTTGCTGAGAAAGGTATATTATAAAGGGTATTCTTACTTTTATTTTGGGTCGTAGATCTAAGAATGACTTCCCTTCTTTTGCTTTCAACAGAATCGAAATTCGTATTGAACGCAAGCGAGTTGACTTAAAACTCGAGATTTTCGAATATTTATCAGAGTGTCTACAATGGGTGGATAGTGGAACAGGTCGACAAACTATTAGACAAATATACATGCTGTAATAATCCTATCCTAACGTAGCTAACAGGAAGCCCCCAATACAACAAGAAGAAAGCGCGCTGGAATAACTTATACGTTTGTGCATTGGTGAGGTATGAGTTCAAGTCTATAACCTTTATCCGTCTAGGCATGGAACGACCGACCGCGGGGGGGCAAGGGGCCGCTTCTGATACCACCCCGCTTTTTCAGTTCAAGGGACCTTGCAAGCATCATTCAACTCGATCATGGATTCAGAACGTAAACAGTGTGTCCCTGAGAGCCCGGGTCATGGTTTGTAAGGCGGATGTCCGTGGGTGGGTTGTTTTCATGTGTGTCGATATCCTCAGCCCAAAATATAACAGCACGCCAACCGTCCCCGTCGGCGACTGTTTCAACGCACAAGTTCACCTTCTTGTCGTAGGTACCATCTGGCGTATACCAAGCCCGGGCTCCAATTACATTTGCATAAAACCAAACTTCGCTGTTCGCAGGGATGTTTCTAGGGTAGTCTCCGAAGCCGGCTGGGATTGGCATTGCAGGTGATAAGTCTATCACCGCGAACGAATACCCGGTTTGGTTTATGAGGTTGAAGGAGCCCGAGGCTAAGGAACATTAGATATACAACTTTCGGATTTGATTATGTTTACATAGTCTGATAAAGGACAGAGCACCTACTAGACATTTTGTTGTCTAAAAGCAGTGTAAGATTTCAAACACAATAACGATATTTTCCGCCGGATACGTGATAATGCCCGTGTCTCCGCAATTCGGTAGGAGAGGGCCAGAAACGTTCATTTTATAGACGATTGGAGGCTACACGACCCCTCTCCTGAGGTCTTAGCTGACAGTTTGTGTTACCGACGGGAGCTGCCATTAGACCGAGTACCCCGCGCCAAGGAACGCGGCACAGCCGGAGTTAATTGAGATCTCAGTCGCCGTCATCGTGATTGGATTATGTCGTGGTCGGTCCAGGAAGTACATCCAATCATAATATTTGCCAATGCCGCGGATTAGGACGTCGTCGGCTTCTTTCTCCACGCGCGCAAGAGCTGCCGTTCGGATTAACTCAGCTGACGGCGCCACGAGTTATAACATTAGAGTTATTATTTGTTGTGTGTAACTGTATTTTTCTTTCTTTCTTCTCGATTGCGACTATTAAGCATGGGTTGCGAGCTCCTTCTGCCCTGCATGGAGATAAATGGAACAAGGATATCTGATGGACCAAACATGCAAGTGCGCAGCGAAAACGAGTCCAGAGCTTTGATCAATGAGGAATCTACTTTATCGATTCGTATCGATACCGACTAGACTCGTCCATCGCTGAAGGCGTCGTAGATAGTATCTATTCACGCAATCAGCTTGCTTTGGTATACTGTAATCGGAACGAAGAAAATGCTCGCTATGCCTGAGGCTTCCGCCGTGGTGTTGGAGCTTGCATGACAGCGTTCCTCTCGTTAACTTCAGTATCGGTACTAGCGTCCACTTCTCTATTGGCTGGAGCTGCAGCAGTCTCGTAAACGTGTCCCGACACTAGCGAGACCGCAGAGGTCTTGTAAACTAGACTTACCGAAATGGGATCTCTTGAAATTTGGCGTTTGGTTGGCGAGAAAATCGAACAATCCGATAGATCTCGAGATCGATATCTTGGTAAACTAAGAGACTTCCACTCCAGATCTTGACCAATATAATCGGTAAAGACATGACAAGATCTATATTTTTCGAACCCTTGAGAAAAGGAGATTCTATCAATATTCAAAAGAGTGGCTTTTATGGGCGATTGAGAGAGTTTTGGGTTGCCAAACGTTGGCCCTTGAACATTCTATGTGGTGTCTGATTTCTGATCATCACCCAGGCAGCTAGTCTGCACAAAGCTTAGTTCAACCGAATCTCGGGCGGTGTAACCATTAATATGCATTCCAACCCTGCCCCAGCTATTCAGGGTTCTGGCCCTAGCCCGAACAGCGTATAGCCTCGAAGCCAATATAATACTAGATAAGCCTGCGCGGAAATAATCTAGTAAAGATTTTGGTAAACATACCCATGTTTAACTAAGCGGTAATGGTTAATATCTAAGGCATCTTTTGTCCAGCCTTGATTCGCAAATCTATAGGTGCATATATCATCATCAAGGCATCAGGATTATCATGCGTCACTTAATATCATGTCGCCTGATCGACCCAGTATACAACCTTCGGTAGATCTCAATTCAACAACGACAGGATAGATACGCTGAGCTCATATGGTCTACTTAGCTTATAGGATACTGCTTTATTTGAAACGGATCCCTCAGAGAGCTAATTAGACCAGCGACTTCGAGTTTTGAAAGACGACGTGAGGTTATCCCTATGCATATATGCACATCACTTTTGGATTCTGCCTCCCTCCAGTCTTTACCATACAGCTCGAGTCCGGATCCTCTAAGGGGCGCAAGGGAAAACGCCGCTTGCAACGCGCATTAGAGGTCGCACTCGCAATCGCCTATGGGAGTCCGACGTATCTAGCGCGTCTTAGTTCACGAGACAGGCACATCCCCATCCACAGAAATCAAGTATTTTGATCGTGTTTGTTCAACCTAGAGTAGCTAGTGGAGCATGAGCAGTACAGCTCCAAAAGTATCAGTGACTTTCCAGAAAGATCCCGGCTTGTTGCGTCGGCTATCCCAGGACGCGAATTCGAAACCTTCTGGCGGGCGGTAATTAACCGCTCTCGCAGGAGCATGCAGATTCCCAGCCCTTCAAAACGTTCGCACTTAATGACACTCGAGTACTCTAACATGACACTCGAACAATCAATAACACTCGAACAATGAGCTGGCCCTTTGCCACATGGATCTTACATTATGGAACTAGGACAGATCTCTAGTCCCAATCGTCCTTGTCGATCATTGATTTCCGTGAATTTGCAATGCGATCACAACTCTTGTACCACAATCTTCTACAACTTTTGCCGATTCCATTCCAAGTATTTCCAGCAGCTCGAAAGCAAATTCACCAGGGCCTCGGAATCACGATTTTCTATCGTTTTGCCTAATTGTGAGTGTTCTTGTTTCATCCTTATAGCAATAGCCAACGACTGAAAATATAGACTTGTTTACAAATAGGTTTACCAAGCGGGCTATTACAAGCAATTGGCATAGATCCAGGCAACTGTACTCTTGGTCTCTGCTTAGGTGCTCTCGCGACCCAGACTACCCTCATTTGAGCGGGAAGACGATATCGGTTGACTCGATATAAATACCACCAGATATTACACAACTAACCGCCATACGGATTCGCATTGAAGCCCGACGAGTAGTCCGGCTGCATCGTTCCAGCATTAATATCAATCTCCTCCTCCATCCCCTCCTGCATCTCGCCCGGCCCAATCTGCTGCCACATTCCACCACCAGCAGCGCCTCCCACCCATGCACCCATATTCCCAGCCGGCATCTGCATCATACTCGACCCGCCAACATTCATACCCCCACCCATCATCTCGCCCACATTCATATTGTTAGACACCGTCCCGTCGTCCATAATCTCGTCCGTCTGGCTCGGCTGACCGCCGCCGAAGGAACCCATACTCGCAACGGGCACATAATCCCACGGCGCGACGAACACGGTCTTGGAATCCCGCTGCCACTTCACCGGACCCGGCGCATCCGGGGCCGGGACGAGGATATCACCCGGCGCGAGGTTAAAGTATGCTATTAATTCCTTAACGGGCGTGAGCGGACCGGCGTCCGGGTATATTTCCTGCCAGCGCGCGGTGTTGAACGACTGCACCCATCCGCCCTGCATCTGGTCGAATGCCGAGGTGTCGAACGCGTAGATTGCCTCGAGAGTGCCTGGACTGCACGCGGCGTTGGGGGTAGGCGGGCTTCCGTAGATGGCGATGTACGGTGGTACCGGCGTGTCGATTAGGGAGGCGCGGACGAAGATTTCGAGCGTGTCGCCGGGAGGGTTTGGGAGCGGGTTGCAGGGTGGGTTTGCCGGGTCGAGGGTCGTGGGGACGGGGGTGTAGGCTATGGTTGTGAGTTCGTCCCAGTTGCCCCAGCCGATTGAGTAGGCGGTTGTAAGATCGAGGGTGGCGAGCAGCCCGAGGAGGGCGGCACTTATCCGTAACGGCATGGTCTGGATATCCGTCAGGTGATAAATATATGTCATTGGTTTATATTGTGACTTCTCGATATGAATATCGTAATCTTGGCCTCGATTGAGGTCACAATTGTACAAGCGGTATCGACGGTATGGAGATATATCACGCATGGCGAACGGGGGCTGCGCGTAGACTCTTAAAATGTCTCTAACCCACGCCATAGCCGTAGACTTCCCGAGACGTCGTGTGGGGCGATATCAAGAAAACTGCTCAAGAAGCCTCATGGCTAGCACATGGTTAGCATCATGTATCACACATACGATACACTACATACACAAGATTGAATGCGTATCAGCCTCGTCGGCGAGATACAGGTCGCAGTCTCCGCATTAATATTCCAAAATGCAGCCCCTCATTCTGCTATCCCTCCTCCCCCTCGCGACCGCCTACAGATACCTCTTCACGGGCCCCTCCTTCGATCAGCCCCGCGACTTCCGCTACCACACTGCCCCGACGCTGCCCGCCTGCGCCTTCACAGACGTCGACCCTTCCTCCCAAATCACACACATGTGGCTCGAACCCGACGATATCACCCCACCGCCACGATACACCGTCCTCTACGGGAAAACCGCCGCCGCCCTCCTCGCTGGCGCCAATCCATTCCACTACCTCTCCGACCCGCAGCACAATGGCTGCGCTGACGGCGACGCATTCCTAATAATCGCATGGTACCCCGATACGGCGGGAGAGATACAGCAGGGCGTCGCGCTAGGCGATTACGGTAACCTATTCACGCACTGGAAAGCAGTCGACCCATCAACCGAGCCGTCAGCGTACATTCGCGCGGCGATAGCCCAACGGTATCCACAACCCGGCAACGTGCTACGACGAGATTACGACTCCGACACCTGGAAATTAGAAAGCGGTAAGGTTAAAACGTACGACGTCGACGAATTCCCCCTCCGCGTCAACGGCGACTGGACGCCTGCCGCGCCGGCGATACTACGGGAAGACGAATACCTACGCGATACCTCCCGTCCGTCCGGCGCTATTTCCCTACCGGAGTACAGTCGCGGCGTGGCCGTGTTACGGCGTGTGGACCCGCAATACCGCAGCCCGCTGTTCGACGAGCGCGTGGATCTGGCGATGGGGTATGATGCCCAAGGCTGGTATGACGGTAACGAGAGACCCGACGGGTATGAGGCCGGTGGGGAGAGCTGGTATACGTATCCCCCCACCGAAACCCCCGATCAGCGGCCTGATCAGAGCGGGGGTATAAACTACGAGAGCAGCGATCCGACGGTACAAAGGACGGGGGCGGGCGAGATTTGGGATATTGGTGCAGGTTACGATTATAACGCGTACGAACAGCCGGAGGTGACTGTCAATACCCTTGAACTTTCACCAATGGGAGAGGATGATGAGTATAGTCTCAACTTTGACCTTTCGTCGCCGCGGATAAATTACAACTGGCAGGCAGGCGGTACTTCTGAATAATCTGAAGCGGGAGAGAAGATTGAGGAGGTATAGGTAGTGGAGGGTAGTCTATGTATGTGGCGTTTCTTATATGTCGAGTGCTGAAGTATATATGAGGTCTGTAACATGTAAAGCTTATAAAGGTATACATTTTGGTAATGAAATCCATATGTGAAATTGTCGTGCGACAACGCACAAAATCCAACGCAGCGGCAGACCCTGGTCACATCAACCTTATCTACACTTTAGTCCGCCAATTCGTCGTATTGCCCCCTTAGCTTAATCGGAAGAGCGTCAGACTTTTACGAAGGAAACTTCGAAAGCATGATATCTGAAGGTCGCCAGTTCGAGCCTGGCAGGGGGCGATTCTTTTTGCGCCCTTTGCGCATGAACCTTTTATTTTTGCATGCGCCGCGCTCTTTTTACGGTAGGCCTGTCTTGTGGACTTGAGCGGGTTACGTTGGTGCTCGAATGCGGCAGGTTTGCTACACCATCTTTTCATACAGACTAGCTCCGGGTGCACGTGGCGGATTTTACAAGTAACTCTCTTGGTGGCGTGGGACGGCTGTCGTTAGGGACGCGATCGATTCAGCTGTCTCGAGCTGACTGAGGAAAAAACTTTTTTTTTTCGCAAGATGGAAGGAAGAAAAGCTCCGTGAGGGATAGCAGCTGGCGTGCCGGTCGTCACTTTTTCTTCTCAGCCAGCATTCCTGGCCGGGTGCAGCGAACGCCAGGTGGCGGCCGGCGCACATTCGAGATAACGACCATACTCACTACGGTTGTGTACGGCCTTCATGCACAGACGCAGTCCGTGAACACTTGTACGAATGCGTCTTTTCTTGACGCTGAGCTGGCCTTTATAATCAATCATATTTGATGATGCGGTGCTGCCTGCCTGCCTGCCTGCCTGCCTGCCTGCGGGAGGCGGGCGTCTGCATGCACGCGATATTATATCTCGCACGTGTTGCGATAACGTAGTCAAGTAATCTTTCGGGCGCCGTTCCCCGATAGTCAGTATGCTGGATATTAGATGCACCAGTGATAAGTACGTATGTATGGGTGTGTGGATATGCTAGCCTGGAGATGGTATCTCGGGATTGAGGGCTGGGGGGTACCCGGCAACGTGCTCATGTGGCACTCCATCGACTCTGTGTGCTGTCTGGGGTCGACGGTGCGCGACCGAATATCGATAGAGTAATTGAGGTAGGATTGGCAGGTCGGAAAACCACAAGCGGCATGGGTGAGATATTACCCAAGTTGGTCGTGTATTAGTAACTTGCGGTGGTATTAATACCGTGTCGCTGTGCTACTGTCTCAAGGATTCATTTTTGAGGCGGTGTGTTATATTCGCAAGCACGCTTGCGCACTCGCATGTTGGCCGTTTTTTGTGCTTGTGCGATTGAAATATGTATGCGCCCATCCGGCCGTGTCGCAAGCGTGGCGAGCATACAGCGCCATTGGTGTAATGTTGTTGTATTATAGGCAGTATACGTCTGACAATTGACGTTAAATTGCAGTTCGGATTGTTGAACGTCACGTCTAGTATACAGCGTTCGGCAGTTTTTTTTTTCACCAGCTTATCGTCCGGTATATCCGAATAGGAGGACGTCGATGATTTTCGATGGCGGAGATAATTGCGTGTGGAATTAAACGGTGGGCAGCGCTAGCGTTTCACGGAGGGGGGAGTGTGAGGGCAATCAATGGGCATGCGAGGCCGAAATCAAATCAATCAACTTGACAAGAAACACAACATGCATGCATGCACTGCAGACGTACGGAGGCGACCCTGGATTCGAATTCACCGCGTCAGGAATCCGGCGTAAGCAGCACATTACATCCATACATGCACTTGGAATCCTTTTTCCGTCAGACCTGCAGGTACGGAGGTAGGGAGGTTTGTTTGATTGATTTGCAAACAGGCATTGGAACGCTGGGTTTTGAACGAATGCGCGTCGTTGTGAGATATTCTGTGTGTGTGTGTGTGTGTGTGTGTGTGTGTGTGCGCGATGTGATTACTGAGATAAGGAGTGGAGGAACGCGGCCGGTGTTCATTCTCTCGGATGGCACTTAATATAGCAGCGGACCCGGGGATCAGGATCAAACGATGGATGGTGATTTGCATAACCGCAGGCAGGCGGGCAGGCCTGTCCATTCATCTCCAAGCACCCAAGACTGCGAGTGCAGCGCTGGTCCAAGGAAGCAAGCGCACGCACGCACGCACGAACGCACGAGCGACCGAGCGAGCGCAAGTCGGGGCTTCCCCGCCCCTGTCTGCTTGACCGTGCGCCCGCCCGCTGCAGCGCTCGAGGTAGAAGGTCGGGGCGATTGACAAATATAGCAGCAGGCTGATATAAAAATACACGGTACCGAAATGTGCAAGAGGTATTGCAATCGTATCGCGGGGAATGCACATAATTATAACGATATCAACATTTATTCCTGGCTGTAGCGCGGCTGCAGCACTGCCGAGTACGTACCTGACGAACTGGTGCGAAGGAGCTGCTGCTGCACTGGGTTGTATCGGACGGCGCTGCATGTTGGCGACGGCGAGGGGAGGCCATGCGCATGCGTCAATTGTTTGCACCGTATACCAAGACTTACTTTTCTGTAAGTATTATTGAGTAGGAGTGTGCAATGTACGGAGGTGAGTATGAATGAGCGCTGGGCGCTGTGCATTTTGGGACATTGGGAGAGAGGATACGAACGGTGTGCAGACGATGCCTGCGAGCCTGCGCATCGTATCAGCCGTGCGTGCCGAGGGTACATCCATACTCGCAGACGCGGATTGTGGATGGAGAGTACCTGCGGGCGATGTTTTAATCTCTGGCGTTAATTGCATTTTCCGCACGAGATGTTTGTGAACTTTGGAGAGTTGCCACAGGCATGTTTGCTCCTCTACGCATTCTCGCGGGCCGGTTGATCGGTCGTAGAAGAAAAGGAGAGAATCAATCGATCAATCGGTCGGTGAATGGGAGTGAGTGAGTGAGGGCGAGCGGTTTCAAGCCGGGGCAGCCGTTGGAGGAGTCGGCTCCTGTCAAAGTTTCGAGAGCGAGAACAGGTTAATTCTGGCGGCGCCTACCCGTCAGAAGCAGTCTCAGGTCTCGTCCTGGACAGGCTGCCGGGTCCGGGAGGGCACTAGGCCGCGTTCGCAGGCTGGCGTGAGACCGGTTTTATCGCGGGCAGAAGAAGCCTGATTCGAGGCGGTGGAGGTGGTATAATCGTGGGCATTCCAGCGGTTTGTCCGTCCGTCTCTTCCTTCCTTTCCTCCTCCGTACAGCTCTCTCTCGTTCAAGAAGTCTTCGCGGTCTGTTTCCGTTTATATCGCCGGCCTGTACGTAGCACCGTCGTCAGCAAGCGTCAGTAACGTTATTTTTTCAACCCGGCAGGATTTTGGGATTTGGATTTGTCGTGCCCACCGCCTCCGCCACCCCGATCGCAAACAGCGCAGCCGGACACCCGCAGCCCCCCTCGAAGGCCTCACCCGGAGACCAGATATATCTCATCGCCTCGGATTCGGAGCCCGCTGAGGCTGGCACAAGCGTCGACGCCGGCTGGCCTTTCTGTCGTTCCTGGACGAGAAGCAAAAACCTGAGAAGTCGAGAGAGATTAAAGAAAAAAGGTGGGCCCGTCGGCTGCCAACACACAGCTGACCCGCAGTCTTCGTCCTCTTCCTCTTCCGCTGCTGCTGCTGCTTGCGGCCTTAAAACCGCTTTCCTCGCCGTCGCCTCGCATCGCCCTTCGACCTTCACCACCATCTCCACATCGTCGCCGTTGCATCGCCTTACCCGCGGCTCTCCACCACCGCCGTCCTCCGAGGATTCACCTGTCCGCCCGTCTCAAGGTCGACGCCCGTGTCTCGATCCGTAATAATACACCAGCCGTAGTTAATCATAATCTGGGCGGCTGAGGGAAATCGTCCGGCCGCCTCCCCGCACACACACTCGCACACACTCGCACACATCGCCACAACCAGGCAGAATCGAAAACCCTAACTCCCTCCTTCTCTCTCGACCGTCCCTCCGAACGAAAGGCCGCCCGGCAGCCTCTCCTCCATCTTCCGCTACCCATCGTCTCCGACCGGCTGGAACCTTTACGACTACCGCCATAGATACTCTCGCCATCGCCGTCTCGCACGCCGACGGCTCTCCAGCCGGCCCCCGTCGTCGTCCGTCACCATGGCGGTAATGGTCACCGAAATCGACACCTCCCCCGGTCGGGGGGTGCTGATCGCCCTGCTGTCGGCCTTCGGGTCGGCCGCCTTCGTCCTCATGGTCATCGCCGTCATCTACTTCCTCAAGTTCACCAACCGCGGCCGGATACTGCTCGACCGGCTCGGCCGGCCTGGCGAGTTTGACGACGAGCAGGCCTTCCTGCGGGAGGAGGCCGAGGCGCTGGAAATCATGGACGAGCTGGACCGGCAAGAATACTGGCGAGCGAGGGGTCAGTATTTTTTTTCCCTCTCTCTACCATACTTTATGTATTTCGTTATTTTCCGGGTGAAATGCTAATACGGGGTTTTTTTGTGCAGCCTGGGTCGAGGCCAACCCGCCCGACTCCGTCCCGACAGACATTTCGCTATCGCAGTTCCTCGCCATCCAGGAAAAGGGCGTCTCCGCCTGGGAGTTCGAAGCCGAGCTCGAGATCGCCAACTGCTTCGTCGAGGCCCGCACCGAGGTCGAGTTTTTCGACACCGAGTGCTCCGTCCAGAGCAACCTGCCCGTGCCCAAGCAGAACGAGGTCTACTACTGGGAAACTAAGATTTTCGAAAAGCCCGAGACCACGCTCATCTCCATCGGCATGACCACCAAGCCGTACCCTATGTTCCGCCTGCCCGGTATGCTCGCCACCAGAGTGTCCTCAAAATCTACATATGATCAAAGCTAACGAAGATTCGCAGGCAACCACAAACACTCGGTGGCGTATCTGTCGGACGGCAGCCGCCGCTACAACCAACCCTTCATCGGCACCCCCTACGCAAGCCTCTACCGACAAGGCGACGTCATCGGCGTCGGCTACCGCCCGCGAACAGGCACCATCTTCTTCACCCGCAACGGCAAGAAACTCGACGACGTCTGCCACGGCCTCAAATCGCACAACTTTTTCCCCACAGTCGGCGCCAAGGGCCCCGCGAAGCTGCACATCAACTTTGGCCAGCTGGGATTCGTCTTCATCGAGGCCAACGTGAAGAAATGGGGCCTGGCACCGATCACGGGCAGTCTCGCGCCGCCGCCGCCGTACGGCAACGAAGCCAACAGCATCCTGCTCGAGAGCGGGCGTGCGGGCGTGCGCGAGGGCGAGAGTCTGATGGACGCGCGGGCGTTCGCGCAGCACCACCAGGCGATCGCCTCGCAGAACCTCCCGCAGCTGACGACGAACGTGCAGCCGCCGTCACCGGCGTCGACGGCCACGTCGGGCAAGCGGAGAGGGGGCGGCGGGAGCAGGAAATCGCACCGCCACACGCACACGCAGTCGCAACCGCGAAACTTCCCACCGACGAGCCCCGGTCCGCTGCGCAGTCCGACCGAGATAAGCCTCGCTCCGATCAACCCGTCGCAGCCGCCTCCGGAGTACACTAGCGGTGGAGAGGAGGACAGCAGCGACGACACAGACGGCGGATTCCTGGACGAGCGGCGGCGGCTGCTGGGGCCGTCGACGAGCGGGCACCGGCTGCAGACGCGGACGCGGAGCCAGAGCGAGGCGATCCTGCGGCGGGTATCCCCGCCGATCCCGAGTTACGGCGAAGTCATCTCGTCGCGGAACAGCAACGCCGGCGAGGGCTCGAGTGGGAACGCCGCTTGAATCGGACATAAACGGCTGCGATTGATTTCTCTCGGTGGGATGATTTTTGGATGGATGGAACCGCGGATGCTGGATGGATTCCTCTCCGCTGCTTGATGCGCGACTGCGGACTACGCGCGACATACTCTACTGTACAGACCTATAAAAAGTGGGATTACAGCGCCCCTCGTCACGACCATTTGCTGCTCCATTTCAGGCGTTAACTGCACCTGTCGCTTTCGCTTGCTTGTTTTTGTTTTTTCCGTTTGCTTGACGCTCATTCAAATCCGATATACTACTTACACTATTGTTGGCCTTTTTTTGGAGGTTATCACGCACTGGAATGGTTTTTTTTGGCCTTTTATTTTCGTTTGTTAGGGATGCTGGTTTCATTGAGAGTTTGGGGGTAGCGAGCGGGTGTCTTGATATATTTTTTTTTTAACTTTTGGGGTGTTATCAAGCCTGCCTTGTAGCTAGGTATTTTGGGGGTTTTGCCGACAGACGAAATCGATACACGCTGCGGGATTCATAGCCAGCATTTCCAATTCAAGCGGGGTTGTACAAGTTATATATATATTATTGTGTAGATGCTTTGTACCGTAGACGGAGTTGAGGTTGCAATTGTAGGCTGGAACTCTATACATATATCATAGACGGAGTTTTATATCTGGACTGGCCTGGTTTTCGTTTTGGGGAGCACGAGCTGACGACACTTCAACACTTGACTGCTGCAACATCCACACCACACTCCTTACCAAAATCACAAGCAACAGCTCACCGGCGAAGGACCATCCGCAGGTCTGCGCCAGCATCCATCGGGCTGAAGTGTCTCCAAGCTGGCCATCGGTACTACCACGCATACAACAGGCGAGCTGGGAGAGCATTGGCTGATGGTTCTGTTATAGGCGCAACTGGTCACTACCGAGCAACACCCCACTATAGCCATCGCGGTTGAAATACTAGCGTATCAGTGGAAGTTCTGTCGGCGCGGCTGGAATTCTGCCCAGGTATTGAGATACCCTTGAGTTATCGATCTATACTATTCCGCATAACGGCATGCTGGAGGTTCTTTTGGCGCTAAGATGTTCTTATATAGCACCCCGTCAGCCTACACCCCACCACCACCAATCACCAAAACACCAGCGCAGAAACGAAAGTTCACAGCACAAGCTACACCAGCGGACACGATACTATATACCCGTCGTGCCATCGATCAGCTCCTCTCCGCACGCACATCACGATGTCCGCATCACCCGCGCTGACGGGTGTACCCGCCTTTCCGAATACCGCTACAGCAACACCTCCACCTACTACACCCGACAACAATAGCAAAACATACGACCTCGCGATAGCGCTGCCGCGGACAGCGGACACGACACTGTACATACGGCTCACTGTCGCGGCGAAACACCTGCTCCTCTTCCTTAGCACGCGGTCGTCCGGCAGTGCTGTTCTACCGGTTGGCGTGGCAGCTACGGGTGACGGCGGGGAGAACGTGGTGCATCCGATGAGGGCTGGTGACGCGGCTGTGCCGAGGGGGAAAGTACCGCTGGGTAGTTTTGTCTACGCTATGCCATCGATGGTGCGTCCCTCACCCCCTTCCATTCCACCCTCTTCTATATCCTCTTCTATTCTTTACAGTGTAGGAGTGTGGGTATGGGGTGAAGATTGGTGGTGCTGACGGTGGTGAGTGGGGAGTAGAGTAATGAGAAGGAAACGGTGTGTACGCCGCTGATACCCGATATGGCGACGCTGGAGACGGCGGAGCGCGTGGCGCGGATACTGGCGAGACGTGTGCGGCGGCCGGTGTACGTTGGCAGCTCGATGAGTCTGGCGGGGATGGGAGGCGGTGGGAACGTGGAGGAGGAGATGGGGGTCGTTGGGGCCATTGTCAAGATTGTAGCGGAGCGCGTGCCTGCTGCTGCCACGGCGAGTTAGTGCATATATCAGGTGAGTGGTTTATCTAAGAGGATGTGGTTGATTGGGGGTGTGAATTGTGATGCTGATGTGGTGGTGGTTTCTATAGCGGAAAGTGGAAGATGTTGCATCTTGGTGCACTGTCGACGGTGTACATGCGGCCGTAATTGTTCGTCGGTTGACGGCAGCATGTTGATATATTCTTGCCGGGGCTGTGATGCTATTCTACGATGCATATATCATAGCTTGCGCGGAATGTACGGATGCTGGCGTGTTCGTTCTAGGCTCTCCGCGAACACGATATGCTATTGCCTAGGATATAAACCTTCGGCCATCTGGGTTCGTTTGCATATCTAACGTGTGCAGGTTCCATTGCTGCTTGATATCGGGGTATCGACTGAGATATGGCATCTAGCTGTGTCCATAATCTCCGTCAATCACAGCCATTCCAGATTATCATTATCTTTGATATCACCAAATACCATTGGCAACCTGGTCTAGAAAATTCCCATTCCCAGCTCCACCCAAGCTCTACTCTAGCTTCATTATATATCCAATTATAATACAGCTGCTAGCTTAAGCTTCAGCTAATATAATACGTACACTTGGGTACATGTAAAATGTTTCTTTCGTGAGACAATGTCTGTTCTCCTAATGTTTAATTGAGAATGCGAATGCCAAGATCCGTGTATCGCTGTCCATTCCTTCGACACCTCAGTTGATCCGATCTGACTGGAATGTTCTCTTCGGCGCGGATGCAATGTTCCCACTCGGATGCGCTGACCCGAGCTCGCCGTTCGAGTTCGTGAATTATCTTCTTGGACTGGCCTGTTTGTCACACCACGCGCGCTGATTGGCCACGCACGCCAGCTAAGCTTCCCCTTTCCATTCGGTCCGCCGACTCCCGCGCGCCCGTCTCATAAAAATATCCAGCAAATTCCTCCCGCGAGCTCCCTTCGACTTCTTCACCACCATCGTCGCCATGCCGTCCGCCCGCCTGCCCTCCTTCTCCCGCGCCGACCTGGCCGCCCACGCCTCCCGCAAGTCCTGCTACGTCTCCCTCGGCACAAAGGTCTACGACCTCACCGACTTCCTCCCGGACCACCCCGGCGGCGACGACCTCATCCTGCAGTATGCCGGCCAGGACGTCGCCGACATTCTCCTCGACGCGGACTCCCACGTCCACTCCGAGGCCGCCTACGAGATCCTCGAGGACTCCCTCGTCGGGTTCCTCTCCCCGGCCGATGTCCTGGCTGCCAAATCACCCGCCCGCGTGGAGCTAAACCCGGCGTACGAGGCAACGGGCATGTCCTCCGCCGACGACCTCTCCGTGCCCACCGACATCTCCGCGGACTTCAAGACCCACAAGTTCATCGACCTCGACAAGCCCATGTTCATGCAGGTCTACCGCGGCCGCTTCTCGAAACAGTTCTACCTCAGCCAGGTCCACCGGCCCCGCCACTACCGCGGCGGCGAGTCCGCGCCCCTCTTTGGCAACTTTCTCGAGTTCACGAGCAAGACCCCCTGGTGGGTTATCCCCATTCTCTGGCTGCCCTGCGTCTCGTACGGCGTCTACCGCGCGTCCGAGGGCCTCGCACCGCAGTCCGTTGGCGCCTGCTTCGCGCTCGGCATCGCCATCTGGACGCTCGTGGAGTACTGTCTCCACCGGTTCGTGTTCCATCTAGATGAGTACGTCCCCCCAAGTCCACCCCCACCACCAATTCAGCAACAGCCACGTGCGGTCACCGTGCGCTGGATGCGGCGGAGCTCACTCTCCCTTCCGCAACTTATCCGCACTTTCCAACATCGCTTTTGACCGTCATGCTGTTCATCCTGCTAATGTGTGTAGATGGCTGCCGGACAACAACTACGCGATCACCCTACACTTCCTCCTCCACGGCATCCACCACTACCTCCCCATGGACCGCTACCGCCTCGTCATGCCGCCAACCCTCTTCGTCGTCCTCGCCACCCCGTTCTGGAAGCTCGCCCACACGCTCTTCTACTGGAACTGGCACGTCGCCGTGGGTGTCTACTGCGGCGGCATCTTTGGCTACATCTGCTACGACCTAACCCACTACTTCCTCCACCACAAAAAGTAAGTCCGCCATTCAATCTATTCTTTCTACAGCTTCGCGGACCGCATGCCGGGAATACTTCGGGTGAGATGTCATGCTAACGGGAACAGTCTACCGTACTACTACAAGGAACTCAAGAAATACCACCTGCAGCACCACTTCGCCGACTACGAGAACGGCTTCGGCGTCACCTCCCGCTTCTGGGACCGCATCTTCGGCACCGAGCTGCCGCCGCTCCCGCAGAAAACCGCCTGATCCATCCGACCCTTACGTACTAACTACCACCTTACGGTATACACGGTATCTGTTTGTTGTATATTTTTGATGATGTGAAAATTGCGTGCGTTCGTTGTGAATATTATGGGGGATGGCTTGCGGTGTGCATAAGCGGTTGATATCTCTGCTTTATATACTATTACTATATTACGTTATAAATGGGATGCGGTCGGTTGGTCGGTTGGGGTGATGGGTTTGCTGTAGACGCGGAGGTGTGGCATATACGATAGTTACAACCTTAGTAATGTATAATGAATAGATCTGATTGATCGTATCACTTTACTTGTTGACGGACGCCTGTTATCGGTGAAACTATTGTGACTGTAGCTTGGCAGTTCTGAGGGGTGTGCTGTTTACGTTGGATATTTGGTAGTAGTAGTCGTGACGGCGCGGTGTCATCTAGCTCTATATTGGCTGTGTAACAATGCTTTTACCTCCTTCAGACCGTTGATATAGCGTTGGGAGCATTGCACGCATACTACAATCCATTGAGCAAACTAGGGAATTTAATAAAGGCGTCACCACTTTCTATCCAACTCTATGAAAATAGAGGACTCTATAACCGTACATATATGTTCATCTACCTCGTCTCGCGGGTCATCAGCAAGACACGTTATCCCGCGAGACAACATCTGCTTGCCACCTACAGCTGATTGCAAACAATAACTCCCCCATGTTCTAATATCGTCCATGGAATACCCTTCCGGAATTCCCTCCGATATCTGCCACGGAACATCGTCCATACTATCCATTCAAAATTATAACACACCATACATGTTTTGTAAATCCGCCAGTTGCCAACATACGCCGTCTTGTCCACGATCTTGGTATGTGCTAATAACCCCGAGACCAGGTGCTGGAGAATAAGATAAGCGCCTGGTCTCGAGGCTGGTATACCGAACTGTCACGGTATACCATGGCTGTCATCAATGACCATCTGAGGGCCCACCGTTCGGGTGAGCACCCTGGATCCCGTATATATGTGCCTGCCAGGTTATAGCAACCGCCATCTTTTGTAATTCGCACAGCGCGTCAATGCAACGTCTAATGATTTTCGACCGGTGGTCACTGCCACCGGTAATATAATCCATTAACAGCGGTCGAAAAAATGCGTCCAACAATTGTCGGTCAGTGGTAGCTGGCAGCTACCACCTGGCGTAACCGGTTCAGCAGAAGATTCTGTCGCTGGGACCGGCGACGGAATCTCTTTTCCTTTAGCCTTAAGATTATGCAGCTGTAGCCCTTTCGTGGATTTGTATAATCCACGACCGCACGTAAGTAGCACGCCAAGTTTGCTCTAAATAGCGGCCCCTATGGCCGCCACCCCGTGATTCAGGAGCACTCCATGGGAAAACCACATCAAAGATTTATCGGCCAGTGGTAGCTGGCAGCTACCACCTGGAATAATCAGTGCAGCAAAAGATTCTGTCGCTGGGGCCGGCGACAGAATCGCTTGCCTTAAATGTTTAAGTTTCTGCTGCTGTAGCCCTGTCCTGGAATCGATATGTATAATCCTTTCCGCATGCCGGTGGCACGCTGGCCAGTGTGCGAGAATGCAAGCGAGGACGAGCTCGGTAGAGAAGAAAACGACTTCTCCGAAGGCGGTGAGTAGTTCCAGTGCAGCTTATCAAGTTGAGGTATCATGCACTTGAGGTCTGGAAACCGAAGAGTATATGCAGGATACTCTTTCCCTGTCTTGCTATCATCGTACAAGATAGTCTGGGAGGCTGAACACAGGTGAGGAATATCGGGATTCATCGTATGCTGGGACCATTGTTATGCGTATGTCTGCCGGGTGTGCCATTGTTTTTGAAGGGAATGAACGCTGACTTTGTCGAGATGATTGTAGAGGAGAGAACAGAATCTAGAAGGCCGAGTGCCGGTCAGGGGCTCGCAGGGGCTCGCAGGGATACACATTTTATTCAGCTCCCTTAATCGATGACGATAGGCTCGGTCGAGTAGATGAATGTAGGATCATAAGGTCTGGGACCATGCGTCCTCTTCATCTCGTCATCAGCATCGGCCTTGGGATAAACTGTGCATTTGGCCCATCTATAACAGACTGTGCTCTAGATGGCTGCCCCGGATAACTGCCACCTCAGACCTAATTCACGAACGCCTTGTACGAAAACCACATCAAAAAATTGTCGACCGGTGGTAGCTGGCAGCTACCACCCGGCACGACCGATGCAGCAAATGATCCTGTCGCTGTGCTGGTCCCAGCGATATCCTATCTTTCTTTGTCGAATTTGGGCTGCAAGTAATCTGGACTCCAAGTCCGAGGTTCTCACGCCCGCTGATAACGTCCACCACGCCACCAAGGACAGGTTCAAGGCCCCATTCGTGTGTGATTGCCGTGTCGCAACCTCGGAGAAGCTGTCCGCCGTACCAGCGAGGGTGCTGCAATGAGGACGTCCCCGTTCAACACGTCCCACCCCCTAGGTATATATATGCATATGCGGCGGCTGGCCCCGAGACTAATGCATATGCATATAGACACCTTTGCATATGCACGCAGAGACAGTTTGTCGATGTTTATTATTTTTTCCACAGGCGCACGTCCATACGCCACGTTTGTTCGAGACGTCGAACGCGACCACATACAACCACGCTCAACCCGTATTTTATTCCAGGATCCAGTGATTCAAGTCGTAACGCAAGCGACAATACGACATCAAAGGTGCTCTGCCGTCGGAGAATATCTGGTTTGATGACAAGCCCAGACGATTTCCAGTATTGTGATCTGTTGTTTAATTATGACCACATTCACGACCATGTGATTTGACCTTGGGACCAATGCCCACGGTCCGGCCTGAGAACCCAGACCCCGGGTTTATATGCATATGCGTGAGAAATCGCCACCAGATAACACAAAATGCGACGTTATATGTCTTTGCATGTCCACCATGCTCATTTTAGATGATTGTTATCGTAATCGCGTCGGTATTGAGTATTTAATAAATTTCCCGTCGTAATTTAGTTGTGGCCGCTATAACAGTCTTGTCGTTGATGTATCTACAAAATATTCGTAAAAAATAGCGGCCAACCAACCATGTACTCTCCATGGAGGGTCTTGTAACCAGGGCACGTAAATCTTCTTCGATATATTTCTGAGTTGGCTTGTCTCTTTATATCGATGTCTTAACACTAGACACTTAAACTTGTCGTGGTAGTCTTTTGTATGTATTATGTGATAGTATAGTCCCGTCGGTGAGCTATGTTTAAAGCTTTACTAAGCGGTAGCCATGTCTGCGAAGCGTCGTTTGATTATTTGGTGAGTTGGGTTGAGTGAGGCCGATTTAGTGGTGGACATGTACCAATCGAACGCTGTTACTGGGGAGCTTTGTTGTAGGCCGTTTCGTCGTCAATGAGAACTTTTGAACATGGATAGGGTGAGTAAGTAGCAGCAAATATAAATCAGGAAGTGCTGCTGCGTGGATGTCGTATAATGCCGTTATTTGATAGCGCATGAACAATGGTCCGACTCCGAATGCGTCATTTAGTGTTTTAATGGCGTCGATATTATCATGGTGGTAATGTCATCTTTCCAGCGGAAATCGAGAGGCAGCTCGTATAATAATTCTCTTATAGTCGAGTTTTCCGGTCCAGCAGGCGGTGACCATTTGATATTAATGTACTTTAAGGTGTGACCATTGGGAGTGAGTGCAGTTTATAAGTGACACTGTCCGATACCGTCTTTGAGCCAATGCAGTAGGTGCGGTGTAGGCATTGTGATTATCATCGAATCTGATAGTCGAACGCATCGGCCCCTCACTGACGGTCGAGATTATCACCTGTTGATATTGTAGTGGCACATTGCATCATATTCCTGGAATTCGAGACCCACCGGTTCCGTATGCGTATCCAAACGGTATCAATGCGGCTGTTATTGAGGTAAACTCCTATAGATTTTGATGAGCCGCGTGATCCCAGTAGTACGGCCGAAGTTTGAAGCTGCGTTTGGTCATGCAGGGAAGTAGAGTTGGATATTGCGTGTATTTCCTCAAGGCTGCAGAGTTGCGTGTTCATGAGAATTTGGTCTTCCAGGTTTGCGATATGACACACCATGGTCAGACAGATGGACCGTCATTAGTTCATTAGTGGCGCATTTGGAAGTTCGGCAGACGCAACTTGATATTCGATCGTGAGGATTGTTGAGCCAGCCGTTAATTGGTCTTATTGTTATTGTCGTTATTTGTTTAATTCTCTGAGAAACTGAATGGACGTTGCTAATATTGAGTTATTATGTTCACGAACTGGGCAATGACGCTTTCGGTGTTCAGTATCGGAGAGTATAGACAGTCGAAAGATATATTTGGTTTTGTCGGAATTGTATGATGTGTCAAATAGTTTTCCGGGATCTATTGTTCCGAATCGACGATAGCGAAAAGATTTGTTGTACCGCTAAGTTTTGTGCAAGATAAGCCACGGTAATTCAATGAACATATCATGCGGACATTATGTTATTTGTCATGCTTGTCCAGAATTCCGGAGTGTCATGCTGGCGAATCTGCCTGTATAGTCTGAACATTGCAATTAGACAAATCTAATACCAAAGGTAACCTGTGAATAGGTCATTAGCCTTTAACCTATACGAGTTACAGGCTGATCTGACCAATTGATCTTACCACTCTTTGGGCCCGTGGAATGGTCTGTAGACGTGGACCGCGGGCATTATTGCCCGCTCGGGTATCGAGCTACTGCAATATAGCACCTGGGCGAGGATGACTAAATTGAGATGGATTTCTCATAAGTCCGTTGACGTCCATCCTCGAACGGTAACACAAAAGAGCACACCTAATCTGGGAGGCAATGACGATGTAACAGGGGCTCCACTCGTGAGGAAGCTTTGAAGCGCTGCGATGGCTCTCTGCATTCAAGCCAAGAGATTAGCGCTCTGACTAGAAGCACTGATCTACAGACTTAGCTTGTATCCCCAATCAACTCGGAAGGGTCAACCTACTCAAAGCTCAGTGCTTGCTATTGGAAATCAAGACCGCCATCAGCGTCCATTAGCAATAGAGTATGTACACATGTTTCTCGTTGTGAGTGCAAACGCCGCTATTCATCGTGTATCGGAAGCTAACGGGTTCTGCATGCAATCTTGTATTAGTTGGGCATCTGATAGGGGATTGATATCGCGGGTATCTCCCTTGCATAGAGAGCATCCGAATACCTTGTCTCACGAAGGAGCCGTTTCTGATCCAGCTGCGTAAAAGGTGCGAGGAAAATTTACCGAAGCTTATCGTCTCATTTATATTCAGACGCAGCGGATTCATACGACCAAAGTCAATCTCTCCGCTGCCGGGGTCTTGCATCGCGTTACATCCGGATCTGGAAGCGATGAAGACGTAGATTAGCATTAGCTGGATCAGACATCTCACTGAAAATAAGAGCCACGAGCTCGAAGATGTCATCTTTACACCACAAACCTCGAAGCTCAAGCTGCCGCAAGCCATATCTCTCCGAAAGTGGAGGAACTTGGATGGGATTGAGCCTGCTGGCAACACTCAGACGAAAAACTTGCTGCTCGTTCTTGGTTCCTCGAGGATATGCCATGGGTTGACTTACCGACAGAATCGTGGAAAGGAGTTTCCAGAGTCCTCTAAGCATGAACACTGGGCTGCCGACGAGTGAAAGTGTCGGGCTTCCCGGGAGAGAGGATGACAAGGCTTTGATGCGGACGAGGATGGAAAATTGGCCGTCAGGAACACGAAGGACGAGTGGATGGGGCTATGACAGTGATGACGGTGGTGATGAAGGATGAGGACGAGGAGAAGGAGAAGGAGGAGAAGGAGGAGGAGGAGAAGGAGAAGGAGAAGAAGGCGAGATTGTGATGGAATTGAACGGAGAAGGAAGCGATACTGACAACAGAGATGGCCGCAGATCGAAAGATGAAGGGGGAATTTTTTCCGGTGGCATCGTCGACGCAGATAAGAGCAACATGGCTACAGCCTCGGTTGATCGGACACCAGCTCAGCAACCAACGTCACCCACTATGGCTACCGGAGGGATATACCTGATTGGAGGGGGAGGAGGCCGGATCCAGGCGCATGGGGAATCAACCGTTCCCAGGACAAACCTGTCTGGATATCATGAACGTTAAGGCGTGGAGGGGAATGGTTCACAACTAAAATCAGGCGTCACAGCAACATGAAACAGAGATGCGGTATACGAGTATCCGTTTCCCCACCCCCCGAAGCATTCCTCTGGTTGTACGCAGTGACTCTGTGGTCATATCCGTGGTTCACTAGCTATCTAACGCTGCATGCGAGGCTTCACAATTTGCAAAAGGATCTTTAGAACTTTGATATTTGATGCTCGACGCGATAACCTTATTGGCAACGCCGTCAATTGGGGCTCTGAACGCGCTGAGAGACCAGGCGTACCGTAGCGAAGACTTTGGACAAACGACTTATCATCAATCAAATTTATTCAAAGGCTGGCATTTGAAACGGGTACACGCTACAAGGCGATACAGCCAATACGATAAATCAGGGCTACCAGGTAGTCAGTACGCCATCCAGCTGTTTCAATGAGTTGGGAAATCGCAGTGGTCGCGAAGAACCCACGAGGCCTATTTAAGGCAGACACCCCATCAATATCAGACGAATATAGGCTACATGAAAACTATCAGCTTCAAAGAACTCTTGAGTATAGCCCTTTTGCATCTCAAATGTCTTCCTAGAGTTCCTTCGACCCCTTGCTAACTTAACCACCAAGGTCGCACCCTCGACATATAAAGCCATCGTTACGACCGGGCGCGGGGGCTCAAGATCTGGCAAGGCCTATTGCGAACTCCAGGAATTTCTTGACTAAAGAAAGCCTCATACAGAGGGCAATTTCACAACGGTCAGCGAGTGTCTTTATTTCCCTGCGATATCGTGGCCCAGTTAGAGCTAGAGGTTGACTTTGCTGCCAGTATCTCCGTGTTTTGGCATATGCGAGATCCAAATTTGAACAAGGCTAACTCGCTGCATTTGTAGTGCATGGGCTCGACCAATCAAGACAGTAGCTCGAGACTAGCAGCCATCTCGCCTTCAAGCATGTCGATAATAGTCCCGATGTCCGTGCTTACCTGTGTTTCTCCATGCTCGAATCGACTCTTGAAATCGTAAGCCCCAGTCAGACCTGTTCCGATTCCTCGCTAGTTTTTAGGCCCTAGTTATTGCTCTAGCTGACAACTCCATAGCCCTCTTGGTATATAGATTACCATGACAGAGCTTGGGCCAGTACAATATATATGTTGAGGATCAATCTTTGCGGATGTTTGAGTTGGAAGTCTGTGGTAAAATGTGAGAGATATTGAGCTTTCACTTAGCTACGCGCACTCAACCCGGCCTCGACAAGCCTGTGAGCTGAAATAGTCAACACAGATGATGGACAATCTGAGAGATCGTTGCCCTTATCTTCAATACTTGCAAAATATATTAATACAAAGGGGCTGGATCTTAAAAAGGCTATTATAGTCCAAGTAGAGCGATGTGTAGGAAGCTGCTTGAGACTTGCCATCCCCTAACCTCATCGGGTGAATGGCCTACTTTGATGTACTATTAATTTTGCTCGATTATGATCATAGGATTACATTTGCGCGTTCTTTGTTGCGAAGGATTACCGGTATTACAAGTATAAATGATTTGTTCAGCCCAAAGGAAATATATATAGTTGACGGATGTCTCCAGTAGATTTGACTTTCATTTGTCTTACCTTTTCTCCTCTGCATCCTCTTCAACATCGTCGTCAAATCCGTCGGACTCACGAATCTGACTCACCATGTCCTCCAGTGGCAAGGAAGGGATTGGTTCACGAGACCAGCCCCCTCCAACCATCGGAGTTCTCTCAAACGAAACACTGGACAGAGTTTTTCAGTTCTTGGACTACACGGACTACCAATCTTGTGCCCTGACTTGCGATTGGTTTCATGCCGTCCTCACCCGCCGCATCTATCGATCGAAGGTACTCTCTGTCAACCCGCTCATACACGGCCCTTGGCCAGGCAAGTGGCCCAGTGGCTACGGTGCTTTCGTCAGACATGCTGCCTCCGTTCGGTGAGTTCATCTATAGTTTACATGGTCTCTTTGAACAGGCGCTAATAACTTATGCTTCTTTATAATTTAGAGAGCTGGAATTGCTCTACTCCAATTCTGTAAACCCAACAAACGATACAGAGAAGAGACTAATGTATAAGGTCATGGCACTGCCTGATACCTACAATGCAGTCGTTCATAAAAGAAACATTCTTAATTTTCTTAAACCTTTCGAATTCCTCGAGAAGCTTGATTTGGAAGAATGGAATATCCCCAACCTAGGGATCTTCTTCGACGTTGTGAAGCGCCAGCTGGAAACAAAACTCAGCTTGACATGCTTGACCCTGAGTCCCTGTCTAGATATCGTCTATGATTACACGGAAATGGAAAGGCAGGTTTGGGAGTCTAGGGGCCTACTCCCTCTTTCAGCGCCCACGGCAGAGCTTCAGTACCTCAAAATCCATTTTAATGGATTCTCCAGACAGAGAACAGACATATACATCAACAATATCCTCCGCCTTGAAGCAGCAACTTTGCATCTAAGACATCTTACGTTGAGTGGTTTCTTTCACCCACGTCGCAAGGCATCGGGGGTTCATACAAAGTGCCTGTCATTTCCGAACTTAGCCTCTTTGTCGATGGAAGAGCTTATTTTGCTTGAAGACACTAAGATTTCGGATCTCTTGGACCCGCAAACCCTTCTAGGCATTAGCGTATGCTCAGTGAGTACTACAGGATGGTGTCGTACTGAGCTTCTCAGTTTTGTTACCAACGCAAAGAAGAGATATCGGCGCAAGGCGGGTTCTCGAGGGTGGGGTCCTTACAAAGTCGGTTTAAAGGACTTGTACGACAAGGCGGTATGACACACCCTCCAGACAATAATCCGTTGATCCGGAGCACTAACATAACTGTGAACCAACAGATTTCGCAGCTTCCCGATATGAAAGTTGCCAACGGGGTGCTGTCAGTCTTGCCACTACGCAACCTTCGTGAACTTAATATTCTTACTGAATACCCAACAGGCTGCAGATTGAAGCCGAAAGTTTGCCCAGGGGTTAACAATATTAACATAGCGCCGGCGTTCGAAATCACTCAACTCTTAGCCGTTAGCCTCCATCAACTCTATGTTACCAAGTGGCATATTGCATCTTCCGGCATACTGCTTTATCGGTTTCTCGTACACAGGTCACAGTCAAGCGTCGTAAGCCTACAATTGCGGAAGCAGACCTTCGACAGAATCCTCTCCATGAATTTGGCAGGTGCCGCTTTGTGCAAACCGTGCCGTTCGGCTTGTACTGCGAACTCTTTCTACGAGACCGCAAGGGATCCTAAAGGAGACTTATACAGCGCTCGAAACAAAGAAGCATGGACGCCCATTATTGAAGATATCGGTGCCGTCTCTAAGTGTTCGCGCCGGAGTCTCCCGATTATCCACTGGGTAGACTTATGGAAATTTGAGATGTTACAGGCTTAGCAAATTATCAATAGATTGTCGAGTTCAAACGAGACGCTGCCGAAGGATTAATAGTTGAAACAGCTATGTTTTCCATCCGTAAACCCATTACGTCCGTAGCTAATTTCAGCTTCAATAGTTCTTCAAAACTTTCCGCAAGAAAAAGCTGTCTGAATCGCGGAACAGAGGTCGCAGGTTAGTAGTTGTCAACGCAACATCATGCTTAGCAGATCATCTGGAAGGCTGAATGTCAAATTAGCTTAGTTCGTAAACATGTAGAGAGAACAGGCCTCGCAAACCCAGGGCTTTCAGCAGGCTAGCTCGGGAGCCAAGTGGCGTCAAACTTATAAATTCCCGCCGATAACAGAGGTGCTCGGAATATGATGCCCAGATTTACGGAGATCTCGAGAAGGGAGCTACTAACCTCAGCTATAGATATTGGGCTCACAGATGGCAGGTAAGTATTCTTGCACAATTCCACCATCGCTGTATGCTATTTACTACTAATCTATATCTCTTACCTCGATCCCACGTTCGCACTTGATGGGCTTCGAGATTTTGTGCACTTAAATAGGACTGCTCTAGTTAACATCCAGCGTCGGAAATCGGCAGTCAGATATAGCAACAAAGTAGACATACAAGCTTAGGAGATCTTCCTAGGAACGACTTTTTCCTCCTATTCATGTCCAAAGACTTTCTTACTTCATAAGATTTAAAGCTAAATCTACTAATCCGGTAGCCCTATATAGACCTGTGTTTAATGCAATCTATGACTTCAGATGGGCGCGCTGTGATAACCGGTATCTAAATTTTGGTAGTCGCTTGCGCGCACGCGAGCGCGCGAGCGCGTATGTGTATGTAACGTCTAGACGTCTATCATAACTACCACTGTGTTGTCTCGAGATCTCGTGAACCGGAAGCTGGACGCACGTAGTGCGTCCAGCTTCCGACTACGTGCGTCCGCCTTCTGGCATGCGAGATAACCATTGTGTGCACTCAATAAATCACTCGGAAGCAAACTCTGAAACATACATCGCCAGTTGTGATCTTAGCGGAAATGGTAGCTCGTGGTAAAAAGAACGACTCTAGATGGGAGTATTGTTGCGTTTTCTAGAATTCTGGGTTGCTTTATACGTATATAGCACGAGCACGGCTTGCAAGCTTGAGATCTAAATTTCCTCTCAGTTACCTCAATATCAGATAGTTATTATATACTTAACTGCTTATTGGCGGATATATGGGGCCTCCCGATAGCTGATAGCGCTAGCGAATAGTCCAGTATTCTGGCACAAGCCCAAAATCTAGAACCTTCTTTTAGAGAGTAAAGTGTGAGTTTCGGCGATGTCTTATCCGAACACCGATCCGCCAACGTATGTCATAAAATTAACTCGATCTTAGCTCTCAATCTATAACGGAATCACGGATACTCTGGCTCATAAAAATCAATCGTTTTTCGTAAATATTACTCGATATATGTATATGGCGGGTTGGCATAGTGTTTGCTGACCTTGTTATCTTAAAATGCTGGATTAGTCCTCATCATTTACTCCTTCGCCTGTTTGAAGGTTAGATTTTGGTATAGTTTTAGTGCCTGTAATCTATCCTTAAAAGTGTCTTTGCGTATGCCCTCATATCGCTGGCGGCCACGTGGGAGCCAGATCCCCCGATGGAAGTCGCTTTAAGAACAGAGATTCCTTCCCGTATACATTTCCTTAGTTACCCAGGTATTGGATCGACCGTCACAACTCTCCACAGGCCCCAAGCCATCAAGTCTCTCTTTGCATTCTCGTCATCCGTTTACGAGACAAGTCATAGCATTTTCTTCCCCGCCAAGATCATATCGAGCGCACTACAGCCATTACCTTTGAGAACATCTCTACACGTGTACACTGTCGCTATGGATAAGACTCCTACTCTCGAGCCCGTTCAACAATCACGCCCCTCGAGTCGACGTGAGTTCGGTGGGGTGCCGGTAGAAGTAGCTACGAGCATCATCGAATATTTGGATCGGGACACCGCTAAGGCGCTGTCCCTCACCTGTCGCAGTTTAAGACAACTAGCGATCCCCGAGGTTTTCCGTCATGTTTCTACTGACGGAAACCGCCTCTTTCTTGATCCGTACTTATACCGAATGTACCGCAAGCATCTCGAATACACCCGGTATGATTACCTCAAGCTAACCCCTCCTTTTGCTATATGCAAGACATGGAAGCGACACGACCCTGGACCTGTACTGACATTGTTTGATGGGTATGACTTCCAAGGGGTATTACGCTCACTATCCGCAAATGTTGCTTGGAGGAAATTGGTGCCGATACTACGACTACAGACTCCGACAAGCTCAGGTCGCTCATCTGGTGGCTGCAGCCATTCAATAACATACGCTGTTTCAAGCTCCGGAGTTGCGACAATACTCGGTGGTACACATACCTCCAAGTTATCACCTGGGCCTTGAAATCACTGCCCTGCCTCAAAGACCTGGGACTAGTTGTGAACGCCCCGGAAAAGTCACATGTCTATTTTACTAGAGCCCTCGCGTTGTGCGAGCTATTTATTTCACGCCCTCCCACCACGGTCTGCCAGCTTGAAACGTTGGAACTGAGCTTCCCCGGAGCCTACGTCGACACGCCTACCCTTGCCTTGTCGCCATTCACGCTTAAGATTTTGGAATTCCTCAACGGATTTCCGAAGGCCATGGCAACGACGAAGACCCTCAAGCTGAGTATGGGTGATACTCTCCATCGGGAGTACCAGGCGGCGGCCCAACTCGACCCTCAAGTCCGGTCTCAACTGTTTCTACGATTGCCGATGCTTGAGACACTGATCTTGGATTGCGCTGATCTGCTGATGGACAAATTTATGGTACCAGTTTCTGCTGATACATTACGCCGTGTGCGACATATCTTTGTCCCGTTCAGCTGGCGACTGGGTATTGTAAGTGCCTCTTCTATCTATACTCTACATGCCCCCACGCGATACGCCACGCCAAGTCGCTAACAGAGTTATATATACAGACCCCACAGAGAATTAAAGACCAATTCCCAGGAGTCACAGAGCTGAGCACGCCAATCCCTGATCTTCCGATAACATCGTTCGAGAGATCAGATCGACTGTCGAGAGCCGAGGGCCTTGTGTGGTGGCGCAGGAAGGCAAGGAAATTCTGCTATGAAACACCACAAATACAGACTGTGAACGTCTGCGAGAAGCTGGATACAATCGATCTGGGTGGTCCTAAGCTAGTGCCGCTTGAACGGTGGTCAATCTCACGCTCGCCAGGGGGTTATGCGATGATGGCTCTGGAGCAGAGAAATTGGATCGACGAGTCGGAGGGGCTGGATTCTGAAGGCGACTGGGCTGAGAATGACGAGGATGAAGGTCATGAATAAAGTCAGCATAGCAACTGTGAAGCTGAACCTGATAATGCTTTGAGTAGACTGATGTTCGGTGGACAGGCTATTTATATATTAGCATAGTATTTTAGCATACATTGATACGCTATCAGTTTTAAGGTGCAGGTCTACGCTGTGGATGACATTCACCCAAGACAAGTAGCCGCAAAGCTATTATAAGCCATCCTAACGTACATCTGCATGCCTACACGGACCTTCTAGTTGCCAGTCCCCAAAGTCTCTCTGATATCTAACGTGGATTTCGCCCACAGTAATATATTCTAGAATTTGACCGCATCAGGAATCTATGAGCGTGTTGAGATTTATACTACCTATTAGGATTCAGCATATAAGTAAGTGTACTTATATAAGTCAATTATTGAAA
Source organism: Drechslerella dactyloides (assembly GCA_020064725.1). Lineage (NCBI taxonomy): Eukaryota > Fungi > Ascomycota > Orbiliomycetes > Orbiliales > Orbiliaceae > Drechslerella > Drechslerella dactyloides. The sequence goes on from JAGTWJ010000001.1 coordinate 761,547, forward strand.
TGACATAAATCGTCATTCGTCCGCTTTTGTACTACAATATACGATGATATGATCGTATGGACTCGCAGATTATTCATGAAAGAATAGCTGGGTCTTACACAATGAGGGACGCATGGGAGACCATATCAGGTGAACGGTAACGTGCCGTTTCTCGCGACTTCACATCTCCCATAAATTTACGTAAACCAAAGTGCAGAGCGAACGCGTCGCAGCGCTGCTCGCCAGACTTCAGTGCGCCTGTGCAGCTGCCCTGATATCGCGTATCGCGTATCGAGGCTATACCGAATGCGCCATTGAGCCGCATCCGATATAGGATATATATACCAGACGAATGCACGCCAGACCCTAAGCCTATAGCATCATGATTAATGTAATATTCCTAAAAGTCTGCAGAAAACGTTAAAACCGGCACTTTAGGTTTAACGGTGAGACGGCCACATGGTTCCTCAAGTATCTACCATTGGCACAAGCGTCCGATATTAGCCTGAAGCCTGAATTCGGGAAACTGGACCCCAGCGATGGGTGCTGATATGATCCCCGTAGCTCTGGATGCAGCGTAGGACCCCAAGCCACACTGCTACGATTGCTCGTATAGCCCATTGCTGCCGGATGAACGCCAATTCGAGTCCAGATGCCCAGAGACCTACGCCTACGAACACGAGCATTATAATATAGGGCTGCACCATTTCCAAGTTATAATCTTGAAAAATCGGGGATTTGCAAATATAACCGGAAAATTATTTCTTCGATGTCGCCCATGAAACCGCATATATACCAATTGCATCCAATGCACGTACGCCCAGTTCGCAAGACTAACGCTAAGCGTCCACAGTCCCAGAATCCACCAACGCACACGCACACGCTCCCGGCATGCTGAAGCGACGGACAGCCATCGGACACGAGCGTTCGGCGGCCAATCCAGCTGATTGCTTAACTAATCTATTATACACGGCAGATCTTGCATGGCTATTATATAGCTATATGGCGCTAGTCGCGAATTATTATTCATCACATTGCCCCTACTGCGACCCATACAGATGTCTAGACGTGCATATGCATTACTTTGCAAGCTAGCTAGCAGCTCCGCAGGGTTCCTTGAAACCCAACGGCCAGTCCGCCCCCGTCCGAGCAAATCATCGTGCGATGTTGCGCGAGAAGGTTCGGCAGCAACGTGGTTAGTCGTCCGGCTTGGCGTGGGGAGATTTTCGACCTGAACGAAACGGACGAGGTTTGAGGGGACGGAGCTAATGCATGACAGCGATGGGCGAACGCTAGCTAGCTCGCTGGAGCTAGGTGCGGTCCGAGGACTGGTCGAGCGTGTATATAGACCCACTCCCGCGCTTTAGCTTTCTGGAGTGCTTGCTCTCTTTCCTCTTTGCCGTAATTTCAGGTCAATCGGCCGGCTTGGTGCCCTCGGCGTATCCGATATCGATATCGACATTTGCGCAGGCCCCGTCGGTGTTGAACTTGCGGACCCCTGCGACAACACATTGGACACACCGCGCCTCCTCAAAATGGAAAAGGGATCCAATGTGGCTAGCGCCAGACGACGTCCCTCGACGGTCTTGCAATATCTGCCGACGGAACTCGTTCTCCAAATCCTCAAGCATGGCGAACTGACGGATCGGGACAGAGCGGCCTTTGCAGCTACCTGTCGCCGTTTTAAAGAGATCGCATATCCGCTGCTATATCGTAAATTCGACTGGGTCGCGCCGTTCCAGTCGACGTCCCTCCTGGAACGATGGGTCGGACAGCTGGGGCTACTGATCGAGTTCCTGCTGGAACCGCTGGTCAGTGCGCTGTTCACGATGTTTGGTAACGGCAAGATCCTGGATAAGAAGTGCATTGCGTTTGAGCGGAAGGCGCGGCTTGTTCGGTAAGCTTATTGATTAGTGTTCTGTACAACCTCAGGTTTTGGTATAGTTGTAAGACCGCGAGTAGTCCGGTATCTGCCCGCATGCACAGTCGGCTAATCTGAGATGCATGACTGCGTACTTATGTGCGCGGCACTTTCGGATTGACGCAGTGAGATGTCAGTGCTGGGCGGATACCAGTACTACAAGGACTGCGGCGTGCTCATCCGATACTATGGCCCACGCGACCACGGAGATTCCTTCGTCAACCTGTTTCACCCATTCGGCGGCCTCGTGCGGATCGAACTAGACGAGCGTGCGGCGCTCACCTGGCACGGATACCTGAGGGTTGTCGCGAACATTCTCGTCACGAAACCCCGTCTCAAGTCCCTCACGCTGCGACACCGGCTGGGCCTGCAGCCGACGGACAAGACAACAGCCGATATGGTACCGATCATGGAGATACTTGCGTCGAATGGCGGCGTCGTAACGCGGCTGAAGACGTTGTCGGTGATATTAGGACGGCGGTTCGAGGCTAGCGAGATGGGGTATGAGCATTTCGTGCAGCTGATGGAGTTGTTGGCGAGTGCGGTGAAGGATGTTACGACGTTCGAGGTGTTTGCGAATTATTCGAAGCTGGATGAGAATGACACCGTACTGCGGGGTGAAAGCGTTAAGCCATGGGTGATGCCGAAGCTGCAGGCGGCGCAGTTGCATGTGCACGGTTTTCCGACAGTGTGTCCAGTGAGGTCGATTGTGGGGGAGAGTATCGCGGGCGTTAGGAAGCTGAAAGTGGTCTGCGACATTGTGAAGGCGGACCTGGGGCTGGTATGCTAGCGTTCGCCATCGAAAGTCTACCCAGAATATCAACGCTTACTAGATTCCGTTCTAGGTCGGGGAGAATCTATCCGCCTTCGAAGCATTGGAGGAGCTGGAAATCTGGGATCCAATGTGGGCGACCGATTGGGAATATACCGAGGAGGAATTGCGACCATTTTGCGCAAAACTTAGCATCTTGAAGGAGTTTCTGCCGAAACTGAGGGTCCTTAGATGGACACTAGGCCAGCAGAACGGCATAATATGCTGTGTATTCTCGTTTGAAGCCAATGATCCGAGGAACGTACTGTCCATTCGCCGGTCTCAAGATGTGCTACCGAGGGAGAAAGTCGCCGAGTCGCTACCGGATCGACTGAGGTATATAAAGCAAGGATACATCCTTGCCGGCGCGGCAACTGGCGCGCCGCTGGTACAGCATCGCGTCTATTGACGAACAATATTTTGGAAATTACTGGCGAAGCAAAGGTGGGAGTTGGGGGTCGTGCGAGTGATTCCTTTGTCCTATCGCGCTGCAGCGCAAATCGTGTGAAGTAGTGCCGAGTCCCATAGTGCCCGTGACTGTCGGGTGAAGAATATTCCGGAGAACCAGAATATATGAACCATCATCAGATCTCCATTGAGCCTTTCAATAGTATATCCTAGAGCTTCAGCAATTTCTCCAACCAATGTCAGCATAGCTCGCTGCTTAGGGCTAAAGGTAGCCTAAGAGCCTAGCCTAAATGAATTTCAATTCCAACCAGTGCCACTTTGTGTACCGTAGCAGTCAGGCGAACAATAGAGACAGATATAAGGCGCTGCGTGTATGAATACGCGGTTAGCCTCAGGTTCCGGCGCATATAGACTGACGCTCATCGGTATTTTTTGAAGACACAAAAAGTTTCCAATCCTCATCATCTCGATAATATTATTGTGCATCATACCTCCGACGACTGACCGACCAACTGTATTCCGACGAAGCGTCGGGGCTACTATCACCCGAGTGATCGAATACCGATATTCCGCACAAGTCGACGAACGAACAAATATCGCATCATGGACAACATCCCCAATGAAGTTGTTCTCATGGTGCTCGAGTCGAACGTACTCAGCACCAGAGACCAACTAGCTTTCGGCCAGACATCGAAGAGATTCCATGAGCTCAGCAAGCGTGTGGCATACCGGCACCATATCTTGACCTTTCCCTTCGACGAGGCCAAAGTCGAGGCTCTCTTGAAGAACGAAGAATATGTGAGGTATGTCCTATGACCGTGCGGAGCGTATTCCCTGTTGTCGCTATGCCAGGTCTGGCGGGAATTTTTCCCTTATCTGATCGATTCTGGTGCTGCGTCAGACACCTGGGCATGATATTTGGCAACGGCGGCTTGATGTACTCCGGTCTATCAAGCCAAATGATGCGAATGATCGACCACTTTCAAGGATTAACCAGTCTCATGATCATGGACGCTGGACAACTGGGTGGCAATGAATTCCTCAAAGGGATGGCCCACATCCTGGTCTCGAAGCCGATGCTGGTCGAGCTGAGGATCCGATACTGCTACCTGTATGAGCATATCGGTCCAATGCAGCCAGTCCTGGATGTGCTCAAGAAGGGTGTCGTGGCCAAGATCCGCAAACTGGACATTTACATCGGACCGGCCCTCATCAGGCCACACGGGGCTTCGGTCACGAATCTCTGGATTCTGATGAGCGTGTTCAAAAATGCAACAGAGCATGTCGAAACGTTCTCGGCGACTTCCGCACTCATCTGGGTCATGCAGAACCAGCGTACTCGTGAGCGATATCTCAAAGCGCTGCCGAAGAGGGTCCGCCAGATGGAATTCTGGAAGCTTCCAAAGGCCAAGACGATCAGTTTCAGCTATGGCTCCTGTCCGGAGTCTCCAATATTCTACCTGGACGCTCGCACACTCGGAAACGTCAAAACATTTGTCTGCTGGCAAGATTTCACCGCAAAGGAGAAATTTTTCGTCACCGTGAGTAGTTACTTACTGTGTCACTGTTTGCTTCTGTCAATGCGGAGCTTAGGGCTAATGGACGCGTCGCCGTTTAGGTCTCCGAGAAGCTCAAGTCCTTCCCGAACCTGTTGCAGCTGATCATCTGGGAGGGCCACAGGAAGTTTATCCTCGCGGACATCGAGAATAGCGCCGACCCACGGAAGGAGCTCGCAACTCTCGAAGAGCAATATGCCCACAAATCGAAGGTCTTTGCAGAAAAGTGCCAGCAGCTGGAGACTATCACATGGATCCCGTACCAAAAAGGCCCTTGGCGCGTCAGGTTCTTCGTTTTGCCCGGTGTGGCCAACCATGGCTCCGGTAGGCGTGTGGTGAGGGTCGGACCGTGTGACAATCCGGAATGCGAGACATGCTGGAATGCCATGAGGCAGCCGGTGGCCAAGATAGAAGGAGAAGCAGAAGAAGGTGACAAGGCGGAATCTATACAGTCGGAATGAGCCTATGAAGCATGTATGACTAACCAGAGAAGCCGCTTGTGCTCTCATCGAGCTTAGCTTGATCGTGACAAGTGAGGCTGGGTTTCCAACCGAAATTGTGCGTCTGTGCGCACGCCACTGTATGCTAGCTACTTTCTTTCTTACCAGGCTATCCTTTATACTTTGTTAGTTAGTTAGCTTAGCTTGGTCTAGAATACCGAGCTAAAGCTGTATGCTAATCGATCGATGGGAATGCATATTTGCTCCGTGGCTGCCAGCCGTGCGCCGTTCAGCTATTCGATTCGGCATATTTGTCGCGCAGTTCGCGTTCGCCTGGTACGCAAATGTTAACTTGATAATGTTGCATGTTGCATCTTTTAGAGCAATCGTTAATGCCGCCACAGTATTAATAAGAACACTGGTTGGCGCCGCGTTGGCCGGTGGGTCTCGACCGAAATGTGCTGCCGCATCGCCGGCGCAGAGGCGAGCAATCCCGAAGCTTCTGCCAAAACCACCGCCGTCCAATCGCATCGCGCCATCCGCCAGAGGCCCCGGCCCGCCGACATCACCGTGCATGTGCGCCAAAGCGGAAGGTGGTTCTTTGACGAAAAAACGACAGGGGATTGGTTATCGGCTGGGACAAGCATTGCTTCACGGTAAGCGCTGGCATATTTGGCAGTTTGTGCATTCCTTGCAGGCTGAAAGTTATCCCTAACTGGTGGCTTGACCGTTAGCCGGTCCGTTGGATCTCGTAGGCCCCGAGACGAAGGCCGGTGCCGGAAGCTGGCAAGGCTCGCGAAAGGAAGAACGACACTCGACAGACAGACGAACGCGAGCGAACGACGGTGGTCAACGGTGATCAACTTGGACGGCTTCGACTCCAGCCCGCCTGCCCGCCCACCTGTGCATATCTCCCGCTACCTCCTAGCTCCCAGGATCACGTCTCGGGCCAGACGGACGACTCATACACCGCAACGTTCACCGCCTCACGACGGGATCGAACTTCCGAATCCACGACGACGGCCTGCTGGAGGATCCTCGGACAGCCTCACGTGGACCCGCCAACCAGCTCCCCAACGGGCCCGAGCAAGATTGTCATTTGCGCACCTGCGCTTCCCCCCTGGCGGCATTACGCACAAGTTGCAGGTACCTGTCTCACTCTCGCGTCCTTTCGCCCATCCACAAAAGTGGCCAGAACAAAAAATTTTCGCTGACTGCCTGGGGTGCTCGTGGCTGTCATGTAGGTTGCTGCATGCAGGGTCTGGTCTGGTCCAATCTGCTGCTTGTTCGTCCTTCGAAGTCTACCTATATAAGAACGTCGTATCGATACCCTCCCTCGCCCATCTGCGATCAGTCGGCTTCCAGAACGCCCGCCGTTCGTCGTATTAATAGAATCGCACAAGGCCCAACTTGGCAGTTTTAGGCTCGCTGGCTTGTTGGTGGCTCTTCCAACGTCTCTTGAGCGGAACAGGACAAAGAGACCGCAGCATCCTCCAAACGGCGAGATTTTCTTGCTATTATACCTGGTTCGATTACGGAATCCAGCCTGAACGTTTAGATCCGCGCATCGTTTTCGCATCCCAGCCCGCCCCATCGGCCGCAATCTAATCAAAGTGGAGCCGGTTCGCCGAAAATACCCGTCAAACTGGCGAACCTTCGGAGTCCTCCAGCTTTCCAGGTGATAACTCTGGTACGTTAACCCCGTCAGTCAAACCCTAAAATGCGGCAAAAAGGAGGCAGAAGCGCCGTGTCACACGACTCCGGTCGCCGTGTTTCCCGTCGGAATTGACGCTGACTCGCTGCGGATTACTCACAGGGAGCTGGAGGAGGGCCCAGCGAGGAAGGTGTCACGGGCTTCCTGGTCAGATCGATGGCCACGGACTGGGCACCGGGGTCAATTCTAGCCGTCGATGCCGGAAGTCACCTCGCGTCCATCATCAAAATCTTGGAGAACACCCCGGGCGGCCAACACCCGACGACGCCGACGACGCCAAACTCGTCAAAGCGAAGACCGCCATCCGTCACACCGCTACAAACGGGACATCGGGAGCTAACTCTGCAAACCACTCCGTCCTCTCCGCCGTCCCACTTCCAAGGCGCAAGCCTTCCGTTCAAGACACCCCGCGCCAATGCCGCCCACATCTTCCGCGAACTGATCGGGGGTTACTGCCTAACACACCCGCATCTCGACCACATTTCCGGCCTCGTCATAAATACCGCAGGCATCGTCCCCGGCAATCCGAAGAAGGTCATCGCAGCCCTGCCCCCCACAATCGAGGCGCTGAAAGCACACGTCTTCAACGACATCATATGGCCCAATATGACGGACGAGAATGGCGGGGTCGGCTTCCTGACTCTGCGGCGGCTAGTTGACGCGTCGGTCGTCGACGGCAAAATCGAGTATCGCGGAGTCGTCGACGGCTTATCCGTGCAGGCGTGGCCCGTATCGCACGGCCACTGCATGCATAAACATACTCACAGAGGTAGTGACGCGCAGGTATGGTTGACGGACGGCTTCCCGCGTGAAAAGTCTCAGGCCATCCGCGCAGCTTCAGGCCTCAATAGACGACAAACCTGGCAGAAGAAATGCGTGAACGACTCGTCCTGTTTCTTCATCCGCGATGATTTCACCGAGAAGGAGATCCTAATATTCGGCGACGTGGAGGCCGACAGTGTGTCGATATCGGAACCCCGCCGCAACGTCTACATCTGGAACTACGCGGCTGAAAAAATGCACCGCGGGGTGCTCTCTGCGATATTCATCGAGTCGAGTTACGACATCACCCAGAAAGACGACCAGCTGTACGGCCATATGACGCCGAAACACGTTGTCGAAGAACTGCAAGTCTTGGCGAGCAAAGTGCTACTGCATAGAGAGCGAGAAGCCCGACGGTTTTCGATGCCTAAAAGACGTCGAACCACGGATAATCCTGACTCGATTCTGAAGATCGACCCGTTCGACGCCGGTTACGGGCAGGCGGGCCAAGACGGTTACAACTCTGCAAGTGACGACAGCGATGTGCCTCGATCGCCGACAGACCTCAAAGGGCTACCAGAGCACAAAAGGAAGTCTCCTGGCGGCAAGCGGCGGAGAAACGATGGGGAGCCGACATCACCACCGAGATATACCGCCTCACCAACGTCGATCACGGGCGGCGACCCGGTGGACACGTCAACGCCGCTGAAGGGGCTCAGGGTGGTAATCATCCATGTTAAAGACGACTTCGACGACGACGCTGATGTACGGCAGAGCATTCTCAACAATCTTATCAAGCTAGAGGCGCAAGCGGGGCTGGGGTGTACATTCGAGATGGCGGAGACTGGGGGCTCGATGTTCTTTTAAACAGGAGTTAGCGGTATCCCGGTGTTCACGATGGCGAAACAGGCATAATGGGTCATATATCCGGCTTGTTTGTTTTTTAAATGGGGAGGCCTTTGGCTTCTATTTTCCCTTTTGATCACAACAGGGCCATCGGTCTGTTGTGTTTTGATGCATGCTCCACGAAGACATTCATGTACGATGACGACTCGCGCTTCTTATGTGCTCATTCCCCCCTTTCTTTTCATGTAGATATCCTTTTGTCTTTGTCTTTGGTGGAGCTTTTCCGCAACGACTTTTCTTTGTCTACAGGGAGTTTTTGCTGGTGGTTTTTTTCTTCAGTTTTACATACTTTGCAGCGGAGGTGTACTTTAGTTCCGAGCGGCGTCTCGATAACTGGGCTGAATAAAGTTAGTTTTTTGGTTAGCCCTCGGTGGCATTCTCGACATAGCGAGCGTTAATACCTCGGCAAGCTTGAGTTTCAGCATCAACATCAGGCGTGGCAGTTTAAGCTCGAACGCGCGCAATCAACCTAACAATGTACGGAATCGAGCTCAACCGTGGAAGGCGGCGCCATGCATGCACGTGTAGACTGCAGGCCTTGATGGACCCGTATATTCACGTTTCCCACGTTTTTACAGTCAATTGAGGGGCCGAGTTCGATATCAGCGATACCCTCGCGAGCTCGACACGATGCACATTTACCCACTCCGCCAACTGGTAGTCCTTGCTGTCGGCTTAATCCACATTCAGCAAACGCATGCCTGGGGTTTCTACCTCATACGTGAATCGTCCAGCAGTGGCAAGCACTGGTCCAATCGTGTGGTCGAAGGCGTCAAGCGATGCTCTCTCCTCTCGCAACGCCGCGGGCAGCGTGTCACCGGCATTGAGATTGACCAGTATGCCGAACCGTCGGAGACGAGCATCCAGGAGGAAGATGAGCGTTGGCGGCGGCGTGCGACGTACATTGGGTTCTGGGCGGATAGGTCGTGCCAGGGTTTGCCAAGGCTGATTATACATGCGTACAACGAACCGGATATTCGAATGACGTTCAGGTGGGCGCAGCTGGCCGGATTGGTGCAGGGCTTCCCGGCGACGTCTGTTCGATTCTCGGCGTGGGGAGAGATTCCTGAGGGGGATGCGCTCTGGCCCGGCTTGATACCCGAGGGTGCTGTGGCGGTAAAACGCCACTTCAGCACGTTCGAGTATACTGAAACGGACGACTATTATCTTTTTGAGAACCGACTATTCATCACAGATTTGGCGCGGGCCGTGGTTGATTTGACGCGATGGGATGGGTTCGGTGGGGGCACGGATGCGCCGCCGACGGTGATCAACCTGAGGGGGAATCAACTGACGCTGCCTCCGGTCACACGCCAGAGCGGACAAGTAGAACCTGAGGAAACCTCCATCAGCGAAGAGCGGCCTTCAGATACGACAGTGCCAGACCCGCAGCTTCGAGCTCTCCGATCAGCCGTGGCTGGGTACCTCATAGGTAATCCGCCTCCGGGTTTCCCACAGCAGCTGGGGCAAGCCACCAGCGACCAATTACAGCAGATCTATGACGAGCTTGGGAAAACTTCACAGGAGATCCTCGACGAGCTTGGGGTGACGGAGCTCAATCCAACTGAGGCGCAGTACAATGATCTCATCAACGAGCTCCAGAACCAGCAACAGTTGTCCGCAACTCTAGCGGCGCAGAGCAACCGGGCACAGATGGTCCTCGACAAGGCGCAGGATCCGACGTACGTCCAATCGCAATTCGATACGCTCCAGGCGCTACAGCGGTACTGGGAGCGAGATCTCAGACTGCCGCCTCGGGTCCTCGCGCAGATGTTGGACAGCATAGAGCCGCTGATGTTCCACGAGATGCTGGACCAGTCGTTCCCGGATTCCCTCACGGTGCCGGAGATTGCGGAGTTTCTGCGGTTGAAGTACTTCGATGACGTTGGGAGATTTACTCAGTCGATGGCGGGCATGGATCCGCTACAGTATGCTCAGACTGTCCAGGCGCAGAACCAGATGCAGGGTATGAATATGAACCAGGGCCAGAATCAAGGATACCCGATTCAACAGCAACAGCAAATGGGGAATATGAACATGGGACAGCAGGGTATGCCGGGATCGATGATGCAGAATCCATACCTTGGACAAGGACAGATGTACATTCTGGTGCCACAGCAGCAGATGATGCAGCCAAATACGCAACAGCCCATGTATGGCTACATGATGCAAAACCCGTATCCAAATCAGAATCAAGGATTCATGCTACAGCCACAGCAGCAGATGGGCCAGCAAGGCGGCTTTCAATCAATGATGCAGAATCCGTATAACGATCAGCTTCAAGAATTCCGGGCCCCGCAGCCACGGGCGCCGCGGATCGGAAATACCCAACAGCCTGTACCTGAACCTATGATGCAGAACCAGGGTTATATCCAGAATCAAAACCCCACACAACAGCAGCAGCAGCAGCTGCTGCTGCAAAGCCAACCTTCATTCACCGAACAAATGGAGACTCGTGACCAGAATCTAATCTCAGGTACCAACCGCTTCGAACCTAGCGGACAACTCTACATCCCGCCACTACGAGATAACCCAAGCCAAGGGGAATGGGACCCGAATTCACCATGGGACATCCCGCCCTTCACCGACACGACCTACCAGTTCCGCGACGATGAAATCGTAGCACCAGCCGGCACGTACGAGTTCAACGAACTACTGTCCAAGGAGGAATTCACCGGGCAAGGCGACGAGCAGAGTATGGAGGGACTGATAGAAGTACCGGTGTCGACACCCTACGACATGCGCGACCTGACCGGACACGGGCAGGATGTAACGGACTTCCTTCGGAACTACCCCGTTCTATTCGGCCAGCTGGCACAGCCGCAGTCGAGAATTCGAACGGGCGAAGGCGCACCGCTGAATGAACTGTATGCTGCTCAAAACCAGGCTGAGGCGCAGAGAATCGAAGAAGTGGACAATGGTGTTGCTGGCGGTGGAGGTGGGATGGTGGTCGAGGAGGCTCCGGCTGAAGAGCAGTAGTTCCTTTACATTTAGATGCAATATCGTGCAGGATCTGGGCTGGAGTTTTCGATTGAGCGGATGACCTTTTGCCGTCTGTGGGCTTCAGAACGCCTATCGCTTGCTAATTTACGTAATACTTAACTAAGTAGCCAGTTGGAGGAGAAAAGCAGAGATGTTTCGATTATAATTATCTAGCGATACTAGAGTGAGGCTGAAATCCGAGCACTCGCGATTCTAATTTAGTCACGACAGCTGCAGCCCGATGGCTAGGCTAGCAGTTTCTACAGTCTTAACAAAATCTGAACTTTGGTTCGCAAGTAAAATAGAAAATTACTCCAAGGCTAGCAACACTAAGTCAAAATAAAGAAATCCTCCCAAAAAGGACTTGCTGCATGTAGATAACATCCGCTCTATATTAATGACTAGCCAATTTCGATATCGTGGTGACGTGAATACCCAAGATTACGATCGCGCGTCCGTAATAATCGAAAAACTAAAAATCAAGACCAAAGGGAAGATGAATCAAGAAGGGTAAGAAAGGTAAAGGGGCAATGAAATTCAAATGTAAATGGTGCATTCGAGACGACTGTTTCCAAAAGCCGCAGTTGAATAGCCGTACGACCTATAGCGCCAAAGCCGCAGCCGCAACGAAGCTTGCACCAGCAGCCAAAACGGCATTAAAGTGTAGCGACAGCCTGTTCACAACCGCCAAGTCAGTTTTCCATGTCCATAACGTAACGACCAAATACAACCGAACGCGAGTATTTGTCAATGAACTGGGGGGAAAACAATCAGGTATGCACATACGGGGCACCGCTACCGCTGCTGCCAGCGGCCGTACTGTTGCCAGAATTATTATTATCCTCGTCCTCTTCGTCGTCGCCGCTACCGCCGCTGGAACCTCGTCGTTTGGGTTCGCGAGCCTGACGTCGGCGTAAGCGGAATTGGTTAGTTTGTGTAACGAGCTAGTTTGGTCCGATCTGACGGCAAACAAACGTAACGTAGGCATTACGTACCTGGATAATGTGCGCGCTGCGCTGTTCGAGTGACCCAGCGCTGACGGATAGGTCGCGCGCTGCTACAGGGCTGTCGGCGAGGGGAATGGCTACCGCGAGGTGGCTCAAAGCGAGGATTGTGAAGATTGTGAACTTCATTTTTGTATATAAATTTGCTGTTGCTAGTATGTACTACTTTGTGTGACGAGCAAATGTCGTATCGTGATTTAAATCGACTTGATATCCGTAGGTAAGCTTCGGGTTTGGTTATTGTATTTGGATACTGGTATCGTATGGATTTATGAAGCTAGTCTCGAGACTTCGTCGGCGGGCTAGGCGATCTTATATACCCGGCAGGAAGCTTACATTTGTGCCACCAAGGCAGGTATGACAACTAGCCGGCGGCGACGGAAAAACGATGGATCTGATGTGTGAACACAGCACCACGCCCACGACCTACATACAAGCGCCCACAGCCCGCGCAACATAACGTGACGGCGGACGCCACCCATTCAGCCGTGGGCGAACTCCTGGATTCCGACTCCAAATCCGCAGATTTCAAGAGAGCCTGAGCGCACCGGATGCATCCAGAGCGGATTGCACTCATACATCGAGCCAGCGATGTCAGTGTTACACTTTTTGCCTGGTAGAGTACCGACCTGCGAGGCAGGCTTGCAGGCGCTGGCCGGTTGCATCTGGCGGAAACTTCGGGCTGGGAGGTCGGGCCCCGAATAGCGTTATCAAACTGCTCGGTGGCCTCCCATTCGTATATATAAGTATATGACACGACATGATATTGCTGGGAACCGTTTGTTATTGCCGTTTGATCAGGCCAGGAGGGTGGGGTGGGTATCTGGCTGGGGCACATGCATAGTTGCAGCTTGAGTGCAGCATGCAGGGCTACCAGATGATATATTATTGAGGGTGTGCAGGAAAGTTGTCACCAGTTTTATCGGCTGCACTTGGCGGGATTGGATGCGTATTGACTAATAAATCCCTAGAATCACGCGTCATTATTGACTGGTGGTTGTAATTGTAATTGTCACAATCCTGGACGCGAGTGAGTCGGCTCGTCGTAAAGTGCAATATGAACGAGTGGTATGTTGGAAGCTGGAAGCAAACGATGATACTTGATATGATTGTATCTGCGTGTATGCCCACCGCTGGACTCTCCTCGTCCGATTTGGAAACGAAAATGCAAGATAAGCCGGAAGTAGCTCCCAGCCATGGGGCCAAATTTTCAGCCCTCGAACAAGGCGTCGAAGCAGGCATTCACGGCTGTACCAATCACCGCCTCGAGCGCCAAGCGCAGTCTGCTGTTTTCGATTTTTCCGCCATGGCGCCAAGCGCCAAGCGTAAGTAAGCTCCCACTGGCAGTGATAGTCCACCAGAATGAAATCATGGGTACGAAATCTTACGCTTTTGCCTTTCACTGACGTTTTATAATCATCTCGTGTCGTGATCGGTGGTGCCGATGGCCAGGGCGCAGGCCGCTTGGCGTCTAGCATTTCTATTCTTCGAGAGGTCTTGAGCGGCGGCAACCACGTGCCGCACTAAGACCTCGAGTCGCGTCGGCGGTACGCGGTCAAAAGCGTGTCATCGTTGCGTTGCAGTCACGATAGGAGTCTTCAAGCTGGAATACAAGTATATTCGGTATCAAAATACATAAAATTCATCACAAAAGCAGGATCCAGAGACTACTATGCAGTTGAGCTGTTGCCCGCAACAGCCAGCCGATATTTGAAATTACCGGCCAAAAACAACAATATCCACCTTCTTCAACATACCCATCCTCCAATATCTTAGTAGTCGCACGCGCATACTAAAGCCAATGCGAAGCTTTCCAACATCAAACTAATATCTGATGCTGCCAGTAGACCGCTACCATAATACGGCCATTCCTACGATAGCTGATATGGTGATCAAAAGCCACGAACTCTCTGCTCCAACGTTCGCGGTGCTACCTAATGTCGATTTCAAGATGTTTGTGCTGACGCCGCCCGGACAAAACATAACCTCAAACTCATCACCGGGAGCACTCGGCACGGCAAAAGTGCTCAGATAGTCGTCGTAGGCATAGCTGTATGCATCTCCACAGACTTGCTTTGCCCGCTGACTATACAAATTCGGACCGCACGTGTTGGACTTGTCATGACGACCTTTACAGCAGTCCCAGTCGTTGTTTGAATATGCACACGCGGATAAACACGGCGTCCACCCACCACCAATAGTCGGGTCGTCGTCGTCCGGATACGGGAAGACAGATTGGCGGCCGCGCTGGGAGGCGAAAAGCAGCATTTCCCGGGGGCACCAACGGTGGATTGTACCAAATGTGAAGGATTGGTTTAGGCTGTTCTCGTTGAGGTCTCTGCCGGAGAGGGGAGACGAGAGGTCAGTTGAAGCGATGCAGATGGGCGTGTTATTCACACGCGGCTTTTCGGGCGAGTCGTAGGAAGGCGTGATTTTCATGTCGAGATCGTAGCCGTCGACGAGGGAGATGTCGTAGTACGTCTGATTTTGCCAGCCGGTGATTGTAAACTCAGCTAGCGTGGTCGGGGCTAGTCCTGATAGTTGGCATTCAACGGCGGACCCACAGTCGCCTGTAAGACAACCTCCCGCGAGCTTCTGGCCATCTGGAATGGTAAAATTGTCGGTGACTGCTTTGATTTTGGCTGCGGTGGTCGCATTGGCGAGGTAGAAGGAGCAGTTCGTGCGTGCCCATAAACGGCCGGACCAGTCCCAGCCGACCCAGACGGAGCGACGCTGCTTGCTGTCGAGGTAGAAGCCGGTAGTGTAGGGACCGGTGCCGTTGGTAGTTAGGAAGCCAGGATAGACAGGGAAACTGCAGTTGTTAACCACAGTGATTGTGCGGTTACCTGATATCAGGCTAGATGTGTTTTAGCGCGTCAGCTAATTACTCGCCTGCTAAAGGACGTGCTCAAATGTTTAAAAAGGCACCTACGGAATCTGGAAGTCCGGCGTTGTTGACGTCTGAGCACCGACATAACTTAAGAACCCGAAGACCACAGTTATAGGTAGAAAAGGTGTTGTTGATGTTACATACTTCAAGGGTTTCGCTCGTACCATGTTTACGAGAATGAGGCCGAGGAGGATGAAGCTTGGAAGTAGGAAGAGCTTGAATCTGCGCGTCAATTTGACGATGTGGCGGCTTGACTAAAGCGTCTGAAGTTTTAGAACTATCGAAAATATCTGTGAATCATTGAGCAGCAGCTAAGAATCCATGCGGACGTTGAGGTTAAAGAGAATCAAGTATACGAGACGATCCGTGAACGGACGCCAGCGCCTTTGCATGTTCGAACACGAACCTTTGAACGTGGCAAGGAGCGAAGCTGTAATGAAATATCTTATACCAGCATTTGTCTTGAGCCACCCGCGAGGGGCTTGAGAGCCACGCACAGCAGCGTTCCTGATATATTTCGTCATCTCCAACTGCCCCGCCTATACGCGTCCGCATCGTGCCCGGTTTTGGGAGGGCGCTGGTGACTGGGTCCCGGCGGGATGGCGTCGCTTATGACGTGCCCTTGCATAGTGCGCACAGGGCAGCGAATGGATCGGACGAAAGTTGGTGGAGCGGCGGGACGTCAGCATTGGCCCACTTGGCCTGCTTCGATGAGCCACGGTGTCAGGCACGGCAGTGGCTCGTGTCTGTAACTGGATCCGTCGTTTTGGGCGTGATCATATTGTCGATTTGGGCCGGCGCTTTCCCGTTCTTGAAAATCGAAAAGCGGTAGCGCGATGTTCGAATACGACTGTTGAGAGTACAATTCTCAGCCTCAGACCAGCCTAGATGCAGATATCCCATGGCAAGCTCGCGGAACTTCCGTGCTATTGGATCTATGATTCTTTTTTATCCTCAACTGTGTTATATATACCCTGCCGGATCCCAAGACTTCTCGAGCGCTCACGAGAATGACATGTCGGAAGTCCGTCGGCTTCCAGTATCTGCAAGACTACACGGGATATATTAGAGTACTGTTCCCGATTCCGTATGAGATCTCTTTGTTAGTAATATCATCTCGTATCCATTCTATACAGGAAGCTTTGTAATGTCAGAATTTCGGTCAAGTGTGAATGTTGGCTCCCGGTGAAGGTGGATATCGATTCGTGATGCCGAGGTGCAGAGGGCGACAACACAGTCGGCAACGCACGCCGAAATAGGCAGGTTTGGTTGCGGCTGCTGAGAAAGGACAAAGTGACCTCTTCGTGCAAAGTTGCCAGGGCCTGCTGGAACCTATCGAAAACTAAAACGGTGTTCTCAAAGAAATCATTCCGCCAGCTTCTTACCGCCACATTTCACGTTCGCACCAGGCCCCAATCGCTCACCGAAAGCGCCGGCCTGCATCCTCTGCCTCAAATACATTGCATCGCGTTGGTCTCTTCTTTCTTCAGCATCGTTTCTTCTGCAGCTTCTCTTCTCTTTCACCGCGGACCGCCGTCGTCTCCTGATCTGCGCTAGTTACAGCACATTGTCTCCTTCGTCACCCCACTACGCCGGGCACACGATCCAACAGTTCCCAGCAAGCAAACCTGAACGCCCCGGAGAGTTGGCTGCGCCAGCCATCACTCCTCCGTCACCGTCGTCAGGATGTCGACAGACTACAACTATGACGAGCAGGTATACTGCCCCCGCCCATTGGCGATTTTCGGCGGTCTGGATACTAACGAACGTTCTACTCTCTACGCAGGGGCAATTCTTCCCTTACTTCGTCGCGACGATGCTCCTGCTCGCCCTCGGTCCCGTTACATACTCCACATTTGCACCGAGCAAGCGTACGCCTTCCCTCCTTGAAGCAACAGCGCTGTCGGAATCCAGCTGACCGGGCCTACGGAACAGAAACCGGACTACAGAACAATCCTCGTATAGAAAGTTCGTTTAAACCCGCCGACTATGACCATATCGAGCAGCATAAACGGAAGAAGAGAAAGGAATCTAGGAGGATAAAGAGGTCGGTCTAATCTGGAGCATGATGGAAGCGGACCGCGGGCTGACTGGTGGTCGTAGGATGACATTCTTGGCTATTGGGTGGTCTTTGATGGCGTATATGATATATCTTATCCTTACTTCGTCGGCGCTGACACCGAAGATCTGGGACCCTTACACTATCCTGGGCATTTCTATGGTATGATCTCACCCACAGTCTATCGCGCGATCTCCCTGTTTACTAATACAATTCTACGCAGTCCGCTTCCGAGAAAGCGATCAAATCCCACTACCGTAGACTATCGATCAAATTCCACCCCGACAAGGTCAAACTTCAAGGCAATGACACACTTGAATCCGCCAACGAGCGATGGGTGGAGATCACAAAAGCGTACAAGGCCCTCACAGACGAGGAAATCCGCCGCAACTACCAGGAATACGGACATCCCGACGGCAAACAGTCGTATAGCATTGGTATCGCGCTTCCTCAGTGGACCATCGCCGACGGTTCCAAGTACTGGGTCCTCGCCTTTTATGGTGTTATGTTTGGAATCGTCCTCCCGTACTACGTTGGCAAGTGGTGGTATGGCACGAAGAAATACACGAAGGATGGTGTCTTGATGGAGACTGCTGGCCGACTTTTCAAAGGTTATGAGGAGGACTGCGATGAGAAGAAGGCCGTGGAGATCCTCAGTGCCGGAGGTCTCGAGAAATTCAAGAAGGACGAGAAGAACATGGAGGGCAAGGAACACATCATCGAATCAGCCATTAAGGACAAAGTACCATTCGGCGTCATGAGCACCCTTGAGAAGATGGAAGGGTGGAAGCGGAAGACATATGGACTACTATGGGCATTCATGACACGGACTAGATTTGAGGACTCTAAGCTCGATGCTGGTATGCTATCCTCAACTCTTCCTTTGCAGATCCAAGGCTAATTTTGGATAGAAAAACTCGATGTTGCCCAAGATGCTGTCTCGTGGAACAACTCTCTCCTAGCTATCATGCTCGCCTTCTCCTCCACAAAACCGATTCTCAGCTCCATGCGGATAAATCAAAATCTTGTTCAGGCTATTCCTCCTGGTGGCTCCCCCCTACTACAACTGCCATACTTTACAGAAACATTGATTGAAAAGATTGAGGAATTCGGCGCCAAGGACCACTGGACAATTCAACGCTTCATGTCTCTATCCGATGAAAAACGCAGGCAACTGTGTGTTGGCAAGGATGGCCTCACGGAAGAACAGTACAAGGAAGCCATCGCTATCGCCCAGAAGATCCCAATTCTGCACGTCGAGAAGGCCTTTTTCAAAGTCCAGGGCGAGAAGACGGTGACCCCGAACGCCATTTGCCAACTTGTCTTGAAAGTCCGCGTTATTCCTGCAGGTGTCACTGCACCACCGGTAGATCCTAAGGACCTGGAAGACGAAGACCCCGCAGAGGACGACATCGATGCACTTATCGGCCGCACCTCCTCGAAATCGAAGACACAAACTAAAACTACCGAAAAATCTCCCATCCCGACAAATGAAGTTGAGAAATCAGCGCTAGTCACCGGCTCAGAACCTCCAATGCCAACACTGACACACGCTCCCTTCTTCCCCGCTGCGACGCTCCCGAAATGGCACGTCTTCCTAGCCGACCGCCGCTCTGGCAGAATGATTATCGCACCCATGACGATCGTCCAGTTCCCGGAACCGACCGACAACTTCCAGGTCCAGACTTTCAAGCTGCAGTTCGGTGCGCCACCGAATTCGGGAGAGGTTCATTTCCAAATGCACTTGGTTTGCGATTCGTATCTCGGAACAGACTATAAGACAGGCATCGTGCTGAAGGTGGACGAACCCCGAATGTTTGACACCCGAATAAAGGAGGAAGACGAGATCAGCGAGCCGGAAGAAGGTATGTCTTCACCAACCAGAATGCTAAATCGCGTAATAACTTTGCTAACTGTTGCTCCACAGATTCCCTCGCAGGTCTCATGGCAAGTTCCCGCGGCCAGAGCGTCAAACGGTCGAGCCACCATCACCATCACCACGATGACTCCGACGAGGAGGACGAGAGCGACACCGAAGGAGAGGAGGACGAAGGAAGCGCAACAGACACCGACACGGATACGGACGAGGACTAGATTGTACAACAGATGGTGGGGTGTCATATATCACATGGACGAGCATTTATATTCTTCGACGGTGGTGTTGTACAGCAATTATACGTAGATCGGGCAGAGAAGAAGGAGAGCATTATTACTGTGGTTTCATCATTCTGGCCTCGTTTGGCATCGGCACTATATCCTTACTCTGTGCATTACTTTTTCTTTACTTTACGTTTTGTCGACTACGTGGTACTCTACCGTTGAGATTAATGGTACTATTCTTGTAGCATACTATTTTATATTTTATTTCACTCGGGGTTACTATTGCATGAGGCTTCATCTCGATCCGTTGATTGTACAAGCTTTAATCGAGTATCGTGGTCCATGACTTTCTGGATGAACCGGGAACGTGAATCTGCGACTCTTGGACATTTTGAATTCGATAGTTGACTCGACTGAGTTGCGACAGCATAACTATTCGACTACCACTTCCACCATCTTTTGCCGAGACTATTCTAGCATTTGCATGTAGACGCTGTGACATATTTGGCCTTCTTCGAAGTTTCCGTTCATAAGGTAGTCTTCGCAAGATTATCTATTAAATATCAGAACTTTTGACTATCAAGGTGTATCCCAGTTCCTGTCATAGCTAGCGCTTTTCAAGCTTTCGAAGCAGCAACATCCATAAACCGTCGACGCGTCTCGGACCGACGCTCACATCCGATAATTAAATGTGATAAATCCCATATACCAGTAGATGTCCGATTCAGCTTGGTCGACAGCAGCACCCATACATATATAGATGTAAAGCATGGAAGCGTATTTCCGCGAGAGATCTGACCGAGTACTATTCCTGGCGCATTATTATTAATATATGAATGCATGGATACCTATCGATGCTGATATCATAAGGTATCCGCATTCATTATGTCGTTGAATGCGAGTGTTTGGGCTTGTTAGGCCATATCCAGAGCGCATATCTTGCAACAAGCGCTCAACCGAGCTGTGAGGATAATGCTAGTGTATATGCGCGAACAAGAGTATTCTTGATGGCAGGCAGGCGTTAGCATGCGATTTGTCCAACTTAAACTTGTCGATGCGGAGCTGCCTACCTGAATTCGTATCCAGACTCGATACAGATGTGTGGGTCGTTCTCATCGTACTCGAGTGTGGCACAGGGAGTAGAGATGGCGCCTGACCAACTCAATAGGTGATTAATAACATGCCGGAATTTACCTAGCTCCGCGTAACACCAGATTTGTTCATGTGCTTGCTTGGAGTTGATTACTGTCCCAGTTCCGGGCCTGGGCCGCCGTTGTCATAAACGGCGATCGAGATCCAGTGTTTGGTTGGAGCCGTCGATATAGCTCATGAGAACTTTCACACGGAGATGAACATGCATGTCTGATTCCGAAAAGCTGTATACTCATGTCGTAGTGTCCGTTAATCATCTGGTCTAGACTTCTCAATGTTGTAGATAGACATGTTGTAGACGGATGGAATCGTGACCAGCTGAGGACGAGTATCGTTCGGTGTATGTCATCAATGCGGCGTGGAATGTGCTGAACGCTCGGAAGCTTCGATGGGTTTGAGACAGCATATGTAGGGTCTTCAAAGTCGTGAAAGTGGGATCCGTCATTTTATGTATATAAAGCTACTTGTTAACATGTTCTGATCTTTCTTTTCCGATCGCGAGTCGTTGTGCTGTGAGGATGCTTGGTACCCTGTTTGATACGGTACTTGTGCAGGTCTGGGCTCCGGAAGCTTCGATTAAAACTATAAGCTCCCCATAGGCTTGGCTTAGTGCAGTACAAGTGCATGTCTCCGAGCAACATTGAGCATCAGACGCGTTTTGATCGAGCTTGATGAATGTCCTCGCCTTCGGAATATTCTTGCCGCCTTTTAGCCAGGGAAGTTAACGGTGACTAATCGAGTTTCGTTGAACATTCGCCCGGAGGAGTGAGTCGGCCTTTATGATCATAAAGAACTTGCCTCATTTCGGAGCATCGTCACAACTGGAAAATAAACATGACATCTGCGAAATCCATTGTGTGTCTTGCAACCCACATCCACTGGTCATGATCAGCTAGCCCAAGAATCTTGAGTAAGGATAGAAAATGGTCCATGAAAAAGTGTGGCTAGGCCGTGCTGTGACTGTAGTTTTCATGCCTGTTTGGTTGTCTCTGTTCATTTTACCCATTTTTCAGATTGTAGACACACAAGAGGCTCGAAGGCGAAGAAGATACATTTTGGATCGATAGTTTGTATGTATTCAAACGGTCATGTGTCGCTGAGTACCTCTTCTCCTTGAGGACATTGATCTACCATCCGCTTTGGATACTCCGATCATGTGCTTCGTTTTCTAACGGTACTGTCATTTTGATCCAAGAGTCGTGCCGGCGTTGTATAGCGCCAGGTCACGCATGTGGATATCCGAATGTTCCTATCGGTCGACGAGATCGAGATCGAGAGAGCTCCGATTTCAAACAGCCTCAAGCCCGGACTTGTCCAAGTCATTTGCTGCGAGTGGCCGCCAGCAGGGTCAAAGAAGTCCTTAGCTTCGTAGTCCAGCCTTCCGGAGAACTCGTGAACCTTGACCGATGTGACTCGACGTCGTATGGTGGGTATGGTAACATTTGCAGATAACGGCGCCTTGATGAACAACGGCGCTGCCATGGAGGAGTGGCATTCGGCTCTGACCAGGCGAATCGTCTGTTTGAGCAAGGAGGAGCTGAATAGCCCACCCGCCACATGGATTATTACGGTTGAATCGTCGCCGTGTGGATACTGCAACATTCAATAAAGCGAGTATCGTTTACTGCGATGCGCACTGGATACTGCATATTAGATTAGCTTATATTGCGGGATGCTACATAATTAATTAGAAGTTGTAAGATATCTGCCTACCTGATCAGCAAGCCAACGAGCTAGCAACTCGATCCAGCGTTCTAGTGCACGGTATTGTGCATATATCGATTATCAAGATTGTATTGTTAGGCCGCATGTACCGACAACAGTTTAAGTAAATTTGCCAAAGTATGAGGTCGACACCCGTATCCCCTCCGGTAAGTCATTGATGTTGCGTTAGAATGAAGCGTGAATGTTAACTTGGTCGCACGTCATCGGCCATCAATGATATATCCGTAGGCCAAACCTCGATAATGCTGAGAGTTCCATCATGATTTAACGGTTTATAACATGACTTATATGTTCTCCGGTTCCGACTCATGCTATGTTGATGTTTCTATAGTGCATATATGAGTAGTGTCGAGACATGGGTAACAGCTTTTATGGTCTGTAGAAGCATATGAGAAATATGCGTGATGCGTGGCACAGCGACAAGATTGAGCTGTTATCGATTCCACTTTGTGGCTGTACACATCGCTATGCGTCTCTTATTTTTATTTGTTTGTTCATGTTGATATATATATCTAAGACGTGGTTGGAATGTTGTGAGGCGGAAAGGTAGTACACCTCGCGCGACTAGCTCATTGGACTTACGTGAGTAAGGCCCCTTAGTTTAGGTATATATATATACTCATATGGAAATATTCACTTACATCAAGGAAGGCGTCTGGCTTGCGAGACAAGTCAATATCCATCTTGTCGGTTACGTGGTACCAGTCCAGTGGTGGCGGGCATCCACAGAACCAGCAGCATTGAACAGCACTAGTGCGTTGTGTGTAGTGTGATTCTGAGTTCACATCAGAGTTGGCGGAATCTAGAAAAAAAGAAACCAGGTTAGAGTCTTGTCGTGAATCGAGGCTGGACTGCGTCGTGACTTACATTTCATATCTGTTCATGATAATCGACTGTAGCTAGTCTCTGATTCCCGAAAGATATAACAATTGGGTTACTTGTTCTGTCTGCATATCAATGCTCTTCGAGTTGATAGTGCAGACATCTCCTCTGCCGTCACCTTCAGTGCCATTCTGACATATAAGATAGCTGTTTCTTTGATAAACATTACAAAGAGTGGCTAGTCCTGAGGAATATTTTGAGCCAGCCAATGGCGGTGACTGACTAGTTGATAGGCCCAAGAGAGCACGCTGTCGAAGTGTATCCTGTAGATTGATGAGATATATCTTGAGCATTGTCGTATGTGAACTTGGGACCAGATTCACTGTCATGGTCATTGTGTGTCTGTTTTGGGCGAATTTGACTTGCAGCGAGTGCTAATGTTCTCGTTCTCGATATTGATCGATCATGTAGAGTGTGCCAAAGTGTCATAAAATTTGCACCTGGCAGGTTCTGCATACGTCTGGGAAATGACAACCGATGCCATGCCCCCGATTCGGCGATGGTGTAAATATTTATCCTCAGCATTGTATCTCAATGTGACTCGCAGTCATGATATGACCGACTGCAACTTGTGAGAATGTCAGTCATGCCCGAGTAATCTCGAAAGAAAGGTTTCATCAAGAAGTTGTCGAATGTCTCGCAAGAATGTAAGAGATAAACTGATGGCATGAAAGGCTTGTCAGCCATGATATCGTCATTTGTAGCTAGGCTCTTTTGATTCGCAGTTTGCGTGGGTGTTTCTCTATCTTGGCTGATATCTGCGGCCGTTAAGTTTCTGTCGCATAATATTGGTTATCTGCAAGAGAAGAATATCGGCCATCTTGCTAAGCCACCCTTAGGTGACATGACGTCAATAGGTCGATGCATATCCCAGAGTAAGATCTCCAGTGTAATGCGCATCAGTTTGATTGCGCTGCCACGCCACATACGTCTCAACCCGCTTCGTATAGATTCTGTGTTATATCGTTCGTTCGTAACGGCAGTCGTAGATACATATGCATCGTACACTTCGAAATGTTGCCGGTCAAATGTTGCTTCTTGTAGCTCACTAAGAAAAGAATGTGTTGCTGAACACCTAAAGACGAAAACTTGGAGGACTTGTCTTGACATATTAGGGCGGATTCAAGACAATACCATCTTCTTGTTGGTTCAATATCTTGGCGGTGTACTCTTGCAGTTTCATCCAGTCGGGGCGTTTCTTGTAGTTCTTCCAGAGATGACATTGGCTAACGTTCTTCGAGCGTCTTCTTGGGCTCTTTCATAATTGTGCACAGAACGTGCCGAAACTTCGCTCTTGATTTCGTGCTGCCCGCTCAACGTCTCTGACCGTCCGGTGAGGGCATGGCGTTATCTCTGACCATAGATAGATCGTCTCTTCGATATCCTAGAGCGGACTATCAAGGTAGTGTTCTTGTCGCGTTGTGGAAGTATGATTGCTGTGATGTGCACATGTAGAGTGCATATAAGAAACTGGAAGATATATGAGAGATATATTGAAGAGACGAGAGGGCAGGCATGAGTGGAATATATGCATTAGCCAGAGGAAGATATTATATATAGTGTCTTGAATGGGGAGGGAGGAAGTGTCTGAGTTAGAGAGAGAGGAATAAAAGGAAAAGTTGTCTCGGGTGCGACAGCGGGTCTTTATAAGGGTTTCAGGAGGGCTAGCCTTGGTAAATTCCGTGCAGTAGAAGCCTGGGCGAGCCTGTGGATGGAACCATTTTTATACCTCGCGGGTAAGCGAGCTAGACAAGCCTCCGGAAGTATCTAGTAGTGTGCGGTTAGATCCTTGGCGGAAACCTGAATAGTTCTCAAGCAGTAGCGTGAGAAGGTTCCGGGGGATACATTATCAAATCCAGCTAGACTTCCTCTAGAAACGCTCGGCTGCCTAGCACTTGAGATGTTAGGGTATTACAAAATCAATTCAGCCTTAGGATATAGGTACGACAGCCTCTATCTATAAATAATATACATAAAAACTCTGTGCTTTTGCTTCCCTTCCGCATTTGGTACAGGCAACCACGAGATGGTTGAATTTGCGTTGATATTGTTGCAGTCGTCGGACCACCTTGTGCGACGCGAGCCAGCCCGGCGCAAAGATACAAGCACGCACGCCGTCATGCGTCAGCAGTGACTGGCAACCAGAAATCCATGTACATGTACCTCACCCAGACGGAGATCCGTACATCCTGCCACTATCATATACAATTCTTAAGGGATCGATACTATCTCTCCATTTCTGGCAGCTTTTATAGCCATATTTGTCGAGCCTCTCGACCCGTCCCAATTGAACGCCATACCGCAGCCCGTCTTTAAACTGACGTACGAGGCCGCGAGTCGTATTACTGGTAAGCATCGGGTCCTTAATGTCGCTGTCGGTGTTGGAACAGTACACGCTGCGATCGCCTCCGAGAAATTTCTTACCGTCGCCCTCATCTGCCGCGCACATGTAGGCTGTCAGCATTGAGCGCATTGCTAGCCACGCTAGTGTCGCGTTCCGGTAGCGGGGGTCTTCGGACACAGGGATGTCGGCGATTGGATACCAGTTTCCGCAGAGCGAGAGTAGGATATTTCGGTCGGGGTGGTCGTCGCACACAAAGGCGTGGCAGTCGGCTTCGGTTAATTCTACGATATCGACAGGTCTCGACGTGTTGGTGATGATATCTGGCGAGCTTATACGGTTTTTCTTCAGATAGTCATCCGTGCCTTTTAAGTGTTTGAGTAACATGCCGCCATTGTTCTGATCGGTTTTTATGACGTAGCCGACGTATTGCGTGCCCTTCGTCATGACCATGCCGCTGGCCGGGTTGGGGTCCGGGAATTGGATGTCGACAGGCTTGGGGGGTGGAGGTATCATTGGCTTCTGCTTGATCGTGCTGTTGAAGTCTTTGCATGTTTTCCCAAGGTCTACTTTGTTTACTTTCAAGTACGGTGGCATGACACTGCGCCAGTAGTCTGAAATTGGGATGTCAAGCATCCGATCGATGAGGTAGTTGATTCTGTAGTCTGTACCTGGGCTCAGCGACGGCCATCTATGCGCCCAACTGCAGTTGGCTTTACGGTCTGGACGCTCCGCTAGGGCGTCGATTCCTACGTCTAGGAGATTCGTGACATAGGATTGAGACCATCCGAACCAAGATTTATTGCCGCAGACTGATACTAGGACGTCATTTACAGAGTCGCAGTAGTATTGGCCGCATTTGTCGACTTGATAGTAAGTAAAATCCCAGACTGGCTTGACGAGTCCGCGTTCAATGCGATCTTTCGTATCGCTGATGTCTCTAGGCGTTAGCTCCTTGTTCGGGTAGTTGACTTCGGCCTCATCACATGAGATGAGATGCCAGGACTCCGTTCGTTTCGGCTGTTCCTGGTGATTAGCACTGTTCCCCAGCGAAACTGTGTAATAAATCTCCCACCAGGGACAGGTAACTCCTGCCATTACGTTTACTATCAAGTCGTCCCATTCGCTTTTCGACGTACCATATCCGGTACGCTGTATGCTGCCCTGGCCGTATCCAGTGCCCTGTGTTTGGCCAAAGTTGTAGTTGAATAAGTTGTTGGAACCTTCCATAAGTCTCCAATTGCATTGCGGCGCAGGTTTTGGTAAGCCTGCGATTGCTTGCCGCAAGAATTCAAGATGCACGGCGACATTTAGGGGTTCCATAGGCGCCTTGGTCCAGCGATCATAGCCTCTAGACCGACAGACGGTGACGAGGATACCAGAATCTTCGTCACAAAAGAGGTTTGGACAACCCGGTAATTTTCCCGAGAAGGTTGAAACTGTCTTGTTCTTGGATATGTTCCCGATTACGACACTCAAATCTTTGGCTACCTTGGCAGTAAGTTGCCGGTCGGGTTTCTTGAGTGGGTTCACGCATGATGCGCCCCAAACTACGCCGTTCGTAGGGGCGGGCCCCGGTTTGCTTGTGGAAGTTGATGGTTTGCTTGTAGAAGTAACTGGTCTGCTCGTGGAAGTAGATGATTTCCTCGTAGAAATAGATAGAGTAATATTGCGGATCTGGGTGGTATTGGGGAAATGCAAAGGGATTCCGACTGAGAAGCTTCGTGCCCATGGCTATACGAAGTTGTCATTAGCTTCGATCCTTGAATATACACAGGCAGGTTTGGGGGCCAATCATCGGTATGGTTTTATACCGCATCTCCGTGCAGACATATGGGGTTTTAATTCATATGCACCTGTTGATTGGATGCTGCCATCTTTCTGCAAAAGCCAGTGAGCTTACATCGTTCGCGAGGTCATCTTGGCGCTGTCGACATTCTGCAACAGCAGCTATAGTCAAGATAAAAACTAGAGTATTGACATTCGGGACCCAAACCAGCATGGCGAGGCGGGGACGTTGTAGTGATCGATTGCTGACACACTCGCTGCAGCGGTTTCGGAGGAAGGCAACTGCCTCAGAAGACGGCAAGAGGGCTGATCGATATCGCGAAGCGTATCTATATCTCTACTAAGGTTGCTGCGAGATCATTAATTTCAACAGTGAACACCACGATGCGTTCGAGAAATATCTCGTGATTAATAGTCCAAGTTGGGAACAGATATCCAGATGCCGCCGGTCGGATTGCGAAGCGCATAACCGAATGATGATTACGGATGGGTCATGTAGATATTGCATGAACGATTGCCGATGAATAGATCATCACCAGCACAAAGAGTCCTCAGCAACATCATCAGGCAACAATCAGATTGCTAAGTGACTATGTCCAGTTGGTAGCAAAGCTCAAAATACTTCAAGCTACAGAAATCTATTTGCTCTCAGTATATTTGCTGTGCTAGTACGTATGCTAACGAGCGTCTTTGCGTATCTGAAACAGGTCGTTGGATTTCATGTGCCGCCTAAGTTGAGGCTCTGTGTTGGTGTTTCCCGATTTACGCGCCACAATTGCAATCTGTATTCTACGCAAGCGAGTATTTGTTGGAGTAAAAAATACATTCACTCTAGATAAGAATAAGTTGAGCATCGGGGAATTCTTTCATGGTATATGAGTACTTGTACATCGACACATGTACTGTGAGGTATCGTTGAAAATGGGGAAGGGCCTCAAATTCTCGTTCCTGCATCAGCATCTCGGGATCGCGCATTGCATCAATGCACATTTTGCAATAAATTCCAAGCAGGATTAAACGTTGGCGTCCCGGTTAGTGATTCCGGATCTGTGATTTCGGACGGACGGCAAATTACGTTATTGGAATCAATACTACGTTGTAATATTGCAGTCGGCGGCTGGAGCCAAGCGCACTACTGTATACCAAGCCCAAGCGTCAAAATATCCATTAGTCACTCGGAGAAGACCGCGAGAATGCCGTGGAGATGCAGGCGGCAGACGCAGCATGTCGCGTTTCCCTGATGTCTTTACAGCCTCGTAGGCGAATGTTGCGTGGCCAGCCAGACGCTTTCACTCGTAACATTTGGGGAGCAGTCTGCGCTGCTCATAACGTTATAACGCAACCCCGCGATACGACAATCGTGCATTGCATCACTGCATCGGCGCACCTGCGAGCAAACCCTCCGACAAAGGTCCAAGGCACCTAGATATCGAATGCCTAAAGCTAAGTAAGTGCTCTCCTACGCGGGGCTGCTTAGCTACTCAGACGGCTCAGGTGACCGCAATCACTGATAGATTAGCTCCGACCAGTCTCGGAAACCGATGCCGAAACGTAAAGGAATACTCTCAGACCACCCGCCAGCACATCGCACCTGCATCTATCTGCAGACGAAATCCAAATATCCCAACAAGCGAAACCCAAGCTTTCGCCCCGGCCAATCTTATATCCGGCAGTTACGCGTGCTTCAACTCTGAGACTGGTAGCGTCGTCGGAGGTCGCAAGTTAGCTGTGCAGCTAAACCCTCGCGACCGCTAGCGCGAGCTTGGCGGGCGCTCAGGCCCCAAGCCATTCGGTCATCGTGCATGACGCACGCCATCCGAACACGTTTTCTCCAACTTCTGTGGGGTGCCAGTGAACCAAGAGCAGGAAACGGCGCAGACTAGCCCGTGTGAGGTAGCACCTTCCTCAAACTCTGAGGGAGACTCAAACAAGGGTTCCTGGAGTCCGTCCGGTGTGGTAGGCGTCCGCTGCGGTGCGCTAGGCGGGTTCAGGAACCACGCTGAAGATCAGGGTCGTTTCCTTCACGTAAAGTATCGAAGGGGTTTAATTGTCGGGGGTTGTAGGTTGATTGCGGGCGGCATTTCCACGCGGTTCGCTCGGCTTCGTCTAATTCAACGTCGAGGTCTACTACGTGAAGGATCAGATGGGCTCGTATTTGCTGGCTCGCGGCGGTGGTGAGGGGAAGCAGAGATGGCGTGCGGGAGCCCGAGCAGCGGCGGTATAAAAAGGCGCGTGGGCGGACGCCGTCGCGGTCTCCACGCCCTCCGCAGCAGATCCGCAGAAATTCCAGTCGTCTCATCTTGTTCCTCCGCATGATTGGTCGTCCCTTTGAGCTCTCCCCGCCGCCTTGTATTCTCCGCTGCAGCCAGACGCTGCCTTACGTTTACTTAAGAGCATTGCATCCCGGGCCAGGTCGCCATCTCCATTTCGCCCGCTTCCCCATAAACCCCCCAGCCAGGCTGCCTCGTCTCCGTTCCTGATCGTCCGAGCTATTCTGAACTCTAAGCTTCGCGATCGATAACGGCCCCTGTCGACAGAGCTTCGCGAACAGCTTCAGTTCGCCTGCAATCTCGTCCAAAACAACCCCGCAGCCAAACCCCACCGCCCGCCAACATGCCTTTCAGCGACTCCACCACCCCGTTCATCCACCCGATCCGTTTCACGGACCCCGCATTCTCCGACGCCATGAGCATGCGGATCGAAGTCTTCGTCAACGAGCAAGGCGTCCCTCTGGAAAACGAGCAGGACGAATTGGACAAAGAAGCCATCCACTGGGTCGTCTACGCCTCCATCCCGCGCATATCGCCACCCTCTTCCTCCTCACAGAACACGAACCGTAACGCCATTGACGGTACTACCTCCGAATCTGAGCTCAGCCAAAACCGTACCCCGGTCGGTACCATCCGACTCATCCCACCACACGCGTCAAAGAAGCCATACGTCCTGCTCGGCCGACTCGCGGTCCTCAAGCCATTCCGAACGCTCGGTCTCGGTAAACTTCTTGTCCAGGAAGCACTCCGGTACGCCGAGACAGAGGGCACCGCCGGGCGCTTCGATAGCCCTGGCGAAGGGATCAAGTGGGATGGCAAATGCTACATCCACGCGCAGACCCAAATGCAGGGGTGGTGGGCTAAGAACGGTTTCTACATTGACGATGTCGACGAGTGGGACGAAGAAGGGATCCCACACATCGGGATGTGGCGGGACATTGTGTTGGAGCGCCGACGGGGTAGCATCATGATTTAGCTCGCGCCACATTACGCCCCTTTCGAGCTGTTACACCGGAAAACAAGAATTAATGAGCGATCACATGATGAATCGGAAGATAATAAAAGGAGGAAAAAAGGGACTGGTAAAAGTTCGGAATGGTAATCAGAAACGGCGTTTATGTTTTCCGGGAACGAAAAAGCATTAGTGTGGGTCTGTTTTGGCATGTTCGTCTCGTATTCTCTAGCGAAGTCGCACAAATGAAGTCCTACGACATTTATATGCATGGCCGCCTTGGGAGAAAGGCGCCTGACGATAAATCGGTCTTGGAACTAGAAAGCAATGCAAATTACATCGTCCTGCTGATTTCCATCGTATCTCCGCCCGATCGGAGCCTTTAATCAAGCTTTCAAGCTAATGCCTCTCCACTAGCAGCCGTTCCTATGGTACGGAAGTAGAACATCAGTCCTCTCGTAATATAACTAAACTTTTGCATGAATATGCCCCGCGTAATAAGGCTAATAAGGCGCCCATCTTTGAGGTGAGTCTGAGCTGTGTGACAGAATCCTCGCCAGCTGCAGCTATATGAATTTGGCTTATAGGAGTGCTGACTCTGGATAGTTATATATACCATGTCAAGCTAAACAACCTTGAAGCTACCGCGTAACACGACCAATGTTGCAACTTTAGAACACGCGTAACGTCCCATCTACTTACTGGATTGGGTAAATACACTCAACTGTGCTCCTATACCCTACACATTCCGGCGCGATCAAAACTGTCCTGATAACCAACAGCGCAAATGACGGCGGCTAGACACATTCTGAACGTCACCGGGATGTTTCCACCGCCAATACGGTATGAACGCAATAGACCTTAGGAATACTATAAGGATAGTCGCACAAAACACCGGGACGTTCAGGCCTTCTTCAGCGCACAAGCCCCATGCTTCGGACGGCGGGTCTGAGTCTCGTATAAATCACTTCCGCAAATGGCAATCAACAGAGATTTATGGATCCCTGCGTCCGCGGGGCAATGACGCTACTATACGAGAATACAATAATGCGAGTAGTGATCTGCCATATCAACATCTGAAGTCGACATCATGTAGCTCCGTCTGTGTATATTGATTAAGTGCCGGGATTAAAAACTAATTAACTTCGATTGCTTTTTAACACCTGAGAGTATCTTCATATCTTGGAGGATCGATTTCGAGACGTATAACTTATAGAATACCTCTGACCGAATTTTCTAGGTCCCGTAGGCGCACTGCGGAATGAAGACTGATGGGACCCATGGATTTATGGCACAGTGGAAATGGATGCTATCTTTAAGTCTTAATTCTCTATAATTCTTTCCATTTGTCGTAAACCAATTAATTAGGTTTCTATAGTATTTATGTTCGAAACGCGTTAACGATGATATATCCCAGTACATCGAAGGTTGTTTATTGTCACTAGCTGAATGTAGCAATCGATGATTATCTTATAGGCATCTTATGATCTTAAACGTTTATACTTCTCGAACGCCCTCAGCATCAGCAGGTATTGTATATGCTATTGGGTCGGGTATTGTCTCAGGCGAGCCTTTCGCAGCCTCGAATAAGTTATAAGATGCGCAATCTTTCGATTGAGCGAGATCACGGGGCATCAAATCTAGGCTCCAGATTTCAAGATTATGGAGGTTGAGCCACTCCTAACATTAGCATCACTTCCATTTCAGTTCAAAATGTGAAACATTCAAAAGATAGTCTCGTTCGTAACTTTTACTTCGATTGAAGCCCCAAGCTAGAGATACCTAGATGTATTCAGACACGTCTTATTATAAACATTTAATAATTCTATACCCTAAATCCCAAACAAAGATCATAATCAAGCAGCGGAACAAATATATGTACAAAGAAACGATATCAATGTTTATATTGCTACCTGAGACTCCTCGCACAAGGACCGGCAACTTTCTCAACGTTGGCCATCCCGTCATCGATGGTTTTCCCCATTCTAGAGAATTCCTCGCTTCTCATACCCCTCCTGATAGCAGATGCCTTGGCTATCTTGTCGAACTGTATAAATGCCAGAGGCGTCATAACCAAATCAAATATGGCTAAAGGTGCGTTCTCGGGGTCTTCCACAAGAGTATACAGGTCGAGCAACGCGTTGCCCGCAGCAGCAAACATACCCGCCATGGCGCCAATTTCAGCTGCGCCAGCGATGCCGCCAATCACTTCTCCGGCAATAGGTATTGCCAGGAAAGTACCAGTGAGGACGGCCAGCACTATCTCTTTAAACTGATCTTCTTCCATCTTCGCGCCTACTTTCGTAATCTTGTTCATACTCGAAGCGGCGCTAACGATAGTCAAGACGGGCAGGGAAAAGGCATCAACAAGCTGCGTCGCATCCGCGGGATAACCCCAGACTTCGACAGCGAATATTGCGTCATCGAGCTGTTGACCCAAGCTGCCAGCTCTCTTGATTGCCTTCTTGATGGTTTCCTTGGGATCTGGAACGTCTTTTGCGCTGAAGCCAGTGACCATAGGGAATCCGTAATCCATGTCAAAGTAACAATCTTTACTTTTGTCTCGACAGCTCGAGCTCATGACGCCATTTCTCATGTAACTGCCAAATTTGATCCTGTCCGCAGAGATACCCGTGTTTTTGGTCAGCTCGACTAAGAAGTCATGCCGATTCTCGTCCGATATGGACCACCAGACAGTTTGCACGTAAGGGTTTGTTGATCCATAGCCACGTTTGGAGTAATCCGGCGGGCAAGGTTCGTCAACTTTGGTGAAGAAAGTCGGGTCTTCGTGTTTCGGTGGCGGGTCCGCACGACGGACGAGGGAAAGAAAATCGCGTTTTTTAGGACAGGATTCTCTACAGTACGCACACGAGTCGGTATGACACTCTTTTGGATTGCAGGCGTGCTTGTGGCAATCCTTGCAGCACCATTGCGTTTCGCCGACCTGACATGTAAAATATTTATTGCCATTGTTGTTGGTAAATTTTTCAACTCGTTTTTGAGCGCTGTCGGCGAATGCTTTGGCATACGTTCTGAAGTGGTTATCGTATTCGATTTCGTCCCGCATCAGATCGTTGAACAGTTTCATTGCCAAGTCGTAATCGTTCTTGAGCGCCCGGAGAGTGTACAAAGTTTTGCACCAGGGAGCCGTGTAGTTGACGAAGGCCGCGAGCTCTTTAAGAGTGGGGGGCCGGCCGTTACCACAAGCAGTAATATCAGACGGTGGCAGAAGATCGTCATCGTCATCGTCACTGTCAAAAGTGTTGGAGCCAAAGGCTGTAATTTGCGACCAGAAAGGGTGGAAGTCGACGGCTCTATTATCAGCGGAAGGTACAACGTTAAACTCTGTGACAATCATGTTGGTGGCACCGATGGTGACTAAATTGTTGATTTGAACGCCGGCACCATTGTCAGAAAAATAGATCAAGGCTTGCTGGCAGTTGGACGCATCCACGCAGACGTCTTGATTATATGAGGAGAACCAGGAATACAAGCCAGCTCCCGCGATGTAAATGTTGTCTGATTCGCTAATCATCACCGCCCAAGAGGCATCACAGCCCGGCCCACCAGGACAGTCGAGGTAAAATTCGTCGCCGGGGAAGAGTCCTCGTTGGGCCGATGAAAATTGGTCTGGCGGCAGCGGCGTCGGCTGGTAGTAGGGCGATTCGGTTTGAATCATGGTAGCGAATATATTTTGAGCGCGGTAAAAATTGTACTGATACATGATGGCATGCTCCGAAGCCGTACCGTACAACCATACAGGGTCTGTTGATTCGATGAGAAGCCCTCGTCGTACAAAAATCGAGCACTGCACCATCCCATTGTTGTCGTCCGTCAAATCGGGATCATCAATATCATGGTCGGCAACCCACAACCACACGTTCTATGTCGGTCACACGGTCCATTAGTGAGAAACCATGCATAGCTAATTCATTATAAAGGACGACTGAGCGCTTACCTCTAGATACGCCGAAGCGCCAGGAATAATATGCATCATGATATTACCCGCGGTGCACGATCCCTCCGGCGCAGACGCGGATGGCGGGCATTCCTTGCTTGTCAAGTCAGTCCCGGCAGCGCCACCCACACGGACATGGCAATCCCACATTCCTGCACTACCCTGCTTGTCGGCCTTCAGTGCCCAGGATACCAATGTAACACCAGCGGTAGCTCCATGTGTCGTGAAGAGCAGATCTTGTATTTCAACACTGCCAACATCTCCAAAGCCGGCTATCCCAAGCATAGGTTTAGGGTAGTCAGGCTGGGAGAACTCGGAGCCCTCGGCGGCAAGCTGTGCCCAGGCCTCACCGACGACCCTAGATCCGGGTGGGAACCAGAGCGTATCTGTCAGGAGATACGTGCCGGCGTCGAAGTAGACAATCATATTCCCTTTGACAGCGTTCTTGAGGACTTCTTGAAGCACTGCGGTATCGTCCGTTTTTCCGTCACCCTTGGCACCAACCGACTTGACCGAGATGAATTTTGACCAAGGGACATCCTCATATTGCGGCTTAGGCCGCTCAAAAAATGGCTTTAGGGAAAACCCAAACGGATTATCATCAGTTACCAGGTTGTCCGGCCGGGAGATTTCCTGGCTCAATCCGAACTCAAAAGTGCGTTCATTAGACATCTGATCTGCATAAGAAGGACCCATGATCCACGAGTGGATGCTTGTAGTTCCACCTGGAAGGTAGACCTTGCCTGCCGTGTCAATTATTCCTTGTCCTACTGCTGTGAAGAGCACATTCTCCAATGTGATGCCTGTGCTCCCGCTTTTCAAGTCGGCCGAGATGGGGAAAACCTCGATAGCTGTTCCGACGCCCCGAAATATCGAATCGAGGACGATTATAGATCCCGTATTGTGAGGCCCGGTCCCATCCGCCGATATTAGCTTGAAGCCGACGCTTCCACCAAATATCTGGACACCTTTCCAGGACCAGCCCCAGTCCCAAATCAAATGGACGGCAATATCGACATTGCTGAAAGTAAGCCGTTGGGCTGTGAATTGCTGACTACCACCCCAGATACCAGATCCCCCGCCCACAAAAGTCAAGTCGCTTATATGGCCCCCACTGCCATTCTCTGCGTACACACCGATCTGCTTTGTTCCTGTCATCTCAAATCTCAAATTTGTCAAGGATGTCGCCTGACCGACTTGATAATGGATACCAGCGATTCGCAAATCGGGGGTACCATCTCCTGCCTGCCGTAGATCGAAAACGAAGTTACGAATTTGTCTATAGAAATTTGCCGTGTTGATATACCACTCCTTGTCACCCTTGTCTGGCCCTTTCTGACCATCCCCAACATAATGGTCTACCGAGAAAAGCCCGAGGCCGACAAAGCTGGAAGAGGCCCGGATCGTGGGGGGATTCACCGC
Source organism: Drechslerella dactyloides (assembly GCA_020064725.1). Lineage (NCBI taxonomy): Eukaryota > Fungi > Ascomycota > Orbiliomycetes > Orbiliales > Orbiliaceae > Drechslerella > Drechslerella dactyloides. The sequence continues at coordinate 797,569 of JAGTWJ010000001.1, forward strand.
GTCACCGATCATTTGAGTCCCGAAATAAATTTCGATGGTACTAGATACCAGATATGTACCTGGAGGAAAATAGAGAATGGCTTGCTTGGTAGTGGAGCCGTTGCAACCGGCGCCGCAACGTTTGCCATCTTTCATCGCATTATTGATAGCTGCTGTGCAATCCGTCGTCCCATCCGCCACGCAACGGGCAGCGCCATCAGTCGCCCATTTAGCATCTGTGACATCGCGGAAGACTTGGAACGACGGGTCATCGCCCCATGGCCAGGAGCCTCGATGCTGCTTGTTACCCATCCACCATGACGGAGAGCCGCGTTTAAATAGATGGTTTGCTTCCGTGCCGTTTCTATGGGCAGCGGCAGCGGCAGCGTCTACCTCTGCCAATAATGCCGCGGCCTTGGCTATCGTATCCGTCACCTTAAAAGGCCGAGGCGGTGCTGCAGCATCAGAGCTTTGCGTTTGGCGCTTAACCAGTCGCGGGGAGAGCGTCCGAAATGGATGGTCTAGCCGGTTCCGGTTGTAGACAGCTGCTTTTTCTTGAGCATCTTTGATCAAAGCTCGGGCAGATTCGATTTCTTGGGTGGTTGCATTTTTGACGCGGGAATCAGCGGTGAGAAGGTTCGCGGCGGCCCTTTCGGCCACAACTGGGCCATAAGGACGGCTAGCAGTAGCTAAAACAGCGAAAAGAATAAAGTAGACATAGAAAAGGAAAACAGAAGATAAAGAAGCCGTTGGCTCTCGAAAATTTGCGGACTTTGGCATAGTGGCGAGCAGCCGATTGCTGAAGTATAATGATGGAACATCGCCATTCGAATGGAGGCAAGTTGTGAATATAAGTACTAGTACTTACATACGTACAATTGTTCGTCATAGTTTGGAGGCGAGGCATCGTACTAAGCTAAGTATGTACTCATCTTGCACATGCTGGTCTACTATTCAGTCAATCCTCTGCATCCCTCACTCAATCCCCTCTGAGTCCCCGGATGGCAATCGTAGCCCTAGCCCGGCCAACGGCGTGGTCTGGGGTCCCCTTCTATAGATCGTCAGCATGCAGCAGTGGTGGGTAGCAAGGAACTGCGTCTAGAACGCGCAACAAAGGGAAGGTGGGACTTAATTTCATCAATTGAAGTTCCCGGATTTAAATATCCCATGGCGGAAGGAGATAAACTTTGGGAATTCGTGGCTACCGTATACCTGCATTGTAGGGATCTTTGTGCCTATCCGTATTTCCCCTGCGCTAGCGCCAATGTCAGAGAAGCTTCGAAGCTTCTCAAACGCTTCCTTTTTCTGAACTGCGCGAATTCGGGGATATTACTAACTGTTACCAAAATGCAACACAAAGCAAAAACAATGCGCCCGAAATACTTTAGACTGGAACCGCCCTCATAGATATCAATACTATCACGAGCCTTGGGTATTGTCACTTGCCTAGTTGTGCTAGTTGTAGATACAATGCAAGGGTGTTCCAAAATCACGCTTATGAATGACAAGATGGCCGCAAAGTCTTGAAATTCCGTAAATTTAGTGTTCATACATCCGGATATCCAGTCGACCCGGTTGTTCCTGGAGCGCCTTCTGGTTTAACCCCTAGTTAGAATTACTTTTCTCTTCCAACCGCCCTTTATCATCCAGTTCGTCTTCTCCTTTAATAGATGAAGACATTTCCACGCATATCTCGAAATACTAAGTCACGGTGCCGGTGCGTCTTCGGACCATACAAGTCTTCGATCACGTTGTAGCCTCGCTGGAGAGAACAATTCAACAACAATGAAGCCCGCTTTTTGGACTGCCGCCGTTACTTTACTTTCCACCTTACCACTTACGCAAGCAACAGGTTGGCGCGGCGCGGCTGAGAGGTAAGTCTCCCATACGTTGAGACGCGTACGGTATTGGTCGGAGGCTAACGGGCCACAGAGCTTTTTTCTGGTTCGCATACGAAGCCGAGACAGAGCTTAACAAAGGCGTTGCTTCTCCTGTTTACGAAATCGCTGCAGGCTGTCCTGGATCACTCCCTCATGGCCGGTGTACTCTCTATGAGTTTTTGAGTTGGCTATGGACACCTCCCCCACTCGGCCAGGTTGGACATGGGATAATTGTAGAGGCCAATCGACCAACCCCAGCTCAGGTGGCTGCACATATGACGTGGGCAGGATTAGACGATAGCGATGCAAGAAAAACCTTGGGCGCACTAGTTATCCAGATTAATAGTTGGAAGGTTAAGGTTCCGCACGCGACGATGAACAATCTCCGACTCCTCATGAACAGTTGGGCCGATGTTAGTCATATTTACGCCCATCTTCCAAACACCCTAGCAGCCTATTATACTGCTTTAGAAGAGGCCGGGAACCCAATCGGACGATTCGCCCACAGCATCGAGACTCGGAGTCCCACTACACCAACCGAAACTGCAGCTAAACAGGATAAGATCCGAGATTTGGGTCAAGACGCCGCCAAATTCGCAAACTTCATGCGAATCGCGGATTTTGAAAAATCAAGACTTAGTCCAACAAGCTTCTGGAAAAACTATTATGCGTCATTATTCCCAAGTCCCGCGCCCCAACTTCCCAGCAATCCGGCGATAAGATCACTTGATAAGCCAATTCCGGGAGGGGCTGGCGGTATACAGAGGACAGATATGTGGAATGCCGCCGCGACGTTGAATTCAGTACCGGCGGCAGATAGGCCTGCGTTCAGACAGAACCTTATAGACCTGCACAACTGGTTGATGAACCCTGCCACTGCGCCGGCTGGCAGTGCTATAGACACCATCATAGCCGGACACTATCGAGATCATATAGGAGCATTGGACGGCATAGCGGCGGCCGCGCAGAATGCTAGATGTCCAGTTGCACAGATAGATAAGCATCCTGCAAAGAGATCTGTTCGATTCCGCCGTCGTCCGAACTGGAGGCAGTCCCGGTCTTTTATTCCCCTGCATAATATGGTGTCCTGATCATGCTACCGTGTATTTGATATGGCAGTCGAATTATATATATTAGTCGAATGTACTCCAGAGTTGAAGCCAAGCCCTTGTTTTTAATCACATATTTCAAGCTGATAGATGCGAACACCAACGAATCTCAACAGATTCAGATCAGTAATTTAAGCCTACCAAGTCCCAGATATCTCTAATTAACATAGACGCAGACAATAGGCGTAACTTATATCATTCATAATTTTAAATTTAAATGGCGCATTAGAAAAAATAAAAACCAAGTTTCTTAGGATCATAAACGTCAAAAGGGATTGAAGAAGTGAGCAGATAGAGTAGCCACGCCCTTCCGATAGTAAATCTTCGTTGCGGGTGAGTGCAGGGTTGTTTTTAGAACAATCAATGGATGTGGCACTCTTGTTCGTATAACCGTAAATCCTGTCAATATATCCTGCGACATGGGTAACACTCCTGCCCATGCATCTGCCGAATCACAGCCAAAGCAGGAAGGTATTTTTTGCGGAACTGAGTATTCGGGAAATCTTGGAAATTCGGTACCCTTGCCAAAGTTTGGTGGGTAATTTTCCTGCGCTGCTCACTTGAGACGAAAACTATTGGATGACGAATCTGCGGTCTTATTGGCACCACGATCATTCATATAACCCGCCTCACCCCCCTCAGAGTTACTGTACTACATATATTCAAATTAGGAGTGTAATCCTCTAGTATATTCACTTTTGGGGATCTCTGTCCGTAAGCGCTGATCAGCCTCAGAATCTTGGTCTTTCAAGATGAAAAGATTCTTCTCCTTCACTGTAGCTTCGGCACTGCTTTGCTGTCTAGTCGACGCTTTTCCTGCGCCTGCAGTCTCTGCGGGACAAGTCGGTAGTAAGTATTACCACCCCTAAGCTTCAGTAGGTACCATGGATATACATTTCATTACATCATGCTTACGAAATATTTTGATTTTTAGCTCCAACAAAACCAGAGCATACGGATCCAAAAGAAGCACCAGATTGCGATTACTGGTATATTGCGGATCCTGATGGTATGTATATACAAATTTGCTAGCAACCGAAATTCCAGGTGGGCTTAAGGACATTTCTTTCTAATATTGCGAATGTGGATATATAGGCGATACTTGTTTCACGATTTCGCAAAAGTCGGGTGTCTCACTGACCATAATATTCAAGTTGGTAAGATGCGGCTCTAATACTTTGAATACGATCAGCGACTTTCTAACACAACCTAGAACCCAGCCTTGAAAACCGACTGCTTTGGTGCAAATCCAGGATGGGGTTATTGCACACATGTCCCTGATGCCGCTGGTACAACAACCACTACAACCTCTTTCTCCTCCATTGTCTCTACTACTACTACGCAAAAGCCTACAACTACCAGCACCACAACCAAGCTCACGACGGTGACGACGACTACAAAGACGACGACTACAATAACCAAGGCGACGACTACAACGACGACATCGAAAACAACGACGACATCTGCACTCCCAGACCCAACGTTTCTCCCAGACCAATTCCCACCAAAGAAAGGTCAAGCCGCTCAATGTGTCCCAGAGTTCCCTGATGACCGGTTCCCCAACGGCAACCTCCAGCCGTATATGATCTGGGGTGATGAACTCACCGAAGGTGTCCAACAAGCCTGCACCAAACTCCTCCCTGGAGGTTCCAAATGGCTTGAAAAGGGTGACCCCTACACGGTTACCGTCCCGGTTTTGCGCAGGACGATGTATTTCCATTTAAAAATCTGGCTAGGTGCTTTTACGGTAACAAAGGATGATTGTGTGAAGCAGATTAATTCTGTGTTCTCGCATTGCTATCTTGGGAGCCCGCCGGGATCCGATGCATTCGGAGGAACTGTAGGAGGATGCGGATACACGGATGACCTTAACCTACAGGCTTGTTTCTTTCCGACCCGCATCTGTGATCCATCATTCCCCCCTGGGGCTTGTGATGAGTAGTATCCAATCAAGAGAGTTGCACACTCAAATTCTAGCTTAACCTTAGGGGATCTTTAGGCCGACCCGAACCCGAACTGTACATACTTATTAGACTTGTCGCTTGGAGTTACCATACGATTATACTCCCGATATCTCTCATTAGTTTGATGCCATTCAAAATTTTCAGTCAAATGAACATTTGACGAACATATAGCTCCAAAATTTCAGATGGCTTTGAAAAGATTTTCGTCACACAGCTATGCCAGAGCTGGGGTTATACGAGAGCGTGCGACATGCGGGCTCCCCATGCACGATGGTGTTGCCACCCCAAGGCTCACAAGCCTTTATCCCTGCGAGATTGGCAAAGCTTAAGCAAAAATCTCCACCCCCTGCATACAATGGAAATTTCGTTGTTGAGAAGCGACAGAGAATGGGCAAGTGACAATAGAGATGCTTCTTTCTTTCCTTTTTGGGACCATCTCAGCTCTTCAAGCCAAAAATGTCCTCTCGGATACATCCGGCCCTCCAATACGAGCATCAAGAGTACCTGCATTTGAACAATCTGGAATACGAGACAATATGCATGGATATCAAACGGTTCCTGCCGAGTTTTAATATTTATGATTGATTGATCCGCAGATATGGAAGTTGATTACAAAGAGTAATTTAAGCTTTTCCCCTTCGCCGGCCCAAGAATTGGCAATCTTGTTGTTTACGAGACAAGCTTTCCTTGAAAATCTGGGCTTAGATTTTCTGGGGTTTTGGTTTTGTTACACCCGCGACAAGCCGGATGCCAATTGCCGAACTTGCTTGCATGTTGTCTCGTGAACCAGAAGCTGGACAGTGCACGTATGCGCACAGTTATAGCATTACATGTGCCACGAGTTTTCCACTTGAAATCATAGTGAATTCAGATCCGCATCTGGTTGCAAGCCCGAAGTATGACAGGCGGCACAATTAGCAGGGACTCTCAGTCTTCGCCTGTGTGACAGCATCGACTTTCCTTTTCTTTTCTATTCTTTTTCTTTTTTTCTATTATCGCCCCCTATAGTATTGATGTTGTCTCGCAAGCCAGACGCCTTCGTATCGATGTACTATGAAATAATCTGGACACTCTGTGTGAAGCAAGCATTGGTGCATCTCACCAGTTCCTTAATACCAATTTCATCCAATCAAGTCTAATTGTGGTAAGGAAGGGTTCGATTCACGAGACCAGTCTAAGTAGCAAACCAAAGGCTAGTAGCCTGAAATCGCTGAGAATATATCCTTCGGGCAGGCGAGGCTTCATGTTCAGTGTTATTTTCAGTATAATCTAGTTGTCGAAGCGCAGTTCTGATGAGTGAAGTACGGCATCAGGACTCTATTTTAGCATAACTCTGGTATACTCGATCGTCAGGAACCGTAGGGTACAGCATGCCATTTGCGATTTAGTATACAACCCTGCAGATCTGGTAGGTTGTAGTCTTCTGCGGCAACGTCTTCGCGAAATTCCATGCAGCTTCACGATAACAATGGATTCTGACAGTAACTCTGATCTTCTATTAATCACTTGTAGTTTTATTGAGACATAGCTTTGATATAAAGCGGACATCCGAATATTCTAGAAACTCAATAAATCGGCGAATAATATATAGCTTCCGTTGGAGAAGAGCCGAGATATAGATAGCAACATAAAACTCTCAGAACCCACCAGATACTATGGATCTGCATGGTTTTTCTCTAAATCTCAGCTTATAAGGTACATACATGAAGAATAAATCCCCTCTAAAACCATCCCCAGTCAATCACAACGCCAACTTTCACATCATGTGGACAGTTCATGAATGCACATATATATCACAAAAAGAAACGTCCTCGAATTATATGCGATATGAGCGAGATATCAAATAAATGATGATCTTGCTAGCAAAGCGTATCGATGTCCATGGCATGTAACGCGACGAAGAAATCCGATTCTCGCCCCTAAGACCTCACGCTATACGAGTTTCAGTAACAGACAAGCTCTAAACTTCTACAAGAACTAAAGTCCGTACACCCGCTGCAGAGGCATGGAATATGAGTCACCTTGTGTCACGAAGGTTGATACCATGGTACCACCTCCATCAAGGCACTTTACTAGGCCGTCCTGTTCAACGGCTATATATGTTACCCAAGCGAAGAACAAGGTGATGCTTAGACGGCTGCCGAACAACCGGCTTGCTTGTTCCGTATGCTTCAACATAGCAGACCTGGTTATGTTGAATCCAGACCATACCCTGTAACTCCCGACAACAGGGTAGGTCCCTTGATTCAAATTACGACAGCAAGCATTTTCAGGGTATCACATGGTGTTCATCTGGACGAGATCATGTTTCGACTCTCACGCCCTTGTTATCCCTACCAGAAGCCCTGGAACCGCAATATGGGTGGGTGACAGGTGAAATATATATATATAGCACCATATAGAAGCCGCAAAGATCACATGCTTAACGACCGTCTCGAGGATCATACTGGTACATATATTTCAACGAAATGTTTCTAAGATGCGAAAGATCTTAAACCCACATATCATTGGACTCACTACCCATCGCTTACGCCTAGACTCAGGAGAAAGCAGCCCCACAGGATCTAACCGCTCGATATTCATGACCTAATATTATTGTGGATTGCTCCAACATTCATGTTCAGAAGTTATGCATCAAAGACCGAAGTCATCGAGGCTACCTATGCAGATTCATAAGCGTAGACTGCATGCCGGTGGATATACGAATCTGGTTGTGCAAATTGATTCAAAATACCGCCTCAAGAAAACCATATCGAATACCAATAACCAGGGCGCCATCGATGTATGCCGATCTATTCATGTTCATACAGCATCGGACATGCTACCACTAGAACATTCGACCAAAATCCTCGACCTTACGTCGAGGCATATGAACAGCCGACGCCTCAACTAAGATACGAAAAAAACAAAAGCTAGCTTGAGGATTAAAACCATATAACCGGACGTGAATTACATCCTCCACATCACTGCCGCATGAGTACATCGCAACACTCGAGCTCTCTGCACTCAAAATACCTCGAGCGAGCAGCATGGCACATAAATTCTATAAATCAATCTGACTCCTCGGGGCGAACAATGTACTCGATTGCGAATCGACTGAACCAGATGGGACACCTGACATATTATCACTCACATGATCTCCAGAGCCATCGGGCGCACCACGGAACGACGGTTAACAGGGCTGATGTTCCAGAAAATGCAGATAGATGCACGCGACTAGCGATATAAGCATTTATAAACCTGAGGTTCTATCGTATTGGATGTGTATCCATTTTCAACATATCACGATACGACTCCTGAGATATCGATCCTATGGCTTTGGCAACAACCATGTACTGAGCAATCACCCGGGTATGCATATGTCCGAACGAGAAAATCAATCAGCTTCTCCTATGATTTCCCATACATATAAAAATCTTCGAGTACCTACGCACATCGAGCTAGGAATTTCTAAAAGCAAAGAATGCATACTAGACACCCTACTATCGCTTACACGTCCAAACCTGGTACAAGCTCGCGCAGTCGATCACCGGCTTGTGAATGCCGAAGGCATCACAAGAGTTTCCCTCTTATCTATGTCTCATACGCATACTAGTCGCGACTTCAAATGGGCCGAAGACATATGGCCTGGCAACTAAATCATGATAAAGAAGCACAAGTTCAATAGAAATGGCCGTGTATGAAAACGCGAGCCCAGTCGTCAGCATAATGAATGATCGAAGAAACACGCACAGGATACGCCTTAGCACAGTCTTTCAACTAATGACAGATTATCGACGGGTCAGAAACCATGTCAGCCAAATGATCCACACTCTGAATGGAAGATACGTATCCACGCGTTTAGGGAACATTGGATGAGGAAGCGCAGACGTTAACTTGCGCGCGAAGAATGATAAGGAGCGAATGGTGGGAAAGGAACCATCCATGAAGACAAAGCGCCAGATTATGCATGATCAGCGTATACAATGGCAAGGTTGGTTGCAACGCAAGACGGTTCTGAAGCTTTTATGACCAGGAGGCTGCTTGTAGAGATCCAAGGACGATGAGAGACATACGGAATCGTTATAGCACACAAGTTATGACGCTTCAGAGAGACTTTTCGCATCCGAGTGTGCCTGTGCATGGATGGGCACGCACGTCGGCTCAACCATGCATCATGGAACCGCTTGGTGCCCAGAAGCGAAGCTTGCTGCCTAGCTAGTTTTGTTCATTATGGAAAAGTGTTGGGTTAATGGCCGTGCGAAAGCATAACTAGTACTATAGTCTATAAATTTACTCGGGAATTTATTTAGATATATGTATGCAGTTGATTCCTCGAGCCAGAACCGAGTTTGTCCGTTACTTTACCAAAACACGCAGCCTTTATGGGCGAATATAATAGATATTATTAATTTTTTTTATGAAATCTGCAGCCCTTGTAGGTTATTGTAGTGATTTAGCAGTTTGGGGTACAAGCCTGATCAATACATAACCCCAGAGGCCCGACTCTAAGTATTCCAGGCAAAGTGGTAGTATGACTCAGCACCCGAGGACCAGTGGTTCCAAAGGCACGTGTAGCCAAACCAGTATGGAAATGTGTTGCGTGTGGTATTTTGGTGACCGGGGTCATCGTGAGTACCATAATGTCGGCAGCCTAGCCGCTAGGGACCGACCGTGGGCCGGGCGCCGGATCAATCGGGCCGATGAGTTATGTAAGAGGATGGCATGAAGTGGCTGGTATCCTGTGTATATGGCTGGGGATTCGGTGGCTGGAATGTCATGCGAGTCTCGAGAGCTCATGTGCATGTCGAGGAGGCTGGGCTAGCTATGGATAAACTCCTGTCATGCTGGTAGCTGCAACGTTGGCTGGAGGTATAGTGTAAGGCTACTGGTCGATCCGCGGAGATACAGCTATTCGATGATCGTGGAACTGGTATAGCCATCTGGTGGGCAGGATACCTTAGAGGTGACGGATGCTGTATGCTGCTCCGGCGTGCATATGGTGGTGCGGGTCCAAGCATTCGATTGGGGTTATGGTTGACATCAATCGTGCATGTGTAGCTACTAGTCTAACACGTATTCTTTCACGGAGGCGACATCTTGAGCCTCGTTGGGATCATCTCACTACTTGTCACGAGCCAGACTACCAGCTTAACAGAAACACATGATTATAATCCATTTATCTTATGGAAGAGCTACCTATGATATTCTAAGTTAAGTTGATTAACTACAAGAGCGATTCCAACAGCCGCCAGTGGTAACAGCCGTATATACCGTCGGCCCAGGTAAGACCGATCGTAGACTGGAAAGGCTACGCTTTCGTCCCCTGCATCATGAAGCTATCCCACTCCCCGAACCCCTCGATCACAATCTTCTCCGGCGCAATCACGCTCTTAACGTCCACCAGCCCGGCGGCAGCAAAGAATCCTCTCATCTCCTCCAACTTGAATCCATGCGGGCCATGTCGATGTCTACCTTCACCCTCACCATGCTCATGCCCATGCCCCTGTTCATGACTGTGTTCATGACTGTGTTCGTGACTGTGTTCATGACCGTGTCCGTGTCCATGCTTAAGCCCATGCTGACTCGGCGGCATGGGACCGGCCACCAAATGCGTATTATCATGACTGCGCAATCTATACTCCTCGTTCATGCGCCGCCGCTCCTCCTCGCCAGCCGGTACGTCCTCATCCTTGGCCAGAAACTCGATGATGACAACCTTTCCACCGACCTTGACGCGATCAGCTAGTCGCGCGACGGCGGCAGCTGGGTCGTCCATGTGGTGCAGCGCTGCGCTGCAGACGGCGTAGTCGAAGGAGGTGAATTCGGCGGTGGAGAGGGCCGGGTCAACGGGTGTGGTTATCAGGTCGCCGGTTGTCGCGTGGCAGAGAGTGGTCGGGAGATTTGCGCCGGATGCGCGGCGGTTGTATTCGGATACTTGGTGGGGGTTTACGTCCATGCCGAGGGTTGAGGTTACGTATGGGAGCATGGACTGCATAACACGTCTTGGTTAGTACCATATCATCATAACCGACTTGAATACGTAGACTTGTATGCGTATGGGATGGAATGGACTGCGATGAGATGGGGGGGGGAGTAGTGAGATGAGGGTGTACGTACCAGTGAGACGATGCCGGGCCCGCAGGCGTAGTCGAGGAGACGGACGTCGGTGGTGGGAGGAGAGGTGAGGGCGAGCCAGGCTGCTTGCTGGCGGATGAAGTTGAAGACTTGCTTCGTGAAGCGTCTTTGCCAGTCGAGGGAGTCGTAGGTCGACCTGGCTTCACTGTTGATATCATGCGATATTAGCTTTCGAAATTGATATCGAGTCGAGATTTGATGGAAAGGGGTATACGTACACCCAGAAAGCCTCGTTGGCGTTGGGCTGGGAGGCTAGAGACGTCGGCATCGTGAAAATACACAATTGGCTTTGATAGTGCAGGCTATAGCGGTCGATATCTGGTGAATAATGTATATACGGCTGGTATTACGGTTTGATAGTGGCTTGATTGAGTGATATCAAGGAATAACGACGAGGACGTCGAGGTTTATATAGACTTTTGGAGCCCCCTTACGAGACCAGAACCCCCACTCAACGCGACCAGCGAGTTGATAGAGACACATCTCGTAGAGCGCTTACACCGTCAAGGGACACGAGTCCGGCGGCTGGTACGTGTCAGGAATGGACGACAGCGCTGCGCTCGAGGCTGTATTTATCAGCATCGTACGATGTCGTCCCGAAGGAGACTTTTCGGAGTGTGGCTGCCACAGGGACGGTGGGGCGGCGTACGCAGCTCGCTGTCAGCTATCGAGTTCTAGATGGTGTTTGGCCAATGTTGTAAAATGACACCATCGTTCTAGCGTGGGATTGGCTGCGCGGTCCGGCCGGATGAAGGTAAGATTGCATCTGTCGGTGAGGCAGTTTTTTTTATTTTTTACATATTACAACGTTATGAGCGGGTTTTACGAAATGAGTTGCGAGTGAGGTTGAGGCATGGTTGCACGAGGGCCTCCGAAGTGCGATGTTGAGACAGTCGGCCGAGAGATCGGGGTCGATGGCGGCCAATGGATAGAACGGGCGTTACGCGAGCTAGCTTACAGAACGGGCGGAAGGCTGCTGTATGTCTGGATGCAAGTCCGAGATCACGCACTATCGATAAGATAGGCGAATGGCATTGGCGGCGGCAGCGCAGCAGCAGCAGCAGCAGCAACAGAGCCGCGGCGTCGCGGGAAGGCATCGTGAACGTTGCCGGGTGCACGAGATGGGGGGCGGGCGCGTGATGGCCGGAATGGGAGATGATATTGGTGCAGGCGCTGCGGCAACGGGTAGCTACGAGATTAATTCACGCGGGTGGGAGGTGCTATTACTCTGGCGACAGCTTGCGAGCTTGCTGTATGACGACGAAGGGGGAAATGGAAGCTGGGGGAATCCACGGAACACCGGTCATTGTGCTGCGTGACCACCGAGTGGAGTGCTTCTCGTATAATCCATACGCGCATTAAAGAACGCGATCGGACGAAGGTGAAGCATTGGTCACGCCTGGGATACTGTGACTAGCATCGATTGTCAGCTCTCTGGCGCCGGGGTTCCTCGATCGAGGCTGGTGACTGGCCGTACCCTGGAATGCAGAATTTGGTGCATGCCCGCAGTTACAGGATCTGTACGGCGTATGTACGCACGGAGAATATGTGCGTGCATGTACCGTACGTACATCACTACTTCGTACATTAGCTTGCAGAGGTGTATCCCTGGTCGATGGGACAAGAGAAAAAAATGTGACGCAGGAGAGAGTCACGTCATGAGCAGCTCGCGAGAGAAGGCCAAAGGCGGACACCCCTCGTCGAGCAGGATCCGGCGTTAGCTCAGACGGACGCGCAGGATCTGCCTTCCGCCAGCTCGGGCTGCGATTGGCTGGGGGAGCCGGGCGGGGAGGAGGATCCCAAGAACGGGCGATACTCGGAAGCCGAGGCTGGATTGGGAACCTCCGGTGAGTCAGGAATAAGGAAGGGGCGGGCTGCAGACGGGCGGAGGCGTCGGCGGTGGTGGGCAGCATTCTCCCCTCTGATTGGCTGGGAGGGTAAGGGACGGGGGCTACGCGGGGCAGGCGTAGAGCTGGGACCGGGAGTGTTGCAATGTTGGAGCGCGTTGCGTTGGAGATTTGGCGTGGAGATTTGGCGCGGTTGCCGGATTGGGGGCAGCTCAGGCAGTTGTGTGGGAGACTGGCTGGCTGGGAGAGGCCGCCCCGGCTTAAGGGAAGGCCCGCCCACTTTTCTGCCCTTTCCCTCGCCTCCCATTTCTCCCATCTCCTTCGGCCGATAGATTTCGCAACATCACCTCTTCTTCCCTCAACACCTCTCGTCCTCACCGCCCGGCCGTCTATCAGACCGCCCGCCGCTGCTGCATCGCGAGCCTATCCGCTCTCTCGTGCTCGCACCGCCTGTCGTCCGTCGACGATTCGCACGTTCTTCCCGCCGCTCGGCGCTGGGGACCAGACGAGTGCTTTTTGCTTATCGCTCGGCCTTTTATTTTATTTTTTTTCCCGCTTTTTCCATCCCTCGTCGTTCCTTCTCTGCGTTTTTTGCGCCCGTATCATCGTGCCATCATCACAACGCTCCTTCTTCCATCATCATCACCATCATCACCATCCTCCTTTCCCACCATCATTCCATTCCATCAGCCATCTCTGCTCCATTCCCATCACTGCTCTCGAGCTTCTCCGCTCGGTTTTCTCGCCCGATCGAGATCCCCCTCCTCCCGCAAAGTGTTCTGACTGCTCGCTTTGCTGTGTTGCTGCAAGCTGCTGCAAGTTGCTAGTTGCCATCTTGCCATCTTCGCAACACCCTCGTCAAACAATCCCACGATCGCAGTCATCGCATCGTCTGTCATCATCACCATCCTCCTCATCCTCGCGAATGAGTATCTCGCTCCTCTAGCTCCACTCATCATCTGAGCTTTCCTTCTCCGTCCTTCTCTGAGTCATCAGCATCTATATCGATTCTCGTCGCGACGTGCTGCTCCCACCATGTCCGGCGAGAGTTACTCTCAGATGCCCACGCCGCATCCTGTCGGTGCCTGGCCCGTCACGCCTGGCCCGAGACGGTCGGTCCCTCGCAACAGAAGCTCCTGGCGGGCTTATCAGGGCCCTGCCTCCGCCAACAGCTCTGCTCGCGCTGCGAGCAACGCCATTCGAGAAGCCGCCGCGGTCGGCGTCTCCAAAACCCGACGAGTAAGTGCTCAATCCCTCCGCCCGCTTTCTTTTTCTGCAGCTCTCCCCTCTGCGCTCGCTGCGCTGCTGTTGTTGTTCTGCGCTTTTTCGCGTGGTTCTCGCTTCGCCCAGCGTCCACCTGCTGTGTGTGCTTGCTTTGGTCGCCCAGCCCCGTCCTTTCTGTTTTGACGGTTGCTTTTTTTCCGCTTCTCGCGGGCACCAAAACGTCCCCTTTCCCCCCTTTGTTTGGAGGCGAATCTCCCCGCTACGCGCTCTTAAGGCGTGCCTTCCCTCCCCTGCGGCGAATCAAAACCCCCTTTTGGGGAATCTTACCCACTTTACGCGTTTTTCCCTCTGCCTTCCTCTTCTCCCACGCTACCTTTCCTCCCCAGCCATCGTCGCGTCTACCCTGTCACACGAACTGTCCTTTCTCTCTTTCTCTCTTTCTTTCCTTCTCGCTCTCTCTTATACCCTTACCCGTTTTCCCTCTCGGCCGTTCCCAATTTTTCCCTCTCGGCCGTTCTCGGAAATCATTCCTCTCCGGACACTCGATGTGCTAACCTCACTCGCTTCCATCGTCTGCAGGGCTGGTTCAAGACTATCTACAACTTCATCATGCCGGTCACGCGAACTGCGCACGGTGCCAGCACCGACTCGACCACTCCCTCCTCCCAATCATGGTGGCAGTATGTCTCCAACACAGCGCTGAGCTACATCGGCCGTCAGCCCAAGCGACAGTACCAGTCGATGCTTGACCCTGCTCTCTTCATCAACCATCGCAAGAAGGAATTCCAAGAGATGCAAGACCGAATTAGGAGAGCCGAAGAACGCGAAAAACAGAAAGAATGGGCCAGTCAGATAGCATCTCAGGTCCAGCAGCTCGGCGAATCTCTCCACTCATCCACTCCCTCCACCCAACAACAGCCCTTGGACAACGTACAGCAATGGCGCGATGTCCTACGCTCCACTATCCACGACCCTTACGCCAACGTGACCAAGAGGCCATCGTCCTCGTCCTCGGACGACAAGGCTGACAAAGCCAACATGAGGGGTCAGAAGAGGACCCACAAGAATGCTTCCAACCCGGAAAGCAACAAGGAAAATTCCGTCAATGCACCCGCCCCGGTCAACAAGTCACGTCGAACTGGCCGATCTGACCTTACTAAGGATCACTTCAAACAGAACTTCAAGACCGATGCCTCTCGTGACGCCGAAAACCTCCAGTTCATCAAGAAATACACGGGTTGGTCCCTCCACTCCATGGTAAACAACTTCCGTGAGCAACGTTTCCCAAAGCTTCGTCAGGACTTTTCCTTCGACAGGGAAGAAGACGAGGTTGATATGGCCAAGCTCGCCGAGATCCTGTCCGATCGCGGTTTCCTCCGACGTCATGGCATCAACGATAAAGTCTCCTTCGTCCCGATCTGGGGAACTCGGCCCTTGACCGAAGACCAGATCTGTCGTTTCCCCAAGATTCATATTCCTACATCCATGACGGAGCCAAACCCCTCGCGTCGCGTTCGCAAGTTCTCCAGCCGAGAGCGCGAAGAAATGCACGAGAAGATGGACTTCGAAGCGGTTAAGGATGAATGGTCTAAGCAAACCATCTACGACCTGGAGTTCCGTCTCCCAAGCGATCCGCCTCTGCAACCCCGTGATGTAGAGCTGCCGCAAGAACCTTTCGAGATCCATAGAGATGATCCTCGATTCCGTCACTTGTGGAGGCTCCTTCCATGCGTCCGTATCAAGTCGTACGATAAGACCCAGAATGCCGCACAGGCTCGCCTTCAGTACAAAAGACAGCTTAGCAAGCGCGATCTTTGGTTCTGGAAGTTGATTCACGCTGTCGCTCGTCACGACCGCGGCCTTGCCAAGGTCCTCACCCGCTTCGACCTTAACCGCAAAAGAGGTGAGATGTACTGGGATCATTATAAACGCGTGCAGCTCATTCAAACCGACGATTTGCCAGCCGGTCTTGAGGTCGAGGAAGAGGACTTGATCATTAGAGATGATGAGGAAGAATACGAAGAACCCGAGATCAAAGAGCATTGGATGAAGGGTGACAAGGTCAAGAACGCTCTCGAAAAGGAGCAGAACAAGCGAGCTCTTCCCGGGTATACAATCTCTCAGACCTACCTCCCTGACGCAATCAGCAAAAATCGCGAGTCTGGCAGACCTTCCGTCCCCATGCTTCCACCGGACCAACGGAGACCCAACTCTTTCAAGAGCTACACCTCCTATTCTGCCAAGGCATGGGAGAACGAAGAAGCAGATCTCTCAGATGGAGATAATTTCCCATCGGCTAAGGGATACCAGACCGATTATCTTGCCAACGGCGACGCACATTACCAAGCTGAGAGACTCGCCAAAGCCCTAGTCAAGAGCAACCTCCTACCGAGCGGCACTGCCAAAAAGACCAAGAAGGTCTCGTTTGTCCAGGGTCACACTCTTACGATCTTCGATCCTCAAGAAGTTGAATCGCCAGAGTCCTCCCCTGAGATGCATGCGACCAAGAAGCGCAAGGCCACCGACGGTGCAAGCCTAAAGGTTGAAAAGGCAGCCCTTGGATCTCCCCCCGAGACCAGAAAGCGCGCCGCCACCGTTGCAAACGTCGATATCTCCGCCCCCGCTCCCGCCACCCCGCGAACAGCCCCCCAGACCTTCACTCGTCCCACCACCATCGGCCAGGGCTCCTCCAACCCCAATAAGCGACGTTATCAAGAATCCTTCAGCGACTCACCCCGTGAATGGCGCAGTCTGACTAATTGCTACTCCGCCTGGGATGAAGACTTTGAAGACGCTGGTATCTTCTACGAAATCGACATTAAGGATGGACGACTTCCGAAGGGCGTCGGCACCTGGGAAGCCGAGTTGAGACAGACCTGTGGTCCCAAGAGAGTACGTGTCATGCGCCTTAATGGTGGCGATCAAGACTTCGTCGTCTGGGACTTGGATGGCGTCCTTCGCGATCCTGACTGGGTTCCTCCTGTGGTTGCCGAACCAGCTCCCGTTCCTGAGAAACGTACCGCCGTCGAGAAAACGTCGGGACCTACCTCTGCATTTAATGTCAGCTCTATTGATTCCGTTCCCCGCCCTGATCAACTCCCGGACCTTAGTGCCGCTCTGCGAGGCCAGGTCAAGCCGAAGACACTGCAGGAAGAGCGAGCTGAATACCGAGCAAAACCCGAATCTGACTCCGCTGAAAAGAAGGGAAAGGGAAAGGCCCGTCGAGCCTCCATGGTTGAAGAAGAGCCAGAAGACCCTTTCAGCTTCAAGTCCAACTATGCAAATTATCAACGTGAGCTAGAGAAGGAACAGAAAGAGAAAGAAGCTGCCAAGGCCGCAAAGGCTAAGGGAGAAGCAGAGAGAGCTGCCGCTCGAGCCGCAGCTGAAGAGTTCTACTTGGGAAACCAGCCTTCTGCTGAAGAACGCGAACGAGGCCGCCGAGTCTTGGAACAGCTAGAAAAGCGCAACTCCGGTAACCGTTTGGGCAACGAGACGCTCGAAGAAGATGAGGAGTTGTTCCGGTCCCCGTGTGGCGATGGTGCGGATGACGCTCCACCCCGCAAGACCCGCCGTCGTGTTGAAAAGAGTTCCATTGAGATTGATCCCTCGTTCCCCATCTTCAATCCTTTTGAAACTTCTTCCCCCACCAAGCCCAGGACCGGTCTCAAACGCTCCAGTTCTTCAAAGTCCGAGAACGCACTCCCCTCCCCGCCCCTGTCGGGTGATGAGGAACACAGCGGTAAGGACGGAAACGCACCTGGCTCCAAGGCTAAGGCTCGCTTGACTGGACTCTTCGACCCTGTCTCGTCCCAGAAAGGTTGGTTTATTCACGATACCTCCAATGCTGTACATGCGACTAACGGCTTCCTAGCACCCTTCACTGTTGTCGAGGACGGCTCTCACCATCTTAACAAGACTGCTGCTACCGGAAAGGTTACCGAGAGCTTCGAAAGCGATCTCACAACCGCGTCGTCTGCTCCTAGTGAGCCTCAAGTCGGAGAGGAGTCGACCAATGTCCTGCAGCCTGTCGTCGTTAATGGCGCTTCGCTCCCGAGACAAGGTTCACTGTCCGACATCACTAAGAACCAGGGCTTGCTTCCCTCAGCACCGATCTCAAGCATGGCGCCTCCTATGCCTGTTACTCCTTCCGCTGCCCTGACTGCCGCTGAATTGGGCATGTTTGGAGCCGTCAAGCCATCTCCTAATGGGCGTGGTTTCGACGATGATTCCGGCATGGACATTGACAACACTCCGCAGTCGGCCAAGAAGACGCGTAGCCCCAAGGAATTTGGCCTCGTCACAGATGCCTCTGCTCAGATGGCAGCCTCCTTCAAGCCCTCAGTTCCTGCTTCATTCGACTTTGGGTCGATGAACTCCAAGCCTATCTTTGGTAACGAGAATGCCGTTCGGGTTGCAAATGCCAACACCAGCACTCCTTTCGTGTTCGGCGGTGCTCCCGCAACCGCTAAGCCGAAGGACATCTTTGCCCCCGCGACCTCGTCCTCTGATGTGTTCTTGTTCGGTGGCGGCGCTACCTCCAGCGCTCCGACCAATTTCGGCCAGCCGGCCGTTAGCAAACCCGCCGAGACACCGTTCGTCTTTGGCGGTAAGGCTACTGCCACGCCTGTCTCCACAGGCCTCTTTGGCTCTACCGCCGCTCCGGCTCCAGCTGCCTCATCCCTGTTTGGAGCTTCGACCTCTGCTCCATCAAACTTTGGCACATCTGCCCCTGCTATCGGTGGTATCTTTGGTACCTCCGCCACGTCCGCACCTTCAAGCAACATGTTTGGTGCCGCTAGCAACCCGCCTACTTCTAATGGTTTGTTTGGTGCTGTTTCTGGCGTGACATCCGCACCGTCCTTCCAGGCTGCGGGCGCTTCCTCCGCTCCATTGTTTGGAGCCCAGACTTCTACTGCACCTGTGCAGTCCTTCAACACATCCTCCGCGCCAACATTCGGAGGCAACAGCGCTGCCACCAGCTCGTCATTTACCTTTGGCAGCACCGCAACAACCCAGTCTTCTGGACCATTCGGCCCAGAGCTTACCAAGCCAACTTCGGCTTCCTTCTCCACTGGCTTCACCTTTGGTGGATCGGGCACCAACTCCCCCGCTCCCGGCGGAAACTTTACCTTCGGAGGCCCAGCTGTCTCCAATGCTGCCTCGCCTGCACCATCCGCTCCAGTCTTTGGTGCTTCGAACCCGGCGACCCCTACCCCAACGCCTGCCGCCAACCTGGGCGGTGGTGGCGATCCCGCGAACCCTTTCGGTTTCCAACCACAACAGACCAACTCCTTCGGCCGTACTATTAAAGCGCCCGTAAGCAGAAAGCCTGGTAGCGTTCGTGGCCGCCGGTGAGTAACTCGTTCGAGATGACGAATCTGTCTGGATTACGGATTATGGGAACATGATTACGACCTACCCTCCGACGAAATGTCCGGTCCTATGACTGTACGAATTTCTTCGACCTCGCTCGGAAGCATGTCATAGCTTCTTACGGATTCCTTTACCTCTATCTCCTAGTCGGACGTTGGTGCTTTTGGCTATTTCTTTTTACAACACTTCTCCTTTACTCTTCTATCCTCTACCTACTGCATCACGGGCGTTATCCTTTTATTCTCCGTTGAGGCGACTCTTGATTATACTTTTGCATGACTGTTTTTGTCAGTGCGTCCTTTTTGGTGCCTACGGGCTGTACTCTTTTATATTCTCTTGACCTGACTACGCTTTTCTTGTGACTTTGTATAGCACAGAACGCTGTCAATATGTGTTTGTATACGCATTTTTGTACCTGATAGCCCAGCCTTAATAATGCTTTTCCCCAATTTCCTCGCTCCCACATACTAACGGCGTTACGATGGATGTCCCTTTTTCGCAAATTGCTTTTGAGCCGTTGAATTTTTGTTTTTGCTTTGCTTGCAAGTTTTGTGATTTTTTTGTTGTTCTTGGTATTGTGCACACCCCGTACAAAAGATTGGCTCTTCGATGCTTCCAGATTGCGAAGATTTTATATAAAAGAATAAGTATACCCCTTGCTTTTGCGCTACATTTGCTTATCGATCATTTTGCTTTTACTGTTTGTTGTTCGCATTGCAACGTTGACGTTGTGTTTCGCATTGTTGTGTGGCTTGTTTTTTTATTTTTCGAACACCCTGCATTATTATCATTTATTATTGCTGTTTGTGCTTTCGATGCTTGTTTTGCTGTTTTTGCTGTGCTACGATGCTTGTGACTTGCTGTGCTGTCTTGTTCGTCTGTCTGTCTGCTTTCTCCTTTTGATTTCCGTTGTCTGGTGACCGGATTCTGGGGGTTGGACGGTGATGATGGGATGAGGTTGGTGCAGTGCGAGGATCGAATGATGTATTTAAGTGTCGCTTTTGCTGTTTTGGTTTTATATTATTTTTTGGAAAGAGGTGGATGTGGTGGAGGTTTGGAGGGATGGATGCGAGCTTCGTTCTTGGAGAGGATGAGGTTGCGGGTTGGGTAGCTTGGTAGATAGTCTAGTAATTGGAATTTGGCGGAGGAGAAATTGAATATATATTTCAAGATGAATATCATTTGATGTGAACGTCCGTCCGTGACTGCTGTAGATTTCGTTTGCTGGTCTCACTTGAGGCTGGACCTACGTTGTTATACGCTAACTTACTACTATAATTGGACCGACTGGTGCACTATATATTTGTACAGCATCCGGTTTACGAGGCAAACTATTGATAATATATGCATATACAGTGAGTCCTCGCCGCCACTGATTTCCGCCTCATTAGCCTGCATGCTCCCATGGCTCCGCCCGGTTGTACAACCTCATCAACTTGTGGATCTGCGCCGCTACGCTCTTGTCCATCCAGACATTCGAGTACCAGCGAAGAATGTTGAACGCGTGATAAAGAAGCGTAGTAGGGCAGCCGTGCCACTACTTTGGTTCGCCGATCGTGCCGGCACCAACAGCGCCCCGTGTGGAAGAAAAGGACTCGTTTCGTGTGTATGGTTGGTAAAGGCCTCCTTGTTGGGTATTTACTGAGCTAATTGCACCCGTTTCGACCTGGTGCTGCTTATATTGTGCGGCATTGGGTACGGAGCGACGCATTTTTTCAGCTGGTGGGAGGTCTGTTATGGTACCAATTGAACAGACAGTGAACGGTTGCTCTGGGGCAGGTATCATTTTCAGTTTCCCGTATGGGCGATGCTTGCGAGTCGAGTTTCGCCGGCATGCGGGATAATGAATCATGTACTTTTAATGCGTAACCAGGAAATATCCCCCGTCTCGAACTTCGCTAGTGTGTTCGTAGTCCGCCTGCTCGAATTTCGGGGAAAAATCTAGATCTGATGGGATTGCGTATAGGTTTGGAAACTTGAGGTCGAACCGTCTATGACCGTTCTGGCATAGACATGTTGCATTGTCTATTGATGCTACCATGCAGGCGGAAGGGCAATACCCCTCGTCCGACTAGCTCGTCTGCCTTAGTGATTCAAGCTCGTTAGCTCATGATTATGATATAGCTATGAGTCAATATCGGAGACGGCTACGTTAAAATGCTCACTTACATCAATGTCTGCCTTGTCGATTACGTGGTAACAGTCCAGAGGTGGGGGACATCCGCAGAACCAGCACCTCGGGAAGTTGTCCCCGGTCTTTACAGGCAATCCGTTGAGCTGGTGTTTGACCGCCCCTGAGAACTCGGTAGTCGCATTGCTTGATTCTGACTTGGTTCCTTCGTTTATTCCATAGCTCTGAGTTTTTCGAATTATGCGATTGCATGCACCGACGGTTCTCGCGTGCTACTACATAATCCGATTGAGTTCGAAAGGCTTTGTATGTAGCTGAAAGTAATTTTTCTCCAGCGTCTGAAGGTAACTGGAAGGGAGTTCAAGATCGGGGAGTGCTAGTTGGTTGATGATGATAATGTTGGTACAGGTGTGATGATGATGGTGATTATGATGATGATGGATGACGGGTTTATGTATCATCAGGATTATTGCTACCGGTATATTTATTGCAAATCATTTTGGTGAAGGACACACCCAAACGCGCGCCCATCTTGCCGATCCTGGAACAGCTGCCGATGCAGTCAATATGAGTGTATATCAGTCGCGAAATGCTGCATATATCACAAATGCTCCCATAAATAATAATGATGTAAATAAAGTGTTATCTCCAGAGCGCAAGTCAGAACAAATCTACTAGCTAGGTACTTACCTAGGTACTTAGTACCTAGGTATTTACTTGATGCGTGAATTTGTCTCGTAGACGCTACCCAGCACTATCCTCGGTTTGCAATTGTTGCTTTCAAGTCATACTTAAGTATTTACCAGTAACAATTGAAAACGCCATCGATAAAGATATGTAACTTCGCCCTACCAAGATATAAACGCCAGGAATGCAGAATGTGCGCGATATGTAGCAGCCCATGGCAAGGAACGATAGCCAATCAGACTACCGCTAATGAGGTCTAAAGATCCAAGATATTATGCAAAGCTAAAGTACACATATAAATGCGAGACAGACGCCCGACGCCAATGGTATATATCCGGTTTGCCCACCGGTAGCTTCGAGAATCACTGCAGATCGAAGCCCATTCCCATCCAACATATCTCAGAGCCTCTTAAGACAGCTTTCCAGCTCGCCGCCCAGCTCTTCCCACGACATCTTCCCAGCCTTCTCGACGCGCTGTGCTATCGCCGCAATCTCCTCCCGACCGACCCTCACCAACCACCCGGACTCCGTGACCAGCGACACGACGTCGCCACCGCCACCGGGGTCCAGCGGGATCTTCTCCTCCTTCATCGTCCGCTTGACCCACTCTTCATCCTTGCCGACGCGATGGCCCAGCGTTCGCAGGCTGATTTTGCCACATGCGCCGGCGGAGGATATTTCGGCGACGAGAGAGCGTAGGGATTGGACGTGCTGGGCGTTGAGCGCGTCGAGGGCGCGGAGGTCTTCGCGGTCTTTGAGCTTGCGTTTTTCGATGGAGATTTCGGCGAGCGCGCGGCGTTGCTTCTCGGCGAAGAGGGAGTCTTGGAGGTCGGCTTCGAGGGTGCGTTCGCGGGCGCGGCGGTCGCGGGCTTGGGATTGGAGGAACTCGTTGTATGCTCTACATTCCATTACATTCGTCAGTCCGGGCACTTGGAAAGATGTACAGATAGAGGTAGATAAGTGGTTAGGTATGCGAGGTGGCTGGAAGGCGGTGTGTGTGCATACCTTCTTTGATCGCGCATTTCGAGATTACGCGCCTTCTTTTTGCCGACTATACCCCGCTGCTTCGGTGGACGTGGGGCAGGCGCCGCAGGTCCAGGCCGTCCGTCGCCACCAGCTCCACCGTCGCCGTCAACGCCACCGTCGTCATCGTCGTTGACGATACCGCCGCCGCCGGCTTCCGCTAGCAGATCGTCTACGTCTACTTCGTCGTCGTATTCGACCGGCCCCGCGTCATGGCCGCGCACCTCGTCGTCCGCCTCTTCATCGCCTGCGGTGGCGGCAGCGGGATTGTCGACTTGCGCGGGAATAAAGCTTGGCGGGTTGAGACCGGCGCCGGAGCGGAGAGTGTCGGCGCGGGAGAGGAGGAAGAGGATGAGACCGCCGAGAAGCAGGAAGGGGAGGAGGAGGAAGAAGTTGCGGGTGAAGGGTGACTGGAGGAGGTCGTGGAGGGTGAGCATGGTGGCGGGGAGGGCGTATGCATGCGGGACGAAGAGACGTGGTTGTGGATCATGCAGGGCGGGCCGGGGTGCATGAAGATGCAACAGCTACAACGCGATATACCATATTGGACGAAAGGTGACTTTAATGACCTCAATGATTCAGCAAGCGCGAGATGGTCCATAGAAGCTCATAGCTAAGAGGCCTTGTACACGCAATAGAGTATCACTCGTACTATATAGTACAAGAGGCAACTGTTTTTGTGTATACGGGCTCCCTCGTGCATGAGGAACTGCGCAGCTGCGTGGCTTGGCTTGGCGTGCTTCGTTGAACTTCTAGAATTCTGCTCCCTTACAGGCGTGCGTTATATATATTTAATCTACTCTTTCGCACTCTTGTCGTTTGGACCGCGATCATTTGACATCCCATGGAGCATTGGTACATGTTCTCGTACATCTATCTACCAAGCTGGAGCCTCGATACAAAAATACTCTAAATGCAAAGGCGTGCACGTCCACGTGGATACTGAATGGCGTCGCACTCCGGCATATGCGCTTCATATTGCCTTCAAAATGTCGCTTCGCTTTCGACTTGGATGGGCTAATGTATTCATTCTCGCCCTATTACATCTCGACACAGCTGCCGCGTATGGCAGCCTCTTCTTGTTCAAGGGACGACCAGGCTGGCTAAACAAGCCGAATCCAGTTGTCGCCAAATCATTGACTCCCCAATTCCCAGGCCTATGCCAGAGAATCAGTCGCGCGCACGTAACCGCCGCCCAGCCCGACAAAGAATTCATCGACGCCGTCGTCATCTGGAACGAAGTCGAGCCCGATCTCAGTTCCAACGCCAAAATCGTCGTCTTCTACGAAAGCGGCGTTTGCAACGTCGGCGACGGAGCTCCGATAACGGCCATCGCCATCCTCGACCAAAGCCACCTGCAGGACATGCACGTTATCGACTTTGCAAGCCTGCCTATTTCTCTCGGGTACGGTACCAAGGCGTACAAAGCCACGACATTCGAGGAGTTACAGCCCATCCTGGGTGATTTCAACATCGCAGATCTGCAAGGGTCCGTGCTCCTGTATGATAATGCGAGGGGAGAATACGACGGTCCTTTCAAGGGTGCCATCACGAATATCGATACGGGCTTGTTCAATCTGTTGCTGTCTTACAATTCGGCTGATAGAACCCGCTTCGCGACCGACCGGGCGGAGGCAGTATTACGGCGCGGAAGGCCGCTGACGTCCCCCGAGCGGGTGAATCAGCATGCCATCGAACAGAAAATCCTGCGGACACTCGCAGCGGCCGGGATGAGTAGCAATCTGGTGGACGAGAACACGCGGGTTTATTTCCATAATTTCTTCGTCAAGCCGAAGAGATCTAGAGACCCTGTTGTCGGGAGCAGACCTAGACGCAAGAGTATCCGGCCGATCGTTATATCCGATTCACCGCTGGCGGATGGGCAAGGACTGGCGGCGAACGAGGTTAAGGTGGAAGAGGGCTATGCAGAAGCCAAAGCGGAAACGAAAGAGGAGAAACAAGAATATCTACAGGCAGAAGTCGAAGGACCGGAATACAATAATGGATACCAGCTATATCCTGAATTCGGTGCTAAACTTGAAGGAAATGCAGAGGGCGAAATAGTTCGAGATACCAAAGTCGAGCCGGGCATATCTGCTGAAGAGCCACTGGTATGGCCAACCTCGAACTTCAACATGGGTATCCCGCCTGGTAACATGAACAGCGCGCCGTACCCCAACTTCCTCATGCCAAACAATATCCCATCGTATCAAGTTCCGTATACGACATCATACCCAGGCTACATATACGACCCATACCCCGCACAAATTCTCCAACAGCTGGGATACCTCCGTGGTTATGACCCGCAGAGCATAAATCCGGCTCTTGTCCAAGCTATGGCGTCCGGCCAGTTCAGCACGAACCCGAGCCAATGGCCTGCGTATACATATCCGGTCCCGAATGCAGGTAACGCGAACGTGGGCCTGGATTTTGGCGGTAGCGGAAACTTCAACCCGTACGCCCAGTACAACCAGTACCTCACGAACCTCGGTCAGAATTTTCAGACTGGCAGGTTGAATCCCGCTCCGCAGGATACGTGGATCAATCCAGATGAACCGCTCAGTCGTGCCGCTGAAACGAAGCAAGAGGACCTATCCGACGAGCAGATTATCGCCCAGGCTGAGCAGCCTTCCAAGCAAAGAAGACCAAACAGAAGGCGATAACCATTCCGATCACTCTCACCAACAGTAACAATAGTCTCAAAAGTCCGAGACTCAACGAGATTATGAATCTCATTCAAGCATATATTCATCCTCTGTATACAGTAAACTCAGTACTAACAACAGGAATCTGGCGACAAAGGTCCGGCCCTCGTGAACACCGCGATAGCTAATCGCAGCGGTACTTATTAATCTTCCTAATCTGTCACGTATCTCACAATCAACTTCCGCCCTGCCTAGCTATTATATCAAAAGAATAACGGCACTATTTCGGGCTAGTAGTCACCTCAACCATCACCGCATCCTCAATCCCAGACGGCGGCGACTCAGCCTTCAACGTCGAAACGTCGCTGCTAACGTCCGCATCCTTCTTCACATACTCGCTGAACGCATCGGCGCGATTCACGAGTCGGAACACGATCGCGAACTCCTTGCTCGCGGTGCCGCTGTCGATATGGACCGAGTTTATGACCCACGAGCATGCGTATCGCTCGACCGCCGGGTCCGAGTTTAGTTCTTGGAGGGTAGCGTCGATGGCGGCTAGACTCCCGTTGGCGAAACCTCGGAGGACTAGGCAGTTTCTTCCGTGGCCGCTTAACGGGAGGGGGTTCAGATGGCAGTCGAAAATGGTGCGGGTGGCCGTTGACGTCTTCCAGGAGTCGCCGCTATTTTTGTAAATGGCCAATTTGAAGGGAAGCGGGAGCTGCAACTGAGTCGGCATCTCGTGGTGGATCGGATTTGCTAAATGCGATCGGTGGGGTTCTGTTAGCTGTTTTCTCGAGCGTGCGGAGATTTGGCTTATAAAGCAGTTGTCATCTTTGTCGTACCTAGGTAATCCGGCGGATTGTGTCTTGACGAATACCTTAGTAATATATCCTATGTTGCGCAGGTATCGAGAGTCGCGAGTCTCGGACTAGTAGGAATGCAAACCGATAGAAATGGCCTCCAGTTCTAATTTCTGTAAAACCGTGGCGATGTTGCGAGCTTTTATAGCCACGTCTAATCTCTTCGACGAGCGCGGTTATGGCAGCGATCGTAAATCCCGCATTCTGGTAGACCCTCCCACGCAACGACTTCAAATGGTTGCTACCTAGTATGCACACGCGCATACTACTGGATTATTAAAATGGATACTATCTGTAAGTATGTTCAAATATACATACGGATGCATGCACCTCAGCTCTGCAAAGCAGCTAGGCAATCTGTTCCTTCACGAGCGCAGACAAAAGCAGGAATGACCTCAGCGTTCACGACATTGACCATATAGTAACTAATTCTTGAATCTAACACAGAGAGTACGACTGACTGCATAATAGAAAGTAAGAATGCTCTAGATATACGTATATACATAGAAAGGACCGTGCAAGGAAGGCTGTCAGACAGCCCCAAGTTAAAACGCTATGATGCCTGAAAATATAACATATCGTTGCGTTGGGATCACATACGCCCTTTATAACTCATTTGACAGAAATCATGATTCGAAATTCTCGCATAATCTCGAGTGAAAGGGCCCGCATGGACTACCATTCATATCAAGGCGCCCAACGATACAACCAGTCACAATAGGTAGTCGTTCACCATCCTGGCAGGATTCACGTGTGTTGGCGGATGCTGTTCCCCCTCCTCCGTCAAAAAATCGTGAAACCCCGCCGATGGCATCGGCGGCATAAACGGCGACGGCAGCCTCTCAGGCGTCATATCCACATCACGCACCGCGTCAAAATTCACGCGAGAAGGGAAAGATTGTACCAGAGACAACGGTGCCAGCGATAGCTTCGGCTTCTCCTCCGCAACTTCCTCCGTCACCGTCGCCTTGAACGCGGCGCCGATATTCGCCAGTTTCAGCACAAGGCACCGGCTGTTCATGCTCGTGCTCGTCACGATGCCCAAGCGGGCGCCTGTCTCCATTCTTATCAGACAG
Source organism: Drechslerella dactyloides (assembly GCA_020064725.1). Lineage (NCBI taxonomy): Eukaryota > Fungi > Ascomycota > Orbiliomycetes > Orbiliales > Orbiliaceae > Drechslerella > Drechslerella dactyloides. Next base: position 825,484 of record JAGTWJ010000001.1, read on the forward strand.
TACTGGCATCCGGTATCTCTGAGTTCCGGTGCTGCGTTGATGTTTTGGATGACGGTTTCCGTGAGTTTGAGTGAGGCGCTGCAGCACTGCGTCAGCTGGATGAGGGACATGCCAATGTCGCCGCCGGGTACCGGGTTTTCAGCACAGTCGAGGACGGAGACGTGTGCTAGATGCCAGTCATGGTGCTCGCGGCGGATGATGACGAGTTTGTAGGGGAATGGCGTTTTCGACATCGCTTTTGATTTTCGATAGCCGTTGAGTTGAGCTGCATACTTGTGTAGAAAGTTAGCGTGTCGTGAAGATTTATAAGTTCCGGGGGTGTAACGTTTACAGACCTTCGGGTTTTATCGCGGGTCTGTGGATCCACGAGTGATCCGAGCAGGCGTATGGCTTAACGTCGGCCCTCCACGACTCATAGGTCGGTGGATCGATCGCCCGCTGTCAGCTTTGATAGTCTTCAATTCTCCTTGCTAGATGTACGAATATATGTTGCCTGATACGTAGCTACGTAGACTTCTCGGCATGTACGTATATGCTCTAATTTGTGCTATGTGAATATATTTGGATAAAACCGGAGTACTTGATCAACGTAGAATCAGACGCCAAAGCTGAAAAATCGACAAGAAATATCATATACATTCGCATAATATCAGGTAATTAAAGGCGATAAGATCAATATATATCACGAGTAGCTATGTCCTGCTGAGTGCGAGCTTCGATAGGTTTCTAGAATAATCTTCCAACCTGTTCTTCCAGAAGCAAACTATCAGCCTTATGGTTACAAGACTGGCAAAGTCTATATCACCGACTTTATAATTTAGTGCCAAAATTAAAACTGAGATGGTAGTCTGGCCCATTCATGAGGGGTCCTGTGATTGCTTCAGCCGTCCGACGACTGTGCCGCCGTCGGCTCGGGAACTTGCATCTCGGTCCCGGCACAGTAATTTAGTTTAGGTCGAAGGTCTAGTCGGTGTTGAAATCCATCTTGCGTGATATTGACGTATTCTAGATGCCGAAGTTTAACAAAATAATTATCCTCGTTTCACACCAATACAGCATACCGGGGTTATGGACTATAACGGACACTATACGTCTGGGTCGGCCATCGCCAGTACAGAATGATATCAATATATATATTTAGCTACCAATTTGCTGGCATAAAGATGCATCGAAAAATGTAAGCTAGTGGCATGGGATCTAGATTCGGGAGACGGTTCATCAGGGAGACAGGGGGCCGCCCGAGCCCATTCAAAAGATCTACGGGGAGTCTCCAGAACCTTGCGTGCTTGGTCCTACCACGCTGGTTACGTAGCCAAGACTAATTACTTGCGAGGATCAAGTCGGCGTTTGCTCAAACAGGATGGATGATAAATGCAGGCAACCTAGCCTCGGGGACCTTAAGCCCTTGACCCTCCGATCGATCGACGGTTGCAGGCAACCGCTCCATGGGTATTATGCCTGATCTCGTGACGCAGGATATGGTACCATATGGTTTCCCGAATAGAGTCGAAGTCATTACGTTATGACTAGACAAACAAGACCCGCGATCGAGCAAGGGCTAGGCCAAGCGCTGGCCCACGAGGATGTATGGATATATGATTGATATCTCTCAGATCTCGCAGTGCTCCACAAACGTACTTAGTGCACAAGGCAACTCAAGGAAGGGTCTGGTTTACGAAACCAGTGCACAATAGAACTGAAGGCGTTAGAACCCTTGCGTTGTTTGTCGCGGGCATCATGCGTTTTAGAAGGTCGCGTAGAAGCCCCGAATTGTGGTCGAGAAACACTGAATCGCGTAAACCCAGCTCCCTTACCCCAGACATCGCGATATCGACGGTGCAATAATGCAGAGGTTTGCATGTATCGTGTTGTTTGCGTTCGTGATCAGGCTCAATGCTGCTGCGCCTCAGCTGTTCTGCCTTCCAGCGTGTTTTGAAGCTATATGGAGTACGTTGAACGCGTCAAAGCCAGTTTCCACTTCAGGCAACTGAAAGTACTCACACTCGGATTCACGTTGACGCGTTTGCAAGCTGGGTGGTGTCTCGGTTACCGTATTCATTTTAAAGATACGTATCTTACGTTCAAATTTAGTATCTTCTGTAGTAAGAATTCTAGAAACGTTCCATATATTCGGATAGTTTTTTATAATCGGATGCTGACATTATTCACATGCGAGAGAGCCTAGCTTACGACATTTATAACATGGTCACTCCAAGATTTCCGTTCAAGAGATTGATGTCCAAACTCTAGTCTTTTGTCTCGCACCCAAGCACTTATTATCTAAACGTATCTTAGCTTCAATCCTGACCAAAACGGTATTCCACAGAAGTAAGAAAGGTTTATGTACCGACAAACCTCCGTGATTTTTATACGCTAGAAAGCTATTCTACGGCATGCCGCACCTGTTGGATCTCGCTCCCGAGCTGTTAGATGAAATTCTTGGTTACGTTCTGGCCAACGACGACAGAGACGACGACAACGTATCACGCACCAATGTTACCTATTACCCAGAAACAAAAAGTTATCGCCCCCGGTTGATACCTCTCGCGACAACCTGCCCCCAATTCTACGAACTGAACAGGCGACGCAGCGCCGGCAATCCACGATGCGAGCTCTTAATGTGCTTCGAGACGGACGCTACGCCTGCGGATGATTTTAACGACAGGAAGATAAAAGTTTACCAAGAATACGACAACCTTCGCAAAGGCGAATGCAGGTCAGTCCGAACTCCTCCCTAGACGCTTCGAACTCGCCGCTATTGATCAGGAACATTCTGCTACATTAAGTATGCTCGCCCGTAGGGTGAATACTAGTATGCTAATCGGCTTTCTCTTTAAACAGAAACCTTATGATCCTCGGGACGAAAGTAGCGGAGCAGAGTCAGTTAGGATATTTCGACACACTCGACTGGGGTAACCCGTCTGGGTCACTCTGCGATTGTGACAATTGCCATCGTCAATGGACGTGCGATATTTTGAATGCAAGGCCGGCTGGCCAGGACAAAATCAGCCGCGTCATCCACAGCTTGCTACCTCACTTCACCAACGTCACGACGGCCTCCTTCCATGATGGCGACTATGGCATCCCCCTACCTACCTTCGCTGAAGGCATCAGGACACTTGTGCAAGGGTGCCTTGGTCTCACAGAGCTTTTTATCAACGTTGCGTTCTCGTTTCAGAATCCTTTCGAGTCATATCGCATCGAAGAACTCGACACCTCCAAGCCTTATGCCCGCTTGAGTGTCCTACGGCTGCAACTTAAGCTGGAGACTGGATGGCCTGAAATGCCAGCAATGTTACCACACGTAAATGGCAGCCCCAGACTTCTCGGCGCTTTACGAAGGATTCTCGAGTTCCCGAGTAAAACAGTGGAGACTTTCCAGCTCAGCACGATCGGTCCCTGGATAGAGTTCCCCCACGAGGGCGGTGAGGACTATCTTGTCGAGGAAGGTGGACAGGACGGTCATTGGGGCCTACCATCAATAAAGACCCTCGACATTTACCTGAATGAATCTGTCGTCGGGTCGCTGCGACTGGACAGAGTTTTCTATCTCGGACCCAATATAACGAACCTTAAGATGGCCGTAGAGGGTCCTAAGCCTCTGCAATGTGATTGTGAAAGTGATCGTACGTATCTCATACCCGAGAACCTGGTGGAAGGCGGTGCTTACTTTGCTGTTGAAGGTCGGGTGGGAAATGTAGATTTCCGTGACAAATTCAAGAAATGTTTCAACTCCGAAATTGAAATGTACGGCGGCCTGAACAAGACGGTACAGTAGCACCCTTTCACCCAAATTATAACATGAAGTCCAGCCCTTTCACTCTCTCCGCCCTCCAGGGGCAAAGCAGGGTCTTCTGTCTAATAAATCATGAGTTTCGTACTGATACCTACCTCGTGGAACCCTCAGATTCGTGAGGCAGTAGCGTGCCTTGCTTATTCCGTCGAAACTCTGGAAATCCTAGATATTGGATGCCGCCATAGTCTCCACCCAGATTGGGCGACCCTTGTGTCGGAGCTTGTAGAGGAATTTCACTATTTGGCGGAAATAAGCACCAATACGCATTTGACCGTCGATGGGGACTCTGGCCCTGTTCCTGGTCTGGATTCTGCTCTTGCAACTTATCGCACTAGGACCGGTCGCCGACAACTGTCTTGCCATTCATATCCTATGTCCGTCATATCACATGATTACACTCACGATGCTATTGCTGTGGAGTTCTGAGTCTATGTATATAATAGTACTTACCAGAACACTAGCAAAGCAAAACCTTCTCATGCAATACGAGTAATGCTCGTTCAATTCTATCCCTTCGTATTCTCGCATACGTGGAATTTTGCGACAACCTTAAACAGCTCACATTTGTTGCGTTGAAGTCCCAATTTCCAACATCACAAGTCCACACACCACCAAAGCTCATTCAAGTCACGTCCGATTCCAAGTTTGGCCCCGCGGTTCCCCCACTACCAATCTCCAAAATGAATCGTCGAATGGTAAGCCTCCCTCCCTCCAGCTACCGCGCTCTGTACAACGCTACATATCTAGATCCACCCTCAAGCTAACCATCCCCCGCCCACAGCTCACCCGCGAGGAAGAATCCGCGGCCGAAACACCAGTCACCCTCGCCGACCAAACCGCCATCAACACCTTCTCCATCCTGCATTCCCGCCACAGCGTCCTAACAGCCACGCTGACCGAAAAGCGGACGGAAAAAGAATACCTCTCCGACGTCACCAACGAGCTCGAACTCTCCGACGACGACGACCTCGTACCCTATAAGATCGGTGACGCGTTCGTCTCCCTGCGCGTCGAGGAGGTCCGCGAGCTGCTGGAACAGGAGTCCCGCGGGATCGATGAGGAGATCGAAGAGCTGGAGAGCCGCGTGCGGAGCGAACAGGGCAAAATGGACGAGCTGAAGGTGCAGCTGTACGCCAAGTTTGGGAGGAGTATAAACTTGGAAGCGTGATGGGGTGGCGTAGGCAATCTGTCTTGAATCTGGCATGCGAGAGCGGGAAGGACACGTGCTTATCGATAGAGGTGGCCCGCGGGGCTGCGGATATTGAAGTACGTTCTGTCACTTGAGCGACGCAGCTCGGGATATTAGCCTCGAGCGATTGTGCATCCGCTACGGCTGCTAGACAGTCGTGCTGATATTGGTGACGGTAGTGGCTGGATAACTCCTAGATATATATAGATTACATATCCACGGGCCTATCCGACATTCTCGAAACTACTAGGAACGGTCCACAATCTTGCCTGATGTAATAATACACGTATATATGCATGTATACAATTTGTGTTCTCAGGCTCAAGGCCCGACGCACATTATGATAACCGAAAGAAGAAGACCGCCTGCAGAGTCAACATTCGGGTACCAAGGCAAGATTCCGCGACCGTACTAAAGTGGACCAGACAGTGATACAACTTGTGCAAGAGCCTCTATTTCTGAGAACTTCGACGCTCCGGAAGGGTCATGCTAGAATAAAAGGCAAGCTAAATATGAAACGGAGTGTTTATATCTTCAAATTCAGTGGTCTCAAGTTGACTTCAAGCTAAAGTCGCAGCTGATCCAGACAGCGTAAAGTGGAGTTACTGAAGCAACAGTCAAGCTGCCACCTCTTACAACTCCTTCTTCACGAAATGCTCCTAGAAAAGCAGTCAGTACTAGTTGTCACGAGTTCTAACGACGGCGAACCTACCGGAGAATGAGTCGTCTCGTAGTCAATATGTACGTAGGCACGCTCAACATCGGGCAAACTCTCCAGCTTCATCTGTAGTTCCTCAGCAATATCATGCGTATGCCTCAGCGAGGAGTCTGGGTCCATCACCACGTCAACCTCGACGACGAGCCGCGGGCCGCTGTGGTACGCTCTCACGGTATCCAGTTGCAGGATTTCAGGCGAATGCGTCATTGCTGGAGATAAGTGAACCGCACAATTAGTATATGCATAAATGAATTCGACCCGAAGGTGACCAAGAATCATTGGGATGGCATACAGATATAGGTGATCAGCTGCTGGGTGTCCAAGTCGGCAGCTTTGCCAACCAGCAGCATGAACTCTTCCCAAGCAGTCTTGAGCCATAGACCGAGGATGACGACGGAGATGATGATGGCACCCATGGGATCGATCCACCATCTTAGAACGGAACCGCCCAGGGATGTCAAGATACCGAACCCGTTAACGAAGAGGTCATTCCGATGGTCCCGCCAGAGGACGTAAACCTGCAGCCATATCCATCAGTACAATTGCTTGCTGATGTACCCTTGAATGGGCAAAGCGAGTAGGAGCCAACTAACATCGCTGTAGATATCCTTCAGCGCCCAGCAGTAGCAGAATAGGACGAACTTTGTCGCGAATGCCGCGCAGACAGAAATCACAGACTCGATATGGAGATCTTTCGTCTGCTGGTCCGCACCGGACGCGAGATCACGCGCTGAGATGACGATTAGGATAAGCGAGACGGCAGACATGACGAATGAGAAGGTGATATTCCCAGCTGTCTCGAGGCGGGCCTTTCCGGATGGAAATTTCTTCGAATCAACCTTTTTGATTGCGCGGCGCGAGAGCAATAGGATAATATTCGACATCGGATCGAATATCGAATCAGCCATGGCTTAAAGGGCGAATAAGTTAGCATGCCTGGTATCGTGATCCGGACAGTAATGAAGGAAGGCGTTCATACTGGCGAACAGCGACAGCGAGCCTGACTTCACAGCAGCGAAGATTTGCACAGCTGATAGAAGGATATTGGCAGCCTACGCATCGCATCACGCGTCGTCCGTCAGCGAGATATCCACACCCAAGCACGACGAATACCACTGTCGGGAGCTACACGTACGAAACTGCCCCATATCGCGATCTTGTACTTGAGCGCCGTATCCTCGACTGTATCTCTCGCCTCATTTCGATGTTCCTCGATGCTCTTCAAGAGCTTCTTGATCTTCTCGTTCTGCGCCTCGTAGAACTCCTTGAGCTCCGCGCCATTCGCCTTCTTCGCATGCGGGTGCTTTCGCTTCCGGCTTTCGTTGGACGCATTCTTCCTGATCAGATTGATTTCAGACGGCGACTTGAGCGCCCGCGAGAGCGAGTACGGATCGCTGGAGGCGCTTTGCTGGCGCGTGATTGTTGATTCGTCAGCAAGCGACGGGTTGACATTGCGGTGTGTTGTGGTGTCGTCAATGGACGAAAGCTCGATGCTCGAGGCGTTGGCGGCCATGTTTTCCCACAGTTGGTCGAGATACCCGGTGCAAAGCCGGAGGACGCGGATCCGGATATCGAAAATTTAGCGGGCGAGATGGGGAATGTGGAGGAGAAAGGAGATGGACCAAACGGGCTCGAATAAAGCCTCGGATGCCCGCTGCCTCCGGGCGTTAATTAGTCAAGTCTTAGGAAGATAGGCGGCGACGTCGGGCTTGAACTAAGCTTTTCAATATCCGACGGAACATGTCCTGCACCAATTGCCATGTCTCTTCGGATCTAATCGATGCCGCCGAGCAGGAGGAAGGCTTCTTGGGCTAGCTTCCAAGCTATTGCTGGAGACAACAACTGCCCTTCTTGATTGGCTTCTCCTGAATCATGCTGCTTTATCTTTGCTGCTTTGAGATCACGCTTTCACTGGTTTGTAAGGTTGCAGGTGGCTGTGTGGGGGACTCGCTTGCAGTTGGAGATTGGAGATTTACAGACGCGTAACCAGCGGTGGAGTAAGAAATCTATAGAGTTAAAGTCGAATTCCTCATCAGAAAAAAACTACCTACGTATACAGGCTTCGTGCTTGAAGGACTCCCATGGAAGTAAGAAATTTTGAAAAGGGGTAGAAAGGCCTTTTTCAACGTAACTAGAAGAAATGATAAATTGTACAGTAGTGTATAAGACAGTAGCCGAAAGAGAAGTTTTTGTTTTCATTTCCACCGCCTTTAAAACCCTGAAACGACAATCCACTTCGCAAACATGCATGGCAACAGTGCGCGGTGCGTAGACATGACTTGCCCACTGGCCCCAAAACCTCGATCCATCGCTTGAAAACAACCATCTGGGGGCAGCCAATCCACCGAGAGAAACGATCATTACAATTGCACTAAAGTTCAGCCCACATAAAGACGTTATTCAAAGGAAGATGTAAAAAAACAGAGGACCCAGTAAGAAGAGAACGGAAAAAAACAGAAAGAGATCATGAGTGGAAGGGTATATCGCGAAACCAGTAGAGCATTAGGAAGCGACCAAGCCAAAAAGAACTGGGACGACCGTGAATTGAGTGAGATCTAAATAGCGCTGTACCCACCTCTACCCCCGCTTCCTTGAAAGGTGTTCACCGCCCTTCGCAAGAAGTCTTTGATGAGATATGGAAGATCTCGCAAGGTATCGCTGTGAGGTAGAAGATCCCATCTGTAAAAAGAAAATTCGTCATACACAAGGCGTGATTCTGCGTGTTAGTATCCCTCTTTCTCGTGCGTATAACGTACTCGATATATATGTTTATAATCGTGTCGGACAAAACGATGGTTGCTGCCTCAGACGGGTAACTGGACGTACCCTCGTGCACCATATTTGTTGTAGTTCAGCCACGATCCGAAGATAAGATACGCGGCGACGGCCAAAAACACACTGCCCCAGGTTGGATATCTGTCAGCATGCGGGACTGCGAGCATTTCTGTCGCGATAATGTGCTCACTCACATAACAATGAACCAGGTAAAAAATCCCCAGCCGCCCTTCGATTCTCCAGGAGTCTTATCCATTGCACCCTCGCAGGCGTGTTTTGTCTTCCACTCCAATACTAATGTCGATTGATCGTAGCTGACGACTTTGAGCGCATCCTCGCTATTGCCATCCTCTTTATCGTCACAAAGGAACTCGACGATAGCGCTTTGTTTCGCATTTGCGTATTCCCCGCCGTGCAGCGTGACGTTCAGCCCCAAAACTTTCTTATCCGAGTCTCGCATGATCGTGTACTCGGGTTCAGAATCTTTCGAGCTCTTGGCGTCGGCGATAGGGATGATGTGCAGCGGTTTCGGATCGGGCTTTCCGTCGTGCGATGGCCAATCGACCAAGCAGACCTGCGTGCCATCCGCGCATCGATCGTTGCTGTCGATGTCCTTGTCCCACTCGATTGCACCCTGTGTTTGCAGCATGAAACGTAAGCCTCCAGCCCCGGCACCACGACTCCCAAAAACCATGGAATCAGCAGGATTATGCGCAATACGTACATTCGGATTTATCGTGTAAGTTTTCTTGGTTTCCTATGTTCCCGAAAAAAGGCGGACTTTGTCAATATCGTCATTCTCAGTTGCGACGACTGCATCCGTGCGCTTCCGTCTCACTCCTGACGAACGTACCGATGGTGCCTCCTTTACCGTCACAACAACAGAATGCTGCTTCAACTCCTTGAAATCAAACTTGACGCCATCGGCCTCCGCTGTACCGGTGAAATCGGCGAGCGAGGATATTGGTAAGAGTAGTAGCGTCGACAGAAGCGACAGCGATGTTTGTGGTCTCATCGTGTCTTGGTTGGGTAGGAGAGCGGTCGGTGGTAAAGGAGTAGTTGGAGGGAGGATGACGACGCTCGAGCGGCGAAGGGAAGAAGAGGTCGAAGGGAGGAGATGGAAAGGAAGAGGGAGGAATAGGAGATCGCGATGACGGAATGAGAGTCTCTTCTTCTCTTGGTCTCTCTTTTCACTCCGTTCCTCTCTAGCGGTCCTCAGCTCTGGGTAATTTCTTCGGGGTCGCGTTCTTCCGGAGATTGTATCCTACAGGGGCACCTGTCAAACTTAAACTTGAAGTAGCTAAAATGCTTCTCGAGATGATTCGTCAGTAATTTAAAATATAGGAGGCCGGGGAGAGAGCAAGCTGGTCTATTTGACTGTTAGTTCCGCCGTCGACTTGATCGGCTCCGTTCGGGCTGTTGTTGCCGATGTGTCTTGATGTCGTTCTCCGAAGGCAAAGTAGCGTGGCCGGAGCAGTAAGCGTGGTTAGCAAGTGCGTAGCGGTCGGTGGCTTTGGGCGGCGGCCTTACCACGACACCGGCAGATCTCCTGACACCGCCGCTGACTAACGCAGCCCGCTAATCAACATCCTGCGCCCAGCCCGCGTTTCACGCTGACAGCATCACCGCTACGTCCAGCCGCGATGATTCATTCCGCCCTCACGATATCGCCCGTACGTATACATCTACACACATCATCTACATGGAACGCCTGGCTGACCGCTCGTTTTCGCTCCTCATAGCCCGGTATCATGGCGGGCACTTCGTCATCGACGAGGCAAACGCCCGTTGCCCCGCCGCCTACCGCCGACCCCAAGCTATCCCACGGTCATACGTAATTCATCTGCCGGATTTATCAGCACCCTCCCAGGGCCCCAAGCTCTGCAGCCAGGACTAAGCTTCGTTCAGCCGGAAACATCGCCAGTCTAGCACGCTACAAGCTTATCTTCAGGCTCGGATCGTCCATACCATTCCACACCCTACCATACATACCATTGTGATTGACAACATGCCTAGTTTTTGGTTGCGGACGAAGGAATCCGCGGTAGCCCGCGCAGGCTAGAACACTCGGCCGACTCCACCTCCGTCGTGCCAATTGTCGCACAAGAGCCGCAGTAAGCTCAGCGACAAACCATTGAAGCCTGGTCATCGTGCAACAAACTTCCTGCAGTCGGCAGCTGCACGTCTGACGAGATGTTTGATAGTAGTTTCGTTTGACTCGTAACATTTGGGTACAGCCCAGCTGAGCACGACATCCTTAACGTTATGGCTTGCGACGTCGATGGCTTCGGCGACCTCGTGGTTTGGACGCGGCTGCCTCGCTACATCCATGCTTGCCCATATAAACTCCCTCTATTCTAATATTCAGTCCACATGCGCCCATTCATCATCCATGGACATGTTATGTTGTCAATCTCGTCGCGTGCCAAACTACACCATGATCCTGAACTGCCTCAAGTACTCGTAATCCGCCATGTTATCCTCCGCCGTCTTTTCAATAACGGCAGCCGCCTCCTCGCCGTACTTCTCAACCCACTCCTTCCTCTCGTCGGCAGCGCTCTTCACCTTCTTCTGCCCAGAAACCAATAGTCAGCAGGAAATTCCCCAGCCTTGCTCGTATGCGATACGTACCACCGTCCTGGGCTTCAGGCCCGAGCTCCCGATGGCGTCTTCATGGAAGCCCTTCCATTTGTCGAAGCTCTCGCAGCCCTTGTTCGCACTCCATTCGAGCATCCCTTCGTCGAACTCCAGCCCGACCATTTCGCAGAATGTCTGAATGACCTCCTTCGGGTGATCAAGCAGGTCGTCCGCATCGATGACGCAAACCTCATACGGCTTGTTCCCACTATCTCCATTTGACTCTTTCGTCCCGTTGGTGTGTTCGCTCCCTCCATTAACGCCGTTCGTCGCGTGCACGCCGTTCTCCGCCGTCGCAGGCGTGCGCTTGATAACTCGTTCTTTCTTCAGATAGTCGAACAATACTCTCAACTCCCGATACCCCGCCTCGTTCGGCATGAAGTATTTGAAACCCGTCATCTCGTTCAGCGGCGGGATGCAGCACCGATAGTACGATGGCACCGCCCTCCTCGGGTTCCTGATGAGGAACGCGAACTGGTACCGTTTCAATGTCGATAGCGGCAGAACCGTAGGGTTGTCCTCTTTATGGACCCCGTTCGAGTCGCCATTCGAGTCGCCATTGCTGGCCGTCACCGTGGACGGTGCTACCTTGGCGTTCTGGTAGGTAGCGTGATCGTTGGGTGGGACCAGGTAGCTGGCCATATCTTTGATGAAGATTCGCTTGCCCTACATAAAGAACTCCGCCCAATCGTCGCGAATACCCCGTTAGAATATGAAATGCACCCGTCATGCAGGCCGCGCGGCTTGATCTCGCAGAACCCGTCATGGGGGTGCAAGTTTCAGCTGATCAGGCCTCCCTCATGATCACCCGTCCGGTTACCTGGATCGATCGGTTCGAAGTGGGGGTGCCTGTGTGCCGGAGAGATTAAGAATCACACCTCTTTTTCATTCCCTTTCTTTTCAATATTTTCCAAGATGGTTTTGTAGGTCGAGCTGCTGAATCCGCTTTGCTCTCTGTCATTCACCGCTTCTTGACTCTCGCCTTCATATCGGGATGACAGCCTCTCAGGCCCTATATAATTTCACATGACGTTTGATATTCAGCAACCAACTTTGCCATCGCCGAGCACCCGGCAAGCAATCGCGATCAGCATACCATAGTAAAAGGCATCACCAAAGGGCTCGTGAATGCACTCCAAATCCTCAGTCCTCGTCATGAAGACCCGTTCAAAAGCTGTACTGCAGCTTCGAGGATGGGTGGCAACAAAGATTGGAAGCTTCGTATCAAGCATTGTGGCTGTTTTCTATACGAACTTGAGATCTTTTGATAGATCAATTGAGAAGAGAGAAAAAATTGTCGAATTTTGGCGGATTTGACACGCTGAATAGATCGATCTTTCCCTCCAGGCCCGGAACGGGACAACCTTGCCCCGGTATTTAAATGCTCAATGGCGCCCTCAAAACTCTGCTTTGACAGCCAGCTCTCGAAGCAAGACTGCTTCCTTGCAGAGCTATAACATAGATGTTGTAACGGTTCCTCACAAAGACCCACTTTTCGCCCTCCCCACGCAGCCCCCCTGGCAGCAACGTAACAGTTACTTAACCCCGGTGCTCTCATTCTCGCCGGACCTTCCAGAGCTCCCTACCTCATCGAGCCTCATCCCTCGCGCCTCAAAAGGCACGGACGCCGCTATGGACGTTAGCAGCGCGACTAGCATGGTTCGCCGGTCGACCGGTTTAACTTCTGTTTCGATTCGCTTAGGCCCGTTGTGGTGTGGAGCCGATGATGTCGTTCAAGAGTTTTAGGTTCTTTCGCGAGTGGGGCTTTGGGGTAGTCGCATGCGGCGGGCACTTTTTCCAACCAACTTGGTCCCCCCGCATTCTGCCAGGTATTCTGCAGGCAAGATACCTGTTACCTTTGCCCGCACGGACGGCGATCGTATATGGATATGTACAGTCCACGTACTGTGTACTTGCCCAAGAAACGCAGTCGCGTTGCGTGGGTGTTAAAAATCCAACAGTCCATTCGTCCTGCGCATACGTATACTGGAAGAGAGGCATCTAGCCGGGTAGCCGATGGGGGTGAACGCATCTCTAACGGCTCTCGTAGGCTCGGGTCGGCATTACTTATCTGGTTAGGCATGCTTATGCCACAGTAGTTGGCAAGATGGGCTCGGCCATCCCGCTTGCGTGGTTCGGGTTAGAGGGCTGCCCGTTCGCAAATTTAAATGTGAATCTGTGGACAACACAGCATCTATGTACGACGAATGCAAGATCCAGATCTGGTTACTCAAGATCTGGCGGTAAACGGTAGCGTAGACGAGTGCAAAAATTGTATTTCTAAAGACGGTGTTATGTATTCCTTACGATTCTACACGTTCGTAAGTGGTACGATTTTATTCGAATCAGCTGTCATGAAGAACGTATTTACATTTAAACCCCTCAGACCATAACTAGTAGCAAGTACTATAGTATACTACTAACAAAAGTAGATGAAGAGCCGGATAGCTCCGGATCTGCATAGACTATCGCGACTTATTTACAAGCGCCCGCACTCCACGTGCACATGCACGACTTATTCCCTCCCGCCGAGCTCTCCTTCACAGGATATATGTACACACACGCCACACCGCCCACATCACGGCTAGGAATCGATCCAGAAGTCGATTAACAAACCCTGCTGATCCCAGTCCTCTCGAGCTCTCACTAACGTATATCTATCGAGATAAACGCATGTACCCTTACAAGCACTGCGAGTAGTAGGCGTTCTGGGCTTGGCAGGTTGAGCCAGACTGGCAACACTTGGGTCCGGTCCAAGAAATACCACCGCACTGGCCCCATTTCGCTGAGCAGTTGTTGTTATTACCACCGGGCGTCGTCGTCGTCGTCGCGCGGGTGGTAGTCTGTTGGCCGCCGCCGGGGGTGGTCGTGCGGGTGGTTGTGGTTGTCGGGTTGGTGGAGCCGTTCAGCTTGCCTCGAACGAAGGCCAGAGCCTGCTGCCCGTATGTTGAACCGTAGCCTTGGTGCACTTGGGCGTTGTTGCCATTGCAGCAGTACGGGTCTGGTGCGTCGCAGTAGGATTGGATCTTGGAGGCTGACGGGCAGCTGAAGCCTGCTGGGCGTGGTGCGAACTGTATTGTAGATTGGAAAGTTAGTCCGGGATGTGCGCGGTTAGGCGTTGGAGATATCTATGGGGTAGGCTAGCACTTACACCTTGTGTGCGGCAGGTTCCGACTTCGTAGGGAAGAGGGTAGATGTACCGCGGGTCTCCCATGAAGATGGCCGCTTTGATCATGTTGATCGCGGAAGCCTGGATGGGGACGGCGGTGTTCGTGAGGCCGATGTTCGTATCACCGCCACCGCAGAACGCATTGTCCATAATTTGGCCACCCTATATAGCATGTCGTATTAGCAGAGTAAACCCATGAGATCGACTCCAGCAGTCAAAGCATATATTCCATACCTGTGAGTAGCCAACAAGGACAAGCTGTGTCTGGGGACATCTGGTATTGAACGAGTTGACGGCGGAAGCAACTGCAGCAGTTCCCTGGACGGCAGAGTTCGCATAGGTCACACCACCACACTGTGACTGGCCACCGCAAGCCGGGTAGTTGATGGCTTCAGCGGTCGAGCCAGGGTATGCATTGAGGATCAGGTTGACAACAGTGTTGGAGGAACCATAGCCGGCCGGGGCAGTGGTTTCACGAGCTCCGAAGATGTGAATCGCAGGACAGCTCTGACGAGCCTGTAGGTGGGCTGCCGTAACCTGCTGGCCCAGAAGGGCAATCGTTGCTGCCGTCAGAAGCATATTGCGTGAGAATTCGAGGCCGGAGAGAGTGCTCAAACTATTAATTTTGGAATTTCACGATGAGCTGTTCGAACGATGATTGAAACGGAGGACGTCACTGCCTTTAAATACTTCAAAGCCCCGCGTACCCGGAGAGCGTGGTCGGGGACGGATAGACATGGGCCATGGGTTCTTCTCGATCTCAGCCGATTGAACACGACAGGGCTCTGATATCTCAAGTATTACGTATGCACTTCCTCCCCTCAATAGATCAAAGCCACTGCGAAATTGGCAAAATCAGAATCGACATGCTACTAAGTCTTTCTTAAATTTAGCTGAAAACCTCCTCGATGGCTTGTATTCGGACGACTTCCCTTCCGCCGAGATCAGTACAAGCTCATCCGCAGACGCTAGCCGTTTCACCACGTGTGACCAACTGCTCTTACGGATATTAGGAACCATTCACCCTTTCCGCACGTCAGAGCTGGCAAATCATATATCTAGTCGGATTTAGAATTTAGCCGGTGAAATTATAGAGGTTATGGATGAGATAGCCGTGGATCGAGACTACCTAGTATATCGCTAGCGACCTGGAATACCGGCATATATACATTGTATATTAATTGTGTGTAATGTGAATTATATTTTATAACTTCTGCGGCAGCCAAGACAGCTTATCCCCCAATGCAAGCGAGTACCGGTCCAGAAGAGCCTTCCCTATATAACGCGCAGGCCCCAAAGCTACAGCAGTCATGCCGGTCGTTCTGGCACATGCGCACACAGACCTTCGAAGCTGCCTACAGATCCGCAAATGTTGCCAATGCTTTGCGTTGGCCGTGTGGGGAATTGAGCGCAGCGACTTGGGATATCCCTGCCGCTTGTCGGCCAAAATGCATAACCGGCCCGGATCCCTTGAGAACAGACGAGGGTAGGCGTCGGCCTTGCACCAGAAAATCGCGGGTTCCGTCGTGAAGACCATGTGCTCTGAAACCGGGGCATTTTAGGCACGGTTAGGCTAATATGGCGTCCCGATGGATTCAGGAATCGGCGTTGCAGAAAATATTAAAATGTGAACAAGCTATGCTAAGACTGTGGAGCCGGCTGGTCTAGACGTTTATAATGCTAGGCTCCAATCAGATCAGATATATATGGCGGGCTTATCCCAACTTCTCACTCCCAGTGGATACGCTCTCTTGGGATAAAATTGGCGTACCGATTTTCTAGTATAAATTCGTTAAGCCTTTAGAGTTGGTAGGATATCAGTATTATACTAGTCTCAGGCCCGATACCGAGCCAATGAATCCATCATAATTATTGAAATTCAATTGTGATACTACTGCATGGACAGGTCTCTATTTTGTTTCCACTTGCGTGATGGCTCCAAGGTAGAACTCTGGACATCAAGGCCGAATGGAATCGTCGTCCATGACTACAGAGAGTCGTAGAACTGGGAAGGAGCTAAAGCCAAGCTGGATCGTCTGCGGTTGAACAGATGCTAGCTACTTGAGTACTCCCGGTTCACCAAAGCCAAGGGCTCTAAGATCGCATGGGAAGTATTTCTCCCAGAAGTTGGCTAAATACATCAGCCCTGAGCTACCAGGCGGACCTCTCTTCCTGGATAGAATCCACCGGATCCACGGAAGCTAGCTACTTTGTCGAGGTTTGCAGGGTAAAGAATGATCTGTATGCATGATTATATTAGCCTGATAGAATGTCAACTGGGGATGAAGGACGTGTAGGCCGAATCCATCCTTCCATCATCATCCGATGTATCGATAGTACTACATTTGCGGAACACAAAACCCGGTGACCACGCTTCGCACATAAAAACCTATATCTAACACGATATCATACTCGATATATCATCATGCTCTGCGCCATGACTTGTCCCTCATCACACTCATAGTCTCTCAAGAACCTCGACAACATGCTCAACGGGCCGGTCGCTGCCACTACCTTGTCCGTGGCTGCACACTTGGCAGCATCTTTTGACTTTTGGTTATCTGGGGTAGCACCTCACCCGCGCTCTGCAATAATTGTATTCTCTTCTGGTCCGTAATATATTTCCTGCCTGCTTTCCGCGCAGTTAAAGTTCCAATATCTCGCTGCTCGGTCAGAGTTTCCAGGCACTGCGAGATGTCGGCCTTGAGCTGCTGCAAGCTGCGTTGTAGCAGTCTTGTCGTCTCCGCAAGCTTCTCGGTCTGAGAATCTACAGATACTAGATCCGAGGATAGCGAGTTGGCGGAGGCGACTTCATGGTTCAAAGCGGATACCCTTGACTCCAGAGTATTAACTTCCTGTTGGTGTCTCTGCTTTCTCCATTCAATATTGGCTTTCTGAGTCTCTAACGTCCGACTCTCGGATTCCAAAACCTGTATTTGCTGCTCGATTGAGGAGCATGTGCCCCTGAGAGTCCGTGCAAGGCGGGCGCTGTCGCTCGCTTGACTCGAGTAACTCCTCGCGTTCGAGTCGAGATTGGACGCCTCACATGCATCCGCAATCGCGAAGCCGAAGCCAATCCCGAGGGTCAAAACGGCCGTCCAAACTGCCCGTGTACGCAATTTCTCCGCTCTCTATATATATTCACGGATATCCAAATATTCCAGATAGTGAGCAGGGGTTTCGCAGTCGGCTTTTTAAAGAAAGCAGGGATATGCATACCTCTGTCGCAGCCCTAGCCCGGTTCTCATAGTTCCTTGCTTGCCGCTCATGACTTGCTTGTCGCTCCTCTGCCCTCCTCGCTTCGTCTTGCTTGCTCCATAGTTGCGACCTATTTGACGATAGTTCGTTCTGTTTCTGGTTAAGCTGGCTTGTCGCGCGGCTCAGCTCGTCTGCCGCTTTGCTCGCTTCAACTCTTTTCGTCCTGAGTTCCGCTGACGCGGTAGCTTTCTTGTGCTCGACTTGAGTGACGGTAACTTTGATCTTGTGCTTCGTGGGGAGGATATGCTGATTCCTGTAATCTTCAACTAGTTTGATATTGTGCATGCTAAGATGTAGCACTCTG
Source organism: Drechslerella dactyloides (assembly GCA_020064725.1). Classification (NCBI taxonomy): domain Eukaryota; kingdom Fungi; phylum Ascomycota; class Orbiliomycetes; order Orbiliales; family Orbiliaceae; genus Drechslerella; species Drechslerella dactyloides. The sequence continues at coordinate 843,330 of JAGTWJ010000001.1, forward strand.
TCGCTTGACGCGATAGAAGCGTCGAGACTGCGGATGACAATACTAAGCTGGTTGCCAAGGTTCTTGGCTATTGACTTTTCAGTGCGGAAGAGGAGAAGATTTCGCGTCTTCTTTGACTCTTTTATCAGTTTGATTGTTTCGCCGGCAGCAACTTTGAGGGCCTGGTGGAGGACCCATATTTCCGCCTCGATAGCCTTCTTGGATTCTGCGTCGAGTTGGCTCAAGCGAGCAGAGGCAACGCTCAATGCTATCTTGAGATCATCTACTTGAGACTGAAGAGATATTGGGGACGAAAGACGCCAGCGAGACTGCATGGTATCTGGCAACCGCGACCCGAAAAACTCAATGCGATTTCTTGAATGTTATCTGCGTCGAAATCGTATTTTTCAAGATGCTGAAGAAAAGATCAAGATATGTTTGGCTCAAGTTTCTTGCAAAGAGTTCCCAGCGGAACGCGTTGGCTGTTTGAAATGCGACAACGAGAAGCGGGCTGCGGCTTTTCCTGGAATTGGTTGCACCGAGGCTTCCCTTCTTCTATAAAGGGCCGGGCATCCAGCTGTCGGCCGCAACATGAGCGAACAGTAATAGCAATGCAACAGCCTCGCCAAATACCCGATAAGATCTCCACCCTCTAGTTCGCTATCATATCAGATCGCACCTCGCGATATCGCGATTCATGTTCAGCTGCTCATTTAGCCCGGTTTTTTGCATTCAAACCCCGGCCAACCGATGCCAAGACTTTGTATGTCTGGTACCACCTCCGCAGCTTGTGCGACGAGGCTGGCTATAATCCGCCCCATCCTGAGCACCTGCTATCAAGAACAATAGCAGATTCATGAAATAATCAACACTAATGCAAGCCACTGCTCCACTAGATCCTTCTTAGCCGTGTCGGCGACTTTTTCTTTGACAAATACTAATCCCGCGTGACATAACCTGTCGGAACGCTCTTGAGCCGCTCGTTCCATGCAACGGTCGACAGCGCTATAAAGCCGAGGTCTTGCGAAATGCCGCTACGCGTTCAGTCGGCTGGCCAAAATGCCAGCCTCGTCTGACAGATAGCGATGGCTTCTGTCGGCACCTCGACGCTTGACAATGGGTCTAGCTTGTCGCAGGGTGCTTCGACGTCGCTCATATGTGTGGGTTATAAGTAGGCCCATCTATGCTCTCGATTGTGGGAGATCGATCTGGGAATCTGTATTGTCCCTTAAGCCCCATGAACCATCAGCAAACCGGACTCTCGTCGTTCAGGCATTGAACTTTGTCATATAATCACCTACCTGGCACATCCATATCTATCAAAATGTCATCATCTAGCTTTTTCGAAAATGCAGAGATTAAATCCAACCAGGGGTTCGGTGGGACTTCGCAGAAAGATGTAATACAAAGAACATTACCGAAGCTGATACAGCGCATTGCCCAAGAGGCCGCAACGAACACCAGCTGGGCCCCGGCTCTACAAGCCGCCCCAGCCGCCATCTCTGTTATGGCAACATGCCTCGTCGCGTCTACTTCGAAGATGGCGGGTGCCATAGAAGTTAATGAAACGGGGGTCGTGCCCGGCGGCGAGGTCGTCAAATTGCCGTACGTGTTGCGACGCTGCTGTGATGTCGATTCTTGTGCAACGTGTGGACTATAATTATAACGATGTCGGCTAACTTAGAGTGGCATTCTCGCTTTGTGTTTTATAGCCATAAATACCTGAGCACAAATCTGCAGCATTGCAGTGACCTCGGACGTATCGCCTTCACCGACGCCCAGAACTCTATGCATCGGCTGCGAGGATATGCTGAATACATGACTGGATCAGACGGTGTTGTATGTTGCAATAATCCACGAATCGTAAAATAGCTAGGCATGCTAAAAGCATGGTTGACAATATCTTGATCGTTAACTCGGGATATATAGATTTCAAATATCCTCGAAATGCTGGAGGATGAGGAAGCAGCCCGGTATGACCTGCGGACTGCTATGGAAGACCTTCAAGAGAATGCGAACAGGTGTAAACGGGAAGCTGGGTCCATCCAGGGCAAATTCCAGCTTCTGCTTGACTTCATCATGGCGCTTCAGAATGCTGCAATTGAGAAGCAAAGTAGGACTGCGCCCCGATTTCTTCCTGCCGTCAACCCAACTTGTCAATCCGTAGCTTACCAGCCCGCATCGCATAGATGATACGCAAATCCGCCAGAAAGAAAATAGCAATCGCGTGCGGCGCAGAGAAGAGGAGCGAAAGGAGCATATCGCCCGTATCGAAGCCTGCAGGGTGGAGGTCGAAGAGCTCAAGGGGCAGTGGCACAATGCTGAAAACGACTGGCGAAAGGCCAAGGAGCAAGTGGAGAATCTTGCGCTCGTTTCAGCACTGGACGCAGTGGCCGATGTCGATGACGAGATGTTCCTCGCAGAGCCGAGTGTCGAGTACTTTGCTCCTGATAGTGAGGTTCCCAACATACTTCGGATAGCAGACTTCCATATTGACGACCATCCCGTCTCTAGAATCCATCGGCGTTCTGGGCAAGGTGAAGCATGGTATTTTTGGAAAATCGACCTCGCGGAAAGCCGACGAAGCCCGCGCCGACAAGGAAGCTCGAGATGATTTTGAAAGGCGTCAAAGAAACGAAAGAGACCGCTATGACCAGAAGTTAGACAAGCTGTTGGGAAAGCGGCAACATGAGCTCAACGTCGCAAAGGAAGAAGCACAAGAACGCCTGAATACTGCACAGGCAACTTTCGACGCTCTCCAAAAGAAGCTTGAAAGTGCGGAGAACAAACTTACTGTCACGAAGGATAAGCATCTGCAAGCCAAGCTGGACCTCGATGCTTCCCAAGCGGATCTCCTGGCGCTGGCCAACGAAAAGATTGAACTGGTGCGTCCAGAATCCATGGCTGCTCAGTCTTCCCGTTTCGAATCGCCCGCTAACCCATCATTGCTCAGAGTGACATCCTCGAAATCATCGAGTCTTCCATCAAATCCCTAAAGCAGATGAAACGCTATGTAGATGACATGTGCGTCTTCTTCACAGAAGTTTCCACAGAAGTTCAAAACACGATGGACGGCCCAATGCACAAATTTCTCAGCAAGATTGATAACGCGGTAGTCGCATCCGGCAACAAGAAGGATGCACGGAAGATCGAGAACCTCAAATTCCATCAGCTGAACAAGAGGCAACTGGTCGAGGCGGCCCTGAGGCTCCAGGGGAAACTCAGCATTATCGGAGATGTCGCAGGCGTCTACGTCCACGTCAGCAAGCTTTACATCAAACCGGGCATCAATAAGATGGAGGGGCTGACCTTCCTGACCTCATCCGAGTATACTTTCCGGCTCGCGGAGTTCCAGGAATGGTGCAGGGATTCAGTGGAGCAGATTGAAGGTTTTTCGAGGAAGGTAAGCTAACAACTGCATGTCTGGAATTCAGGTGTCTTGCATGAGCCGTGGTGCTGATACGGAGACTATCCAGGAAACAAAAACCATGATTGACAAGATGGCTATTGGGGTTCGGAATGTTGCCCGGGACACGTTGGCCATCGAGGGCCTCGCGTAAAGCGCCTCCTGTCGATGAATATGGCAGGTGTGTAGGGAGTATACGTGGGCGGTTATACCGCTCAGGTTTTACAGGCCGGGTTGAATGACACGAATGATTGATTTAGAGGATCCTGTTTTGTATGGCCTTATGGCCTTCTATGATGGAAATTTAGGCCGGCATGGTTTCGAGTACTAATTTTGTGTCGATATATTACAATTCTCGTGGTGGTTCAATGGAGACGTACGCTTTGTGACTCGACGTTATTCGGATTGTTGTGATCTATAGATTTATACGTCAGAGCTACTTTGCAAGCCGCCAGCAATTTAGTCAACGGGATCCTGCAGCGGACAACAGCAGGGAGGTGCAATGATCGATGACCGCCATTTAGTGAACCGGCCAGCTGGTTAGGGGAGCTATAGGGGTTCCCCAGAGTACGGTCGAAAACCGATTGCTTCCCGAGTCCAAAGCAACGGCTTGGTGGTCAACTGATACCGACCTTCTACCCCTCGTAATGACAAATTCCACCGTTTGGGATTATTCCAGAACGGATTGTAACCGTATATATTTTTTCTATCACATAAAATTTTGTCTATCCTTGAACCATACGTTTTCATGGTTGACGTGACATGATCTTCATCGCGATTAAGTCGTAAATCCCATAAGGTTGCGGCCCGGACACTGCCTACCGAACGACAAGGAAATCAGGACAGGAGCTGTAAAAAAGCAAGAGCACGATTACTCCTAATCTTCGGGCTCGCTCTTTTTGGCAGCTGCAGCCTTTTGAAGGTTGGCAGCCTTCGTTTGCTTGATCCAATCATCGTAGGTTCCGTCGCGGACTTTCTCCTTCACCACACCCTTCAAGAGCTCATAAGTGAATCCAACAAAATTGTGTCGTCTCAGCTCATTTTCCGTCTCCCATTCCTTCCTCTTCTGCTCTTCTCGAGCAAGCATCTGTTCATCCCCGATTTCGACGGCTTTGATCCGAAGATCCTGGACAGCGGCCATCAGGTTGAATCGGATCTCGCCGGCATTGTAGCGGTTTATACGCCGCTGAATCACCGGGATGACTTTGTCGCAGAACTCGTCTTGAGTGCAGGGGCCGTGTGATATAGGCGCAGGTTGCAAGCCATCAATCTCGTACAAGACACCGTTGACAGGAGTGTACGCGATAAAGTGGTACAAGTCGTCTTCTTCGGTGGCTTTGCGCGTCCCCTCGTCCACGAAAGGGTTTGACCGCGAGAAGGAGTTGTGGACGTCGCGTATCAGATCTGGATATTAAGGACAGCGTCAGTCAGGTTGAAGCGCTTCTTTTCCACCCTCCCGTCACAGATTTTGCAGGCATCGGCAAAACCGAAATTAGGGCTGGACAGGGCTGCGAATCCTTTAACATACCAGAATTCGATAAAGCTTCTCCCCGCAGCTTCGAAAAGTTAAAAGATTAATAATCGGTTCAATTTTAAAATTTCTGGGATCGAAGCCACCCTTACATCGGGTGGGAACCCATCCGTGAATTCCTTGAACTCTCGTAGCGAACCCCCAATGTCGACCTGCTCCTTGTCCGCGTTCAGCAAGACTGACAGAATGGCCTGAGTCGCGCAGGCGTTCTGGATCGTCTGATTTGCGAAGAACATGTGATTTGGGGCGTTCCGGTCAAGCTGCCCATCGATTGGCCCTTGCGATGTGTCCCCTTGGTTGTATTTGAACAGGAATATCACCCCGTAGATGGGCCTGTGAGTGTTTCAGAAGAGGTAAGAATTAGCATCGTCCTGGATTTCATTACACAAAAAAACAAAATCGGAGATGTGAAGTGAACTGTAGGAAGCGTTACAACCGGGCATAAATTACTTCAGCCGCATAAAAGAGGGTTTTTTGGCCGCGGCTGGAGGTACCCAAAGAATGCACCGCAGAGGGGTATCACGTACGAAATTTGCTTCAGATCATCCGCTTCCAGCGTCATCAGCTCTTCGAACTGGACATTCTCCACCCCGAGATTCTCGATCAAGTACGTGAAGACGCCCTATCATGATGTATCGCAGGCAGCGAAAAGGCATTGCCCCGGATGCGAGTTGTCAGCAACAGCCTCGTGAGGTTGTCAGTTGTAAAAGTAGCAGAATAATTATGAAGTTATTGCGTAATGAATGTCAGATGCCGCCCGACGGCGCAGAACCAGGACATGGTCTCTTAGATGCCGGCTGTTCAACCCTTCGCCTGTTCGCATCGAGAAGGAATTCACGATATTCCAGTCAGGATGGGCTCGAATCGGCTCTTAATATCCGTGCCGCGCGTGCAGGCAGCGGCAGGGCTCGGGGCAAAGGCGCAGTCGTCCAGTTCCGAGCAGACGGAATCCACGGTGGGGGAGGTGGATCACCTACAGCGTCGGATTCGATGGTGTGCCAGCCGCCTGACTCAGCCATCTTGATAGCCTGGCTTCAGCGTTGTTCCGAACCCTCGGAGCGGTGCGCGGTGTTTCCTGTTGATTCCAGCTTCCCCTCGCGGTCCTCTCGTCGTTAGGGGTCCCGGTGGATGAGTGGCGATGGGCGATGGCTTCGCTTCGCGAGATGGCCGTTCCTTCGTATCGCGGGTCTCGCGGTGATGAAATGTCAGGTCGGTATCTTGGCAGTGCGGGTTATCTTGGTGCTGCGGGTGAGCTTGAGGTTTGGACATCATGGCAGAGCCACCACGATCTTCCAGAAGGCAGTGGCGACGCGACGGCTCTAGGCCGCAAAAGGCAACACCAAACACGCACCGCCAAAAGAGCCAGGCAGCGAATCCTCCATCTCCACCACACCGACGCCCATCCCAAAACACCCCCGACATGTGCTTTGACCTGCAAACCATGTCTTCAATTTTAGACACAGGCAGGATCCAGGATCCGTGCCCGACTGGCTGGCGAGATTCTCCGTAGCCAAGATGACGTTCTTGGTCCTGTTTGTTACGCCCTCACAAGCCTAGCGACGCCCCGTGTGTGGAGAGCCGGAGCCCATTTTATTAATATTACTGGAAGTGGGAACCGACCGAAAAACGCCAAAAGTTTACCCGAAGGCCGTTTTTTGGAGAGAGTTAACTCCGCCTGGCTACCAAAGCCCTCAGAATCAGATAAAAGTATCACGGGACTTGCGGGGCGGTGGAGATATTCCTCTCAGTCGATGCACCTAAAGCAATTGACTCGGACGCTCCCCAGGCCCCAGGCCAGAGCTGCAGTAACTCCAGCCTAGGGCATTGGCCCGAACCATGTCTGGTGGTGCATACATGCATGTCTGCATGCATGCGGGCTGAAGGCTTTCCGCAGAGCCAACTCAGAGGAATCGAGTATCCACCGTTGTCGATGTCGGTGAGTAATCGCATCAATGCAATATCTCTCACCTGATACAATTTAGATTAATCCGCCTTCTCCAGCGCCTTATTCTGGCGGGTTCCGGAGCGAACGAATGTGGAGTATCGGTAGGCGTTAGGGATGTCAACCGTCGGCAAAAATAAGCACCAAGCGGGAGCCTCCATCCATGAAAACCTCAATCCATGAACTGCAACCCTCAAAAAGCTGTCTTTTTGTCTGCCTTAGCCATACAAAAAACGTGACCTTGCATTCTTCTATATCTCTTGCGACTAGCGCTGGAGCCGGTTAATATAAACTCAAGCGTGTAAACGGCATTCTATGCCGTCTTAGACGACGTCCGACATCGTGCGTGATTTCATCAGGGCTAGAAGCTTAGAAGATGTGGGTTCCCCAGTCTTGGTCAAGCGACAGGAGGCTCGGAACGTCAACCACCTCGTGCCGAAGAACCATGACTTCAAGCTCCCAACTTTTCGAACACCCTCGACTTTTCTGCATCGCAAATGCCGGTGTTGTCAATTGGGAAATATTAATAGCAGGTCTTCAATCAATATCAACGTTCAATAAGCAGGCACCCAGGTGCGCGGCACGGGGGAAGAGAAGAATTGGGAGTACTCCGTTGCTGGTTGGTGGAACCTTAGCCGCCTTTCTTCGGGGCAGCAGCTGCAGGATCGCTGCTCGACTGTGGGGATATTTTCCAACGGTACTCCAAGTGTACCGCAAGATACTTCTATCGATATGGACCCAGTTGACTCCAGGTCCCGTAACGATGAGCGGTCCTCGTCGGAAACTCTTTCCAACCCACCGCACCGGGCTGGAGATTTAAGGCATTGAACCTTATTCGTGATAACCGGGGTACATCAAGGCCCGGGCGATGTACCTGAGGTACAGAAAACGGTGCGAGAGAGGTTGGGGGTTTTACGCCGTGTTTTCACGGATTTATCTTGATGCCGGCCTTATATCGTCTCCAGTACACGAAATATATTATGTTTCTCGTTACGCGACGGGTCTCCAAATTAAAGTTAACTCCTTTGTCCCAGACATTGGATTGCGAGCGCGACTTGGAAATCGCCGGGACAGACGAAGAGGAATCTAACTCGGAGATTCGATGGACGTGTACATACATGCGTATGCATATTCACTAAACTCAATGTATGCAGGGCTGCAATATCGATTGCGACTTTGGTCGTGTAGCTCTGTATGTAGTATGTATGTGCATGCATAAAAAACATAACACGCTCGCCAGAATATGCTGTCCCGAGTGGCCTGAGCTCGGACCGGGAAACTTACCAGGTTTATTCGATGGCCAATGCCGTGCAAGCTGTACAGCGGTGCGTGTGGCGAATTATTTCTTCTCATTTAAATTCCTGGATATCTGGATATACCGACGGATGTTTCCCGAGCGAGGCAATGCTAGTGCAGCATGCAGCACCGCCATCTGCAGACGGAGACAGATACCTGTAGATACATCCTGAGTGATATCCGGAGATGCATTTAATTTAAAACCTTGGGTGTATAAACTGAATTGGCGGTGACAAGACAGCACAGGAAAATCCGCAAGTCAGCCAGCGCAGCTGCCAGCCCTAGCGAAATATTTAAATCATGCGATGCGAGTCGTTGCACAGTACGCATCTCGTTCCACTTGAATCGGTGGTGGGTTCCAAAATTGGATAAACTTGGTCTTGTTATCTAGCCGCTTCGCGGTCGGTCAGATCTATTCTCGACGGTCAGCTGGGGGCCATGTCGACGCTCAAGACCCAGATGCGGCCTGCAGCAAATGAAACTAGTGCTATCTAAGCAGCTACTCGGCCGGGAGAGCCAAACTGCCTTGGCTGTGCCTCTCGTCCGCACATGGATACGTATAAATGTACAGATAGATTGCCTGCATAACCAGCTAGCTACGTAGTTATATTGATATGCGGTAGTTGGAGCGGAAGAAGCAAATGGTGCAAGAAAAGAGGCATGTTTAACCCTAGCGAGGGAAAGGTAAGGTACACAAGCCGACGTTCGAACTTACGCTCGGCTCTGAAGTAAAGATTTATAACAGATTTGAAATCTATAGCAATGCAGTGAAACAACATTATGAAACAGAAACCGAAAAACCAAACGAGGGACGCATGCCTTTGATGCCTTGATATACGTATCCTCCAAAAGCTGCCATAGAGACTTTGTTCGACCGGGGTAAACGCCATTGGGACATGCAGTGAAAGTGAAAGCCGAGGGGACTCCAGCAAAAGACTGAACCGAGAAAGTGAACAACATTGAAACAAAACCAGGGAGTAAACAGTGTGAAAGAAACCGGGTTAGTCCAGAAACAAGAGTGGTATAGAGCGGTACAAGAAATCATTTTGCGATGTCCAGGAAAATCAGATCCCGAAAAGTTAGTAAGGAAAACAAGAAACAAAAAATCCCAAAAGGCCGTTAACCGTTCCTGTGCTTGTGCCCCGCCGTAGCAGAGGCTGGATATCTAAAAACAACACAACGCAGCGGACCCAAGTTCCCTGTAGCCCATGGGTGCCCGTCATGCGCATACTTTATATGCCGTATTTTCTTTTCTTTTCAAGGGGCGAATAAAATAAACAAGGTATCGAACAGAGAGGGAAAAAAGAGTGGGCGGAAAGAGCGGTCGCAGAACAGGCTCCGAGCCTGTATGTTCATGCGGCAAAATAAACGAAGGAGAAAGCGAAGGACAGCCTTCCAGACTGCCATCCTTCAGACTAGGCGTGTCTGATGTCTGTGCATGGAACGCCTGCCGGGTATGGAAGTAGAGGCGCCATGGGGGATTGCAACATCCCTCGCGAAGGGAGTAGCTTGATTGGATATCGAGGCGGGGACGCCGAAAGGCCCGAGAATTGGGATAGTCGTGCCGTGCCTCAGTAATCGCGAGATGTCTTAGACATCTCACCTCACATCCGAAAGGAGTTGAACTCGAGGTTTGAGGTTATATTACAACCACAGGTACTCTGGTGAGCTGGCGCAACTGGAGGATCCGAGGATTACTGGCTGTACATCGTGCTGGTAGAACTCGTATTCACCCTGTAATGTGATTGGAAAATCGTTAGCAAATTCGGAACACGCATCGGAGTGGAACAGAGTGCACGCCAGCATTCGATTCACAACAGAGGAAAATTGGCTCACGAACGACAGATCCATTTCGCCCGAACTCTTGGGTTGTATTACCTGACGAGCGGTGTAAGGGTACTGAAATTGCACCGTTTGGTATGAGGCCTGTAGCGGCGTCTGGAGCGGCGTGTGGGCGGGCGAGGGGCTTGTATTGTAGTTGGCGTATTGCTTGAATTGGTCGAAATTTCGCGATTCGTCGTATGGCGACCACTGCGCGGCTGTCTCGTTCATGACGATCTCGAAATCGATTTGCGCGTCGTAAAGCCTGCTAGCCTCGGGATCGTACCCTTCGCTCTGTTTGGTGATCCAGCCGTGTCGGTTACGATATCTCAGAACCTGGTCCATTGGGAATTGCAGGAAATCCAGCTGCCGGTTGTAGTCGACGTTGTACTCTGCGAGGAGCATGGATGGGTGCAAAAGAGCGGCGTGATTTTGCTGATACCTCACATGCCTGTGAATTTGCTCAATCGGACCAAGGCACAGAGCCCCAAAGTAGGCGGAATCGACCGCCGGGAAAAGCGGCTCGATCGCTAATAGCAGCCCGTAAAAGTTTGCTAGGAAGATCATGACCATCGAATCGGATTTGGCCCTCCGGAGGAACGATAGCGGAAGGAAGAAGAGCCATGATGCTAAGGGGTGAATGATTTGATATTCCTGGTCCGGGTTGGACAAGGGTAGCTGTGTCTCCAGATTGTTGAGGAAAGAGAATAGGGTATTCAGAGCTTGCTGTTCCACAGGCTTGTTAACAGCTTCTATTTCGAGATATTCAAGCGACGCCCGCGCATGCGCAATTATTTGCCGCTGCTCGTGAAGGCTCGGTCTGGTGCGGAGCGCCTCTCCAGAGTTCGCGTCTTCCAGGCTCGCAATGAACTCGCTGAATTCGCTCTCGTGCTTCCAGGTCTGCATGGACTGGATGATGATCGTTGTGCCCTCCATGAGGAGTTTCCAGGAGTTCCTATCCCGCGCGTTAGCCAGTTTCCCAATCAGTTGTATTCTAGTCGGGTAAATATTACCAATCCGAAGTCTGCCATGATAGCAGGACTGAGGCGGCTAGGCAAGCGTCGGCATTTGCTCTCGAGAATCTGTTTAGTTCGTCTTGGAGACCTTTCATCGCGACTCCTCCGTGCTGGAAAGAAACCTGCCGACTGTCTGCTGAGCCGGTAACCGAAGCCAGGTGGGCTGCGGAGAGAGAGAGTATGGCTTCCATAACAAACTCGTGGTGCACTGCTAGCCGCAAAAACTTGAGGCTATACCCGCTTGTTAGCGATCGGGAACGATACCGAGATAGAAAAGCGTATATTGCACGAAGGGCTGAATCATACAGTGGAATCTCCCGGCCCCAAATCTTGTACAAAGAAGGGTCTGCCATTTGCATATGCGAGGCAATTCTCGAGATGTCGTGAAGAAGTCGCATGTCCTGCGGCGACCTTGAGCGCATAGGTTGAGCGTCATAGGCCGAAATTTGAGTCGTGTTTCGAAGCATTGGAACTTGAGACCGTCTCCAAAGATCTTGATTCAGGTACTCCGGAGAAATTGGCGTCAATGTCGACATTGAGGCGCTCTCGTCTGTGGGTGGAGGCGCATCCATGTAGTCGCAGCGTACATTGTGCTTAGTGCAGTTCCGGCTACAAGGTCAAAAGATGTTAGTATTGTTTTTGATCTGAGGATGACCTCTTCCGTGCGAGGTCACAATGTAGGAATGAGCAAGCTGGTACCATTGCGGAAACGTTTCGTCACATCGAATGTGTCTTCGCTTACAGGTTTTGCAACCTTTGCGAGACTTCGTGTGGCTCTTTCGTGACGGATTTTGGCCGCCCATGTTGACAGTTAACAGCTAATTAACAATACCGAGGCCGGATCCCGAGAAATGGAACAAGAACGTGAAATGAGAATGGAGTTTCTAAAGCTGAGGCAGGAGATCGTCGATATATAAACTGATAGATTGAGTGGTGTGGACGGGATGAAACCGTCAACTAGTCGAATTAAGAATGGTTAAGCTGCGTCTGCAAGAACGAAGAAGAATTGTAAATTGGCGAGGGTTATTGCAAGTATTTAAGAGAGAAAGCCGGGTGTTAAGCAGACTGAGACCTGTGGGTCCAAGCTTGGAGTTGCGATGTGCGAAAGTCGAGCAGTTATATAAAATTCCAGCGGACGTTCACGCCTACCGAACGGAGTGGCGAAGCTGTGTGTGCTCTCCTTTGCCTTGACAGCAGTAGCTTCTTATTTGGTAGTCAAATTCAAGCTATCCCGTCAGGTCTATTCCGGAATACATATAATAGTGCCTGAGGAGGAGGGACCAAGGGGTGAGAGACAGATGGCCACCTCTGTCGGGGTGGATGCATGTGGGGGACCGGCCGTGGCATCATACTATCAGGTCAAGAGAAGTATAGTGCTCCAGCAGTTCGCCGGTTTCTGGTGCTTCTCTCTGGATACCGATGTTTGATCTGGGGTGTGTGAACTTGCTTTTTACCAAGTAGTGGTTTTTCAAGAGTAGTTTCTTTTTGCTGGCGTGGAGAACAGACATTCGACTCGGAAGGCCTAAGATCTCCACTCCACAAGACGGACGGTAACTGTGTGTTCCACCTCCAGCATGTGGCACCCAAGGTCCTTTCCAATATGGACAGAGGCTCGTCCTGCATACAACCAGCGCCAGCGAAAGAAAAACAAAAATAAGGTGCTAGCAAGGTGCTAGGTATTATCGTTGATCGTTGAATCCCAGCACGCAAAATTGAAGAACCGTTTTTTGGAGAATCATCAATCCTGCATCGCAGGAAATGTTAACCCGGACACCTGCATGGTTTGTTCAGGACAGGGGCCTGCACCAAATAATCGGGCGGTGCACCACCTGTCCCGCTCGAAAGCATGTTTTTCTTGAGAAGTCGGCTGTTGATAGGCTTGGGAGCCTAAAGCACTAATATTTCAGGGCCATGGGGGCTTTTTGCGGCAAAGTCGTCCCTAGGCATGTTGCTCGCTTGTTCTTGTCTGCGTACCAGAAGCCCGCCCTCTCTTTTTTTAGGCTTGTGAACGGCAGCAGCACCACACCGGGCGTGTCTGGGTCTTTCTGCATTGCGTCCTGACAAAAAGGATGGCGGATCTCTGACCTGCCTCAGGCACGGTTAGCCCAGTTTCACGACTCGGGACACGCTGCTATCTTTGCGCGAAGTTTTGTCATAGCTGCTATCTCGGTTTCCCATCCGTTTATCATAAATATAGCTCCATGAGGAATATTCCCAGAGAAGGAGGCCGAGGTCAGACCCGTAGAAGGGGATGACAACTCTGAGGCGCAATTCCGGGAAGCTGACCTGATCATTCTGGAGCCCCCCTGGGGCCTGATTTGTTAGTGAGGACCGGGGGTCGATAGCAGGGATCTCGAGAATCGACTCATCGTTCCAAGGGTTCACCAGTATTTTTGCAAAATGCAACGCTGGGAAGCTCGGATAACCAAGACTCACCAGGAAGGTGTATCTCGCGCATTGAGGTAAGCGCACTTGTGAGACGGCGCGTCAAAATTGAGCCTCTTGACCAGAAGCGGTCGCAACATTGACACATGTATACTCCAAAGTTCAAAGTAAAATTGTCGGTGATTGTGTTTACTTCTTCCTGTGCGCGGATTGGAAGTAAATCTCGCACATAGCTGCTACGAGTATGTCGCATCACGATTAATTTTCAGATTTTGGAAGAAGTTCCCGCCGCGAAATGCACGAATGGGTTCTGCTCCGCTCCCAATCGACCCGACATCCCTGCAATCCCGGGAGCAGAGGGCAGGACCTGGGCGGTGAGGGTCGGAACGCGAGCCATCCCGGGAAGGCCAGAGCCTTGGGGCCCTGGGACGTCGGACAGGCTTGGCTTACTTTCTCTCGCTGCCGAGGCTGAGGCTCTCGTTGAACCCAGCAAACCCAGAAATAGACCCGTTGGAAAAGTTAGAGGATCGTCGGATTCAAGGAAGCAAATGACAAGTTCCCGAAGAGCTCGAATTGGCAAGTCGACAACTCTCGGTTTGCGCAAACTTGGAGTCTTCCAAATTCGCGCCTAAACTCGAGTTCCCTGCCACAGATATGTTGGGCCCCGCCCATGGCGCCCAGGCCGGGACCTTGACGCTCAGTTTAGCGGAGGCTTCGCAATTGCACTGTTCCAGATGTCTAGGTATATGTCGACATCGCCATAACTGGAATCTCCAGTGCGCCCCTAGTCCGAGCTTGCGACTGCGCGCTCGCAAGACCCGCTGCTTGGTGTTTGCTGCCTCCTTGGTCTTGTGATATGCTGCAGCGACCCGCACGGATGGTCTACCAAGCGCCAGAGCCAAGTCGATAGCCTCTGGGGAAGCCAATTAGGTCAGTAGAGGCACCTGTGCAACATGGCAAGATAGATAATACTGACAGGGCTAGACGAATCGACAGCCGGCCAAGAAAGCAGCTGGCAAACACCTGCCCAACTGCCCAGCAGGTCGACGTCGGCTCTAAAATTAACCTTCGAGAACTCGAATACGAGTCCTTCCAGAACAAAAGAGTCAGGACGTGTCGCCAGGGTAGAGACCTGACATGACATACGTGATGCCTCGATAGGCTTGGAGAGAGGAGGGATGTTTATCGTCATCTGTAGGTACGTGGCCGATGACGGCGCGATGTGTACGTAACATCCACATTCGGTGTCATTGGTCTCTCCACACCCAAAGCTCCCCGGGTGCACAGCAACACAACGGACAACCATTCCCATAACCACATGCAACGTCCACCCAGTCTAATCTCGTACCCAGCCTGACCCAGTCCAGTTTGCTGGGGCCGGGGTACCGCCGATGTATCGATACCGGCTGGTCACCTGGCGAAAATGGTCTCGAAAACCGTCTGCTTCTGCTCGGCTTGGCTTTCCAAGACCTGGCCCCTTGGATCCCGATGTTCCAGGAATATTAAGCCTCATGATGCTGCTGCTGACGACCTTGATGGCCGAGATATACTAACATCGAAAATGGCAGTCGCGTTGTACGTAATTTCTTGTTCATCGGAAGACGACTGGCGACAGTTTCAATGGACGCAAGCGCATCGAGGCCAAGGCCGATTTGATCGCGTGTGCACAGCGTGGAATACCCTACAATCTTTCTATGGTATAAACATGTAGCCATGTCCGGAATACCCTAATGTAGAAAGGCCAGCATTTGGCCATGGTCACGACCGCGTACTCGATTAGACATTATCGTATTCAATGTCTTTCCCCGGAAACATTGAGGCACAGATGACATCGGGATCGTGAACATCACCTCCCCCGTACACATAATCGATCGCGGACTCCGTGGTATAGCAAACAAGGTATTGGCGGATACACGAACGTTAGTTATGGGTTTGTGAGGCGTGCGCCTCTGACATAGTGGATATGGGGCATCTGTCATTGGACTTTTGGATGTGGATACAATCAAGCTTATCGTACGAGCATTCTTACGGTTTGCCGCTCCATGACAAACTGGAGCCGCTTCAAACGCGTTAACGTCTGTCAAGCCGTTCTCTTCATAATGCCTCTACTAAGACGGCATATTGCAATCGAGCTTTGGGCCGCAGGAAATTACCATCAGCGCACGTGAAAGCCGCCGAGTGGACCCAAACTTGGCAATTGCAATCCGTATGATGTGCACTCGCAAAACTCGAATAGGCACCCTGGTCGATCGCTGTATTGCGCGGGCTGAATCTGGATACTCGGAAATCGTGTTTTGAGACCTCGTTCAGTGTTGGTAGTCTCAAAGAGCTAACTGTCGGTGGAGTCTTAGTTGAGAGAATCGCGTTGGATACTGCCATTCGCAAACGGAGCTGCGGAGTCCCGAAATATATTTATACACCTGCAGCTGCGCGCGTCCGTCGAGTTAGCCTTGTTGCCTTCTATATTCAAAGAAACCAGTTAAGCTATAAGGCCCAAGCGTGGAAGCCCCACTCAAGGAAAGATCCAGAATAACGAAGCACCTGATGTTATTCAAGATCTGTATCTCAAATTTCAGAAATTAAGACGGATCCGGCTGCGAGAAAGTTACTATAACCGTGGTTTTGTATGTAGCAGTGAATCGAGTCCGGTGCCATACGCAGCTCCATCACCCGCTGGACAATTAATACCGGGGATTGTAAACGCCAATCATATAGAGATGTGTCTACAGGACTTAAGTATCTAGTCTCAAAGATACGCCGGGATATCAGGCAACTCCTGTCGCACTCCACGTTCAACGCTATGTTGTCACTTTGCTCTGTGTGCACCAAGACAGGATATCTGGTTCAACGTTATCCAACCGAACCTAATTATCCGAAAATGTGGGCGGAGAAACGTTCGAAACTGTCTTCGGGTTAGATCGCATGTTTGATGCCAAGCTATCTCCAACTTTAAGCATCAGAACCTATCAAGGCTCCGCATTCTCACATTCTGCGCGATTTGGAAATCAAGGACAGCAGAAAATTATCAGGATGTTCATATACAGTTCCTGGCCTTCTCCTGCATTTAATTTACAGTTTGACTTTGCTGATTATGCACGTGCGCTCCTAACTTTTGCGCAGTCTCCCCGAACGCGGCTTCAACCATATATATCCTCGGGCATTGAGCGAAAATAATACATCCTGGTTTGGGTGCAAGTGGGGCACGCAATCCAAATTCAAGTAGCTGGTTTTCAGCTTCCAGCATTAATCGCCAGTTCTCCCGGCAGTGCGCGGCCACGACCTTAAAACTCTCTCACCGGGCTGTAATACTCCTTTGACGCCCGGCTGTACTATTACAGAGCCGGTATGAGTTGAGAGTTCAAGCGAATCGGGATGTCACCCTCTCCCGTGCGTCTGAATCTGGTGGCCGCCGCTGCCCTCCCATCTGCTTCCTTGGCTGGGAGGAAAGTTGAAAGGCTGATGGCGCTCCAAGACGACGCGTAATTTAATTGGACCACAACTCGTATTCGTCTCTTTTCTGGCTCACTTCATGATGTCGCGCAGATATCAAGCACTTCAGAAATCATATAAAATGAGGGGATAGAAATACTATCGTCGCGAATATCGCTCGGTTTAGCCTTCTCTCCGGTATTTTCCCGTTGCCAAAAAGGTAGAGGACAGCAATATGGGACCAGTTACACATTGCGATCTTGAGTTCAAAAGAGCTCGAGAGCTGCCAAGCAATACCCGGGCGTGAAGTGAGGAGCAAGATTGAGCTGGGTAAATGTGATAACAACGAACGCTATCGCAACAACCATCATGCATGGAGCTGCAAGAACTTTACTCAAGCCATGGCGCGACTTTCATCGGCGCATATGTAGTCCTGGATCTTGTCTGTCTCGTTTCCGTCATTTCGATGCAATAGGATAAAGCATCCCACGATCCTCCGATGTCACGCTGGAATTGGCACCGGCGTCTGAATCTTTCGCCCGAAAGCTTTGATTTCATTGGTGTGTGTGAGCCTTGCTGTGTCTCAAGGACGCTATCTCGTGCAGCTCCGGGAGTTCCGTGCAGTCTTCGAGAAACATTATACACTTGTGATGAAGCTAAGTATGATTGCTGCCTCCTGGTCATCAGGCAGAAATTTCTGTATAGTCATCAATCCTTTTCTGTTGAGATGTAAAATTTGTGCATCTGGATCACGCCAAGCTTCCCTCACATGCAGAGCGGACAGGCTAATTGCGGACAACTGAAATTCACACCTCTCTGTCGGTACAGACATTTCTAGAAACCTTCGGTGCTGCTGCAGAACCTACTGCATCCTGTAGAGTCAAAAGGGGAAAAAAGAGGCCGGGAAACGACAATTCGGGCAATACTCCCTCTCGCGTATTGTACCGAGATGTACCGGTACAAGGACCGCCTACAGGAAGCCTACCGACCTCTTTCGCCTTGCGAAATTAAAGGTCGTCCTCGCACCGACCAGTGCTTCCACGTTCCTTAACAATCCACCAGACGAAGGCTAATAAATGGGCTCCACACTCATTTCGCCAGGATGCGCCTTTTATCTTAGCAGCAGGGGTGGCATGAGTGTTGTGAGAAATACCAACATTACCCATCTCGAGAAAGCATGCGCTCCTGTGCAATCGCTCAATCGCACTCGTTCACGAGAGGCTGGCGTTGCCAGCGGCAGAATGGATTGCGAATTCCATCACTCACGTCATGAGAGTTGAGACATCAGGTGGGGCTTATTGACACGGTTGAATTGTGGTGTAAATCCGCGGTCCAGGGTGCTCCGGTGAAATGGAATCGGCCACCCGTTTTGACACTTAACACTCGCATCGTTTCAGCTCTCGCGAGATCTCGCGAGATTTCGCAAAAGGAAAAGCATCCGTTCGTCACGGATCTTGATCCCCAAGGTCTGATGTGTTAAATTTTGGCGAAGTTCTAGAATCGGCTGCTGCTTTCAATCGATCGCAATCGCTGCGTTTGACCTTCACGATCTCGAGAAGTCTTCTTAGATTTTGGACCAACTTTACAAGACGACCAAAACCGCGGGACTTTCAATATGCGGTCTAACTTATTGCAGGAGATTTGCAACAGGGATCCAGCTAGCAGCGGCACTCTTACCAAAAAATGAATGTGCCCTATCTTAGCCGATACCAGAGCATCCCTTCAAATCGTCACATCACCGTGCATGGATACTTTGAGCTCCGTGGGTTGACTAAACATTTAACATACCCCATCACCAAACTCCGTAGTTCGCGGCGCAGCCCGTGTTGCACGGTACGACCCACCATTCGAGATGGATAAACTCCATACAATCCACTTGGGATATATTCGCTCTCCTTGCGGCTCAACTTCGGAATACCCCATCTCAATACCTCTGCGCCCCTTCATCATTTCCCTCTGGAAGATGCCGCAATGTACGTATTTATACCGGAACTTGCCATCCCGAGGAAAACTTCTACCATCTCCCGCATGCGTATGCGCACAGCTCATATGCTGGGAATTTACCCCGCTAGAATGATCGTTTGATGCTGTCCCTAGGTTCTTAAGGTCTCTATGGTCGACTAGTCGCGGATCAACTTTTGACCCGCGTCCGACGTTTAATTTTACCGTCGTCTATATTGCTGGAGAACTTTGACCCATTGGACCGAGTCCACGTCGTTTGTTGGAAGTACATTTACAATCTGTATAGATAATACTTTTCGAAAATTCTAGGCTGAATTGACGCATCATGGTGTTTGCATGCGTCTGCACGGACGCGACACCGGGCCAGATGCAAACCATGAGTTGAATTGCACCGGCAACCGGGCGCAACTCATAGTCCGATCGATTGGTACTAGCCTTCGAGATACATTTTATAACTTGTAAAACAGGCCCAGGGTAAATGATCTTCAGCCAGGATGTGGCCTGAAGATACGTCGGAGGCTTTAAGAACCAATGCAATGCCAATCGCAACTTCCTTGATTGTGGCTGTCAAGCTCAAGCAACTAGTAGCGACCGCTGCTTTGTCGACAGAGCTAGTCTATACAAATCCGGTATCACAGCTAGGTGCTCTGCGCTAGTGAGAGATTCTTTGGAATCGGATGATTAACGGCTGACAGGACTCGTTGCAGACAGCATTGCAAGGCATGGTTGCCGACTTTGCTGAGCCCCTGGCTAAATTTTCCTTGACCCGATTCCACTTCCCGCAACATTGAAATTCATCCCGTGAGAGGAAAGCATATATCGGGTGTGGTGGTATTACGGAAGCTGTTGGATAACCGGGAAACCGTTATAAAATAGCAGGGCATATCACTCGTTATCAGTATAGGATCCTAGGAAGCTTGCGGCCCGGGGGCTTCTCCGACGGCATCAATTTCTGTTTGCCGCGCCGGAGCCGGAGTTTCCTACAATTTGCTGATTTCTGACAAACGGATTAGGATGCGCGCATTGATAAAAGTGGAGTTGCCGGCTATCTAGCAATACGGGCCATGGAGGAAAATGCGGTAAGTGTATAATCAAGGAAGGTGTAGTCGCCCAAACGCATCATTGCATACAGCACGCAGATCGGCTTCATACTATAATTACCCCTAAGTGCCTATTTTGTATGTTCCAGCAGCAGCTCCATCGATATAATGCGTCGGGATTGACCGGCTTGTGGCATCGATATCGCGGAACGTTTGCCGGGCCAAATCTGGGTACGGCGGCATTTGAATTTTGGTAACGAAGCCGCATTTCTCTTCCGCCTGCCGCATTGTGCGCTTAGAGGCGCAGGGCTATCCTGTCAGCACTATTACGAAGCTATGACATTCCAAATCCGCACTCGGTCCCAGGGACGAGAATGTGATTAGGTAAATTGATGCGGATATGACAGCTGGCCGATACTAAATCTATCGCGGAGCCCCAGCATATCCCTATTCTTGGAACCCGTCTTCGTATTTACCTGGGCCGTCTCTATTTATTAGCTAAGCTAAGCCTCCCTCAACTATTTACAACGGACAACACAAATATTCTATTTTCGAGGAATTCCGCAGTGTGAAGTCTGACAGATCATGACATATATTTGGAGGTAAATGGGGATGGATTGGGTGATAATCTGGAGCTATCGGCGTTTCGCATGTAACCTGTAGATCAAGACGCAATATTTAGGCTATGGATGCTTAAATGCATGGCGTAGCGGCTCACGAAGCCATCATTGGCACGGCACGTAGTGCACTGATCGCACTGATCGAACTAATCTTGATTCGGAGCTCGTATACTTGCCACACCCGTGAGCGTGCACAGAGCGTGCGCAGACTGCGATTGGGGAGGTGTTTCCCTGGAATCCGTATTCCTTGTTAGCATACCCTTGGGCCTGAGTACCGTACCGTGTCTCTCGAGCTCCGAGTCCCCTCCCGGAGCAGAATCTGACTCGCTTAATTTCTGAGTGTCGAAACCCACTGGCCAGTTATCTGGATTCTCTGGTCCGCACTCCTAAAAATATGGGCGTATACATTGCAGACCTGCCTAGTCGGCGCCAAACTGGTGATCATGTCTAACTGTCGCTGACGCTCCAGTGTTATAGGCAGGTGTTCGCGTGGGCAGGGGGGGGGGGATTCTAGAAGATGGCGTGCGACTGCTGAGATCGCGATTATCTCGTGCTTGGACCGATTACGGAATGACATTGCCCGTGGTTGACTCAAGGCCTGTGCCTAAGGTTCGTACTGTTGGGAGTTGCCCAGATTTGACAACGAGGGGTATGGAGCGATGCTCCGGTCTGGCACAGACGTCGAGCTCCATGGATCCAGGGCCGTGGGCGACCTTCCCATGTCAGCGCAGAGGAGTTGTTACCTTCTTCTCACCCCCTCAAGAGGACAGATTCGCGGGAAGAAGCTGACCAGCATCTGGATCCACCATTCAATTGGTTGGGAGATCTGTCGTGTGGGTCCGGGTCTTCTACATTGCCTCAGGCCATACCTTGAATTTCATGAAGTCTGGGGCAGGGTCCTTCCCATCTCGTCTAGATATTCCCGATTATACGCCATGTTACCTTAAGTCTCCAGTGGAACAGTGGTAGTTTCATCGTTGCCATTTCATATGGCCTAATATTCACGCAGGCAAGCACGCCTGGCCGTCACCCCAGTGACAGTCAAGTAGCTCAAGGACAAGGTACCGGACCGTTATTCCTCAACCTTGCAAGCCTTGCATGTGCCACCAGTCATCTGTCGCCAGATAGACACTGTTCCGGTCGATATCAACCCTCAAGCTCTCTGACCAACGACTTCCCGCTGTTCCGTAGGTACATGGGGGTCGGGGAGTGCAGCTAGCTGCAGGCAATCACTTTATTGACGCAAGCTTTGTCTAGCGAAGTGCTGCTAGGCAGTCTCCCACCATGTTGATTCGCGGACCATTGCGCGTGCATGATGTATGTTTTCCTTTGATCCTTTCTTGGACTTGCGCAACCTTACCTACTTCTTACGTAGCTGTCAAAGCCTGTTTGGAAGCTTTCACGGAATAGCTCAGTTAGACTTGAAGTCACCAGACAGCTTCAGGAACATGTTTGACACATTTAATTCAGACTGAGATCGAGATCGCGGTTTTGCATCTCCACCGATCCTTGCTACCGAGTTCCTCCGGTCATTTTTGTGTACGTCTTTTTGAAATTTCCCGGCTTTCCGCAAGTCTTCAACCTTGGAATCCATCTGCATATTGTGGCGTTGCTAGTTCCGAGTCATATTCTCTCTATACTAGTAGATGTTATATCAGATAGGATTGCAGAATTGCATTGACAGCGCACCATCGTATCTGTGCGCTCAATCTCTTGAGCTCTGTACTGTATCAAGCAGACCGTACTATTGACCCACACTAGATAGCCAGCTTGACGAGTGATTTTCGAGCAATGGTTTGGTCTCGACAGGCCGTCGGACCCTCGACTATGCATGACGGGCTACCGGCTACCATGCGACTACCTGCTTTCCCCATGATCCCGCAGCTTGACCCCTCCATGTATCCATAATCTTAACTTCCCCGATTAAACAACCGTAGGATTCTCCTCCCCTACGAGCGGCACGAGATTCAGCCCCTTCGATAGCCCGCCCTAAGCGGAGTAGAGCCCATATTAGCCTGCGAGGTCTCAAATTGCAGCGGCTCAGATATGTGCGTAATCTAGTTTTTGTAGCATCGCAATATTACGTGGACACCCGATGCTATAGTACTTTCGCTCCAGAGCTCGTTCGCATATCCCGTCCTCAACTTCCGCCTCCATTGTCGGCGGACTGGAGCTGCATTGCGCCAACTGGTAGCCAAGACTAGGCAGTCTGCCTAATAGATGCCGTCTGCATGTCTCAGACGATGAGAAAATCTTTATTGTGGATACATCTAAACCGTGCCAAGATCAATTTCATACCATATGCTTGTGTTGAGGTGATATCTAAATCTCGAGTCAATGCACCCATGAACGACAGATTTGACCAGTGCGAGTGCTCGTAGCCTCGAAACTAGGCGCTAGGCGTTAGAGACGTCCGTACCAAAGTCAGATGCATGTATCTTTTTGGTAGCATGAGTTTGTGCAATTGCTCGTACCCTGTGTTAACTTTGGAAATATAGTCTCGGGTCCTTACCTGTGAGCGGCGGCCCAAACAAGGAATTCGCGAGATGCATAGATGCATGATGTGCGATATGTAAGTATATGTTAGATTTTCAGAACGAGTAACCTGTTCTGACCTTGTAAATACCACTGGAACAGAACCTGTACGGTACTTGTGACAATTGATATGTATGTGGCAACATTATTGGCAGGATATCACTCCCTGAACCTGGCATGAATTGGTCAATCGAGTGCATCGGCTGCTAGCTGTACGTTTCGCAAACAAGTTTTATACTTGAGACGCGCACAGACTCAAACCTGTGGGTCTACGAAGAAGTTGCATTCAATACCCCTCAAAGCCACAGAAGATATTAAAATGTCAGCCGGAGGTAAGTCAAGTAGCTTACAACTTAGTCGGCCATCGGCGTCGCCGATAGGTTACAAGTGAATGGTTTCCAGACTTGCAGCTCGGTATATGCCTATTTATTAGATGGTAAGTATAAACATTTAGACCTGGCTTGGCTTCTTTCACAAATGTTGTGCACGTATATATATTTGGGGTTTGCAAATCCTGTTACGCCGAAGAATAAATCACGTCATCAATCTGATCGAACGCGATGACGGACTCTAACGAAAAAAATGCGCATCGTGGATTGAGTTCGGAATGCCGCGTATTATTAAACTGGCTGCAGACCGCGCACGGCTAAATATATGAACACCACTGATTCTGGTTATAAATTACAGGGCCGGCAATATCAGTTATTGATATATTTTCTCTATGAATCAAATAACCTTCTGGTGGATGACCGGCCGATTTCTTCTTATTCACAGGATTGGGCTGGACAAAATTGGTCATCTTGAGGTTAATTCAAGCTAGATTGGGGCATCAACAGATCGGTAAATATTTCTTAGCCCAATATGGTCGTGAGTTGGCCACCGTAAGCTCTAAGATAGTACCACAGTCAAGTTCATGAGATAGAATTCACATCGCCTATAATCACAATTCTCGGTTGATTAGCTCGCGCTTGCGGAAATTTTAGTGTGCTGCTGGTCGGAGTCCGCGTGTGTAGCGATCATCGGATCACCAATCCATTGCGGATCCAACAGTCATAGTTCTGATAGTTGAGTAACTGCCTCTGCGTCTAATTCGAATATATATAATATATAGCGTTTCAGCTACCGAATTCAATAAAATGGCCAGTCGGCAGTGTGGTGTCACAGACAGCTAGCTATATTTACTATGATACGCTAGCGCACCAAAATTGCGAAGAATTCGCGCAGATTGTTTCCCAAATGAGACGTACATCCTTATCTACCACATATTGAGATCATATAACTTTCAAAGATATCTAGATCGACCCATAGTAAGATGTTGAGATTCAGATAATTGACGATTAATTCTAAACCAATTACATACATGGCTCAAAATTGCAGAATTCCGGCATTGGCTTATCGGTTCACTTGACCAACTGATCCACCAGCAGCCCTTATCTCGACCCGTTGCGCCTCGCCTATAACTACACGCTAGACCGACCCGACCCATGGGGGCCTTCAATAAGATTGACGTACCCCGCATGCACATGCACAAGGCCTAAGGATATTATCCATTCAACCGGCTGCCATAAAATTACATACATTATGCATACCTCACTCATACCCCGCAAAGGGAGTCCGTGAACACGACAGTGTACCCATTCATGGGTTAATTCGCTAATGTACATCTTATCCGGCCCAAGGCATATCACAAATGCACCAATGGCACGCTCGCACGCTTTATATTTATACTACTGGTGTAGCCCAGCTGTGGTCCTCGCTTCCCGTATCGACCACTGCCCGTTGGTGCATGCTGGGTAAGCGACAGTGCATACATTGTAGAGTGCGCTTGAGTGCATACATCTCGTCCTCCTCGACGTCGCTAGAATCCAATCTATCAAAGTGTGCATACGCCCCCGTTCACGGTGGGGGGAGACCTAGCGCTACACGGCGTCCCCGAGACTGTTACCAAGTAGAGCTCTGGGCACGTATATACCGGTGCGTCCGGGACCAAAGCTACTAAGTTGTTTGTTGGAACACGAAGGTGATACGATACAACGAGCTGCCGGCTCGAGGCTGTTGGATTATGAAATGCACATATCGAGTACGAAATGGAGACGCACTCGGGGCCTAATTCAAAAGCGAATTGTCAGCCCGTGGGCCCACACCACGGAAGTGAACCAGGTTCGCATTCGCATCTTAGTCCCAAGATTGTACTAGTCGACGTGTCTTCTGGGGATAGGCTCGGTAACTGTTGCAGCAATCGATACCGCGAGTCACACTAGCCAGACCACACAAGGCATTTTGGGAAATCTGATCAGAGGGTGCCTGCACACCTAACAGACGTCGTATAGATATGGTCTCGTAAATCAAACCCTTCCTTGCCACTATAGATATTTATTATCGCTGAAAAGCTCAAATACCCATCTCACACACACTCGCGTACTCTCTCCTTCTCTCTTTATATAGATAGCTTGGTGAAAATGTGAAAACGTTAACGAACAACTCGCGTTGGACATATATCTTTATTATGTATTCTCATATTGATTACTTGCCCCACGGAATCTTAATCAGCTACGTGCGCGTGTCTCTCTCATAGCAAAACCTATCGAATTAACATATAAAAGGCTTCATTATTTACGGTTCTGTCTGACGTCCTGGGGTACTAAACTTATGCATCCGCAAACTGTATCCCTAGACTACACGGATGCGGCACACCCCACGGGCCTGTTAACTTTATGCATGCAAGCATTCCAGACATCTACGATGATAGCTATCGATAGCTATCTGAAACATTAAGACCGAGCTAACAGCAAAAAGCAATTTGAAATGCTATACATGCATAGTCTCGGGAACACTGCGCATTCGCAGCGGCCCTTGATGCTCGCATGCATCTCGACTGATTCGTGAAAGAAACACATACAATGGCATAAAATCCGCCGGCCAGCTCTCTCAAGACTACCATAAACAAGATAAGAGACGCCGTATCCAAATGCCCACATGTACCCGGTATCAAACATATATATATTCATGCAACATGCAACAGGCCCAAACTCCAAACAACAAGTGCAGACGCGCTACATGCAAGTCAGATAAGGAAATTCATGGATGATGAAAATCAGAAAAAGGAAATATGGTCGCAGACATGAACGGCATGCGGGTGCACAACATCCAACATGCAGCTACATGACACCGGTACCGGCCGCACAACGGCCTGGGTCACGATACCAACCATGTATCAACCCATATATCCACCCCTAGCTTCATGCATGCTATGCCAACGTCCCCGAGCTTAATGCTATGCATTTGCTCGGTTTTGCATCTCCGGATTGGCTGGGAGGCAAGCAGGCCGTTCTGCAGCTAGCTGAACTGCCTAACCCAACTCCTTCCTGCCAACAATCCTAAACGTCTCCTTTGTCTCATTCTCTCCCTTGAACTACACCCCGGGAAGCCCAACGTTAGCCTACCGCCACGGCAAACTGCATAAAGCATGGATGCGATCCACAATACACTCACCTGCAACATATACACGCTGCTCCTCCCCGCACTCCCAGCATTGACAAGCGTCGGCACAAACCCATCATCCTCAACCGGCACATGCACTGCGATTCCCGTCCTAGCCACCTTCTCAAAGCAGGCTTCCCCAAGCACCACGTCTAGCAGTGTATTCTGCCCCTTGCGGTCTCGTATCACAACCCGCTTCTCCCCAGCATTCAAGCCGCCCCCGCCACGCGCAGCATGGCCCGGCGGCGGCGTGATGATATTCAGCCGCCCAGGCCCGAGATCTGCCCACTTGTTGCCGGACCGCTCGCGCTTCCACAGCTTGATCTTTAGATTAGACACGTACCCGGTACCGTCGTAGGGCGCCTCGCCGCCAATACCCGTGATTGGTATGCCACCAAGCGGGTTGATGATGCCGCGTGGTCCTGCGAGTCCGCTAGAAGTGCTTGACGAGCTCATCCAGCTGCTGCCATTCGATGACTTCTGTCCGCCAAATATAGAGTTGCGAAGTGTGCCCTTGAACGCTGAGAACGCACTCCCGAGCGACCCAAGACTGCTGGTCTCGCTCATGATGATGCTGGCCGTCTCGCCTGGGAAGGCCGGGCCGGAATTGACACTACTCACCGCCGGTGCATCCACATTCACCGCGCGATAGCCCCTCACGCTGCCGTTCCGACCTATTGACGTCTTGCGTGCAGGTCGCCCGCCGCCGAAGCCGTGATTGCAAGCGTTGATTCGGCCCGTATTGATTGCATTGTACAGCGCATCGCAATCTGGCTGCGTTCGGCTGCGAAACATTACTGACCCGCCCTGAAACTTGGCACGAGGTTCCGCGCGAATTGACAGGTCCACCGCCGTCCCCCGTCGTATCGGCATGGCCGGTGTGACCTCTAAACTCATCAGCGGTTTCCCTGAGGGTCCATCTGCGACGGCGTACACCTCGATAAAGTTGTCCAGCACCAGCAGGCGGCTCTCCTCCTCGGATATCTTCTCCCATGCGTTCTTACTCCAGGTATACACGAAGGCATTTGTGCTGTACCCGCTCGCCGAGCCCTTGGCCGAGTGCCGTGGTAGGCTAACTCTGCGCGACATGTCGTCGTACGACGGCATCGCATCCTTGCGGCCCGCGGAATGGAGATTTCGACCGGCAATCATATCCTCGAACATGGGGCCGGGGATATCGCCGTCCTCATCCTCGATTTGCGGCGGTACCGTGGATAGTTCGTCGTCTGAGCGATCATCGTCGTCGTCTTCGGGCTCAGAATCCGTTGGGCTATCGCTGTCCGAGTCCGTCAAGCTGCCGGGGCTGCGGGAACCACCATCTGACTCCGTCGCGCTGGACGGCGCATACTCATGCTTAAGCGGCGATGATAGGCGTCGTCGTAGCGCACCGCGGAAGTGCGAGTTCTGCGATACCTGCTGTGACGGCGACGACGTTTGCGATGCATTCCGGACCGTACCCCCCGAGCTCGTCGAGCTGACACTGCGCAAGTCCTCCTGTGACGGCGAAGTATGCAGTGGCACCGGCGGTGGTGCATCCTCCTCTTCCTGCGCCGAGGACCCCGAGGCCCGTGAGCGGGCTGATGTCGAGCTTTTTGCCTGCTGAGTCGCAGACGACCTTGTCGAACCGGAC
Organism: Drechslerella dactyloides; assembly: GCA_020064725.1. NCBI lineage: Eukaryota > Fungi > Ascomycota > Orbiliomycetes > Orbiliales > Orbiliaceae > Drechslerella > Drechslerella dactyloides. The sequence goes on from JAGTWJ010000001.1 coordinate 871,402, forward strand.
AACACTGAGCTGCCTTCACCCGAGCTCTCGGACTCACTCCTTGCGCGCCGCCGCAGACCTCCATCAGCAAGTCCATAGCCCCCTTTCTGGCGCCCAAATTTGAGGTTCTCCTCTGTCCAAGACAGGAGGCTCGCCTCGTCTGCGGACAACGCATCCCCATTCTCCTTCTCATGCTCCGCCGCACGCGGTGGTGTCGGCGGTGACGTCGCGATGTTGAACGACAGACTCGCCGTCTTCGTCGGTGACTGGCTGCGGTTACGGAGCTTGAATGGTGATCCGCTCTTTTTCTTGGTCGGCGATGTGCGGCCCTCTTGCTCCCGCTCCTCCTTCGCCTCCTTCGCCGTGGCGGCCGCCTGTGCCTCCTTCTGCTTCTTCGCCATCTCTTCCTCCTTCCGCTTGACCTCCGCCATCCGCCGCTGCTCATGCCTCGTCCGCCGCCTTTGCAGTCTCGCCGGTCCGTACGAGGCACTACTCATCGGACTGATCGTCGACGGCGGCGGCGACGCCATCCGCTTCTTCCCAACATAATGTGGCATCATCTGCACGATATGTGGTAGTTCACCGTACACCGGCACCGCGAGCGCCCCGCCGTCATACAGATCGCTGACGCCCGGTATCACGACGACAGCAACTGTCGGTTTCCCGGGTTTCTCACCCTCGTTCATCAGCGCCGTGTCCGACTCCGGGATGCGATCGATCTCGCTGACGATGCTCATGCCAGGCGTCGGCGGCTCCGAGTAGTTGTCTGCGTCAATGCCAAGGCTCTTGAGCTGCGTGTCGATTTCCGCGAGTATCGGCTGGCGGAAGTCTTCGTCCGCAGAGGGTAACCTGACGTCCAGGTGCATGCGACTGGCCTTCGCGACCTCGTCGGCTGCCGCTCCGAGCAGATGCAGCCACTCCATCTTGATCATCGGGTCTGCCGTCAGCGTCATACGTTCGTGCCAGCGGCTGCCATCGCTGAGGCGCGCGTTGACATCGAGCAACAGGTCGCCGTCGTTTGTCCCTTGCTTGGCACTGATCCATTTTACGGGTAGTGGCTGGAATGCGAGCCATTTGCGTTCCGGGTCGTCCTTTGCGAGTTCACAAATCAGAAGCTCTGGATTGCTGTCGCTGCTGGCGGTTTTGCTATTTTTACTCTTCGCCTCGTCGCGGAGGTAGAGTTCCACGGTTTTGGCGAGTGTCTTGCCCTGCGAATGGCGGAGTTTCATCTCAAATATATCTCGCGCACGCACGCGGCGGTGCGGGTCAATAACCACGCCATAACAGATCTCGAGCGTCTGCAGGTCGCGCACGCGAGATGCGTCTATACACGCCGCGGCCTCGTCTTCCAGCCGCGCACGCTCCTCGGCAACTTTATGTCGCGCCGCACCTACCAGCGTCTGGAAGGAGATGAAGGCCTCTTCGGCCAGTGGTGATGGTGAAAGATAGTTGATCCGCTGCGGGAGGTCGAAAAGCATAGGGAGGAGTGTGCATGCCATTAGTAACTGCTGCTTCGAGTTTCCAAATATCAAATTGCGAGGGGAGCTTTATATAAGATGAATCACGCAAGGGGTAACAACAATAATACGTCTACAGGACCGTTGGCCAGTCCCATACCAGAACGAAGAGGCTGGAGATACGAAACGAACGAACAAACGACGGTGACGCAAAAATGGAAATCTAGGAATGCGGAAGTGACGACAAGACAATTCTGCTGTCCGCAGAAACAAACACCAAAAAAGGTCGTCAAAGTCAAGTCTACCGGTTGAACGAACGAACGTGCAAGTAACGAAATGAAGAGAATGGGATAGTAGCCACACGGCGCTCAACCGTGGCAGTAGCAGAGACCAGCGTAGGACCTTTGCGACAAGAACGTGGATATGGCGAGGTGGTTACGTGAAAACGAGAGCATTATGTATGCTCGAGCTGGAGCAGCTCTGGCACTCTCGACCTCGAACCCGCCCAGCCCCGCGTCATGCAGCTTGACAGCTCGCATATGCTCCCAGCTAGTTCAAGGTTGCAATGTTGCCGACCTGCATGAGGTGCTTCCAAGGCCGGGAAATCATGCAACCGAGAGCAGTAACTGAAGCCTGTGCCTGCTTGCCTACATGCACTTCCACAATCCGATAACTCGACGCCAAAAGCCAGAATCGGGGAATGAATAAAAAAAAGAATGGTCCAAAAGAACAAAAATTCATGAGGCGAGCAGATAAGGAAACCAAAAAACCGCCCGGCGGCCACACGACGCGACCGCGAGAGCACGAAAGCGTCTCAACAGCAGCGCGAGCAGACGAGGACACGGTTTTTTCCACCACGCGCAAATAACTGTAATAACAGAACGAGAACAATACCAGAAAACACGCACATACCTTGAAAAACTTTGTCAGCACACGCGTCCGCACGAGCGGTCGCTTGAGCAGATATCCGACATCTATCGTCCTGCCGCTCGTGGCCGCGCCCGCCGCCGATGACGAAAAGTCCCCGTTGACGGGCGCCGACCCTGCTCCGCTGCCCGCCGGCGGCGCAGCCCCGCTAGCTGCTGCCTCTTTCTTGCGCTCGATAGCCTCAAGCACCTGGCTGCTAATAACAACCTGATCCCAATCCATTTTCCAGCACGCGACATAGTCCTCATATACGTATTTGGCCGCCTGCGCCCACTTGAGTATCTCTTCGGGGTTGGGTGCCACGGAAACCGCCCCGCTATTGGCCATCACCCCTCCAGATCCGGCGACGCCACTGATCGCGGTGGCGGCATCGTCTTGGCGCGGCGCGGTCAGCCCCCTCGTGGTCGCCGCTTTAATGGCGTCAGCTAGCCGTTCGTGAATGCCATTGATTCGCTTTAGCGCAATGCTGACGTCCACGATTGACTTCAGTGGATTATTCTCGATAAGCTTCTCCGGGCTCATCCGCTTGCCTGCTACGGCTTCCTGGTCCGTCTTGGCCAGCTTGGCATCCAGTAACACCGGTACGATACGGTGCTCCAGCAGCTGCAGGTCCTCCGTGTAGCTAAACTCGTCCGCCGCCAGCTCGGCTAGCAGGTCGGTAAGCGTGAGGGTTCCCACGACAACCTTATTCTTCACCGACCGGATCGACCGTGCGGATTTGATGCTCTTGACGCTCTTGGCGCGTGTGGACGAGGAGGGGCGGCGTTCGGACAGGATCGAGATGAGGTCAGCGGTGCTCTTGTACCGTTTGATGCCCGAGCCCCGATAGAGCGGCTCATGGACAGAGACAAAGTACTCGTCGCCAGGGTCTTCGTCCTGCGCCGTCTTCGCAAGATTGGTATGTGCAGCCGGCGATGTAAGTGATCGCGTGAGGCCCGAAGACATGTTCTGGCCGGGTAAGTTGAGGTTCTCATCATCGGGGAGGTTGCGATGGATCTGCGAGGTGGTCGCTGCAGAGTGGTTGGTGTGATTGGAGGAGCTGGCGAGTGAGATTTGTCGTGCAGGCGGTGACGCTGCGTCTGCATGGTGTGACGACGACGCGGCTGAAATCTGTCTGGTTGGCGGGGAGATAGGCTCGGCCGCAGTGCGGGGTGCGAATGAGAAGATTCGCGTGCCGGACGGCGGCGGGGATGTTGGCTCAGAGTCGCCTGCGGAGAGCTGCGATGCAGACTCTTCTGGAATCGTGGATTGGAACGGCTTTCTCCGCCGCTTCGCAGTCTGCGACCCGAAAAGGTTTATTCGCCGCTTCGGAATCGAAAACAATGACGTTTTGGTAGGCGTTTCCGGAGACGACGGACTCGCAGGCGTATCCTCAACAGCAGGATGTGGAGGAAGGGGTGGCGACGCCGGCTCTTCCAGAACTTCAGGGGTTTTGACCTCTGTGGGCTTCTTGAGCTCTGCCTCAGACCTCTTGAGCTCGAGCTGCTTCTTGAGTTCAGCTTCTGACTTCTTTACCTCGATCGCCTTCTTAGCTTCGGCCTCTGCCCTTTTAGCTTCGGCCTCCGCCTTCTTAGCTTCGACCTCAGCTTTCTTAATCTCAGAAGGTCTCTTGAGCTCAAACTCGGCCTTCCGAACATCGAAAAACTTCTTGACGTCGGCCGGCTTCTTCGCCTCAGCATCAGGCCTCCTAAAGTCCAGCGACCGCTTAAAGTCCAGCGTCCTCTTCGTCTCCGCCTCGGGTCTCTTGAACTCCACCGCCCGGAATGTAATATCATTGTGTCCCACCGGCGGGCTTCTCTCGAGCTTTGGCGACAGACTCTTCCTCTCCACCTTTGGCGACGTAACCTTCGGACTCCGTTTATCCACGTCTGGCGTTGTCTCGCGCGTAATATGCTCCTGTTCCTCAATCTCGACGGATGTCGCTATATCGGTCGTCACATTCGACGAGACATTCGATCTTTCCGTGAGTGTATTTGTCGCAGCATGGTCCTTTGCACGATGTTCATCTTCAAAGATAATCTCGCCAAACATCTCGCCCATTACCTCGCGCACGGCAGCCTTGATCGCCTCGGCCATTTCCTCCTTGGTCCGTAGCGCATCGGGCCCGACGCGCTTTTGCACCTCTTCCGCGACAACGCTCTCCTTATCCTTCCGCTTTTTTCTCGCGCGCGTCGTGCTGCGCTGTGTCGCACGTTCGATCTCCGTCATAATCTCCTCGCGGCGCTCCTCCTCGCGCCTGGCCAGTTCCTGCTCGCGCGCGAGCTGCCGCTGCTCCTCTAGCAGGGCGCGCTCACGCTCGAGTTCCAGCCGCTCGCGCTCTTGCTCCCGCCGCATCTCCTCGATGACCTTGAGCGTCTCCTCTTCGCGTATGCGCTCGATCTGGCGTTTGCGCTCCTGCTCATGGATCAGGTTGCGCTTGCGGCGGCGTTCTTCCTTCTCACGCTCGCGGATCTTTTGGCGTTCTTCCTCGCGGATGCGTTCCTCGTCGAGAGCGCGCTGGCACTCTTCATCCTTGATACGTTCGAGTTCCCGTTGCCTTTCCTCTTCTTTGATGCGCTCGATTTCCTCCTGTCGGGCCTCCTCACGGATGCGCTCGATCTGCTGGTAGCGAAGACGTTCTTCCTCGCGTACGCGGTTCTTCTCGCGCTCGATGAGCTCGGCTTGTCGCTGCTTGTGCCGCTGGTGTTTCTCGGCTTTGGTCGCTTTGCGGCTGATCGGAGTTACGCGGATGCCGTCGTCGTCGAGGAGGCTGGTATTGGTGCTGTGCGTGGCGTGGTCATCGGAGCGGATGGACGTGCCTTCGAGGCTTTTGGCGCTCTTCAGGGCAACGGCGGGCTTGCCGTCAAGGGACTTGTTGCTCTTCTTCATGCTGAGGCTATGGTCGAGGCTCTTGGCGCTCTTGAGGCTGTGGGGAGCGGAAGGATCGTCGAGGCTTCTGATGCTCTGGCCGGCGTGCGCAGGTATCGGCGGTGGTAAGGCGTTCAGGACGGCGGTAGGGACTACAGCAACGTCGTCCGTAGCCTCCAATTCGGAGCCCGGAATGTCGAATGCCAGTAGCGATACGCCACCGTCAGTTGGGTCGACGATATCGTCGTGCGCGTCGGTGCGCGCATTGCTACCGGTAGCTTTGACATTCCTTTCCGCGTCCGTTTCTCTCGCGTTCCCAGTGCTGGACATGGTGACCAGCCGTTTCTTGCGCCGCTCTTTACGCGCTCGTATCTCGTCGACGTCCATGCCATCACGGGGAACCCGCTTCTTCTTCTTCTTCGCAGGGGCAGCGCTGCCTCTGTCTTCCGGCGCGCTGTTCCATGCTGCAGCTTTATCTCTATCGTCCTGCCTGCTCATCTCCACGACACTGTTCGCGTCCTCCCACTCCCCGACGTCGCGGTTGCTGACGACGGATCCTGCTCTGCTGCCTTTCCAGGAACCCGCATTGGATCCGTACGCGCTCAGTGCGGGTGGTGCGGGTAATGCCAGCGGCTCGCGGCCCCAACGCGCGCTGGAGGTCTCGAGCTCGTCAAAGTTGTGGTTGATGGTGTAATCGGCGAGCATTGTCCGGCGCTTCTCGGGGCTGCGTGAACTGCTGCGGGGTCGCGCGGAGGCGCCGGCGCCAACAACGCTGGTGGGGGATTGTGGGGTCCCGTTCGCAGTGGCATTGACGGGCGGTGGGGGCACATAATTGTTCGCTTCGGCTTCGATGACACCGCCACCGGCTGCTTGCCATTTGCGCACGCGCTCGCGCACGTTAACGGTGTCATGGGGGCTATGTTGCGGGCCGAGGTCGAGTGGGGGCTTGATCCCGCCTCGACCGGTGCCGCTAGTCTTGCGGGCGGATACGCGACGGGGTGGAGGCGAGCGGCGGCCGCGGGGTGGAGATCCGGCGCGGCGGAGGAGCGAGCCCGTACCGCTGAAGCGTTTGGAGATGCTAAGGACGCGGCGGGAGGTGAATATCTGGGGCTTACCTGCCGGTCGCGGTGAGGGAGAGGCGGAAGCCGGGGGCGAGCTGAACGGTGTCGGTTTTATAGGCGAGGAAGCGCTCGATATGACTCCGCCGGCGGCGTCTTTTCCATCTGGGGAAGCGAAGGGGGAAGAGAGGGGCCGGTCAATAGAGGCGAAGATTTCGTTCGGGTCGCGGAGGCGACGCTTGGGCGCTCCGGAAGCCATGGGCGTAGACGGCTTCGGCGCGATATTGAGGGTTTGCACTAGCGTGATATATGGGGTGCACGCTCCACTTCGGGCCGGCTAGTTTACGAGGCCAGTGTGGGCAAGGCTCGAGGCAATCTCAGCACGGTATGTGACTTCTGCACGTGTGCGGGCTGGCCAGCAGCGTAAATACTGGATATCTCCCGTCTTGAATACCACCGTAGTATCGCGAGTCCCGCGTGGATATGCCGTCCAGCTGCAAGGTTCTGCAGTGTCGTGAAGCGACAAATCTTGGTGTGCTACTCCGCAGCGCAAGCTTGAGCGCGAGATCTGGAGCTCTGAAGAGTCGTGGATTCTCGCGGGTCCGGCTGTCGGCCCTGGATCCTTGTAGGTATCTTGACAAGTTGGAGGTTGTCACAATTATGTCGGTTGGCCTTGAGTTCTTAGAGATCGGATGTTGGTGGATTCTCGCGATTCTATCGGCTGGTAATGGATTCTTGGCGTACGTCGACTGCCTTGTCTGGTACGCGGCAGATGTTGATTCAGCGGGCTTGCAGGCAGCGTGGATTCCACCTGTTCTCGGAGTCAGACGCCAATTCCCTATAATCCAGTCTCGCATGAAGGTGCTTGGTACTAAACTAGTCCCAAGGTCAACTTGCCTGCGCAGATATCAGTCCACGGCGCTATGCTAGGGTTGTCGTGAAATCCGGCACCGCGAGTAGATTCGAGACCGGATCCCACCCGGGTGTGCCGGGCTATTGCAAGTTTGTATCGGGAATGTGGGCCTATCGTAAAATATGCGAATGGTGCGGCAGCGATGCAGATTCCTCGCGAGTTCTGATATCGTGAATTCCTCGCCTTATCGTAGACTCCGCTTTGATATGTTGGGCTCCCGGTATGCTAGTATATCGTGACTTCCTGGTATTATGCAGATTCCATCCGATGTGCTGGGCCGTCGCGAGACGCTCTCCAGAGCGCTGGGCTATCGTGGATTTCGGTACTATTGCAGTCTCTACTCGGGTATTCCAGGCCGTCGCGAATTGCTCTCCAGATCGCTGACTTATCGTAGATTCTTGCGATTATCGCGGCCCCGCTCGGATACGACGAGCTGTCGCGAGTCCCTCTCGTTATTGCGGACTCCACCTGAGCACTCTGGGCTGTCGCAAATTGCTCTCTGCTGCCCCAGCTGGTTACGTATTCGCCCACGGCGTGTCGGGTCGATCTCTACAGCACTGGCGGATTGCGGAATCGTGTCTTGTATGCCTACTATCGATTCCTTCGGGCGTCAAGATACCGTGGATCCGCCTCTAGTGTTGGTGTCGCGGGTCCGCCTCCGGCGTCAAGGTATCATGGATCCGCGGAGTATCGTGACTTCGTCGCGGATGTCGAGGTGGCGGCTAGATTGTGACGAGTGAGCTTCGATAAGAATGTCGGCCGGCGTCGAGAAATGCCAACTTAACGAGCGAGCGCGATAGAGGAAGGAAGTAGTGAGTAGTACGGGTAGGTATCGGCAGGGGTGGAGCTAAGGTAGTGATCGAATTTCGATGGTATCGGGCGGAAGAGGCTCTGCACAGCTGTTTCTGTCGGAAAGCGGGCGGACGTGCGGTCTGATGTTTACGTTTCGAGCGGCTGGAGCGGCTAGGTTAGCGATAAGGGCCCTAGCGTCCGCGACAGAACGGGCAGGGGCTTCAAACCTGGTTAGCGACAGACGGGAAGCTGCGACGGCGCCCGCGAGATGATGGAGAATGATTTGGAGGTGGCGATGGTGCTGATGATGTAGATGGTGGTTTAGATGATGCCCTCCGTCCTGCCAAAAAGGGCGGCCAGCGGGGGCCGTCGCTGGCGCCCCAAAAGAGGAAATCACGGCCCATGTTGATGGGATGGTTGCTGGGGTAACGAACACCAATAGCCGTCGACGGTTACACAGGCTTTCTGTATATTCGCAGAGGACGGCTCTGGCGAATCTGTACCTATAGGACCCATTTCTACAGCCTAGTTCGTGGGGACTTGCAACAGGCTGCAATCATCCGCACGCCCGGTGCGATTGGATACTATCGATAAGAATCCTGGTTGGCATGGTGTTTCTGTCGATGCCGGCTGCCTAAGCGAGCGATTGGCATGGCTTCAAGCATGGCTTAATTGCGCGTGCTGCACGCGATACGATATATAGTATTACATAGGATAACCGAATACACAACAGGGCATCGAAAACCACATATAGGAATCGTTCGGTGGCTCCATCGCATTGTCGGGCGACCACAATTACAGGTTGTACATGTTGTTGCGGCTCACTCCGGAACTTCCCAATGCTGGCCAAAAGCTGTGCTGGGGCTTTAGCCTTGTTTTATTATCATTCGAGACTGCGCAGCCGACTTCAGTTTTTTGTATGGTACATGCATGGACTAAAATGACTTTATGATCTAGATCTTATTGCTTCATGAATATACTGGTACGGCATCCTTACAAAAAAGAATAGTGCTAAGAGCCTACATATGCGGGCCATGTAATACGAAGTGCATGCATGCACAATAATTACTTACACATGCAGGCTTGCTGCAAAATACCAACAAGTACCAGTTTGGTTTACGAGACAAAACAAGTACAATTTTCTGTATATTTTGTATGTGCTCTATAGCTTGAATATGCCAGGTTTCGAACTGCTTCTCGACAATCAAGCTTAATTTTCAGCTTCTCCTTTACTCAAGTGCGGTACCACCGCAAATTTCGCAGCGGAGGATGCACACTGGCGGGTATGTCGGGATTGGTTAGGAGCACTTCGGTTGATTCATGCTCATGCCGTCGGTATACGCCGCATCACTATATCATCAGGGAAACTGTCAGCTCCTTTGCTTCAAAATTTACAATTGTGAAATATGTCCCGAGAGAGCGTACCACATAATTTCTTTCCTAAGAGGGCGCCACATGGCTCCGCCGAGTATTTCTCTAAAGCTTATATCTGTTTCTTTCGTCTCCCAAATCTCTTTGAACGCTAGGAATTCCGAACTTCCTTTGATGTAGGCTTCGAGAGCTTCCAGCGACCCAACTATTTCCAATTGTCTGAGTATCTTTCCTACATCCTCGGTCGATGTTGCTTCGAGTAATCGTTCTCTGGTCGCTAGCCATATGCGATATTCCTTTTAACGCTCCAAGTTTCTGGTTGCTTTTGCTAGCATGCGCTCGCGACGGGCAGTTTGGCGACAGTTGGGCTTCGTTTTGGAAAGTATACTGTTGGGGGAAGTGGTGGGCAGGAGGGATGGTGGGAAGGGCTAGGTCTGCGTCGGCCTTTAAACCCTGGAGCCGGAACCTCCCTCTGTGGCCCTGTCCTAGAGAGTTGCATCTACCGGTTTGGGATTATTCATCTTGCATAGAACTTTCCTCAATGCGCGTTGCATATTAGCCATCTTAGCATCAAGATGGGGGGTTGCATCGTCTGCGGGAGCAAACGAGAGCTAGCAAGCGAGGTATAAAGAATTAGTCTCGAAATCTCGGGACTAGATAGGAGTTGTGGCTATGTAGGAACTCTAGGGGAAGGTTAACAGATACCTTTCGAAGTCAAAGTGCCCATTAACAGTGCGACGGTCGTCCTGCGAGCCAGACTGCCTTACTTTAACTGGCGTCGCAGTTTGGTTGACGAGATAAGTGTGATGGAGCACCGAAAACTCAAAGATTGAATGCAATCAAATACCGAGGCAAACGAGAGCAGTTATTGGGCTAATCCTGGTTTGCGGCAGCCCTAACGCGTGTCAGTCCACGCAGCAACAGTGCATTTTCATGCAAGAGTGGCTACTTGCAGAATCGTAGGGTGTGTCGTGTCGTATGAGATCTCAAAAGACTGTGGCGCTGGTGGGACAAGAAGGGGGCTCTCGAGATCTTTGTTGGCACTGGGTGATCTGACCTCTGGAAGCTGGAAAGTTTGGTCTCGCAGCGAAGAAAAGTTTGGAAACTGAGAAATTGCTCCTGATCACGCAAAGCATCGCGTGTTTGTGCCTGAGTTTGAATGGCGCAGGCATGCGGGACATGTTGAGGTGTCCGCGTCCATACGCGTGTGCGTGCTACTTCTTGCCATGAAATGGGGAAAGAGACGGTGAGAATCGTCATATGAGCGCGCCATCTATGTATGTGTGTATATTGAATTGTAGAGGTAGCGGTTTGAATATGCTGGTAGCAGACGGTGAATATGCATATGGAGGTCTGGTGTGCTCTGAGCCTGGGAAGGTTGATATAGACGGTCGGTTGTGTGGTGTGGTCAGCGGAGGTTACACGAAGACATTCACATTGCATTTTGCAAATTTTGTGTGACGAGTTTAATCCCAAATCGACATCAGAATGTCAACCACATCCTTCCAGCTCGAGACATCGAGACTATATCCCTCCACCAACCTCCTAGACATCGACGCCACGGCACCCATGAAAAGACAAGCTACCTGTCACGCGCCCACCGCGGGCTATCAAAGACCGGTAACGGGACCGCCAAGCCAAGCTACTCCGGGATGCCCACGAAGCGTCCAATCCGGATGCTTAGCGCCCAACTGCCCGTGCCGCCGCCCTGCAGCCTGTTCTATTTAAGCAACATCCCGATCGAGCCTCAACCCGAACGGGGCATCAACCCATCAACCTCGCTCCCAGATCGAAACGCTCAGACCCAGGACTCGATTATATATATCGACACCGTCATCAAGATGCAGGTCCCGCCGCTCTGGCTCTGGTGCCTTCCTCTGCACCCTCCGGATCTCTGGGTCCAGATCCGCACCTGGAGTCTCTCGAAACATCTACTTGCGAGCATCAGCGCATTCTCCTGGCGGCCGCGGACAGTATTGAGGAATAAATACACATCTGCACGGCTTGGCCCCGTTGCACAGTGATCACTGGATCTTTCTGGCTGGTTCCTTGAAACGTCGGATCGCTTGCTGTTTCCGCAGCCATCCCACCGGAGTGCAGTCTCGTGGCCTGCGGTCCATGCGTGTAGCTGCTATCTATAAACTGGCAGCTAGTCCTGCGACTAATGTAAGTGCACTAGTTAAGCTTCCCATGAATAACTAAGCTCCGGGCTCGATTGCCGTCAATTTCATCGGCGGCACGTCAGGTGCGCTGCCTGTGTCTTGAAGCAAGCCACCGTCATGCTCGAATGCGGGCGCTCAGGCTAGCTAGCCTTCCCATTTTCTCTGCGCCCGTTATTGCTCCTATATAACGATTATTTGCTTCCGCTTCGTCCATTGGTTACGCTAGTTTTTCTTCGCAAGCTGGCCTAGTTGCTGCGTTTCTTTCTATGCTTCGTTTCTTTGATCAGAACTTTAACCCTTGTCCTCTGCTCTGAGAGCAGATTCATCTTTCTTTCAACCTTTTCGGATTTCTTCGTTTCGTAACCGTATACGCCTGTGGCGCTACATGATCTGGGATCATAACATCTGTCTCCCGGATCGATGACAATTCTCATCATTTGCTGAATTTTTCCTTCGTTATCTCATTTTACAGCATTTTTTATAATCTTCTAACTTTATTACAGAGATTAGAGACACTCGGGCCTAGCGCTTGGGTACCTCTTCTATTCATTTCAGTTCATCGAGCACATATAAAATGTCGCCAGTACCTACCGCGAATCCAAGTGATATACGACTCCTCTCAGCGACCATGACCGCATCGCCGCCGTCGGATTTGCCGGCCGCAGAATCAGGCAGTGCCTCCATGGATAAAAGCACAATTGCGGCAATCTCACTCGGCGTGGTGCTCTTCGTCACCCTATTCTGTGGCCTCGGGTTTTTTCTTTGGGTACGAAGACAGCGCCAGAAGCGCTACCGCAACAGCACCGGTGACAGCGAATCCAACCAGTCGACGCCAAACGGAAAGTCGGTGGAGAAGCGAACTCGGAGGCGCATGAGAGAGAGCATCTTGCAAAATTACCTGAAACGAGTTTCATTGACGAGATCGTTGCCGTCCATCGATATCAAGTGCATCGGCCAGCCGAAACTCATCCAGAGCTCGCAAGTCGTGAACATCCCGAAGCCTGCCCATCTTCGATCCAAGAAGAAAATCCGCTCGAGCACTATCGAAATCCCGCCCATCACGGGAAGCTCGCTCGATCTCGCGGAAAAGGCAAGCAAGTCCAGCAAGTCTAGCAAGGCAAGCAAGTCAAATTCTTCGACCGCATCACAAGCATCCCAAGAATCTGAAGGGTCCAAGAATTCATCCAATGGCTCATCTAAGCAAAGCGCGAGTTCGAAGAAGCGGCCCTCTCCGCCAAAGCTAAGCATTCCTAGCACTGCCACGAGCTCCAGTAGCAATGCAGTCACCAGCACCACTATCGCCGGCTTGAACACCAACATCTATGTCCCACCGACACCATCAAAGACACAATTCGCCGGGGCCCCGCGCGTGCACAAGACAAGCCGCTCCGTCGAGACAACCAAGACCAAAACATCTAATGCCAGCAGCCAAACGCCGCAATTCGAGTACTACTCGCCTGAGCAGATTCGCACTCCCTCCTTAAGTCGCTTCAGGTTTTCCGATCCCGCGACACCCAGCTCCGCATCGGCGAGTATTAGGTCTGTCAGATCGCTCTCTTGGAACGGCCATGGCCATGACTTTCGACCAGGAAACCCAGTCGCAAAGTCATCCAATGACGGCAACGACTCCCCGACACCGCTTTCCACCTCTCGGCGAAAAACCCACAACTGGCCGCGCATCGACACCATCCGCGACTTCTCTCGAGGCTCCCTGCAAACTCACCCACAGACTCCTCTCGCGCTCAGACCTACAAAGCCATTCCTTCAGCCGCCGATGCCAAGAGCGCTATCGGTATCCCCCCCTGACTCCAACAAATCTACAAATGGCTCCTCCGTCAAGCCCGTCAACTCAAGTGACACTGACGACCAGATCATCACTGATGATGACTCCGTCATAAGCCTCTACGACTGCAGCGACGAGTCCCTGAAAACAAGACCTGGCGGCATCTTCAACCACACGGAGCGCAGCAGCTCCGGGCAGACCCGCCGCACTGACAGTACTGTCTTCTCACACGACTCTCCTCCCAATTCTCGTATCGCCACCTACGATACAACACCCACACCCACACACAAACTCTCTCGTGCGCTATCGCGGACCCACCGCGACAGACACATCTACTCGTGTGCCTCCCCGCGACCTCTCCCAAGCTCCGACATCGAGATCGTCACGAAACCAGGAGAATCACCACCGTATTCACCTGTCAGATTCCAAATAGATGACCACCCAACCCCCCCAAAGCCATCCTACACGCCAGACTCGCAGGACCGGATAGACTCCGACAACTGCGAGGATGACACGTACCCGATGGAATGGAAGCTGGAAATGGAGCGCCAAGCCGCCGAGGATGAATGGCACCGCTATCATGCCCGGAAGCGCGGCCATGTGAAACAGTCTCCGCCGTCAGGTAGAGGTAGCATTGCACCGCCGCTGCCCATGAAAGCGCCGAGGACGAAGCGCGTTTCCTTCAGTGTGGATACAAAACATCCCGACGAATTCAGTCCGAAGGGTATTGCGTACTCGACGAATGAGGTATCGCGGACTGATTCCACAAGTACGATGCGGGTGAGCTGGTACAGCGGCGTCCCGATAGCTACTGAAGACGAGGGCATGAGGATGTTCTAAGGTGGAGGAGTCGCTACAATTTCTTAACGAATTTATGAAATCTTGCTTTTGTTACACTCTTTTATAATTTGACGTCTTGGGTCAGCTTGCCCTGGCGTTGGTATCCCCGGTTCTTCGCAGAGGAAGAAAAGTACACTCGTTTTGAAGGTATCATCCTATGGGACCCTATTTGAATTGATATATAACAATGGCGTTTTGGCGTTACCATCTCTTGTCAGCTAGCATCTACATCTCTTTCTCGACATCCAGAAGCCGCGTTGCTACACAATATGCAACGTCTTGCGACCCCTGTCTGTCATTTCCTACCTACATGTAGCTAAGGCCAAAGAAGCAACAGCTTTCACCCTCAATAGCTAAGAAAATCTTTTGACTGCGCTCTCAGTCCACCTACAAGTGCAAATTCAGCAGGCGATATCGACAATTCTAAACCGCTAAGACGCTAGAATCTCCCCCCAACAAAAATGGAAATACAACACCATTCTTCCAACACCAACAAACCAAATGACGATATTATGGCAACTCAAGGAGGGGTCTGATTTACGAGACCACGATATTATAAAGAAATCAACGGCGCTATCGACGGTTGGTAGGTTTATTCGCGATAACCCTACGTAACTTAGGACACTGAGCACGATAGTGAAACGTCAACCTCTCACACCCAGTGCACAGACTCGGTTTCTTTCCAGGATTCGCCGCCTGTTCAGCCTGGAATTCGCTGAGCTCATATGCCAGCTTCGACAGCAACAAAGACTGACAGCGCTCTAAAGCCTCCTGCTCATCCGCAGTCATCTCGCCTCGCTTCCTCTTATTCGTAGCGTTAGCGGCATCCCGCTGCATGGCTTGCCGCTGCTTCGCGATTTCGTTAGAGATGTCCTTCGAGGTGGCGAGCGTCGTGCCGCCGTCCTCTCGGAGAGCTGCTAGTATCTCCCGCGGCTTGCAACCTTCTGCTGCCAGCCGCGCAATCTCATCCTTCTGTTCCTCTGTAAACCGTCGCGCCTGGGGGAGCGCAGCCATATCCTCCTCAACTAACCCTTCGTGATTATGGTACGGCGTCGTGGGATTGACGTACCATTTGTCGTCGGATTTATGATGCTTCGCCGTAAGTAGGAACGGACAATTTGTCAGTCTGGAAGTGCGGTTCCGCCGAAGCTTTGGGGCGCCCGACGATTCTTGGGGTTGTCGTCTGGTTTTGAGTGTCCCACCGAGGCTGCATTTGTATCTGATCCGTGTGCCTTTGCAGCCGCCGTTTCCGATGGAGACGGTGAAACCACGAGAGATGGCCCAGGCTTGGAGTGACGATGTTAGGGTCTCGCGAGAGTCGAAGATGGTCTCCAGTGGAAGTCCCAGGTCGAACTTTGGCGCGTTGGTTTCCGGTGTGTCGGTTCCCGGCACTTCTTCCATTGCTACTAGTAAGATTGTATACACGTATAATAGCGCGAAATACGCGGGATGTACGAGTATATATGGCTATTAAAGACGCGTGACAGGGGAGGGTGAAGGTTAGTGGAGGTGAGATCAGCACTCTTGCTAAGGGGTGATTCTTTAGCGAGATCGGGTGAGAGTGAAAGGGATTCTGGCACTTGCAATTTCTCTAGAAATAGTAAGTTTCCCCAGACAAACGCAACTTCACATGCCTCATGACCTAGTTCTTCGGTTGTAGCCGAAAGTTGGACCTCGTGCCCACGGCCAAAGCGACCGGCTCAAATGACATCCGGCCAGTCGACCGTTCTCCAGAGAAAATCACATCGTCAACTAATTTCGGGATACGGATACATTCTGGTGTCGCTTTGACTTCTTTGGTCACCAACACTGACGCAGAGCGATTAATATTTCGAAGCACGCGAACTTAATGGCGTAATACGTAATGGCTGGTCCGAATTCAAGCGAAGATGTATCGGAGGACGCCGGTACTATCGATAACGAACCGTCGATACGAAATACGCGAATGTCGCCGTCCCGAATAAGTGCAGAGAGTAACGATCGTCGGGATCGTGCTGCTGGCGGGACCTCGTATGCGGATTCGCCATCGTTGAGGGGACTTTATTTGTCGCATTTCCTGTCAACATGGAATGCCAGAACCTATCAGTTTGCGGCGGTAAGTTCTCCAAACCAAACTCGCCGCTGTACGATTGTAATCATGGCTAGCTTGGTTGCGGATGGCCAAAACGCATGCATTAAAGGTTACACTTACAAGTCAAGGATGTTGATATGTTTAAATATCGGTGTTAGGTAGTTTTTACCGTCGAGGCCTTTCCGAATACGCTATTACCCGCATCCATCAGGTTGGTCACACATGCTGGCAGCGAGCCGAGATCTGTAGCACACGCGCAAAGGGCGCCCGGTATTCGCGCGGTCGATTCTCAACCGATTTTGGATCCTTCAGAGTCTTCAGACTCGCGAGATCGGTGTTCATATATTATCTATGCCACTGTTATCAAGACTGGACGGACACAAAGTAGGCTGACATATGACATATTACGATCTATCTTTGCTATATAGCGGTATCGCGCAATGCATCGCAGCTATCATCTTGTCCCCATCAGTTGGCGCATGGGTGGACTATACACCTTCTCGGCTACGAGCGCTGAAGGTCACCATCCTCGTTCAACGACTAGCGGTCCTCGCCGCATGCGCCTGCTGGGCTGTTCTTCTCTGGTCGAAAGACGACGGCGCTAGCGCTTCTAAACTTGCGAAATGGGGCGTTCTATCAGTTATAGTATTACTCGGTAGCGTTGAGAGACTTGCGGCGGGTGGAAATATCGCTGTGATGGAGCGGGACTGGGTCAGTACATTTTCATACTCCTCGGGATATCTGCTTACGAGTACACCCATTTTGGACTGCGATGTATTCTACATACTAACTTTGAAATGACTCTTAGGTCCCGACGCTGGCACCCGCAGTAGGGGATTCTTCCCTTCACATACTGAATGCGATGATGCGAAGAATAGACCTTATCTGCAAAGTTTTGGCCCCGGGATTCGTTACGTTGCTGCCCACTGGTTTCGCGGCCGTGCCGGCTACAGCGCCTCGTTCTATGTTCTGGACTGTCGCTGTTATCGCAGCAATGTCGCTTCTGAGCCCTTGGGTGGAATGGATCTCTGCGCACCGCGTGTGGAGTAATAGTGAGGTTCTACAAGCTCCGAAGATTGTAGAGCGACGCAACACGCGAGACGAAGCGAATACGCCTTCTAGAACTGACTTGTCGCAGTTGCTGCGACGAAAGTTCTCAGGCCTTGTTAGGTTCTGTCAGAGCGCTGTGTTCCTACGTAAGTTCCTCAGATTCTAAATGAACACATACCGCCAATGGTTTGAAGATATTCTGCTAACATAGGACGATGCGCCCAGCTACGATTGCGATCTCCTTAATGTATCTGTCCGTACTCACATTCTCGTCGCCAATGATCACATTCCTGCTCAACAGCGGCTTCTCGCTCCCCGTCGTCACAATCGCACGTTTCTTCAGCAGCGCTCTCGAGGTCAGCGCCACGGCTGTCATGCCATGGGGGGTCAAAACGCTGAGAAATCGACCGGTGAAACACTGGCGACGCATACATGAATCTGAAGAACAAATTAGCTTCTTAGAGGGGTCTGATGACGAGGTCCTG
The DNA here is from genome assembly GCA_020064725.1 of Drechslerella dactyloides. Lineage (NCBI taxonomy): Eukaryota > Fungi > Ascomycota > Orbiliomycetes > Orbiliales > Orbiliaceae > Drechslerella > Drechslerella dactyloides. The sequence continues at coordinate 889,137 of JAGTWJ010000001.1, forward strand.
CCCGAACCGATGAATATTGATAAGGCTGAGGTTGAAAGAGTCGGTCTATGGGCCGTCTGGTGGATGACATTGACGCTGGTACGCATGATCCGAGAATACATACGCACTCTTACAAATAGCCGCTTGAGGTCTGCACAATGCAGTTATATATACGTATACTAACTGCGAAACCATTCTTATAGATGCCAGCAGTCTACGGTGTCGCCGGCCTGACGGCCTCACCTGATAGCCATGAGCCGAACAGGAGCGGTCTCAGCCTCCCGAATCCCGTCTTCTCAATTCCATTGCTTCTTGGCGTCGCCTTCTCCCGCATAGGCTTGTGGACATTCGACCTGGCATACTCACAGCTCCAGCAGACGCTACCGCCGCCGGAATTGCGGGGCGAGTTCACGGGAATCGAGCAGTCTTTTCTGTCAGTGGCTGAGCTGCTACAGTGGATGCTGACGGCCATCATGAGCCGGCCACGGGATTTCAGTGTGCTTGCGGATGTGAGCTGGGTTGCGGTGCTCGGGGCCGCGGGGTGCTATGCGTGGTTCATTCGGAAGAGGAGAGGCCATTTGTTGCATGTGAAGATTTCGGCGTGCTTTGAGAAGTTAGTACTGTAATTATAGGAGACATATGACTGTGAATACTTACCTAGGTATAATTTGTAAACGATAATGTCATGTTCTGATATACGATCGAGAAGGCTGCAAACTTGCAATGCAGAGGAATAGAGGTCTCTAACATACATATGGCCATGGGCTATAGGGCGCGATCGCAACGCATAAAATGCAACAATGAGTGTTGGATGGTTGAGGTGACACAAGAATTATTTCGGGCAATCTACTTTCTAATTTCCAATCTTTTCGTCGAGCATTGCAGTTATACATGTCCCCATAAGCCAAATCTAAACTGAGTAATTACTACCCAGGTAAATGTCATTCGTGTGTATTCTTGCACACCCTCGCAGCTTGGGTCACCCGTACCGATTGCATCATGTGCAACGCTCAGACAACCTAAAAACGAACAGAAAATGAGGAGTAGGCTGATTGCAGGTTTTTCCGGTCCTGGTTTTCGATCCTTAAAAGCGTCACCAATGACAAATAGCCCAATTCTGATACCGCATCGAGTTACCTGCGTGATCGATTTCGTAGATCTCACGTCAATCCTATAGCGCCTGGCTTCGAGGCTGGCGTCAACCAGCTGATCCATGAAGGAAACACATGCCAGCGAGAGTGAAATTGAGCGAAAACGTTTTATGTCTATGCTTGGGAAGAGCTCGCGCGATCTCAACCCGACCAATATTAAAATACTATCCTAATTAATTGATATGAGTGAGTTATTTTACAACTGACTGGAATGCGTCACTGCAGTTGTCGTTGTGCAATATTGCAATTCTCGAGTCCAGGAATACGATAGGGCGAACATAGCGATATCCAGAGCTCAGGGGTAGACACACAATCCTGGACGATAGATTGTGCGTATAAGGCACCTTATGCAAGTGTGGCCTGATTCTTTTTTGTTCGTGGAGCTTTGACCCATGGCCAGTCTAGCTACACGATTGTCTTCTTATATCAAAACATCGGAAATATGACGATCGCCTTGCCTACGGAAGCAAGAATTTGCATACACGCAGTATGGCAAGAAACGTTGTTTCAACGTCAGATATTCCGTAGATGTATTTATTGAAGGTGGTGTGGGAGATCTTGCAAGGGTCAGATCTGGGTGGCGTGTATATGTTAGGTGTGATAATCACCGACCATTAGCTCAGGCGGAGATACCAGACATGTGTATACGCACTTGGCCGCGAATGCAGGATTTCGGCACCGGCGCCGACGGACGTGTGGACTGCGCGCACCGGCGTTTTCGGGTGGGGGATAAGCATAAAGCGGGACCCGCGCGACCACTGTAGGCTAGCTCAGCCTCCCCCTCCGTTAACACTATTGATTAATATGATGCATGTAAAGACAGCGGGGGAGGGATGTCATGAGATCTTAAAATACACCCAATGTATACAGGTACACAAGTAGTACGTGAAGGCTGACGGATCCCACAAACCAAGCCGATCTCCTCATCGATAGTAAGTTTTTAATCAAGGAGGGCTGGCGTCATGGCGGTAATTTATAAATCTCGGCTCCGCTTGGCCAGCTTGGTGCCATGTGTCCAGGCGACAATTGTAAAATGTGTGAGTGCGGAGTAGGATATTATAGCGGTGCTAGGAATTCGATAGCTATACTTTGCATGGGTTTGTTAACGTGTTGGGTGAGGCGAGGCTGCCCGTCGGAATTTGGGCGCGACGGAACGGCGGACCGACGCAGTATTTCTGAGAGACGAGTATCACGTTTTTACGTCAGGCGCTGCCTACAGCCTGGCTGACAAAGACGCACGGGGACCCCTGCAGGTACAGATTGTGCCAAGGTATAGATCTTGATTGAGTTTACTGGGATGTATGCACGCCCTTGTTCGCTATCGTCGGCGAGGACCTCGTATGCGTCTCTGCAGACGCCTACAGAGCAGACATATCGATGTCCACAGTCTCATTTTCTTAGAGCGGAACTCTCCATGTCCGTGATATGTCGCAAAGATACCGACAGATGGAGTGACGCAAACGCCATGCTTGCCAATGCGTCAGCTAAATGTGCGTGTCCTTAGACACCACATACCGAGTTACTTCTAAATCAGGTATGAATGTGGTACAATCGGCCCCCGTGACACCACACTATAGAATCATCACGAACTGCCAGTCTGAAAATGTGACCATTAATCCGGAGACACACGGTCAACTCCGACACATCTACGCGTAGAATGGGGTGGTCATGAAACATCAGCACCGGCCGCAAAAGCGACTGATCGCCTGCCGCCCGGCTGACCCCCGGAAGTACCTGTCGCGAAGCTTGTCGCGGATGCGGAAATACAACGCCGGCCAGTAACATCCCACTCTCCGCTGATTTATAAAATAATCACGTCAGAATAAGAGGTGGCGGCGGGCTTCCGGGTGGCTGACCTCGCACTTTCGTCTGATGCCGGCCCGCGGCGTCGGTCACTTGGCGAAGTCAGTCTGTGTGTGTGTGCGGGGAGTACCCACCACTACCAACCGACCATCCAACTCAAAGGTTAAATGTTAACTTGAATGTAGACTTGAAATAGATCGGAGGTATAGCTAGCCGATAGAAACGGCATTTAAACTGCTGAGCCGTGTGCTTCACTCTGTGTGTCATCACGATAGTAATCGGCTAGCATCGTTTCAATCCGACAAGGATGATGGCTTGACGGAAAGATTTTTTGGCATACCCATCTCTTATCCGATGCTCCCGCGACATATTAATTGCTGGGATCAAGCTTCGAGGCAGTGTGCCGTCGGCTGATTGACGGCTAAATTAACCCAACCACTTGACTGGGCTGCCGCTGTTGCAAACCCAGGATTGTAAAAAGTCGACACGTGAGACCAGATATCCCCACTTTCAAACTCCGTCTCAACAGGCCGGCAGATGTGTTGAAGACGTTGGATTTTGATGACTGATTTGCGGTCGCAGTCGCTCACGATATATGATCATCATGATGTCGAGATCGGCGAGAATCAAATCGATGTCATCCGCTATCGATATTTCTTGAAAAGCGACCAGATGAGATTAACCCTAGTAATAGGCCTTTCGCTTATTAATTTCTAAAGGATACGGATAGATAATAGTGTCTACAGATTACATCTAAGATTGAGGAGTGAATAAGAAGATTCATGACATGTGAACGGGATTGTATAGTACAGTGAGGTTGGTGGATTGATTGAGGTATGGAAGTCGGTAGGCGTGAAGTACAAGGTATGATGAGGAAATATGTCTGGTTAGGAAGACACAGGAAGATATACAGAGCACGCTGAATATACAAGATAGACGCTTTGATAAGACATTTTCGCCAAAGAACACCAGAGAAGCACAAAAGACCAGATTACAACCGGTAAAATAGACACGGAAATCTGACATTCCGGGCTGGGATACTGAAAAAGAATGAAATTGGAAATCAAACATTCGAAAGTCTTCTCTTAGAACCTCACCATGTGAAGGATTCTTCGTAGAAGTCAATGTCGACTTTATGCAACTGGTTACGAACCGCGGCCCGTACGGAGTCCTGGAAGGCTCCAGGACCGCATACGGTCGCCGCGACTGTCCCTATGCTGCCTTCAATCTCAGTATCCATAATCTGGTCAAAGTTCGGCCGACCAGGCCGCAGCTCCACGGAGCCGGTGGGCGAGACTTGCGTAATGTCCGCCTTGGGCCGTGTGATGTACACCAGAACCTTGAGCACATCTCGCCGCTTGTCCATCGACAGGATCTCTCGCATGTACGGCTCGATCCACTTGACCTGGTCTGTTGTCTTGACGACCCAGACAAGTGTAACTCTCCGTGTTGCGCAAGCTCCCTCGGAGTACTTTTCGATGAGCTGGCGGACGTATCCGAGCTGGTGGGTGATGCCAATTCCACCTGCGAATAGCAGTGTTGTGCCGTATGATTCCAGTTGGTGCATGCCTCCGTATGGTCCTTCGACGAAGCCTCGGAGGAAGATGGTGCGGTCCGGCGCTGCGTTGGCCTTGTCCCAGAGGTGTTTCGTCATGCCTTCTCTGCGGGCTACGAGTAGCGACATCTGAGTTGCGGAGGGTCCCGCAACGGCCATCTTCTCGTTGTCGACGGGGAGGCTGCTAATGGCGTAACCCTCGCTGGCGAGCTTGCTTTGGATTTCCTGCTTCAAAACGTCGGAGCTCCACGCTAGAGAGAACGGGTGCGATTGCCAGTAGGAAACCGTTGGGAGGTAGATGTAAACATGTTGTCCGGGCTTGAATTTCCAGGGTCGTGGGAGTTCGAAAGTAACACGGGAGGCTTCTCCATCAAGGGCCTCAACTTTGACGCGGGTCATGCTCTTGGTCGAGATGTTGCGATAGAAGATCCTCACGAATCGAACCAGGCGATCGAAAGCCCAGAAGCAGACTGTCAAGATTATGTAGGGCAGCTGCGGGAGGTTGTCGATCTTCAAATGCATCCAGACCGTGTAAAGAACAAGGATAGCCAGTCCGATATGGAAAACCAGGAAGGTTTCGTAAAAGGCATGTCGGACTGGCGAAGGAGTGATGACCAAAATCAATGCGAACGCTCCAACGGCCTGTTTGTAAAGTTAGCCACGCGCTTATCAATATGGGAAGTGAGGATATGTGCTTACGATCATTCCATAGAGGATGAAGTCACTGTTCTGCAGGCTGTCTTTCACACCCTCGAAGCCACGGGCGTCAACCTTATTGATAAGCCAGGCCGCTGTGTGAGCAACAGACTGCAGGGCGGCCAGTCTTCCAAGGCACCTGTGGATGATGTTGTAGGTGTCGAACGAAATCTTCAACAATGGGATCAGAATGTTGTTCCTTCCAGCGAGCAGGAAGAGCGGGACCATGTTGACAACAGCCAGTACACCAGTCCGTCCACGAAATTCAGCCACTAGTTCTGGCTTTGGTTTGCTGTAGTCGAGCATCAGAGTGCAGTATATGATGTTTGAAATCACATATATCGATAGAACGATGGCGTGCAGTCTTGTCGGCAGAGTACCAATAGTGATCGCCTTGCTGAGTTGGATCTCTGTATTGTGTCTATGCTTCCAGATTGGCGCGTACCAAAGATATTTTTTGAATTTCCAACTTAACCGGCCAGGTCTCGACCAGTATCTTTGGCTTCGTGGCTCGTTATCAGTCGATACCAGCACCATTAATCTCAGCTGTCGCATGGCGTCCAGCGTCAATCTGATAGCGAAAAAGCATAGTAACAGAAGGCAGGATGTTGTAAACAATCCCTTGCTATAGATGATAGTCAGAAATATGGTATTGCCGATTAAACACGCTGTGATCACGTACCTGAATTCGTCGTTCCAGTGTTGGTTTACTCCGTTGAGCCCCCATGTGTAGTAGTCGGTATCGGATGGCCCATCACTAGGAGTCTCAGCATCCCATTTGGTATGCTCTGCTCTGGGGAGAATCATTTCCAGAGATATTGACGAGATAGACGTTATCGATCAGGTGTTGCTGTCGACAAGCTTGTCTTGCAAGAATGGTCGTCTATCTGATGAAGTAGTCGCGATATATAACACCAGTATGAGGTGATGACACTGTAAGGATGGGAGAAGTGGTACCACAATCTGGTGTCCAGAATATCAAATGCAGGTAAGGATTGATCGGAGAATAGGTGTGGAGAAATGAACGAAAGATTGCAGTCGCACGGCCAGCAGCAATATGAATAAATTGAAAATGAGTGGGACTGTTAGCTATCGCAACATCAGGGATCGTTGAAAAGCCGAGACTGATACTAAGGCCACAATGGTCCGAAGACGTCGTGAGCAAGCTTGGTTGTGGAGAAGCAAGATGGGGTGGTGACCCGACTAGGTCAGCCTCAGATAGCTTCAGAATCCTTCGGGGTAACACAGCGGAGCAACAGTCTACGACCAAGCTTCGAGTTGGGCCGGGGACAATCCTGCCACAGGCAAGATTTGCAAAAGGGAAGGAATGGACCGGAAGCTCTGCCTCCTTGGAAATGTGTGTATATTCAATAGGTGTAGGTAAAGAAGAGAAGAGAACCCGGGCAGTCAACCAGAGTCCTGTAGGAAAAAGAAAAATTCACACAAGAGTCAAGGAAAGAGAGGTCGACTATCCAGCTGCACATGCATACATGCAGGTAAGCTCTTTGAAGACGTAATGTTGCGGGATGGCGGGCACTTGGTGGGCTCGACTGCTGACAATGCGGATGGGCGCGGTTTATGCAGCAGGCAGTCGTGAGGCGTCAAGTGGCCTGCTGCACCAAAATGCCGAGCTGGAAAGGAAGCCCGGGGAGCAGAGCAGCACCTCAAGGTTGTGCGGATGAGGTCTTAATCACTCTCCTTGGCAGCTGGGTCGTCGGATGAATTCTTTTTAAGGGAAAAAGTTCACCCGCAGATGCCGGCAAGGCCTCTTGAGGATAAATTGACTACTTGATCGGATATCTATTAGTTTATTCTGGTTTTTTGTGCACTGCAGGATGGCGCGCGGTTGCGGCATCAAGGGCCTGGAATGCTCCCCGTCAAACTGCTGCCAGGTTGAAACAGCTAGCCCAACTGTTGAACGGACCACTGGAATGGACCATTTCGACTTACCGTGGAAAAATATAAAATGCAGCCGCGGTCCTGACTGAACCAGACGTGTCGGTATTGCGCCAACAAGAGGAAGCCGGTAGCCGAGTATATAGCCTTCCAAATAAATGGCTATATTTTGACAATCGGAGCCAGATATCTGAAATTTTGTCGATGCTAGCAACGAATGGAAGCGTCGGCGTCTACCAGAAGGTTTAGAAGCCCGTAAATTTTTTCTTTTCGCAACTTGACCAAAAAGTTCAAGGAGTGTCGAGAAAGCCGCCCTGCGCAATCTTTCTGTTGTGCAAATGTCCTCGTCAAGAGAAGCCGATTCAAAGCCTATGATGTCAGAAAATATGACAAAATCTCACAAATCCTAAAAGACAGTAAGACCGAATGGCGGAGTCTATAACGAGTAGTTGGAAATGTCGTATCAAAAAGAATGCAGTCTAGAAGAGATACCGCTCGATAGGTTGAAGCCGAGACGGGGTGGAAAGAACGTCTATAGCAGGGAAGGAAAAACGATGAACCGAACGACCACGGGAAGGGAAGAAAACGAAAGACAGAGGATTGTCGTGTCCAGAGCCACGTTCTATCTATCTACACTTTCGGTCCAGAGGGTACGGCTGCCGCTGTACCGAACGAACTGACGTGTGCGATAGAGTCGGATCAAAACAAGAGAACCAGGAGGAGAGGAGGGTGGTGGTTCCTCTTAGGATCAGAGAATGGGACGATCCATTCGAGGGCCTCATAGGCTATTAGAGCGCCCTCATCCGAAGCGATAGAGCCCCTGAGCGATAGCCCGAGCCCGAGTTTGCGGGCGGCCAGCCAATCGACGGGGCGCCTTGGTTATGCGCATGAGTCCCAGGGACGGGCAAGGTGGCTACTAAGCCACGCCTGGCGACCTTCTGCATCTTTGACAGGAAGCAGCAAAAGTCCAAGTTGGATCACAAAGACGTGACAATGGGCTCAGGAGAGCAGCTGGGTGACCAGTTGGAGGGCAAGCTTGTCTAGCTTCCCCGAGCTGACGCTGGGCCGGAGACTAGTTGAACGGGTTAGTTGGTTCGTTAAACGCAGGGGCGAGGATGCGCGTCCTCTTGCCAGACGAATTTTCGGCCAATCAGCGTGCGCAGGCCGCAAAACCCGCAGGTCTGCGCTGCGAGGATGACTTGAACGGGCAGCGGCGATTGGCCTGGCGCGATGGTACCTGCAGGACCCAAGACAGGACGAACAGGGGAGCCTCAGATCACTCCTTCCGCTTTGATTGTCGTCGCCAGTTTCTGAAACGAGATGTTCCAACCCGGTCCGGCCGCTTTGCCGTTGCTTTCGTCGTGGTCTGTCGCTTTCGTGGAGCGGTGGAATGCAGCCGATGGTCAGGTTACGTTACCTTGACGGTTTTTTTCTATTTTAGCAAGGGCGCCAGCCGCAGTTTTTCCACGGTTGCAATGGGGAAGGGAAGCCGGCAAGGTCAGCTCACGATGGCCTGTCTGCCCGGCCGCCAACACGCTGGCAATACTAATACGGCAATTTGCGAATATATTGCGAGGCGAAGTAGCAACTACCTAAACCATTGGCCATCGAAATTGAAAAGATGAAGTCTTTTTCCACGTCGGCATTGCCATCGGCTTCGCCCCCTCGGACCGGCCAGCTCTGCGGACGGTCGACCTTGTAATTTTTTTTAGATCTCTCCACAAGCCCTCGGCTGTCTCAAGTCGCGATGCCAAGTCCACCGCAGACATGACACGAGCCTATATTACATCTCTCAGGCCTCCTCCGTAATCATACTATGCATAGTATACATCCGAGTTAGATCTCTTCTGCCGGGCAGACCTACTCCAATATTACCCAAAAGGGGCCCATCTACGTGATAACACGGAAGAGCCGATGTCTCGAATTCACTCGGCTTCGGGCTTGGTACTCTGGCCGGGAACAGAACTACCACCGACTGGGCAGCCCGACAGAACATTATTCGAGGCATCTTCCAAGCTTCATAATGTGGTCTGATTAACATCTAATTTTCAATCTTTCACGCTTCTATTTTTCCCAATACTCTGGTAATTAATATCGAATATATTGGTTGGTTGAGAGCCAAAAAAAAAGCGAGGTTTCGTGTTATGCGTTGACTCGCCTGCCCAGCTGGCCACGCGATATAGTGTTTCGAAACACGATGCTTGCTCTTCGGTCCCGATCAGACCACTGTTCTCTTAAACTTGACAACCTCTGTAGATTATTCGGCTCAGGTAGCCTCATCTTGGTATGCAATCTATTCGAAACACTGCTGCCGCTGGACTGTCGACCCCCCTCTGTGGGGCTCCGTGCGCCGCCCGGAATGTGCGCGTATGACGTGTCGATAGGGGCAGGAGATCTCTAGCGATGCCATTCGCCATGGCCGCGAGGCGGCGGCGCCAAACAAGTTTGTTTCGGCGTGGATATAGCGGCATCGACTTCTCTAGCTACTTGCGTACTCAATCACGTAATGTACAGCACGAAAGCATTGCTGAGGATTCTCGCACTACAATGTGAAGAATATCTGTGTGGCAGGAGTTGCAAAATATAACGTAATCCATAAGCGAGCGTGCCACCCAAGCGAGCGTGCCACTATTTACCATCAACGCATCTTTCTACCTTCATACTATATTACTCCACAACAACCACAATAACCACTAATTTAATTGAATCCAGAATTATACTTACTCTTAAAACTATAAAAAAAAACAAAAAATTAAGTATTCAAACTACTACTAAGCACTATAATATCTTTTAAATAATAATCACCCACTAATACAACAGCATATCATCACAACACAACACCACACCCAATTTACAAAAACTTATAATTCTAAAAAAAAAAACTATTATCCAATATATACTCAAACTAGCTTCACAATCATTTCATCCTAAACTATCTAATATAGAAGATATAGCCAATCAACTATTTTCTATATACAACAGTAACAACACACTATACATCAGCAAAAATTAAGCCACCAACTTTGTCAAATACTACCCAGAACTTAAAACACATCTATCTCAAAAATACAACTACCAGCAAACCAAATACAAAAATCCTAAACTTATTAGAGGTTGATTCTAATTTATATAAACTATAAAAGCCAAATATAACATCCTAGATAACAATATCTATAATTTTAATAAAACAAGCTTTACAATAAACATTATTTCAACTATTATAGTTATCACAAATATTAAGTACTGTAACAGAGCTAAGTTAGTACAGCCTAGGAATCATAAATAGGCAATAATCATTTAAAGCATCAATACCCAAAGTTAGGCCATACTACTATTCATCATCCTCACAGACCAATACCACCTATCTAGCTAGTATACAGAGTATAATTTACCAAAAATCTAGGCAATTGCAACTACTAACAATAACTGGACAACAAATAAGAAAAATATAAAATAAATTCAACATTTCAACCAATTTTCAACACCACACTACAAAAACATATACTATCTATTAATTCTTGATAGTTATAAAAATCACTATTCAACTAAATTCAAGCTCTATTACCAAAAGCACAAGATTATCACACTCTACATACCTCTATATTCATCACATCTTCTTCAGCCACTAAATATTGGTTACTTTGCCCCATTAAAGCAAACATACACTCATAAGATTAAAAATTTAATACACATACATATTACCCATATTAGCAAACTAGAGTTCCTATCTAACTTTTATAAAATATTCACTACCTCAATAACTAAAAAGAACATACACAATACCTTTACTAAAACTAGCATCTTACCCTATAACCCAGAAACAATTCTTTCAAAGCTAAATATAGCACTAATATCCTTCTCCATAAACTCTCACCTTAATACAGCAGTATAGACTACCAAAACACCAAAAAATCCTATAAAAACAAACTTATAATCAGAGTTTATTAAAAACTAAGTTACCCAGCACCAAAACAGCTCTCCAATATCTATCATAACTACTATAGACTAGTTTGCCAAAAGTACACAATTTATAATACATAAACTATCACTTTTACATGTAGAAACCACTGCACTCCAGGCAGCCAATAAGGCATTAAGCAAGCGCCGGAAAGCACCAAAAAATCACCTACAAAATAAAGGGTCACTCAATATAAAAAAAACACATAATATTTTAGCCCAAGATATAATAAAGAGACAGCTACAACAAGAAACCCACCAACACAATATCCAACTAGAGAAAAATAGCACAAGATCATAAGGTTATAGTAAATATAACAAAGCTAGGCATAATATATAAACTTATCAAAAGATTGTTTAAATATATAATTAACCTATTTACCATATAATTATAATGTGTTTATGATAGGATGGTGGTGTAGTTAATGCTTCCGTCAGCATGGTGTTGAAAAATGGCACGCTCGCTTGGGTGGCACGCTCGCTTATGGATTACGTTAGCTAGAATACATGTTTGAGTATACTCAGTCAAGATCGGACTGACATGACCAGATCTTGTGCACCTCGCGATCAGATGGTAATAAGACCACCCTTAATATCTAGTTCCGAGATTTCGTATGCCTTGAGAGGTTCCGACAGGAAACACTGCCGTCGGCAAATCGGGAGATGTTCCTTCTCGCGAAACAGCGCAGCACCGTTCCCCATCCACCATTCCTTCGCACTACCCACACAACAACAACAACCTCCACACCACTCCACCGACTCAAAACGCCATCTATCGCTAGCACGTTGCAATGCATGAACGAATGCGTACCGCGCATGAACTACTGCTCACGCTCCGAGGTGGATGTCTCACCCTCTGCTGTCTCAATCCTCGGGCCCATCTCCTCGCACCTATCAATAAACTCCCCATTCACCTATATATGCAAGACAAACCCACAAATCAAAATTGAGTCAGTGACACCAGTTATCTCTGGGAGATGAGATCCGGAATGTGGCACATTGCATATGCCGTGGCATGCGGGGCTTGAGGGAGGAATGCATTACATACCCTGACGTTTAGCGATTTGAGCAATGCCAGCTCCACCTTCTTCTCGTTCTTGACCCTCACCAGTTCGCGGAGAGCGCTGATAAGGAACCCCGACAGGATCTGGACCGACCAGTTGTCCGGGATGACGTTGAGCACCTTTATTCATTCATGGGATATCGGTCAGCCACGGTTTTTATTCCAAAGTGGAAATGCCATTTTTTCGCGCAAATGCCAAATCCGGATGGGGGGTTGAGTCGGCTCACATGCTGAACGTCCAGCCACCCTCCAAAGCGGTCCAACAGTGAGCTCGTCTGTTCCAGCCGATTCTCGTAGTCATCAATGTTGAGAAATTCCACAAGGAGAATGTTCAGCATCTTGCTTTGTTCCTCACGCGGCAATGCTGGGATCGGTCTCGAAGATCGGGTTCGTTGAAACATCGATAACGAGCCATACAGACAATAATTGATGGCAGTATCAAAGTCCTTCAGCGAGTGACAGAGGATCTTGAGCACCTCTTCGTGTTTCTGCTCTTTGCTGTAGAATATGACCATTTCAGCTATGAGAACGTCCTTCCATGGCGCCACTTTGGCCGCAACCTCTTCTACGTTGTAAGGCGTGCCTCCGCTCAGGAAGTCTAACAGCGTGGCCCGATTACGCCACCATTCTTCCCCTCTGGTGTTGTCATTGAGGAACTCGCTGTATGTCGGCTTCGGAGGATGTAGCGCTTGATAGAACTCTGTGGTAAGCTGAACGTCCTCTTTAAGTGTCGGGTTGTTCTCCAAGTCGGCGATCATTTGATCTAGGAAGAGGGAGATAAAATCGTTTGCAAACGCGATGTTCTAGATGATATATCATTAGTAAAATGTTGAGTCGGTGTTTCCAGCCGTTATTTCATAATTTACCTTCTTCTGCACAACAACGTATTCCAGATAGTCTTTCACCGCATACGGTGCATCGACTTTCAATATCCTAATGACGGTCTCAGGCGGGAATTGAACTTTGCTCGTCTCGTCGGTGAAGAACTGGACGCCTAGCCTCGGATTCCTCCTTGCAAGCCATCCACCATACTCCTCGACCAGCGCGGGATCCTTAATCCTTTTAAGATAGTCTTTGACGATGTTTTCGCCGTCTGGGAACTCGCCGTTTTCAGTCCCGTCCCCCTTCGCGAGGATTCTTCTCCATGTTGCGAGAACATCTCGATATTGCTTCTGCTTCCCGTAAAGCCTGCTCAGAACGAACAGCCGATCGAACTCTTCTAAAGTTTGTATCGCTTTGGCAGAGTCGTCGATACCAGAGTCTACCAGACTATAAAGATCCTGGCGGATCGCGCGTTCGATCCCTTCGAGTTGAGGTGTAGGCTTCACTGTCGTCTGATCCAGCATCAACAAGACCCGCAAGTAAGCAGAATCGATAGTCGCAAACACCTGGTCTTTGTCCGGAACGCTTTCGAGGCCCTTCTTCTTCCTCCAGTCCCTTAGATATCGGCTGAGGAAAAGGAGGGTCCCACGATCCGTAATTGACGTATTTCTTTTGTCGTACAGCAGTGCTCGTAGAAGGTCTTGAATACCGCCGTAAACCCACAAGCCATTGCTCTTTTTATCAACCACAATATCTCTGCGGAAAGCAGGTCCGAAGAGCGCTACAACAATTCGAGGATCAACACCACCTTCCCGTAGCGCCACATTCGTCTGATTGAGGGTATCTTCAGAGACATTGCTGGCGGACATTAAGCAGATCCCGAGCAACAACAGACCGAGCTTCTGACGTATAAATGCTAACTCGTGAAATCTCGCCTCCGTCGTTGGTTCCATGTTCCCGATAGCTGCAAGACACCGTAGGATTATGGGAACGTCCCGCGTCGATGCCGCTTCGATAGAGTGAGGTAGCTGTGAATCCATCTGCAATACCATTGGTGTTTCTAACATTGAGTATATCTTGTTTCCCTTCGTAAGAACAAGATGCGACGTAGTTGTGCTTATGCGGTTCGCGATCATTTCCTCCTCTGCGTTTCGCTTGCGGTCCGCTTCGTCTCCCTCGTCTGAAGAGAGATATTCAGACGCAGATTCGATTGCGACATCTTCGATAGTAGACGGAGGCGGGGGAGGTGGATCCTCCGTCTCCTCGACTTCGCCAGAAACCTCACCTTCGTGAAACTCTTCCGCGGCATCTTCTTCAGGGCTAGGTAGTTTGGTGATTGTGGAGAGGGGCTCTGTCGGGGCACTAGATCTTTTCCGCCTCGATGGTACCTTTTCTGTGATATTTAACTTGACGAGTTTGAGTAATCGAGCAGCCTTGGGAATAGCGCCAACTTCGACGCCGACTGTCCGCGATACGTCGATGCTAATATTTTCGGTTTGTTCCGTACCGTCGTCGAGCAATGGAAGCCTTTGCTTTATCGGACCGTAGACTCCGCTTGCGGGTGCTCCCAAATCCTCGAGCCGATGGCATTCGATAGGATGATCACCACCGACAACCGCAATAACCCAGGAACCGTCTATCAAGATCTTCTTCGGGTATCTGGTGAACTCGAGCGTCCCTCGAAGCACGGGCTCGCCATTAACGTCGAAGAACATCCCAACCCCTGGCTCGTTCAGCTCTGTCCCAGTCGTCACCAGAAATTCATTGGAGTTTGGAGACGCCACATTCGGGCTCAAAATCGGTTTGGGAGGCGGGGTAGGTACGGGCTGAACTGAGGGTTGAGGCGTATTGGCTCTTGATCTTGAGGCTTCGTCTTGTGATTTTCTTGGAACGGGAGATTCAGCTCTCGATCCGGCGTCAGAGTGTGCAGGGCTGTGGCCTTGGAAATCCGCTGAAGGCTTCCGGCTACTGGCTGCGGATGTCGTAAGACTCCCTGCTCTGGAGTGACCTCTCCCAACACCTGCAGGTCTTGGTCCGGGCGGCCTGGGAGATATGGGTCGAGGAGCCTCCGGTTCGGCGGGGGACGACGTCTGTCTGATAGCAGGCAACGGTATCATCTTGTTATCATTGACGTCAACCAATGCGTAGTTTTGCGCATTCGCGAGACATGCGCGATGTTGTCGTAACGAGCAAGCCAGCGACTGGGGGAACGAGACATCCTGTGATCCTATCATCAATCAGTGAAACCCCCAAAGTTGGTGGTGATATGTCTACTAACCCTTATGAGGCGCACCTCAGCTCCCACCCGAAGCAGCCTGATAAGCTTCTTTTGCCCAACGAACACTACGACCCCTCGAGGATCTCGATCATCCGCCTCTCCCTCGGGAATAAGACCCCGCAGAGCGAGGTCGTTTTCGTCCACCGTAACCCATGATACGTCTTTCAGTTTCGTCGCGATCGGTGATAGCTCGGGGAGCGCGTAGAATGAGAGTTGATTGTTGCAGATAACGGCAGCTCTTTCGACTGGTCCGAGCAACTGTATTTGCTGTACGCCAGGCGGATTCTCGAGGCTCGGAGGCGGTGGTGATAGCGGTAGGCGGAACGCAAAGATATATTGCGAAGGTTCTCCTGGCGCCTAAGTCGCAAATCCTGTTACTACTATGATCATGATATGTCTTCGAGTCGGGGAGAGCGTACCGCAGGCACTTTCATGAAATGGAGGATCTCGCCAGCCGACGTCCCAACGTATAGGTGGTCACCCCATATATCCACGCAGTTGACCTTGACATTTTGCTGCTCGCCTGTGTCCAGCGGTAGGTCGTCCACTAGCTTCTGCAGGATGTAGGGCGCTGCCCTCTCGTTGGTGCGCGCATCGCCAGCGAGTGACGAGGCTCTTGGAGGAGGCGTCGTGGTGTCCATATCATTGCGCTTCCCGGGTTTGGTTGAGTGTTATCTATGGCCTTATCATGCTGCCTCGGTTGTCTTCGATATCGGCGGCTTGGTATACCGTTTGCGACGAGCTATCCGTGGTGGAGGGCGAAGCTGGTTCCCAGAAATGCTGCTGGACCCACTGAGGTTCGGATGCGGTGGGAGGTTCGGTTGTTGTCTCGTTACCAGCTGCCAGGTTGACGCGGCAAACCAAAACCCAACTTCCGACCAGGGCCATCGATGACCGACCGACTCGGCACTGGCCACACTGTCAACACCGTCATCTCAGCCCTGAGGAAGCCCTTCATCTCGAGCCCGGCCGCTACCTTCGATCGTGCCGGGGATCTCATCCAACTCTCCTCTTGATATCCGGGTTTGCACGATCCGCTCGAGGTTTCTCCGTCTGAGGCGCGCCGACATCTGCAACGTGAAGGAGGGACCAACAGTACAACGGAATCGACATGTCGCAGGCGGGATCTCCCATTGGAACGCCCAGAAACAGTCACGATGGCGGGCAGTCGAACAAAGACCGGAAATCACTGGATGGCCAGCCCTTAGCTGAGGCTGAGAATGCCTTCCAAAAGGCTATCGCGGTTTGGAGAAGTGCGCTACCCCCTACTTGCATTGCGCTGCCCGCAGAGCTCTGACATCCAGATAGGCATCGATCTGTCGTCGCTTCAGAAGCAGCTTGATGCGGAGGCCAGCGAAATCATCACGAACCAGCGAGACGACCTGGTAGAACGGAAGGAGGTTGCGCAGAAGACGAAGGATTTCCGCAAGCTCAGCGATTCTGATAAACTCGCCGAGTACAAAGGCTTGCTGAAAGGTAGGCGCGGTCTCACATGGGAAGAATCAGAGTCGCGACGGGCTAACCAGAGTGTACAGCATATCAACAATTCATTGATCACATCTCCAATCACCGAAAGTCGACAGAGTCGCGTTTCCTAAACGTCTACAACCACCTCTCCGAAGCTCCCGACCCGTACCCCCTGCTCGAGGCGACGATAGATTCCCTCGTCCAATCCGAAGATGTGTCGCGTCTCACCTCCGAAAACAATTCGCTCCGAACCACAGTGGCGCGCCTCACATCCCAAAATCAGAACCTCGAATCTAGAATAGACGACCTCAAGAGAGAATCATCGAGGAAGGATAACGAAGCCAACAGGGCGTTAGAGAAGGCTGAGGAAGGCTTCCAAGCGGTCCTTGAAGAGAGGACAGCCAATTGGGAGGCCAAGGAGCGCAGCTTGCTGGACAAGATTGAGCACCAGGACCGGGTCCTCAAAGAACAGAAAGCCCATTATGAAGCCAGCCTACGGATGGGCAAGGTCTCCGAAGGAGGTGACGATGAGTTCCGCGGGGGCGCTAGCTTGGCGGAGCTCGAGATCGTCAGCAGCGACCTGGAGCGGACCACTATGCGATTGACAGAGATGGAGAATAGGAACGAGCAACTGCGCGCCCAGCTCGCCCAAGCACTCACCTCTCAAAACGCCGCAACCGGGAAGTCCGAGCAAGAGCAGGAGGATCTTGATAACGAAGTCCAGAGGCTGGAAACCGTCAATTCGAACTTGATCAAGAAGATCGATTTGCTGAAGGCTGAGAATGAGACCAAGCTGAGGGATCAGGAGAGGAAAGAACGCTTGCTTGAACGGGAGGTGGATATGATCAAGAAGGAGCGCACCGTACTCAAAGACAAAGTCAAGGCATGGAGCGACTACGACGAGATCAAGCGTGAACTGGAGGTCCTTAAAACAATCGAATTCTCTACCGGCGACGACGAAGATGATACCCATGCCGACGAGACAGAGGTTGCCGGCCACGGCAAAAAAGAAAGCTTGGAGCAATTACTTCTGGCTCGTAACAAGAAGCTAGGCAATGAGCTTACGGTCCTGCGCGTCTCCCACCAAGATCTTAGCAGTCGCCTGGAAGATCTCCAGAAGCAGCTCGACTCAACATCCAAAGAGCTGTCCGAATCTCGCAGCCTCAACAACCAACTCGAAGACGACCTCCATAGGGTTCAATCCCAAGCATCTTTCCCGAATCCAGCTATGTCGGTGGCCGGCACCTATACCTCCCGCTATCCACAATCTCAAGCTGGACACTTTGGCCCCCGCGGTGGTCGCGTTTCGCCCACCAGCTCCATCATATCTGGTAAAAGTCCACAGCCGGGTAGCTTCGACCAGCTTCGCGCCGCGAACGCCGAGCCATCGGCTGGGATCCTTCCCATGCTTACCGCGCAGCGTGACCGCTATAAAGCTCGCAATTCCCAACTCGAAGACGAGCTCTCGCGGACACAGGAGACCGTCACATCTCTGCGTCAGGAAATTGCCAGCCTCCAGAAGGACAACCTGCAGCTATACGAAAAGACACGATACATATCATCTTACAATCGACCCGGTGCCTCAGGCCCCATGAAGACCGGAGCTGTTGGCGTCCATAACAACCCCACAGCCAGCTCTGGCTTATCGCTAGACCGGTATCGGGCAGCATATGAAGCCAATCTATCGCCATTCGAGGCCTTCCGGACGCGGGAATCCTTCCGGGCGTTCAATAGGATGGGTGTTCTGGAACGAGTGCTCTTCAGCATGACAAAGATGGTGATGAAGAACAGAGTAACGAGGAATTTGTTTGCTGGATATTGTATGTTTTTACACTTGCTGTGCATCGGGGTGCTCTACTGGGCGGGAATGGGCGAGACGGAGAAGTTGGGCGGATTATCGATGAGTGCGGGTGATACGGTGCCCGGTGCCGTAGGTGGCGGGAAGGCAGCGGGAGAGTGGAAGGCTGAGGAGGCGCCAATTCCGGGAACTTAGATACCATAGACGTTCTGTCTTGTGTAGCGTTCGGTTTGGTTGATGGAATCTGTACATGTACATTTATAATTGCGTTTCACGGTCGTTGCTTGGGCATATATCCGTCGTTGGCGATAGCACTGAATACACATCTTTCGTTCGGCGTATTTTACTGATAGGTTCGGACAGAGTTCTACTGATCACTACTTTTTCTTTGCTATCTGTGTTGATCGAAAGAGCTGGGTTCTTACATTATATATCTGTTGAAGCATTCGATATCTAATATACAGAGTCTCGAACTCTAATCGCTGGAATAATGTATACTACAATTCATCTGGTCTCGTGAACTCAGCTTGACCTTGTTTTGACAACGAAATAAACTGCCGGAGGGGAGTCCTGCCCCAAAATTACTGTCTGCCTGTGGCAATTTTCAGTTGACTTATGAATGTCCGGACTGATTTATAATTTAATACAGGGAAATTTTTCATATATAGAGCGGTCTTGACATCAGTCTAACATCGCCAATCAATTCAACACCAGAAAACTCTGAAGGCCCATGCATCAACTTCCTAATTATGTAAGTAGTGGTCTCGCAAACCAAACATTGCTACGCTGGCACCCTGGTTAATTATGCCCCACTTCGATGCTCGAGAACCTCAACTTTACGGATTGAGTCTTAAATTTTGTCTGGGTGGTAGCACAAGCTGCGTCCGATCACGGAATTACTGGATGGGAGCCGTTGTGCAAGGTTGTACATGCCCAACCGACGGACGAAGAACTTCTGCAAGCTAGGACAGGAATCATCGAGAATTTCGAAGGGATCAAGTACCTTAGATTTCTTTTTCTACTAGTGGAGTTTCTCGTAAACTAAGCTAAAGTAATATACGAACCGGAATTTCGTTAGTTCATGAATTCAGTTCAATTGTTGTCATCCGCGGTAGCCTGAGTCGGCAACCTTCACCTTTTTAGCATACTCGGGTTTCTGGATATTATTACTCCTTCAGCGCTTGGTCCCATGGGTGCCAATGCAGGTGCAGATTAGTGAGTTCGGCGTTCTTGAATCCTAAAGATGAGTCGTTTTGGAATAACTCGATATCGATGGGAACTATAAGATCTTAATAGATACAATATTATATCGGGGATCTCAACGCCATACTACTTTGAACACAAAACCAACTCATGATGCCTCGAACCTTCGAAATATGCGAGTTATGGTCCTAAATATTGCACATGATATTTGGCTTGCATTTGCGCGGATTTGGCCAATTTCAGGAAGCTACAAGCGGGCTGATAGCTGAACTCACCGAAATAACATGTTAAAGACGCAAGGTAAACTTAGGAGATACTCGCGCGAGTTTATGGAGCTAAAATAGACCGGATCAGGCTGATTTCCTTTAGCTAGCTGTGGTCTTTATTGGGAGAATTCGGAGAATACTAGAAGCTGGCATAAGGCAATCCCCTTGGTCCAGGATAGTGATCTTATACATGATTATGCATGTGTGGAGTATCATGGATTTTTTAAGTAAAAAACGAATGAGAGAGGGGTCCTGTGGGACCGAATGAGCGCCCAAAACATGAGAAGTAGCTAGTCTTGAGGCTGAACTTGCTCCCACGAACAGCAAGTCGGCATCTGGCATCGAGACTAAGAGATATCTAACGACTCAAATACCGAGAAATGGGCTTAAATCGTTTTTGGGTGGCTGGGATAGGCCTTACTTGTTCTACCCTCGCGCGGATGTGAAGTGATTTTATCTAGACTCAAGGTGCAAAGTAGCCCGTTCTGGTTAGACTATCCTAAGACATGGATTTATGATACTATACTACTAGAATAATAGCGCGATAGATGGTCCAGGGTTTGTTTCGTGAGGCAAGGATCAAAGCAGTAGAATACTCACGATAGCTCAAGTCTAGCCAGTTTATTGATTCCTCTTATGGAGGATTAAGTGACTGCAATATGGTTTATCCTTAACTCGATGCATCAATGGGAATCTGGATGCAGGATTACACGGTCTCTTTCGGTCAGCTTGAACAAGAAATACCCTGGTTAGAATGCAGGCGCGCGTCAAACTGGTACCCAAGAGGTGACTTTAGAGTAAAAGATCGCATCTATTGTAAGGTTTGGGTATAGTAAGGATTAGCAGGATGGGGGAAACATCTGATGTCCGGACGTCGTACTATAGTGGGTAAATCCGGTACCTTCTGAATTCGCTTTATAATTTATGTTGCTTGGATTTCCAATGAGTTACTTAGTTACCTTGAGGAAATATGGAAAGCCCAGTTTAAATAGTGGAATGGTTTCCACGGGTTCATCCAGATCTTGGAATGTATTAATGCATGCTTAAGAGACTTCATATTTCGAGTCTCAGAGCCTATAGGATATTACTCTTGGCCTCTCGCGAAATGAGTGCTATCGACAATGCTATTGATCTTATTCATAAGACATCATCTGGTCTTGATGACCTTAATCGCAGAACATTTGTCGATGATCTACGTCGAACTGTTTATCAACTGCAAACTCCTTTTGAACGTGTGTGGAATATGATTCTCCCGGAGCCCTTTGTGCTTGCGGTCTGTCAGATCGGAACCGATCTGGGCCTCTGGGAAGCCTGGAAGTTAGCCGGCGGATCAGATGAAAAGTCACTTGATGATTTACTGAAGTTGTGTCAAAAGGATTGTGAACCAGATCTCCTCCGTAAGTTTCTCGTAAACCGGACCGCCGGTCATTTGGAATAGATATATTGCAGAGAAGATTCTTCCCTGATCTGAACCGTAAATTGCTGATCGGGTTATTCTTGAAATACAGGTCGTATTATGCATCTCCTAGTAGCCCGCAATATTGTCGAAGAGAGTGCAGAGGAACGTTATAAAGCTACCCCGTTCTCCCTCAGCCTAGCGGAAAAGAAAATAGCTCTCACAATACGAGCGGGTAAGTTCTTCGAAACCAGTTTGATATGCATTGCGTATATCATAAAGTATTGATAATGGTTTGTATGGTAGGATTCATCATTGGGCTATAACTGCCTTATATACTCCGGAATACCTCGCAAAAACAGGATATAGAGTGCCAAAGGATGCTGAAAAGTCAAATATCTATACCGAGCTGCCGCAAAATCCTGAGAAGTTGAATTTCTTTGGTCGCTGTGGTTCCAAAGCTGAATACCAGGCCAGTTTCGAGGGATTCATGTCATCCTACACCCAATGGAAACAGAATTGGACTGACGTCTTCGACACGAATAAACTGCTTGGCAATCGTGCTGTAAACACTGAGGGTGAAGGTCCTATTATAGTTGATGTTCGAGGAAGTGTTGACGACGACATAATGCGATTCCTGGAAAAGCACCCACATATCCCACAATTAGGTTCGCTGGTGCTACAAGATCAGGCCGATGTAATCGAATTGGTGAAATCAAAAGGACTTGATCCAAGGGTAGAACTAATGGTACATGACTTTAAGCCGCAACCCATCTTCGGTGTGTTATGAGACAACCCCCATTTTCTATTTCTCCCTATAAAGGAATCACCTGCTGAGGGCTATTCGTCTGGCTGACTCGCTATGCTGAAAATCATAGGTTGTCGTGTCTACTTTCTACATGCCATCCTCCATGACTGGCCAGATCAGATCGCCCTTCAAATACTGGAAAACTTGAAACTTGCATTTAAAAAAGGCTACTGAAAGTTACTTGTTTATGACGTTGTTATACCCGCCAGGGGCGCAAGAATTGTGCAAGCTACACAAGATGTATGTATCATGGGTGTTCTTGCTGCGGTTGATAGGACGGATGCTGCGTGGAAAGCTCTACTCTCAGAAGCAGGGTTTAAAGTCGTCCATATGTGGGGAGACGAACGAGGAATTGAGACCCTCATAGAGGCAGAACTGGAATGAATGGATTTGATCCATGCACACCTTATTGTGCGAACCTGGATGGATGTAAAACGAGGCAGAGAGTAGTGACTGCTATCAGTAGTATCTGGGGCAGGCTCGCACTGTATTTAGCTAAAACTGGTCCAATAAATTCGGGCGTTTGATCGCTGCAATTTCGCATTGTATCGCAACATGGCGAGGCGGCATTCCAGTTGGTTCTGAAGGAGCTAGCTTGCGTCTCAGCTACCATCCTGCTGATATTGCTTTACAATTGCTTCGAATCACTACATGTTTATACAATAGTCACGCCCAAACTTCTCATGTGGCTGCTCACAGCTCCGAGATTACATGCGCATATAAATACAGCCTATCTTGGTCTCGTAAACCAGACCCTCTGGAACTGTATAGGGTTGGCTTGCGAGACCAGCTTATTTATACAATAGGCTGCAGTGTCACTGCGCCGCTACTGGTATCCTCAATAAAGATACCTCCGTATGTTAACCCTTCATTCGGCCTCTTGCTCTGATACCCCTGCCTCGTAACATCTATCCCCACAGGTCCTGTTGGCAACTTGAGCATGCCAACATGGAACTGTCCCTTGCCACTCGCATCATTCGGAATCGGTCCGACGACGCGCACTAGCGGCGATTGGCCAGCACTATGGTATACAGTGATGAGATTGTTATCCCAGTCGCTTTCGATGGCGAAATTGTGCCAAATGCCGTCGGTAAAGGGAATATTGAGGAGTTCGGTGGCTGGGGAGGAGGTCGAGGAAGAGTAGAGGCGGAGAGTTTGGGCGGCGGCAAGGGGCCAGGATTCGCCGAAGGGTGTGCCGGTCTTTAGTTGCCACTGCCGGGATAGATCTGTTAACATTGGCTCATTTAAGGTGTAGTTGTAAATGGAGGATAGTGTATGGCTTATAAATACATACGACGTGGGATGAGTAGTCTTGCGTCTCAATGAACACTGGCTGGTATTCATGGCTGTAGTTGAGCGGCCTGGTGGGGTCGATTCTGATAGAGAAATGGTGGGCTGTCACGCCGTTGTTCGTGATATCGTTGCCGCTGTTCGGGGCAGGCAGAAGCTCAGAGCGGCGAAAGCCTGTTTGGGCCGAATCAGGTCCGCCTGGAGCGAAGATGGATTTGTTACTGCATTTTTACATTTGTTAGCATAGTATTGCTATAGCGCTATATTGAACGCGTATACGAGCCGGGAACTCGTATAGTCCCTCGACAAATATCACTCAATTGCGCTGCAGAGCGTGCTAGGGAAATCGCGTACTTTATTGTAACAATTATCGGCTTGCCGCCCAAAGGTTTGTCGAACTAGCGATATCATATCGAGTTAGCCTTGAATCGTGCAACTTTTCGATAGGGTATTCAAAATAATACCAGCTCCAGGGTTCGATTTCTTACCAACGAATGTTCGACATTCGGAAAATGGACAACCTTCGACCACGGCTCCTCTACAAGTGTTTATATCAGCACTGCTCGATTGCGACAAATCTGACGTCCAATCAACAAGTGCAATACTTACGTCCTAGAACGTACTCCGGGTTATATGGGCTCGTAGCATAACTATCCAGTTTGGCGGATCTAAATAATGGAGGAATCCGTCCGTCGAAGACTATCGGGTTAACGCCAATCGTTGTGGTAGTATCCGAACCAGGTGTTGGAACAGCGGATGCCAGCGCCGCGAGCGCGAGGGAGGAAAGTAGCGATTTCATTTCGACCAGCAGGTGGGCATACGTATCAGCAAAAATTATTGAAGGCTGAATGGAAATACCGCAGCACAGCAGGACCAAAGACTCTAATCCCGCTCCAGCAAAAGGCATTCGCAGAATATGTGAAAGGGGAACATTTTACTTTAATACTTTGGGGCCCCAGACCGTTCCTCTGCGTTGGTTTGGCGCTGCGAGACCACCCAGACCACCAGTATCACGTACTCAGCTCGTATCAACATAGCCTAAACCGCGTCTCCGGGCCCATATTATACTCGTATTGCAACATCGCGAGCCTCTCGCGCAATGCAATGGCGTCCGACAGGTCCGGGTACGAGCAACGTGATATAATTGTATAATAGAACCGGACGCGTTAGCATGTTGCAGATATACGTGCTCCTATCCATGGGTGGCTTTCACGGGGTCGGCTAAATCGCAGACAGGCTGAAGAGGTTCTAGACGATTACTGGATGGGGTAATTTCCCACACATGGGTGTCTGGAAATGCTAAGAGTGCGGACCGTGATACCGGGATTTGATGGGCTTGGAAATCTGGGAGGCTGGGGTTGGCAGCTTCACAGGTCTATGACAAAAGGACCTAGCCTTCGATCGATTCTCAGTGCTGTCGGCAAGGGCTAATTGTTAGGATTCCATCTATGAGTACAGGCTGGGGGTATTGCGTTGTTGGTGAAGTTGTGGCGGTGTGTAACGTAAGACTCAGTCTCGACACTAGCAAAGCCTGGCAACGTCTGGGGTCGAGACTGCGTAAGACTGCGCAGTATAGAGCTTTTTTCAGTCGCCCTGGGGTAATTGGGCTGTCTGGTCGGTATTCCAGATGCTTAAATTTTTTCACGAAAATAAACCCTCGAGCGATACGCATATGCGTTTTTGGTCCCGAAGTGGGGAGAAGTCGAGTCTGATAAACAATGTAATATACACATCGACCCGATCTTCGTTCTTGAGGGACAAGAAACGATAGCGAGAGATTCACGACGTGAATTCGTAATAGCCTGCCTGGTGGGAGACGCCAGGACAGGTTAATAAGACATGCAGAATAGTAGGATTAAGGTATAAGGAGCAGCATGAAAAAGTGATAATGGCCATGGCATTATATAAGAGAAACCCCTAAAACACAATTGAAGAAGACAGCGATGCTAAAACAACCAAAATCTACGACGAAGTGATCTCGCGTCGCTTGATGGTGGTTAATCGGCCGCGCTGTCTGCTGGTCAGACGGACGACAGCCTGCTCCTTTGGCTTCTCGACAGCGGAGTCTTCCTCGGAAACGACGACCTCGATGTGGCAGGGGTTCGACATATAAGGGTTGATCTATAGGCAATTTGTTAGCGAGGGTGGATAGGAGAAAAGTCTGCGCAGGATGGACGTACTCTGCCGTGAGCGCGGTATGTTCTCCGTCGCTGCTTGGGGGCTTGGTTGACCTGGATGTGGGAGATGACGAGCTTATCGGTATCGAGGCCTTTCGAGTCGGCGTTGGCTTCGGCGTTCTTGAGGAGACCGAGAACGAATTCAGCGGACTTCTCGGGCCAGCGACCCAGGGTGGCGCCGAACTGCTTGGCTGTATTTTAAGATATCCAGTCAGTTTCGCCACTTCAAAATAAAATAAAAATATCTCCAACTCCAGCCCTAAACTCCTCCACAAACTCGTTTCAAACCCAGCCATCACAGGGTCTTTCAATGGCGGTATCCGGGTCTTTTTCTATTGTTGGGCTTCCAAGCCTTTCTACCATCTGATCGGACCAAACTCGTCACTGACCTTGCGAAGTTCGTCCGGTGCTGCCGTTGAATCGTCTCATGGGGATACACTCCTTCTTCTCCTTGACGTTTTCAAGGTAGGTGATGGCCCGAGCAAGCTTCATGCCGCTGACAGCCTGGGCCGTCTCGCGGGTGTTCTTGAAGGACACACGGAGGTACGAGCCGCGCGATTTGGCGGACTTGGTGGGGTTTTGGGGAACGGCGGCGTAGCGGACCTAGAGAGAACAGGATTCGTTGTCAGCAAAGCCATTCCAGCTGGATCGTAGCAGACGAGATTTGAAGATCGTGTCGATGGCGGCCACTTCGCGTGTGTAGTCGGAGATGGCCAATCGATAGAGTCCCCAAACTGAATTCCCAAGAGCAAAGGCACTGACCATTTTGTCGGTGGTTGACAATGTCGTGAGGAGACCGGGGGTAGAGTGAAGTTGTCGATGAAGTTGTCGATGAAGTTGTCGATGATGGCGGGCTGTCTCGTCTTTGGTGTTGCAGCACTTTGCTCCCCGGGCGAAAAAATTCGGCCACACACAGCAAAAGCGTTTGTCCAATCAGAAGTGTTGTGAGGGCTTCTAGCCCTGATGTCAAACTAACCTCAAACAAACTAGCGCGCATTTTAAGCCGCATGAGACCTTGGCGGCATAGAAAAAGAAACGGCCTGCAAAATTTTTGGTTTTGCCGGAACAACATCGCGGTCGAAGACACTAGACTCTACTTACCCCCAGGCATCACTTCTCGACAGCCATTCCAATTGGTTGCGACTCGCGTCATACCATCTTTGCGAGTTCTTACTGCGCCGTATTGCATGCTGCTACGGTCGCCCGACAGCTCTCTCATATAATTACGTCTTTACGTGTTCATTTCAATGGCGTTCACACCAAGAGGTCGCGGTGGGGGTGGTGGTAGAGGAGGATTCGGTGGCGGCGGCAGAGGCGGCGGCGGTCGCGGAGGCGGTCCTGCTCGAGGCGGCAGAGGTATGTTTTCACATTCTTCATGATTGTGCGACGAGCATCAGACGCGTGCGGTGGTTGCAGTAGTGGCTAACATTACATAACTGCGACAGGTGGAGGAAGAGGCGGCGGTCCAGGAGGGCGCGGCGGCGGCGGCTTCGGAGGGCGAGGCGCGGCTCGTGGTGGCGGTCGAGGTGCTCCTCGTGGTGGAGGACGCGGTGGTGGCCGTGGAGGAAAGCCAGGGCCGGGAGGCAAGGGTGGTGCCAAAGTCGCGATTGAGGTTCACCCTCGTCACCCAGGTGTCTTCGTCGCCAGGAGTACGAAGGAAGATCTCCTTGTCACCAAGAACTTGGTGCCAGGGGAGTCTGTCTACGGCGAAAAGCGGATTTCTATCGACGCACCCGCTGAATCCAACGACGGCGAGCCCGGCGTCCCGACAAAGGTTGAATACCGCGTCTGGAACCCCTTCAGATCAAAGCTGGCGGCCGGTATCCTCGGTGGGCTGGACGAGATATTCATCAAGCCCGGCGGGAAGGTGCTATACCTAGGTGCCGCCTCAGGTACCTCCGTCTCTCACGTCGCCGACATTGTCGGCCCAACAGGTTGCGTCTACGCCGTTGAGTTCTCGCACCGGTCCGGACGTGATCTCATCAACATGGCGAAGAAGCGGACGAATGTCATCCCAATCATTGAGGATGCCCGACACCCAATGAAGTACCGAATGCTCGTGTCCATGGTGGACGTTGTCTTTGCAGATGTCGCACAACCGGATCAAGCCAGAATCGTCGGTCTGAACGCCCACCTGTTCCTGAAGGACAACGGCGGCGTTGTTGTCTCCATCAAGGCCAGCTGTATCGACAGCACTGCTGCACCAGAAGCCGTCTTTGCGAACGAGGTCAAGAGGCTTAGAGCTGAGAGAATAAAGCCCCTGGAACAATTGACACTAGGTATGCTGCCCATTAAATTTTGGTTATGAGGTCGTATTGCATGGCTAACCGGTTGCAGAACCCTTTGAGAGAGACCACTGTGCTGTCGTCGGCAGATACATTCGCTCCCAGTCTTAGACAGATTCGTCCACCAAGATTTCCAACACCCTCATCACCTACGACGACGCGTCTTCTGTCGGCGCGGCCCTCGGAACCATCGCGATCGCATCACCCTGACGTAATACTATCTGGGAGAGTCTTTCTGTTGCCACCACAGGCGAGGCGACACGCATCCACTAGGGGATCTTTGACCCTACATTTATCGATACATCGTCTATATGTGTTCTGACCAGGAGTTTGGTTGCCGTGTTCACCGATCCTTCGAGTTTTATGTGCTAATTATGCGGCTATTCGTTGAGATGTATTATATGTGTATTCTTACCGCGAGTGTTTAGGATAGCTGTATCAATAAACTTGATATCGAAGGTATATGTTTTCGATTCTTCGTCGCGACTATATAGTTAGTGCATGTGATGCGGGAACGTTACGATATTCGAGAGATCTTGATTACGGTAGTTTCCTAGAGTACATTTGCTACCCAGTTATAGTACGACATGAGATACGTCGACAGCGAAGCTTTCGACCAGGGCGTGCGACTGCCAAGCAAATTCATCTTGCATGTGCACAGCTTAAGCGCTTTCGTCCGAAGATCGAGGTACTTCGTGTTACAAGAAAGTAGCACTTACGAAGCCCGGGGCTTAGCTAACTCTTCGCTTGTCTTCCCCGCATTCTAACGACAATCCCGCCCGATACGAACAATGCAGACGATGTATGTGGGTTGCAGAGCCTCTTGACTACATCTCTGAGATCCACAAAAGGCCACCTCGTGGTCATACTTTCAACATTTTTGCACCAAATACGCAAATGCTGCTAACGCGCTTGGGCGAATTCATCAGCACGCGTAGCTGCGCCCCAGCAGTAGCTGCAGATGTGGGGAAATCGTTCTCAACAGGGCGATTAGTAGTATGTCTGCACGAAGAAGTTCGAGTCAGTACCATGCGAAGCGCAATCCCACGAGCTCGCTGAGGGGCGGTTTCGAAATTGTGCATATGGAGTAACGTAATCCATAAGCGAGTGTGCCACCCAAGCGAGCGTGCCACTATTTACCATCGACGCATCTTTCTACCTTCATGCTATATTACTCCACAACAACCACAATAGCCGCCAATTCAATTGAATCCAGAGTTATACTTACTTTCAAAACTATGAAAAAAAATAAAAAATTAAGTATTTAAACTATTGTTAAGTACTATAATATCTTTTGAATAATAATTATCTACTGATGTAATGGTATGTCATTGTGATACAATATCATGCCTAATTCATGAAAGCTTACAATTCTAAAAAAGGAAACTATTATTCAATATATACTTAAACTAATTTTATAATTATTTTATCCTAAACTATCTAATATAGAAGATATAGCCAATCAACTACTTTCTATATATAACAGTAATGACACACTATATATTAATAAGAATTAGGCCACCAACTTTATCAAGTACTACCCAGAGCTTAAGATATATCTATTTTAAAAGTATAATTATTAGTGAACCAAATACAAAGATCCTAAGTTTATTGGGGGTTAGTTCTAGTTTATATAAGTTATAAAAGCTAAATATGATATTTTAAATAACAATATCTACAACTTTAACAAAACAGGCTTTATAATGGGTATTATTTCAATTATTATAGTTGTTACAGGTGCTAAGTGCTGTAACAGAGCTAAGTTAGTACAGCCTGGGAATTGTAAATAAGCAATAGTTATTTAGGGTGTTAATGTCTAAGGTTGGGCCATATTGCTATTTATTATCTTTGCAGATTAATATCATTTATCTAGCTGGTATATAAAGTATAACTTACTAAAGATCTGGGTAATTGTAATTATTGATAATGGCTGGATAATGAATAAGAAGGGTGTGGAGTAAATTTAGTATTTTAATTAATTTTTAGTGTTGTGTTGTAAAGGTATATATTGTCTATTGGTTTTTGATGGTTATAAAAATTATTATTCAACTGAATTTAAACTTTATTACTAAAAATATAAGATTGTTATGCTTTGTATGCCTTTATATTTATTATATCTTCTTTAGTTATTGGATGTTAGTTACTTTGCTTTATTAAAGTGAGTGTATGTTTGTGAGGTTAAGGGTTTAATATGTATGTATATTATCTATATTAGTAAGCTGGAGTTCCTGTCTAGCTTTCATAAGGTATTTATTGTCTTAATGATTGAAAAGAATATATGTAGTGCCTTTACTAAAGCTAGTATTTTGCCCTATAATTTAGAGATAGTTTTTTTGAAGCTAGATGTGGCATTAATGCCCTCCCTTATAAACTCTTGCCCTGGTATAGTAGTATGAACTACTAAAATACCAAAGAATTCTATAGAGGTAGGTTTATAATTAGAGTTTATTAAGAACTGAGTTATCTAGTATTAAAATAGTTTTTTAATGTTTATTATAGCTATTATAGACTAGTTTGCTAAAGGTATGTAGTTTATAATGTATGAGCTGTTGTTTTTATGTGTAGAGACTACTGCACTCTGGGTAGCCAATGAGGTATTAAGTAAGTGTTGGAAGGCACCAAAAAATTATCTATAGGATGGAGGGTTATTTAATATAGAAGAGGTACACAATATTTTAGCCTAAGGTGTAATAGAGAGATAGTTATAACAGAAAACCCACTAACATAATACCCAGCTGGAGGGGGGTGGTGCAAGGTTACAGGGTTGTAGTAAGTGTGGTAAAGCTGGGCATAATGTATGAACTTGTTGAAAGGTTGTTTAAGTATATAATTGATCTATTTACCATGTAATTATAACGTGTCTATGACAGGATGGTGGTGTAGTTGATGCTTCCGTCGGCATGGTGTTGAAAAATGGCACGCTCGCTTGGGTGGCACGCTCGCTTATGGATTACGTTAAAGGTTTCCCAAGTCGCTAACTCCGTATTTGGCTTCAATTTCTTTGCAACCTCGCGTTTGCATCTGACATCTCGGCGGTCCAAGTCTTCATGATTCACCTATTACCAGCTTCTTGGCGCTGATATTATTTTCTTGGTTTATGCGCCCGTCGTCCAACTCTGCATGTTGAAATGTCAGCTACAACCGTTTATCCGGTCCCACAGGCACCGAATCGGCGATTCATGACAGTCGCGACAAAGTGCACTGCGAAATTATTAATCTGCAATTGGCAAGGGTTTCCCCTTCAAGAGCGGCTGAAGGAACGGAGCACGTCTGACTTCGGTAAACTTGGCCGTTCAAACCTCTTGCAGATTACTTAGCCACCTGCATCACACCAGCCAACAGCGCGCACTGCGGGCGAGCAAGAAAGCCGATTCGCTTGGTTCAGCCCTATGGGATAGCTTGAAAAGTCGCGTCCCAAATTACCTTTGGTCGTCACGCTAGCGCTATAGCGGCGAGCCTGTCAATTGCAGCGCATGCAGAATCACCTAGCATGGGGTGGTTATATATAATATAGTGCATTTGCCATTATCGACGGGGATGGGTTGTCGCAAAACTGGCCTCCGCGATCCGGGGGGCTGTGCGATAGGTGTGATTGGAAGAGCCCGGCAGCGGAATACAAAGTGGATTGATTGCATTTGTGTGCTGGTTGCCCCGTTTCTGGGTATCGACGTGTATAAAGGAGGGAAAAATCTCCTTCGTGCACCGGATATCACGACAATGGGAATTCTTTCTTGCACTCTCGCAATACCATAATTGCGCTGGGCTATCTTTTTGCCCCTCCCCGTACGGTTCGAATCCGAAGTCCGTTTATCGTGTGCACTAGGCGATCATTGGCGACAATGTACTGTAAGAGGATAGCTGCCGTTGCGCTTCTGGCGTCAACGGCTTCCGCACAGACCTTCTATGATGTTATCCAGCAGCAGCCCACTCTCTCTCTGTTCGCCACGATTATAAAAAACTTCAACACCACGTTCAACGAGATCATTTCGTCAATCTCGGCATCGGAACTGCGCACTATACTCGTACCGAACAATGAAGCCGTGGCAAGCTACCTACGGCAGAGCAACATTAGGTCGGCTGCGCAAATATCCTCTGAAGTCGTGCGCCCATTTCTCAGCTACCATGTCCTTATGAACAATGTTAGTAGTAAGGATTTCTCGCAACCTGGCGGAAGTATCGTCGAGTCGGCACTGAAGGACCCGGAATTTGCGCTGTTGAAAGACAATGCAGGCCAGGTCGTGTTTGCACATAAAGCGGTAGAGGCAGCGCAACAGGCCAAGGATGCCGCGGTGGAAGTCAAGAGCGGGATAGGGGAGTCCGTCAGGATCGTTCAGTCGAACATACAATTCGACCAGGGGCAATTTCACGTCGTCGATGGGTGAGCATACACACCCTGGGAGCCGGTATAACTCACTCAGAGGATGGACAAGTAGGCTGATACAATATTTCCATATCTAGACTTCTGACGCTCCCGATAAACTGCTCGAAGACGATCGCTCGCCGCGGCGCCGAGAGGCTCGTCACGTACATTGGCCGTGTGAACCTTCTCGACGCCCTCGATGGTACTCCAGGTGCTACCTGCTTCGCCCCTTCTGATGCAGCAATCGAGTCTGCTCTCCCGGTCCTCATGAACCTGACCGACGCGGAACTTGTCGATGCGATCAAGTTCCATACCCTGCTGGACCCGTACTATACGAAGGATCTGACTGATGGACAGCTCGTAGAGACAGCGCTGGCGGGTAGGAGCGTAAGGGTGAATATCGTCGGCGAAGACTACTATTTCAATGGAGTCAAGGCGATTACGACAAATGATATCGTCAGAAATGGGGTCGCATATGTGCTTGATGGTGTATGTCATCATGTTTCCGTCTTCCTGAGTCTGATGTGCTTATGGGTTAAGTAAACTTGAAAGCTGATTTGTATCGCGCTTGCAGATTATGCCATACCAATTTAACAGCAGCGTTCTGCCAAAGAACATGACAACAACAAGGAGTGCCACGTCGACAAGTACCGTTATGAGCACAAGTATGGGGTCAGGGGCGACGGCCACCTCTCAAGGGAGCACTGCGACAGGCGCTGGCGCAAGTGGCACTACCTTTACGCCAACTGCAAGTGGCACACCGAATGGTGCAGATAAAGCTAAGGTCCGCGGCATACTTTTGCTGGCCGGGACAGCCTTGGCCTGGTGTTTCCTGTAGTAGAGGTGGAGTATGCATGTTGGCCTTATGTATGTTTCTTAAAGTTTGGTAGATTGTACGTGTCTGGTCCATATGCTTTGATAAAAATTCTAAGCTCTATAATGTATCTAAATGGCTGACATCGCGACGACGGTTATAACAAGGAGTTGGCAGTTGATATTTGTAGTATATGCCTGACGGACGCCGGGTTGTGTAACGTCTCCCCGCGGAGTTCCACGTGGGCATGATATATGCGTCCGAATCGATGCATGAATCCGTGAGCCTGCAGCTCGTTCATATTCCTTCGTTTAACCTTGGGTACCGTTGGATACCTGGGCGAGGACTTACCCAGGTAAATAGTTGCTGATCGTATAAATCTATGACAACGCCGCGTTCTGTTTTCAAAAGATTTTACCCATGGTAGGACATCACGTATAAGTCAGAACACAGGCAATCTGTTGGAGACAACGACCTAGCTAACGCATGTCGGGCGAGTCTGGCCTCGAGATAGATAAGTTTATAGTGACTACTCTGGAGCTCCCTGTTGTGTACTTCCAGTTTAAGCGAATGTTCGGCGTCTTATATTTGAGGATTAGAACCTCGATGAACAGTTCAGCTGTAGTTCTCTTGCCAGGCTCCCCCCATGGCTGTGTCTGTAGGTTGATTGTACGTATGTGCCGCCGTTATATCGCCGTATCATGTCTCGTCTAATCAAATTTGGATATCGAAACTATCAACAAAGATATAAAATTCTTGTTCGTTTGTTCTGTAGTAGTAGTATTGCTATCCATCTAGAGCCTGCCATCGCTGTGAACTATCGAGTACTCATCATATGATACACTTATTTTCGGTTAAATATGTGATTGGATCAAAGCTTCAGCAACTCTTCGTAGCATTACACGTCCATCAAGATGCTCGGCGGGTGTAACTTGGTTAAAGGAACGAGTTGATACATACAAATATTGATCAATTGATACTAAGCAGCTGATATACCGAGAGCATGTGTTCTAGCTACGTTAGCGCTATATGTATGTCGATAAAGGCCATACAAATAGTTGTGCATCCGAGGGCCGCGCCAAACCCTTCGTAGACTCACAACTACCAATATGTTGAAAGTTGGATATGCATGTATACGCTGCTAACTGGAGGTCTGGAGGCCGTCTAGAGAGCGTTTATGATATCAAATTTAGAATAGAAACTGAAGACCTGTGGCGTGGGTATTGCAGATATTGCATTCAATCATTTAGGTTAGCATGCATGGATTTTCTTATACTAGCATGCATACGCCATCTCACCTCTACACATGCAACTAGATTCTTACGAATCATTGTAAAGCCATACTAATTCATGATATTACATAGAGAGTTTGTAAGCTTATGAGTCAATTTTAACAAGGAACCTTATCTCATACCACCATCACTGCCACCTTCTCTTCTTCTTCATCCTCCTCCCCTTCCATTAAGACTCGCGTAGTAGTGGTTATCTCGTATTTCGTATCTTCTGGTATTCTTTGAATTGAGTTGAATGAAATTGGTGCTGGCTTAGTGCGGGCTTGCGATATCATCTTCAAAGTGCCCTGATCAATTTGTTGGTGATTTCTGTGCGGCTTGGTGGTAGTGCTCTTGAGGTGATTTGATGCTCTTGCCCAAATATCCTTAATCTTTTTTATCTGATCGCGAGAAAAATCAGGTGTCATCTTTTCAAACGATCTGAGACTAACAGGAATAAACCTGTCGGAGGCACAGTCTCTATCGAAGGCGGCCCACGCCCTCTTCAAAGAACTGTGACAACCTCTCGTTTGCTTGATTTCAGCAATGATTCGCCGCCGATTCCCAATATCGATCCCTTGTCGCATCTTTTCCGCAAACTGCCCGGGGTACGCCTCTTCGACCAATCGCGCGTACTTCAAAAATTCTGTTAATTGATGGTAGGGCATCTTCAGCTTGTTTATCTGGCGGGCAAAATCCTGGCGCTTGGGAAGGACGGTTTCGTAGTATTTCTGGAGTAGATCAAAAGGTCGGGAAATTCCTTGAGAGATCATGCCTTCAATGATCCCAACGATATCAACTACACCGGGCATGAGTTGCTGGGCTGACTCGTAACTATTGGTGTCCAGCCACTGGGCCCTACGGATTAAAATTCCATCCGTGATCCCGCCATGCCCAGGTAGTCCGAGCTCCATTACATGAACAGTCTGACCTGATGGTGAAAGCAAGGTGCGGCATTTTTGATAAACTGCTTTCCTAGCCGTCGTTTTCGAAGTCATGGTTTGTTTCAAGATATCGGCGCTCAACGCATCTGTTGTCTCGGTCAGTACCCGAGGAGCGATTAAGCCATCAGCGCTCTCATCGTTCAGAAGAAATTTCGTTTTCTTTGATGACCAAACGACGTCTTCATAAGCGCCCCGAGTCCACGAAATGACTCCAAGTTTGTAGAGACGAGTTATCAGCAGATGTATTTCGAACGGAGCAGAAGTCGTTATATGGTTCCAGAATTTCCGAAACGCTTGAGCGGAAAGATGTTGGGGGACCGGTGCTTGTGCTGTCTCTGAGTCTTGGTAGTCGGTGACATGGTAATGCAAGGATCGAGATGCGTGCCAAGGCTCTCTCATGAGCAAGGGGTAACTCTCGCAAAGCGTAGCACGTTGCTCCGATATTTTCGGGCTTGTAGTATTTGTCCAAGCGAAAGATATCAAGCATCTGCGGATCATGCTAGTTTCTGTTATTGTCTGTGGATTTGCGGCGAATTTCTCATTTTCTGCGGTCATGCGATCGAATTGCTCCTCTGTCGGAAGGTCCGGTTCGATATCTGCTGGTGACTTATCCAAGGCGATGGCAGTCACAATCCGACACAATTCAGAAATCATGGGGAGACGATTGCATTTTTTTCGCATCTGAGCGGATAAAAGCATTTCTGGAGTGATAAAGTCGAATCCTTCTGGCATTTTTGCATCCATACCGTCTGCGTGTCGAGGAGCGCATATTTCTCCGTCTTTGCGATTGAAGAATTTGATCAAGTGGGGATATCTTTTGGCTTCATCTTCGTTGATCACCAGTTCTCGTGTGTTTCCCCGAGTTTCTAGGCTAATGATCTTTGTCCTTGCCAGTATTATACCGACGAAATCGTATGCGGATAGACTGGCACCCCCAATAAATAATTTTTTTCCGGGGGCGATAAAGCCGTCCAAGTGCAAAATATCCCGTTCGAAAAGGTACTTTGTGACAGATTTCGCAGAAGGAATATCTGTGTAGGCGTTGGACTGAACAGAGCCGCTTACAGGAACTTTCCATGTAGCGCCGGTAGCCTTAATGAGAAGGTTATACGACTTGTTAGACAGAATCCTCGTTTCAGTATCCTCAATAGTTAGGATCGGTCTGACTGGATCGGTCAAGTCTATTTTCGATACATGGGCATTATGCGTGATGTTGATAGTCAGCCAGGGCAGATGTTTTCTTGCCAGCTCGATAGCGTCCTGAGTCATCGCTTCTAGCGCCCGCCCAAATATGCTACGCGGACCGCAAGGGATTTTCGTGTTCATTCGTCCCAGTTCGAAGTCCACAGCATTGACGAACAGTGCAGCGGTCGAGACGTTCTCACGAATCAACTTCTGCAATGTTTCTGCCGGATTGGCCATAATGAGTTCAGTATAACGACTTGCTATATCCGTCAGTCGATTTAATAGAATGCATTGCTGAGGAGTGAGGCCGTCCTTGTTCAGAGTTACCGGACCTGGAAGCCCAGTATTCAGTGCGGCGCTACATTCATATTGAAAGGCTGTACCTGGCCCCTCCCTCTCGGACTGTATGTCATAGTAGTCGTGAGTACGCGGAGTTTTGTCTACATGTTTCCCCTGCCAAAGTAATGCAAGTTGCTCAGCGATATAAATATTGAGAAATAGGCGTCCGCGAGCACCGAAGCCGCAAATCGCTATTGAGGTAGGCTTCATCGCTAAGCTCTAACAACGAAAGCATATATTTGTAAGTTATCGAGAAGGCGTTTGGGATTTGAAGGAACGAAAATTTTGGCTCGCCTTTCTATAGAGAAGATGTCGGTTTATATCTAGATCTTGTCTCGTCAACCAGCCCAACCACCTTTTGCCTGCGAAGCATGCCGCCGGTTGTCTCGCAAGCGAGACGCCTTCCTTTGGCTGCACGAAGCAGGCACGCCGGAGGCGTCTGGCTTGTGAGACAAATCTATATCTAATTTGCAGTATCTCTTTCTCGACAAAAGCGTCATCGAACTCGTGCTATATTATTGCGGCAATATGATAGTTCATAGATTTCACATCCATACTGTCAGACAGTTATGTTGAATAGTGGAGGCAAGCGTTAGTTTTAGTGGATGGGAAATTCTAAGCGGAGCTAGAGGAAGTTGCTTTACCGCGACAAGTATACAGAACGCCACTAATCGTTACGGCTGCTTGTGGTGCCGCATCTACGGATTTCCTGACTCGAATTCTGCTATAAAATAACCAGCTATCGTTGAGGAATCGAAATCCTCGAAATTTGAGCCTGCAACGAGAACATAGTAAGATACTATATCAACTATTTGGTCCCAATTCCAATATGTAATTTCACCGATATGCTTCGAGCTGAAAATGCTGTGATTTGATCACTTCAATACGTTGAAAGATTGCTCCAACTGATGCTGGATATTAAGGTATCCGGTATAAACCGCGGGTGATGATAGATCTATAACGAAAAGTACTATTTGATTTCGTATTCCGTGCTAAAAGTGGCCTAGCGAAAATATTCAAATGATCATTCCGTCAGTGCAGATAAGTAGCTGCTTGCTTAATGAGCTAGGGAATCTGACTACAGGGTTAACGTATGACTAGGAGTTGTTCTAGCAATCGTATATGTCCTTACTTATCAGTCCGAGGCCAAACTTGCCAGCCTATTTGTTGAAGGTTAAACTCTAACTAGTATACATTCACCGCTTACTCAGTATGTATGTATAGAGCCTTTCCACAGGTCTTGAGGTCCCAAACTTCGCTTTCTTGGTCACGCTGCTTGGTTATGAGCTCCTCGGCGATGTATAATGTATAATATAAATATCATAAACGTAATCCATTGGAGACCATCCTGATATATGTTGCAACTTTGCTCGGCAAATTGGATGCCGTGAATACCTATAGAATAGTATCGATATAGACGTATAGGTGGCTTTCTTATAGGTTATTTTACAACTTTCCAGTTATCATTTTTTGCTCTTCTCGTCGTACTAGGGCCAGGGCGGTTCCTGTCGCACAGTACATTATATCGAAGGCTTAATATACTTTCCTATTGCGAGTAGTGGCAGATGCTATGGGCTATCCATAAACGTATATACTCCATTAACCCATCCGACTAAGAGCTAATGTTTTCCGTATCTTGGTTTGGCCATCTAGGCATGCAGATCCGAACGAATTCGGGAGGAAGTTTGATGCTGGATTTCGGATTCCGGAAGGAGCAACCAGCTTTGACCAGGTATACTTCGATTTAACGGTACTCTAGAACGTCCGTTCGAATACGATCTCCTATGGCACGCGGAGATCTATACTAGATTAACAAATGGGATCACTAGTCTAGTAGCGTTGAATTGGGCGCCGGAACTGCTTGAGGCCTAGAGAAGCATATCCTAGCGTAGCCTAAGACTAAAATACAACGCCAACACTAACTTTGGGGTCTCTGCAAACGTTGCTCCGGATGGTGATTTGACCCGAACGCCTCGCAACGACGGAGGGCCAAGCTATTGAAGTGGCAACGGTGAAAATCAAGGATATTTGATAGATCGTGATAAAACCTCAAGATTCTCGTGGCTCGGTTTAGCTGCACGCCAGAAAGAAACACTAAGATGCAAAAATACAAAATTCTCGGGTCAACCCCCCAAATACTGTTAGTAGTATGCCGTTCCGTGGGCCTATACATCTGAATCTATTATACCATTGGTAGTGACAAGAGTGAGCTCTAAATATCGGACTATGTGACAGCGGCGTGTATACAGATCCATCGGTATGCATATATGTAGGTTGAGCAAGAGATGTTCCGACCATCGAGTTGTTGAGTAGTCAGATCGTCAATGCTTTGCATGAGACTCGTCCTTCCAATTTGCCAGATAAACATGACCTGGGTGTTAAGAAAGCGTTTCACAAAAGTCATTTGGAAATGGCGAGCCATCACATGATAATCTGTTGCCGTTACATAACGAGGACTTAGGTCGAACATCCCACATATCATGTGCTGGAGTAATTGTTTACTTATATAGACTGACTATGTATATTGCGTACATAATTATTTTCCTGATTTATCGATGAGTTCTTATTTGCGAGGTGAACAGCTTATGTATGATTCCGAGCCGCTTCCCGCATCTCTAGTTCCAATGTAACACCTATCTCTGGCGAGAAAAGCCAAGATCATCTCGAGGCAAACCCACCACTTCCGAGAATGGTAGACAAGAGTGCACTCGGTCCGATGTCTATTGAGCAAGCTTTACCTAAGTGACAGAGCTGGTAACTATTTTGAAGTGCGCTAACAAAACGCCAGCCGCAGCATATCATTCATACCTCAATACTCGACTACGAGTGCTCCGCATACCTGGAAATATCTTGCAGAAACAGGGCTTAGAGCTGAACCTAACAAGCAAATGATTATCTTTATCTACTCCAGAGTTCAGAGAAATTGGCCTCTGGCCGATGCGGCTCAGAAACAGAGTTGAGTTCGTCGACCGGCTGAATGCTAGTGTATTGGAGCACGTTGGGTTACCCTAACCCTTGCATATCCGAATATTGGCTAATTGGAATGACTAGAATATTTCTAAGTACGTAACAATGAATGAAATAATGTCATTAAACAGAATGTAACCTTCATAGCCGCAATTGTTGTGTGTTAATCCCTTTAGATGATAATAGCCTATGATCTCTTCAAGACTTGTTGCAAAACTACTTTTGGCTTATAGCCCGCGGTCAACAAGTTATTTTCTTTCATTTTTTGTTTTTGTTTTCGATTTAAAGTCAGTCAATTGGTCCCGTAAAACCCCTATGATTGTCACCGGACAGAGTATCTAGGATGATTGGGAAAAGGAGGCTTCATAGCTAGGATTGGTGGCACAGGATGAATAAAAAATATAAAGCTAGCATACGTGCATGCTGAATTTGTCTCGCGAGCGAGACGGCCGTCAATTAGTTTGCAGTTTTCTCCGGGGCTAGAGGACTGGTAATTTGGTCTACAAGACGATTACCGTGTACCTATATATCTATTGAAAGTGTTTGGACTGGAAAGTATGGAGCCATATATATAAATTGAGTCAGTTTCTTAAATTACTCTACCTTTCATTGGCTTGAGTCCACTGGACGATCGCGACTGTAGCCAATGGAGGCGCAAGGAATTCACCTAGAGCACAGATGCACGTCATGAAGGTATCGTAGTCAAGTAAACTCTGTGGATTTGGCTTATGGGGCTAATAAGGATCGTTCTACCGAAGGTCACGGAACTTTGTACGGTCTGGTCTACGACACTTTCATCGAATGACTTTTGGACATCTATGCTAGTCTAGAGGCCAGACGGGTGTCAGTTCTTTTGGTGGCCCAGCACCCGTCTTGTTACTAGACTACATCTATGCTACACAGCAAAGAAGCGGCATTCACTCGACTTTGGCTACTCTTTTCTTGTCTCGTAGATCAGACTGCCACCGTTTTCCATAATAAGTAAAGTACGAAAATCGCGAGGGTAGATTTTCTACCACTTAGGCCGAGTAGACTTAGAGTCCGGGTAGTATCAGACGGCAGTAAACATATATTTCATCTGTAAAAATGGTATTCTACACTAACATGATCTCGTAATCGCTACAGACTACCCGAAAGACCAATTTCTACATGCTGCGATTTTATAAATAGTGGTCGCTCCGTTCAGTTAGCTGTGATCTAAACCCCCAGAAATTTTAATCAGCTAGCTCTGCCTCAATCACAGTGTCGATTCCTCTTGCGTCCTTTCACATATGGGTGACTTTGAATCCAGCCTGCGTCAGCAGGTTCCATGCAGCTTCCGTCCTATCGACTGCGGAAAGGCAGCCATAATGAGTAGATCTTGCATTGCTTGCTCGATACTCGGTGCAGCGATTGATATTG
Organism: Drechslerella dactyloides; assembly: GCA_020064725.1. Taxonomy (NCBI): domain Eukaryota; kingdom Fungi; phylum Ascomycota; class Orbiliomycetes; order Orbiliales; family Orbiliaceae; genus Drechslerella; species Drechslerella dactyloides. Next base: position 930,308 of record JAGTWJ010000001.1, read on the forward strand.
TTACTTCAAGTGAAGCCTTTATCTCTCCTGAACCCACAAACGGTCCAGTCTGTAGCCCGCGAAGTCGAACTTACCCACTTTGAATTGTAAGGGCCAACTTTCTGTCTGCCATGCTAAGAGAGAACGCAGTCGCTTTGTAGTGATCCGCCCCAATCTCTTCAATAACCTTCCGTCCAACCATGAGACGGAGAATACGACCTTGAATCAACTTGTTCAGCACCCCAATCCGCAAATATTTTATGTATTCAAGGACCATAAGCGGCAAGATATAGTACACTTACGAAGGAGATTCGGCTCGTAGTCCTTTTTACATAGCTTCAGTAAATCGTCAAGTGACTTTTGCCTCCACCAGCTGACTCCCAGGCTTCCCAGAGACCTAGGTCGGTGCCTAAATGAAGCAGGCAAGGACCAAAGGTTCGAAGAGAATCATATTAAACACCTGTTCAAAGGGTATTTGTAGCTTATCGAGAGCCTGGCGCTGGGCATCAATGGTTTGTCTACGAGCCTGAAAACTCAGAACGGGCGAGATCTTATTGATGGAATCGATGATAGCTTTTAATGGCACGAGAGCTCATTTTCGCGATAGTACATTGGCGGATATGGGCTTAAAAGCGATAATTGTGGCTATATATTGCTATTGCTACTAGCTGAGGTTATCGCGCGCAAAAGTAGTCAGAAGTATAAACATGTTTTGCACACGCATATATTTGGCCTTTTAGCAGCTGAGTCGGAGCCGAGCCGGCCAACTGGTGTCCAAGCGAATACCTCTAAAAGCAGTGCTAAAACAGGTACCTAGGTTGTATACCTCTAAACTTTTATAAATAGCTATTCTAGCTATTATAGAGACTTTTGTAAAGGTTTCAGCTGCTTTTAACTAGTTTTTCTACAGTAGTCGTGAGGTCTAGCTGTCGACGCCCTGCTTAGAGGAATTGTTGGTGTAACAACACGCTAAGCACAAAGCGCAGACCTGGGTGGGGCACCAGCAAGGCCCCGGCAAGGCCCCACCCAGCGCCTCAGAGCCCAAGCAGCCAGCGCCTCAGCAGCCAGCAGCTCCGGCTGGGCAAGACATGCTCAGCAGCCACGCTCTATAAACCTCACGACTATAGCAGAAAAACTGGTTAAAAACAGCTGAAACTCTTACAAAAAATATCTATAATAGCTATTCTAGCTACCCATAGAATCTTAGAGGTATACAATTTGTTTTAGCACTGCTTTTAGAGGTATTCGCCAGCACCTGGCTGGCCGGGCCCTGGCTGGAGGCCTAGCTCGCTTGGCTACCAAAGTGCGAAAAAAACATAATTATATGTGTGCGCAAAACGCACATTCATGCTTCCGATAACTTTTGCGCGTGATAGTGGCTCTTCGTTTGACAGTTTGCTTATAGACCTAAATTAAGGATAAGAGATGGGAAGAGGGAGCAGCTATTTACTCAGATAAGTATTCGAAAGTTCAGAGGCGTTGCGCGTTGTCGCTCATAAAGAATATGAACGACCATGGCGGCACCCGCATAAGTGATCTGAGCAATCCAAGATCGAGTACGAACTCAATAGCTCACCCAACTTCGGAGGCAGCTGTATACACACCCCACTATCAGTATTGTTCCGTATATCAGAGTCCATAGTAGAGCCACAGCAATATTCAACTGCAAATATGGGCATCCAGATATCTAATCAGCTACATGCAGACGTACGTATCCTAATATAATACCAAGCGGAACTAAAATTTACAATCGACGCAATCTCGGTGCTAGTGACTCCAAGATTCCGACCACATCAAATGCCGATAGGTACCTTCAGCGCTCTGGCCTACAGATCAATGCTTGCCTGCATTCTGACGAGGTTGAGGATGACTGAACTATACCGCAACCATTTGATTCTAAATTACTATAGCTTAAAAGGGTTAGATGAAGTCGTCGGGATAGTCTAGGTATCCGGCCTCCTTCGCTTCGTACTCAAAGATGACTCCGAATATATTCTAGCATCAGTTTACTAGCTCGTATATCAGAAAGATGCTGTAACCCTGGTGCTGTATGAACTAGCACTTCAATATTGCTCCCGTGAAATTCGGCCCTCTGAATTCGCTTGGTAGCGGCCAGGCGCCGTTAGGCATTGTTATATAGTATAGTCCGTAATAGTAAAATATAGACCATCTCACTGCAACAACCCAAGGCGGGTATGGGGGAAATTCAATATAGGCACTCTCTTAGGAATCATCAATGCATAATTAAGTTTACACTATAGCAGGTTCTGGCATACATAATTGGTATTCCACAAGCTTAGCTTAGGTATCTCTTACCTTTAGCATATTAGTACTACACATCTGCATATCCGTCTCTATTGACTGGATACACGAGAGTACTTCTATACTTAGTTAGTGGTTTGTGTTAACTATCCGGAAAGGGTTTCGATCGAGGCTTTATCCACGAGCTACCTAAAAGCCGTTTCTGCGGTCTTCTCCCCGCTTATAAATACCTCCTGGGTATACATGCAAATTGGACTGCAATTCGTGACGTAAGGTGTAGGACAAAGTAGTACCACACCGAAAAAGGATTCGATTGAATCGGGATACCCTCTTGCTTGCTAGGTATTGTTAAATATCATGCTAAGATTTATCAAGTGCTATTTACTCATCTAGAATGCTTAAGCGTGTTAATTTCAGGATTTAGAAAACTACACGGCATACACCTACAACGAACTATTTGGGTATGGCCTGCGAGACCAATCCCAGACGAATGGGGCACAAGCCTGGATAAGTCCCATACTAAAAGGGGATACCACCGTTACTTTTCGGTTTGCAGATCCGGTAGCTAACTGCTTGTTGCGCGCGTATTCGCCTCATGCGATTACATAATAGTTCCACTTTGCTAGCTAGTGTTCCCTACATACTGGAAAGCGTCAATGATGTGACAGTGAAAGCTAAACCAAAATTGGGTCAGATGCATAAATAAGCGGAGGATGTATCCGGCTGGGTGGTGAGCTACCCTAACGGTAGCGTATGATTGCCTGGGGCTCAGAATTGAGACGGTGTTGAAACACAAATGGGCTATCAATATATTATTGTTATAGAGAAATCGAAGTCCGCATTTATCCCGTCAGGGTTGCTTCCATGATGTCTGAGGCCAGGACTTAGATGCTATAGCGCGTCTCTATATACTCGATACTCGATATGACGAATATTTGCAAGCATTTATAACGCAGCTGATGGAACATCGCCCGGATCCCGGATCCCGATAAATCCTTACCCTACTTTAACGCCATAGACATTATATATGCTGAACAATAGTGTATAAGAACCTTGATACCATAAGGCTATTGACTTAGACTTAGATACCTTGCATTTAAGTCCCATCTATATCTACTACTGGAATGCAAAGGCTAGCCCATTTATTTATGTTCTGCCTAGTATTACTGCTAGTCTCGCTGGTGGTTCAAAGCGATCAGATTCTAGGGCTCTAGAAATTAGTGGATATATTATTTAATGCTTATCTCTTTGGTGTAATGTCGTCAGCGAATTGGGGTTACGAGACCATATTTGTCCATTTTCTATTTTTGGATGGGTTTGTTCGACCTTATAGAATTCGGCTCTCATATCATCCTCATAGGATAGTTCGATATGCACGCCTGTATCATGCAGCTCACATGACTCTACGATAAGAAACATACGTGGATGAAAAATCGGTTTGCTCACGACGCCCTTCTCCATCAGAACAATCCATTCACACAAGCACAAGAACCCCTAAGACCCAACAGCTGTTAATAGAATCTTCCCACGGACTAGTTCAACAAATTCTGCTTCCAAACCGCGAAATATGTCTGACCTCAACCTCGAAGAAGCAATCCCCGGGCATTTGATCACAGAGCGGACGCAACCTCTGCACGGCCCTGACAACTTTGAGCCGAAGATGGCATCCTACACCGGCAGGCTTGGCGAGGATATCAAGGGGCTTGTCGTGTTGTATTTGGGCGTTCAAGCACCTATCGGCGTAGATAAAAGGGCTGTTATCAAGAATTTGCGAGTCCATATTACAGATCCTCTGGTCGGATTTTACGATGAAGGTTTCTTCACGGATATAAACGGCTACAGCAACCATCTGATAGCCGCATACTGGAAGAGCAAAAATGATTTCCAAAGCTGGCAAAACAAACTGCCTGTTGGATGGTGGTACGCGGGTATAACACCAGGCGGCGAAATCGGCGTTTACTGGGAGCGTTATGAACCGAGCATAGACGACACTGAAATAATCTACTCACACGACGATCGTCCGGAAGGCTGGGGCAATCTTGCTGAAAAGGTATCGAAACCCATAAACAAGCACGGATATTGGGGCTCGGCTCAAGATCGCATCCCCCGATCCCAGACAGAAGATTTGAAGCCAACCGGCAGCTGTCAAATCATAAACCCCGGCACAGGGTTACTGCAAGTCAAGCCTCAAGAGAACCTCGTAATTTTGCGTTCGGCCCAGGATTGGAGTGATACTTTGGACAAGGAACGAACCTTCTACAAGAAAGGGGTCGAACCAGTCCTCATGAAAGGAATGAAGGAGATTGAAGATGGGTTGCGTCTCGGATGCTATTTCAATCGGGTGGTGACGCTCGGGGATCCTGAGAACGCTCAGCAGAAGACCTACAGTGTCAGTGCGTGGCACTCGATGGAGGAGTTGACGGCATGGGTCCAGACAGACACACACTTAGCAATATTTAATGCTGGGATCGCGCACTATCAAAACGCAGGGCCTAGTGTTCAGTTGCGTCTCCATCATGAACAGATGGTAGTGTCGGCGCAAAAGCAGGAGTTTTATTATTTCAATTGTCACAAAGATACCGGTATGCTACGGGCGGCGAGATACAACGATAAATAAGTGCTTCCTTAGGTCGTTGGTGGTGTCAACAAGCTTGCAGAAACAACACCTGTATTACAATTTCTTACGATCTGTTTTCGCGAATCTGAAGTTGTTCAACGTTGCCAACAAATCTAGCAGTAGCTTCATGGAAAATTGGGGGGGGGGGGGGTTTTTTTGAAAAGATTTGAAAAAGTAAAAGTTAAAAAGCATATTTAGGTATATGCCATCGAGAAAAAATATTGAAAATGACTGACTGAAACATAAATCTTATTATATCGCCAACCTCGATGGTGCTAGTTGCACCTAGTTCTGATAATTGGTAATATATTTTCCTGATTGAGTGCTTGGTACACCTATCGAGTCTTTTATAAACTGCTAACGCTCTGATCGACCGCCGCCCAACCCTCACCGCAACTCAGCTTCATTACGTTCCTCCTGAAGAAGACGGACTGCCCCGCAACTGCCAATGATGGCTTCTCCGCAGAGCGGCTATGCACTGCCGGTCTCCCAGGCTGGTTTGATGATAGGTATCATCGGCATGGGGGACATGGGGCGGCTGTATGCGCGAAAGATCTCCGCAGCTGGATGGAAGTATGCGCCCGCCACCAAGCGTGCCCCTTCGCCGGTATCGATTGGTACTGACTAAATGGGATTGTTCGCGCCGGAAGAGTCATCGCGTGCGACACGCCGGAAAAGTACGCGGAGTTGAAGGCTGAGTTTGAAGGTACGTGCTGCGCACATTTTGTCTCAGTGATGCCTGCGTTTGTGCGGTCGCGATTATGGTTCGGATATAGGCTAAACTTGATGCGTGGTCGGACCTACCGTACGGTAGGCCGTCTCAACCAACTTGCAAGCTGCAGACGCCGGGAGCCTGATTACGATCGTTGAGAACGGGCACCTTGTGTCGCGGTGTAGCGACTATATTATATATAATGTCCCTGCGGAGAGCATTGACGCTGTGGTCAAGCTCTACGGACCGTGTATGTCAGCCCTTTTTATGAGCTGACACCTCTGAGAAATAGGCTGATGGTATCACGGGATACGGATACTAGCGACGAAGATGGGGGCGATAGTGGGAGGCCAGACGAGCTGCAAGGCTCCGGAGATTGCAGCGTTCGAGGCTCATTTACCAAAGGACGTCGAGATTGTCAGCTGCCACTCGTTGCACGGGCCTAAAGTTGACTCACGGGGGCAGCCATTGGTATGTACAGCTTGTCTCTAAACTGCTGGCCCTTGGGTCGGCGGGGCGTGTAAACTTGTGGTTGAAAACAACTAACCACAGAGAATGATCCATTACAGGCTATCATATCGCATCGCGCGTCGGCGGAGAGTACAGCGCTGGTGACGCGTGTACTAGCGTGTCTCCAATCCAAAATTGTTCATCTGTCAGCTATTGAACATGACCGCATCACAGCGGATACGCAGGCGGTAACGCATGCCGCCTTCTTAAGCATGGGCACAGCGTGGCATGCGAACGCGCAGTTTCCCTGGGAGCTTGAGCGCTACAGCACAGGCGGCGTCGAAAACGTCAAGATCAACATCATGATGCGAATCTACAGTAATAAATGGCACGTCTACGCAGGCCTGGCGATTCTCAACCCAGCAGCCCGCGACCAGATCCGCGCGTACGCCGACAGTGTGACCGAGCTATTCAAACTTATGATCTCTCATCAGAGGAAGGAGTTTGAGGAGCGGATAATCAAGGCGGGAGAAGCGGTGTTTGGATCTCATAAAGGCGCATGCTTACTGCTTCGAGATGAGATATTAGACCAGTATTCGCTGGCAGAGGCGCGGATACCGAGGAGCGAAAGGCGGCCGAACAGCCATCTGAGTCTACTGGCGATGGTAGATTGCTGGTGGAAGTTAGGGATCGTGCCTTATGAGCATATGATTTGCGAGACCCCGTTGTTCAGGCTCTGGCTGGGCGTGGCGGAGTACTTGTACCGTGATCGGAAAATGCTGGAGGAAGCAATCGAAACGGCGATGGAGGATGATGCGTTTCGGATGGACGATTTGGAGTTCACATTCGCTGCGAGGGTATGTACTGCTGTGGCTTCTCCGCGAGATAGTTCATGGCATGCTAACAATTGTATGTGTGAAGGGGTGGAGCGAGGTGGTGGGTTATGGAGACTTTGAAAGCTATCGGAAGCGATTCGAAAAGGTTCAGACATATTTTGCGCCTCGGGTGGCAGAGGCGACACGACTAGGAAATGAGATGATTGCGAAGATATTTGAGAAGACGAGGGATGGTGAAACACCGGCGAAGGCTAGTTGATATAGGGAAAGCAGATTCGTGGATACTATGCAGGATATGCAGTTAGTCCCAACAGTGGCTCTGTCGAATCTCCGAAGTTCTAGTCCATTGAACTAGAAACACAGCTCCACACAACATCCTGTACAAAACATCTAAAATTTATAAAACCGGTCGGCATCGACCGCGACCTTGATCAATTGAATTGTCAATACTCCGCAAATACTTGCTTATAAGACGCTACAAATATAAAACCTCCATCCATCCAAATTGATTGTGGTTCTTGAGGGTATTCCCTACCTTAGGATATCATCATTCGCGTGATTTTCGCCATCAATGACCATCTGACTACTTACTTACTGAAGGCATATGTATGTTGTTTTCAGCCTTCAGATACAGGGCGCATGAGGCGCTGGACAAAATGCAGCACTTATATACGTAATGTCCGTCTGTGCAATCGAAATACCATGCGATAAATTGACAGGCTAAACCGCATACTGTATAGTTAAATAGCGATCGAGTGCGGCTGGGGCTGGGTTTGATGTTGATGCTGATCCCTTGATCCCTTGGTGACACCAAGTCGGTCGTGTCACGGTCTCGATGCTTCTAAAAGCGTGGCAACGGGTCGGTTAGCCAGAAAATATGGAGATTTTTAGTCAGCCACGCGGTGCTTGGCGCGTACGGAAAGATCCGCGAAGATTTCCTAGAATACTTGGCTGTTCATATAAAGCTGGCTCTTGGTATCTTGGCTCCCGTAGTGATTTCTTTACTAGGAAACTTCACCGCCGCTCGTACTCTTGGCTCCCGTCGAATGCCCTTGCGCAAACTACTTCTAAAAATGCGGTTCTTCAAAACGCTTAACGCGCTTGCAGTCTTTGGTATCATCGGGTAAAGACATTCTCGATAACATCCTCAGTCAACAAAATTATAGGGACCAAAGGAGCTAACAGGTATGGTCTGCAATTAGGACCGCGCTTGCCTCGCCAGCGCCCTTAGGCTTCTGACCGATAATAACTATTTGCTACACTACAGTAACGACCTCCGTAACTTTTGCCGCGACAGCGACCGAGTATAAGGCATATGTTGCAGCTGTTATCCAAATAGATTGCAAAGGGTGTGTAATAACCACCGTTACGAGCACGATTGGAGTAAGTAGATCGGCGGAATCCCAGCGATTAAAGCAGGTCCCAAATATTTGTAAATTTGGGACCAATATTGTATTGAGTCTGTCGCAATGCTAATATTTGGTACAGAACGCAATCGCAACTGCGACCGTCACCCAGCCTTATACAGTGGTAAAAGTACCAGTGTGCAGCGGAGTCTACCCTTAAATTGGAGACAGCGACTATTTCATTTGTTTTGATTTATTAATCTTGATACCACCTTGAGATTGGTCGCGTAGGACAAATATACATGTATTCAATAGGACGTTGTTTCGGTAAGCGAATGCCATATTCGTAACATTGTCATTGAATTAGAAAATATCTGTAATTTATAAGGTTCGTCCTTCGCAGCCAAACGAAGGCGTCTGGCTTGCGAGGCAAAGGTTCGTCCACTATTTTCTGTTTTATACTGGAAAAATGTATACGATAATAGTCTCGATACCCGGGAATTTATCTGATACTTTCCTTGGCATACATGCTGCATGCAGCAATAGTGCAACTTGCCCGATCCGTGTTGTATAAGCCTCTCACAGTCTCGTTGCTAGGCTTTGTGGATGCCGAGACTGAGCCTCTCACTCAATCAAGCAAGTTGCTTTCTACATAAAAATGTGCAGCTTGCATATAAACTCACATTGAATGTCTGGAATACCGCCAGGATCAAATTCCGAAATTCTACCGACATCAGGCGTCTATAGCGGTAGATGTTATATAAGTATTGTATTAATTTCCTCAGAGACTATGTCATGCGACAGATAGAGAATTCGGACCATCTAGACTTGGTTTCCTTTCCACGGTTGCACATGTAGCTGCATACCTGCATGCATAGCACCATTGGACTTCTCTCTCCCTGCCGCTGCTGACGATCCGAGTAGCAAGTCACTCGGCTCAAGTCAAGTAAGAGATCATTGTTCGATTCTGGCTCCGTGGTTACCCAGGGCGCGAGTCGATTGATTGAACGATCTCAATCATGGTTCCAGCTTACTATAAGGTACGTAAGTTACACTAGTAAAACAGGTAAGTTAATCTCGAGGCTAGACTTGCCTGCGAAATACAAACAGGGCAGTATATGCTGAAATTGCAAGTTTGCAACACTCTAGAAAATGGGTCTTGATCTCCGGTTTGACCTGCCTCAATGTCATGTATCTAACCGCCAACCGTTTCCCCCAGACTTTTTGACCAAAGAGGCAGATTGCAACGAAAAAGGTACGTATACAGATCCCACGAACTATTTTTTCCTTTTGTCAGGCAACTGCACATTCATTCGGCCATAGCCGCCATATGTTGGTAGATACTAATTTTGCAAGAGAACATTTCGCGCAAATTTCGACCAACGAGCGTACGACCTAACCGAGGTGTTGGGATGTTGATGTTGTCAGCATTCCAACCCCGGCTACGTACGAAGCATGATTTTGGCCGCGGCTGGCCGAGAGTCGAAATGTATGCCTCGCCTGATGCGACGTTCTGGGGTATAAGAACGATAGCAAAGCCTGGAAGGCAGCTCTTTAGGACTATATAAAGACATCATTGGTTGGACCAACCCGTCGGGTATTTTCAGGAGTCATCAAGATAAGCCCATCTGCTCAGGCGATAAATTGTAGCCGGGAATTTTGTAAATACCAAGACTCGGTAAGCGTACAAGAAAACGTCACGTCCGCCACAGATTCACAATGTCAACCCAAAAGGCAGCATATCTCGACATCTGCAGGAGGAAGAGAGCAGCGCAGCAGGCGCTGATACCCGCAGAATGGCGCCTCAAATCGCTCCCCGATGAGAGTGTTAACGATGTCCGAGGAATTCCAAGAGAGTGCGGCATACTGACCAACCGCGAGATTGAGATTACCGAGACATTTGATGCTGTCGAGTTGGCTGAAAAGATTCGCTTGCGGACGTATTCCTGCTATGAGGTCGCGCTCGCATTTTGCAAGCGCGCTGCAATCGCCCAACAGCTTGTAAGAACTCAAAATCCGCTTGCCGTTTTGATATATTTCAGGGATTTCGAGCATAACCGCTGATGCATAGGATTCTTGATCCCTTTAGCTCAACTGCCTAACTGAGATATTCTTCGAAGCAGGCCTAGAGCGCGCCAAACAACTGGATAAGCACCTCGCGGAGCACGGACTGCCAATCGGCCCACTCCATGGAGTGCCAGTATCGCTCAAAGATGATAAATCCGTAATCGGCTATGACACCAGCTGTGGCCTCGCATCACTATGTTTCAAGCCCGCGAAGGAAAACACAGCAATCGTGACGGTTCTTCAGAATGCAGGCGCAGTCCTCTACTGCAAGACCAACATTCCACAAACCATGATGGCGTTCGATTCCGTCAACAATATTTGGGGGCGAACGATAAATCCACTGAGCCAGAAGCTTACGCCTGGTGGGTCTAGTGGGGGTGAATCGGCATTGGTTGCAATCCGTGGAAGTCTTCTTGGTATTGTATGCATAACGCTTCCTCCGTGTTTTGAGAGAGACAGGACCACCTGGAGAGATTGAAGTTGACGGCAGATTCACGCCCAGGGAAGTGACATCGGAGGCAGTATCAGGGTTCCAGCAATGTGCACCGGAACCTATGGTGTCAAGCCAACATCGGGCCGGCTTGCTACTAACGTCGGACCTGGCGAGTTCGGCACCCCTGGCTCCGGTGGAGTCGGCGTATCGGTTTCCCACGGACCTATTGCGACTTCCTTGCGGTCGTGCGAACTCTTCCTAAAAGTTGTAGCGGACGCCAAGCTCTGGGAAACCGAGACTTACACCATCTTCTCCCCTTGGCGGAATATTGAGCCCAAGGTTCGACAGATGAGGTTCCTGGTCTTGCCAACCGACTTGGTTCAGACCCCACTACCACCGATACAGCGACTCCTCAAAGAGACTGCCGCTCAGTTGCAATCTAGAGGCCACAAAGTTGATGTAATGGAGAATCCTCCGGCGTTCTTGAAGGATAACTTCAAGCACTATCGCATGCTAATGGGGGCTGCCGGCACCGGGGGTCATCTTGTCGACCTCATCGAAAGTACTGGCGAGCCGATGATCAAACCCATAATCGGCAAAGTTCGACGACAGGATCCGATGAACCTGGAGCAGCTGTTCGAACGTCTTGCCGTACGCGATACCTTCGTCATGAATGCGTTGAAGTTGTGGAAATCTGCCAGCGGGCAGGACTATGATGCTATTATAACCGCAGTAGCTGCTCACCCACCCCCGAGGCACGATACGTATGATTATTGCGGCTATACAAGCATTTTCAACATACTAGATTGGCCGGCGGGTTCTCTCCCTGCTAGGAATGTGACTCGAGAGGACCTGGAAGCTCCTCTCGGCGTTGATACTGGCTCCGCCTGGGACAAGGTTAACCGGACGAAGAACTGTAAGTTTCATTACCTGTATCTTTATCGTGGAAAATGTCTCGACTAATATAGTGGCTGTTAATAGGGGAGAATAACGAGGACTATCTTGGGATCCCACTTGCTCTGCAGGTTGTGGGGAAGAAGCTGCAGGAGGAGGAGTTGTTGGAAGCAATGCACGTCGTCGACGAGGCTATTTACGGGACTCGCGGCCAGTCGCTTAGGGATCACAAATTGTAGCTTTGTTAAGATAGAGAATAAAGATCATAAGGGTGAGAATCTAGGTACTTCGGCTAGTGTGGGATATACTGATACATGACCTCATGATGGGTACGTACCGGTATATCTGTGCAGGTTGATATCGATATATCAGGCTTGTCCATACACTCACTCATACCTAGCGGCCGATTTTTCATCAGATGTGTACACTATTTTATTAACATAATTTACAGGATGGTTCAATACCGTCCGTATACCAGGATGCCACGCTATGTATATACAACGATGAAGCCAAGCTAGAGAAGCCGCCTATGATCCAGTTTCTTGAGCCCACACCACAACACACCAGCCTGTTGCAAACTCCCACAAGCAAGCAAGACCTGGCGGATATCACGAACTGACCACCGTCACTCCACTCCGCTATCGATATCGCCTGCTAACCGCAATCCATGCTGATATTACACAACTATGTTTCCCGCGCCGCACTACATGAGCAGTATGGCAATTTACCGATCTCGCGACGTGAGACTGTCAACCAACCTCCATCCCCTACCCTGTTGCCAAGCACGTACGTATCTGCGTCGACCTCGCCGAAACTTTGTTCCACTTCTATCAAATTGAGCGGACCCTGGTTGTTGGTGCTCTAATAATATGGCGGATAAGTCGGCTGCGATGTCGGGTCTCCAGAACCCTCGCCCCCCCCCCCCCCCCCCCCCCCCTACTGCTTGATTCTTATTTATGCCCACCGTCTACAGAGGGAGAAACTAGAAAGCCGAGTTTGCGAAGAGACGGTGTTGATGGGATGGGGGCAATCAATTGCGTGATCTCGACGTTTTTGCGCCTTTTTACGGGAGTGATACGCTACTGTACGAGGTTAAGTTGAATATCACGGCGAGGGGGTATCATTTGTAGTATAAAATGTGGGAAGAATGACTACCTAGGTCTACCCGGCTTGGAAGGCCACTGCAGGGCGAGCCAGTGATCGATCGGTCGTTCCATGTGCATTGTGGAACCTTGCACCCAAGTCACCTCTTCCACGCTACCAAATACTGATTCCTTCCTTTAAATTTCCTCGAGATAAGCAAAAAAGACCGATATAAAGATACCGCTATCCAATGCGGGGGCAGAATTTCCCAGCCTCGACTCCAAAGCCGTGCCCGTAGATAATAGTTCAGCAAACGGCTCCGACGAAGTCGTAACAGATCAAGACATCGACGGCGACTATGGCTCCTACGACAACCACATCTTCTCAGACCCCAGAGTCGCCGAATATTGGCGCGGCGTCTACGAGAAGGCGATATACGAGGGCCGCCACCGCTTCGATCCCAAGATCACATGGTCCGCCGCGGAAGAAAAGCGACTGAAGCGCATGATCGACTCGCGTGTCATGACGTGGGCATGGCTCATGTTCTTCGCCCTGGACGTCAACTGGCGGAATATTAACCGTGCGATTGCTGATAACATGTTGCCGGAGTTAGGGATGAATACTAACGATTTCAATACGGGACGAACGATCTTCTTGGTGTGATTTCTGTCAGCGGAGCTGCCGAGTGGGCTGATTTCTAAAAAGCTTGGGCCGGATGCCTGGATTCCGTTTATTATCACGGCGTGGTCGCTGGTCTCGCTCTCTCAAATCGGTTTGACGAACCGGGCTGGGTACTTTACCATTAGAGCGCTGCTCGGTTTCTTAATGGGTGGCTTTATCGTAAGCTTGCATACCCGATCACTGTTGCCGCGTCGCAATGCTGACTACTCCGTAGCCCGACACAGTCCTGTATACAACATATTGGTATAAGGCAAAGGAGCTCCCTATCGGATTATCATGGTTCTAGACCGTCTTAAGCGCCTGCAATGTCCTCGGCTCCCTTCTTGCTGCTGATATTTTGCAAATGCGCGGCCTCGCCGGCTGGTTCCTCATGCCCGCGAACCCAAGCCAGACGAAGAGTTGGTTTCTTCGCAAGCAAGGCTGGTTCACGGAGCGGGAGGAGAAGATTCTCGTCAACCGGCTGCTGAGAGATGACCCTTCGCAAGGAGACATGCACAACTGGTAAGACAAATATACCATGACTGATATCTGGTACGTGATGAGGCATGCGCTGATCAGAGGCCCCTACAGACAAGACGTGATGCCTAGCCTCCTCTGGAAGTGCCTCAAAGATTCGATCTTTGGCCCCCCTACCTCATCGGCCTAACAGCCTACATCCCGCCTGCCCCACCACAAAACTACCTCGCACTAATCCTGCGCACAATGGGCTTTAGCACCCCGTCACAGTTCCTCTACGGCATAAAGCTCCTCATCGTGTCTCGCGTCAGCGAGTGGATTAACGAACGCAGTCTTGTGTCTATGTCCTCGAATATCTGGATGTGGCCCTTCCTGCTCGCATTGGTACTGATTTCGCCAGACACCAAAGAGTGGATCCGATATGGTCTCCTGACGGGGCTGCTGTTGTACCCCTACTGCCATGCGATTCTCGTCGCGTGGAACTCGAGGAATTCGAAAAGTGTCAGAGCGAGGGCCGTCAGTGCGGCGCTTTACAACATGTTCGTTCAGTCCGGAAAGGTTATTTCCGTAAATATATACCGTGAGAACGACAAGCCGAATTGTAAGTCCGTTCTACTCAGTCTCGATTGATAAGGTGCGCAGCTGATAGATACGCGTTATAACAGACTACACCGGAAATAAGATACTCCTGGCAGTGGCTAGCTTGAACGCTGTCCTATTCGTTGTCGTTAAGTTCCGGTACATAAAACGAAACCAGAAGCGGGAGGAGAAGTGGGCACAAATGACCAGTGACGAGAGGATCGAATATATTTACAATACAAAAGACGAAAGAACAAAGCGGTTGAATTTTAGATTTGCTCATTAAACTCACACAAATCTACTTGGCTTAATTAATTGGCTACAAGATCTATACAAATATTTATATAAGGCTTCGGGTACTTTTGGAAGCGTAGTATATGAAAGATGAAATAATAAATAACTGAACACAATCTGGCCATGAAACTGAATTGGCAAGTTTAATGATGATAGTATCGACAGACATATATGTAGATGCGATCGAGATAGCAGTGTATGTCGCTGTTATCACCATACAAGCCACGCAAAACAATTTTTACAAAGACAATGGTTGAAAGGCCAGCCTTAGGTAGACATTGATGGACCCAAGAAACCAAGTAAGTACTTAATATATTGAATACAAACGCATCCAAATTATCGTCAACTTGACGACGACGTCTGATGCCACTCGGATTGTCGCCAGAGTAAGGAGTCTAAGAGCAATTGCAGCGGCTTTGCACTCGACAATTGATATAATATGAAATACCGTATATGGCAAATATTTTGGTCCTTCTTGAAGGGGACCATCTACGTGTAAAAAGTCACAGATAAGATATACCCTATTGTCTTTTGGGACCAGAGCAATATCAAACCCAGCGAATATCAGCAGGGTAGTAATGGGATAGCATTGAATCATACGACTGGAATGCTCATTGCGGTCGTATGACAGTCAGTAGCGAGTCTATTGTGGTATAATAGTTGGGCTGCATAACAGAGCGAAGCAAAGTGCCATTAAACAGAAGCTCTACGCGGGGCTAGAAGTTCTTACCCTAGATATTACACTAGCTTTTGGGCATCACTATACGTTGGCGCTAGCTAGGTTTATATTATATATACGAGTGACATGGGACGCGTAGAATGGACTTAGTATAAGAGAAGGCAGGACCAAAACCGGGTTAGCCTAGAAAACTCAGTGCCACGAATTTAGGACTTTCGGACTCTAGGAATCTTAAAAGGGTAATCAGCTTTGTGATCGCATATATATACTTACTTAGTATGCACGTTAGATTGTCAGACCATGCATGTGTGACGGACCAATAGGATCACCAAATTATCCTTATCAAGCATCTCTAGACCACAACCCTGACACTAGTCTAATGGTTTGATGCTAGCTCGCTGTTGTGTCCCAACGTTATATAATTATTATAATATCAAAGTGTTGAGACGTGTGGTATACAACCAGGGTATCCCCAGATGGTAATTTGAGCCGAACGTGATCTTGCAGTACCCATTGGGCAAGTATAGAGCTTTATAGAGCCGTGATCTAGCAGTACCCATTGGGCAAGTATAGAGCTCTATAGAGCATTTAGTCCATATTATAGCCAGCTTTGGGGTCTATGCGGCAAGGAAGGGCTTGGCTTGCGAGACCAGAGTCCATAAACTCAGGTTCTTTTATGCTTTATCTAGCTGGCTGCACGCCAGAACATTCATGCACGAAACTTGACGGCAAATCCCAGAGTTCCGAAGTCGTGTTAACAAGTCCTGTCGCTACTAACTAACACGGTTGTCTAGAATTCGTGAATGTGCTTAGCTGATAATGCACACTTATATTGCAGCGGCTGACTCATCAGCGAAACTACGATCCGTCAACCAGGTACTATTGAGCGAAATTACAGACGAACTATCCGCTAAGCTTGATGCATATGCTATGACAGAAATGAAAAGGGAGCTAAAGCATGATAACTAACTCAGGGAGTCGCGGATCCCAGTAGTCAGAATACTAAAAATAGCAGGCCCTGATGACCGAAGAGACGAAGCTGGGTCTCCCGGAGGGAGGCTGGGAGGCGGAGGCAATATCGCCATATAAGAACAAGAAATCAACTTATGAAGAATAAACTGGCGTGCATCATGCAAACTAGAATCAGCTTACCACTTAACAATTTACTTCAACAATTCATAGCCATCACAATGCTCGCTGATATATATCAATCGGTAAGCCGGTCCAACGCGGCTACACTGGTTTTTCCAAGATTCGCAATTCAGCTATAGGGTCTTAATGGCTCCGTTTTATAAGCGCCGCGGCTCGCGTAGTATGCCTTTGGCAGACATAGTGCTTTGCTTTCTTATTAAATATTAACCCTACCCTCGCCTGCCTCGGTAATTGTTTCCGAGTCCGTTCCTTCTGTGTGACCTCGTTGAGTCAAAAGCAGGCATTTTTTTCATGGCGTTTCATTGATCTCCTAGAGCCCTCTTGTGCAACGTAAGAATTAGTTAGTTTAGGGCGATCTACGAACTCTCCCCGAGGATGGCTGGGCTTACACTGCTTGGGTTCAAAGTGCATTCAAAATCGAGATTAGTACTCCCGTAGCGCAGGGGGGTTGGAGTATATAAGAAGGCTTGAGATTTCAAGTTAACAGTAAAAATTTGGACCAGCATCATAGAAATATCCAGCAACTGAATCAGCGTCATAGACAACTTTAGCATCAGCAAAATGGACAACAGCATCAACCAAAGCCAGAAGGAGTTGGAGGACAAGCTTCTGACCATCGCTTCAGGAGGCCAAGTCAGCATGGCCGTAGCCCTCGGGATGGAATTGAATCTTTTCCAAGCAATGGCGACTGCTTGCAAAGCCTCCCCCCGGCATTTTGCCACCGCTGCTGAGATTGCAACTCAGGCAGGATGCAAGGAGCGCTACATCTTTGAATGGCTGGCCTCCATGGCCTGTGCCGGCCTCATCGATGTCGATCCCAGCGGCCGTCTTTTCTCAATAAAGCCTGAGCACGTCCAGATCTTGGCCGGAGAAAATGGCAAGCAAGCCCATCGTCATCTTTACACCATGGCCTTCCTGCCCGGCTTTGGAATCGCCTTCCCCGAATTGAAAGCTGCGTTCAGTTTGGGCGGCCCACGGGGCGTTCCTTACAGCGCCTATGAGGACACCTTCTACACCGCCATGATCAATTTTTCTCGTTCACTTCACGACGAGCACCTCTGCGGAGTCTACATTGAGATGCTTGGGGTGCTGGAGCTTCTGCAAAATGGAGCGAATGTCCTCGACGTGGGCTGCGGCGGGGGCTACCATGTTCAGAAGCTGGCTCGGCACTTTCCCAAGAGTACCTTCACGGGGGTTGATATAAGTGAGTCCTTGGCTATTATACGACGTTGTAACGATTTAATTTATATTAACTCACCGTCCAGCCCAATCCGCCATTGACAAGGCCATCGCCGGCGCCAAGGGCCTTCACAATGCCAAGTTCATCTGTGCGGACGCCGGTCGCCTCCATAAAGATTGGACTGGCAAATACGACTTGGTATTTTTCTTCGATTCGTGCCACGATTTGGGCAGACCGGACTTGACGATCACCGAGGTAAACCGGGTACTCAAGCCGGGGGGCTTTTTTGCCATGCTAGAGTGGCTCAATGGCACCGGGAACGTCTACGACAACATAAAGACATACGGAGGCCCACTGGCCGCCCTCTTCTATGGCATATCGGCTCTTCATTGTATCGGGGTCGGCAGCAACGAGGAGGGGGATCTTGGGCTCGGCATGATGATGGGCATCGACACAGGGAAGAAGCTACTGGAGAACGCCGGGTTTGCCAAAGAGAATATTAGTGTCCAGAAGCCGCCATTCTTGCCCTACAATGTAGTTTATACAGCTAGAAAATGATTGATGTGTCTACTGACGGCGCACCAGCGCTGTCAGACGAAATTTTGTAAACCTAGCTTTGCCAAGGGTCAATAAATAGGAAAATAGAGAGTCCTAGAGTGGTTATCATTCGGCTCTCTCGATCATGGAAATTACACGCTAAATATTGATTGACAAGGTTGCCTCGAGGCTATAGCTTCTAGAGCTGAACTCGTGAATCATTTTGTCTAGGCTCTCCGCTTCCAGCGTCCCTATTGATATTGTTTCTTCGGTTTTAAAGTCTTCCTCCAGATAAGGGACTTCAGTAACCTAGAACTTCCATGATATGGCCCCTACTTGAAATTCAAGGCCTTTTGCGGCACGCGGGAAAGTCAAAATATCTAGATTGAGATTACATTGCCTCAATTGTCTAAATCTACTGCAGGCATACTCATTTTTGGGCGTGCATTCCGTCTTTACATAGCTCACAAAAAAGAATTTCGCCAGTCCCAAGAAGGGTAATGACGCTGTGCAACAATCGGCTTATTTTCCCGTATCTGGTTCCTATTAGTACACTGTTCTACGTGCTCGGACAGTAGTCGCGCATCTGGTGTGCAGCCTTGAATTAATCGTCATCAGCCGAATACGGCAACGTAATATATTTCCTTCCTCAACGGCCGCCACCCAATATTAACAGGGAAATGGTAAGTGCCTTGTCACTCCGGGCGTTATAGCCACGCTGGTTGAGTTAAGTCATTGGCGCTAGACAGCGTTCGCGTTCGTCTCACCAGCTACGACTTAGATCATTTTGAAGTCGCAATTAGCAGGACTCGAGTAGGCTTTCCCAACCGTGTAGAGCGTAAGCCGAAAATCTTGTGATGGTATAATGGTCGCCCTTTATATGTGATATCTTCAAGTCTCTGTTGCTAGTGGCGGACCACCCAGCGCTCGTGGAGAGGGTGTTCCCGATTGAGAAAGAACAAAATAGTACCAATAGCTTACAAATCCAGCTATTTGTGCTTACTGACGACTTTGTTCAACCGAATCTGATGAAAGTATACACTTATGTCCAGTTTTTGACTTGAGTTTAGGATCTGGTCTCACAGAATACAATCATGGATTTTGATATCCACCCAACCAATAACCTTGTATGTTAAGTAAATGTATGAGTATATGGCGCTAAGAATTGCCAGCACTTAAATTGCCTGGACGTTAATATTGAATCATGATGAGAATTGAAGGAATAGCTGATCATGGCAGCAAAGCATATATACAGCCCAATGGGAAACGATAATTTGTGCTCCAGGAACCCAGGGTAGCAAGCTATAACCATTTGAAATGGCCTAAGATCGGTGTATTAAATTCAAGAAAGTAGTCCATAAAGTAACCAGCGAACGAGGAACTCCCTGTGAACCAGTTCAAACCTTTCCTTTTCAGAGATCAGACGATGGATATCATGAAGAATTGTTGCACTTCACGCTATCATCGTT
Source organism: Drechslerella dactyloides (assembly GCA_020064725.1). Classification (NCBI taxonomy): domain Eukaryota; kingdom Fungi; phylum Ascomycota; class Orbiliomycetes; order Orbiliales; family Orbiliaceae; genus Drechslerella; species Drechslerella dactyloides. Next base: position 950,014 of record JAGTWJ010000001.1, read on the forward strand.
TCTGGTCTGGAATTGATCGAGAGTTCGGCCTGGATTCCCGGGGATGGTGACAAGTTAAGGTCTCTAAGTCGAGAAGTATGAGAAGCGACGAATAGTCGTCCATATCAAAAACTCATAGACTATAAAATAGTAGAAAATTATATTGAAGATGTTATACCACATGTTAACTTTCCATACGCAATACCCCACACATCTTCAAGAACCCGCCGACGAGACAATAAATAAGAAGTAAAGGTAGTGCAAGGCTTCGTGAAAGAAGAATGAATGTTGTTCACAATGTTAGAACAAAAAGAGAAGTGGCGTATAGGCAGACTGGGCAATGACAATCTTCTTATTTAATAGAAATGCGGTCATAAGATGTCCCAACAGTCCTCAACGGAATGGCAAAGTCTGCTGCATGCAACGCTCGCACTCAAGCTGTAGTTACTCACACTAATTTTCTCATCCACCCAATCTCCAGCAAGGTCATCCCTGCCTTTTGCCATAGCACCAACAACGACGCACAAACTCTTGTCCTCCTCCAAGGTGTCTACATACTCCCTCATATTATGAATTGGAGCATCGACATCCCAGCTGACAACCACCTTTCTGCAACCTGGTGGTAGATATTGTGTTACAGGATTCTGTATTACTTTTAAAAGTTTCTCCTGTGATGTCGGGGACTGAACTGAGAGTTTGTGCAGTAGCTGGGCCATGAGACCTGCGAACCGTTTAAACGTTCGAGGAATGCGGACTGTGGGGTTGATTTCTATCAGAATGCCCTTAGTGGATTGCACGTATACTTGAAGTTTGCCAGCTTTGTTGATAGGCGAATCGAGGAGCGTTAAGAGACACTATAAAGCGTTTGACCACGCAGATATACGCTTCCCTGTATGCACCCCCTTACCCCGCCCTTCTCCCTTCATGCAGAGATATAAGGAGAAGGCGGAGGTGCATACAGAAAAGCGATTTCAAAAGAAGTAAGTAAATGAAATCTGATTCCAAGGTTAATGGAGAGTGAAGGCGAGGAGGTTTGAGAGAAAGCAAAAGGCAGAAACCTCTGAAAAGTTTGTATGCTTAGAGAAGGAATTGACAAACCTGGTGCAAGATATCCGGCCTGGCATCGGATATGTTTTTGTTCATCTTCCTTAAGAAGCTTACATGGTCGTCGCTGTTAAGCAGAACGTATTTCTCTGGAGCGTAAGGGCTATTTCCCATGCTAACTTTGTGGATTTCGAGGCACGCTTGCGCGAGAACGACGATTAGTCGTTTCGTGGGTTCTTCGAAGTCTGGGGCAGGCGTCGTTTCTATAAACATGGTTGAAGGACGAGCAGGCGGGCAGGATCGCGTGCGTAAGCGCTTCTGGGGACGCGCAACTGGAGACATTTTTTCAAGGCGGTGTATTTGATTCTGATGAAATCAATAATATTTCAAAATATATGAAGAATTCTAGAAGTGAAAATATACAGATATTCACAATGCAGTGTAAGAGGCTGAGATTTGTTAAAGAGCTGTCGAAAATATCAAGAAACAGCGCAAAAAGCACTGGGAGGAATCGTTCTTAATAAAAACGTCACCCTTATTAGCCAATGTTACGTAAGTAGCTAGCTAAACAAGACCGATTTGCAACGTTAGCTTTATGGCTTATTGTGAATGCTTACAATCGCAACGAGGGAAATCGACCCGAATTAGAATTTCGGATTGGGTTGCAAGAGTCGATCGTGGACGGAAATCCGCAAGGCAATTTCGAGATACTCGAAAGACGGCAGCACGATGCACAATGACAGCTACAGGGGCGCATTGCGCCAAACCGCCGTTGCAACACGGGCTGGGTCCTCAAGACCATAGTATGTACTTACCCCATCTCCTTTTCGATCCTTATATCAAATTTCTGTGCGCGCTTATTTACGCTAACCCAAACCCAGTGCAGAGGCGGAATATAGAACACAAGGTTTTGAAGTAGATTCTATGTTGAGAAGGTGCAACCGGGCTGAACACCTCCACAATTTCCCCAAATTTGATGTTTTGCCTTCCTGTCTTTGCGGTCCTATTGCATATCGACTAATTAACTAGCGTTATACCTCTGCATCGCGAAGCCAAATAAGCACTAGACGAGTCCCTAATATTATAAGGGCTAGAATACAGGGAGATATACAGTTACCACGGCATATCAGACAGCATTTAGAACATCGGAGACCGCAATGTAAATTGCTTAATTGTACCTCTACAATATTTTAGTGTACTAATATTCTATCCTGTCGGCCTACATTGTTCACATGCAGATCTTGGTGTTTGGCGTGTTCGCCCACCAGCCAGTTATGTTAAATCTAATAAGGAGGGGGCGCTTGGGCTCAGCAACATAATAGGTTGTCTTAACCTAGAGAAACATTGTCGGAAAATATTAGGTTTATTAAAGAGAATCTTTATACTTAGATATTGCTACCCTTATCATAATATAGTTTATAGAGTTAGAAAATAACAAGTGTATCTAGTAATGGCACACAGTACTGATATATGATTGTTGTAAACCTAGCTTTGCAATTGTCGAAGGTCAATAAATAGAAAAATAGAGCGTCCTGTCTATCTATCGACTCGGAAACAAGTCTATAGAGGTGTAAAAGATCACATATACACTGCTGCTCATATCGCATATAACGTAGAGTGTTCGTCAATTTAAGTAAGCGCATAAAGCGCATTAAACACGAAATACCTTTAATCCCTTAGCCAGTCACCCATGCAGGGCAATTCCAGTAACCACGAACATCGTGTTGGGTCGCGCTACTACTTAGCTTAGGGCCTTGATCTCAACGCTGACTTAGTCTCGAGGACATAACGTATACCCTTGCAAGACGCAAAAGTCTGTTTCCTGGAATCGGAAGGAGTTTCGCTGGCATCCATATTTGCCCACCCTATATATATACTCAGCTTTATCGACGAGTATACCCTTTGTTGCCACAATTCGTCGTATTCAATTAGGTCATATTTAATCTCGAAAATGTTGCTGATATTAACGTCAGTGATGTTACCCAATGCCGCTCTAACTCCTGCCAGTTGCAGCATAATTTAGTAGAGTTAGTACTAATACAGTCTTTTTAGTTTCATACCTCTTTTCTCCATCGTCCCTGATCATACCGCAGTCATGATCGACCGCTCACTAGCGTTACACTCACAGAATGCATGTCGCACCGAATGACACACTTGGGGATCGTTCAGATGTGTTACATTTAACTGAAGGATATGCAGCACTTTCCGGAGTGATGATATCATCACTGGCTCGGAGACGTTTGCGACACTAAAGTTGCGCTCAGCGTTCTTGGCTTGGGGGATATCTCACTGGGATATAAAAGATCCAAGAGACGGACTTCACGGTCAGCGTTTGATTTACCAGACGCGGGAGGGATCTTGACTTGTTTCATCTACGTGGAGAAGTCCAGTTCTAAAGCAATTACATTTGTGCCTACTGCCTGCAGTACTGACCTACTGCTGAGAATATCTACTGTTACAATATAACTATTACTCTATAGTGCCGAACATCTATATCTGTCTACTAGTTATCGTTTATATCGTCCATTTGCTCATCTATTTATAATATCATATTTATTCAATTAACCATTCATTTACCTATTTGTCTGGATCCTTTACTGGGCATCTAGGGGATTCGCTGAGGGGAATCCGACTTTGCTGGTTTAAACGAAAAGAGGAAGAAAGAGAGGGTAGCGTGGTGCCCGGAAGTTATAATAAATGTATAGCAGACAGAAAGCTTATGGAGCATAATGGGCAGTTAGCAAGCCTCTTTGAACTTATTTAGCGTACAGAAATTATTTATGTTCATAGTACGTAATGCGCACCATGAGATGTAAAAGGTACCCGCAGCAAAGAAAGTACTGGTGTATCCTGAAAAGCAGCGTCAATCTCTCCCCTCTATACCAGCCTTACATTATATGCCAATCTCGGTGGGCCACCCGTATACATATCAATCCCGTTGAAATACCAGGACTCAATGAGACAAATTTACCGAGCTACCGATAAGGGTTGAGATATATAGTATGCAGTGCAACTTAGGATACATACTCTAACATTAGCGGAGTAAAGTGAAAGACGAAATACTCTACTTTTGCACACCTTAACATTTTCCCCTCGATAGCCTAGGCGTAACTGCATGCATGGGTAATTAGTGTATGCCTTCGATTTCGGAATGGACCAAGCGAATCTGTAAACGACAACAAAGGGGGCATAGAAAATAGACAAATACAAAAAGCAACAGCTATCTAGGCTCAGAGAAACAGAGTAAAATAAAGCAGGAGGCAGAAAACGACCGTCCAGAGCAAAAGCACGCCCCAAGATCGTCCCTATCTGCTGACGCGCGAGGAAATTCGTGAGGCGAGCGCAGTCGCAGCTTTTTCGCACTCGGCAGCTAACGAATGCCAACTAACGGATACGAATGGTCACAAAACATGATATATTGCTATGAATCTTATGGCTGTGCGAGTGCGAGTACATGTATGGCCATGTTTTCATTCAAGACATAAACAAATAAAATTCTGTTTATATACCAGGTAAAAGATATCAATCAAACATTTCAGCATAGAATTCATGATTGATTATGTATGATGTTGAGGTTGTTGCGGCTGGAGGCCTTGTCTCGATTGGCGCACCGCGCATGCAAGCCATCAAGCCGTCGCATGCACATGGCGGCAGCGGGCGCCAACCCCGCAAAATACAACGTCAACCAAAAATGCATAGCTTCAATCGGTTCCTTATGATCTGCGACCAGTTCGCTGCGCAAATAGAGCTTTCTACGGAACAATGTAAAGCTGTTTCTCACCCCGCTTGCCTTTGGTATTTGGACATGCAGAGTGACATGATAACAGGTTCGGTCTCAATCCATCCAGCATGCAGAGAAGAGTATCGTGCGCTTATACTCGATAAATATAGTTACCAATTATATATGGGCATTGCATTGACGAACTCGTACTCGTGCGTTGACCGACATTTTTAAATTTCAAGTCTGATTCCTAGAAAAGGAAACTCATTTATCCAAGTATATCAGCATTAGCGAAGGCAGGGCAAAACTTCTACTTGGGTATACCGTAGCGGGTGTAACGTAGCTTAACCGGATAATTCATCAAGCATCCCCGGAACTCGAAGAATCGAAGGTTGGATCCATGGAAACGCCGCCCAACGCAGAACTTGTGCCACCAAACTTCGCTTCCAACGATCCATCCATCCGTGGAGCCCCACCTTGCATGCAGTGTTACCCCACGAACCACGGATATTTTTTCGAAATTTCCCAGCTACAACTGATGGTATATTGAGAATGCCGTGTTTTGATATGTCGCCGGATCGCCGGTTTGCAGCACCTGCGGGAGCCGGCTTAAGCCTCAAAAGCGGTGACTGTATTTAGGGCGGGTTACATTCCCAACCGCGCACAAATATCAGGATCTGAGCATTTCATTGAATTAAGCTGATCTTAAATTGGACTCTACGAATATAAATATCCCTCGATTCGCCTTGATGTCGAGACTCTTGCTTTATCACCATTATCTAACGCTTGTGTGAAAGCCATTGAGCTTGTATCTTAAACGATAGACTAGAAGCTGGACGCAAGCAATCCGCGAGATAACATTAAGCCCAGATCTTTAGATTCCAAGAGCTCGAAAGCCCCTCAGACTTATAATTATAGTTGATTCAGCTTCCAGCTCCTACTACATTATTATTACTGTCATTACTATCATTATCTCCAGATCAAGTCTTCCAAGGGAGCTTCCAGCCATGCAGAAATCCCTCATTACTATCATCTTCAGGTGCGCTAAATCCTCATCAATATAATATGAAGCCAAGCTAACCACAGACTCCGGCTACACAGCACTCTAGCGCTTCGCGCATACGCAGCCTGCCCGGCAACCCCAAACCACCAATGCCAATACTGGTGCGACTACCCAGGCACCGCAGCAGCAGGATCCTGCTCAAACGTAAACATCACAACCCAAGGCAGCGTCTGCAACGTCTGTCCCGGCATAACCGTCGCCTGTCCCGCAAAATACGACGCGGAATGCCCCTACCTCTGCCACTACCCGGCCGCCCCGCAGGATGGGTTCTCCTGTTCGTATGTGAACATCACAACGCAGGGGTCCGTGTGTGAGAAGTGTCCCGGCGGGCCGGCGGGTACTAGCGTCGGTCTTCCCTCGCCGTCGCCAACGTCGACAGCTTCCGGGTCGGCGAGTGCGTCTGCGTCTGCGGTTCCTTCCGGGTGTCCTGCGACGCCTGCCGCAACGTGCGCTTATTGGTGCGAGTATGGCGGGCAGCCTGATACCGGTACCTGCGAGGCTGCGCTTGTGGTCAACTTGCGCAAGACGTGTCAGAAGTGTCCGGGGGGTTCGGGAACTTCGACGGTGACGCCGCCGCCGATAGCTACGGGGGCGGCTTCCACTTTGCGGATTGGCGGTGCCGCTGTCATTGGTTTGCTCGGTCTCGCACTCCTCATCTAGGTGGGCTCGTCTAGGACAACCCGGTATTCTGCACATCGGGGCCTGGAGTGGCTGGGGGGTAATATTTTTTAGTTATCATGTATTTAGCAAGTACATCAATGGAAGAACAGAGTCTTGGCCTCGCCGAATTGGAGGTAATTGGTAACGTGCTTACTATATTACTAGTTGTCTGCGGCTTGAATATATCCCGTCCTGAAATAGAGTACAAGATCGATTATTCAATCGCGTCGCGACAAGTTCGCCCGAGTTCGTTGTTAGTATATAATCCCGGCCCCCATAGCTTAGTACTATACTTCCCCAATTTCCAGCCATGTTTCTCCAAGTCTCATAGTTTCTGCACGCGATCCGCCCCCAACGTCCTACACTTTACCATCCATATTCGAATATGTGACCTCCTCAAACTCGCTTTTCCTTTTCACATCTTTACAATCCTACTGGTTACTACGTGATTTTAATCGCCCAATAGGGCATTATTGAATCGTGATTAATATTTTATTTTTTCTAAAAGAAAACAAAAAGCATAGCAGAATGAGAAGAACAAGAAGGAGAGAGAGAAAAAGAAAGAAAAAGATCAACGGCGGCGACGACCACGCTCCAGGGACATCATGCCTTTGAAGGCATGCTCGACGGGCCGGTTAGCCCGCAGCCTCCCCGTCCAGACGGTGGCAGGGAGGGAACAGCGGGAGGAGGAGGCGTCAGAACGACGGCGAGGGGAGGCGACTCAACGACAGCCGCAAGAAGAGGGGCGACGACGGCCGCAGTGGCAGTGCTCCAGCAGTGTCATACCGGCGAAGCGGCCTTCGCCGAGGCAGTTTGTATGCATCCTTGCCCTGCAGTTGACAACGGCGAGAGGAGAAGGAGTGACGATGTCGGGAAAGCAGAGACACCGAGGATTTTGGAGAAAGGTTTCGGCTACGCCTCGTCCACACCATGGATGAACACGTCCTAGAAGTTGAGATCGATGGATTTGGCTGTCGTGTGGTCCTCAGAGCCGAGAGATGGGATAAACGAAGGGCGGTCTAGGGAAATTGGGTTAGACGCATGCAGTAACACCACGGAAATTTACAACACTCGAAAAGATGGCATGGTATTGCATTACTTACGTCTGGGCGGCAGGGTATCGCGGTAGTTGTAGGTGTGGGGGTTAGTGTGGTAGCTGGTTGTGGTGCGACGTCGGCGATGCTGGTGACGAGAGATTAACGAGGGTCTGGATTGAGTGACAACAGTAGTGAGGTTGAGGTTGATGAGGGCTGAGGCTGAGAGATGATGGAGGGGAAATGGAGGTTGATGAGGGTTCGGAGTGATGATGGGAATCTTCAAATGATGGCTCCCTCGATGTATTTTTACATTCACTGCATCTGTGACCGCCTGAATCTGCGGCCGCTGGAGAATTCAACAGCTTCGGTCAACGCGATCGCCAGGACGCAGTCGAGCACCTCAGACATGATGGCCAGACAAGTTAACTAATTCTTATCTAAAAGATCCATCTTTGATGAGGAGCTCAGAAGTTGTCTCGTCCCCTGAGAAGTTCGTCCGGTCTTCCTGCTCCGAAACGCATTTCCTCTAGCTATATTGTGCGTTAAGCCAGCAAGGGTCGAATCTCCCTTCCATGAATCCATCGCCATTGCATTACACCACATCGGACGGACTGTTCGGCCTCGCTCATCTTTCTAGACTCGCTCATCTAGAGCGACCTAGTATTGCGTATATGCCACAAGCCCTGAAGCCCGCTCGACGACGTAGGGCGCACCGGAAGACACTCTATCGGTCGAGAATATTATAGCTTCGAATGCCGTCCTAGAGCTCTGGCCCGCGTAGCATGCAAAGCAACTGAATAATAAACTTTCCCCACGAAGGAACCGGTCTAGCACGTACTGCTCGATGATGGAAGCAATCCGTAATCGCATTTCTAGATGGTAGGATGTGATTGTCATCGCATAGATCTATCTCGAAACAATCGCGGACAGGGGACTTCGCTTTAACCTTCGAAGAGTCAGCCTCGCGGCTATCTCGAAACTCTTAATAAAGCTTGCATATGGCGGTACGGCGGAATCAGTCTCGGGCTTTGCTGGTGTCAAGACTGCGGCGGAACTCGCTTGATGTCAGGACTCGAAAATGCAACACTGCATTGCGAGGCTCGAGTCGGTCCTCCGATCCTGGCTAATGGTATAAAATCTTTAAGGTTTATCTAGATATATTATAATCACTGTTGAAGTGTCTGAATATCAGACTATATTATATTGAATCTATCAGCTGGTTCGTTAGAGATTCACGAAACATCACCGGATCCGTGGAGGAAGATACTAGACAGCCTTCACACTAACATTCTAATCCCTCTTACATCTCAATAATTATACTAGTTGCTACGTGATTGGCATCGCTCAATTAAAGCATGATTGCATCGTGGTTATATTTCATTATAAACAAAAAAGAAAAGGACATGAGGAGGAGGAGAAGAAGGAGAAGAGAAAGAAAAGAAAAGAAGGACTAGCGGCGGCCACGGTAACGACGTGTTTTTCTCTTAAAAAACAAGAAAGAAGGAAGGATAGGAGCATCCTCGGCGGACCAGTTAGCTCGCAGCCTCCCCTCCCAAATGGTGGGAGCGGCACCGACGGCGGCGGTAGAGGCGGCGGCACCAGTAAATGGGGTATGATCGTATCGTGATTATATTTTATTAACAAAGAACAAACGGACAGGGGGAGGAGGAGAGAAGAGAGAGAAGAGAAGGAAAAGAAACAAAGGACTAGCGGCGGCCACGCCGTCAGCAGGGACGGCGGCAGCAGAAGTTGTAGCGGGAGCGGTGGTCGCAGGAGCGGTGGCGGCGGCAGGAGCAGCGGCTTGGTTTGGTGCGCCTTAGAAGGTGCCCGGAACCTCGGACGGCAGTGGTGGGTGTGGGAAGTCCACTCCTGGTGCATACCCAACGCGCGGGACAGGAGGGCCGAGGACGAGGCGGGTCCTGCGTTGGGAGCTAATGTTTGGTCCACTAAGACAATGGGGTTAGCTGCATTTAACAGAAGGCGTCTGGCTTGCGAGACAAGTAATGATACTATATGAACCTAATAAACATTCGAAAAGACATCATGGCATTGCACTACTTACGGCGTGGGGGCATGTTGACCAGCTGGTAGGCGGAGAGGTGGATGAGGGAGCAGAGGTAGGAGGAGTAGAAGCAGGGGTTGAAGCTTTGGATGGAGAATGGAGATTTTTCACGATTCTACTTTTTGTTGTTGCTGTCGCTGGTGAAAATGTAGGTGGGGAGTGATGAGTAGATGAAGTCGAGGATGGGGGACGGGTGGGCGGGTGGTCGTGCAATATATATATGAAGCGCTTATATAAGCAACAGCAGCTTTTGCGCCTGTCATGAGCGGCGCCGTGCTCGATACCTCAACATTAATACCAGATAGGTATTTTCTATATTTGCTGTCTTTGCGGCCGCCGGAGAACAGCGTCGGTTGACGCGATCGTCTGGACTTAATCGAGCACTTTGTGTGAACTGGCTAGGCAACCAATTGATCATATTGTTTGTATACTATTTATACCCGAAATTCAATAAAGATATATCTTCAATCTAGAGCTGAGAAGTTCCCGAGAAGCGCCAGACCATTTAGTCTCTTTCTTCGGAACTGCATTCCTCCCATTCGAGAGAGAGAGAGAGACTGAGTGAGAGACGGAGACGGAGGAGACGCAGAGAGAGAGAGAGAGAGAGAGAGAGCTCCGAGATCAATAGCGAAGACACCCTCATTCAATATGTTGTAAATGACACCTGTAATATCTATATATATATAATAGAATCTCCGAAGGTTATCCAAAAATATTATCTCTATAGTTGAAGTTTGTGTGTACTGAATTATATTCTAGTAATTCTACTTTTTAGTTTATTGGAAGTTGATAAAATACTATAGCAGCGGGGTGGCAGGCAGCGTACTTCTACATTGTAAATTTTCTTAGATCCAGACAATTTTACTAGCTTCTACGTTCAACAGATAGCCTCGGGGTCTCCCCTGAGACTAGCCTCTACGTTATTTTAACAGCATAAATGGGGAATTATTGGATCCTGTTTAATTTTTTTTTTATCCTTGTTTAATTTTTTTTTTTTTTTTTTTTCCTACAACAGAAAGAAAAGAGGAAGGATAGGAGGAAGCGAGGAAGGAAAGAAAAAAAAAGAGAGGGAAAGAAGACTGTTTTACCGACGACGGCGTCGGCGCTCAGGTGAAGTCATGCCTTTAAAGGCATCCTCGTCGGGCCGGTTGGCCCGCAGCCTCCCCGCCCAAATGGTGGGAATGACACGGGCAGCGGCGGCGGCGGCTGCAGAACCAGTACCAGCGGCGGCGGCACCAGCACCAGCACCAGCACCAGCGGCGGCGGCACCAGAACCGCCGGCGGGGGCACCAGCAGAGGCGGCACCGGCAGAGGCGGCGGCGGCACCAGAACCGGCGGCAGGGGCACCAGCAGAGGCGGCGGCAGAGGCGCCAGCAGACGTGGCCGCAGCAGACGTGGCCGCGAGAGCGGTGGTGGCGGCGGTCGGAGCAGCGGCCTGGTTGGGTGCGCCTTGGGAGGCGCCGGGAACGTTGGACAGCGGCGGTGGGTGTGCGAAGTCCACTCCTGGTCTGAACCCACCGTCCGGGACAGGAGCGCCGAGGACGAGGGGGTGGGCAGTCATGCTGTCCTCAGGTCCTGGGGCGGGAGTCAGCGTTGTGTTCACTAAGACAATTAGGTTAGCTGCATTTAACAGAAGGTATCTAGCTCACAAGACAAATAACAATATTATATGAAATCTAATAAACATTCAAAAAGACGCCATAGCATTATACTACTTACAGCGTGGGGGCATATTAGCCGAATTGTTGTCTAGTGGCTGGTAGTCAAAGAGGGAGCAGAGGGAGCAGAGGTAGGAGGAGTGGAAGTAGGGGTTGAAGCTTTGGATGGAGAATCGGATTTTTTCCACGATCAATTTTATAATTTCTGCATCTACTCTACTGGCGCCCCAGCTTTGCGGCCGCTGAAGAACAGCGTCGGTCATCACGAGCCCTCAATCGTGCATGTTGCACGCGCTGGCAACTAATTGATTATACTTCTGCACAATATTCTTGCCTGAAAGATACATCTTCAGTCTGGGGTGGAGAAGCTACCGAGAAGCTACTGAGCGGCTCATCTGATCTTCCTCATCAAAAGTTTATCTCCTCCCATCATTTTTCTTTCATCATATATCTTCCTTAGTTTAGTTCTTGTTAATTTTTTGTTTTCTGAGACTGAGAAGGGCAGCGCTTTTGAGGGTGTGTTGATGTGTTGCTTGATGTTGTAAAATATGCAGTCACACAGTCGCACAGTCTCAACACTAGCAAAGGCCTAGCACCGATAGTCGCCTAACGTTCCGTAGCTTGGATCCAACTAGTTAGCGCCGCACGGGGCATCAGACTGAAGGGATGGACAGCCGCAGACCCAGAATATGCTACAAAGGACGAACTAAGTGCCCATCTAGTGTATAGAATATATGTATACGTAAGAATTACTTTCAAGGGCTATAAATACAATTGGCAGCTCCTTTCAATTGGATCAACCCCAAGCTTTATGGAAGCGAAAATATGCAGCCTTTCTAGTACGTACATGTGCATACCAAATACTACTCGCTATAAGCTTGCTAATTTTTGCAATTTTGAAGGAAGAACGCCTCGCTTGTTCTGTCCGCTGGTTGTCGAGTCTCAATTATTAGCCCAACTACTACTTAAGTAGTTATTGGTCATCAGCCAGCTACTATTTAACTACTGCTTCGGTCTCCGGCTATCAGTCCAGTTATTTGCGGGTTACTCGCTCGCAACATTACCTGATATATTTACCTAAGTCGCCACCAGCCTGGCCACTGGCTTGATTATCGATTGTTAATTTAGCTATCTATTAATCTGATGATTGTTTATCATGAGTCTGCAGACTTACCTGCCGGTTATAAGTTATCTTGCGTAGGACCCCGTATATTGCCTTACCTGCTTCTTGCCTAGTGCTAATCTCCTATCTAGTGTGTGAGATAACAATACATTTCATTTAGATAGTTGCCAACATGGCCTTGAAATGAGGTGTATTACATATACACAGGTCGCATAAGACAGGACTTGATGATCTACTACCAGCTCCTAGTACTATACTTGGCACCAGGGCCCAGCCGTGCTCACCTTAATTACAGATGCGTACTCAATAAGCTACTCCGTTCGATTAGGCGAAAGGTGCCGTTTCCACTATATGTTTCTTTGTTGGCAAACCAGCAAGCTTGAACCTCCCCTCGATTCCCATTCTATCACCCTCGTAAGCTTAACAGGATCAATCAAAATCCTGTTTCCACGCTCTCGTGTCTGCCGGAACTATATCAAAGCTACTGAATTCGAAGCCCACTGGAGATACTATCAAGATAATGTATTTATTGTTAGTATGGCGTGAGCAGGTTAGCATTTCTTTCAATCATTCTCATAGATTCTCATATACAGCTCGAGGACACTTGTTTTTTTATCACTTGAATATTTAAATGCTCAAGTAGCTTTCTAGCTAGCAAACACTCAGCTCATCGATCTGCCGAATTCATGCTCACTCATTTCCAATCTTCGGAATGGATCTTCAAAATATTACAACTACACGTACGCTCGAAGGCTTGCCAGTCGAGACCCTACTGCTAATTTTCGACCAGGTAAGCCAGGTTTCGAGCCTCGCGTTGTATTTCGCGCTCCTCGAGTCGACATCGATCATGGTTCGATAATATTAACAACTCCCAGCTTAGTTTTGAAGACCATCTCTCACTCTCGTTGGTCTCCGTGCGCCTACGGACGGTTGTTGAGCCATACCATCTCTATCGTCACCCGGTGCTTGCGAGCTGCTCAGAAGGTGCTTTTATGGTGCGAGGCTACCATCCGTTTTATTTTGATGCTGCTCAAACCCTGGAGCTGTTTCCGCTTGCTATCGAAAACATGCGACCCAACAAGTGCAAGCTGGCACAGGCAGTTAGTTTCGACGAATTCTCCCGTCCCACGAACCTCCAAAGACTCAGGTAAGATTACATCCCCACAGTAATGAGGATTTGTCTCGCAAGCCAGATCAGCCGTCCTATAGTGGTTCACGAGACAAATGAGGATTTCAGTTCACTATTGCGCCGTAGCGAGGCATGGTCTACTAAATCAAGCGATATACTAATATCCAAGTAGTGTCCACGCTTTCGACATCTCTTCAACCGCATACGCAGTCGATCTGCTTCGAGCGAACCCAGATATCCCAGATCTCACAATCAACTTTAATAAAAACTTCTTTACGCCCGCCGATTCCAAAGTCGTCTTGGGAAACCTGAGAAAGATCAAGAGACTGACATTTGATATCGCTGCCGATGGTTCGAAACAAGATCCTCCGGAATTGGATGTAAAAGACATCGATTCTATTTGGGAGCTGGTGGCTTCTAATAGTGCTACCTTGAGATCCCTTTGCTTCAGTATGCACGGTGCTAATGACTACCTCAATAAATCGCCTTGGCCGTATCCTATAGATCTTCAAGAGATCACGTCCGCGTGTCCACCGTGGTCTATGTGGCGTTTGCAACTACACGAACTAAAATTGCAAGGAGTTCCAAGATTTGCTGAAAATTTTCAACTTACCCAATTCTTCAACCCAAAGATTATTAGCACCCTTGGCCTTTTTTGGATACCCCATATCGATACGCAGCTTCTTGAGATTGCAACGCAGCTTACGAGCTTAAAGTCACTTCAAATTTGCAATTCTATCGCGCCTGAGACTGTGTATCGTCTCTTACCACTGCTCCCAACGTTGGATATTTTTCATCTCACATTTCCTTCTGATATACCGAACCCCATCACCTACCGCTGGTGCCACTGGCCGCTACACCAACAAGAAAGCATACGGGTATTGTGGATAGATGGAGACTCGCCCTTTGAGAGTATCGACTTTAAGTTTAGAAGGTGGCGGAATTTAGAGGAGCTTATACTAAATGTTACCATAGAAGACTTGGTAAGGAATTTCAATAGCACAACCCCCTCACCCCTAAAAAAAGACAAAGTTTTTCTTACTAAAACGTACGGCTAACGCTTCGGCAGTATAACCTTATCCCCCCTCCGAGACTACGGATTCTCCGGAGCCTTCGATATCAGCCGGAAATGCGTATGAGCCCTTCCACGGTACTCATGCGTCTCGCAAAACATCAAGCCCGGGTCGCTTCTAGATCTACGAAGAGGAATTACGAGCCTCAGCTCAAGATTCTCGCGGTCGGCTACATATGGAATTCAGTTAGACAATGGGGTCCAAAGGGGGTGGATGCACCGCATATCGACATGGCTACATATACCCCGAGAGAAGACGCCGGCGTGCGGAGAAAATTCGATATCTCGGTGAAAGAAATCTCCATAGCGAAGTTTATGAGACTATTTCCAAATAGTTGTATATTTGGGGAGGGGCGAGGGCCATGGGCTTGGACTGGGAGGCCCTTTACCGCAAGACGAAGCATGGGACAACTTGACGTATTTGTATAAGTCCTACTCTTCTAAGACACTTACGCACACCTTTCTCGATCTAGGACCTCAAGTCAATTATATGCTTGGCCGAATCTGACTTTTATTTTATTTTATTTTATTTTATTTTATTTTATTTTATTTTATTTTATTTTATTTTATTTTATTTTATTTTATTTTATTTTATTTTATTTTATTTTATTTTTTTATTTTTTCTTGGTCCCGATGACGCCGGAGTCTGATGTTCGAACCTCGAGTGATTGCATGTATCTGTACATACGTCGTGCACTGGATTCGCATATAACTATATCGGTATTCATATAGAAACATGTATAGAAGTACGCCGCATGGTCAATTATATACACAGTGATATCATGATATTCCAGTGCTAGCGGCTGGTCTCGAGGCTAAGATCCAGTACGGATTCTTAAATCTATCTCAATATACGCATATGCTTTGACAGATATATATATACATCCAGAAGGACAATAGATATAGCACTAAACTGGATTAGATCGCACGAAGTGCAGGCGTATGCAAAAGAAGTATATATCCCAGACAAAAGTTTGCAAAGAACTATATAATCCCGTCCGCCATGTACGCGACAAAAATATATATCTTGAGATTGGGAGTCTAGTTTACGAGACAATATTAAGATGAAATATAGAGTCTTTTGTCCAATTTTGGTTTTGCAGGTTATAAAAAACGAAAGAACAAGAGAGTGAAAAAGGGTTAGAGTTGACCTCATGGAGAATAACAATGCCTACTTAAATCTTTATGTTAAGATACAAAACGTATGATCGATTACTTGCCTGGCCGGTTTACACAAGTGCTCAATCAAGTCCTCATGATCATGTTGACCGACGCTGTTCTCCAGCGGCCGCAAAGACAGTATATACAGAAATATCCAGTATTAATGTCAAGACATTGCGCCCATGGCGCGCATGCTGCCATTGTATAGTTGATAAGCCATTATATAAGCGCTTCATATAGCACGCCGACCCAGCCGTTTGTACCTCATCCTCGAATTGATCTACTCATCACCACCTACCTTATAGGCTTACGGTTTTCACCAGTGACAACAAAACAAGGATCGTGACAGATACCCGCTCCCAATCCAAACCCTCATTCATTTCTCCTCGTCGCCAATACCACGTTATAACCAACTACCACCACTACACCTATCGCTTCGACCCCCACTCCTCCCATTGCTACTAAACCAACATACAGCCAAAAACATAAATAATAATATACCGTAGGGAGTTTTGTTGTATTTTTTTCTTGGATCGTCATATACCACGAAGTCCGGCTTGAAGCAGTCTTGAGCGAGGGTCTTAAGACGCCCCTAAGGCACAATTTTCGTCCTGAAAAGCGCTGAAAAATACTGCTTTTCCCCTATGGTACTAATACTATATTATTTCATTAGTTTTTAATAAATTCTATATAGTATTATTATATAAATCTAACCTAATGAGCTTAGGCATGCCTACGGCACACACCCCTTCGCCGGTTAAAGTACACCAGTCTGGCTCGCGAGACAACTTGGGCAATCCACTATTAGCTTCCCACCTAAGTCCTCAAGACCAAGTATTTGCTCTTGGTCCCCCAGGCGCCTTTGACAATGTGCCTATTTCCCCTGACGCCGTCGCTTCTCCTCCTCTCGCCGCTGTTAAATAAAAGGCAAGGATATATATAAACCGCCGCAGCCAGGACCACTTTAGGGGTATAACAATGTCGGAGCACCACTGGTCCCAGCCATCGTCCCGCCTATTATACCTATAGCCGTCTCCATCGTTGCCCCGCGCCCGCCGTCACCCCGCCTCCCCCAACCGTCGAGGCGGCATCGGCGCCGTTGATATCCTTCTGTTTGGTATATTGCTCCTCCGCCTCAAATAGCCGCGACCATCCGGATAGCTTTTTGCAAACGATAATAATTTATTTTTGATAACGATCCTTTGAATGCTCTGTTTACGCCATGAATGTCATGTGTGTAGACGCTGGTAATGTCATATAGATATGAAAATGTTGGATTGCGCTGTGTACCGCTTAATTAACTGCGTTGATCTGATTTATGTATACTCTTCTTAAATATTCTATCGGATGTGTCTGAATGTTTGGTGAACTTGTCCTTAAGGCTTTACGGTACTAGGAGTACTAGCTATAGTGTATGAGTATTTTATTTCCCGTATCGATATCGCATCGACCTGGATATGACGATTTGTTGGAGCTTGCGGATGAGTTGATTAACCGTCATGCCCATGCCTGTCCGAGACACAATCAACGCCTGCCTTAGTACTCGCCAGTCGGGACCACCGCCACCGACCAGTTGCTGCTGTCGAGCGTTATATATATCTTCCGGCGGTGGAACAATTTGATTATCACGCCAGCTTGTTATAAATGTATTTCTATCACTTGGATTCGAATCGCGATTCAAACTTTTCAATTCGACCGACTCTCCTTCTTTATTCTAGATTATCACGATCGATGAGGCGCGCATTATCTCGCCTCCGTCTACAACGTACACCTGCACTACAATCCGTTTTCTTCTTGATATTATAGCTTGACCGGTTGCGAACGAAAGTAGAATACCACCTGTTAAGTATGTATTGATATATGAAATATTCCTCACGGTAATTTTCCAGATCAAAGCCGAACCCGGCCGTACGTGCCAAAAAATTCGTCAACGCCCCTGAGCAGGATATAGGACGCGGTAGTATGTACGATTCAAAGAGGATTTCACTACCCATGCGACTGAATATGACGTGCGAAAAATGTACTAAGTACAACTCGAGGGTCTAGCCGAGCCATCGAATGCTGGCGTTCGCGCTCTCAGACTGTGAGTTTTCAGGGTATGTCACGTAACGTGATATGCGAATTGGAGACTTTGGTGGCGAAGCGCTACGTTCCACGACCGCTTCCGCTCCTATACATGTACGTTCGATCCCGCGGATTAATGCTTGAGATGTATGCATATCTAGCGATCGAGGGGTCGATAAAATACCTTCTTTTTATCGAGTCGAGGGTGTGGTATATACTTATTTATATATATCCATCTATCTGCACGCGAATCGATGACTTTCCGAGTTTTTTTTAAACCTGGGTTGATTAAGGCTGATTGCTGTTGCGACAAAGAACCCTTGTCTCGTTCGACGACCGGCCGGTCCATTGGTCGGCGAAGCCAAGCCGGCCCCGCCGAGGTACGCGGATTGCAAGGTATCCTGGACCGGCACCCTAGGACTTCATACTTACTTTTTGTCGTTGCTTCCTCCAGGGTCTCAAATCGTCCACTCGCTTATGGCTGATGTATACCACCAGTTGCAAAGCATGATCGCCAAAAAGAGGATCTTACGTTATTACCACCACCAATCAGGAGTTAATCTACATAGTACACATGTGCGGGGTATAACAGTTGTTTAATATACTGCTACGAGTGGACTTTTGTGCAAAGCGGCACAGCGCCAAGCTGGCGTGCATGTTGAAATGAGCACACTTGCCCGCAGCGTATTCGTGGCCACCCACGTTTCAGCGCGGTGGAGCCTCTCACCTTGCGCACCTTGCGCACCGGTCTCCGAACACTGCCGCAGCGTGGGTGTGATGATTTATCGTGTGATGCACATACACGGACTATACTCGATGCGACCGAACTGACAGCTTTGACAGTGTCGATAAACTTTTCACGTACGTTGATTAGCGAGAGCTGCATTCGATCGCGATCGCGAAACTCGAAGTTTAAATATTATGCCACCGACCCGAGACTGCGGGACGAGAGTCCGATAATATAATATACAAAAAGTCAATCGAGTACCTATATATTTAGACGGAATATATATAACCCGCTCATCGTCCCGCTCGTATTGGTGAGAATGTGCATGAGGACGAAGGCTGGCCACGAAAGTGAGCCATGTTGCAGTTTGTTCATTGGGCTAGCCAGATGCTGGCGCGTGTCGTCCACGGGAAACAGGCCGTACATCGGCTCCCTGTTGTATATGAGTATAGAATATCACTGGGCTCGCAATGTCATTCAGGAGGACGAAATTTGAAGGGCGATACGGACGCTATGATACATCGCAACAAACAAATTCACAAGTTACATTCCATACACACTATCCCTCCCTCCCTTCCCCCCTCAAGCCTCTCCTGCCGGCCATGCCGTTCGTTATATATAAGTAATTAATTATTATTATCCTCCTATAAAAGCTAGCATGCATGCAATGCAAACAAAAAATGACACGTCGCAACACCCATAATACAGTCAAAACCCTCCAGCAAAACATCTCCAGCAATCAGAACAATGATCCCAAGGCCCGCACGATAGATAGAGATAGATGTACATATACGCCTGATGGATACCGCACCATCGCAGTGCAGGTATCCGTACGGTTGGCTACGCGCATACGCTAACCCTGACCGGTCGATCGATCGATCGGATCAGTGAGTCGGGTACGTCATGTTCTGTTGAGGGGTATACCCGCCCAAATGCGGGAGAATGAGCAGCGACTTGCGCGTCTCCGTCTCGCGTTCCTCTTGGATGAGCGTACAGCACTATTTACAATACACCCAATCAGCATCACCTCAACACCCACTTACAACATACTAAGTAGCATCATAGTATACGGGGGGCACGTATACGTATACGTCTATATATATATATATATATATAGAGAGAGAGAGAGAGAGATAGAGGGAGAGGGAGGGAGGGAGAGGGTGATTTACGTACCGAGCAGAAGAAATGGCGAGCGCAGTCGTTGCGACCCGTGCCCTCAAGGTTATACTGATGACGAATCTCACCACGCTGCATCGTGCCCATGATCCACTGCATGCAGCAGGCGCTGAGGCCGCAGAAACTCCAGCAGTGGCTGTTGCAGTCTTTGTGGTCGTTCATGTTTGTGTGGCGGAGGCGCCATTGGATTCTGCCGTACATTATACACGGGCACCAGGAGCCCAGGCAGCCTGTATGTACATACTCATTCGCATGGTCAGCGGTCGTTCGATAGTGTATGTGTTATGTATGGACGCATTGGTAGAGTTGAGTGTGTTAGGGTGAGGATGGGGAAGGTTGGTGGGGGGTACGCACACTTTCCCATGTCGTCGAAGCAGTCGAAGATGTCATATTGCCACTTTTGCGGCGGGAGGATGTGGTGCGAGTTGCCGGTGCCGGCATGCTCGGTAGCTTTCTTCGACATGTTGGCAGTTGATTGCGGCGTCGGCTGCTGCGGGGAAAAGTCGGATTGTGGGCGGACGAACGGCGCTGAGGCAATCGAATCGACTCCGTTAATTGGAATTGCAGGACTAACAGGTACTCCGAATAGACAGTTTACGAGAATTTAAACGGAGACAGCTAAAGCTAGTATGGCCGGTGAGCGGAACACAGCGGGTGGATGAGCGGGCGATACTGAGTTTATATACTTTGGTATATTATGAGAGTTCCCGCAGTGGAAAAACGGTAACCTCAGGGAGAGGCTGAATGAATTTCGAAAAGGGCGCGGAGACACATACATGCGGCACGCAGGCAAGCAGGGAAATTTCACATCACACATCCAATCCACGATAGAGACCAGTCAGTCAAGCGTATTCCTTGGCTGGGTCTTCCTCCCCTGTCGTTGTTCTGTCCTGCAGCGCAGGATCTGGCGAGAAGTATAAGATTGTCTGTTATTATATAAGTAAGTCGAGTTGCATGCACCTCACATATGCGAGTGCAGAAACCTCGCGCGAGTTCCCTCTCGGTCGACCCCGCGCTTTCGGTGGGTTCCCAAATTACCGGCAGAAAGTTGGCCGGGGCCAGCCTTCCTTCATCTTGGTACTTGTAATTTCGTCGATAGCTGTCCATCGATCCTGCAGTGGATCCTGCTCTTCACAATGTCACGACGTATGTCGATGTATGTATGTGTGTGCATGCAGTGCTGTGCGTTAACAGCTCAGACTGCAGCAGCCATGCTCGCCGTTACGTTTGGGCGCTGGAGCACAAGCACGCGCAGTATCCTACATATGGGTCCTTAGGGCCCTTTCCTTGATGTGCGTGCATGCATGGTGTCTTCGAGCTGGCTTCTCCACTCTCGGCAAACCAGCATGCATGATTGTCTGGCATCCCAGCAGTCGAAGCGAGGCCGTTGGTACTATACCGAATAGGGCGCTGCGCGAGTGCCGGCCATCCTAGGTATTTCCGCGCAGCTGATCAAAACGATTAAGTCCGAGACGAACGCGAATAATTGGAAAAAGTTGTAAACCTCCGTCCCCCGGATCGATATTTTGAACATGTACACCTCGCATTGGCATTGCAGACTCGACCAGTATACTTGTACAGTGACGGCAGCTACAGAGGCTTCTGGCCCGCGAGACAAATACTACAGAGCAATGGAGAGGGTCTGCTCTTCATTCTCGTGTCTCTCATTTCGGCATGGTGAAAATGCATTATCCCAGCTCGGACCCCTCCTCCAACCCTTGTAACCCGATAATCTCGCCCACGAGCTGCTCGTCCTATCCAACACTGGATACTTGCACACTTGGTACAACGCTGCAGCCTGTCGGTCGCCAGATCCGGTAATTTATTACATGACGCTCTCCGAAGCCGCGATTGGTCGGTTCAGCTATACCCACGTGACATATCGCGTGCGGTTTCTCTTTTCGTCTGTTGGTTCTCTTCCTTAGCTAACGGGTGCGCCCCGCTCCGCACTTTCTTTTCCACTTTGTAGCGCCTCGACTTTTCGTGCCATGCGAAGTATTGCTTGAGTGCTGACTTACTACATATAGCTGGTGGTACGGTGCGGCGGAAGTCGCTCAACGCATGGACGCCAGGACTCGGAAAAATGCAACACTACATTTCGAGGCAGCACAGGTACATACGTACGTACTCCGTTCCGATGCTTTATCATCCGTATGATCTTATTGGTATTTACATGATTTGAGGCGCGAATAGAGCATTGTTCGGACCGTGATTAAAAATGTTTTATTTTGTTCTTTTTAAAAAAAGAAAACAAAGAAAACAAAGGATTATAATGGCGGTGGCGTGCCCGTGAGGAAAAACGGAAGAGTCGGAGGAAGAAGAAGACGACGACGACGACGACGATGATGATGATGAAAAAGTATAAGAAGAAGGGAAAAAGAAATTAATGGCGGCGGCGGCTGCGGTCGGGCCCTGCCATGCCCACGAAGGCACCGGACCCGTCACGGTTCGGGCGCAGACGTCCCGTCCAAACATTGGCGGGAGGTGGGTTCGCAGCACGACAAAAGGCCGGGAGGTGCGGGACTTGAGCGGCGGTAGCGGCGGGGCGTCTAAGTCAATTCGGTTAGACAAATGCAACAATACCATACAGAGCCCAATAAATACTCAGCAAGATGGCATGGTATTGCATTACTTACATCTCGGCGGCATGACTGTGGGTCAAGTTTGGTGATTGGGGGTTGACGATTGATGAAGTTTTTGCATAAGGCGGGATTTAGTGCGCTGTCAGAGGCACCTGGGACCTCCGCGAAGGGTGGAGGCTCCTGGGCATCTGCCTCAGGGCATTACCCGCCGTGTGTGAGGAGGGTGCCAAGGGTAAGATCATGCCGAGGCATCGTGTCGTCGGGCCCCGCATCTGGCTAAGACAATTAGATTAGACACATGCAACGATGCCATACAGAACCGAATAAATACTGAAGATGGCATGGTATTGCATTACTTACTTTTTGGTTGCATTGTTGTGGGTTGTGGTGGTGAGAGGTAGATGCTGGTGATGGAGTCTCTGATGAGGCTTTGGGACAAGGGTGAGGGCCGCCAATAAACCCGGCGTGGGATTGAAGCCGACTTTGTAAAGATGGTATGGAATGGGTGGGACAAGATATGGTTGCTCTTGCCCGGTTCTGCCAGCGTGTGCCAGGATCGGTCGTAGCAGAGTCGGAGAGGAGAGAGGTGAGAATGAATGCGAGGGAGGGAGGAAATGGCAGTGGGAAGAGGGGGGAGGGGCCTATTTATATGATTTCTGGGCGGGTGCTGGAATACGCTGGAATTTGCGGATGTCTGATGTGCATGGAAATTCAGTCATAATTGCAGCTCCGGCGGCATTTTTGGGAAACGGCGCTGGAGTGCCCTCCAAATGGCTGCAGCTCTCAATCCAAGACAGGCCAGAGGGCACCCCCTTCCTCTCACACATTCCACTCGATTTGAGGGGCGGTCTCTTTGTAGATGCGTTTTTGTGCATTCGACAACACAGGCCTGGTTGCAATATTGTCGCATTATTGTCCACGTCTGCTGGACTTGCATGCCTGGTCCAGAAGCCAGACGGGTGTGAGTTCACGGAGAAACGTGCAGGCTTCCGTTTCGTGAGCGAAGCTCCAACATAATTTCTTCTGGTTGGCCAGCACCCGTCTCTTACTCTCTGCCAGTCTTACAGAGCCCAAAAACCCAACGTTGCTGCACACATTCTTCCTCTCGACTTGGGTGCACGTGTGGCTGCGCTGCAGCACTCAACCCGCCTCACTGCGCTGTATTCGTTTGCAGGCAACCCAGCCGCGATGCGATGAGGTATCTTGCGGTTGGGGCTTTCATATATATATACCTACACCCACCACCCACCCGTATAAAGGCTCAACTGAAATTCGAAAGATGTACGTCTGTATTTACGCTTGCGCTTGTGTCCATGTCTGTGCCCATACCTGTGTTCAAGCCTGTACAGTACCTGCGCCTGCGCCTGCGTCTAAGTCTAAGTCTAAGTCTAAGTCTAAGTCTAAGTCTAAGTCTACTCGTATTACTACACCTACCACCACTCGACAGCTGAACATCAATTAACATTCCAGAAGTCTCTGAAACGGAAATAACATTTTTGGTACATGTAGTGCCCGCCGCAAGTCATTCTTTCGCCCAGTGCTCTCCCGCACCCAGCAGCCAAGCTCGACCGCGCGATACCAACTCGCCTCTTAAATTCTTTCCAGCGACGAAGGCGACATTGATCACTTTAATCTCATAGCCATATCAGTCCCTCCTCGCCTTCTCCACCAATCTTGTAGGGCAGGCTAGGAATAAGTCACGCCGCAGCTAGACACGATGCTAAACAGCGTGCGCGTGCATCTACGCCCCAAACCTCCCTTAGCGACTAAGCTAAAAGGCCAGGTGACCAATTCTACTGATCGGTTAACAGCTGCACTATATACGTAGGGCGCCTGGAAGCGCCTAGAAGCGTGTCGCAGGCACCTGTCAACGTTGCCTGACAGAATCCAAGCGTATCCCCAAGCGCCTCTCCATCCATCTGTCAAATCGCAGCACCGAAAGCGCTTAAGCACCAGGAAGGTAGTTCCGTATCTAAAATCTCCTCTCCATGCACTAGGTATTACAAGTGGATCTCCCGCTGGCCCCGCGCGCCCTCCTGAGACTAGACTCCGAAGGCGTCCCGAAAGACGTCAACTCGAAGAACCGCCACCAAGAACGCCCAATACCCCGCCGAGGGTTGCGCTGTACTCCTCCCAGGAGCTAGTATTAACTACTTACTGCGGCGGAAGAGACCTGTTTTTGAATGCGATCTGAATACTAGGCTCTAACAAAGAATTGGTTGTGCTACTGTATTACTATATTCTTATCAACAAAAAAACGTCCTCTAGGCATTAATACCGCAGTAATGCTGCTTTTTCAACCAAAGATATTCCGACACGGTAAGTATATAAAGACGTTTATTCTCTAAGCGCCTCTGCATCTATCCGGCAGCTGGGTATTGCCTACCGTAGTCGGAATTCATGTCTTCTGGGACGCCTATAATCCAGCATGCATGCGGACTAAACGTGGTCCATAGTTCAAGTAACGCAGCTTACCAACGTCTTTAAGGCGAAATTTCGAGTCGGATCTTCCGGGCGTAAAGAGTGTTGAAAACATACATTCCCCATAAGGCAAGTATATGATCTTGCCCCCTAATGTTCAAGTAGGTTTGACAGAATCACTCCTTGTACTCTGGCAAACCAAACACGGGCGTTCCGATAGTCGTAGACCTGTATCATCGACATAATAGTAGAGGTGCTCTTGTCTTGTGGGATAATGCTCTCCATTAAGTACCTAAGTAGTTAGCTACCATGTGGAAGGGCTTCCTATACAGGATGTTCGCCTATGCAGAACTATCCTACATAGAGAGCCGGTCTACATGGTAAGACGAGCTGCACAGACGACCAGACTATATGGAATTCGAAACCATACAGACAGACACCGCCACAGAGGAATACTACATGTATTACCTTTCTCTCAGAGTCAAGCCACTCTGTATGACTCATGGTCACGGGAGTGACCGCGAATCGCACCGCTCGCTGATCGCGCGATCAGCGATCACCGCGATCCGCGATCACAACACAACAACACATCAATAATAATCAAGATATCACAGGATCATATATATAAGGCAGCTTGTTTCCTTGATTGATGGCCTCCCTTTCGGAAGCCATCGGTCAACTCCAAAGCCATAGTATCTAAATAGCCAGAACCTCTTTACTATCGTTGTTACACACTCTATCCACACAGTTACTATTGTACTCAGATATACTTGTCTCCCTCCATTAAGAACCCGTACGATAGCGACTGAGAGTCAGGGACCTCAGAGTGAAGTGCGTTCGACCCAAGTCCGGGCCGAAGTGTAATAAAAACATTAAAAATATCCTTTAATTTTATATTTAAAATAAAAAATATAAATATTAATATTATTCTTCTGTTAGGGCACGGCCCTAATAGAGCCTGAAAGAAGCCTAAGAAGGCACGGCTCGACCTGGCACGTGGTAGCTCCTGGACACGTGCGGTTATATACGTTATCTAGAGTCGAACAGCCACCGTGTAGTTGCTGTTCGGTTGTCGTTTTGGTTGCGACGGCACCCAAACTACGTCTTTTGCACGCACTCTAGAGCGTGCTCTGACAGAGGGTAGGTTAACACACTTGCATTTCATATGAAATTAAAAGAAATGACCGGTTAATTCAAGTTTGGAACATATATAGTGAGTAGGTTTTGAACATAATAATTGTAAAAAGCTAGTGCGCCTAGAGGAGGCTACACAAATTCCTTTTAACTTCAGAGTCGGCGTGATTCCGAAGACCCTCAGCAACTTGATGATCTGACAACAGTATTCCATGAAGGTGGCCCATCACGAAAGACCTGACCCTTGAGGGACGCAATCGCAACGTGGCGGGGCCACTCTTTGGCACACGCGTTGGCGATATCGTCAAAATCTCCCGCAAGGTTACCGCACCAGACACTAATCTCGGAATTATTCTAGTTTGAAGACATTAGTAGCTGCCAAAATATACTGTATATAGATCTCTATACTATAAAAACTTACGTCGTTGCAGAGGAAAATACCACAATTATGCGAGCAAGATACACGTGCACAGCCACCCCGGCCCTTAGGTGCCTTACACCAACCATTCAGACCTCTAAGGTATCTAACGCCTTCAGCACACTGGGTGATATAGTTCTTAACCTCATCTCCCGAAGGGTTACATGTAGTCTAAAATCACATAGAGATGTTTAGTATACTAGTTCATGAGTGGTGTACAGTCAAAAGCGACCTACCCTTCCTCGTTTCTCTAGATTACCACTTCGAGTTTCGAGGGTGCTACCCTTGATTAAACCCTTCTGGGCCATTTTTTCTTGATATTCAGGAAATTCCCAAGCATCGTATTTAGGGTTCATCTCATTCAATTTCTTAAAAATATAGTCCACGGTCCCGGTAATAGTGATATTTGGACCGCCAGGAAAAGCTGGACCAGTAAACGTGACTGGGGGAGCATTGGCAAGAGCACTTTCAGGAAGATCGATAGCGCGAGCAATAGTGTATCCGGCAGTATGGTATATCTATGGATTATTAGCTGGATAGAGCCAAGTCTCGTCGAAATTTCACTTACAAAATTGCTGAGAGCAGCAACGGTAAGGATATTGAACTTCATTTCGAATAAGTAAGAAATTTAGACTAGTTGCTGTTTCTGAGATGTGGATAATGATATTCCCATTCAAGTCAGGAAACAGAAGGGTCTTTATATCCTTCTCAAGACGATTTGTGAATGAGTCTCTCTCTATAGGGTTTCCAGCCTCTGAGACGGATGCTATAGTTTGGAAGAGGGTTAAACAACAGTTTCACAAGGGCCTTTTTGGTCACCTACTCTTATTGGGACACCTGCATATTATGTTCAGCTTGCTTGCTAAATGTGGCTCCTGCTTTTGACAAGCTTCTATAGTCATAATAGTTGATTGACATTACTTGATTGCATGCTGATTACCAACTGATATTCTTCTGTTACGCGAGTTACAAGCTAGACTAGCACAAATATATTTTTGCTCACGTTATTCTTTTGACGGCGTTTTACCAATTACACAATTGCAATTTGTTTGTGCTTGTTAACTACAGTCCACTAGTATCGTGCAAACCATATGGGATATCGCTGTGTCGTCGATCATGTTGTGGATAGCTACCAGCGGCTCGGCTAATATGCTGTACAAAATTCAACACATTCGAACTCGAATTATGCTACCATTCGCTTTTCGCCAAAGAAATTGTCTGATCTGAAGACATATACATTGAGGCCTAGTTTACGAGATAAGATGTGTCTATACGAGTTGAAATCGTATCTCCGATGAATTGGAGAAGGTAGAGTGAAGAGTAACATCGCCTCGTATACCTAGATGCACAGCTTTTGTCGCTTCGTATTCAGTACCTTGTTATACTTGGCGTCTAAAATTTACACGCGAAAATTTACATGCGAACGGAATATCTAGATACGAAGACAAATACATTGAGGCCTAGTTTACGAGATAAGATGTGTCTATACGAGTTGAAATTGTATCTCCGATGAAATGGAGAAGGTGAAGAGTAACATCGCCGCGTATACCTAAGTGTACAGCCTTTGTCGCTTCGTATTCAGTATCTTGTTATATGTCTTGGCGCCTAAAAATTTACACGTGAAAATTTACACGCGGACAGAATATCTAGATCTAAGTGATCGGAAACTGTCATCGGAAGTTATAGCCGAATGCGAAGGCGCGGGCCAATTGAACACGCCTTTAAACCAAGAAACCTTACGTTCGACCCTCAGGCCTTTGCAGCAATTGTTTCAACCTTTGTACCACAAGGACATCCAAAATGCAAATTTCGATTGAAGGAACAAGCCCACGAAACGTCAGTACGGCGCGATTTTTGGGCCCCTCCGGCGCGCAAAGTAACCTAAAAAAAAAAAAAAGCAAGCAACATATTCGATATATCTCCCAAATCAATTTACCTCGATGGTTTTGGCTATACTTGAACTATACCCGTCACGACCTATGGTCTTGACGGCACAATCATTTATACTTCGATATACGATACACCATTCCCAGTTCTGTCTTTGATTGGTTCATACGCCCAAGCATTTCCATGAAGCTCATCCATCTTGTTCTGAACCCTGCACTGCAACACTCATGTATCATGTGACGTGCGACATGCGATCATTCCACTTTCTATGTATGCTCATCATGTAAATAAGACTATCGTTAGGACTGATGAAGTTGTGGTTCTTCATCGGTCAACTCAACTACAATTAAGTAAGATACTACTTGATTGTTGTTACACATCTCGTACATCATTCTTTGATATCTCGCGACTACATCCTTCCTGTTCTGAGAGCCCTGGTATCTTACAGTTGGAGATTAGACGCCTGAAGTGAAAACGTGCTTGTCAGGTTACTTAGGGTACTAGGCAAGGTGTAATAGTATGATTGCTATTATTTGTTTTTGTTGTTGTTGTAAATAGACTATGGTGAAGACAATTATAAGGAGAAAAAGAGGAACTGCTAACCTCTCGCATCTGCTGAATTTTCCCACATTGTTACAAGCGCTTTCTTCAAGAACCTCGTGTGTCTCGAAGAAAAGGATGGAACCTTCGGGCCATGCGATGCCTATTTCGGAGCTATCGAAAGTAATGGACGCGGGGCATTCCATATTCACTGCTTGATCTGGCTTAAGGGAAATATTTTATTCCCGGACATGAAGGATCGGCTCCTTAATGAGCCACGCATTTCCCAGGAGGTCATCGATTCCCTCGAAAAAGTTACCAGCAACCGAGCGGATTAATTCATGAACCCTTCGTCTTCCGATTTCTGGATCGTCAATTCGAAATCACGGACAGTTTCTCCCACGACATCAATACCGAAGGTGCCAGAGTTGCGTATAAAGTCAATTCTCGCAGGCATAATGCCAGCTGTCACAAGCTTCGAAGAGGAGAGACTGGCTGTCGCTTCGGGGCACCATGGCCGATCGTCGAGGAGAGTCATGTTGACGAATCGGGATCTATCTTCCTTCGTCGTCATCAGAAGGAACAGTAAATCAATACCTGGAATCCTCCCATGGCGGTATCCTTACGATGTAACCATGACGTGCACGTTTCATTCCTCTTCACCAAGGCCAAGTGTTTGGCACTCATTGACTATGTCACGGATTACCTGGCGAAGCTCCAGAAACCACTCTACCACTACTACGCCATAACCTGTGATATCCTCGAGAGATACTTCCGGATAGGCGGCCAAATACCAGATGATGATGAAACCCAATGTCCGAGACCGCTCGGCATCATCCAACGTCTCTACAACCCCATGGGCGCCGCTCGCGAAATATCCGGTCCCGAGATCGTCACCGCATTACTAGAAAAGCTGGAACGTTACTGCAATGCTGGTTTCGTGCCACTGACTTACCATACGCGACACAAAATCACAAACTGAGTTGGGTACGAAGATGCGACCCAAAACGCGCAGCACTGACATCCCCATGGCGTCAAGGAAGTTCGGCGACGGGGACATAACAAGAATACATCAAATGAGGTTGGGAGTATTGGGTCGTCGGCGAATGGCCCAGATGATATTAGTGTCCGTGAATACAAGAGTGGGCCTGGACTCAAGCGGAAGAAGATGATGGAACGGCAGAGATATCTTAAAGCCGGCTCACGCACCCTGGGTTCTGACGTCCGCGCGGCGTCGAAGAAG
Organism: Drechslerella dactyloides; assembly: GCA_020064725.1. Lineage (NCBI taxonomy): Eukaryota > Fungi > Ascomycota > Orbiliomycetes > Orbiliales > Orbiliaceae > Drechslerella > Drechslerella dactyloides. The sequence continues at coordinate 979,915 of JAGTWJ010000001.1, forward strand.
ACGATTGCAATGAATGTGGACGGACATACACGTAACGGTGCTCTTGATGAGCATCATACGCCGAGACGTACCACGCGCAGGACAGCATCATTGTCACAAGAATATGCGGAAGATACGTCGAAGAGTTTTAAGAGTGGCCCCGGTCCCAACGAATGTAAACGCAAGGTCGCGAACTCAACCCCGAAGTCGACGATGCCAAAGACGACTCCACACTACGCGCAAGAGGACGACGAATTGAGTGATATTGACGAGGAACCGATCGATTTTCCAAAGTCGAAGAACAGGAAGCATCGTGACATCAAGCCTGATATGGACGACAGGGTCCGGCACATCGGACGTAATGGAAAGAATTCCCGGAGGGGTTACCAGGATGACGAAGAGGAGGACTCCGATGGAGGTCCCGATCCCCCGTCCACCGATCCGGATTATGAGGAATCTGAGGAGGGCATTGTTTACGGTGTTGATCTCAGTGATGATGACAGCGAGACCGAAGAGAACGACGAACCGATCCCCAGTAAGCGTCGTCGTGTTGCGGAATGAAAAGATGAAACCCCACAACGTGAACCCCTACGAGCATCCAATCTACAAGTGAGCCATCTACGGAAGTGTAAGACATGATCAACGACGAAATCGCGATAAGCCAGATGAGCGTTAGCCGTCCGGAAGCCACTCGAGTGTGTGCATGATGAAGTTTCGACGGGAATCCTCCCACCTGTAACATAATATTATTAGCAAGTGTGGCGATATTCGCAGAAGTGTTTTGCGCAATGAGTGTCTATAACCAGAATGCTATATCCGCTCAAGCCCCGGTATTGCTGTTATCGTGACATTGATATCTTATCTATCAGGCAGTCTGGTGACCTCGACCACCAGCCGCTTGCTAGATTGACTGATGGCTAATCGCGCGCAGCTTTCAAGTTGTGGTATTGTATTTCGACAACACGAAAGAGACAGGATATGCGATTCTATATAGATGTAGCGATGTCGTGACTTCTATAAAGATCGAACGAGCTTCTCAGTATCTAAACATCCTCATGGGATTGAACGTCCTGAACACCTATGGCGGAACCACCCTCACAAAATTTTTTTTTGAAATAACGGAAACCATGTCGTCACAAATGAAGTGTGAACAGTCCATGCCGAAGCCCGAACCCGGCCTGCGTTTGTATCATACACGCCACCCAGCGTATACATTCAGTTATGATTTCGCCCAGGCGTCGCGGCTGGTGTCGAAGGCAAGGACAGGATGCATTATTGTAAATTGATAATGTTACCAATGTTCCCCGACTTCTATCAAGGATAAGTTTCATAGGATCAGTACAAGCAGGTCGAAACTTTGTCCGCATGTGGAATAGCCTCAGGAAGGTCGACTTTCTGAGTGTTCCATTGATCGAAACCCATCTGGAGACGGCGCTCCGGATTTACCGCGAACATGTCGCAAAATTCGATCTCGACCGTAAAGTTGCCCTCAATGCCGCTATCGCTCAATTGAACATAGACGGTAGTATCCCCGATCTTGCGACAACAGAGGAACACTTCCCTCTGGAGTTCCGCGACTTGTTCCCTCTTGTCATACCTCCAAGGTTTCAGATAAGCATCAGACTATGGTAGGAAGGATCCTGTATTTGCAGTAAGGCACATCCGCATACCGGAGACTCTTTGACAAACACCATCGAGATCCATTCAAAGTCCAATACTCCAGATATCAAAACAGACGCATCACCCACCGCCGCAGTGGAACCGAAAACTCACGCCCAGCCGAAGAGTCCTAAGGTACCATTGACATCGCCGTCAACTTCGAAGGGAAAGAAGCGCATTACATCGGCAACGGCCGGCCCGTCCGTGGCCACCGAGAAGATAAAGTAAATCTAGGTATTGAATAAATAGATCTTTGGTTATTTCTACCTCACTCCAATATACCTGCACAGATGAAGGGATGATCTATTGTTTATTTAATGCTCACTCATACACACATAACATTCATTCACTTTTAATTTTTTTTATCTTCTACTTTTATCTTCTATATTTGAACATCTCACGACCCCAAAGCCGTGTTCCTCAGTTGTCCTCAGATTTTGTTTTGTCCCCACACTTTATGATAAAACGTTTTTATTTATTTCTTTCTTTCCATCATTCCCCGTATGTATCTTTGATAATAAGGATATATAGCGCAGATAGCGCACAAAGGCGTTAGGTCTCAATAGATGATTCTGGAAGCAATGGAAGCATTCGGGAGGACACAATACACTCGAGTACTCTGGTACCATGCCCGCTGTGAGACGTTTTGTATATCCCTCTCCCGAATATTAAAGAATAGGCCACAAAGGTAAGGCATTGGTTATGAAACTACCACTGGAAAATACCTTCCTGGAGATCGCTGTATAGGGGTAGTGGCTGTCACTGTTCGGCCATCAATAAAACTATCAACTCTTCTGTAGTAATATTGTCTTCTTAGCTTCTCGTCGGTACGAACTTTAATTAATTGAGAATCCATCAAATATGAATCGTTACTCGCTCTCTTCCAGTGATTCGGTCCTTGATGAGGTGGGTGGTAGCGCAGGGGATTTTGGATCAATCGAGTCAGAAAGGCTAGAAATCGAGAATATAGTAGCAGTTGTCATTAAATAGCGGTTCGTAAGAATCAATGGAATATGTATTTCACTCCCTTCGGAGAGCACCCGGCTGTCAAAACCCCTATACCAAAGATGAATGTAAGAGCCAAGTAGGTGTACTCTTTGGATATGTACAATGGTGATGACGATGGTAAAGACACGGGTATTGCATTAGGTAGAATATGTGTGAATGGCAGACTCGCAAACACCTACTCGGGACGTGCCGCTTATATCGGCATCCCCGTCGCACAGCCATGCTACCAGCCGCACGCCGGAAAAAGTGCCAGGATGGATTGTTTGATTTAGACTGGCAACCTGATCCTTCGAGCGTTATCCGTCGCCTTTATATACGCATGAAGACCCTCCATTTCTGCTACCCCACAGTGCAATCAGCTCGCAAGATGAGAACACCTATCCCCAAAACGCTGTATAAACCGACTTGAAGCATTTACAATCGAATCGCAATAGCATTTCTCTTACCACTCGCAGATATGGAGTAATAGGCGGCGTCTCGAGCGTTATCACCCTCGTTGCGTCGAAGTGGCCGGCAAGATTGGCCTGCTCTGCGCGAAATACCAAGAGACAGAATGAAAGGGAAAGGGAGTCCGAATTCCGGATCAGCCTGATCACGAACTCACAGCTATGCTCAAACTTACATGACGACTATATTCTAACCTGTATCAGATGTAACCAGCATCGCACGCCGTCGACGACCGCGCTTAAGCTCTATGTCAACTAGTATACATGCAGTCTACGAAATTCACGGAGAGACACCCAGTAAGTAGTAGCCTTTCTTGGTCTCACGAGCCAGGCCGCACGAAGGCTGTACCCCGTCACCCGCGAGCTCAGTGTACCCACAACCATAACGAGCCAACTAGACACAACGTCCGCTGTACACCAGCTGACCGGGACCGACATGCACATATCCCCTTGTGAAAAGATACCTCGCGCCATAAATGTAATATGTACTACGATTATCAATATATAAACATTACCACATAATGTACAAAAATATATATAGCACTCCCACCAGAATGCCCCATGCATGCAAACCCGCCAGCTAAGCACGCCATTACCATTACCAACAGCAGATAAATACCACGCGTGCATGCGCACCCACCGCCAAACTCAACCAAAAGATGCGAAAACTCATACACCACAAAGTACTTTACTCGAAATCCTTCGTCGGACTCTCGGGACTCGAGTCACCGCCGGCGCCGATATTCACACCGTCGACAAGGTTTCCCTGGGCCCCCAGCATCTTGTGCTCAATGTTAACCTTCGGTCCGTAAAACCACTTTCTCGCATCCAGGAACCACCACACTGTAACCGCCAGCATCGGGCCCCCATACACCAAACACGTCCAGTTCTAAACCCAAAATATCAGCACAGCCCACAAGAAAAATAGCCAGAGGTAACGTACCATGTTCTCGGCGTTCAAGTCAGAGCCGGTCATCTGCGGCAAACACAGCACCGGTAACATCACCGCCACAAAACTCACAGCAGCACCCCCAACAAACCGACTAAACCGTCCCAAATGCCACGGCCCCCGCCGAAACCGCTCCCCGACCAAAAACACCCTGATAAAAATCGGAATCGTAAACGACACGAACGCCGCTATCGCACCGACGCTAAATATCGCACCGATCGCAATATCACCCGCGAATATCAACAGCAACAGCAAAATCCCAATCACGCAGTTAAACCACACCGCCATCACCGGCGTCTTTGTAACAGGATGCACCTTTTTCCAGTACCGCGAGCCGGGAAAACAGTCGTCCCGCGCATACGCATACGTCACCCGCGACGCGGCAACCATACACCCTTGTCCCATACTAAACGCACAGACAACCGTCAACGCTATCACCGCCGTCGCCGTCTTATCCGGCAGCACCTGCAGACAATACGCCGCCCACGGCTGTCCTAATTCCGAATCGAGCACTTTTCCAATATCGACGACAGTGTACGCGACGACAAGCTGGAGAAACCACCCCATTATCCCACCGATGCCGGACGTCATCACAATCGCCCGCGGCGCGGCGATGTTGGCGTTGGAGCATTCTTCGGAAAGATGGAACGGGGAATCGTACCCGGACATCGTCCAGATCACGCTGATAAACGACATTAGCACCGCCACGCCATTAGGATACGAAGTGCCGTTCGAGATATCACCCCAGACGCTGCTGCTCGGGTTGAACCGCGGGGCGGTGCGCTTCGTGTCCGCCGGTATGATTATAATGACGATTATCAGCGCGATGATATTGAACATTGTGCCGACGGAATTGAACCGCGCGATCCACAGCGTTGGCATGGACGAAATTACGCCGTGGATTACCATTATCAGCGCGGATAGCAGGAAGGTTTGGTAGTTTGTCGGTATGTAAGATGGGTTGGCCATGGAGCCCAGCGCGAGGACCATTGCTGCCATCGCGTAGTCGACGGAGGGGGCGGCGGTGACTTGTGCCAGCCAGTTGCTCCAGCCAGTCAGCCACGCCGCGAACGGGCCCCATCCTATATATATTACTGTTAGCCAGTCTTCACAGTATCGTTGGTTGGTAAGTTGGTAACGCACCTTCAGGAGCTAGAACTGCAGCAGCGTAGTAGAGCCCGCCAGACGTCGGCATGGAGCTACACAGCTCGGCCATCGACGCGGCAACGCACTGGATGAACACCATCGCGATAATCCACCCCCACACCATCCCCGCCGTGCCAGCGTACCCCATGCCATAGGACAGCGTACTCGCAAACGACGGCAACAATCCTACACACACACCCAATCAGTTAGCGCTGGATCGGGAAGAAATGTGTAACGTAAGAGTAGGATATAGGGTCAACGTGCCTAGTACGGCGAAGGACACGCAGAACGTCGTCCACAGGCTGAATTCACGCTTGAACTCCTGCTTGTACCCGAGCGCGTACAGCGTCTCCTCGTCGGGCGTCGCGGCGGTGTAGTTTTCCGGCAGCTTGACGCTACCATTCGTGAGCGTCGTCACGCGCACAACTTGGCGCCCGCCGGACGTTATCCGCACCACCGCCGCCTCCTCGTCCGTGCTGCCGGCCATCGTTGTTGTATATTTCGGCTAACGCTGTCGTGATATCCGGAATGTGTTGCCGGTGGTTGCAATTGTTGCCCTCCGTCGGTGCTCGCATGCACGCACGTCGATTCGATCAGATTCGATCAGATCCCGGCCCGCCGAAGGTCAAAGTGGGCCACCGCGCGCAAAACTAGATCGCGCGATCGAGAAGAAAGAACCGGTAATAGCGAAAACAACCGTTCCGTCGGGAAGCGGTCGTGGAAAGAAAGGAAGCAGGAAGCGCGGACGGATCGGCCGGTCTCTATCCTAAAGTTCGCATCCGACGGACTCGCTCGGATTTATTTAGGAATACGATTCCGCTGCCCTGAATGAATTCTTTCACCATCCATTCCCCTCCCGTGGCGCATTCGCACGCGAGTATTTAAACAGGGCATTCCACGCGCTTGGAGGCCTGGCGGCCTGGCGGTGCTGGATGGGGTAGCCCAGTTGAGAGATAAGCGTCGACGGGTCGGGCAGGTGTGCTGCAGCGGTGTCTGGCCACCGCCGGTCGAGACAGACACTCTCGTTCCAAAAGCATGCATTGGAGATACCCGAGGCCGCACCAACCCTGTCGTCACCGTCCGTCACACACCTGCAGTCGCGGCGCCTGGCCGGCGGTCTTGGCGGGAGATTCTCCATTGTGGGCCTCGAGCTCGCAGGCGGATCAGAGACATACAGCATGCTGTTGTAAGAATTTTTTCCGGATGAAACGAAAGAGCTGTTTCTGTGGCGGCGGTGTCGAGCGAACGTCGGAAATGGCTAGGTATACTAAACGCCGTCTGAAAAATCAAGCGTGCTCGAGCTCAAGCCAGCTGCGCATACCTGCGGCCCACTGCGCAAAGTATGTCGTATTGTCCGTCGAGAAGGCAAGGCTGTGTCGCACCTGCCAATCGATATTCAGACGAGCGGCCGCTGCCTACATGCATGTAAGTATGCAGGTATGTCAGTAGGTAGGCACCTCAGGGGACAGGCAGCAGGGCAATCATGCGTTCGTGTTTCGAAAGCGACGTCGATGCAGCGCATCTCGGATGGAACTGCCTCGCTCGGCCGATTGTCCCAGTTGAGCGGTCGACCGTCTGGTTATGTAATGTATATGTGTGTCTGTGACGCCGGCGACCCACATGACATTGAGTTCTCCACTCTCGCTGATGTCCGTGAGAAGTGGGCCGCTGTCGACGATCGTATCTCCAATTCGGTCGCAGATAAGGCCGACGGCCGGATAGATAGATATCAATCATATCGAGATAGATTGAGAGATAGTGAAAACGGCCAGTCCGACGACGGGTGGGTGCGACGTTGGCATCACGGAACTGTCGTGGTGCGCACGTTCTCGGTTAGAGGTCGCCCGTGATTCAGGTTTCGTAATGCGAATTGCCAGCTCGCGGGACGGTAAAGATGAGGCCAGGAAACGGCCTAACGCCGCGTGAAGGTAGTGCTAGCCCTGCGCGGCGTGCTGTCAAGCTTTCCGTGGATAAGGTGGGAGGAAGCTTGCCATCGATAAGGTCGACGCGATAGGATTGTTTGGCTGCATTCGGTATCGCGATGCCATTAGTCATGAGGGTGGACCCAGAACGGATCCAATTGACTTTTGACTTATTCGGCCTGCTCGATATCAACGCGCCGGATACGAGTAGCTCCTGGCATCTTGTAGATAATCTCCGCTGCATCCTAGACGAGTGTACGTATTGTTAATCAGGCGACGCGGGATGCGTCGAGAACCTGGCGCGATGAGGGGTTGCATTGCATGCATCGAGGGGGAAGGTGCCTTCGACGTCCCTCCGATTGAGGGGATTCCGTGTAGATGTTTGTCCGCGAAGCCTTCCCTTTATGGGATATTAGACAACGCAGCAACACATTTGTGAGGAGGGTGTTTGACAGCGGCGGCTGGCGGCTGGTCGCTTATTTTGGAGGGCGGGCTTGCGCGCAAACGAGAATTAGCAGTCACACTTTTTGAGATTTGCTGCCCTGCACCGTCTGCCGTCTGTCTCTAGCTAGACATACATCGAATCGAACCCGTCGACGCCATCCCATCAACAACAGCATCGCCAACCCCGACATCCCGACACCCCTCTAGGTACGAAGCTCACATCCCGAACGGCCGTTCTTCCCAATCACCATCGTCCAGCGTCCATTCCGATCCGACGTGGAATCGATCTCAGCGGGCCTCGTCTGTGGGGGGTATTGAAGATGCAGCGTGGAGCAAGATTGAGAACTCAACGATCGGAGTGGACAAGCTGGAGATGCTACACGACGGGAGAACGAACGGCTCGATAGCAGAGACTACAGGATGAAGGCTAACATGGCGGAATTCCGGCCGGCGTAGACTCCCCTCCATCACCACTAAATCACAACCATGGCACCCAAGAAAGGGAAGACAGAGCGCCCAAAGGACGAGAACATCTCTCTCGGTCCCCAGATCCGCGACGGTACCTCTTACCACCATCCACTTCGGTCTCGTAGGAGCTTACGGGACTGCTCGTAATCTGTGTCTAACGGTGGAACAGGTGAACTGGTCTTCGGCGTCGCCCGCATCTTCGCCTCGTTCAACGACACGTTCGTCCACGTCACCGATCTGTCCGGCCGTGAAACGATCTGCCGTATAACCGGCGGCCAGAAGGTCAAGGCCGACCGCGACGAGTCGTCGCCGTACGCGGCCATGTTGGCAGCTCAGGACGTCGCCGTCCGGTGCAAGGAGCTCGGCATCACGGCCCTGCACATCAAGATCCGCGCCACCGGCGGCAACGGCACAAAGACACCCGGCCCCGGTGCCCAGTCGTACGTCCCACATTCACTCATTCATACATCCCCACTCGAGCATCCGAGAGAGGAATATAAGAAAGAATACAGCTAACGAGAGGTGATGGTAGGGCGCTGCGAGCTTTGGCCCGCGCGGGCATGAAGATCGGGCGGATCGAGGACGTGACACCGACACCGTCGGACAGCACCCGCCGCAAGGGCGGTAGGAGAGGTCGCAGATTGTAGGCGGGAAGGCTGTGTCTTGTCTTGTCGTTTTGCTTTCCGTTGGGCCGTTTTTCTGTTGTCTGCAATACATACCTTCTTCTACCTGTGCAATATTTCTTCCTTCGTTGACTGCGGGGACTCGACTTCTTCACGACCACCACTAGTACTACTACTACATCTACATCATCCCTATCATCCCGCTGATGCTGTGCAGACTCTGCATTGTCTCGTCAGGTTCTTTTCCTTGACTATTAGTCCTGTTGAAGAACGGTGCAGACTGTCACATGCTCCTGCATCCAGCACGGTAGCTACGCATTATACATAATAGAAACGCGGCGTTCTCCAATAGCTGTAACCGTTCAACCCCGTACAAGATAGATATCTAGATGCAAGATGCAAGATAGCAGTGTAGATGTGGTGGAAGTGGAGCTGCTTGAAGTGGAGCTTGGCGTGAGTGTTCACCTGGCAACCGAGCCGCGGCGGGAGTGCCAACCTCCCGCCCAAATCGTCCAAATCGACACAAACCGCCAAAAGCGACATCGACACCCGCCCGATGCCAACCTCACGTCCTCCAGCGCAAGCCGCCGCGTCCTCCTTCCTCCGCCGTCTCGCCCGCCCGCCGCTGGAGGCTTCCTCGCCCATGGCCCGGTAGCTTGGATATCTGGATATCGCTGCCCGCCGCCCTCTAGACCTCCTCTAGACCTCCCTCATCGCAGACAACGGCTAACGGCCTCAATCGATCGATCGATCAATCGTCGGGTGTGAGCTAGGAATCCAGTCCGGGCACATTGTCGCCCATTCCTCGGCAGCATGGGTAGCTACGATCCCTCTCTCCAGCTTCAGCTTTGACCTATTCGCGTGGAATGCCGTGCTGACTCGCCTCGATCACAGCGAACACCGACGAGCCGCTCTACCCGTCTCTCCCGCAGGTCGTCACGACGCCCCCGCCGGCGACCAACCTGATCACGCCGTCGACGACGCGAGACTCCGACGCCCGGCCCTCCGAATCCCCCATCACCCCGCTCAAAGATGACGCCCCCGTCGCCATCTCCGACGACCTCGCCCGCTCCCCCCTCCCGCCCATCCCGCTCGCCGCCACCACCGTAACGCCCGACCCGACCCCGCGCGTCGCCACCACCGCAGTTTCCAAAGCCGACGCGCTCACATCCCCCGTGCAGGCTCTCGGGGCGGCAGCGGCGCCGCTCCTCACCGCCGCCGAAATCGCAACCCTCTCCCCGCCGTCGCTGCGCGAGCAGCTCACCATCTCGCAAACCCAAATCGCAACCCTCCAGCGGCTGGCGGAGGAATCCCGCGCCGCGGCCCGGCACTGGCTGCTGCAGCACAAGATGCTGGAAAGCGACTACACGAACGAGAAGCACCGCTACGAAGTCGAGATTGCCCTCGCCAAGCGCGAAGTCGAGGTCCTCCGCGGCTACGACAGCCGGCGCACCGGCCCGTCCAACGCTTCCAACCCGTCCAACATCCCGACACTCAGCGCGGCCAACAGCTTTACCGACGAAGATCTCACCGCCTCCAACGAGAAGCTGCGGGAGCGCCTCGCCCGCGCGAAGAATCTAATCCTCGAAGAACGCGCTGCGAAGAAGGACCTCGAGGAAATGGTCGAGCGGCTCAAGAAGCGCATTCGCGACAACCGCCGCCACGACAATATGGTCGACCGCGCGATCCTCCACGTCGAGGCCAGCCGCGGCCTCAAGCGCAGCGAATCGGGCATGTCCGCCGCCAGCACGCAGCGGGAGGACGGGCTAGCCGCGCTCGGCGAGGTTGCAAGTCAAGTCCTCATGGAGCAGGAGGCCCGTGCTGGCGCCACGCCTAAAAAGACAATGCACACACCCCGCGCGGGTGATCTGGTGTCGCCGATTGAGCTTGGCGGTGCCGCCGCCGCCGCCGTAACACCCTCGAAAAAACGACGACGGAGGAAGAGCCGCGATTCGACCATCTCCGCCAGCGACGGTGAGGCGCCAACGGTAGTCAACACCCCCGCTAGAAAAGTGCAGAGGAAGGAAGCGGGCGCGCTAGCCGGCAGCCCCGGCACGCCGAAGAGAGCAAAGGGTGGTAGCACGGCCGCCACGCCGAGGAGCGTGAAGAAGAAGCTAAGCGGCAGCTGGAAGGTTACGAATGCGCGGAGTCCGCTTGTGGCCGGGGTGGAGAATGCGGTGGACCCGCGGGAGAAGTTTGGCGCCGCGTTGAGTTATTCGGAGGGTGGCGGTGGCGGGGGCACGTAGTCTGGGGATTGTACCGAGTATGATTGTTATGCTGTTCACGTTTTGAATTGTGGTCTTGCTTTCCTTTTTAGTACAACCTGTATATATAGTTACGATGTATGCGATGATGTGTGGAACCGCTGTGGCTTTATTGTATGATGTATGTGTATGGACGTTTGGAGTTTTGTAGACGTGTATCCTGTGCGACGGTCCCAGTTGGTGCGGTTATGAATTTGCAATATTGTACCGCAGTACTCGTATATACACACACGTACGGATGCCGCCTTGCAATGCGATATAATAATGACATTCGAGCCCGAGTTCGCCTCGAGTCTGATACGTTCAATATTGAATTCCAGATATCTCGAGATGCTACGTATGTATATATATCTCTTACTCAAAATCGATGTAAAAATCGATGTAAAGAAAGCATTCAGCTCTCATTTACGCTCAATGGCAATTATATGAAACGATTCACCCAACAATTGCATTGGCACACATATATTTGCGCATAATATTTGCACAATATATATATAGCAGGAAGTGAAGCTGGAAGACTCGACTCGACGCAGTGCTCCAAAGTGAGCCAATCACAGCGAAGTATCATCCGGCCAATAGGATGAGAGTTCCCTTTCCGCACCAATAAGGCTAGCCGCACGCACGCACGCATGCACTTGATCAATCGCGAACGAATCCGCGTTCACGATGCATGCATTCACAGGCACACATTCCAGCATCCCGTAATTGCGTGCCGCGATTTAAATCCCGCAACTGAGTCCGACGGTCCAAGTTCCATACTAGTGCAATGTTGACCGTGGGTACGGCGTATAGCAGGCAGCTACTTATATCAGCACAAGTCGATTTGTCGATTGAGCGCCCGGGTATGGCCATATGGATGGTATGGACAGAGGTATTTGTCTGAGGAAGCCTCGTGGTGATCTCGCCGCTAACCGAACCGAGCCGCGGAATGCTCGCCGCATCGGGTCTTATTTCCGGACGGCTAAATTTTCCGAGCGAGCGAAATCAAGATTTCAACATTTGCGTTCCCCAACATTCAAGCAGCTACTTACATAAGGAGCTAGATCTAATCTGCAGTATATATCTCGCGCGTCGCTCAGTGCCTATCTGGTTTGAAATATGGCTGATTGGGGTCGCTCTTGTTGATTCCTGTCTTTTCCAGCGACCGCATATGCATGCGCGCAGCTTGCAGATATGTGACGAAACCCCCCAGAACTGCATGCGCGAACATTGGTGGATTGTATCTTACGCTGTTGGTGGAATCTGTTACGTTAGTGATGTTCCATTGATTGTACTGCATGTCGTCACGTCGCAGCTTTTCAGCTGGGACCGCACATACGGGCGGCGCGTACGAAGGATGGCGCCGTATACTATAAAATGGTTTGTGTGGGCGATACAGATGCTTGCTGTTCCCTGTATACTATAATACTACTTACTCTATTGCATTCTTTCGGTTTCGAATACGAGGAGAATTGATCGATTGAGCTCAAGGGTAATATTATTTAATACAGTTACGCAGAAGCAGTGTGTGGTAATTTGCGGGGGGTTGCACACGGGTATACCATTGTTACACACGCTTTAATTACGCCCTGACGATAATATCACCAATTGCCACCCTTCGACGGATAGCAGCCACCCGTGTATACCGACGATTGCGATATAATATTTGTATAAGATACGGTCGATAATAATGTCGACGTTCACGCCTACCGATCTGGCGATTGCAAAGCACGTGCGGTCCGTGGAGTTGTCGGAATGCGAACTATACGGCGAAGACGGCTTCTGGGTCGCCGACCTGGATATCGTGCGGCGGCAGCTGGCGCGGTGGGCGAAAGAGCTGCCTTCCGTCCGGCCGTTCTACGGTACACCTTACCCTCCCCATATCTCCACTCACCTATACACGCGCCGCATGCTAATCAGTATATTTTATATAGCGGTAAAATGCAACCCGACGCCCCGGCTGCTCGAGCTGCTGGCGTCACCACCGTACAACACCGGCTTCGACTGCGCGACCCACGCTGAGCTAGCACACATCCTCTCCCTCGGCGTGCCGGGCGACGACATCATCTATGCGAACCCGTGCAAGGCGCCAAGCCACCTTCGCTTCGCGGCCTCTCGATCCGTGCGGACGATGACGTTCGATAATGTTGCTGAACTGCACAAGATCGCGCGCTGCAGTCCCGGCGCCCGCTGCGTCGTTCGTATCAAACTTACTCCTACTACGAGCGGTGACGACGACGAGGATATAGAGACGCCGCGGTACGATTTGAGTCTGAAATACGGCGTTACCGTTGATGGTGCGCGGGAGCTGTTGAGACTTGCGAGAACGTTGGACGTGGCTGTCGTCGGCGTGGCGTTCCACGTTGGGTCCGCGCAGTCGGATGTGCGGGCGTACGCGCGGTATATCTGTGAGGCGCGCCGGGTATGGCGGGTCGCGGAAGACACGGGACACGATTTCACGCTGCTGGATATCGGCGGCGGGTTCATGGACGAGAGGTTTGAAGAAGCAGCGGCCGTTATACGTACTGCGCTGGAGGCGGAGTTTGGCGATGTTGCGAATGCGCAGGTGATAGCGGAACCGGGTAGGTTTATCTGCGCTCCGGCGTTCGCGCTGGCGACGAGCGTGGTCGCGGTGCGGTGTGAGAGTGAAGACGCCGCGGGACGGCGGTCGGTGTACCTGTCCGATGGGATATATTCGAATCTGAACGCGGCGACGTGGCCCGGTGAACTCACGTTTCCGAAGGCGGTGAAGGGGCGGCGGATGCTATCGGTAGAAGATGCGGATATCGCGCCGGTGAGTCCGACGGGCAGCGATCGAGACAGCGGTATCGAAGTTGGCGATGCATACGGAGATGCGGACGGCGAGGTTGGAGTGCAGATGGAGGGCGCGCTGCAGGAGTACGCGGTGTGGGGACCGACGTGCGATTCCGGGGACGTGATACTGAAGAGCGCGTGGCTGCCGCGGGGGATTGAAGTCGGCGACTGGCTCGTGTTCAAGGAGCTTGGAGGTGAGTTTTTTATATCGTGAAGTTGTGGGTTTGTGAGTGGAAGGCTGACTTGAATAGCGTATTCGGTGTGCATGCGGTCGCCGTTCAACGGATTCGCGACAGAGCACAAGTTCTACTACCTCAACGAGTGACCCAAATGAAGCCAGAGGAGAGCTGCGGATGTCGTTTCGAAGTGGGTGTAATTAAGTACCTAGGTAAATGTACATGTACCTGCACCGCAGATATATAGGTTGTGGGTCTTGAGTCTTGAAGGCTGCTGCTGCTGTATACCCCGGCACACATCTTGGCGATATCTAGAGAGCGTAGTAGAAATCGTTATCCGGTGTCAATTCTCACTATCAACTGCGCACTGGTTGATACTTTGTAGTATGGTCAGTTGGGATGTAAAATTTCGGTCAGCGAAGCCCACCTGGTGGATGATTCTAGATCTTGGCGGTCTCAGATTGGTGCCGTGTGCTCTTGAAAATATATCCACCAGCGCGAATCCAAAGCGTCAAGACAAATGTGACTCTCCAGCCTGCGGTGATTGATACGGGCTTCCCTGAGACCAGAACTGTATTAAAATATGACAGTGCAGGTGTCGGGACAGCTTCAAGCCAAAGCGCTGTCGTGCTTCTAAAACTCATCCGAGCTCGCGAGGCTCTGTATGAGGATACTAACAAAATACTAAACGGGCAACTTTGAACCACCTCACCACCATCGCCAGAATCTCCTCCACACCCTCACTCACTCGACTTCACACCAACATCCAGTCACCACGCCAAGATATACAACCCCCACCGCGGAAGACGCGTCGAGACCATCGCGACAATGCCCGACCCCGCGCCCCCAAAGCCCGCCTCGAACTCGGACGCCGCCGACGCCGACGCGACAGAGGAATCCACCCTCGTCAACGCCCTCACCCTCCTCCACCAAATGCACCACAAGCTCACCCTCCTCCGCGAGTCCATCCCGCACATGGTCCAGCCGATAATGAAAGCCGGCAGCTACCCGACCCCGGAAGCCCTCTTCGACGACTTTTCCAAACGCACGCTCAAGGCCTCCGAGGAGCTCGTCGAGTTCACCTCCCTCGTCTCCGACGAAAAATGGGTCTTCGAAAAGGCCCTCGCGAGCCGCAAGGACGGTGGGATGACCGTCGCGGAGAGCGGCGAGGTGCGCCGGTGGAAGAGCAGCGCGCCCGTTCCCGCGTACTTGAAACAGGCGCTGGACGAGGCTGCGGCTGCGCGGGCGGGGGCGAAGGCTAAAACCGACGACGAGAAGGAGAAGGAGAAGAAGCGCAAGGCGGCGGTGGCGGAGGCTGGCAAGGAGCGGGAAGTGCCGATTGACGAGGTCGTCGGCGTCGAGAGTGAGGACGCGCGGAGGGCCATCGTTGAGGAGTTCCGGACGGCGCATCCGGAGATCGAGGTCACCTTTGAAGACGGCGGCAAGTCGCTGAAGGTATATTCATTTTATCATCTATATTCACCGCTGGAAAGTATCACTAACGGAATATTCAGGTCGTCCTGCCGAAGGCCGTCAACCTCACCTTCACAATCGAATTCCCCACCCCGTCATCCGAAGCATCCAACCGCTACATCGTCACATTACCCGTCCCGCCATACCTCCACCTCCTCATCCTGCGCAGCGTAACCACCCGTCCAAATGCGGGCTCCCTCAAATATCTCCTAGTACGTCCTATCCCACTATTCTCACCACTATCCGATGGTACATGCATAGGATGCTAATTAATCCAGGACATGCTGGCGACGTACACCTCAATCTACAAGACCAAATGCCGCAAATGTGCCCACCTAACCCACGGCCCAAAAGCCGACCTGCCAACCGTCCGCCGCCTGCGCAAAACCATCAAACTCGTCCGCAAGGATAAACAAAACAACGCCGCCGACGGGAGTGCCGACGGTGGCGACAAGATGGACACGTCGTCGGATAGCGCGCCGAAGACGCAGATTATAAAGGAGGAAAAGAGTGATGGAGATAGCGGGGAGGAGGATGCGGAGGTCGAGGTTGTCGAGGAGCAGTGGGTCGCCTACCATGAAGGGTGCATTTAATTAATATTGTCGTACATTATATTTTGATATATTAGCCGGATTTATATGGTGTATTGTAGGATATCTGGGATGGTATGGCGCGGATGGGATAGCATAGCATATATATAATGGAACGATTTACGAATTTGATACTATAGCATGACCCGTGATATCAGCAAGGAAGAAGATGAAGAGAGAAGGACGACTGAGTTATGTGTCAGCCGGTCGCTTCGATGATCATATGAGTATGTAACTAGTTACAAGGCGGCGTAATGTATATAGGGTGGTAGTAGTAGTAATAATGTAATAGTACCAGTAACGTAGCGTACGTACGTGCGTAAAAAGGAAATGTGAATGCGATACGAAAGACAGGCAGGCCAAATACACAAAGACAAAACCACCGCTTAACGGTAGGATTTCCTATAACACTGTTAGTACAAATCACATATACCGTCCCACCACACTCCCTGACACATGTCCAAGAACGACATGATGAAAGGATAGAATGAAAGGATGGGATGGAAAGATAGAATGACGTACTGGTATCTGGCACGGGCGCCCGGCCCGCCAAACTTCTTCGGCTCACACCGCCGGTTGTCCGCCACCAGCAACGACCGGTCGTACTGCAGCAGCGCGGCCTTGAGCTGGTTCTTCGAGTGCTCGTCCACGTACTTTTGGTAATACGCGATAATGCTCTTGGCGATCGCCTGGCGGATGGCGTAGATTTGCGACGTGTGGCCACCGCCCGTTACGCGGACGCGGATGTCGACGTTGGCGAACTTGTCGAGGCCGAGGACGAGCAGGGGCTCGTAGACCTTGAAGCGGAGGACTTCCGGCTGGACGAGGTAGATTGGGGACCCGTTGACCTTTAGGAGGCCCTTGCCGGACTGTATATTTTATCTTGTCAGTTTTTCCGTTCTACTTTTCGTGGTATCCACCGGACGGTGGCGGTAAGTTCGATGGAGGGTATGGAATCGGACCTTGCAGTGGGCGACGGCGGTGGCTGTAGATATGTCATGTCAGTATTTCGTTTATATGGTGGTGATGGGGTGGGACGCACCCGTCTTCTTCTTGCCGAAGCACTGGACGCTCTGTGTCGCCGTCGACATGGTGGGCGAGATGTAGTGTTATGTGACGTGTAGGTTCGGTGTCGAGGGGAGGGATGGAGGGGACGTTGACGTCGGCGTGATGCTGGTTCGATGGTCGTGAGGGCGTTCGGAATTCGAGATTGCAAGATGCTCGCTTGGTGTTTGGCGCTGCTTTTCCCGCAAAATTCGCCGTGGTGCGAGCTATCACGTGGACACCTAATCCAGCTGTCAGGGCTGCGAGCCCTAAGCGCTGCCGAGAGGACCGGCGGCTGGCGCTTATTCTGGGTGTCAAACACTTTTCGACGGCTGTGTTGTCTGCTCAACGCATTTACATCATGGCATCCTCGTTGTCGTCTCCTCCTACACCTGCTACCGCCCCAGATACATCCACATCTAAATCGGTTAGGCTATTTTCATTCGGCTCGAACTCGCTCGGCCAGCTTGCTCTCGGCCATGTCGACGACGCACATACCCCCTCGCCCGTCCTCCTCCCGCCGGTTCTCCCCACCGACATCACCATCGTAGCCGGCGGAAACCACACCTTCCTACTATCTCACGCGCAGAAAGTTATACACGCAACAGGCGACAATGCGTTCGGCCAGTGCGCCGTCCCTCCACAGTCTACACCGACGAAGACCTTCACACCAGTCCCCCCGCCGTCGCCAACAGCCTACTGGACATCCGTCAGCGCCGGCTGGCAGTTCTCGATACTGCTATCGTCCGATGGCAATCTCTACGCATGCGGCAACGGACCACGCGGCGAACTCGGCCTCGGCGAGTCCATCACCACATCTCCAACACCGACCCTCATCCCGTCGTTCCTACCGCCTGATGTGACGGTGGTACAGCTTGCCAGCAGCGTCGAACATACGCTTGTACTTGTGTCAGACGGCACGGTATACGGGTGGGGTAACGGCCGAAAAGGACAGCTGGGCACCCTACCCACTGGCGAGAAACACCTCTGGCGTCCGACGAAACTACAAATCAACTTACCCGACTTTCACGTCGCAGGTATAGCTGCAGGACGTGACTTCTCAGCCTTTATATCGCGTAGCGGCGTGGTCCATGTCATCGGCAGCGACAAGTGGAGTGTCATAACGTCCAATCTGACAGCCACGAGTAAGGTGGCCGACTGCCGGGTTTTCAGCGCCGGGTGGGGTGCAATCTACGTTCTTCGCAGGGACGGTACCGTCGTTTCGTGGGGTCGCAATACGCACGGCCAGCTGCCGCCGGAGGGTATGCCGCCGCTGGATAGCATGGCGGTGGGCAGCGAGCATGCGGTTGCGGTTGGAAGAGACGGGAAGCTGTACGCGTGGGGGTGGGGCGAGCATGGGAATTGCGGGCCGTTGGAGGGGAAGCGGGAAGTGGTGAAGTCGGTGCAGGAGGTGAAGCTTGGAGAGGGGGAGTATCGTGTCGAGGGTATCGCGGCGGGATGCGCCACGAGCTGGGTCTGGGCTAGCGAGGTAGACTGAGTAGCATAGTATCTGATATCACGGCATCAGTCTCGACACTAGCAAACTCGCGGCATATGAGTTGGGAAATTCATGATTCGAGCAACTCATAATTCCCCGCGATCCAACATTTCTTGGCATTTGTCATTTCTCAACCTCAACTGTCTTGAACGTCACCGCCATGACAGCACTAATCCTGCTCGACCTGCCGCCGTCCTCCTTCTGCGCCATCGACCTCGCCTCCTTCACGACCGCGCCCCGCTTCCGCGGCATCAAGAACATACCGCCAGGTGTGCACTTCTGCTACTTTTCGCCAACGTCAGACGCGCCCATCGACCCGTCTACCACCTCCTCGCGCATCACAGAACTCGACAGCGCCTCGCACCCGTCATCCCTGCATTTCCGCACCGGCTTCTTCTTCGCTGCATCCCCGTCGACACCACACATCATCCGAAAATGGTGCACCAAAACCGAGACGCTGCTGCCCGAATCGCAGATTCCCACAGCCGACATCGACGCTGTAAAGCGGAATCTGCCGGAAATCCACCGTGAACACCTGAGTCCCTACGAAAAGCTGCAAGTCCCCGAAGACAAAGTCGCCATCTGGAACACTCTCGCGGCTGCGATTACACGCTCGCAGACAACACTCACGCGAATCCTCGGCCCGTCCTGGAGCTGCGAGTCCGCCCGGGAAACAACCTGGGAAAAAGCAGAGCTCGACGACGCGATACGCTCAAAAACCGAGATAACAGGCTCCCGCCCACTGTACGGCCCGGAGAAACCGCCAGGACACGACGGCAACCGGGACAAAGAAGTGCTAGAGTACACCCGCATCGACCTAAAACGCACCTGGCCGCCAACCGCAATGGGACGCGAGCGAACAGTCTGGGCGCGGGACAGAAGCTGGGTTCTCACGGATATCTTTCGCAAACTATCCCCAAACTACAGCGACGCACCCCACGACGCCGAGAGCCGCGCAACCGCAAACTCAACCGCCCAATCCCTCGCCGGCGACCTACCGTCTTCCGAAAACACCGAAGACGGCCAGGCGGCGTTATTGGCGGAGGCAGCGGTATCCTTCATCCTCACCGTCCTGCTTGCAAACTACTCGTCTACAATACAATTCAAGCATATCCTCGAAATCTCACTAACGGCACCTGAAGCCGTGAAATCGCACACGAAATACTTTATCCGACTGCTACCCCTCCTCTCGTCCATGCTGAAATCCGCACGCCTCATCGTCGGCGAAAACGCATCCGACGACGACGAAGAAGGCGAAGCCGCGCCAGCAGAAGAATCCGTCCTCGAAGAATTTATTAGCGGCGGCGACGCATGGCTCGTCAAGCTGCTACGCGGCTTCAACCGCGAACTCAAGGATGTCGCAACCGGCGACGTGCAGGATATGCGAGAGCTGACGAGGCTGAAAGAGGGGTTCGCGCGGCTGGAGAAGGTGTGCCGCCGGTTCGGGTGGTATCTGGACGACCAGTATGTGCGTAAGGGGATGGTGGATCTGCCGGCGGAGGAGGGTGGCGGGCGGGTTGAGGTTGAGTTGGAGGATATGGAGGGTGAGGATGAGAGGGGGGAGTTTGCACCTGTTATCGTGGAGCTGTAGGCGTGCAGTAGGTAGCTACTGTCAAATTCTAATATATAGCCTTCGAAAATTGAAATTTGTCCACCGGTGGCTGTTGGTGACCTGTTATTCATTGTATCCGGATGCATTTCAGTGGTTTAGATTATTAGATTTACCAAGACAATATTTATTTCCAATATTTCAAAGGGCTTTATACCCTTAGCTATCTTAAAACTCCCTCCTGGTCTTCCGGCTTTTCTCCCAGCCTGTATCTCATCAACTTGAGGAAGTGCCTTTGGCTCTTGGCGGACATTGGTGGTCTTTGCTAAATCTCCGAGTTTTCCGAGTCAATTATCCAGGGCTACGCTGTCTGGTGTTGCCCGGCGCCATCTACTGCGTCGGCATCCGCTCCATATTCAAGCAAGAGCTTGACTACCCCCACTTGACCTTTTGCTGCATGGTGTAGCGCCGTCTCGCCGTCCTTGTCTTCAGCGGTCAGATCAACATCTTTCCAACGCAGTGGAATTTCCACAGTTGCGGTTCCGGAACCGGCAGCGACGGCTTTCCTAGGAAAATGACGACTATCGGCATTTCCATCTTCCCTAAACAGCAGAGCTGCCAACGCTTCATTCTCGCCCTGCGCCACAAGGCGAAGCCTTGTTGGCCCGGACTGGTCTCGTGAACCAAACCCTTCATTGCCATGTTCGGGCCCGTTGTGGCCCAGACTGGTATTGGCGGAACAGTCGGGTAGTATATCAGTTACCTTCGAGTTTCCCTCCGCTACTGTTGTAGATAGAGGTGCGTGGTTGAATGTGTCTGGGGGGTTGACACCGTCTTCGTTTGCGAACAAGATGCCAATGGCGCTACAGTCTCATTCCTTTCTTAGCTGTGAACAAAGTGCCACCGAATATACTCTAAGTGGCTGCACGGGGTATATCTGCAGCAAGTGATAAACTGAAATAAACAAAAAGTGCTAGATGATAAGAGGAATAATAAAAGAAAACAATTCCACCCCAGTTATGCGATTAGCTATCAAGGCGAAACCTTGAAGGATAGTAAAAATGCGGGATTTGCGTGCTGCTTCGAACAGTTCTGAAGTGTGTTCTACTCACCATCTTCACGAAGGCCAGCCCACGGCTCCTGATCGTTGACTCGTTCTGGTTTCAGAACACTCAAAATTTCCCTCGCATACGCGGCAGCTGATAACGCCGCATAGTTGTTCCATTCGTCGTTCTTGTGCGAGTCCGAGTAGTGACTGATACCCCGAATCACCAAACACGGGTATGTGTTCATCAGCCCTGCTGCCTCGGTCTCGAAGCAAAGAATTTTTAGATCCGGATCCCTGGCATATCTGTCCCTCTCTTCAGCCGATTCTATGAGTGAGTTAGAACTCCCAATCATGCCATAGTGGACGCGAACGACGCGGTCCGTCATGCGGTCCCGTTGGTTCCATTCTTCTAGATTATCAGTGTTGCAGTTGTTGCAATTTGGCCCACCCTCATGTTCGTAATCAGCGCGATACAGTCGATCTTGAATCGGACGTCGAAAGTCCAGCCGGTGGGCCATTCGTGCCATATTCTTAGCAATTCTATCGGGCAAATCAGGGTCATCATAACGCCGCCGAACCTCCTGTTGGGATGTGCGGAGTACTCGTGGCGGTGGGCTTAGAAACCCCATTCTTTGGTCATAGGGCTTCCCTTCCACGCTGAGTCTCTTTATCAAGTCCAGCTGCACCACGCCGCCAAGAGTTCCTCGCGGGGTGCTGACGACGACATCCCCGCGCCGTACATCATTCTCTTTGGTTGGGGCTCCTCCCCCAATTCCAACCATCAAGGCAAATCTCAACTCCGGGAACGACCGAACCATGTCCTTCGCTACCGAAGCCGCACAATTCGTACCCCATTCACCGTCAGGCAGGCATGTAATCACCACATTATGGTCGTAGATCTTGCCGAATGCGTACATGTTGTTGTCGTTCCTCTTGGATGTTCTAGGACCATTGAACTTGACATCTAACATTGAATGAGCGGCGGTATATTCCTCCAGTAGGGCACACACCCAGCCGATTGTATATTCATCCTCGCTAGGCTCGGGTGGGGTCTTGTTGGATTCGGCAATCGGCTTGTTGGCACCGGGTAGCTGCGGCCTGGGGTATTCGATTCGCTGTGAATATATGAAGCTTCAAAAATGAAGGAGATGAAGATAGATCGTACCATGCGAAAGTTGCTAAGATTTTACGGAACATGGGAGCAGCCGCACAAATGTGTGGGTAGTATCTTCTACATACAATGGACTTCCGGGTCGTTCCAAGGGTGCTACGGAGAGTTGAATCCGTCGAATACTGTAGGGGCTAAGACCACTGGGATCGATACCCCTCACTATTTATAGCATCCATTAATCTACAGTATAAAAGTTCGGAGATCGGTCGCTTGAAGGAGCCAAGAAAAGGAACAAAGGTGAATATTTTGCTGTTGTGACTATGGATGACTATGAAGTAAGTGATATTTTACTAGCTATTAGCCATGAACTGAGCTTTCTAGTATACTGCAGAACAATAAATATACTCGTGTAGCTTGATTGCAAATAGACATTGCTTTCAGAGGCGAGGCAAGGCTGTGGAAATTATTGGAGCCGTCAAACTTTCCATTCTAGGATGCATATACGAGATCAGATGTATCCACGAACAGATACAGCTGGATGTACCAGACGGGATTCTAAGGACACACCTGCAGGGAGACGAGAAATCTGATTGCCTCCATTTATGTGGGACGTTCTCATCTACATTTGGGGTGATCAATTTAGCCATGGGCTTGGTGGATGGTAATGTGGGGGTACATACGTGTACATGCCGCTGATATCTGATAGAAAAGGTGCAGTCAAAACTTCGCGTTTGCAATAGAAGACGCAACATTGTAGCTCGCTGCGTTCGCTGCAAACTATATAGGCTGGCAGTCCGGAGTCGAGACTAGCAACATTGGCCCAAACACATCTGCCCACAAAATACAACACCCCCTTCACCAAGCCCCATCGGCAATATAGTAGTAGATCTTTGAGTAAGTAAGTAAGTAAGTAAGTAAGTAAGTAAGTAAGTAAGTAAGTAAGTAAGTACTGATATAGTTAACGTCCTAGAATCGATGTATCAGATATATATCGATGACCCTTCATTATAGAAGGAAAGTGAGAAGCAAATGACCCCAAAAAGCATCGAGGTGTTGTTGCTAGGCTGAAGGAGAAACGATAACAAAACCCCCATGACTGCCGTATCCGCTCTAGTCCTTAGACAGAAATAATAAAGAAAACACCGCAGATTATATGCATGTTAACGATTTTCTGGACATTGGCACGAAGTATTTTACTCTCAAGTCTTCTTTCACATCACATGTATATTACCGAGACTGGCTGAAAATTGAACTTTGGCCAAAGGAAACATAGGAATACAATAATGTAATTAGCCCAATATGGATCAGATCTGCTCCTGTAATCCCAAGAAGTGTGAGCTATAGCGCCAAGACCGCAATAGCAACGAAACTAGCACCGATAGCTAAAGCGGCATTCAATCGGAGTAATAGTGACGACCTGCTCACAATTGTAATGTCAGTCTCACATATCGCCGCAGACGGGAGCGAGGCCCGGAACATCCGCCCGACAAGGACAGATACGTACCCGGCGTTGGCACGAACGGTGGCAGGGCTTGGGCCAGCTGCAGCAGTAGAAAATGGAGAAGAATTCGGAGAACGGGTTGGAGCAGGAACGGTTTGAGGACGATATGGAGTGAGCGAAGGTTCACTGGGCCCACCATTGTCCACGTTGATGTCCCCCACACCTGGCAGTTTCGTTCCTGTTGCTGGAGGGCCATCGTAAAGGGGCGTATGGCGACTTGTGTCGTAATTGTTGGGCGGATCTATATTGGTGGGCGGATCTATATTGGTGCCCGTAGATACGCGTATGCGCGGAACAGGGTCGCGAGCCTGGCGTAGTCGGTTAATTTAGTCTGATTCCAAAATGATGAGGAAATTGAAGTGTTCGTTTTGAGCGCTGAGACAGACCTCGATATGTGTGCTGCGCTTCAGGTTTTCCAGCGAGGGACCTGGGGCAGACCTTGATGTGTCGCGCGCTTGAGAGGGGTTCGCGGCAACAATCGTGAGGAGGGGGCCCAAGGTGAGAAAGGCCAATACTTTGAAGTGCATCGCGAAGATTCTGTTAGATACACTCGGATACTATACTGGCTTTCTTAGACTATAAATTCGACGATCTGTGTAAGTACCGTGGAAATCGATTTGACAAGATTGTCTGATTACCTGAAGCTAGTGGGTGAGCTGAGAGGTCTTATAGGATCAATTTGTTGACCTCCAGCAATCTGCCATACCGCATCGGTGCGACATCTGTGGGATGCACTGCCATCTAGATAACGTACAAGGCCTGAAGGAATCGACTTTGGAGTGCACAAGTAATATTCACAAAACTGCTAAGCCCTTTTTCACAGCTGTGGTCTTGTCCGGGCACCGATAGCTGGGGCGCGGCGGGCGCTATTAGTGCAGGTCAAGTGGGGCTGAAGGCTGGATTAAAGGCGCTCAAGCGGCACCCTGCTGCGTTGCGCATGACACAGCACGATAGCAATTGAGCAGCTAATTGGCTTCCTGCTCGCTTGCAGGCTGGTGGATGTCGAGCCAAGCAAGGAGGTGATCTCGAGGCCAACTTGGCGAGGAAGGTTGAAACTTCATGGTGGAGGCGCATACGTGCCAAGCGGGACGACCGCAGCCTGCTTGCTGGCATAATGAGTGCCAGATAGGATCGCGATACCAGTGTGTGACTCTGACAGAGCGATAGCTCCACAGTGTTCTGCTGGTGGCAATGCGATATTGCAATCCGAAGGTGCTCAGTAGGCCCTATGCATGCAAGCAAATGCATGTTCGCAGTCCTAGCTAGCTAGCTAGCTTCGGATCTTGAGAGGTGGCAAACAGACTCGCAGCCTTTCACTCAGATGTTTACTCATACAAGTAGAAGTTCTCTCGTCCACGTGGATCCAGTTTGTCGTCTCTGCGTGTAAACGTATTGTCAAGGTCAAAGTCCAGGCCTTTTGATTTGGATATAATACAGGTTTTTTCTGTGCAATATTATCTCTTTTATGATATTCCGTAGTTATAGAGCTAAAGCATAATGCATATATGCGTCTACATCTACCACGATATATTCAAGAAATCCCTCAGCCCTGAGATTTCGACCGCGAGAGCAATGCCAGGGGCCAAGCGCCGCGCCGCGCCAGACTCGGCAATGGCGCCAAGGCCGAGCTTCAGATGATTATAAGTTATCCTCCCCTTTAAAAACTTAATGCTCGTCGCGTCGCCTTATTAACACTGCCTCTTCGTGCTTTCCCTGCTTCTCTAATAACAGCGCAAGACAGTTAGTATAAAAATCCGTATCTGGGTGGTCAACCCCGAGCTCCTTCTTGCTTCCTTCTACTGCTCGTCGGCTCATCGATTCTGCTTCTTCGTATCTACCCAGCTCTTCTAGTATTGTTGCAAGATTATTGAGAGCAACAAACGTATGTAGATGGTTAACTCCGAGTTCCCTCTCGCTACCCTCTAGTGCTCGTCGACCAAATAACTCCGCCTCTTCGTATCTTCCCAGCCCCTCCAGCATAACTGCAAGATTGCTGATGTTAGCAAGCGTTTTTAGGTGGTTGGCCCCAAGGTTCTTCTCGTTCCACTCTAGTGTTCGTCGGGCCATCAACTCTGCCTCTTCGTTTCTTCCCAGTCCCTTCAGCACAAACGCAACATTGTTGGTGCCGGTAAGCGTTTGTGGGTGGTCGGCCCCGAGTTCCTTCTCCGTTACTTCTAATACTCGTCGGCTCAATAATTCTGCCTCTTCATATCTGCCCTGCCTCCCCAGTATTATCACCAGATTGTTGACAGTGGTGAGTGTATCTAAGTCGTTGGGCCCGAGCTCCTTTTCCCTTATCGTGATCGCCTCTCGAAGTGTAGGCTCTGCCATAATGAGATTCCCTTTTAATGTATAAAATTGTCCCAGCTTAGTATTGAGCGATGCAAGACATAGCAAATCCTGCCGATCAGTCAAAATACCGGACGACGTAACTTCTCTCGCGTGAGGGAGTAGAATCTGGCAGTCCAACCACGTCTCGTATTCTCCGCTAGGGAACAATTCTGCCATAACCTTGATCGCCTCGCCCCGCCACTTCTCCAGCTTGCCGTTCCGCTCTATCCACTTCCTAGTCGACAGCTGGACCAATCGGTGCATCTCGAATGCATTGTCTCCAGCTTGCTCCCGGATAAGCGAGAAACTGATCAGCGGCGCTATAGTCCCCTCAAACTGCAGCCGGTCCATATTGTTGAGCAATAGCCATTCCGGAATACCCTGTCTATTGAACATGCTCATGAGTGCAAGCAGGTCCGCAGCCTCCGTCTTCTCCCGTTTGATCTGATCGAACGAAATCTGCCATGTCGTAATTACCGCATGCCTATTACTGTAATCGCGCCGGAGATCTTTCACTTCGTTGTCATCCAGGAGACTCGCCCGGTAAGCTTCGCTCTCCCGGAAGAGACTGAGGTACGTAGACACGGTGACCCGCGGCAGCTTTGACTGTATATATGCTGCAGCGTGCGTAATTGCCAGTGGAATACCTTCAAGTACCCGGGCCAGCTCTTTCAAATTTGATTCCGAAGAGACGTTCCCTGGAATCATTGTCCTGAGCAATTCTACTGACTCCGCCTCTTCCATTGGTTCCACTGCAACAAGCTTTCCAAAGGTTGCGACGAGGTTTCTGGCTGCGGTCGAGTTGCGTGATGTGATAAGAATCGACCCATTCGACGACTGGGGAAGAAACGTCTCTAATGGTGGCTGTAACTCAGTTGCTTGATCGTGCGGTGAGGCGCCCCTTGCAACATCATTGCCCCCGAAAAACACCCTTCCATCATCGACATTGTCCAGGATCATAAGCCACTGTCCGTTGGCTTCACTTGAAAGCCAGTTGTGCACCAGACGTAGCACGTTAACTTTTGGGTCGTCTCGCCCGGGAAGCTCAAGCTTGTCCGCCATCTCTCGATACGCTTGCTCGAATCGAGTCTCACTACTCGCATGAATCCAGAACACTGCCTTCTGCGGATTGTGCTTTCGCATACGATATGCATACTCGATAGCGATTTGAGACTTCCTATTGGCATTTAGCTGCTGTGAAAATGGCTGGAGTAGCAGACTTACCCTACTCCCCCAAGACCGACTAGTGCGTCTCTCCTATGCTTCATCGGTGCCACTTGCTGGCCTCCTATTTCCAGCTCACCTAATATCTCCTCTCGACCAATAAATCGATCGTCTTGCCAGAAGGGAACCATGAATAGTTTGGCAAGTGCTAAATCGGATAGAAAATAAGCAGCATAATACATGACTCTTGGATGGTTTACGTACAGGACGTATTCGTAGTACCGGCCAAGCTGTCTTCCCTGTTCGGCAGTTCGGTCTTTATAAACTGCTTTAGAATTCCATAGATCTGGCGATAACGCTCATCGTCTCTACTGCAACATCTGACCATCTCCATATGATTTGCATCGATGGTCTCGACCGTTTCTTGTTCCACAGCGAGATCAAGCTTCGAGGAAAAGTTATCTACTACCTACACTACGTATTAGTCTCCGCAGTTCCCGAAACTTTGTTGATTTAGTGTTTGGGGAGTCGACTCCGTACCTTGCTACCCAGTCCTTTCATGCCAGAGATCCCCTTTGCCTCTTGGAACGAGTGTATTTTAATCTCGTGATTTCTAAGTACAGTCTTGAACTGCTCGTGAATATTATCCAACACCTCACCGTTTACTTCAAGTGTCCGCACAAGCCGCTTATTCGAGTCTTGAAGGCCTAAGCTCGCCAGGTTCGACGCAATCTCCCCCCAACTTGCGTATGCGCTTCCTCGATGAGGAGTCCCAAGGAAGATAATTAACCTTGTCCGCTTGCATATCGTTTCCGATCTGCGAAGTGCCTTCGCTGACGCGTTAGGAGAGACGGTTATTTCAGTGGTATAGGTTTAGCCTTACATCCTTGACAATGATTCCACCAAGGCTATGCACTACAAATATGATTGGAGCCTGTACATATACTGTCAGACTTGCTCAAAAGTATCAAGAGAGCAACATACCTCATTGTCGATTTCCCTGGCTAGCTTGACAGAAAGATCCTGACCATGCTGCGACACACTGTTCTGGTTGTTTGCTTGGAAAAGTCCTCCAATGACATCCGCATTGTACCCATACGTCCATATTCGAGCCTGGGGAAGGTCGGGAACAAGATACTCTTCCGGCCAGAAGATATCTTCAGGTGTGCTCGTTTGGCCCTGATTATTCTCCTCTTCCTCGCCCTTCTTTTTCCGCAAGAACGACATAAAGCTTTTCCGCTTGTCAGTGCGCGCGTCGGTGCTTTCGGTGCTCTCATTGCGGCCGGTGGTGGAAGTGGAAGTGGATCGTGGATGTGACCATGTCCTTTGTGGATGCCCTCTGAGGCCATGGATGAATATGATGCTGCCTGCAGTCAGAACACATTATTAAGGTTAAGAGGCGAAGAATGGGTAGGAGTTATACTTCAGAACGTGCTGTTCCCCACCAGCATCGTCGTCTGTAGAGAGCAGAGTGGCCCCGAGCCGATGGATCGTCATAATTGTGGTCGAAAAAATACAGAGACTCTATATGAATCAGACAGTAGTGCTCTAAGCTAAGAGTAGCACATTCGTGACCATGCTACGAGGTATATCTATAGAAAGTCAGGGCCTCCGGTACCATGGTCGCTTGATTGATGATGCTCATTGCAGTTCACATTTGGTCGCGTTTTAGGAGCGGGGTCGGATGACGCCGTGTGAATTATAAGAGCGGCTCAAACGACGGAAGATCAAGGCTCGCTGCGGAATGTTCGGCAGTTGCTTGGCTTTTGCTCCACAAGGCTGACTGTGGCCCCACAGCTAGCTCCTGATCCTTCAAACGTACACATGTACCGATACCTGTACTTGTACTTCAGAACTGCCAGCACGTACGCGTACGTACTGTCGTAGGTACGTGCTTAAGAGAGTAAGAAGTATGCGCTTATATACCACCCAATAACGAACTTGAGAGCTGAACTATATTGATGTCGCGATCTATAACATCTCGCCTTCCTCTATATTTATAGAACAGGTAAACGTAACTTATAAACCTGCAAAGAAATCTGCGTGGAGATACCTGAGATATTGCATACTGCGCAGCTGCATGAGTTGGCAGCAAAATCCAACATCCTGTAAATGGCAAAACCAAGACGCAAACAGGTAATCTGACAAACTCCGCATCTTGTGGTATTTTTACCCGGCAACACGCTCCGATACCAATCGCCAAGACACGGCTGAGTGCTTTCCGATTCGCGGTGCCAACATTTGATTGCTCACGTAGCGAGGTGGGTCCACAGACCGCACCTTCACAACCAACTTCCGGATACCTATACCGAAAATGATGAGGGGCGCAAAAGTCGACGCCGGCGGACCGGCTGAGACGGTTGGCTTGGGAGGGTTGCGGCTTACACATGAGACGAGCGGGGCGCGAGAATACGTTCCTTTCGGTAGCAGCCCGGAATACGAGAACAGTCAAGCCAGAAGGTCGAGCGTCGCAGCGAATGAGAATTTAGCTAGCAGCGCTCCGAAGGTCGTGCGAGCGAGTCAGCAAAGTTCGGTAAGCATCGAAGCCATATTTTGTACTCTAAATACTCGGCGTAGACCCCGCGCTTGTCCATCAAAAAAGGCCCATGGTTAGCAGAACCGCCATGCTCTATTCAGCAGTACTTAAGCACAATTTCCATTTGGCACCGAAGTTTGTAGCGCCGGAGATCAAGCTTGCAAGTCTACACCATAAAATTACGGCACCTATATTAATACTCTATTCCTGCACTTCGGTTCATAGAACTGGTACGAAACGCAGGCCGTCGAACCCAACCCTGGAAACTACCAGCACGAATATCTGGTGAGGCCGGCGCCGGTAGCCGATGAAGTCACTGCCAAAGTAGAGAAACCGTTCAAGTTCTTCTGCGACAACTGCGATAGAGAGATCGGAACAGACGAACCCCGGATCCACTGTAATGATTGCGAAGACTATGACTCGTGCTCATTCTGCCATCTGTCCGGACGGATGAGCGGGAAGCATACCTCCGCTCATCGGTTCCAAATCATCAAGCCGAGCGAGCAACCTGGTTCAAAACTCCAAGACAAGTCTACTCGCAGCAAGAGTGACCAGCAGGCCCGGCGCACGGATGGCCAAAATTCCAATCCAACAATGGCCACATCCCCTCAGAGTGCTATTCCGCACAAACCCGTCCAAAGCAGTCAGTCGCTCTCAGCTGGAAAGTCAACTACAGCAAGCGGCATACGCGAAGAACAGTGGGGATGGCTAGGCCGTATCAAGAACGGAAAGAAAGAAATCTCACCTCAGGCAAAGAACCTATTCAACGCCATCTTCGACTACATCGACAACATGTACGAGCCATTCGGTGCCGGCCATCTAACAGCCAAGAAGCTCATGCACGCACGCACATTCTGGTTGCCTCCAAAAGCCAAAAAATGGTGGTTTGACAACGCACGGGAGGCCGAACTTGAGAGAGAGGATCCGAGGTATCTACACTATCAATCCATGTTAGAGGATCTGCTCGAAGAGATGGATATCGATACCGGTCCATCTAAATATGATCGAGTGGATACTTCTCGATCCTCCCGATCCTCTTGGAACGGATGGCAGATCGCTCAAGTCAAGCGCGAGGAGTTCTACAAGTTGTGCACCGAGCACATGTTTGCCTTCCCAAACATATCCTGGCGGGAGACAGCCGCGATGATCAAGGCGATTCCGGATGCGTACAAGACCCTGTTACCCAGCGGATATCCGGCAGAGACATGCTTTCCAGCGCGGGATCATGCTACGGATTGGCGGCTGACGAACCTGAGGGGCAAATATCCCACTTGGTCATTTCTGATTTACTCTACTGATGCGAGAAACTCGAAGGGTGAGCTCATAGACTTTGAGAAACCAAGAACTGGGAGCAGCGGTGAGTGCCTGTATACCTGTAGCCAGTGTGCTGTTCAAACAGAGGGCTGACAAACTCGTTTTGCCACCGGGCGTGATATATAGATGGTACTGCCCGTCTTCGCCAAGGAAAGGAAACCGTGATAACGAGAGAAGTTCCGCGGAAGCCACGGGTTGACGACATAATAGAAGTTGAACGCGATCTTTTACGGAGAGCGAATAGATATGAGAGATATGACAGAGATGACAGAGCTAGAGATGCCAGAAATGACAGAGATTACAGAGACTACAGAGATTACAGAGATGACAGAGATGACATATACAGCAGAGATGACATATATATATAACAGAGATTGCAGATATGACATGGACAGAAGGAGAGACTCTTACACGAAACCGGGAGTTATAACACAGAGGGCTACGGACTGGGTGTATACTAGGAAACAGTCTGCCAATCCTTGATCTCGAGCTCGCGAGGCAGATGGACTGATATCACGATAAGCCTTCTATGTTAGATTAAGTAATCTTATATGTGCTATATATTTCCGAGAAAGCATCGCTTGACATTGAATTGGCTCGAGTCGTCTAGTCCAGCTCTCTGACTCCTCATATCTTCGCATGTTCCGCCTTCCCAATAGCCCCATCCGCCGTCATCCCCTCCCTCATTGTCTTCACAACACCAGTCCCCTTCGCAATCGGGAAGTCCCACGCCTCGTCACCGCCAAACCACCAATTCCTCTCCTCGCCACCGGAAAGAAAGCTGCAATCCCCATTGACGTCACAACTCCAACCGCCCAACACGCCCTTTCCTCGCCACGGTAACACCGGAATGGTTACCTTATTCAGATCCAACGTCCCCGTCCTCGGCACTTCTTTCCCGTCAACGTCCACCCACTCTGCTGTCACGCTCGGGTCTTTTCGCTTGTACATTGAGTTTGAACACGTCCCTGCGCCTACGTCCATGTCCGGATCGCCGACGAGCGCTCTACCTGCGGCAATGACTGCAGCGGCGTGGGACACGAGCACGATCGCCGTGACATCCGGGTGTGCTTCGTCGATGTACGTGATGAGACGTGTAAGGGTGTATGCGGCGCGGTCGTGGATCTGCGCCATGGTCTCGCCGCGGATAGCGGGCGTGATAATCTGCGTGTATGCGGTGTTCAGGCTTGGGAAGAAGGTATTCAGCAGCTCGGCAGTTGGCGGCAGCGGGTGGTCGAATGGCGCGACGCCGAACCATTCACTATATTCATCCGAGGTATAATTAGACGCTGACGTAATTGGTATATACAGGCGCCGAGTGGTACGTACGCGATGCCGCCCTCGATGCCTTCAATACCGATATCCAGCGCCTTGGCGATGGGATCCGACGTCTGTAGACATCGGTAGTACGGCGAAGAGTAGATCTGCTGCGGCCTCACGGGGAGGCTCGCGAGGTGAGCGCCCAACTGCTTCGCCTGGTCGACGCCATACGAGGTCAGCGGGGGGTCGGAGGGGATCCCTGTCGGCGACTTGATGGTCGCATCGTACGCGCCGCTGTTCGACACTACCCAATTCGAGCGGAACTAAGCATTTCGTGCAACCGCAGTTAGCAGAAAGTACAACCATGTCGATTCGAAAGCGGTCGCGCGACACCGAAGGACGAGCGAGAGTGACCTACCCCGTGCCGGACGATGTAGATTGTTTCGAGCATGCTTAATTCCTCTCAGCAGCTGTATACCGGTACAATCATCTAACAGAAGCGGTGTTTTTTCTCCAAGCTCTTGAACGTCTCTAGCATTACCGAACGAGGTAGGAGGACGCGAACAGGGCTGTTGGATTTCTTCGCGTTGCAGCGGATGTCGAGGCGCCGAACCCAATTTATATCGAAACCGGCCAAGATCCAGCGTTTTTATCTCCATCTACCCCACTCTCTTCCTTACCGCCACTATTCCATCCCCGACAACTTACATACGCACAGACACACCGATCACCACCGCCACATCCTCCTAGCACCTGAACCAACCGTCCATATCCATCCATACGTTAACCTCGGCTACCACGCTACCACGGCCCGCACCGCTTGAGCCTATAGTCTACCTACGCCCCTAAAAACCGCGCTACCCACTATGGGCGTCGAAAAGGAGATTATCTCGCCCGGCGACGGCGCAACCTACCCCAAAGTCGGCGACAGAGTCTCAATCCACTACAACGGCACCCTCACGAACGGGAAAAAGTTCGACTCCTCCATCGACCGTGGCAGCCCGTTCATCACGCGCATCGGGGTGGGTGATGTCATCAAGGGCTGGGACGAGGGCGTGCCGACGATGTCTGTTGGCGAGAAAGCGCGGTTAACAATCACGCCGGACTATGCGTACGGAGATCGGGGGTATCCGAATCTGATACCCCCGGGCGCAACTTTGATCTTCGAGGTTGAGCTGCTGAAGATCCTGTAAAATGGCTATGTACGTGTGGGTTTGATTTTGGCGCGTCCTTTTAGCAATAATACTTTTCAGCCTATCGCTTGGTGGTGTTTTGAAGTTCGATCCGTTGTGGGCGGTTGGTTTGTGATATGAGCCTAAAATTGGTTTGCGTTCCGAAGCAAGGAGGGCTCCCGGCGAAAGATCGGATGGCTGTTGAAACTGCGTTATCACTTAAGCACTTGTTATCCGTATCCGTACAAGTGTTTAAGTATTTTACCCTCATGTCTGTTTATCATAAGCACTAGGATTCCTCATATGAATCCTACACATGCGCAAACGCTCATATGATCTTCATCGTAAATGAATTGCACAAGTTGTGCATGACTCTACTGCAAGCCTCTAATGCAAGCCTCTAATGCAAGCGTCCAGATCTACCTATGATGCGGGGCTGACTACGCCTAATTGAGCATATATAATTCTATCCATTATGACTCGAGGCTCTATTCGCTCATGTGGCTCTGGATCCCACGTAATATTGTAATTTTAGTGTATTCGCCTGGTCTCGCAAGTCAAACCCAAACAATTCCACTAGTCGCCTAGTTCTCAACTAAATGGATAGATACATACGCGTATGGGGCACTGAGCCTAGATTATTTGTTCGCAGGATTCAAAATATGCAATCTATAATATTAAAAATATTTCGTATCCACGTATGGGTGATATTATGCGACTTGTGGAAAGCAGGCATACATTAATGACATTCATAGGGGCATCAGGGTATAAGAAAAATATATGGGCGTATAGGCGTGCAAACGTCATCTACAGGCGGCTCTAGAACGGAAAGCCGAAACTAGAGGCAGGTGGTAACAACATCATTAAAGTAGGAAATAAAGACAGAAAAAAAAACCCCCCAAACTCCAGACTCATGTACCTCCCTCCCTCTCTCTATGGGGTATGTATGCAGATGGAATAAAAAACTAGGTGATGAATCGAAGGTGACATGACGGCGTGTGTACCACCATATCATTTCACATCCTGATCAACAAGCAACACCCCTTCCGCTGCTTGCAAGTTGAAATTCACCTCCCCGGCAGCGTTTACCATCAAGCTCTCGGGTTTCGCCTGAGCGGAGATACTGCCGTTGTCGTCGTTGAACTGCAGCCCGCTGACGTTTACTCCGCTTTTAGCGTTGAGACCTGGCGCCTGCAGCCGTAGCAACTTGAGCGTGTGGCCTGGCTGGAAGCCTGAGAGCTTGACGGCAGGCTTGGGTCGAGCGCCGATTGTGCCAAATCCCGCGGGTCCTGGCTGTGGACATGATCGACAGTTGAGAGCAGCAGGGTCCGAGGTGTTGAAGCGGGCAAGATTGAGAACTACCGCTCGGGCAAGGTAATTTCCATCGCCGGCGACAAGTTTTCCCACAGGGGCTGCGTTCGGCGTTGGCTGGTTATTGATAGTAGTTGTGATTGTAGTGACCCGTTTGGAGACCCAGGTCCTCGTAGACGCTGTGGTCAGCGTGATAGTCCTGGTGGTTGTCGTGGTAATCATCACCGGCCTTGGCGATTTTGGAACCTGCGTGGTTGAGGCCTCGACTATTAGATGTACGCCGGGTGGGAGAACCGTGGATTTGACGTAACGGATTGTGCTCGTGATTACCGTCACAACTCCTTTGACCGGCGGAAGCGCAGGCGCGGGCTTCGGGTTGAATTTCTGCACGCGATTGGAGTATAGACCGTAGACTGAGATATCGCCCCCATTGCCAGCTACAGAAATCGGTTGGATGAGGAACTTTGTGTCGGATCCCCGCTCAGGCAGGGCAAGAGCCTCCGCGAGGAAGTACATGCCGTACGCCATGGGCCGGATACCGGTCCCAGTAGGGCCACCTGCTTTGGGAATGAACATTGCGTAAGGGGTTGTTAGCGTGCTATGGATGTAGACTCGCTCGATCTTCTTCGCAGCCGCCGCAAGAGCATAGTTGACCAGCCAGAGGGCACTACCAAAGGTATCCGAGACGTCCGGGGCACCACTGCAGCTGACGCTGTTGGTCTCCGCAAGACTGAACTGCCCGCCAGCACCTGCAGCCGCAGCGATATCGGCATCGAAGTTTGCGAGCTGGTTCATGAGTAGGCTGTGATCGGCTAGGCTGTCCAGTCTTAAATTACGTCTACCGCTGGAACAGTTGCTCTGGGGATAAAAGTGTAGCGAGTACGTCGGTATCTTGTAGTTATCATTGTTGATTCCCGCCTTGATGATGCCGCCGAGATTGAAGCCGGTAGGAGATGTACCAGCGTACGCCGCCGGTTGGAACTGGACACCCGGTATCTGTGCCTTCAGTTCATCTGCAACCGTTCTCCACTGCGGCACGTACTGCGCCATCGTCCAGGGTTCCTGCCTCAGCTTATTCCGTACAAAGTTATCCACTTCGTTTCCGATCTCGAAACGAGAGATCTGCGGAATGCCTTCCTTGGCGGCTATGGCGAAATCGACGGTGTTCTTCCAGTTATCCGTTGCATTTGCCAGGTTGAGTCCGAACCTGAACTCCGTGTCCCTTGGAAAATAATTCGCAATTGTTGGGAAGAACGCGGGTCCAAAGTCAAACCGCGAATCCACGAGCCCCACGGGAACGACTCTCAAGGCTTCCTGTTGATTTGGGACGAATGTACTCTTGTCCATGCCAGACCCGCCGAGTCTTATGCTAGGACGGCTGCCAGTTTTTTCAAACCATACATTAAATACATTTTTTGCGAAATCGGTATCGGTGAATCCGGTTGCGACTTGCAGCTCCATCGAGTAGCTGACAAGGGATCTATCGACCGTCGGCGCTGCAGCGGCGTTCTGTAGCGTTGGTGAGACATTTATGGCGATCGATGAATCTAAGGCGTGCGATTCGATAATGAGAGAAGTGTAGACGTAAAACAAGGAAAAGAATGCTGAAGCAGCGGAGCAATGTGGTCGCATGGTGGAAAGAGAGTATGACTTTAGCGACACAGCGCTAAAGGAAGTCTCGATAAGGTATTGGTCTAAGAAGAGCGAACTCGCTGAAGCCTGTCTACAGTGCTAGGGAGCTGTCGCCGGATAGGTTCTATACTGACCTTGGAGATATTTTTTTCCCTGAAGGAAGGAGGAAGAACCGCCCTAGAACTTATAGGCGGGAAGGGTCTGGTCTCGTATGCCAAACCCTCCCTTTTCCACAGTGAGCCGTGTGGGTTTGGCTTGCGACTCTAAATTGGTGCAAATTGGGCCGCGCATTCATCGTTAGTATTTGTCTGAGAATGGCAGGCACGACTCGGGTGGATGAATAATTGGTATCTTCAGGGTCGCCTGGGGGCACCCCATGCTGCAAGCTGGCCGCTAGCGATGCGATCCGCAGAGGTAGCACATGCGGGCGGACCGGCGGGACAATTCTTCCTCTGGAAAAGCCAAGCTCAAGTTAGCCAAGGACCCTGTATGCGTGCATGATGAAGCACCATGTTCATTGACTCTCCTCGTCCAATTGCCCCCGGTGGACAAGTCAGGCTGTGGTTGATATGATGCAGCGGTGCCGCTTCACTTTTAATATAAGTTTGCAGTCTGGGACAGATTAAAATCAGGTGTCTGCCCCGCGCTAGCTAGCTAGTTGGCCCGAAAGAGAGTGTAGACTTGCTCTACAAGGGACGAGACATTACCTGATCTATGATTGGCCGCATGCGCGAGCTGTCAGGAGAAGACGAGGCCGTTAGATCTCTGTCGTGCAACTGCATCGTGCATGCATAAGCGAGGTGATAGAAATTAAATAACGCCCGCTGTGTTGGATGCCG
The DNA here is from genome assembly GCA_020064725.1 of Drechslerella dactyloides. Classification (NCBI taxonomy): domain Eukaryota; kingdom Fungi; phylum Ascomycota; class Orbiliomycetes; order Orbiliales; family Orbiliaceae; genus Drechslerella; species Drechslerella dactyloides. Next base: position 1,017,165 of record JAGTWJ010000001.1, read on the forward strand.
TTGGCGCTTCCCATGTCGTGAATCCTTCATCGATGCATCCATGAAATTATAATTATGAAATTGAATCCAGCTATGAATTGTGATTTACTCTCGAGGCCAGAGTTGCCTAGTGATTTCAACATCTGTGCCGGCCTCGAAATGCAGCCGCCGGCCTACAGACCTATCATGAGCACTCAGCTCGAGTATTGCTTTGGTGAGTTCCTCTTCTGTAGAGTTTCCAAACTTGACCCCCAGATTCCGTCCACGCGGTAGCGCCAGCACGCTAACCCGGATAGGCTATAACCCTCGCGGCGGGGCAAGTCGACGAGTTCTCTAGTTTCCCAAGTCTGCATGTAGCACAACCCGACGGATTAAAGTGAACATGCGGAAAACGAGAAAACTAATTCTCCCGTATGGGATTTTTCATGGCGGAAAACATTTTAACTTAGAACAAGCTAACTCCGGACAGGAACAGGGACCTGACTCACTTGGGTAAACCTTGAAACAACACTTGGTCTGCCCAAAACCCGCCATACATGCGTTGCCGAAGCAGCTACGAAATACACCACTCGAATTACCAAGTCTGTCTAGCGGTGCTGCGGCTGGCGGACTTTGATCGGTACTACGGTGCACCTGAGCAGCTGCAACCTTGCGCCGAGTTTTCCTATACGACTACCAAGGAAAAAAAAAATTCAAGCTACCAGTAGCTCAGTCGAACTCCGACTTCGACCTCGTGCATGCATTTGACAGTCTGAAGGCCCTAACAGGTAACCCGCTGTTATTTTATTTCAGCGGCGCAAGGTTGAAGTGGCCGGGGCGGTGGACCCTGCATGTCTAACTTCCACTCCGGGGGCCTCTCAATCTCGTAGCAGATGATCAGGTCAGTCCATGGCGTTGTTACCAAGTCTCTTAAGTCGCATTTCCTCGCATTTGCGCAGGCATGAGAATGATGGGCGTACAAGGACCAAATCCTGGAGAAATCCCAGTTTCGAAAGGAAATTTTCGCCGAACCACGCTGTGTTCCGGTGACAGCTCCCTTTCCTCAGGCGCGGCGCTCCGGAACTCCCTAACACAGACGTGCAAATTTGTGCAACGCCAGCGCCTTCAGATTTGCACCTACTCTACATCTCGCTAGCCTCGATTCTTCAACATCACGCCGCAGTTACACGGTACCTTCAACCTGTCTGAGCGTGATGGACAGACCCTACACAACCCTTGCCTATACCTTGTGAAAGGATACCCCCGGAGCCCGTGGTGCCCCGCTGGGCTAACTCACCAACGGCACCGATAGATATCTTCCGATACTGAACACATATGCACACGCAAGACTTTACCCCAACAAATAAATCTGCTCATCGGACCAGTGTGATCCACAGGACAATCTCGAGCTATAAAAGCATGCTTTCTCTTACAACAGACCCGTGATGAATTTTTAGTTAAGTTAGCAGCAATTGCTGAGCTCCGTTAAAGTCGAATGGTCTTGAACAACAGCTGCCTGATCCGCTTTTCAGCTAAGGGGGGAGAAAGAGCGCGCCGCGGGGAACTACGACACTGAAGAGGCTGTGTCCGAGATTTCTACCATCCTTCGGAGCAACTGAGCTTTTCGTAATACCATGATTCAGTGCCATATATCTCAATCCACCATTATCTTGGGAACCATGCCTAATCGACACCTTAATCCGCGGAGTCGCTAAAGCTAAGATATCGAAACGACTAGAAGGAAATTTTTTAATTGCGCAGGAGCGCGCTGCTAGCTTGAGACAACCTGCTAAACAACATCTAAGCCACTAACTGACAGGAATAACTCGCCGTTCTAGACCCTCGAGAACGATCGCTGGGCGCCTGAAACGAGTTTCCCGTTACAGCAAAAATAGAAACAACAAACATGACGCTGGCTAGAGTTTTACGACTCCGATAGAGCAAGACTGCATCGGTCAGCTGCTGGAGTCTCGTATCGGCATTGCCTACTCCAGCAGACCGACCTACACCGAGTGGCTGTCGCATGCTGTTCGAAAACGAGCATTATACGCAGGGAAACCTAACCTAGTTAACCTCTCAGCTGGCTGCTCGTCGCGTCGCAACGTATTCTCCAGGGTTGAACTTCTGCGAATGCGAACAGGGGATTCTTTTCTGGAAGTGATCGCCAAAAAGACTAAGTTGCATTACTGGAGTATACATGCGGTGCTACGTAAATGTACAGTACATGTACTTCGCACTCGGTCGTCCCGTCGGATTCTCGGTTCCAGATGTCCATGGGGGTAAAACCCGCCTGCGTCGAGATCAGCCTGAATACTATTGCCGTCCAGTAGGGAAAGTCCGGCTCGTGTAACCTCAACGCAACCTCACACCAACGAGCCGTTATGTGTTGTCGACCCGAATCGCCTCGTTTCATCCCTCTTCGTCAGCTGCCTATCAACTGCCGTCTCCTCATCGACTCGAAACGGGTTTAATCTATCGAACACAGCACTCTGCGCGTGCGAAGGATCGACAGACAGGTATACCATGATAACTTGTATATTATCTCGCAAGCCACTCGTCCACATTCAGAGTCTGCATTCGGATACTATTGTAGGTCGACTCTCCATCCATTCTGCGGCCGAGCGCCAGCTCGCAATCCAGCAAATATTGTGAAGTCGTGGACTCCGCCCGGTCTCTTATCCACCAGATGCAAGTACGAATACAGAAAAACTTACGAACATTGTTTTCACTACCGTAGCCAATGGAATGCGAATCCTTTAACTGCGCTGGTCAAACTTGATACACGGGCCCCCACAGCACTTAGGATAATATTATAACTACTGTGCCAGAATATCGGGGGTGGATTATTACAATTATTTTCTGAGAGATAGCATTATTACGGGATTATTGCCTAGAACACGTATTTTCGCTGATAATACTGTATTAACACAGTATTATTCGCGGCCAAAGGAAGGCGTCTGTAACCATGATATTGGCAAGAATAAACCAACCTCACAAAGCAGTGCCCACCTCAATATTGCGATAAAAGGTGATCTCGCTTATTGACTACCGCAGGATATCGCGCAGCTATTTGCGCGGCTATGCCTATACGTCCTAAATTAATCTCCAAGATTAGGCAAAACCAAAATATTTTAGCAAAAGTTGATTTTGTAGACGTATATAATATCAGAATTGCGACCTCTGCATTATAGGTAATTACAAGAAAAATAACAAACGAACACTTGAATCCAACAGATCAACAACATATCGTACACCGAAACAAAAGTTGCGCAATAACCCCCACCCCATGTGCATGCATGCAGGCCGAACTTCAAAGTCAAAGAATCCAACAAGACCTGAAGCTCAAGGCTGTCCTTATGTATATAACCAACCAACCAACCAACCCCAATCCCCTAACTAACCAATATTCAATTACAATTACAATTAAAATATATCGCCATACCGCGTATCCGTATCCGTACGTAAGCACTGGCATCATATATGCTGCATATACTCAATACCACGTCGACGCCGCGCCGCCGACCACAACGACGGCCGTGATCAGAAATAGCGGGATCGCAAAGAACGTTTCTACGCGAAGAGAACCTGCGAATGCCCAGGCAAACCTACAAGCTGAATTACTTAGCACTGTAATGCAATCGAAGGTAGACGAATAAAACATAGAACACAGAATGGATAAATGGGCAAATAAAGTGAAGATCGATCGAGTTAAAAACAATACGACAATTTGGGAAGGGAATCCAGGAAGAAATGAATGAATGTAAGTCCGATAGGGGTCCGTCCGTCCGCGGGAAGGCCGGTAGGTGGATCGTTCCGGAACGAACCTAAGGGTTGAACAAGAGGGATGGAGGGTCCAAGGATAGGTGCGTGGGCAAGGTAGAAGCCGGAGAAACCGCGGGATAACGTCGAAAGGTGGGAAGCAGTTACGTGGGATACGACTCGGGATGGGCGTTCGAAGGATACCGGTACCGTATACCCCTCCAGGAAGTACTCACATCATGCTACCACCCGCCCTAACCTCCGCCCTAACCTCCTCTCTCCCAACCATATCCCACCCGTCCTCGCCCTCAGGGATCTCTTCCACCCTGCCGCCACTACGCTCCTCAACAGGGATCCGATCCCGCAGCCACTCCAGCACTTCCGCCGTGCTGCGTTCCAATACTTGCCGCCTGGGCACGCGGAAGGCGTTACCTACAACCCGCAGCTCCCGCAGGCCCTCCAACAATCCTAGTCGTGGCGGCAGCCGTCCGATGCAATTGTTCATCAAATCGAGGACCTGCAGCCCTTCCAGCCCGTCGACTTCAACCTCCTCGATCCGATTGTCGCTTGCGACGAACGTTGTCAGTGCGGGGAACATCTTTGTCAGCGCCTTGGGGTACGATGTTAGGCGGTTGCCGTGCACATCAAAGTAATTCAGCCGCGGTGCGTCTATGGCGTCGACGAGCGGTTGGATGCTGGTCATCATGTTGCTGTGCGCCAGCAGCGTCTTTAGCCAGGGGAAGTGCAGCTTTCCGGTTCCGTCCGCCTCGACGGCAGACAGCAGCGAGGGCAGGTATTCCGTCCCGCGGATAGAGTTGACGCTGACGTCAAGAGTGTAGAGACCCGTGAAGAGTGGTAGCGCCTCGGGGAACGCTCGGAGGGAGTTCCGCTGCAGAAGCAGCACTTTGACGTTACCGCAGGGTGTTTCACCAACCTGCTCAGTAGTCAGAGCCTCGAGGTTCTTAGAGGTCAAGTCAAGGATGCCACCAGGGCGGATTGGAAGGGCCTTGGGAGGGGCCTCTGGTCCGAATGGGTGCTCCGGGTCCGAATCAGCGTCGGACCCATCTTCGGCTTCGTCTTCGCCGTCCTTTTTATCATCGACACCAGCAATGACGACCTCTGGCCATTCGGAGGGTGTCTGTGCTTGCGGCTGCGTGGCGTTGGAGGAGCGGCGAGCCGCACGCGCCTTCTTGATCTGGTCGCGGAGTGCCTGCGAAGATGCCATCGCGCGCTGGCGTTTGTCGAGAGGTTCTGCCTCCTCAACTGGCTCTGGGGGAGGGGCAGGTTTAGCACGAGGCTTCGCTGCAGGCGGACGCAGCCCAGGCTTCTGGACACTCTTCGGCGGGGATGTGACAGTCGTCGCCTTGGGTGTACTCGTAGTAGTGGTGGTAGTAGTCGTCGTGACGGCGGCGGCAGCGACAACAGCAACATTGACGCTACAAGCCCGCTGTGTGACCGTCGCGGCAGGGGAAGAGGTAGCCGTAGGCTTCCCTTGGAACGACCGTACTCTCAACGGGGTCCTTGTAGCTAGGGGTCTCGGTGGCGGATCCTCGCTACCGCCACTAACCTGCTTCCTGCTAACCGGCGCGCGCGGAGTCGCACTCACCGGCGTCCTCCTCGTCGTTGGGACGGTCTTCGAGGTACTCGGGGTGCTGGCGGAACTACCGCTGCCACTCCTCATCGTCTCCCTTGACGGAGTCTTGGCTATCGTAGGCAACCCTGACGTCTTCCTGGGTGTGCCACCACACGGCCGCTGCAATGCACGCGGCGTGGAGGCGGTACTGTTACTCGCCTGGGAGGAACTCAAGCTCCTCTGTCCACCACTGACGGATGGTAATCTGGGAAACCCGATCCTCGACGGCGTAGCCGGACTCTTCACCTCCCCGTCGCCGCTTCCATTCGTCGAAGGAGAGGCCGGGGTACGGTTGGGTGACCGGCCTGGAGACGGTCGCCGTAGCGCGCTAGACTGCACTTGCAGTTTAGGCGTCTGTGTCGGCAGTGGCAGCGACATCCTCTTCAGCTTCAACGGAGTAACGTTACCACTTGCAGCTGTCGACGATGCAGTAATCGTAGGACTGTACACCGGCGACGTTGGCGACGTCTCACCGGTCAACGAGTTATTACTGCCCTTACGCAACGGCAGCCGCGATCCAGGGAGCGGTAGCTGGGACTTCCGTTTCTCAGAGCGAGGGGTAGCCGATGCCTCTGTTTCAGCAGGGGGTGGAGCGTCGGTGGACGCGTCGACGTCGACGTCTACGGTGGCACCGTTTGAGTTTTCGTTTGGGGTAGGTGTATTCTGCGCGTCTTGCGCGGGTGCTTCGGCTTCGCGTTCTGCGGTGACGTTGGTGTCTGTGTCAATGTCCTCACGGGGAGGGTCGACAGGGGCGTCGACGGCTGGAGGGGGTTTGACCGGTAGGACGAGGACTTCGTCTACGGTCATTTTTGTCGTCTATCTGGCCGCGTCTGTCCGTCGTTGGCTAGCGTATAGTATCCGCTGTTGTGTCTTTGGAATGAGATGGAATGTGCACTGTGTAACGCTATCGTTGCTGTTGCTATCGCCGTTATCAGATGAAGTCTCTTGGTATGCTGTGATATCTTCGTCGTCTGAGCACTTCACTCGACTGCTTCGACCGTTCGTTGGCTCCGAGGACACCGGCGTGTGAGGAGAAGAAAGATCTCAGGAACGGACGAGCAGAGGAATGCCATAAAAAGGAGTGCGGCGTACGTTACGTACCCTCTAGACCTCGGCCAGAGCGCCGCCCCTCAGGAGGATAGACTGTAATTTCGAGCCCACTCTCAGCCGTCCGTGATCTCAAAAATTTATAATTATCTCCTGCTCCCCTCTCACCGCACCCCAGCAGTGGGGCCAAGCGGCCGCTCGCCCCGCCGCGCCCCTGCTGCGTCTCGACGTCTGGTTGGCCAACCGTCCGAGTGGGCCGGCTGCAAATTAGCGGGACTGGAGTCCAGGCTGCCGGCCCCCTGGTTAGCCCGGGCGCGCACCGACGCGAGTCGAAAAGGGGACAGGAACGGAACGGACCAGAAACGAATCGTGCGGCGGAGCGCTGCGGAGCGCAGGCAGATAAGGGCCAAATTATAGATTTCTTACATTACGGATGCATGCTGCCGTCTGTCAGTGTCAGTGTCAAATGCGTTCAAGCCATGGATGTTAGTTAGTCTGGGTGCGCGAATCAGTCTAGTGAGGGTTGAGGAGATGAGGTTGAGATCTGTGTATTATAAAATGCGCGTAGACGCTATCGCTATCATCACAGGCCAAAGTCACCTGTCGCCTAACCACCACCACCATCTGACCCACGGCACCCACCCTGCAAAAGATACTCATACACCAAACCAGTCTCACGAGTGCCCGCGCTTGTTTTCGAGACTACCCTTCCCAATAATAGGTAACTAAATACCTCGGTACCCAAGTTACCACATGTATGCGTCGACGCATCGCGAATAATATGTATAGTATATGCATGTGCTCCATCCGCATAGATCGATACCAACACACTAGAAAATATCCGGCACTCCATCCCAACTGCCTCCGTTTGCCACACCCTCTCTCTGCGTCCAATACTCGCCGTTCGTACGCCAGTACTCCTCGCCCGTAACGCTGTCTCGCTCCTTGGTAAACCACCGCGGCCGATACTCTTCGCCGTTCTGCTCTCGCTCCCGCCTCTTCGCCCGCTGCTTTTCCTCCAGCCGATTCTTCTCGTCTGCCGCGAAATCATACTCTCCATCCTCCATCGCACGCTGGTCCGGTCGCAGCCGCGTATCCGTCGGACACAGATGCGGCCGCAGGTTTTCTGGTAAATAGTTGAGCGAGATGGCGAACGGCGTCAGGTTGAACGGCGCGGCCGGCCGCTCGTGAGTCTCCCAGACCAGGAAGGCTTGAGTCGACGAAAAGCTCTTTGAGATCCCCGACGCTTCACCATCACCGTTTCCTACAGGCGGAGAGGAGAGCTGCGCGTCGTACCCTGGCGACAACCGCGCATAGAGCTTGTCGTTCCACCGACCGCCCATGCTCCACCGCTGTGTACCATCGGCGTCCAGCACGCGACCTTTGACTTCATACGCACCCGCGCCACGCCATCCGCGCGCCTTGAAGTCAAGCACGCACTGCTCGCCCGTCGTCCAGTTTTTAATCTCCATGGGCCCATAGTTGTCCACCGTCGGGGAACCCGTGATGATTCCGACGACGGCCGTGTTGACTTTCTTCCACGTGTACAGTTCCTCGGCGCCGCCGTTCACCGGTCGGAGCTTCAGGAACCATGTCCCGAGGGGGTTGATGTCGAAGCTCTTGCCGTAAAACTTGGCACGGACAGACGACTCGCCGTAGTATTCCCAGCGGGGCGCTTCCGCCCACGCTGCACCGACGGGCGGATGGTGGCTAACTTGCTCGACGAAGAAGCGGAAGCCCTTGTCCGGGCGGCAGTATTCGTACGTTTCTCCGAGCAACGGATTGAACGGTTTCGCGATACGGTTGATCGTCGACGAGTACTCGCTGGCAGCGAATGCGGCAACGTAGACGAGTCGTTCAAGAGAGTCGGCGCGCTCAGCGGCCATATCGAGCAGATCTGTGTACTCCATATCCTCTGCGACACGCTGTAGCAGCGATGTGCATTCGTTGAAGGACACTGGCAGCGTCATCTTGGTCATGTCTTTGCCAATCATCGATTTCAGGATACCCTACGCAAAAGTCAGCACGATATTACTCCAGAATGAAAGAAACGGTCACTACAACACCAGGAACTCACCCAGAGAGAGATCTTCGGTCGGTCATCTGCCGACTTGTCAAACTTGAACCTCGGCGGGTCTTCATAACCCTTCCAGCTCTTGCGGATCGCCACCAACCGTCTATCAGCCTCGTCCTGGAACTCCAGGCTCTTCCGCACCGCCTCCTCTACAATCTCCTCAATGTCAGCCTTATCCGCACTCAGCGGAATCTCGACAGTCACGGACGGCGCCGGCATCTCCTTCTGCACTTCGATCTCGCCCGCGTCAACCGCGTCAAAGAACTCCTCGTCGCTGGCATCTGCCTCATCAGAGTCGCTGAGCTCTATCTTCGCAACTTGGATCGTCTTCTTCCTGGTAGGGCCTACGGCAACAGAGTCTGTTGCGGTGCCGGCAGTGGATGCCGTTGGTGGCTGAGGGAGCGGGCTTGCTTCGTCTGCAGCGGCTAGATCGGTGAGAGCCTCTTGCAACTCGTGCGCTGCAGGCGCCGGTGATGCAGCGGACGCGCCACCCTCACGAAGGACTTCTCGTAATGCGCGTTTAGTGCGCTTCTGCTTGAGCTGTACCTTGCTCATCTCGCCCTCAAGCTGCTCGTGTTCAAGCGCTAAGCGGGTCATGTTCTCTTCCCATACCTTGCGCAGGTCGAGCTCCTTGTCTAGTTTAGATTTCCAATACACCTCGCGCTCCTTGCCCAGCTTGAAAATGTCCCCGGCCAAGGTACGCAAGTTGTTGATCGCTGCCTCGTAGCTCTGCAGCGCGGCCAGCATGCCTGGATCAGAGATTGGAGTCGTGGGATTGCGCGTGGTCTCGAGCGTCATGGCAGTGCAGGCCTGCGCGAGCATATCTAGCTGCATTCGAGTGGAATGCGCCATCATCTGGTAGGTCTCGTTGTAGACAGGATCCGCCATTTTTGCTGCATTCTCCTCCATCGCGTCATCGAATTCGTCGTCGTCAAGATCGTCGTCGTCGTCATCATCTTCGCTGTTGATGCGTCGTGGTTGCCCATTGTTGTCCACTTCTTGTTTCACTTCGGCGGAGATATCCTCCCACGAAAGCTCACCGCTTACCGAAAGCTTGGATCGTGAGGAGGTTGCATAGCCACGGCTCTGCCGCTTATCCGAAGGGAGGTCTGAAATGGAATCATTCGTAGACAACTGATCGGTGCTTGCGGTGCTGCTGGCGGTAGTGAGACGGGCAGCCTTTGCGCGCTCGACCTTTTGCGCCTCCATCCGCGCCTCGTCCTTGGCCCATTGTATCGCGTTGTTAAGAGCCCAGTACCAGCGCTTCGCCTCCACCTGGTGATTAGCCTTGAGGTGGTACTTGACGGAGGATTTGCCGTGGATCTCGAAGCGAAGCTTGTCCTGAGGGTCCATGTAAAGCTTTGCGATCTTCATATTGATCGCGCCGCGGCAGGCGCTCTCCATGTCATCTGCACAATTTGTGAGCTCCATTCAAAACATGACGTTGTACCTGCATAAGTGGGTCCAGGATTGTGGGGTAGAGTCGGGTGACCTACCCTGATGCTTATAGTAGCTGAGCACACCGTTCTCGAGGACAAACCATCTGAGCTTGTATCCTCCCGTGTAATTTGTCCATTTCTTGAGATAGCCTTTTATCTCGCGTCCCTCTCTATGCGTGCCATCCCTCGATGTCTCCTCCGCGCCAGGGATGCCAGCGCCGGACCCCAGCACCGCTTTCTCTTGGATGCTGTTCTGTGCAGCGACAGCAGCCGGGCTGCGCTTGAGAACAGCTCGAGTCTTCTCGTCCTTCGTGACATCCTGAGGCAATTTTCCCTTTTTGTCTCTTCTGAACGGATCCGCGCCATGGAGCAACAAAATCTGTATTAAGCGAATGTCCTTGCTTTTGGCTGCTTCGTGGAGTAGTGTGCTGCCTGGGACGCCGCCGTCGTGTGCGTTGAGGTCGAGGAGAGCCCGTGTGCGGGGTACTTCAAGGAAAGCCTCGAGCTCCGTATAACTATGCTGTTGGATGAGTTTCTGGAGGTCAGTAAGGCGATCTTCGAGGTATCTATCGCGAGAGTCCTGTAAGTCGAGAGCGATGTCAGTGGCGCGGGAGAGATCGATGGCCTGCGCGCCCTGGTGGTTGGGAATCGCGTCATTTACGGAAGGCTCGCTGAGCAGAAGCCCGATGAGGGGGTGGCGGCCGAGATGGGCGGCGAAATGCAGAGCGGTGTTGCCGGTGTTCGGATCGCGATAGTTGACATCGAGATAGGGTTTGTTGATATCAGTGGCGGCCTCGGAGTCGCGGGAGGTGGAAGAGAGGACAAACTCGACGACTTGAACCTCGGCGCATTGGACAGCGAGGACAAGTATAGAGCCTGTATCGATCGGGGAGTCCGGCTCCGAGGCTTCGCGGATGGCTTTTGAGATGGCGGCGGTGTCACCGTTCCGCAGGGCCTCAAACAGACGGAATGTACGAACTGTGTCCTCGAGTGTGGTGGTTGAGGCTGCAGCTGAAGCGGTGGTGATCGTTGGCGTCGCCAAAGGGAGTGGCGGCTTGCTGCCGGTGGTTGGCAGCGGCGGCGGAGGCGTTCTGGTGGGGAGGATGCTGGAGGATTCTGGCGAGATTGTAAGCGAGGGGGCGGACTGCGACGAGGGGGCGTAGGATTGCGCCCGCTTGTGAGCCTTTGTAGACGAGGATGAAGACTTGACGCTCTCCGGCTTGCTCATGGTGTTTGAGGTAGTCGGCGAGAGCAGGGTGGAAGCCGAGGAGGAAAAGGCGTTTGGCGGGGCGGACGTGGAAGTTGGTGAAACCCCGTCGGACGGGTGGTGTTTGTGAGAGCGGTGATGGTGATGTCCGTAGTGATGGGGAACGGTAGGACTGAGCTTGTCGGCGCTCTTGGAGGCCTTGGAAATGGAGAGGCGTGAGATGCTGAGGGCAGACTTGGAGCGCTTGTGTCTGGAAAGGAGTAGTCCCGTCAGCTGTGGGGGCCAGATGACAGCGTCGACGGGAGCCGAGGGGGGGGAGGGCACTTACGGGCTGGGGGAGCGCAGTGACGAGACCGAGCTGAAGCTGGGGCTGAGGCTTGAGCGGCGGCCCTCAGACTCGTCTTCGTCGACACCAGACATGTTGGGCGGAGCTGCTGGTGGATGGTCGGATTGGAGTTGGTGATGAAGTTGGGGCCGATTGGGATGGATGGAGAGAGAGGTCGAGCAGCTGTTATTATATTGCAAGCTGGGCGGACGGGTTGATGATGCTAGCTGGTCTGATTGAAGCAGCAGCTCGATGCGAGCCAATGCGCTTAGCTAAGCTGCCCCGCCGGCACGATGACGATATCCACCGGGCTGTGCTCTTCTTATCGGCTGTCAGGCCACGGCACGGCTGCTTGCCATCCGGAGAATCGCGAGATCGAAACCAATCGGCCCTCGGTGGTGATATTAAACCGTCGACACGTCGCGTAGTGGTAGCCGCAAGCTGTAACTTCAACTGCCACGGCCACGAAAGCTGGAACACCACCAGCCTGCGAGCGAGTCCCACCAGCTGCCCCTTGCTGACTGGCCTCCTCGAGGCGCTGTCTCGGCTCAAGCTCCGGACGGCGTGACAGGATAGCTCGCTCGGGACAGCTGTCCGGCTGCTCGATTAATTGGCCGCCGGGAACGGTCAGCCACCATCGACGCCGCCTTCCCTTCTGACACAAACCACACACCCGCAACTCAGCCAGGCAAACCTGCTTGCGAGATGACGCCGTCGGGCGTCGGACAGAAAGCGAGCAATGATGGACTATGATGACATTCCCGCATTGCGTATCGAGATCGCAATGCTGCCTCTGGCCGCTATGCGCAAGGCTGCAGCATAGCGTTTGTTCTGGATGTTTGCATGTTTAGGTGACGAATGCTCTGCCATTCCAAGAACTGCATGATTCGCCAGAGAATCCTATAGCGCCTGGCTTCGAGGCGACAGAGAATCTAAAAGTAGTTACTCCAGAACTGCACGCCAAAAGCATCTCCAGTCAGTTAGTACATGTTCAAGCTGCCCGCGAAAATCAAAACGCAAAGGTAACGACGAAGGCCAGCTTGGCAACTGGCCACTGGGCGCACGTGCAAGATGAAATTGAAGCAGGAGCTCCATACAAGCCTACGTACATTGGTATTGTTGTTTGGCTGCCGATTCCGGAGTCGATGAGGCTGTGCACGGTCAGACCTCGGTACTTCTAAGACGATTATATATCGCCGTTCTGCTGGCTCCTGTCATCGATGAGAGGTTGCACATCTGTATCTACGGCCTTGTGCTCTCGTACGATTCTGCAAGCGAGTAACTCGGTCCACAGACGTGTAGCCGCGTCGATGGAAGATCTATATTGGCCTTCATGGTTGAGAGAAAGGGGTTCGTGAGACATAGAGGTGCTGCTTTGCGACGGAAGGTTGAATTGTGATGGATGATGAGAAGAGGCCGGCTGCTATTGCGCGGGAGACTGCAGGGTTTCGTTGTGTATGCTTCTTGACGTCGCTCGGTGAACGTTGGATTCTGTATGTATAAACGGAGAGCATACAAAAACCAGTGGTGCGACTTTATTACATGACATTACTCTTGAAAATTTCAAGCAGCCACCAGATCACCCATCAGCATCCACCTACAATCTGATAATCTATTCCACAGAGTCTCGAGGCATATGCCAAGGGTCGTTGTTGACTCTGGCGATATCTATCCCACATACGACTCATCTGACGGCTATATATATGCGCACGGAAGGAGAGGACCCTGCTACGTCCTCTCCGGCGAGCTGACATGATCTAACAGAGTGAACAACAGCTGTGTCTCGACTCGACATCCACAGCCCTGGCTATCCGCCCTCCTGAACCCAGGTTCCAGCCAACTCCTGATAGCCGTCATCTCCAGCCCCGACAAGTTCTGTTGGTCGATGACCTTACATGCATCCGCACAGGCCACCGTCGATTCTCCAGGGCTGGTTGGTTGTAAACCCTGGTCCCGGCAGCCGTCGTCTAAAGGATCCTTGCTCTCATAATCACCGCCTGATATAACACTGGACTCAAATCTTAGCTAGTCGTCTTTCGGGATTTACGGTATGCGGTTATGACATTCAACTATTACCTGCACACTATCGGGGATACGCCTGATCTCACAGCTAGTACACCCGTCGCCCGCGCTTCTAGCGACCCTGACTCCTCAGCGATCAAGCCACTAATCCCCGGAACAACCTGCTCTGCAAGATGACATGGAGGCGCTTTCGTCTCCAGAACCGGACGGCGACCACATCCAGGGAAAGATGTCGCGAGAGACTGCGTCGCTGCATTTCGTCCCATTACTGAGCTGTCATTACTGGACCCCGCGCGAAGCGCCTCGACTTCTGCCGTCAGCTCCTCCACCTTGGCCACTGCTGCATCCAACTGCTCCTTAGTCTCTCCAAGCCGCGCCTCGAGCTCTGCAATATATGCTTTTACTCTTGCCCGGTGGCGACGCTGGTTCTCGCGGACTTGTACCACTTTATGATCTGCTGGCCGTGGACGCGCCGAGAACTTTGAAACCAAGCCTGCTGTCTGCAAGCTCGGGTTCGCTCGCATGACCTCGGAGTTCGGCATTTGGGTTCAGCTGCAGGGGAAAGCGAATGGTTCGAGGCGGAATTGAAATCCTCGTCAAGGGAGATGCCGTACGTACGTCGCGTCGGTGTCCCGCATCCAGGGAATCGTTGGCGGACGAATGTAGGGAAGATAGGGGTGACCAACTCGAAAAATGCCATTTTGAGAATAAAACAACAAACAACGCTACCAACACAGCGTTTATATATTGGCCTGTCCACCCAAGTAGGTCAACCGTGGCAAAGAAGGGTCTGGTCTAAAAGGCTGGTATAACCTAGCAATACCCATAGTCCCTTTTCACACAATTCGCTCCAATAATCCCTTACATTATCCCACCATGGATAAAGACACAATCTACCAGGCCGTGCAAGACAGATACTCTGCCGTAACCCGCATTGCAGACCAAGACACTGGCACTGGCACGGGAAGCGCATACACTCAATCCGTCGCCAGGGCCTTCGGATATACCGACGAAGAACTCGTTAGCATCCCTCGCGAGGCTAACATGGGTTTAAGCTGCGGCAATCCCACCGCCATGGCCACTCTTCAAGAGGTATACTCTACATATTGAGCGCATATATATGCGGCGACTATATATCACACGCATGCAAGATGGCAAGATGCTCAATATGTACAATTTAGGGAGAAACGGTGATCGATCTGGGAAGCGGTGCTGGATTAGATGTGTTCCTCGCAGCCAACAAGGTCGGCCTAACAGGCAAAGTCTACGGCGTCGATATGAACAAGGCAAGTAACACGTGTAGCTACCTTGTATGGTTTTTAGGCTATGCCTAACATCCGCAATGGTCAAAATAGGACATGCTTCTGCGTGCTGAACAAGCCAAAACACGATCCGGGACCACTAACGTCTCCTTCGTCGAGTCGAGAATCACTGATATCCCGCTGCCCGCTGCACTAGCCAACTGTATAATCTCCAACTGCGTCATAAACCTTGTACCCGAGTCAGAGAAGCAGCTGGTCTTCGACGAGATGTTCCGCCTATTGAAACCTAGAGGACGCGTCGCAATATCTGATATCCTGTTGAAGAAGCCATTATCCGAGGCTCTGCGATCCTGCATGGCGCTCTACACTGGTTGCATCTCCGGTGCTAGTCAGATTGATGATTACAGGAGATATCTGCACACCGCTGGTTTTAACGGCAAGTACCCGCCTTATGGCTCTCTTTTCGGTCGGCGTTATGAGTTGGCGGTAGTAACAAGCTTGTAGACATCACCATAATTGATACAATGGCCGATTTGAATGTCTACCGCAATAGTGAGGGCAGCACGGGTGATACGCTGGAGTCTCGCAATACGTTGTCATGCTGTGGCGGTCCTGCAGTATCCAAGGCAGAATCGATAGCGTGCTGCTCAGCTGGAGACGGCGGCCAGCAGCTTCAGGCTGGTAATAAATGCTACGGTGATGGCGGTTCCGGGCCAGAGCTGGTGCTGCCGGATGAGTTTAAGGGTGAGAATCTCAATAATTGGGCTGGTAGGTTGACGGTTGATATTCGGTCCCAGGAGTGTTACGTCTTAGCGCTGACCTGTCTCTGTGCAGGTTCATACAAGATCTTTGCTATCAAAGCATAGTGCTATAAATTCACTTTCACAAAAGAATCGAGGCTCACTTTGAACATAAACTCGAGAGAATATCTAGAATTCCAACCAGTACAATCCACCTCTTCAGAAGCTCTGCGGTAGCTTGAATACGTGCATATATGCTGACTGGTAATTGTATATTGAGGCAGCACACTAATCGCGGCCGTTGCGAATATAACGGCACCATGTCAAATAACTTGTATCCACGGTCAAGAGTATACCGGGCCTAAATAGGGTATATTTTGCCCGGAAGCCAGTTTGGTTCCTCAGATTAGCTAAATTGCTAGCAAAAAATCTAATCTCGCGGGTCTGAAGTATAAAATAGTCCCAGCAATTCCAAAAAAAAAAAAAAACAAGATCTGATATACCTGTGCAATGTCTGCTTCCTTCTCTTCTGACTCGAATTCTCCGCTGTGAGATAGATGGCTACCACCGCGATAAAATAACCGCCTACATTCCCACGGAATATGGATCGCCTCGTCGCTTGGTCTTCATATCCCCCAGGGCCCCTGAGCCTCCCACAGCTGCCTGTTGCGTTTCTCGTCCTCAGTCTTTCCATAATCCCTTGGGTTTTCTCTCCTCCGCTGGTATTTCGCGTCCAGCATCTCTTTTTGTCGATCTCGAACCCTTCCCTCGCGATTCAAATCGACTACCAACGGGTCGCTCATTGTAAACCTGGCATCCCCATAGTATTACAAGCTGTCGTATTTAGTTCCATAGACGGGCATGCACGCCGCTTTGCCGCGCCGGAGGATTGATGTCTTGAGCGCCGCCTCGGTCCCTTATAGTAGCGGTACAGGATCAATCGAGGTAGTCTTGTATTGCGGGCTCCGCGTTGCAATCGAGGGTAGTTTCTCTGAACTGTAACAAGGAGATGATAGCAGTATAAACACGATGACGAAAATCATAACTTATTGGACTCGCTGTATTCCTCTGACGCCATAGTGCACTAAGTATCCAAGGCCACGGGTAGGAATTAGAAGATCATTGGCGAGGTGCTAATAGCTTGGTAAATATGCCAGCTGAAGCTGTAATGGTTGCGCCAACCGCTTTTTCTCCGAAAACAGACGCAAAGTATACAGCCAGTGATAGAATGAGAATCAATGGAACCTCCGACTGTCAGCTCTGCTTAACGTCGATTATGATTAGGAGATGGTTGTGGTCCCTTCTGTTGACTCAGACCTGGTACGACATAGTTCCGGCAGGTCAAAAGGCGCGACTTTCGACTCTGCGAAATAGATTCTTCGAGATTTGGGCTCGCAACTAGCTATCTATATAGACAACAATGTTCCATGAATCAGCACTAGCGTCGCTATAGGTCTTATTAAGGCGAAGTGCCGAGATTGCACATTCACACCTAGGGATAACTCGAGACCAATCTGCATGTTTGATAGCTAGCCAGCTTGGAGGCAGAAAAACCTGGTGAAATATAAAGAAATATGACCTACCCTTTCAGAGATCCTAAGACGTCTCGCAGGAAGATGTGTCCAGCAAGAGCATGATATAGGGACCGAAATCCTGTATACACATTTCTCGATCCCTAGCTTCATAGGGAAGATATGGGCTCTAGCTCAAACGAGGGACTGTTAGTCATGATGACCATCTAGGAGATTTCAAGATCGCTTCAAGAGGCTCAGTGTACAAATTGGCTCGCCCTTCCCTTCTATTTGCTTTGCTTCTCCTGCAGCATCGGAAGGAATGTCTGGAGTAGACGCAGATTGATGCGTACGGGGACAGGCGTCGTGTTGAAGTCCATCCCAGCGCTGAGAACTGCATCGGGAATGATGCGAGTTGGGTGTAGTCAACGTTTGCCCTATATCCACGATACTCCGTTAATGCCGCATGATAATGGCGAGGGGAGGGAAGGAGGTTATTGTGGATATGAGCGCACTCTTGGATGAGCGTGAGCTTGGGTTGTAACTCGTAGTTTCCCGAAATAACGACAGACAGGAGGAATGAGCAGTACTCTTTCGTCTATAATCGGACCTTTTCGAGTATGTGGGGTCTTCGACGGATGTGACTCCGCTGAGAGTATCGAATGTCGGCTGGGTTTCGACTTTGTATCTGGGAAGGACGCTATGCTTGTCAATTTCGGTTTTTATCGTTGCGATCAGAGCTTCGATATGATCTCTTGTCGCTAAAAGCTTTTCGGGCGCTGCTATATGACTCTCGTGGATCACCGGTATCGCTGTTAGCCGCATACCTAGATAGCCTCCGACGTTGGTGGGGTTTGATAGAGTAGAAGGAATGGTGAAGCTGAGAAACTGTAGCTCTGGAGTTTCTGATGTTGAAAAGGCCACTGGCAACACTCTAGACATCCGCGATGGGCGAAATTCCTATTATAAATGGTTACAGATACGGAAAATCCCAACCTGTCCTGGGACATTCACAACTCTGCCTACTTACTACTTGCCTAAGTACTTACCTCTTAGTGGATAATTGTATTCGCGCGTCAACCGCATGAGTCTTCTAGTAACTCACTACCACGTTGCGTACTGCTGTGCTATATATGAAATCTCTTTTAACTACCCCTTCTCCCACCCATCCCAAGTTATCTGACACTTTCAATCAATACGGATGAGATTCTTCCATGGCACATATGGTTCTAGTAAACAGGTTGCGTTGGGTTTGTTACATTCTGGAGGTTCGGTCCAGCTTACGCCGACGATATATTGATGCGTGCAATATCTCCCATTTGGTATACATACATTCCGGAACATGGCATATTTCCTCTCAAATCGAACCTGATGGTTCTCATGATTTCGCAGTATATCTTTAGATACGATATCTCAGATCTTCCCTTACGATATGATCAAGGTACCAAAACAATCCGAGTCGAAGGCCAGTTGCAACTGACTGTATTCATGAATTTCATGGTGAATAAATAGTCTGATTTCGTAGAAAGTTGGCGCTTCCTCGATCTACAAGGCTGACCAACATATGCATGCCAATCTTAAGAATCCTGCAGCATGCGCAGAAGAAGCTATCAAATCGTGGAAATCCACATCTTTATTCCTATATTCTCACACTTTTATATACCACCACATCGCTTCATCGCCATGCGTCTCCTAGCCAGTGCACGATCTAACCAGACCCCACCAAGATAGAAGAAAAACAGTAAAGAGGATGGAAAGAAAAAATCCACAACCAACAGCTAGACAAGAAACGGGGGGTCAAAAGCTATCAGGTGAATCGAATCGAAAAAAGCGAAGGTATCATCTATCGACAAGAGATGCATGCTGCAACGAGCCAAATGTAAAATACAACCGCAATCCAAAAGAAGGAGCAGAGAAAGTTTTCATCAACAATATATCAAAATGCCATGCACGCAGGCGCTACAAACAAAACAGACAGACAAAGCCGGAAGGGGACAGACAAGGGGGGGGAAGAAAAAGAGATATGTATACCAGCTCGCACAAGGGGATATATAAACAACCACGACGAAGAAAGTATATAGCCACCGCCAACGTCGCCAGAAAACAAACAGAAATCAACAAAAGCGAGTGCTCACCACATGTGAACCGTAGCGGACAGGCCAGCATGATACCAACGAATGCATCTGGCCTGCGTCCTACGAGTTCACCGTCAAACCTTCCAAACCATCCGCCAGGCTGTCCTCGCCATCGCCGCCCATGGGTGTTTCCCGTGTGGGGCTGACGACTTTATCTAGCGCGACACTGTGCAGCGCAGGCTTGACGCCGCCCCATTGCCCACCTTCCCTCAGCCTGTCATCCCGCTTCTTCAACTGCTCGACCACCCAATCCCGAACTTCTGGGAAGCCACTCGTCAACGGCTGCTCGACGGGCTTGGGTGCAGCGGCCTCCGCTTCTTCGTCCTCCTCTTCCTCTGTGATTGTCTGAGTGGGCTGCATATCCGCCAGCCAGGGGTGCTGTAGTAGCGCAGCATATGTCGGCCGCATCTTCGGGATTTTGTGCAGCGTGCGGCGAACGAAGTCGCGCGCCTGAGGTGAGAACCCTTCTTCTGGTAAATCGGGCGGGGGACCGTCCACAATGGCCTTCATAGTATCCGATCAGTTATAAATCACCCGATAGTCCACCCCTGTAATAACAGAGGAGTGAGAGATAAGAGAGAAGCACTCACACTCAGTTGGCTGAAGATATTGTTGTACGTCTCCGGTGGGTACGGATACCTCCCCATTGCACATTCCAGAATACTCAACCCCAAACTCCACACATCACTTTGCACGCTGTACGTCCCGTCCTTAGTTACCCCGGCTTGTGCAACGCCTCCTGTCGCTATCCGCTCAGGTGCCATGTAACTCTGACACCCGATGTTTGTCTTGGCAATACTCGCCACTAAGTTTCCGGACACGCCGAAATCACAGAGTTTGACATCGCCTTTCGTGTTCACAAGGATGTTTGTGGGCTTGACGTCACGGTGGATGATGTTGTGCTCTTCCTTCAGGTACTTGAGGCCCTTGATTGTCGCCCAAGTGACCTTCCGTAGCACGTTTTCCGGCACACCATCGCCGTAGAGCTTGTCCATCGACCCGCCGTCCATCCATTCTATGCAGATGTACACCGCGCCTTCTTGGAAGAAGGCACCGTAGAAATCGATGATGTACGGACTCACACAGCGGTGCAGGATGTCAAGCTCCATGATGATAGCGGCGAATTTGGCCTCGTCCAGCTCAAGCCGGATCTCCTTCATCGCCATCACCACGCCGGTTAAATGGTCGTCGTCCGATGATTGTTGCTGGTCGTCGGATGGGTGTTTTGCGACGCCGGCACCGGGGACCCGTACTCGCGGCTTGCGATGAATGACTTTGTAGACGGTGCCGTAGTTGCCCTTTCCCAGCTCGTCGAGAGACTCCAGCTCGTCCAGCGAGATCCGGAATGTGCTACCCGACGAGAAATCCACCCCTTTGCCGTGGATCACTGCTTTTCCCGCGAATTTGAGTGACCCGGTTGTGGTATCGACGTAGTTGGAGAATTTGTTGAATAGGCTGCCTGCAGCGGGGTCGCCGTTGGTGGATCCGGCCCCTCCGGCTGATACTGGAGAGGCTGTCGCCGCGCCGGGTAATCCGCCAGGCAACTTGAGTCCGCGACGGAGGCCTAACGACTGTTTCGTCGGTGGTGATGGAGCGGCTGGTGATGACTGCCAGTTTGGGGCGTTCGGCCGGGTCATCCGCGGGCTAGCGATGGGGGTGAATCCTGCCCCGCCGATAAAGGCCCCACCAGGAGATGTGGAGAGCGTGGGTGTGATATTGCCGGTCATCGAATGCTGGCGTTTCTGATGGAAAGCCTTCAGAATCGCCTGCATTTCCTTCGTGTCTCGTGGCAGTTCAGCCTTCATCGTTGATGACGCGGAGGTGGGTACGGCGGGGGACGAGACGGGCGACGACGATATAAAGGGTCTACGGGCGGCATTGAAGGCACTGAGCGGATGGGCGACTTCGGCACCAGTATCGGAATGGGTACGAAGAGGCGACAGCTGCGGCAGCTGCGGGGATGTATCGCCAGCGGTGGGTTTGGCGGCGTCCGAGGGTATCGACGGGGGGCTGTCGGAAGCGGACATCTCGACGGAGGGGAGGGGAGAGGTGGGTGAGGGCAAAGTAGAATTGGAGGATCAAGCCCTCCGAGTGAAGAGCGGGGGAGGGGAGTTCGGACGGCGAGAAGTATCGACAGGCGGGGAAGCGGTGAGGTTTGCCAGCTGCGATATGCGGGTGGGAGTCGATATGATGCAATGGTGCCTCGACTGCGCAGACAATGATGTCAAACAGCAGCGGTCAAACAGGCGGGCTGCAGCTGCCAGCCACCAGGCCAGGGTCGGACGGTGCGGTTTCTTGCAAGCCGCGAAGGATGCTAGCCGGGGAGGCAGGAGGTAGAACGGTCGTTGTCGAGGTATAAGTTGGGAGGATATCTCGATGCAGCGGTGAGAGACGGTGGTGCAGCAGGCGGTGCGGTTGAAGTTGACGACGGAGTGAAGTTGAGGTTGAGGTTGCAGCGGTGGCCGTCAGATGGACTCAAATTTTTGGTGTCTCTGTCACCCGCCCAACGCCAATCAACCTCAGCCAACCAACCGCTCAGACGGCCACAACGGCAGGCAGCCCCGTCGCCTCGGCCAGAGCTCGATCCGCTCACGCTCTCGCAGGAGCAAGCAGCAGCTGCCCGCACACGGACACTGGACACGAGGGAGGGGAGATAGAGAGGATCAGGATCAGAATCAGGCCAGCGGGTGGGTCTCGGACGGGCCCCGAAACGGTGCGAGCAGGACGGCCCACGCCCCCGTTATGACCACGACGACTCTTCTCCAGAAATTCTCGAGGCGCAGGAAGGAATGAATGCTCACGGATCCGTCGAGCAAACGCGCGGTTGAGGTCGTCAGGCAGGCAGGCAGGCTGTGAGCTCACCTCAGCTCCGAGACAGCAGTGCACCCCGGTGCCAGACGGTCCGGCACGGTGCGGAACAGAGCGGTCCTGTTCTCACCGTTCGATATGATTGAGTTTTTCTGCACCCGTTGGGCTCTAGAATCGCCTGGCCCGTCAGTGCTCAGGCCCAACTGCAATTGATGTGTGCTCGGTGTGGGCCCGTCGCAGTAGGAACTTACCTGTACAGGATGCAGTGCGCTGCCCGGCAAACGACAGCAGCGGTGGCTGAAAGGAGAAAAAATAAACGAGAAGTAGCAGGGCAGAGCGGCCAGGCGAAGATGAGACGAAGTCGAGAGACGTCGAGTCCAGCAAAGATAACTGCGGTGCAAGATTCGATGCGGTCCGAGATGTATCGATTCTGACGATCTCCAGGTACCGGATCCTGATGATGTTATATACCGGCTTGCGAGCTTGCTCTCCGCGGCGGCCAATCTCGCGGTTACGCCGCCAGCGTCCTTTGCAAACTTCATACACGTGTTATCCATCATTTGCTGCCGTCTATCCCACCGGGTGTATATCCCAGAAACGTCTTCGACGGCAATGCATCTCGTCCAGTTCCTGAAGCCAAGCGGCCAGGCGACCAACTTGTTCGAGACCCGCTTCCAAGTTTTCATCCATGCAGCCCGGACCTGCAGATACAGAAGAAAAGCACGCATCCCCGTCGTCTCGACTAAACCTAACTCACTCACAGCGTGAAGTTTAGTCAAAGGGCCAGTAGGTCCGACTGATGCTGCTGTGAGGTACGTACCAGTCGCCCAGCATCAGACGGACCCTTCGCGCAATGTCATCATCCTGCAGCGCCCACCAGCCTCGCCGCAAACTCTGCTTCTAGAGATCCCAGTCGCAGTTACACGCATGCATGCACCATGGCCTGCAGCAGGCCACCAATAGGCGTGACCTGCGAGCTTGCCTTGCCTACGAGCTTGCTTGCCCGCAAAAAGTTGGTAACTCAAAATTCCTGATTCCAGGCCACGGCCAAGGAACTGCATGGCCCATGCAGGCTGCGTGTAAAAATAGCATCAGAAGCACGTTCCCCACAGTCCGAACGTACAACGACAACCACCAGAAACTCCGAACGCGCTCTATCCAAATAACTGCAGCTCGAGCTCCACATATCAGCTATCAGATCTGCCGACTAATTATCAAGAGAAACTAAGTTGGCAAGCAAACAGTGCTTTAATATGCTCACTAACTCCTCTTTTCTCACAATTGAAGCACTTAGCCTAATATCATCGCCGTGCGGAATCCTCCGCTATGCTTGCAGTCTGTACTCGGTGGGGGTCGCTTAACGCCGCCCACATCAGCCAGCCGCAAATTCTCTCCGACGCCGCACCCAGCTCCTCCAACCAAGCCACGAATTCCGCAACTTTGATATAGCATGCTTCAAATCCTCTATCTCCGAAACTACAACCTTAGGTAAGAAGCACTAATCTATCTACATACCACCTAACCATCGCATTGCATCCAGCCTGCCCCACCCGCCAACATCGAATCTCGTCTCGCTTGCTCGCTCGCTACACCTAGCGTGCATGTCCTGTACCTATCTCCCTTCCCATCTGCAGGACCGTTATTCCCCACAGGACAACCCGACGAGCGACGACGGCGAAACAGACCCTGTCTATCATTAGACCTCAGCTTCCACGATGAGTACGGAAAGTGGAGCCGTGAGACAGAACGCGGACGTCGAACGAGTGTATATTTAGCAGCGACCCGCTTCTTTGAAGTTTTCGTGATGCAAAAACCTGATTTATGGCTCGCGTTCGAGAGCTTCTGTTGAGCTTACCGTGTCTTATATACTATAATGTACGCGCCCGTTCAATTTTCGTGTGCAACGTCCCGTCCGTATCGATATATATAAGGATAAGGTATATTGGCCATTTTATTGAACTTATCGCCGCGTGCCGTCCTGCATGCAGGCTGCTACAATGTTCAAAGGCATCCAAAATCGCGGTCTCACATGCTCAATGCATTACAATATATCGCGGCTTCCAGTTGGAATAAAATTTCGACCTTTATGGGCGCGTGTGAACATGTATAGAACTCAGTGACCATCATGATATCAACTTAACGCCGAGGTTTCTCTTACGTTCTCCATGATTAATTCGAGTTGAATGTGTATTCGTATACCAGCTATCATATGCATATCGCGGAACTGCAAAACTTAAAGTTTGAACATCATATCTCATGTGGGGCATACAAATGCAGGCGCCAATGACAAAAAACAGTAGAAAGTTAAGGGCCACAGGGACCACCCGCAGACCAATCAATACGATCCTGCAATGCGAACAATGAACTTGCAAACAAAATCATAGCGACCTCCGTGCATGATGCCTCCCAAAGTTTATCCATCTCCATCTCCATCTCCATCACTTCACCATCTATTCACCAATTCTAGCCATCCTATCCTCTTACCACCCGTAATGCCCTCGAACACTACAGCGCACTCAACGGAGCGATAGTCGGCGATCATTTCAAACCGGCAACCACTTCAACTTGCCCTTGACATCCTGCACCCCACTCCACTCACGCACCTCCTCCTCCTTCACGACCCCCAACGACACCAAATCACCCCACATGACCATGGCCTTCTGCTCCGCATACTTGATGTAATCAAACTCCTCCGCGTCTTCGACGCCCTCATCCCCTTCCTCGCTGACGTTCGCCTGGACGATGCCCCACAGCGCCCAGCAAGCGTTGACGGCGGCACGCCAGTCGCGGGATTCGGCCACCAGCCGCTCGACCTCGCGGTCCATCGCCTCGGCTTCCTCCCGCGTCGGCTCCTCGTGGAGGAGGAAGGGTGTGGAGCGGCGTTTGCGCGCGACGGGGTCTTCGCTGGCGTCTTCGTAGGGGAAGCCGCGGTGCTGGATGTAGGCGCGCAGCATGTTGCGTTGTTCGGCGAGCGTGGGGAATTGGGAGTCGTGGATTTTGTGAGCGCCGGGTGAGAGCAGGCAGTGGTAGTCGGACATCCATTCGCACTGTGGGCGTAACAAGAAGCTCAGCGTCAGTAAAATAAGTCTCTAATGGGGACTCTTGTTGATTGAGAGGGTTAGGGTCTGTACAAAGTGGTTGGCAAACTCGCAGCCGCGGGTGTTCGCGCCAGCGTACTCAAAGTCGATGACGATGAGGGACTCGTCGCGTGGTGGCACGATGGGCGTCATGCTTCCGTAGAGCGGAGTGAGAGCGGGCGATTTGCTCGCCGGGGTTGGAGGGTCCGTGATCGAGTCGCGCGACATGATGTTGCCGTATTGTGTCTACACCGTCGTTAGTCGTGAAGGCCACTCCTGGCGCATATGCAGCGTACATATGAGGAAAATAGAGACATACATCGTTATGACAGAATACGAGCTGTCGCTTGATCTCGTCGACGCCGCCGTGTCGCTCCTCCAGCCACGGCCGGTAACGTTTCTCGACGACCTCGCGCAGGACTTCCCAGCTGGTAACGAGCAGCTTGTCTCCCCTGCGTTTCTGCAAGTCCTTCATAACGCCCTCGCCGCGCGTCACCCACTTTTCCCAGTTCTTCCAAAGAACCGGGCCGTCGGAGCGCTCATGGCCGATGAGTGGGATGTGGTCGTGCAGGTCGCGTAGTCGTCGACCAATGCGGCGAGAGGTCTCCGGTATGCGCACGTCGTCGCGAGTAAGTGTTGCGGCGTCGTAGAATTCTTCGAACCGGCCGTTGTCAAAGGTGCCGAGGAGGGTAGGGCCGACTTTGTGCTTGGCGAGGCGGCGCAGGATGTTGAGCTCTGTGTCTCGGTCGATGAGGTGGCCGACTTGCGGGCCGTAGACACGCAGCAGGACAGGTCTACAAGAACGGCGTGTCAGTTGATGATTTAAACGTACTGCAAAAGCATGGACTTACTTTGGCCGGCGGCCTGGACGACGCTCCCTGCCATCAATGGGGCCCATGTGTGGCGTGTCGACATGTTGAGCAGCAGTCTCCTTAGATATGTGCGGTGGTGTGACTTTGTAGACCTGCAGAACACGAAACTTAAGCATCAGTATGGTCTATACTGTACTAGATAGGGACAATGGATCTTACGGCATTGGTTAGGGCTCCGCTGATACGGCTGACGACCAGCTCCTCCCCGCGGTCGAGGCTGACCTTCCGCCAACGCTTGATCTTGAGTGTATGGGTCAACCGCAGAATCTCCGCTCGAAACTCGACCGACAGCTCTCGCGAGTTGTCCAATTCGGCCTCGCACGAGGGGACATCCTGCAGGATTGTCCTCTCATTGTCTGTCGTGTAAAAGTCTTCCAGGTTCCCACTCGACGGGACCGTCCGATAGTTCCTCAACGACTTTGACGACCGGCGGCGAAAATGCGGACGCTCCAACGCGGCGGACTCAAGAATGGCTTCTAACTTCTTCAGTGAATCCAGCCCCGGCCCCGGAGGCCCGGACGGGTCGCCGGAGGGTAGGTGGTCCAGCTGCTCTTCATACCAGCTCTTAACCTGCTCGTAGAAGCTGTTGGCTGAGGGCGCTGAGGCCAGAGATTTGGAGCTCCTGCTCTGCTTCATGGTGAGGCCGTCGTGGGAGGGACCAATATCGAGATCCGCGAGGGAACCGCCGTAGGCACTGTCGACACCGGGGATGTCGGGGGAGGACTCTGCTGTCACGCGACCGTGACCGTGGCGGATCTTTGCCTGGAGGACGCCTCCGATGGTGGCACGGTGGGGCCGGATGCGGGGACTGGTGCGGGGCGAGGCGGACGGCGAATGCGAGAATTCTGTGCGGGGAAGAGCAAAAACCAGCACGGTATCGTCAGCAGCTAGCACTTAATACTCACCCACTACGCTCCATCGGGCACGATACACGCGGGTACCGTGTCCGGGGTAAGGATGCAGGATGCAAGATGCAGGTCAGTAGGAAGTATAGTAGACGCACCGACTTTATTGGAAGCGACGGCGGCGGCCACGGCGGGCGGGATGATGGACGTCATGGTGCAGCTTTGCAGCTCTGTCGGCCAATGGCGTTGAGGCGACAGCTGTACGGTCTCGCGGCTCTAACTGCTGTCGGACAAGCGCATACACACACGGGGCCTGAGAGATCTCACGGGGCGTTAAGTTACAAGTAAGTTACTCTATGGAAATGAATTCAAGAACTAGAAGCCCGGCCAAGCGGACTCGGACCACGGTATATATAGAAGCATCGAAGGCACGCCGAAGCCAACAGGAAAGGGGTCAGGCGACCAGGCAGCCGATAAGGGCAGGTCGCCGGTTGGCTGGCGTGGGCGACGGAGCGCAGGCCGTCTAGCTCGAGGCGGTTAGGACGCCCGCCAGATCGGACGCCCGCCGTCGTTACACACGGCTTATCGTCGAAGTCTCTCTCATCGGAACGTCCGTCCGACTGCCCTTTGTCCTGCACCCGACTGCGCTATCTAAGTATCGATCTATCTTTTCAATCCGTCCGGCGTGGGTGCGCCTTCCTCTATCTGTCGCCCGGCTCGCGTGGACCTGGGTTTTCCGACTGCCGTGCATGGGCTGACGTTTGTCGCGCGCGGCCCCCCACAGCTCCCAGGCCCAGCTGCACCAAGCGCATCCAGCAGGTCCTTTATATAATGCGAATGAATAATATCGCGGGCCTGCGACGCGTGCGCCGTCTACGAGCTGCTATTCGACGGCCGGTCTTGGACCGTCCTCCTCTGTGTGCTGACGTACGGCATCGAAATGTGTCACCGTTGGCTAATGAAATCTTGTTTGCCTCGAACGAGGAATGACACATGCGACACTCGACCGCCCTCAACTTTGTATACGCACGCGACACGTAGCGATGGAATCCCGCCGTCCGCACTAGGGGCCAAGTCGTGGCAACTTCTCCGTTCGAAATTCTTTCGCTGCTTCTGTAGAAATTGGTTGCCTGTGCATAGGGGCTTCGGGAGCTCCCATGCGAAATGCAAGAAGAGCCAGTCGAGTCTTCTTGCCAGCCTGTTTCATTCTGAAAGGAGGCTATGAGGCGACAGACCATGGCTCGGAATTTAGGTACGACGCTAAATTTTTAACTTCGGCTACAGCATACAGATGCATAACCCGGCATGCCCACCGGTCCAGCTGACCCAATCCCTCCGATCCTGCGATTTGACGACCTGAAAACGCTGCAGTTGCATACGCCCTAAATCAATATGGTAGACGTCATCATTAAAATCAAGTCTGGGACGAAAGGACCTATCTGTTTTCGTCCGCGCATTTTTGCTAGCCCCATCTCATTGGGATCTTACCCTGACAGCTGACCGTTGTTGCCTGCGCATATTGCATTTGAGCCTCCGTTCATCATACCGCTTTCTGGATAACTACCATTTCTAGAAGTATTATTAACTTGCCAGGACCCCTTGCAACTAAGTCCTGTGTAACGCTATACTTTCGGGCCGGGCAGCTGGCAGCTACCCCTCCGCGTCAAGATGCCCAATTCAGGTAATTAATTGGTCCAATTTAAGCTCGTCAGGACAGCACGTCCCCCCACGAAGATATCCAAAACGTATACTAAATCTTATATTCCAATGTGGTCTACTGCATGATATCGCCAGCTGGCTGGCGTGCAAGAGTATATATATATCCACTGGCTTCAAATTCAATTGCCCTCGCGAACTGCAGCACCGGGGGTCGTTTACTGCTTATTAACTCACCGACGAATTGTACTTACGTCCTTACGATACTCACCAAGGCCAGATCTATGTCTGGTCCTTTCTGAAATTGATACGAGAATACTTCTAAAGGTAATGTCGCGGCAGATAGGCACACAGTTTTAACACGCTCCAAACTTTTCTTTCATAAACCGCATCTTGCTGGTTCTATATATTTATGGGCCGCCCTTTTGATGTCGAACGTACATTAGCTATGATACGTAGATACTAAGTAGAATTGGTATATATACTAACCGCTGTTGTTTGGTGGCGTGGACCCACCGTTACGTGGCCACTGATAACCTCTTCTCCCCTCCTATCAAACCCCGTGACCGTGTAATGGTCTATGGGGTGACTTGGGCTTGGATGCCTTAGGTTGCTGATATTCAATCGTTAATATAATATACACGCAGCTGAATGAGTGGTATAGAGTAAAAGGTGTGTTACTTGATCAATAGTTTATGGATATGCCGCATATCCCGGCGTTGGAAAAGTTTCTTACTTTCGACCGCCGCTTTTATTTGATTGTTTGTTCGGACGGGTCTACGGTGACGTGCCCGCCTCTAATCGGCTTCCCTGTCCTCCCATGCCCCGCGACAGTGTAATGTTCTGCCGCGTGGGTCGGGCTTGGATGCCTTAGGCTGCTGATCTTCGATCATTAGTATAATAAATATACAGACAGCTAGGTCATAACTCATACCCAAAGACCCCTCACATATCTCGACGGCGGCCATATAGCTACCCGGTACCCCAGACTCTGTCTTACCGAACGCACTTGGCTTCGTCTGTCATAGGTCTATTTCAACCTGTGTTCTTCTAATGTCGAATATATGTACGTTAGCTATGATACGAGATACTAAGTAACGGCTGGTAGGTATACTGACCGCTATCGTTTGGAGATGTGGATCCACTGTAATGTGGCCACTTATTACTTCTTTTCCTATTCTGCTATAACCTGTGACTGTGTAATGGTCAACAGGATGCGTCGGGCTCGGGTGCCTCAAGTTGCTAAGTAATATCTATTAATACGATGCACAACTTGGTAAATAATATAAGATAAATGGTGTATTACTTTATGCACAACTTGTCTATGTGTCGTGTATAACGTCGTCCGAAGAGGTTGAGGCCTTCGAAAGCGCGTTTAATTGACCTAAAGGCCTCCATCTTAATATTTTGTTGGATAGCGCCAATGGGTCGCAGGTGTCCTGGCCCCTCCCCTAACAGGATTACGGGGATTCTTCTTCTTGTCGCCACATTGAAAATTTTCCCAGTAGTGACGCTAACTTTTTTTGATTCCTATTCTATAGGCGATCTCTGGTTCGAAGCATATAGATATCAGCTGTCTGGGTTACATTGGCGGTAAATACACGCGGTATAGTTGATAAGTGTATGCTTACGGTGCGCGTCTGTCGCATTAGATTGAGGGCGATGTGACCACGATCGCTCCAATGTCTATGCAGCTGTAATATGTGTCCGTGTAGTTGTCCACGGGCTTGGAGGTTGGGACGTGATGACATTTGCGTATCTGATGTGAACGAACGATGAGATCCATGGGAGAGAGGAAGTGGAGAGGGAAGTGGAGAGGGAAGTGGACAGGGAAGTGGACAGGGAAGGGAGACCGCTGGAAGAAAAGGGATCGATCAGATATATATACTCCCTGATGACTAAGCCCGTGCTTCAATGAATATATGATTTATTTTCCAGTTTCGGAATGTCGTGGCATAGAGAGACGTCGACGTCGATCTCAACACACCACCATGCAACAATTTCCTCTAATATTGCTGTTTCCATAGCCTCGATGGCAGCTGAAAGTCAATTTGATTGATACGCTATATGCATGACAATCGATCTATAGCAAGTCGACCCAGTCTGGCGCCGGCTTGGCTTGTACAATTGTGGGGGGAATAACAGATCGCGAGAGTTCTCCGAGGGTCTTAAGTAATAGGAACTCGTAGAGATCAATCGATTGCTGGGTATATATATGAAGTCTACAAGCATTCTTTGACTAATACACCGTGCTATTATCATAATGGGACCGAAACGATAATTATAACCGCCCTTCTTCTACAGCGCCTGTTATCGATAATTAATGGTCGAGGCCGTCTCCTCCTAGCCCAAATGATCCTATAATCCGTACCGATACTGTTTCTTGGCAGGGGGTTCCTATTTCCGCATTGCTGACATGTATGTTTCATCTGGACGCTGACCGTCAACACACATTGGCCACGCGGGGACCCAGAGCCGCAACAAGGCTGATGACTAGCAGGGGACCTTGCGCCTAGTAAAACGCGGGAGTCTATCAATTCAGACATTATCGACTAATCCCCCAACGTCGCGAAGTCTCTATTTTCTGGCTGTATATATTTTGAAGGTCCTTGTCAGCATCTGGTTTCCGAGACATAGCCATGGTCTTGCAACAATACCATCTTTGTGAGACAGTGCAGCAGTAAAACGGCAGTTTCAAAGCTTTCATGGAGCGGGATGACATGAGCACACACGGTACTTCAGTTGACGGCATTTGAACAAAGATGTGTTCTGAGGGTCAGCAGTTCGGGGATGTTACAAATCACAGCGGAATTTCATTCGTCGGAAACTCCAGTTTCCATGGCCAAAATATCAATTTCAATCACGTTGGTGAGTACCTATGCTAATCCGCCAGAGGAATAATCGATACTCCGTTTGGCTATCATTGCGCTATCTTACTAACGGTTGAGTGTTGAATCTACAGACAAACTCCAATGTCTCAAGGATCTTCATGCTACGGACCCAGCCGACGAAAAATTGAAGATCGAGGCATCAGAAGAAAAGCTGATCGAGGAGTCATATCAATGGATTGTTAGCGATCAGGCTTTCAAAGCATGGATCCAAGATGATAAGGGCCAGCACAAAATATTTCGCATTACGGGCGGCCCCGGGAAGGGGAAAACAATGAACGTTGTCGGCATAATAAACCATCTTTTCGAACACTTCTCAGAGGAAAAGCCCTCTAGAACGGCGATTTCGTATTTCTTCTGCCGTGCCACAGACGATCGATTAAGCACTGCTGTAGGAATAGCAAAAGGATTGCTTCATCGTCTGATGTTCCAACCCGCCAACGAAGCCTTGATCAACTATCTCAAAAGGAGACTTGATTCGAGTGGAGGCCAGGTCTTCGAAGGGCAAGGGGCCTTTCCTATACTCCAGAATATTTTGATGGATGTTCTAGGAGACAGCAACTTTGACCAGTTCATTTTCGTTATTGATGCGCTGGACGAGTGTAAAGGAGGCCAGGACCTGGATAACATATTAAAACTTCTCAGACTCACGACATCCAAATCTTCCAAGATAAAGTGGCTAGTCTCTTCTCGGGACCACAATATCGTCAATGGCTTCTTCCGAACACTAAATCATCAAGCAACTCTTTCTTTAGACGATCATACCCCACTCGTTGACGCGGGAATCACAGCATATATCGAGGCAAAAGTAGACATTCTCCACAGAAAAAATCGATATCCTGCGGAACTACGACAAAACATATTCGACGCCCTTCTCTCTAAGGCTGAAGCAACATACCTCTGGGTGCATCTCGCTTGCAAAACTATCGAGAATGCACGTCGAACTAAAGCTCTGGATCTATTAAGTAAATTGCCATCTGGGCTAAACGAGATTTATGAGGTAATGACAGCGAGGCTCCGAGGGATCGATAGCGATGACGAATACACCTTGC
Source organism: Drechslerella dactyloides (assembly GCA_020064725.1). Classification (NCBI taxonomy): domain Eukaryota; kingdom Fungi; phylum Ascomycota; class Orbiliomycetes; order Orbiliales; family Orbiliaceae; genus Drechslerella; species Drechslerella dactyloides. The sequence goes on from JAGTWJ010000001.1 coordinate 1,049,475, forward strand.
TTTTGCAGTCAATTCTCTCTACGGTTTTAGTGGCATTGCGGCCTTTGCGTCTATCAGAATTGATGGCCATCCTGGACACGTCGGATACCAGAGACGCATTGGAGGAAACAATCGAAAATGTCACAGGATGCGGCTCTTTCCTGCGTCTGAATAATCAAGACGACACAATCTATTTTATCCATCAATCTGCAAAAGAATATTTGGAGGGCCAGGTGGGCCGACCTGAATCTATAATCCCCCATGACTCTTGCGTATTACACCAGTTGATGGCCGGTAAATGCCTACGGCTCCTCACGAGGAGACTCCGACAGAATATGTGCGATTTGCCGTCAACGCGGCCCGGATTTCTCGCGGAGGACTTGGACAGCAGCCACAGATCGCGTATAGCGGATTTGGAATATGCTTGCTTCAATTGGTGCAGCCACATAGAGTGTTCTCAAGACCATGACAGGCACCACGGGATGGATATATCTGTCAACGAATTTCTCCACGTTCGATTGCTGTATTGGCTGGAGACACTTGGTTTAATGACGGGAATGATACAAGGCATCGCCCAAATGAACAAGCTCCAACCTATCTACAAGGTATCAACAACAAATAGCAGAATTCTGAATTAGAACTTTTGGTTCAGCATGCTACGAATACAAACTCACTAACAGACCATTTACTCAGGGAACCGAACTGCAATCCGAAATCGATGATATTGAACGGTTTATGCGCGAATACCGCTTCTGTATCGAGAAGGCGCCGCTCCAAGTATATTCTTCTGCATTACTTTTTAGCCCCGCATTCAGCTGGGTAAAAGAAAACTACCAAGAGCAACTCCAGTCGATCAGCTGGTTGAAGGTAGCCCCGACGGTAGACGAGGAGTGGTCCGGCTATCTGCAGGTATTCGATAATGATGCGGTGCCAAGTTCTGTAGCGATATCTCACGACACTTGCCTCCTCGCTGCCGGGTTCTTGGGCGGGGCCGTAAAGATTTGGGATATTACCACGGGACAGTTGGAACTTGAAGTTCAAGTTGATATTAGGCTACCGCCGGAACTAAATGGCCCGGCTCCTCCATACAGTGTCAGCGTCAGCGATTTATGTTTCACGGCCGACAATTCGAAAGTTCTGATATTAATGCGGTTGCGCAGTTCTCTGACAGGATACTCCGATCCGTCCGATCGCTATAACGACGACATTGTCCTCATGGAAAGGGCTACTGGTATTCTTGACCTGGCTTCAAAGGATGTTATCACAGGATTTCCTTTCCAGTCCAAGCACTTTCCCTCATCGGAATACCCGCGTGCGCATCTCGCGAATGTGTGGGCGAGGTTCCTGATTTCTCCGAATGGTAGTAAATGTGCTGGCCATTGCGGGCCTCATGTCATTCTTTTTAACATGGGTCCCGAGAATATCGGCGATAGTGTAAAGTTCTTTCGAGCCGATTCGGCACCAGCCGCCTTCAACACCAAGATAGTTTTCTCACCAAAAGGCGATCTTTTCGCCGCCGACCAATGCTCTGATATATGTCTATGGAATGGCGAGACCGGGGAAATCCTACGCAAAATCCCAACCAAACCAATAAAAAACGGAGACCGTACAATTCCTTTCCCCATAGCTTTATCAGGAGATGGGAAGTACATCGCAGTGTCTTCCTACGACGGCACCGAAGTAAGAAGCGTTTCAACTGGTCACTTAGTCAGCTTCGTCAAGGGAATCAAGTGCTTCACAAATGAGCTGAAGTTCTCTCCGAGCGGCCGCAAATTGACCTTGCGTTACATGCCAACTTACGACCCGATAGGTATCATACGGATACATGACATCCGGCGCGAAACAGAAGCAACAGAAGCGGATGCGAATGCTGGAATCGTTCCGCAGTCGAATCGATTATATCCGTCAGGGAGACTACTCCCAGACGGTCGTGTATTATGTGATACCGTCGGAAAGGATCGGGTTTATATCTTGGACCCAGATACTAATCGTTGCACAGCTCTCAATATAGCGGGAAATGAAGTTTTGCGATCGCCTATGCTCTTTCGATTGTCTTCCAAAAGAGATATCCTGGCTATATATACGCCTGTAGCTAATGCCGGACGTGACATTAAGTTGCTGAATGTGGATACCTCTCTACCCTATATAAAGGTGCAAGCTTCTCCCCAAATTGACCCCAATATGTACTTCTCTGTTGACAGAACGTTTAGCTATTGCGACCAAATACTCTGCCTGGAGATCTGAGGCCGTCTGAGTTGCCCCCAGCCGAATACTCTAAACGGCCCGCCTACATGGTTCCGGAGGCTCATATTCGATGGGTAGCTGTCTCACCGGATGGTACAAAGTTTGCAACAGGCTCGAGTGACCAAATCACAGTTTGGAGTTCTAGTACCTCGACCCCTCATCAAACCCCACCACCAAGAATCAAAACGCACGGCGCGTGCACAATAGACAGTACAGCACCTTGGGTCGCGCGGCCTCGCGAACAAACGTCCCCGGTAGCAGAGATCCCACTACTCCCCTTTGGAATCCCGCGGTATTCCCCTTTATATTTTATTCAATTCTCACATGACGGTAGCAAAATCGGATACAGCCTCATAACAGGAAACAATGATAGACAATTTACAGTCTATGATATTGAGGATGATCCGTATTGTTACGGCTCTATCAGTTTTACGTGGAAAAATAGACCACGCACTGTCACAGAGCTATATAGCATCTCCCCGTGTGGAACTGCCATTGCTGTTGGTTCCTCTGATCATGTCGGGCAATGGAAGATTGGAAGTCGGTTACCCGATATGGCAGCACATAACACTCAGAATAAGCCCAAAGCTGCAGTGTATTCGAAAAATGGAGCCGTCATCGCTTTCAACTGTCAAGGAGGAGTAATACTCTATTATCCTCTTACCGGTACATCTCGGACAGTCGGTTACGGTACCATCGAGCATCCTTTGAGCGAGTATTGGTCGAAGACTTCCTTAAGACCGCTGGCATTTTGTGCAAATGGTACATGTCTTAACCTTGGAGACTTCACGACGATTCTGGGCAAAGACGGTATAAACTTCCAGGCCCGGTCCGATGAACCTGCGGGGGTAACCAAATGGTCTCGCAGCGGTTTCAACGATATCCCAAGCGAATTTATTCGCGGGAATGTCGAGTCGGATCGGAGAGTGTCGCTTGAGGGTTCCTGGCTAAAAATAGGTTCTAAGAAGGTGCTCTGGATTCCGCCTTCATATCGACCTATCAGTAGTCTGAGACCATTCATTGCTAATGGCACAATTGTCGTTGTGCGTCCAAACGGGAAAAGGTACTTTTTGAGGATCGACTTGAAATCCCTGGAAACAACATTAGGATCTCCTAAAGTGCCGGACCTCAATCGGTGCAGATTCTGTGACAAAAAAGCGGATACAAAGGATGGTACGTATCTACGGTCTTTTTGTGAAATATAGAGGCGGCACTAACGTTATCCTTAACAGTGAGCTCGTACATGTACTAGGGCACACGCCATCCCTCCAACCGAAAATTACTAATGGATTGATCAAAGTGACGGAACTAACTCTCTATAGCGTCTTCTTCGGACTTCCTCTACAGATTAATACTAATGTTTTCCCTGGCTTTGCCCGTTCTTCATGTATATAGTATTTCAGGTCGATGACAAGCGTGTTCCAACCTACGCATCACGCTTCCTGCATATAATCAAAAAAATCTACCGAGGTCGGCTGTGCCGATTATATAAAATAGTTCGGATTTATACTTTATCTAGAAGCTCTAGTAGAATCGCAAGCCAAAACTACAGTATTCGTGGCCCAATCATATATATAATGTTTTACCATGAGACGACTGACGTAGGCGTAAAGATCCTCTGTCCAGCCCATTCAATTGCACTTACCATCCTTATATACTTTGACTCGCTAATGCCAAGCGGGATCGCTTTGTGTGATATCGTATGCTTCATATGTATCTAGGCGTGAGATACAGATGGTGTTGCAGTTGGAGTCTAGTTCGGCCGTCATCTACGAGCAGGGGTGGTCACCTAGTGTGGGGGCCAGGTGGGGAATTGATTGACTAATTGAGATCGTCATTCACTTATCTCTGGAGATACCGAGTATTCTGCATGGTTATTCGTGTGAAGAGCAGTAAGCGAGAGGCAAATTCGTGAACATCTATTGCAATTGCATCAAACGTGTAGCTACTATTCCTTGATCTAGGCAACAATCGCCGTAGGCAGCCCTGGTCCTTCGCGTTAGATCGACACACCTTTATTTTGGTTGGTGTGTTCACTTGAGAAAGAGCCAAGCTCTTCCTTGACAAGATATACTGGACGAAGATGTCCCTGAAATAACTTATGATGAACGAAGTCTGGATGATCATCGATCCGCTAGTCCTCGAGATATCGCGGTCGGAGTTAGGCGCTATATTTAAATGCTGCGTGCGGCAATGGTGATATCAAGCTTGACAGCATGGCGCTGTCTCGTCTGTCGAGTTTGTGGCGGAAGGTGGAGCTTTAAACCGGGATAAGGAAAACCTTATCGAGCAGATGCCCGCGCTAGGGAATCTTTCGGCTTATTGATATCTCTACATGAGAATAGGCTTTTAAGCTTTCGTAGGCTTGTGCAAGTTACCGCATTGCGATACTGGCCGATCGGTCCACCGCTGGCACAGCATTCACTACGGCCTTTCAAGTCCGTTACGGCGTCGTAACAAGATTACCAGTGCACAGCATTGCATATCCTCGATGTGCATCGGCGTTATAAAATTGTGCGAGGCCCGCCCGCCGCAGGAGATGCAACCTCTCCGGGTCGGTTCTGGATTTGGACTGAGCAGCAGGCTCCAGCTGCCGAAAACGAACAATCGGTATGCGATCGAAGTATTTAGACTATTCCTCCAAGAAGCAGAGTGTGCGAGAAAACAGGCCGGGCAGCAGATCCTTGGTGCACAGACATTCGATGCATTCTGTGGGTCTGCCAGCGAAGACGACAGCCAAGACCGGGTGGGCTGGATGCAATCGTTCGAATCGCTGACTGTCATACCATGCCGCGCGGCGCGGCGCGATCAATCACATCATCGAAGCAGGACGGAGATATTATTTCTCGCTCGAGCTTGCTGGCGAAAAACCTTCTTAGCTTCTTGGTGCGAGCAAGGGGCGTATGCCTGTCTCTGGACGTATAATTTCCGACCTTGCTGACCTGCGCTGAAGCGAGCAGGATATAATAAGTTGGCGGTGCGCCTCGCCGTTTCCCCAATGGCAGCTGTGAATTCCTTGAAATCCTTTCCCGCTTTGCCCTGAATCGAGATTTGGGCGAAGGCTGTGCTTTTGCGCAGAAACAAAACCGCCAATTGGCCTGGATTACGTAACAGCCAGGAACGTAACTCCTACGTAACTCGCCTCCCCCAGCACACACGAAGCGGCAGATCGCCTTTCGCGTTCTTTTCGCCTCCTAGAATCTATAACTCGACCGTCCGAACACCTGGCGTCGTGATACCTCGAATATGATACGGCCGCCATCACGATAGACCCGACCATGTCCACCTTCCAGACTCCGACCGCCTTCAGGCTGCGGGATGCCGTAGCCCTGGCCGCTGGTGCCGATGCATCCGCCTTCAACAGTACCGACTTTCTCGTACAAACGCTCCATACGACGGCCGCCGCGACGGTCGACATCCTCAAGAAACAGCCCCATTCGCAGCATCCACCGCTCGCGAACCTCATCCTCCTCGTATTCGAAGCCGTCCTCGAGGTAGTATGCATTTCGCTACCGGGATATATTATCGCTCGCCAGGGCATGTTCGACGTCGGCAACCAAAAGTTCGTCGCGAACCTGAACGTCAGCCTGTTCACACCATGCCTAAGTATGTCGGAACCACCGGCCTAGACCAGGTCAAAAGAGACGATCGTCCGAGAGGAGAACGGAGAAAAGAGCGCTGACAATGCATGTCTAGTCTTCACGAAACTTGCCTCCCAGCTCACCGTCGACAAGCTGGCCGAACTCGCCATCATCCCCGCTATATTCGTCCTTATGACCGGCATCTCCTACGTCGGCTCCGTCCTCGTCGCTCGTGCTTTCCGATTCCGCCGGCGCGCTCGTAACTTCGTTATAGCCATGGGAGTGTTTGGCAACTCCAACTCCCTCCCGATGTCGCTCGTTATGTCCCTTGCGTTCACCCTTAAGGGCCTGCATTGGGAGAAGATCCCTGGTGACAATGACAACGATGTTGCCGCCCGTGGAATATTGTACCTGCTTATCTTCCAGCAACTGGGCCAGCTTGTACGCTGGAGCTGGGGGTACCACGTCCTCCTCGCACCAGCGAACAAGTACACGGTCGAGGATGGAGGAACCATGGAAAACGGCGAGGAAGCGGACGGCGAGCAGAACGGCGAGACCAACGGCCTGCCGACGGATAGATTCCTCGACGAACCCGACCGCTACATGGACGACCCTGTTCCAATCGTGTCCCGGACCGAATCGATCGACTCTGAGAGTGAGTGGGAATCCGACATCGAGACCGGAGCGCGTAGGAAGCCCACCGATCCATTCCGCCGGCCAACTTTCTCCGAGTACGAAGGCTTGACAAGTCCAACGGGAGAACGACCACCGTTCATTGGCCGCCCGATCACAGGTATGACGCGACAGAACAGCGAACACATCCGCAGTCATCCGGATCGCTTGTCACAGTCTATTCCGTCCCCGATAGTACCCCAACTGCAGGAACGCCAACAGAGGCTCGACAGCGTCGAGGAGGCGCTGGGATATCACACCGAAGGCAGCGCGGGCAGGAGCTCGACGGCGGTGAGCACCAACGCTAGCGCCGTTTCCTCACCCATGGCATCACGCCCGGACAGCCCGACGCGCACACGCATCACCCACCGGAACAGCGGAGTGATAACCAGCTTCCCCGAACCCGACGAGTCCGCCATCCTCTCCCCATCCAGCTCCAAGACCAGCCTCCTTAAGAATGTACCGGTCATCCGACGGAAGATGAGCCGTAATCTCGCCGAGGCTACCAAGCGGCTGCCCAAGGCGCCAGCATGGTCGCGCAAGCCGGTGGGGCTACTGCGACGGTTCCTGTTGGGCCTGTGGAGCTTCATGAACCCGCCGCTGTGGGCCATGCTTGCTGCGTTGCTGGTTGCATCTGTACCGGCTCTTCAGAAGCTGTTCTTCACACGGGGTACGTTTATCGAGAACTCGGTAACACGGGCGGTGAAGCAGTCCGGTAACGTGGCTGTGCCGTTGATCCTCGTTGTGCTGGGTGCCAACCTGGCGGGTAACACAAGCTCTCGGCCGGCCAGCTCATCTGCTGCAGCTGCACATTATCATAAAGCCACCGCGCGACATGAGCGGAAGGTCCTCATCGCTGCGCTTGTATCGCGGATGGTGGTACCGACGCTCATTATGGCTCCGCTGCTGGCGTTGGCTGCCAAGTTTCTTCCGATCAGCTTGCTTGGGGATCCGATCTTCGTGGTCGTCTGCTTCTTGCTGGTGGGTGCGCCGTCGGCGTTGCAGCTGAGCCAGATATGTCAGTTGAACGGGGTGTATGAGGATGTGATGGCGAAGATATTGTTCTGGAGCTATGTGGTCGTGATACTGCCGAGTACGCTTATCCTTGTGATATGCGGGTTAGAAGTGTAAGTCTCCCTATCCGCCCTTCCCTGTGATTGCCCTCCATCACTTCCGGTGTGCCGGGGGGATGGCTGGGACGATCGGCTGTATGCATGATGAAGTTGGTGCTAACGGGTGGTGAATAGGCTCGAGTGGGCGAACGCTTAGCTGATGGACGAAGTGATGAACGGCCGTCTTTGTGGATACTCTCTTCTTTGTCTCTTCCTTCTTTCTTCATTTGATCTTCGTTCTTTGGTTGCTTTGTGAGCTTGGTCTCCTTCTGGGTCTGGGTTGTAGCATACATTGGATTGGTTTGGTCTTATACATACATGGGTTACTTGGTCGCATGGTTTCTCATCTTTGAATGCCGGTTATCGGTCTGCTCTTGCTTTTGATGGCATTTCATGAATACTTATTTATTGCTATCGGCCGTCGTGTCTGGCTTGTGCTGGATACGGTGGGTTGATATGATTTATCTGATTCCGTTCGTTGGTAATTGTCTTAATCCTCGTCTGGTCTTTCGATCGGTTGATAAAAATTGTTGTATGGATGGACGTGTGCACGAATATTTTCGGTAAGCGGACCCGGACGCGATGTGATTCGACGCATGCGGTCGTATGAGGCCAGACGCTACGAGCTAGACGTCCTTTGACTCTGGTGAGCACGAGTTGGTTTGAAGTTTTCGATTTTTCCGCCCGTTCGCTCAGTTTTCAAGTTATCGCGTGTTCGTGCAAGAGTGATGGAATTAAAGTAAGCTGGGATGAGCACAGTGCGGGGAAAAAAGTGGCTTTAACTCGATATATATGACTTAAATGGATTTAAGAACCTCGGAACAGGCCGAGCATGGTAAACTACCGGCAAGCTAACTAGCCCGGCCTTCTCGGCCAGGAATGCGGTCTCGTGGACCGATTCTGTTTGAGAATGTGCTAATAATATGCCGCTGGTGTGCGCGAGGGCGGTCTCGTGAACTACCTGCCGGGGAGCTCGAGGGTGCAAACTACCGCGCAATCCAACGGGTAGCTCGGGTTGACATGACTTGAGGGCTGCCATCCATGCTTTTTGATGCAACAACCACCATGCGGATTATGCATGAACTTCTCAATTTGTAGGCTGGGCGGCTTGTTGTTTATGCGAGCTGGGCAGTAACGTGTGTTCTATCGAGAACTCTTTGTTGATTTAGAATTTCGTTGTAGATGCATTTGGGGGTATACGTATGTCGCCCACGACGTCGCTAGCGCTAGATCCAAAGATCACAGACACAGATTGATTTTCTCGGATCTCCGAGGCCCACCATGCACGGTCACTCATATGTACGCAGACTGGTCAAAGCGCAGGTCAGGTGTCATCGATTTGAGCTAGTTTACCATTAGATCGTCAAAAATCAGAAGCCAAAGTTTTGATTGTCGAAAGTGCCGCGCCGGCCATTTCTCTTGACAGAATTTTCGCGCTAAACTGCAGTTTGGCACAACTTCAAGACTACCTTCGACCTTCCGCCATCATACAATTCGCCCGGTTAGCTCAATCGGTAGAGCGTAAGACTCTTAATCTTAAGGCTGCGGGTTCGACCCCCGCATCGGGCTATTCGAATCGTCAGGTTTGGATAGCAGTAGATGCATCCGCATAAGATACTTTTTTTGACTTTTTTTTGCACCTTTTGGGTACCAACATTGGAAGGAAGAAAAGAAGGTTGGTGGGCTGCCGTTTTGGATGGTGGGGGCGGCGCTTTGGGGGACCGGGTGAGACAAACGGACTCTGGCCAGTTGGATAGGCCGATACTTGACGGAGAACGTTTAAGCGGCTGGTGTATGCTTCTTAATCTAGGTTTCAGAGCTGAGTGTCAGCGTATGCTTTATTTTTGATAAGAGTAAATGTAGCAGGAAGGAGAATGCTTCTCAAAGGTAGAGATAGCCTTTGCAAATGGATCTGTAACCGTGGAAATGAGTGACTCCAACTGTGGGAAAAGCTATGGACGGCTGGTGGGAATTTCTGTACAGAACTTGATGGTCAGCGTAATCTAGCCGCCATGACGATACGTGATATCTTGAGGAATCGTCTCGACAAATATGAGGGGACGGCGAATACTTGCACTTACGTCACACAGACGATAGCCTCTGCGAATCCCGGATCATGGAGATTGAAGCCATGCCCCTGCAGGTGACGATTACCCAATCCCAGGACAATCTTTCCTGATTCTCTCACACCAATCCTTTTCCAGAATCCAACATCGCAACGCACACTTGAGTGAGTTGAAGAGTCGGAAGACTATACGCGTTCGCTCCATCGGCTGGGTGCTCCGGGAGGCTAGTCCTTATCGACAGGTGTTCAAGCAATGCTTATCTGCCTCTGTGGGCTCGTGTTTCTCGTCTGAATACATCTGGTGTGTGCGGCTTGCTGCTTTGTAGACGGGCCTTGAGAGTGTCACCGCCATCAGTCGCAGGATGAGACGGGCGAAGTTGGGCATTCTCTCTCGAGAAGAGGCGATATTCCCAGGTCGAATGCTGTCAGCAGCGTATCCCGTTGATGCGTTGGAGTGGACGTGGCCGATGGAAGTTTCCATATGATGAGGATAGTCTCGGGGCCAGACTATGATGAGGATGTTGATTCGTCAACCTTTTTCCTTCACATTGATCGCAGCAATGACGACATCAAAGCCTACGATCGGACCGGGCACACATTCTTCTAATACGTTGAGAATTGGTTTCCAGCTGCTGGCTCCCATCTATTAAACAGCATGAACCCCTGCACGCTCTTCATCTTCTCTGGATTTTCCTCCTTCCCCAGAAAATATTCTCCACAACGCTTTCTTACAGAATGCTGTCTACCATCGTCTAGTGGCCTCCTGCCCGCACCTCACAGGCAGAGGTTCACATACTCTTGTACACTTTGCACGCTCCACATTTGGATGCTTCTCGCGCTCCTGTTAACTTCATCTTATGGAGGTAACCAACGCACTCCCTAGCGGTGACGTCAATATTGGCGGACAGATACTGTTCAGCTGGTCTGGCGGTTCGGCCGTCGAGCCGATATTAGATTGGCTTGCTTCAAAATAAAGAAACGATAACTTGACGAAAGAGTAATTTCTTTCGGGCTCAGAAGCTATCATCGCCGGTATGTTCATTGTCATATATCCATTCGTTCAGAAATTAAATGCAAGTGAGGACGAATGAAAACTGACGAGTTCATGCGCCTCAACAGAAGCAACAATGAAAGCTTCATGTTCTGTTCTGTTTGTATTGGATGGCGAGATATTGTTGCCAACAAGTATTACAACAATGAGAATAGAAACGGAGCTAATGACAACAGAAAGTTTACCCAAAAAGACGACCAAAAAAATAACAAAAATAATAAAATAATAAAGAGACAAACCAAAATGACAACAAGGAAATCAAAAAATAACAAAAAAAAAGACGGTCAGCAATACAACCAACCGACTCCGGGCCTCTCCGGTCGACGCCATGATCAGCTATGGCTCGGGGTTGGTTGCTTGCTTGAGACACTGGATCCAAAAGTACCAACCAGCGAATGGCTTCTCGCAACACCATATGCCATAGTCGTCGAAGAGCCCGTAGTGGTGTTGTCGCCCAGCTAACAATGAACCCAATTCCCATTGCCAGGCTTTGCTAGTGTCGAGACTGTCCGGAAACATGTCACGTAAGTTTTATCGACAAATATTTTCCCTAAGCCTAGTTTGAGGTCAATGCTGATAATTATTGTATGAAGAATATAACATCTCCGTCGCCGCATCTTCTTCGACAACGACGAAGTGTGGGTAGCATTGTGGCTTCCGCATCAGCACGCTCTGCACGTAAACCTTTCCAGTGGTTGTTGCTGCACTAGCACCAACCACAGCTGATGGTGGGTGGTCACGGGACAGTTTGATATAGTAACTATCATATAGTGTTTTTCGAGGTACGCTATTCTTTCTGAGGTTTATCGAGAGAGTGGTGCATGTTCTCTCATAATGTGAACGTCTAGCTGACTAACCCTCGCGACATGATCATATAGTCCATTGACTTTTATAGTTGATTGACTTTTATGACAGTTGTAGTTTTTACCATGTAGCTAATGTGGTGGCCGAGCTAACATTGCCACCGGCATTAGGCTGTGGGCTGTGGGCTGCCACCAGCGTTATTTTCCCTTTTGTGTGTGTACTTTTCCTGACTGTGTTTCTTTTAGCATGTAATTTAGTTTGTTAGCGTGGCTTCGTCTGCAGTCGAACCTACGGCGCCCTAGCGCGTCGTTCCAATCTTCGATGGTGGGCGATACTATACATGTTGCAGAGAATGTTTGTGCGCGACTGCAACATGTATATACTCTGATAGCTTTTTGGTATCTATAGATATAGCTATGGAGTACATAAATCACAGTAGTTCTTTGTGTCGTGAATCAGACGCCATCATCTGGCGATAAATCTCTCTAGCTCCTGGAAAAAGTCAACTCAACCCGCAAATCTCATCCATGATATGCATCTCCATACCGCAAAAACGCGAGAATCACACAATCTTGCAAGCTCGCCCAAGCACACTTTACGAATGCCAACCCTTTCCTAAGCAAATAAAATATTGTGCGAAACCCCGGATGACAAAATTATCGATCCATCGACAGCCAAGCTAAAAGATAATGCTCAGGCGGTTACCAGGGCTCGAACCTGGGACCTCTCGCAGACGATTCGATTGATCGAAGACCCTAAGCGAGAATTATACCACTAAACCATAACCGCGTGCATGGAGGAGCGAGGGCGAGAGAAGCACTTTCGAAGCTTGGGAAAGCTGGAGGCATGGGTTTGGTGACGGCCCGTTCGGGTATGTCGGAAGCGGCGAAAGAGAAAGCTGCGATCATTGATCGGGAATTTCTTTGATCACCCACAAGGCAAGGGTATCGTGACTCTTTGGGAAGTATTTCCTCTGAGTCACGGTTTAGGAAGGTGAGAAACGCAGACCGGTTGAGAGCGTACTAACAGCATGATCTGTAAATGCACATCGAAGAGGGCTATTTCAAACCTGTGACCTTGAGACCCGCATAGTAAATGTTATAGATCGTATACATACCCTTCACTCAGAGATGCCCGGCAATTTAAAGGCGGCAGGGCTTTCCAGTCCTGCTTTGGAAGCTTGTTGCAACAACCTGTGAAATGCGTTGTGGGAGTTTCGTCAATCTTATTGGACACGATGCTCTGATTTGAGAGAAGCCTCATGAGTCGTATTTTGAGCGAGATCTTCATCAAACGGGTCGGTTGTATGGTGTAGTGGTTAGCACTCCAGATTCTGATCGAGACTTCTGGCGACTTGGGTTCAATTCCCAATACGACCTTATAATCATTTCTTTTGCTTTTTTGCCGACCAGAACGAGCTATATTTAGACACCAACCATTCTCAGTGGTGTCGGCTCAGTCTGCGAAAGCCAGCTTCGCGATCCTTCTTTTTTTGTTTCTCATTTAGATAGCTTGATATGAGATTTCCTGCGATGCTAGGACCGGCCGAGGACTGGCCATAAACTCCATCGTGGGGGCGCATGATTCCGATGCCATTCCGCGATCGATCTGATTAGATTACGGCCATCGTCGGCTGCCGCGGGGCATCCTGTCTTGACGTCACAGGCCCGAATCAGGCTGCGTTTCGGATGTGTTGCGGCCGCCCGCAGTTAGTGGAAAGCTCTCGAAGGCGCCACTAACTTCGAGCGTCTTCTACGTCAGTCTCGCGATCTCGGCAAAGTCAGGCCACCAAGCCGTGCTCGGGCCGATGAGAATATATTTCTGCCCGCTCTGATCTACTTTGCACACTTCTTCTTTCTTTCATCCCACCATCAGCAGCAGTCCAAAGACGTGCAAGTGACCACGAACACACTATCACATGAGCATCTGCCACACACTATAAGGTGATCTCATCTACGTTCACGTATCTTCTCATACGCTGACTCTCACGAAGTTACGACTCATACTCACCATCATACACGATACTCTATCCTACAATACTCTCCCTCGATAGAATAATACCGCCAAAATGTCGGGACCAGGCGGCCACGACTACACGGACAAAGCTCTGAGATCCATCCAGTATGCGATAGAGCTTGCCCAGCAATACTCCCACGTCGAAATTCGACCCATCACCCTCGCTGTTGCCCTCCTTACCCCCCCTCCAGACGATAGCAAACCCGGTGTCACAGATGCCGTCCCTCAAGGCCCATCTCTATTCCGCCAGGCCGTGGAACGTGCCAATGGCGACTTCCAAACCTTCGATCGAGAGCTGAAAAAGGCTCTCGTTCGAACACCTTCTCAAGACCCCCCACCGGAAAACCCCACTTTCTCTCCGGGCATGTCTAAAGTCATGCGGAAAGCGCACGACCTGCAGAAGCTGCAAAAGGACAAATTCATCGGCATCGACCATTTGATTATGAGCGTTGTCGAGGACGCGCAGGTTCAGGTTGCTCTGAAAGCTGCCAATGTCCCTCAAGTCAAGGTGTTGCAGGACGCGATTACTGCCATCCGTGGTGATAGACGGATGGACAGTAAGACCGCAGATGCAGAGTCTGCGAACGAGGCTCTTTCAAAATTCACCGTCGATATGACAGCGGAGGCGAGAGACGGCAAGCTCGACCCTGTGATTGGTCGGGAGGAAGAAGTTCGAAGAGTCATCAGAATCCTGTCCCGGCGAACGAAGAACAACCCGGTTCTGATTGGCGAGCCCGGTGTTGGTAAGACGAGTGTGGCGGAAGGGTTGGCTCAGCGGATTGTCGCGGCCGATGTTCCCGCAAACCTCGCACAGTGCAAACTTCTGTCGCTCGACGTTGGCGCGTTAGTGGCTGGCAGCAAGTATCGTGGAGAATTCGAGGAGCGGATGAAGTCTGTCCTTAAAGAAATCGAAGAGAGCAAAGAAATGATTGTCCTCTTCATCGATGAGATCCATCTTCTTATGGGAGCTGGATCCAGTGGCGAAGGCGGCATGGACGCAGCCAATCTGTTAAAGCCCATGCTGGCCCGTGGCAAGCTACACTGCATCGGCGCAACCACCCTTGCAGAATACAGAAAATACATTGAAAAGGACGCTGCGTTCGAACGTCGTTTCCAGCAGGTCATCGTCAAAGAACCATCGTTACCGGAGACCATATCGATTCTGAGAGGTCTGAAGGAGCGATATGAAGTCCACCACGGAACCACCATTCTCGACTCCGCTCTCGTCACTGCTGCTACCCTGGCGCAGCGATACTTGACTTCACGAAAGCTGCCAGACTCAGCTATTGATCTCATGGACGAAGCCTGCTCCGCAGTCCGAGTCGCACGTGAATCTCAGCCAGAAGCTCTCGACCACCTTGAGCGGAAGCTTCGCCAGATCGAAATTGAGATCCACGCCTTAGAACGCGAAAAGGATGCCGCCTCCAAAGAACGTCTCGAAATCGCGCGCAAGGAAGCAGCCAACGTCCAAGAAGAGCTGCGTCCCATCCGCGAGAAATATGAGTCCGAAATGCGCCGAAGCAACGAGCTTCAAGACCTCAAGAAACGCCTCGAGGAAAAACGCCACCGAAGGGAGGCCTTGGAGCGTGATAGGCGGTTCGGGGACGTCTACGACCTCGACAAGCACGTCATTCCTGAACTTGAGGAACGGATCAATTTCCTTGAGCGCCAAAAGGTTCAAGCGGAAGTCGACCAACTCACCAATCCGTCTACCGGTGACGATTCGCCACTCGTCACGGACGTCGTCGGACCCGATCAAATCAATGAAATCGTCGCAAAATGGACCGGCATTCCCGTCACACGCCTGAAGACCACGGAGAAAGAGAAGCTGCTCAATATGGAGAAATACCTTTCCAAAGCCGTCGTTGGCCAGAAGGAAGCGGTCAAAGTTGTCTCGAACGCTATCCGGCTGTCGCGATCTGGATTAAACAACCCCAACCAGCCGATCGCCAGCTTCCTCTTCTGCGGTCCCTCGGGTACCGGTAAAACATTGCTCGCCAAATCCCTCGCCGAGTTCCTCTTCGACGATCCCAAGTCCATGATACGCTTCGATATGTCTGAATACATGGAGAAACACTCTGTCGCTCGGCTGATTGGCGCACCGCCTGGCTACATTGGCCACGACTCCGGCGGCCAGCTCACCGAAGCTCTTCGTCGGAAGCCCTTCTCAATCCTGCTTTTCGACGAAGTCGAGAAAGCTGCAAAGGAAGTCCTAACCGTTCTCCTCCAGCTTCTCGACGAAGGCAGAATCACAGACTCTCAAGGTCGGATCGTTGATGGTAAAAACACCGTCATCATCCTAACCTCCAATCTTGGTGCCGAATACCTCACCTCCCGTCGGTCAGGCGGTGGTAAGATCGACAACGAGACCCGAGAGCTGGTCATGGACGCCATTCGCCGACACTTCCTGCCCGAATTCATCAACCGTCTCAACTCCATCGTCATCTTCAACCAGCTCGACCGCCACGGCATCCGCAAAATCGTGGATCTCAGACTCGCAGAAGTGCAGAAGAGGCTGGCTGACAACGGCAAGAACATCCGGATCGTGGTCAACGATAGAGCGAAAGACCACCTGGCGCAAGCTGGGTTCTCGCAGGCCTATGGTGCCAGAGTCATGCAGCGGGTAATCGAGAAGGAGGTGCTCAACCCGCTTGCGGTTCTGATCCTCAAGGGCGCGGTCAGAGACGGTGAGGACGCACATGTGGTGTTGTCGACGGAAGGAAATCGAGAGAAGATCATCGTGGTGCCGAATCACGATAGTGATGGCGATGAGGATGTCGAGATGGAACTGAGCGACTTAGATGACGACAAGATGGAGGATGATGGCCTATACGACTGAGCAAGCAAGCTGTCACTGCGGAAGACGAAGCTGTGTTCGATTATTATAATGATATAATACGAGAAATGTGTTGGATGTTCCGATTTATTTACTTTTTGCTTTTGAAGCTTTCGCAATTCTGTTCTTGTGGATAGAAAATCCAGGGGACGAGTTTTTCATTTTACAGTAGCCTTCAGGCTCTTCATGTATGTATTTCAGCGATTGGTTTGCTTGTTCATGATAGCACTTGGTTATACATAAAGAGCTGGAGGTTTGAAGACACGCTTCTGTATCTACAATTTCAAGGATAAGATGATTATCATCTAAACACGTCTACGGTCAAGCTATGGCCATTCTTGTAAAAACCAAACGGTAGTCAAACCATCGATCGTTACTAATAATTATAAACGACTAGAGCAATCTTAGTTAACCATCGCGGCACATCTGTAAAGTGAGTATGTACAAGACAGTGGCCACCCGGTCACGACTCGGCGTGACAATTACCAACGTTATAACAGTCAGATGCAGCACCACAAACGGTAATCAAGTCCCCGTCGGTAGCCCCACAAACTCTCAGCTGTAACACAAGTACCTTCCTCTACAACCCACAGCGGCGAGGTACCAGACCACGAAACTATAATTAGCCATCAGCCCCAAAAGTACCTTTCTTCCAGCCGCGTCGTGCAGCTCGCGACCTGCAGCTGCCGGTCGACAAACTTGTCGCTTACATGCATAGCCATCCTGGACCGACTCCCGCGAGCATGGGGCTCGACATCAGCCCATCCCAGCCGCGAATTGATTTTTTTCCGCCTTCCGGTCAATTGAACTACTAATCGCAATTTTCGCCCACGTACTAACTTTTGTAGCTTAGATGAGTGTCTGACCGATGTCGTTTGTTCATGATTTTGATTTTTGCTATATCCAAATGAAAGGAGCGCTATGTATGGATATAGAAATGATGGAGAAAAAATGAAGCCGGAAAGCTGAGCGCCGTGACAAGGAAATGAAATACACACAACAATGCAGACACAGAACAACCATGCTCAGATAAATGGAAAATTTGGAAACCGACTCTTGAAGAACGTTAAACCCCCAGAACGTGGTAGCTAAGGAAAATAGCGAAGAAGAAAAGGGTAGAGAGGAAGGGACGGAAATCTGAGATAACCCCATGAGATAGATAAGTAGATAGATGTCCTCTTTGTCTAGGTTAGGTATAAAACTACACGGACGGTCGTGCCATGCTAAGACTACTAAACACTATGCATGCCGTTTCTTTTGGGAAATTGCTGAACGCACGAACGGAAGGGAATCGCCAAACGCTTAAGCAGACGTGGTGGCAGCAGAGGAGGCGGCAGAGGAGGCGGCAGAGGAGGCGGCAGAGGAGGCGGCAGAAGAGGCGGCAGAAGAGGCGGCAGAAGGGGGGGCACCGGCTCCCGTGGAGGCAGGTGGGGGTGCTGCACCGCCCGTAAGACCACCGTTGCGGTTATACGGCTGGAAGACGCTTGGGTCAGCAAAGTTGATGCTTGGGTAGTTGCCCGTTTCCCGCGATGTCACAGGAATGGAAGTGCTGATTGCCGGGGGGAAGCTCTGCGGCGGGGTCAAAGAGACGATTCCAACGGTGCCCGAGAGCGGTCGGAAATTCTCAGAGGCATTGGCGTCGATGGAAGCGTAGTTAGCACCGTAATTGGACGCAACGGTGTAGGTACCCGGGGGACCTGGCGTCGGCTGCGGGCCAGTGTAGGAGACGATTCCAACGGTGCCCGAAAGAGGCCTGAAGTATTGAGAATCGCTGTAGTTAGGCGGGTAGGAAAGGACGGAGCCGGATGGACGAGGGGCGCCGGGCGTGGTGGATGCCGGCGGGGTAGCTGGAGACGCGCCGCTGCTTGGTGGTTGCTGCTGGTTGCTGTACGTGCCGCTCGGGGTTGGCCGAGGCTGTCCAGTGCCTGGGCCACCACGGAAGAGATTCGGGTCGTCAAAGTTCATGCTTGGGTATCCGCCACCGCTTGGCCGCTGGCTCGGGTATGGGCTGTTCGGTGGCTGTTGGCTTGGGTAAGGGCTGTTTGGTGGTGGGGCCTGGCCGCCGCTGTAGGTTGGCCGGGGTTGCGCGCCAGTGCCGGTACCTTGACCGCCACGGAAGTTGCCCGGATCGTTGTAGTCGATGCTTGGGTATCCACCTCCGCCGCTTGGTCGTGGCTGTTGACTGGGGTATCCGCTGCTTGGTGGCGGTGCCTGCTGGCCGCCGCTGTAGGTTGGCTGAGGCTGCCCGCCAGTACCTGGACCACCGCGGAAGAGATTCGGGTCGTCGAAGTTCATGCTTGGGTATCCGCCACCGCGGGAATAGGTGTATCCGCCTCCAACAGACGGGGTAGCAGCTGGGGTGTAGCCAGCAGAGACAATGGGGATGGATTCACCGCCTCTGAAGGCATTCGGGTCACCGAAGTTAATGGTAGAGTACGATCCGCCGCCGGGTGAGGCAGGTGTAGCATTACCGCCACCACCGGGACGAGGAGTGCTCGAGCACTGCTTAGGATACGGGGCGGCATATGGAGGGGAACCACCCGAAGTCGTCCATTGGCCACCAATCGCAGCGGCCTGTGTCGACCCACCGGCAGAGGCGACTACCTCAGTCCAGACCGTGTAGTAAGTGGCTACATTACCATTGTTGGTGGTCTCTTGTGGCCGCACGCCGACGAGGGTCGTGGACGCGCAAGTACGGCATTGGATATCCGAGGCATATCCAACCCAGCCCGTAGTGAGCGGCTGCGAGCACTGTAGAGATAACACAGAAATGTTAGAATATGCTCCGTGAAGCTTGAGGAGAGCTGGAATATACACATACGGTGATCGTGGTGGGCATATAAGCGAAGATTGTCGGAGGGCATCCCGGTGGGCCCTGGTACATGCCGTACTCGGAGTACACCACCGTCCGAGTAGCGTACTCTGTCTCCCACGAAGTCGTCAAACCGGCTTCTGTGCATTGCTGCTGTGCTGGCGGCGCCTGTGGTGAGGGCGCCTGTGGTGAGTAAGGTGATTGAGGCCCAGGCTGGGAAGGGGATCGAGCCGAGGTATATATTGGTCCTGTGTTCGTCCATCCAGGTGGGTATACTGTCTGTGTGATTGTGACGGCATCCGGACAAGAGAACACTGTCGTTATGTATGCCGGTATCGCACGGGCAGTGTGCAATAGGCCTGCACTGGCCAGTAGAAGCCCAGACTTCATCTTGGGATTATGCTAATGGAGTGCTTGTTCAGCACTCCAAGCTGGAGAAACGAGCGGTAACTTTTGGTGCTGGCAGCTATATGCAGTCTCCGTCTGTCATCCAAAGAAAGCTTCCTATGGTATCAACGATATAGCAGAACCGAACAATAAACCCCAATGAATCAACCCGAAACCCCGGATTTACAAACTGAAAGGAAACTCGTGAAAAAAAAAGAAGAGACGTCAGGAACGGGCGAGGAGGGAGGCACGAAGGTCGTTAAAAGAGAGGATGGATTGGAAAGGTCTTCGTAAGGTCCGCCTGGGCTGAAGGTTACTATAAGAACGAAAGACCCGTGAGACCAGCGAACAGTAAGGCTGAGAAGGGTATCAGGGCATGTAAGATGCTTCAGCCCCACCGTCAGGATTGACAGTCAAAAGTAGACGACCTAGTGCATGCAGGTCAGGGTAGCTTCGACCAGCAGCTAAGAAACGGCCATGGCTCCGAAGGAGGGTAATGCCAGCCTCAGCCTCCATTGTCCTGTGTGAGCTTGAGGCGATCTAGCCTGCCAAGCTCCGCCGACAAAAGTCCAAATCTCAAATCTTTGTGTGTCGGCGGGGGAGGGCTGTGAAGGATAGAGCTACAAGGTGCTCGCGACGAGCCCGCTAGCTCCCCACTAAGCTCGCAGCTTGGGCTGCCGAATGCAGCCCTTGCCCGCCAAACATGAGGATTTGATATGGTGGATCTGATTTGTGTTTCCGGTGGATAAGTTTAGAAACTTCGCCCGCTAAAAGGCCTTCAGCCGCAATACCAGGCATGGGCCCCCAAGGCCGTTCTCTCTTGGCCAACACCAAAATCTTACACGCCGTAAGACTTATCGATACGACGACCGATTTGTAGACCTGGTACCAGCGTCGACCTTTCGGCCATTGTTTGGACGGTCGAGCCCGGTTGCCGGACATGCTCGCCTTGGTGGAGTCGCGATGGCCTCATTCAACATATATTGAGCCATCACGGTCGCGACGAGACTCAATGGCCGTGAGTAAAGCCATCTGCGAAGCCTGATCTTGTTCGGTCGCCGCTTCCCTGTCGTTCGGCTTCCTCCAACTCTGTAGAAGCTTTGAGGGATCACAGGTGTTCTTAAGATAGCAGTTTTGCCCGCCAAGCTGTAGGCGTCAGCCGCACTGCCTGCGCCCGAAATGGTTAGTGATGCCCTCAGAATCTCAAATTATGGACCTGGGCAGATGGAGCTGTCCGTCAGACGCAGCCTTGGCTCGCGTTCAGCTTTGCTTGGTAGCGTCGGCGAAAAATCAGACTATAGTCGATTCCGTTAAGATTTCCAGTTTGGGGTTTGTAGGTGGAAGCCGCTCATCAGGCTCATTTCAAAGAGATGCCGACCTGGATCTCGCGACATCTGGCGCGACTTTGGGCGCGAATAAAAAACGTGCGCTAAGCAAAATCACACGCGCAACGCCGAAACTCCACATTACATGTATCCATGTTTGTATGCTTTGTATTGTAGAACTCTCCAACAGCGCTGAAATAGACTAGACGAGCAAAACCAGGTAATTCTATGCCCAGACCCATCGGCGAATAGAGTAGCCAACCTGTTCGAGCAGGCCGGTACTTTTCTTCGCCTCCAGGACACTTACAACGTCCTTCTTTTCTACAAAGGGACAGGCCATTTGTTCGCTTGTGTCACCATTCTCTTCATTGCCAACCCCGACCGTACCATCCAGGCTCGGGTTAACAGCTTTGCAGGCACGTTCAATCTCATTGCATATGCTCAGGACCAACGTCTCCTCCTCCGACTCTGCAGCTTTGCGGATCGGACTTGGGAGTCGGCTCGACGCTCTGATGGTCGCATCTGCTGAGATGGCCTTAAACGCAAGCAATCGGTCACTAAAACCGTCGGCTGGTGGAGAAGGTTCTGGATCACTCGCCGAGGTTTTTGAATCTGTGGGTTGCTTTGTGTCACCCTGTTTGTCACCCTGATCCTCAATTTCCGGTGGTGGTACTGCTGCCTCAGCTGCTATATCGGCACTTTCCCGCGATACATTGGCAGTGAGAGACCTGGTGTTGATGCGGAGTATGTCATCCTTGCCAGTTCCGTACTTGATAATCAGCCCAACGTTTTGCTTTTCATCCACCTGGGCTGATGTTAATGTTGACGTGATGTAAGCACCTATTAATCCACATTATCAGACATGGTTAGTTGAATGTATACGACCATATATATCCGAATCGGTTGGTATAAGCTTACCATATTGTAATCCTTTGATATTCTCCAGCGCAATCCGCTCAAATGCAGAGACTTTGTCCATAGCAAAATCGAATTTGCAAAAATAGAGTGCGGCATCGGTCAAGAGAAGAACTACTTCCTTGAATGGAAGTGTTCGCCTAGCACAACTCGTCAGTAAAATGCAACCCGTTTCCTTCTTAGTCCTACAGCTGCGACCTACAATGTGTTCTCCTCGTTTGGAGTGAGCAAAGTCCAACCACCAATCATTTCTTCGTTGCTGTCCGCGATCACCAAGCGGGAACTTGTTTCGACTACGGGATGGGCTCAGCATACGCGCAACTAAGCGACTCGGATGGATTTCCAACACTTACTCGCGTTCTGTCTCACTTTAGATATGCTGACCGCGGGGTCGCCACTCATCATCTTAGCCTCAAACTCGACAAACACTTGCGCCGAGACATTTCCCAGGAGGTAATCAATGACAGCCTGCGTAAAAAAATCCCCGATGATATTGTTCCAGCTGCATTGTAAACAGATCAGTAATGAGGGCTTCTCAGCTCGAAGTAACGGTGACCATTCTTACAATCGAGTTAAGGTAAGTCCGAAATCAGCCAGAGCGCCAGAAATGTTCCGTTTCTTTGTACGAGTAAAGTCGCCTTTCAGAGCTGCTGTAGAAGAGTACTGCTTCGATATGGCGTCGCCGTTATCCGCCCATATCAGATTCATGAAATTCAACGATTTGTCGAGCTTCGCCGGATCAATGTTCAACTGTGTTAGCTGTATCTCGAGGGCCCTCCTTGCGAAGTTGCTCATCACGACGTTGGTCCGATCGAGGCAGTCCATGCAATTAGTGCGTATAACCCTAATGAGGCCGTTAGCGTCTGGCAACACCATCTAGGTCGGCTTACGCTTACCCTGTTTGCGCTTTTTCTATCTTTTCATCCTGCTCCTCTGTCCATCCAAGCTCCTCAACGACATCTCCGACGCGATCTAACAAAAGGCTAACATTCTCAAACTTCATCCCACGGCACTCTGAATGAAAGTCAAACCACTCGAATCTTATCTTCGGATCTTCCAGCTCCCGAGAGTATTGTTCGTATTTATCACCCACAATTGCTTCTAGACTGTGTCTTTCGACCAGGTTTACGACTTGTACCTCGCCATATCTGTCTTTCAGCCTTTTAAAGTGAGACTGGAAAGCAGCTTTGTTCACAATCTCGCTGTGCATTATGATCGGCTTCGGCTTGAGTGCATATGGCGATTGCTGAAAGAATATCGGAATGCTGCCTCTCATCTGGACAAACGAATACTCAGCATTTTTATCGATGTCGCTGAGGAGTTGTTCCGTTTCAACGCAGTTGGCGACATTTCCGGACTCGTCAACTCCACGACGCAGGTACCTCAAACCTGCTCTGTTTATACTACGCCTGCTAATGAGCGTGAGGAGAAAGTTGCGACCGTAGCCATCCTTATTTGGGACTTGAAAATGTTGCTGGGCGACAAAGCCTTGCATAAGTGGGAGCGCAAGGTGGTATTGCCCTGCTTCAACGAACGGGTCCAGAAGATGTCGATTCCAGAAGTACTGCGAGACGTCAGCCAAATGGCTTATCATCGATTAAGAGCGGGTCATAACTACCTCGCGATCGACCTTCTTATGCAGAGGCACCTCACTACTGGTATGGGGGCTCTGTTTGGCAATCGACCGTGTGATGTCGTAATCGTACGAGAAGTAGAAGGACCTTGATGCCGACAGTAGAATTTTAGTCGTCCGCAATAATTTGGGCGTAAGACTGTTGGCTACCCCTTCAACGACTTCCTCGTCTATCGACTCTGAAGGAGATGCCTGGCCGTCTGTTGGCGCCTGGATGATAGTATCGTCTCCAGTCACCGTTAGCTCCGCCTGCGCTTCCCGAGCTTGCTCATCCAACGCGGGCGCGACAGCCTTCTCCACGGCCTCTCCGTTAGAGGAACCGTTTGGAGACCTCATTCTTTTCATTCGGATTTGTTCTCCTCCCAATTCACCCCTCCCACTGAGCCCTTGCAGGCGGTTCTTATCCACCTGCCAGCCTCTCCTTGAGAACCATCGCTCCGCAAAGCGTCCGTAAAGTCCCTTCTTCCCAATTACGTCTTCCGCGATAGAAGATGTGGTCCTGTTATGATTTTGTCGCTGTGGTGGATCATCGGAGACTTCATCGTCGCTAGAAAGTATGGAGTCGCCATCAATGTCGTCATCCGAATCTGCATCCTCAACAGAAGTACCGTTCGGATTCCGTTTGGCGATTTTTGCTCGCACTCGGGCTATCGCAGCTTCAGCTTCGGATTTCGAGTTCAACGGGATGAGCGCAATGTCGGTTATAACGAAGACTTGGCGGCCTTTGATTTCAGCCACAGGCGAGCGTTTGGTGATCGCAATGAGCCATGAACCGGACGGTATAGAAAGAAGACCTAGAGGGAACTATTAGCCTATGCAGGGACCCAATAATTGAGATTTGGCTGTCGTGGAGTACCTGCGATTCCAACGGCCTCGAAAGAGTTCCCGGAAGCAACCGCTTGTGAGATTGGTGTTTCAGTTGGAGCAGCATTGACGGCTGCCGTCTTATAAGCGATCTTTGTCTGGCCTTGAGAACGAGAGCGAGGGCCGGCCGGGAGCAACAGTAGACCGTCAATTGCGGCCAGAATCAAAACCTTGCGAACCAGGCCCGGCATGGCGTTGAGTCCGCGAAATTTCGACGGCGAGAGATGATGTTGAATCTAACAATTCTGGAGAGAAAGTGGGCAAGGTAAGCTCCGACTGTCGAGAAAGACAAGAGAAGAGCGCCCCGCCAGTTATCCAGGCCCGCATCGGGTGTCCCGGCCGGGCCTTTGCATCAGCGCTATAATATCAGCAGAGCAGGTGACGTGACGTACATTGCAGACGGAATATGCAGATGTCCGATCTTGTGGTTGGCCGGCTATCGCTGGTGTGAGAATGTCGTCACGCCTACAACACAGTTTGGATTAACGCGATTGAAACTTTTAATTTTCCCGTCGACGTCTTATCTACAATCGGATTCGCGAAAAGCGTGTAGTAGTATACTCCAGAGCAGTATTATGACACAAATATTTACACTCATGTTAGTATATACAGAAAGTCGTTGTAGGTATATGTACATCCGTCCAGGTGAGAGCTCCGATATGAGCAAAATAACTTGGCTCTTACTCAGAGTCAACAAACTCCTTCACCACTGGGTCCTGTTTGGTTTCGTGGAAATTATACCCGTGGCTCAGCCAAGGGGGGACTGTGCATTTCCCCACGATACTCGGGAAGCCTCGCTTTGCTTCAGCTAGAAATTTCTTATCGCTGATTGCAAGAGGTGGTGGATCAATCTTTGCCTGCACCAGCTTCTTCACGATCTCAACAAAGCCGTCCCGTTTCCCTGCGATATGGGAGCTAATCCGTATCTTCTGCCCAGTGGGAACGTGAAGAAGATAGTTATTCATCCGGTTCACCTTTTTTGATAGTTCTTCGTCGCTTAGATCATGGTAATCGATATCGATCTCTATCTTCCTTTTGGTCTTCCGTTTTGAATCGCCTTTTCTAACGATCAACGGTTCATCATCCATAAACTTTTCCAAGTGAAACTTCTTGATTCTCATTCTTTTGTTGATGGCACCATATAATGCGGTCTGGAGCACATGCTCGGGTCGCAAGGCGCCTGTCCATTTCAACTCCCATAGCCTAGCATAGTCGAATAAATCAACTCTTCCGATGACGGAAACTCCCTTTTCTCCAGACCTGACATCTGAGAATTTATGACCAACAAATATTTCGTAACGCGCTTGGTCAGATATTGCGGCTTCGAGAATATTAAAAGCGGCATCTGCATGTTCTACTGTAAACCAGTTATATTTGTCAAGCGGAATGGATAGCACTTTGTAGATATATCCTGATTGGAGCATATTGGAAATGTTGGCCATGAAAAGGATATCGGATATCGTAAGTTTCTCCTGCCCCAGCCGCTCATTTATCTCCAGCATGTGTTTGTGGTATTTTTCTGGGAGCAGATCTAGAGGCGCTTGCGACTTCTCAAACGAAGTCATGACGTCGTCCACGAGCTTGCAGGATCCCCTGTGTTGATACTCGAAGATAGCTGGTACCGCCGTGCCCGTGATATCTGCGACCGCCTCCCAGTCGCCTGGCGCGATGTCGATTTCCGGTTTTGGCCAGACCCGATATCTGTTCGGCTTTCTCAACAACTCGAGTCCAAGGTCTTCAAAGCCTGCATATAACGATAAATATAAGCGAGTGAGCGTCTTCTATGGTTGATCTCGCAATGACTTACAGGATGATACCACTGTTTCCGGTATGTTTCTTGTGAGATCAGTGACCTTCCAACGATACTTTGGGGTCTTTATTTGCTCCTGCTCCCGTTCCGTTCTATAAGGCCGGACTTTACGACCTGGTGGCCGCTCGCAATACTTGGGCAGAGTTTTGCGATTGATGAAGGGCAAATAGTCATCCTCGAAGTGGTGAATCAAGACCAGGTGTTTCTTAGCTCGCGTTACAGCAACATATTGCACATTCCCCACATTGACGAGCGTAGCAGGATGTCTGTCGTAAAAGTCGTAGTAAGAGCTAGAAAAATTGAATAGAATAGCCGCCTCTCTTTCGATACCCTTGGCTTGGTGATAGGATGCAAAGACTATTTTGCCAGCGCTAACGCTGTCCGATATTCTATCATCATCATCCATGGGAATATGAATCCGAAGCTCCGGCATTTCCAGCGCAATAAGATTGGCGAGATTACGGATCGGGCTTCTTGCAGACCTGAGAGACGGGGCGAGAATGAGAATTTCTTCAGGAGGAAGTATCTTCAGTAGACGTTGGAGCTCGGCCAGCGGTTCATCGCCAAGTGCGTCGCAGACAACGTATCTGGGGAGCGGATCATCCGGATTGTCTTTTATTGCACCGATTTGCGGTTTTGACCCTCTTAGAAGCTGGTGATTGATGAATCGCGCGATCTTGCTTGTCATCCTGAAGGATACCATTTGGTTGATTTCCACCCAGGTACGATCATGGACTTTGCCGTTCTCAACGTATTGTCCAGGAAAGAGATCACGGCAAAGCGTAAGAAAACGCTTGTCAGCGTTGTTAAACTGATAAATTTCCTATATCGATTATGTTAGACCGACATGTAAATATAGATGGGTAGGTCATGAGCCACGAGTAGCGGCTTACCTGTCTCGGGTCTCCCAGGAGCATCAACTGCGGGCTCCGAGTGCCAGTTTTCGCGCAGTCTCGCAGCAGCTTGAGAACGAAGTTGTAAATAATCGGATTCATATCTTGTTGTTCGTCGAGGACAAGAATCTCAAACTCCGGTAGAGGCCGCAAAGGTGGTAGATCATCTTCAACTATCCGTTTGAGCCCTTGATCGGTATCCGCCTCTCGAGAATAGTACCGATACCTATGTTTATCAACTCCAATAAGCATATGATTTTCAGTTTAAACTAACCAATACGAAGACTTACGCTAGACCGTGATAGTTATCAATAGTCAGATTCTTCAGTTGTAAAGCTGTGGCTCTCTCAATGGTCTCAACTCGAAGACGCCTGTTGTATAACAATGCCAAGAACGGTCTTTCGATGACGGCAGCCATCTGCAATAAAGTTGTGGTCTTCCCACTTCCCGCGCACGCGTTAATCACGATATTTTGTCGACCCTCCAGGAGTATTTCTCTGGCCTGCTCCTGCTGTTTAGATAATGGTGGGAGAACGACTTTTCTCGTCCCTGTCGACACATCTCTAGTTTCCTGAAGCGGCTTTGGGGCATCAGGTCCGGAGACTAAGCTGTCGTCCTCCTTAACATTGTCTAGAGACTCGATATATTCTTGAATCAGGGCCTTGAGATGTGGTGGAGATGTTGCGAATGACCTCGTTTGCCATCCTAAGCTGGCGACTGCTTTCGAGGTGATGAGCTTGCGTCTACAGCCGGTCCTCAAGTTGATTTCAGAGAACAATCGACTGACACGCCCCGGAGAGAGGCAACCTATAGTACCATAGTTAGTTTAGGCCCCATGATGAGAGTCTTGAGAATATACCTCTACTAAGTCCCCAATTGATAGCTGCCATCCTGGAAACATGGATGTAGCTGGTACCGGTGGCTTGGTTGCCCCACCGAGCAGTTATCTTGACACCATAAAAGAGAGGGCGAGAGTATACATCGTGCGTGTAAGCTGTGTGAAGCTGAGTAAGAGGTCTACAAGGTTTTCCAGGAAAGTTTTCGTCAACAGGATGTCGACGCCGGAATCCCGCATACTCAGAATGACGGGGTTAAAGACGCTGAGTCAGCGGAATTTTGGCTTCGCCGAAAGTGGCAATCAATGTTCTTGGCAGGTTCAACGCCACGCTAGACCCCCCAAACAACGCGTCTTCCAGCAATTACCGCTCAAGAAGCGTGAACTTTACGCGCCATCGCGAGGGCTCCTCCACCTTCACAGCATGAAAGGACCATCGCAAGCTCAGATTTCGAATTGACTGTTGTGTGTCGTACCGCATCATGTATCGCAAGAAATTTATACCTCCTCTTCTCAAAAAACCTTCGACGCAGCCCGCTGGACCCCACGACTCGGAGCCACCTCAGAAAAAGATCAAGCTCGAACCGCAGACAGGCAGCCAAAGTAGCGTCGGCTCAAACAGTTCGACTCAATCTAATGGAATTAGAAAGTTACTTCCGACTCCGCGGTCCAACATTGGGCCCGGTTCCAAGTTCAACCCTCCTCAGCTCCTTCGCCGTCCATTGGTACCGGTGAATCATCCGCCTGGTGCGAATGATAAAAGAGAAGAGGAAACCACGGGTAGCGACGGGAGCGGCAGGCATTACTTCAATGTGCTATGGTAGGTATATATTGCTCACATCCATTATCACTTTCACTGATGTCGAATCGTAGGCGGAAATTCCAAGCTAGGAAACACAAAACCTGGGATGGTGACGGGGTGCTCGCGATTGTCAACGGGAACGCTACGTTACAAGATGTCAATGGTCGAGATATAGGCAGTGGACGGGTTTCAAAAATACCTTCAGAGGGTGACCTTATCAGCCTCGGCGGAAAGGAAATTGAGATCGACTCTTTACTCGAGAAATCGGATTTTCTCGCCGGAAAACCGTTCCTGAAGTCGAAAGGAAACCTTGTAGATACGTCAGCTACAGTCCGCCCAGCTGAATTCTACGCCAGAGGCTCTTTCAAGTCTCCTCTCCTAGCCGGGACAACGGCCCCAAAGACACATCCGCAGAAGGCCACAGCCAGATTCGACCCAACAGCCGAGGGCGCCCTAGTCATGAGACGGCCTACCGTTACAGTTGAATCCTCCCTTAAAAACAAAACTATAGTAGATGTTGTTGTCGACCCGGTACTTTCTCGCCACCTACGACCTCATCAGCGGGAAGGCGTTGCTTTCCTTTATGAAGCAGTCATGGGCATGAGACCGTATGAGGGAAGAGGGGCTATCTTGGCCGACGAAATGGGGCTAGGCAAAACACTGCAAACAATTGCACTCCTCTGGACTTTGCTCAAACAGAATCCTGCACATGGCCAGGCACCCCTTGTTAAGAAGGCCATGATAGTGTGCCCAGTCACTCTAATCAACAATTGGAAACGAGAGTTCAAAAAATGGCTCGGCAACGAACGGATCCACGTATTTGTTGCGGACGCGAAAAGCAACGTCCGGGACTTCACACATGGGCCTATATATAATGTGATGATTGTCGGATACGAAAGACTAAGGAATATCCAGGACAAGCTCAAGCAATGTCAAGTAGACATCATCATTGCGGATGAAGGCCATCGACTCAAGTCAGCAGAGAACAAATCAGCGCAAGCGATAAGGGCCCTAGCGACACCAAGAAGAATTATTCTCAGCGGGACTCCCTTGCAAAATGATCTGCGAGAGTTCTTTGTTATGGTGGATTTCGTCAATCCAGGTATTTTGGAAAATTATAGCACCTTCAAAAAGCAATTCGAGAACCCGATTGTCAGGAGCCAGCAGCCAGAAGCGTCAAAAGCGGACAAGGAGCTTGGAAATGCTCGGAAGGCAGAGCTAACAAGGCTCACGAATCTGTTCGTTCTGCGAAGGACCGCGAAAATCCTATCCAAATACCTGCCCCCAAAGACGGACATCGTAGTGTTCTGCCGGCCAACCAAGCACCAGCTGGAACTCTACAAAGCTATACTCAACACGAGCCTTGTAAAACGGCAGATGGGAAGCATGGAAACGGCGTTGCAACTGATCACTCTACTAAAGAAAGTCTGCAATTCAACCGCTCTCTTAAAGTCTTTGGGCAAGGATGACGAAGATGGCAAGCTTTCGAGCTCAATTCTCGAAGAAGTTCGAGTCGCAGGATCTGCTCTCATTGCAAACAATAGCTCTGGGAAGTTGAAAGTTTTAGAAAAGCTTCTTGTTACCTTGAAAGAAACGACACAAGAAAAGGTTGTGCTGGTGTCAAATTACACGTCTACCTTGGACATCCTAGAGAAGATGCTCAATTCGAAAGGTTTCCACCATCTGCGACTCGACGGAAAGACACCAACAAACAAAAGGCAGGATCTCGTCGATAAGTTCAACCGCGTCAGCCCTGATGTAGCATGTAAGTGTCTCTGAATCCATCCCTATCCAAACGTAGCTAACGCTTGTCTAGTTGCCTTTCTCCTTTCATCCAAGAGCGGTGGCGCAGGAATCAATCTGATTGGTGCCTCCCGTCTGATTCTTTTTGACTCCGATTGGAACCCGGCCAACGATTTACAAGCAATGGCCCGCGTCCACCGCGATGGTCAAAAATCGCACGTATATATCTATCGTATGATGACCACTGGCTGCATCGATGAAAAGATATATCAACGCCAAATTACAAAACAAGGGCTTGCAGATTCCGTGATGGACCAAAAGGCTGGAGGCTCAAACTTTACCACCGCCGAGCTCAGAGATCTATTCACTCTTGACACCGAGACAGTGTGCAACACCCACGACTTACTCGGGTGCAACTGTGGCGAGATGGGCGATTTGCCTGGAGAATGTATCGAAGACGAGGAGGAAGAGGAGGAAGAGCCGATCAAAATGACCGGGTGGACGAAGGCTTCAATCGTTGACATGGACCAGCAAGAGGACGCTTATAGGAAAGCGACCTCGAAGGCTAGGCAGAGGATGAAAGCATTGCTTGAATTCTCTCATATCAGCCCCGAAAAGATATCAAAGAAAGTTGCAGAACCACACGATCTTGGCTCGGATTCTGCTGAGCAGGAAGAAGATGAGGAGCCCATGGTAGTTATTGAAGACGAGATTCTACGTCAAGTGGTGGATGAAAACCCGAAAAGCGTCTCGTTTATCTTCAGCAAGAATTCAATGTAGTCTTTAGCGATGGGGTCATATATTATTTATTACAGAGGCTATATCAATTATAGCTATCCTACCTCCTGATTCATGGGATTCTTGTCGTTTGCTGTCCACAGAATCCAACTGCTGCATCGAATCCGCGCCTCCGTGCATTTCATGGATGTCCTGTGGCTGGTCTCGCGGCGCATGTGGCGCAAGATGCCTGAAAACGGATACTGCCCGAGCAAACACCTCGTGGCGATGTGTTGTTGACCTCGAGGTGCGTTGCGACGTTTGTCTAATATTCTAGCCTAAAGCGTACTAGTCTATCTGATTAGGGCACGAATTTTGGGGTGCGCACGAAAATACCATTTTTGCATTTGAGAAACCGCAACTCTTTGGAGCAATCACGACACTCATCCCCCACCAACAATCATCATCACCATCACGGTCGCCTCATCTATAGCCCACGTATAAGGTACGGATATCTATCAGCACGGCAGCTCAAATGAAGCCAATCAAAACGAGTGGACAAATTAGTCAGGGTCGAGTCTTGGTCTGATCGCAGGCGGGTCCCGCCTGCTGATACCGCAAGACGGCCTCTTGAACCTTTCTTCGATGTTGATGATCGGCATCTCTATGAAGATGCCCTTCGACACGTAAAGGCACTCATGACGGTTTTGCTTTTGGACGAGATTACACACCGAAAAATATGAGGGTGATCCTGAACTAACCATTATGCTGGACAGCACTTTCTTGCACTTCGCATAAGCCTATACCTCAAATACCGCCAAAATGGTCAAGACTTCAGTTCTCGTATGTGCACCCCTTCGAAAGTTGAACGCTGGATGGATGGGGCAGCGGCTAATCTGGATATCTAGAACGATTGCTTGAACGCGATCAACAATGCCGAGAAGGCCGGAAAGCGCCAGGTCATGATCAGGCCGTCGTCCAAGGTCATTGTCAAGTTCTTGAGTGTTATGCAGAAGCATGGTAAGCTTAACCTTCAGCCTTTCCGTATGCCATCAGATGCGATTTGCGCCTACTACGAGTAGATGCACCCCGAGATGATAACTAGACGATTGGCCCTACAACTCGCCTCCACGGCCCTTGTCCTTTAAGTTCTCGGAATATCAAGAGGATTGCTCCTTTTTCCATCTTCTCGCCGGTTTTGCCTCGCAAAACGGGTGGGATTTCTTGGCTTGTGGAGCGGTTTTCTTCGAGAATCTTTCTTACACGTTGTCTCTGTTAAATATAATTCCATCGTTGACATCGTTTATTTTCTCGGAACATCCAATCATTTGTGCGACATGGAATAACAGAAGCTAACGTTCGCGAATAAAGGCTACATTGGTGAATTCGAGGAAGTCGACGACCACCGTGCCGGCAAGATCGTCATCCAGCTCAACGGCCGTCTCAACAAGTGCGGCGTCATCTCCCCGCGGTACAACGTCCGTATCGGCGAGTTCGAGAAGTGGGTCGTCAACCTGCTGCCATCTCGTCAGTTCGGTTACATCGTCCTGACCACCTCGGCTGGCATCATGGACCACGAAGAGGCTAGGAGGAAGCACGTTGCCGGGAAGATCCTGGGATTCTTTTATTAGACTCAATAATTGATACCCTGTCTTTTCTCTTCATTTTCAATTCTCCAATGTCTTAATTCTTAGTATATACTTTGCTTAGAAAAGCTACTACGAATGCATGGGCTATGCGATCTGTGACGATGGGAAGTGCTCTGGTTGTCACAGGTGATAATTACTACAGCATGTGGATTCCTGCAGTCTCTAGGCGTGATGTAGTCTCAATTTTGAATACTTAAGTATGTAACATTCTAGCGAACTGTATCGCTGTGGCATCTGCAGATCTGTCCAAGTTAACCAAGTCAGTACACATGTTTTCCATTACTCTCAATTGGCCGAAGTTTAAAGTCTACCTCAATGGATATTGGCGACTTTCCAATCGGGCATTAGGAGAATATGCCGTTGCATCGTATATGGATCTGTTCTTAGACAGACGTCTTATGGGAAATTAATTAATGAACACCTCGCGACTCATATATTCATATCACTATCCCTTACTTCAAGTTATGGGGCTGTATATACTAAGTGCGATGCAAGCTATGGTAACTGGCTGAGCTTTGACTGTGAAGGAAAATCATAGGAGCATCTGCATTAATTGGGCATGGGCCTCTGCCTCCAAGTAGTAAGGTTTCATGATTTCAAGAAGATAGGTTCCCCAATCATTTGGAAACTTCCAGATTAAAAAAGCCTTTGCAAATTCCCACCACTCGGGATACCAGCCTGACATCTCCCAGTCGATGATGCCCACTATGTGACCATCTTTGATCATTATATTCGGAGGGCGGAGATCCGCATGCGTAAAAACGATGCCATATTCCCGAGTATTCAACATTCCGGTAATATATGGTCTAACGTGCCCCTTGCGAATCTTGCAGTAGGCATCGATCACAGTGTCATGAAAATCCTTCACAGATGTGAAAGGCCCTGTACTTCCAGTTAGCTTGAGGTCTAAAAGTAGTTTTCGAAAAAAGTAGTCTCTGATGAGCCCAGTCTTCGAAAAGAGCAGGGGGGATTGAACCTTGATTTATGTTATGCCATTCTACAATCTGATCCATGACGGGCCCATATTCGAGAGAACCCACATAGGTTCCACCCTGTAGGCTCCGTAGCTCTTCCAGACAATGTTTTAGATCCGCCATGATGCTTGATTTAGTCTGGCCATCCAGATTCTCCCACGCTTTCTCTAAAGTTTCTCCATCAATGTAGTCCATGAAAATGTACGTGTCGTATTCATCCACAGCGTCAAAGTCTGGCCGATCAAATGGCCCGTATGTGTATACAGCGTGGACTTTGGGTACTGGTATTGATGTGTGTTCTGCGATAAAAATCATCGTGGTGGCTTCTTTAACCTCTAACCGACTGCCATACTTAACGGCCACTGTTGGAGAAAAATTTTTGATTCGAGTACCACCAGCAGCATAAAGCGGCTCCAGCCTCTCAAGCTCTTCGGGAGTCGTAGGTGTAAATCCTGGCTTTTGAAAGTGTATCGAGACTTTGGGGACTTTGGCCATCGATATCGCAGACGCCGCCATGGTCGATAAGGATGTTCACGTTTGCCTGTCTCGCGATCGAGCGTCTAATGTTCGAGGTAAATGTTTTTCCGTGCACTAGGGAGGAGATTCAAAGAGGTCCGGATTGAGAGGGGGTGGTCGATGCGGTGCGATGAGGTGAAATGAAAACGCTTAAATCACTTCTTTTCTTAGAATAAAGTTCTTAGAATAATGTCGTAACATAGGGGACTACGGCAAAGCTCGACAGGCATACTAGTTACCCGTGTTGTTGGTTGCTGTATTGCGCTTGATGTTGCAAGCGGAAGGTTCTGGGAGACGCCTTGGACAGGAGAGTAGCCTTTACTATATATGGCCATAATTTCGGCCTCGTTGTCGATATATTTAATTTGAATCTTCCCGACTCGAGACTCCGAGAAGCCTTTTGATTACTTCAGTAGCTACAAGCACGAAATAATAACAGACTAGAATAATACCTTATGTACTTTATTCTTGGTCCATGACCGATAATAAGCCTGGGACATGAGCAGATACAGAGGCTTACTCACTGGAACACGTGCATTTACATGTATACGATCCTTTGTGACTAGCGCCATAACAGCACGCTCTCGAGTACGCGCAACGTATGTAAAACTAAGTTCACAAAACTTACCTGAGTAATATTATAATTGGATCACAATATCAGCGCAAGCTAGGGTCTTGAGAATGTATGTACGGCCCGGGCAGATATCAAATTAGTTTCCAGTCATCGATATAACATTTATTATTCTCGGATAAGCTCACCGACGCAAAATCAATACATGCGCACACTTAGTCTCAGAGATGGGAAATCTTTTCGATAGAGACATTAATTGGGTTGGACCCCTCCCACGCAATGCAATTGCCACTTGATAGACCCGGCAACTAAACTACATGTCAAGGTTGCACAACGAATCGAAATTTCTGTCACGCCAATCAATTGATCAATGTACGGCAACTTGTAGGCATGCAATGTAAGTTGCCGCTGCTCAGGAAGGCTCAAGGATGCTAGGAATAGCTGACGTCGACCAGAACCCTAATATAACATACTATATAACATAGAGACATACGTACACAGAAGCTTGCGTTCGCGTTAATTCGGGAGAACACATATATTGACATCGAATATATCCGCATGCGTGAGGGATATCTCCCATAAAGGCAGCAGCGGAAAGTTAACGACAGAATGGAATTCTAATAACGTGACAACTGAGATTAGTAGTGCGTAGTACAAGCCCAAAGCGCAATTGATCAATCAAAACATGATGTAGTGTCGCTTGATGTAGCGTCGGGTCAAGAGCACAAAATTTTACAGAGAAAATTCTTATAGTTAGAGCTAGTGTACTATCGGTCCCATGGCCCATCGAGCCATTGAAAGAAATTTCAGGCAGCTTATGCTGCTCAGTACGAGTTCCAGTACACGTACACAAGATCTGCATGCACGGGTAGCATGCATGCGATATCGCATCACGGCTCCTTCGGTTCGAATTCATAGCAATACAGTTAATTTTGGTTTGAGTCTGGTGCTACAAACATAATGAACGGAGAAGCTTCAGCTGTACGAGATGCGCGATTAGGCAAGCTCAAGCACACCTGCGGTGTACCCTACCCGCACTAAATCAGGCGTGTTTATGCCAATACCGACACGACATAAAATATATAACCATAGAACCCTTGGTTCCCGAGACGAAAGGAGCTTGTGCGCAAGACGCACTCCCGTTTAGTCGTATGAGTACCTCCTCTGATCTTGGCCGATGCAAGGTCGCGAGAAATAGTAGTGCCAGGATCTCGACGGTTGCACTATAAATGAGGTTTGCGATCAAGATACAAATATTACCCAAACCATGCGTATGCGGGTGTCCTAGGATTCTCTCTGGAGATATGCGTCGCGACATACAGCAGCGACTTAACGCTCCATCTTACGGCAATCAAGGGATGCAGGTGAAAGAGAACATTAGTTACAACAATACAACAGTGGACATGCATGCATAGATTCTTGAGTAGTTCACACTGCAGTATGCATGGTTCGCCATATATACTTAGGTAAGTATATATGTACCACACGTACACAGTTACGCAAGATGCAAGCACGTTGCCTTCGAAGCTGCAACTTCCCAATCGGAACTAAACGGTCCAAGGTAATGTAGTCGTGGCAGGGATTTCTAAAGCTAACCACTGTACGCGTACTAGCATGCTACCAGACGGCTCGGTTGACGGAATCTTTGGGTGGATTAACCCTGCATCTGAACAGCCTATACCTTTGCTGAGGTTTCGTCTTGCACCTGCTTGCACCATCAGCCATCTTCAATGAAGGTACATATACACGTATGTACGGGCATCAGTTAAATAAAGCAGCGTTGATATGTGAGATAAAGATGTACATCTGGGGAACCTCCGAATCATATAGGCTCAAAACACGATATCGATGTGAACTGCGAGGTCAGGGGTATCGTTTTTGGAGCTCCGAATTGGAATGCGGCGTCTTCCGCAGACGCAAAAATATATTAACGGCACACTACCCAGCCGTCACGGATGGAGGCTTTCCATCTGCATATGCAATGCGACAAAAAGCCGTCACAGCGAAATACGTGTACGGTCCACCACCCCTTGACACGCCGCCTGAAATATGGTTTTTGGCTAACTTCAAAGCCAGCTTTCGTTCCTCGGCCGCATTGAGCAGGTCCCAGTAGCCCGTTTAGATGTTTCTTCTGTTGAAGCCTTCTCTGAGCTTGCGCTGTTGCCGGGGGCAATCCAACCTCAGTCTTGGAGGTGAAACGTCCAAGCCTGCCTTTCAAGGTCAGCTCATAACAACGTTTGCTCTTCATAGAATGCCGAGTTGATCTCATCTGGCTGGTAGCTCTTGATTCATTGCAACTCTCGCATCTTCATCACTCTATTGCAACTCCAGACATCACTCTTGTGGGACTTGAACATCACAAGATGACCATGGAGATAAGGCACGGTCTCTTCGATTGCTAAGCCCCGCTAGCCATATCGCTTTTCAGGATCCTAGGATGGTAAGCAAATCCGCTCCTCTGTCCTCGAACATTGTTCCAGCGGACTTTACGCCTTTTACAGGGGGTACATATCTCCATCAGCCGGCGTCTGTCATAGCTAGTGAACTTCAGCTGCAGTCAGTCGGATTCCCATATAAGGCCGTACGCGCAACCTGGCAGCTGAATGGCATCGTGGACTAAAACACCCACCAGCTAGCCAGCGGACAGCCTCTATAGAGTACTTCCCCAGAGCTTCTTGAAGGCTTGTTTGTGGCACATCTTCCCCAAGCCGTACAACCGGCAAGCATTCGGGAGATTATTGGCTTACAAGACTTCTCATTTCCTCAATCTGCAGGACCGTGCCGAGGAGACCAGCTACTTGCTGGCTGCGTACGCCCGACCGACAAAGAGGACTACGAATCCCGAGACCCCCTGAGCTGTCGTGTTTGGGGTCCACCGCCTGCGTGGGAGAGTACATCCGCAGCAGGTACCCTATCGCAGTATCAGGTGCCATCGGTACCCGGTCAGCTTCAACTTTCCGCTAGATCGTACCGTCGGAGATCATTGACCGATTTTGTAACCAAGGTATTGATTGAACTTTTGCTTGTTAGCGCCAGTCGTTCTTCGTCCTGTAGGATCCGCCTTCATTGCACACATATGCTGCTCCGCTGATGTTTGCCTCCATCGCATTCAGCTTTGATATGCGCGCCACCACAGCTATACCTGCTTCTTACTTCTGAGCATTTCAAAGTTCCAATGTTATATATATGTAGCCTCTTGAATCCTATAAGCTCGTATCTTCCAGCAGCGTCAGCTCACTCGGTTGCTATTATCATTTTTGTTTTTTTTTCGTAGGGGTATCGCGTTCGCCGTGTGGGTACTTTACCTTTGGTCATAGTACTAATCGTTCTCAATGCGTTATTTAGCGCCGGTCAAAGTCTGTCTACAATAACAGCCAGGCTTCGAGTAGCCTCAACCAGTGCCTGTTGCTTGGGTGGCTTTTTGTCATTTTGCACGGGTTTTTGTCCGAGCTTCTGGTGGTCTGAATATGGATTTCGGACCCCGACCTGCGAGCTGGACACTGAACACAGGACCATTTCACATAGCTTGACTGCTCTCTGGGTAGCTGTATAGCATTTTCAAGGGGCCTGATTGCTATTGTCCCATATTAGCCTTCGTCTGGAGATCTTCGCTCCCAGGCAAGCCTTCGTTCAAGTTTTTCCTTTGAAGACAAGCCAGGTCAGGGACCAGATTTAACTCTCGAATATTCCAGAGATACTAACTTGGCACTTTAACTTAGCCTTTACACGACCACGTATTATTGCAGGACTCGGGTCCGGGTTCGCAGAGACCGTTTCGCCAACCTGGATATCTATCTCATATGCTCATTCGCGCTCGCTGTTGTGGTGTGTTGCTGATGGTGTGGCTTGTTAGCATATCCGAATCCAGCTAGCTACCGATCGCATATCTTATCGGTGTGGGGCAAATTTTAAACGGCGGCATCATCCTTCCCTTCCCCTCTTCTGAAGAGACAAAAAAATTAATAGTCCTCAAGCAGCAGGATAGAGAGGGAAAAAAGAAAGAACAGGAGGAAGAGCAAGAAACTGGAGAGTGTGCGTTTGATTTCGGTACGAACTGCTTGTTGCCGGAATTTCGCCCACAGCCTTGCTCGCGGCGCGGCGGTGGCACGGTCTGCTGCTCACCTGGCCTGCAGAGGATTCACATGTGCACTCTGTGACAGCGCTGGCAGCTCAAGCGTGGAATATATACTCTCCTATAACCTCCAGAGCAGTCGTCGAGGGGAGCAGGTTGGCAAGCGTGAAGCTTGTGGTGTCGCGCTTGAGGCTTCAAAGCTTGTCCGGAATACCTCTTAGCGGGCCCTACAAACCCTTACACCTACATCTCACTACCTGTTCCTCACCGCATACATACCCACCTCACTCGGACATCTGCACTGAACTCCCTCTGACCTCAAGCCCACCTCGATAATCCTCCCCATCACCCTATTGTACCGTCTCAGCGCCTTTTCTCTGTTGTAGCTCCTCCCAACGAGCCGATCCTTCGTCTGCATTTCCCTTTGCCGGCTTGGGCTGGGGACCCAGCCACAAACCCGTACAGCCGTCCTTTCGCAGACCAACTAACAGAGCCCTCACATTCCACAAACGTCGAGCTCCGCGGCCTGCAGCTAGCTCCCAACACCAAAGCAAGGGCCGCCGGCTATCTTGCCTGGACAGAAGATTTTCTTCGCGGATTTGTTACTGCCGCAGCTACAGCTGCTAGCTCTCCGGTCACCGTTGCCAACGCTGGCTGCACGGCTTAACGTCCTTTTCGATCTCACACGCCGCACCCCACTTCCGGTGACGTATCGACTGTCCCACTTCGCCGAACAAGATGCAGTGGCAACCTCAGGAAGAGTCGCTGAGGCAACTCGCGGGTTTCCTCAATGACTCGGTGGGAGCAGACCCAGATAGAAGAAAAAGAGCTGGAGAGGTACGAAAAACATCATTACATATCACTGCCACCTTGTTCCCAAATGGATTCCTTTTTTTCTTGCTGGAGAACATCGGCCAGAATTATCACGGACACTGTTATCTAACGGAAACTGCCTCTATTGGCCCATACTTTAATATATCTAGATGCTCCAGCAGGTGAAAGGCTCGCCAGACATCTGCAACTACCTCTGCTACATCCTTGTTACTTCGACCCCGCCTGCCGGCTGCCTCCCCGGCCAATACATCACCATTCGTTCATCCGCCGCGATTCTTCTCAAGAATCATCTCAAAGAATCATGGGCCAAGTTGTCACCCGACGCACAGAACTACATTAAGCATGCCATCATCCAAGGGCTTACCGATGAAAATGCTCAAGTGCGCTCCCTCACCGGTTCCCTCATTGCGGAGGTCCTCCGATACGCAGGCTTGATGCAATGGCCGGACATCTTGGCTTCGCTGATAGGATTGGTCGATGGCCATGATAGCAGCGGGAAGCCCGTCTCAACGGGAGCCCAGGAAGGCGCCATGGGCTGTTTAGCCAAGATATGTGAGGACAACAAGAAGAGCCTGGATGCTAATTACAACGGAGAGCGGCCACTCAACTTTTTGATCCCAAAATTGCTCTCCTTCACCTCGAGCCCCTCGGACAAGATCAGGGCCTATGCTCTTGGATCCATCAACGTTTTCGTTTCCAGCAAACCAGCTGCCATCATAGACAACATCGATACGGTTCTGAACACGCTCACTCAGTTGTCGCAAGACCCGTCAGACGAGGTTCGTCGCAACGTTTGCCGTTCCCTCGTCCAATTCGTTGAAGTTCGACCAGACAAGATTCGGCCCAGCCTGCCTGCCATTATCGACTACATGCTTGAACAGCAACACAAGGATGACGAACAACTAGCAATCGAAGCCGCTGAGTTTTGGCTCTCTATCGCGGAACATGACTCTCTTCAAAAAGACATCGGACCATATCTTCCGAGAATCATCCCAACGCTGCTCGATAGTATGGTATACAGCGAAGAAGATATGATGAGGCTCGGTGGACAAGGCGATGATGCCGATGTTGAAGATAAAGCAGAGGACATCCAACCCGTCTTCGCAAAGAGCAAATCTCGTATGGCAAACGGCGAAAACGCGGCTGAAGGAGCAGAGAGCTCGAATGCTCAAGTCCAAATGGGAGACGATGATCTGAGCGAAGGCGAGATCGATGATGATGAGTTCTTTGCGAGTCTGAGCCCAGAAGACAACTGGAACCTTCGTAAATGCTCCGCAGCAGCTCTTGATGTCCTTGCCAACGTCTACCATGACACCATTTTCCAAATTATCCTCCCGCATCTCGAGAAGAACATTGGCCACACTGAGTGGCAGTTTCGAGAAGTGGCTGTTCTAGCATTGGGCGCTGTCGCAGAAGGTTGTTGGGATACTGTCACACCCCATCTGCCGAAGCTGATCCCATATCTGCTGAGCCTTCTCAACGACTCGGAGCCGCTAGTCCGTCAAATCACATGTTGGACCCTATCCCGATACTCTCGTTGGGCTGGACTCTCGCAAGATCCCGCAATTCGTCAAGGCTACTTCGAGCCGATGATGGACGGTCTCCTTAAGAAGATGCTGGATGGAAACAAGAAGGTTCAGGAGGCAGGAGCGTCGGCATTCGCCTATCTAGAAGAGCAAGCCGGGCGGGAAGTGACTCCATACCTAGAACCGATCCTTCGCCAGTTCATGACGGCATTCCAGAGATACAAGGATAGGAACATGTATATTCTATACGACTGCATCCAAACACTGGCAGAGCATGTCGGTCACGCTATCGCCCAACGTCCGGCAGTTGACATGCTCATGCCGGCGTTAATCGGCAGATATCGAAGGGTTGGAGATGAAAATCGTGAATTGTTCCCGCTCCTCGAGGTATGCGACCTATTTGACTGATTCATATCTATTCGCTCTTGTGCTGACATTCGATTTAGTGTCTCAGTTTCGTTGCTCAAGCCATGGGCACGGACTTCCAACCCTACGCCGGTCCAATCTTCTTCAGATGCCTCCACCTGATCCACCGCAACCTGGAGCAGTCCGTTCAATACGCGCAAAATCCGGACCTCGAAGAGCCCAATAAGGACTATCTGATAACGGGACTGGACCTGTTGAGTGCCATCATTCAGGCCCTCCAGGCTCAATCCTTGGAATTGGTCGCCTCTGCTCGCCCTGGGTTTTTCCAGATGCTCGGAATTTGTCTTAGGGATCCAAATAACGAGGTCAAGCAGTCAGCGTATGCCCTGCTCGGCGACTGCGCAATCTACGTTTTCGGCGAGCTGGACCCATTCATCCCCCAGATCATGGGCATCTTGATCGAGGAGCTCGACTTGTCCAAGATCAGCGAGGAGGATGAGATGGAGACCGCCTATAGTGTAATTAACAATGCGTGCTGGTCATGTGGAGAAATCTCCTTGCAAAAGGCGCGACACCCAGGTTCCGGCATGACGCCGTATGTTGAAAGGCTCTTCACTCGTCTCCTTGCTGTCGTCCAAACTCCCGACATCCCTGCTAGCCTCACGGAGAATGCAGCCATCGCCCTCGGTCGCCTCGGTCTTGGGTGTTATGACGAGCTTGCCCCTCACCTAGCCACTTTCGCTGAACCTTTCCTGCACACCCTAGCTCGAGTCCAGGAGACCGATGAGAAGGATACTGCTTTCCGTGGTTTCTCCCTCATCATCAATAGCAACCCACAGGCCATGGACGATTGTGTAGATCTGCTTTTCTCCAGTATCGCCAAATATAACAATCCAACTTCCCATCTGCAGGAACTCTTTCAAAAGGTGGGTGTTAAGCAGATACCTCCGATTAGACCACGAATGCTAACCAAAATGTAGCTTATCGATAAATTCAAGTGGCATAGCGGTTTAAGTTCACTGCCGACTAAGGAGCAAGAGAAGCTACGCGCTACCTACCGGCTCTAGGACACCGATAACAATGCGACGCAGCCCTCGACCTCCCTAGCGCCCAGCTCGGATAACATCACGTCAACCCACGGACCTCTATCCAACTACGCCTACGAGTAGGTCTTTCTTTCGTCTCTAGGTGTCTTCCCACTGGATGCTCAACGCACTGTCGATCACGAATTTTACTATGACCAACGAATGATCACGTCACCTTATACGACCACCACAATCCACCCCTCCGGAACGGATTAGCAGCATTTCTTTCTAGTTATACACGTGTTGTACGATAAAAAGTCCTGAAGAAAAAGATAACGGCATAGCGATAGGACGAGGAAAATTAATTTTTTATACTGGTGAAGCTTGGGATTTTTTTACTCGGCAACAGCAAGATACTCCCTCCTGCTTTTTTTTGGCTTTTTACTTGTCGATTCTTCACTTTGTCTCTTTTTATTTGTTTCTTCTTACTCAATCTTCTATCACGTTCATATGAACGTTGTCCTTTTCATCTGGATTATCCTCGGACTTCCGTTCAGGACCCATTCTTGAACGGCGGCTTCCATACGCAATCGCTTCCCCTTCCCCACTCACGTTCCCCTTACGCACTATTCTTCACTGAAGCCCCCTTTTATGCTTTGTCTTCACTTTGTTTACAATAGACGGGGAAAAATTAACGCGCATGATACCGTCACCTGATGATTCTATGAGGCTGTCTCTTAACTCTTTTCCTCATCCGTTGATCCGCCGATGTCCTTTTTTTGTGATTATTACTCGTACTATTCCTTTCTCCTGGTCTCAACCTTTCTGTAAGTAGCACTACCCTTCTATCGGACTTCTTCTTTCCATTCTTAGCTAGGATCAATTCTCAATCGCTATCGGCTGGGTCGACAGATGCATCATCATATGCATCATCGGTCGGTTCATGCCCTACCTTTTGGATTTGAGATTGATCGTTTCTCTTTCTTATATATTTGGGTTTGATATTACGAATGAGGATTAACCAGTGGGTCTCAGCATTAGAAGTTTGATATATGATAATTCCACCCGCTGTAGGCATATAGAAGTTTGTGTGCAGAATGCTAGCAGTTGATATGGCTAGTGGATCAGCCCCCTACCGACAGAATTCAGAGAATCAATCAATTAGTCCCAAGTCTAATCGACGCGTGGCTACGCAGTGCTGGCTATACATGATAAACAATGAGGTACTCAAAACATGTCCATGCTTAACTAGACTATAGCTTCGAAGATGAACTTTTATCTCTAAATCTACCGAACTCTATGGTGGTAATATGATATTATATAATACAAAACGTTATAAATTATACACCCATCCATATTCGTACACCCGTTCCATCGCCTACATCAACAAACTCTCCAGCTTCTCCCCGTAATACTCCTCGATCTTAACAATCAGGCGTTGTACTGCGGCTTCAACTCTCTCATCATCATCCTCCATGGCCTCTGCGATTACCGGCATCGTCTCCGGTAACAGCGCGATCCATTCCTCTTTGTGTCGCTCGTACAGCTCCATCATAGCCTGCACCGCCGCCAATCGTACCGCCGCACGCTCGTGCCGCATATACGTTATCACAGCGCTGTTGATGGCTTTGTCGTAGTCGTCGGTATGTGCGGTTGCCGATAGCTCGCCGATGGCATGGACAACCAGGCTCATCATGTTGTCGCTGCTGCTGTTGTCGTCTTCGGTGGCGCCGGCAACAGCAGAGGTATTGCCGTCCGCGGCGAGTTCGAGCTGCGATAGCAACGCCGGCCGGATAACGTTGAACCGCGTCGGATTCGACCAGAATTCTTCTTGATCAGCGGCAAAGCTCTTCACAAGCGAATTGATCACTAGGTTGTACACTGTCTCCCCTTCACCAATGACGCTGCCGGCCTCCCTCGCGGTGTTCAGCACGCGGACTGCATCGTCAAGCACCAGCGCGTAGTAACCCGTGACGATGGACCCTAACCGCTCCAGGAACGCGTTCAGGAAGCCATAGAACGTGCGTTGGCGGCGGAGTCGCTGTCCGCTGTCCGCCTGTCCGGCAATCTTGACGAGGCGGGCAAAGAAAGGTCGGAAGACCTTGTCGTTCATCTTGAACACGAGCTGCAGCAATGCCGCAAACATCATCTCCTCCACCTGGTCGAGCTCTTCATCTTCCTCTTCACCTTCAGAAGAGGACAGATTCAGATTGCGAAGGTCGAA
Source organism: Drechslerella dactyloides (assembly GCA_020064725.1). Classification (NCBI taxonomy): domain Eukaryota; kingdom Fungi; phylum Ascomycota; class Orbiliomycetes; order Orbiliales; family Orbiliaceae; genus Drechslerella; species Drechslerella dactyloides. Next base: position 1,094,328 of record JAGTWJ010000001.1, read on the forward strand.
CGCTTGCAGGAAAATTCTGAAGAGGCCGTCCCGCACCGCGGCGACATCCGCCTTCGGGACAGCCTTAACGGCCCCAGTCAGTATCATAAACACCAACTTCAACCCTGCCACGCCTGCGGCAACGGCATCTGTCCATGTGTTCACAACAGCCTTGACGACAGCCTTCGTTGGAAGCTTCCTCGCAACCGTCGCAAACACCTCCTCTCTCACAGTCGCTGCCATGTCGTCATCCTCTTCATCATCGTCCACCCTAGCAGCAGCGACATACGCCACCTTGAGCATCCGCTCGAGATAACTCGGCATGAAATTTGGGATGGCCTTCACCAGCTCCTCCAGCAATGGCCAGACCGCGGCTACCAACATCCCCGCAGCATCCCCGCCCTCCAGTATCTCCAACGAAGGCAACGCGATTCTCGGCAGCGCAGGAATAATCCTACCGCCCAGACACCGCACCGCGCTAACGAGGCAAAGCACCGACAGCACTTTGACTCCCTCGTCATCGCAGCCAAATGCCGTAGGCCCAACGATCGTCTCAACTGCATCGGCGACGGCATCGGGCTTTTCGGTGCCATACTTGTCTATGATGACCGTCACGCACGAGACTGTTTCTGCGCGGACGACAGCGGGAGTAGTGGCACTCTGCAGCAGCGTAGTAAGTCGCGGAAGGAACGCTAGCGCGGCGTCTTGAGAAGTTTTCTTTGTTTCCGAGGCGATGCGAGATTTGAATGTGCTGAGGATGCCGGCACGATATGGCGAGGAAGGGTCGTCAATAAGCTCGCTGGTGATGTCGACGAAAAGTGGGATGGGGAGCAGGTCCAGCAGAGCCTTGAGGCAGGATTCTGCAGCTGGAAATGACACACCCAGTTAGTTGATATGTATAGGCCAAGGTCAACAGGGGAAAGATATAGTTACCATCTGCAACCTCCCCACTGGTCTCTCCCACCACCAAGCATCGCTTCACGATTCCCACAAGCCCCTCCCTCAGCACCCCAATCTCTCCAGTGTTCCCCCCTCTCTGCGCTTCCGCCAGTACACCGCGCAACTTTCTCCCTTTCGCCAATACGCCACCCAGCATTTCGAGTAAAGCTACAGCAACCTCCCGTCTCCGCGCCTCTGACATGCCCTTCTCTCGGAACAGCAGCGTCTCATCTTCTTCGTCCCCTGCCATTTTCACACAAACATCTAGATAGCGCACAAACGCATCAACCTGTTCTGTAGCCGCGAACAGTCCAACGAATCCTTCGCAGAACTCGCGTACCATAGCTCCCAGCCGCTGCTGTCCACTGCCGTCCTCCACGCTCTTCTCGCCGAGAAGTAGCAGTAGAAGGTACAGGTAATCGTTGCCGGACACCGCTTGACTAAGGGACAAGTACAGCTTGACCCGTCGGTGCGCTGGCACATGCTGGAAGGCCGCAACGAAGCTTCCCATGATGTCGGCCACCGCTGTATCGACGTTGATATTGCCTGCCACCATAGACCCCGCGGATCCAGCAGCCTTCGTAGTAGATTTGGTAGACGCGGCAGCCTGCTTTTGTAAGGCGTTGAGCAACGGCGGTATAACACGATGCACCGTCTCCTCTACCACCCGCGCACTATACTCGTCGTCTTGACCAACCACGTTCGCGCCCATAAACGTGAATATCGGCATCACGCTGTACATCACCACCTCTCCTGCTACTTCCGCAAGTGCCGCCACCAAGCCAAGCGCCGCACGCTGTACTTGCGGGCTTGAGCTGCTCCGAACGCAGCTGACGACAAGATCCGCACGTACGCTGGTCGTGTCCAGTTTCGGTTGCTGCGCGGTACTGGTAGCACCGGTGATAGATTTGTAGCCGTCGACAATGGCAGTTAATGTGCTAAGTAGCACAAGCACCATGTATTCCCCACCGACTGGCGCCGCCTCTGCATAAGCCAATGCTTTCGCCAGTACGCCAAACATAAGCGGGAGTAGTTCTGGGAACCTGCCGGGTTCATCACCCTCCAGCAGCTCCAACACGACTGTCAGCGCCTTCATCTGCGCGGGTAGCCGTGCAGCACCCTCAGCCTCGCGACTAGTAGACGACCGTCGCCTACGGGTGCTACTGCGCAGATTGTCCGCCGAGTGGTGTTGGTGGTCCGGAACGACATCGTGGATAAAGGACGTGTAGATGTCGCTAGTGAGTGTGATGTTACGGAGTACTTCGAGCGCCTCCGTGGACGCTGTGTCGTCGGTGTGTCCATCCTGTGTAGTATCCTGGCTCTGGTGCAGTTGTTGTCCAACGGCAAGCCGGAGGAGCGACATTGCCAGCGCAGGCTTGACTTCCTCGCGCATGCCCTCATTCCAGAGCGCAGTTAACCGCTCGCCAGCCTTGGTCGCAAAGACCCTTTGACCGGGACTTGCCGCGCTGTCTGCAGCATCGCTAAGCACTCCGACGAGGGCGTTGACGCCATCTCCGTGATCTTTGACATCCACGACAGCGACAAGCTGCTCCTGGAATGCATAGATGTCCGCCGTCGCCGTCGTCATGGCCGCCTCCTTGGCCCCCACGGTGCGCCACCACGCAAACAAGGGCAGTAATAAAGCAGTTCTCGAACTACCAGACACGCCGTTTGCGAGCGTCAGCAGCGCAGTCTTCATCCGCAGCGCGGGGGCATGTAGTACATGGCTCGCGAAGGCGGCAAGCACACTTTTTCGTGCAGCAGTCTTCATGGATGCAAGGGCGCCCGCGAAGGAGCGCGTGATTTGCGTATTGTCGAGCATACAGCCCTCGACACCAGAGGATGACAGCGCGTCGACGAATTTATATAGCTCCTCGAACGTCATAAGGGTTGTTGTCGCTTGTGCGCTGGTGTAAATTTCCTCCTGCGCAAATACGGGAGGGGTGGTTGTCTTGCGACTTTTGCGATCAATAGCCTTATAGCTGGCGTAGATAGCAACGATGCAGAGGATGGCAGCCTTGCGCATGCGCTGAGAGGTGTCGAGAAGCGCGATGAGAAGGTAGGGTAGGAGGGTCTGATAGTCGGCTAGCGGACCGGCCTTGATGTCGTCTTTGAGGCGGTCGAGCGCGACTTCCTTGGCGACTACTGGAAAGGAGTCAAGAGCAAAGCGTACAGCAAAGGTAGCACGGAGGACAGGCGATGCGAGGGATGGGTGGGCGAAGAGCTGTGCGGGGAAATTTTGACGGTTGGCGGCGGCAGCGAGCAGTGCCTGGCAGAGAAGCGGATAGGTGGGGGACTTTGCTGCTGCGAGAAAGGATATTTCGTTTGTAGACTGGGGGAGCGCAGATAGAGCAGCGTCGAGGCGTTCTTTCAGTTTAGGCTCGTCAGTCGCATTCGAAGTCTCAGGCGCAGCCTCGATGGCCAGTGGTGGTGCAGGCGCCGGATCATCAACGAGCACCATTCCAAGGCTGAGCTCAAGACACTCGAGTTCGTCAGTGCGCCCTTTGAGAATCTTGATGAGAACCTCGTTCTCTTTGAACCCCGCTAGAAGTTCTTTTGCGGGTCCCCCGGCACCACCAGCCTTCAGAACAGTCTCGACAAGTGCGCTCATGATAGCCTCGCGCTGGGTGTCCGTGATCCTAGCCCGCTCGAAGATGGACCTTATGAAGGCACAGGACTTGAAGCCGTGCAGCTTTTCGTCCTGTAGATATGCCAGACACAACCCCACGCTAAGTTTATCCGCGCGGTACTTCTCTCCTAACGTGAGCAGCTTGTCCGCCACATTCTCAACTTTGAGAAACGCCGCCGCGACAGCCGGGGTTGCGACGGGCGTCATCCCCTCGCGCTGCTGGCTCAGAAGAGAGAGCGCGGCGACCGCAGGAGTGATAGTTTCGGGGCCCCATGTGCCGACGACAGACTCCATAGAGGCACAGATGACAGCGTCTTCGAGAACGACGCGCGAAGCCAACAGGCTGAGCAGCATGTACGTCCCGATCTGGAACTCCGGCATCTTCTTCCCCGCTTGCAGCGAGTCTGCAATGAGGGGGAGTATCTGGCGGGCGACGTCGTCGGGTGTCACGCCGGTGCGCGAGCGAGTCGCTGTACGATCGAGCATTGCGGAGAGAGTCTCGAGAGAAACAGCGGACCAGAAACGTGCGAGGGTAGCATGGCCGTGCCCAGCGGAAACGGTAGTGATGACATGCTGGGCGAGGAGGTCGAGTAGCGCGGGTCGAGTAGCGAGGGCCTGGAGAAGGACGGCACGGGGGATAGGAGTGCCGACTGCCTTGCGATAGGCGGAAAGGAACTTGAAGGCGTCGGGCAGCGGCTGCGGTAAGATGGAGAGGACGCGGAGGAAGAGCGGGTGCTGGTGGTACGGTAGGAAAGTGAGCAGGAGCAATGTGCCGTTGTGATAGTGTATCCTACTCAGTATCGAGAGAGTCAGCATACACAATTCGCATCTTATATATCATTGAACGAAACTGCCCCGTCTGGAGAATAGTGACTACGCAATGCGTACCTGAACCGTCGGACGAGCCATTCTACCGCCTTAACACAGCTCTTCACTGTCGCCCATGCACCCACCAGCGCCAGAAAACGCTTCACATTCTCGTCCAGCCGCGTATTCTCCTCAACACCTAGAACATCGCGATCGATACCGATACTCTGCTCGCTAAACAGCGTGCGATCGAAGACGATGAAGCGACGGTCGAGCGCGCACAATTCGTCAAACCCGTCACGGCAGACGGCGTAGATTGTATCGAAGTCCTGGCTGGCGGCGTGCTCAGGCGTGAAGAGTAGGGAGACAGCATGCAGTTTGCGCAGGGTCTTAGGGTCGGTGGTAGTGGAGAGAGTCGACGGGCGTGCCTGCAGCGCCTGCAGCTGGGCGGCCAACGTAGACGCCATCGGTTTCAATTGTCGACGTCGACCGTCGCGATGAGATGATTTGATGGTGTTCGGATGGAAAGGCAGCCAAGCCAGGCCGAAGTTTTGGATGCACAAAATTCGAGATCCCAATCGGGCAAATAGCGCCCAAAATGCAACACTCACAACTCAGTTAGCGATAATTTACCGCCTGGACCACAGGCTAGGTATTCGGAGACTAGGCCGCACAACAGACACCGGCAAGTACGATTATAGGCACTGACTGCATTGCAGAATCAATCGCGCTCTTATGATGATATTCTTAATCAAGCCCTAATTGAAAAGGCAGGCATTAACAAGGATTTCCGCTGGCGGATTTAGATATATCATTTACCGAAAGAATACTATCTAGAGACTGCTGGCTACCCGACGACAAACCAGACTGAATGATTACGAATAAATTGAGTAGCACTATACTCAGACCCGGCAAGACCCGGCAAGTATACTCTGTAGAGGTGCAGTATTTACAGGTACTAGTCGAAGACATCCCGAGATCTCCATATAAACACAGCATACTAGCTAGTATGCGACCAATTGCAAAGTATAGAGCTATTTAGATATCGTCGCGAAATATGATCCAGCAAGGACCTTCTAAGACTCTTTGCTGCAGTCTTGCCTTGAGAAAATTCATGCCATCCAGACATTCAAAGGATCCATGCATATACTACCACTCTACTAATAATTACACCTGATCCCATGACAGAGATTCTGGGCTGCAGGACCACCTGATCTCGAATCATGCAATCCACGCCCACCATCAGATACATCGATACACCACTAAACAAAATAATCGCCAGACCTCAAAGCATACCGGCAGCAGGGTATCACCCCTCATCACCGCTGTATAATGATCACAAACCACAGTATCGCCGCAGCCGTCGCCAGCCGCCACCCCCCACCCTCCTTCGGCCCCATAACCGACCCCGCAATCGCCAACCCGGCATCCCGCACCGCCCAGCAAACATACACAAACGCCGCCGTCCAAATCCCCGCATTCCACAGCGCGCCAGCCTCTTCGCCACCCCAAATGCCTAAATCCACGACACCCTCCCCGTTGGCCGCCAGCCACGCGTGCGGCATCAACGCCAGCACCGCCGCCTCCAGACTGCCCAGCCAAACCAGTAACAGACTCTGCCGCCGTCGAAAGACGCCAACCGCATACCGTAGCGCAGCGTACATCGCCATCCTCGCCAGACACGCGTACATCGACCCGTCAAACTGCAGTACGATCAGATAACACCCGCAGCACATCGCGACTCCAGCTAACCCCACCGCCATCTTGTCCATGATACCACCACCTTTACGATTCGCTGCCATCCGCGACGCAGCAATGTAGATTGCGCCGGCCGCCATGCCGCCATATGCCAACCAGGCGTCCCGTAGTACCGCCCGCCGGACACTCTCAACCTCCCACTCGCCGAGTCCTGCCGCCGTCGCGATTCTCCAGACACTCGTCATCAGCGTCTTGTTCGATACGATACCAACGACAAGTCCCGCTGACACAACCAGCTTGAGCAGAAACACGGCCGCGACACGGTTCTTCCCGCCTGACACACGCACCGTCGCCGTCACCACACCGTACCAGAACGTAAACGCCGCTGGCAGCCCGAAAAGCGCATAATGGTCGCGCATCACAACCGCCACCGCCGCGACGAGCACATTCACGCGCACCAACTCTTCCACAAACGACACTGCGCCACCGCCCCCACGGTCCTTCAACAATCCCACCGTCCACTCCGCCACACGGATAAACAGCAGCGCGCATCCCGCTGCTTCCGCCATCTTCGTAGCGCCTAGGTAGCTGCCGAGCATGTACACCGCCAGCGCCACCCCACGACACTCTCCCGCGATGCGCGCCTCCACCTCTCGTGTCGGCGCCCCTTCTCGTGGCCGTCGCAAAGTCAGAACTCCAAAGACACCAACACCCGCGAGCAGGCTCTGTATCCTCGTCGGTGAAAGCATCAGCTTATTCGCCTTGTCGAACACCGGTGTGCGATCCGCGTAGAAGCACAGCACGAGCACCAGACACAGTTGCCCAATATGCTTGACCAAACCACCTCCCGGCGCCACCGCATGTAACTTTGACGATGAAAACACTGCCGAAACCACACATATCAGCATATACCCCCAAAGGGAAGAGGAAAGCAAGAACAGGATATGAATAAACACATACGCCACATCCACAACCGTACCACCGGCAAGACCATCGCCGCGAACACCAGCAGTTTCTGCACCCATCCCGGCCGCCGATACCTCACGCAGCACGCGCTCGCGACCCGTCTCCCCGTCTCCGCCAGCACAACGTTACACCGGAGATTCAACACCATATCCACCCGTCGCTCCGCTACCTCGGGCAGTAACGTCATCCCGTCGTCAGCGGTAGACTTGCTCTGCCACTTGTTATACGCGTGATTCGGCGCGACCGAATCCACCCGCGGGTCGTCCGATAACACCTGCCACGCCCGCAGCACATCGACCCCTTGCACTGTCGCCAGTTCATGTAGATAGCGGCTGGTATCGATTGCCAAATGCGGATCCAACCTGCCTCTGACCTCCGGCTGCAGCTTCTCCCACGCCGGATGAGAAACGGGTGCGAGGAGGATGGTGTCCCGTCCGCCGAGAAAGGTGGGTCGCGGTCCATATCGCATGTGGCCTGCAACGGTGTTTATCGCTTGGTGCCATTGTCGTTGCGGGTTAACGTCGAGCGGCGGGTAGGTTGCAAAGTCTATCCCCGCACCGACGACAAACACAGCAGGAGCATCGTAGCCGGAGACACTGGTGGATACGCTGCCGTTGTGCCACGGGTGCAACTCAGTCATCAGCCGGCTAGAATTGAGAAATGGATCGTAAATGAATTCGAGGGTAACACTGCCCCCAAACTCTAGAAAGACATCGCGTTCGTCCGTGGGCGAGTTAAGAGCGGAAGGAAGGTCCGGCGGCGCGCCGGGCTTGAATTTATGAACCAGCGCGCGAAAGACGGCCTTGATGCCATGGTCGCCGACGAAGAGCAGCCGGCGGTTGGGGATGCAGGCAGCAATGTCGGCGCCGGTGTAGGTGTGTAGCATGCAGCCGCGTGGTTGCCAAGTGCGCAGCGGCGGGCCAAGCGGGTCGGCGGACTCGAGCCAGCGACCTTCGTTTGTAACAGCGGCACATTTGTACGGGTCTCGTGCGTCTATATACACATATCCGTTGCATTAGCAAATGCTTCAATCAAACACAGGCGAGAGCATATGTTCAAAAGAATTGACTGACGAGTATGGGAGCACAAATGGACATCTAAAGCGTGTCTGAGGTAAGAGATGAGGAGAGAACAGAAATATACCGTCAAACAGGAATCGTTGCACTGCCAAAAAGACAAGCACTCCAACTGCAAACGCGGCCAGCGCGTGAAACACCGGCGTCACAAGATCAACCGGAGCAAACTCATCCCCATCGTCCCCCTTTCGCCGCGGCTTCAGTGTCGTTCCAGAGGGTATATCAGTGCTCGCACGCGTAGCCGGTGGTATAAACACAGTCGCCGAAGACATCACACCACCCTGCGACGCCTGCAGAATCTCTGGACGCAGGTGCGCAGGTGAATACTGGCGACCGTCCATGCAATGTGTAACCGTGGCTGAGTACGAAGCGGTAGGCGAGTATATATCTCTCTATATCAGCCAACAAGCCTTGTAGTCGTAATTAAGTTTCGAGCGTCGCGTTCGTTGTTGCCGTTGCCGTTGCCGTCCGTCGTCCCGAAAGTGCATGGCAGCTCCAGTAGGTGTGCGTATGTGACAGCAGCATGTAACAGTGTAGCCAGCGGGTCAGCACTGTCTGTATCGTTCTTAAAAAACCAGAGTGCCAAGCTAATCCCCCAATGCACTCGGACTCGGAAGCCGGGACCGAGCCAGTGGCACGACGGGCGTATAGGAGATACGCTCTCCGCTCCGTGGTGGTGGGTCTGTGTCGCGCGACAGTCTCGAGAAGTACAGCCGTTACGTGGAATGATGCGTAATTGTGGCCTGGAGCGGCACTACTGCGGAGGCGCTAATTAAAGCCGTGCCGAGTGCCGGGCAGGCACCAGATCGGTGACCACGGTGCAAATCACTTGGCCTCCTTGGCCTTCTCGCGAGCCTTGGCCGGCCTGCTTGGCGGCGAGTCGGTCGATTGAGCAGGCCGTCGAGGCTGCAATAACTGTGCAATCGGTGGACTGTAGAAAGTGTGAGTAGCTGGTAGATACTTCACGGACGCGGTACAGTCGAGGGGGGGTTTTGGTATTTTATAAGTTGGGCTCCGGAAGGAATAGCTACTTTGCACTTCCTCCAGCGTGTCTATTCTTCAGCTGGATAGCCTCCCCAGAATCATGGCATTATTGGCGGGTATATAGGGGCTGCCGCTGACGACAGTCAATCTCGCAATCGATTGTGCAGACAAACAGATGAGAGAGCTGCAATTTAGGTCCCGTTCTCGGAAGCAGGCTTGCCGGCCATCCGACCAACCGACAGACTGCTGATTGGGCCTTCCTCTCGCCGCTCTGGGATGCGACCTGCGGGCCTTCGGGGATGCTCGCTGGACAGACAGACTGCAGGCTAGTGTAGATGAAACCACCGCCGCTGGCTATAGCTGGGGATCTAAGCACGAGACCGGACGCCGCCATCTGCAGGTCGTAATTGCCATGCTCTGAGCATGGAGGAGATCAGCCGGCGGGCTATCGGTCGGGGCGTGCAGCCGGAGTGAGGCAGGGATCTCGTATCCATGCCGCTCCGGGCCCGTCGGTCGCGACGTGTCCTGAATATAGGCGTGTCCCACGGCCACGTGCCGGGCCCGCGGGAGGTCATCTCGTCTCGTACGCCGTGTCGGATTCGGACGCCGCTCCCTGGCAAGTGCCTCGGTGGTTGCCGCTAGCCCCTGTGTATCGTCTTCGGGATACCGTCCCCCATGCACAATCCGGGGAAATAATGGACTTGAGACTGGGATGCGGGCCCTGAATGCATCTTCACATTAGTAAGGATGAAGGACACAGACGCACAAGGATTACATACCAATGAGCAGTCGCGCTCGCAAATCACTCCAGACCCGAGAAGTTAGCAAGCAGGTCAAAGCTGAGATGATATTATCCAGGGGTTTGTATATAAGGCCGCATGCATGCCGGTTCTGCGATCTGAGGATGCTTCGAAATCGTGACGGCGGGTGCATGTATGGTCTGCATGATGCATGGACGAGCTGGTGCCGATAAATCCTAACGCGACGTCGAATGATGCGTTTAACAGCAGGCAAATGTGCTGCCAGCGCGCTTGACCATTCCGGCCCAACTCCAATAGCAGTGCAACTGTGACGTCTCGTGCCTTTTCTCAAGACGTCTACAGACAGGCGGCAAGGTCGTGATTACTAATACCCCGTGAACTCTGGATGCTTTATCTGACATCACCACCTGTCCAGATGGACTTTCTCATCCATACTTCACCTCTCCCACCAATCGCCCTGACATTTCATCATCGAACTGCATAGTGGCTGCAGACAAAGCAGACAGAATGTACACCATCATCAACGCCCCGCCACCCCCATCGACCGCCTGTGCAACTTGCAGCCGGCTCCTCCAGGACATCCGCGCGGAGGACGCCACCATAAACGAGAAGAGCGAGAAGGCGGACGGTGGCGGATACTACTCATCGTCCTGCTGTGCACGGGTCGTGTGCGCTTCCTGTGCGGAGGTACGTTATACTTTCCGACTTTTATATAGACGCGTTCCCGGAAGCTTCTACTCCAAATCTCATTGCACAGTCGTACAAGATCCAAAATGTCTACATACGATAATGTCACCAGCTTCTAACCTCATCGACAATAAAATGTATACCCGCGCGTATGTTCATTCAATCACTAACGACTGAGAGATATAACCACCAACAGAAAAACCCAAGACTCATTACATACTGTCAGTACCCGCAAGCACGCAAGCAAGCAAGCTCAACCAAACGCTCTATAAAACAAACATGCATACGCAATAGCACAAACCTCGATGAATCCAGCAGATGATTTTGTCAAAAAATGCGCTAATCAGCAGTCCTCCAGGCCCCTTCTGTCCCATAAAACGCCCATTGATCTCCTCCTCTTCTAAAGCCACCGCTATCACCAGCGCGCCGCCGCTTCGAGACTCCCCCTCCCCGCCGCCGCCGTACACCGCTTCCGAAACCCCCACCTCGGCGTCATCAGCACACATCCTGCATTATCTCTCCCCAAACGACACTCTCGCGTCCCTCTCCCTCCTCTACGACGTCCCGCTCGCCACTCTCCGCGCGTACAACCGGCTGTATTCGGACACCCTCCTCCCCGGGCGTCCATACCTCCTTATCCCGCGAACCCACTATACCGGCCCCTCGCTCTCGCCGTCGCCAATTCAGCCCCCCGAGTCCTCGACCGTCACCCGCTTCCAAGTCGCGACGAAATGCGTCGAGTACGACATCGCCAGGGTCTACCTGGCCGCCGCAGACTGGGACCTCGACGCAGCAGTCGAGCGGTACATAGCCGACGAAGCATGGGAGCGTGCGAATAGCAACAGCCACGCCTCGTCTTCCGGCGGCTCGTCGTCGAGGTCGGGTGTGGGAATCGTCGGCGGCAGTAAGAACGGCATCGTAGGCTCGGCGGGTCTGCGGCGTGGGTTCTTCCGGTGATCTGTATGACGGTAGGCGTGGCAGCGGGTGTAACTAACTTCGCAACGTGATGCCACGTGCGTCTGTGTCTGTGTCTGTGTGATCGGATCGGTTTCCGTCCCATCCACCCAGTTTGACCCCGTAGGTAGACAGCTGTATTTCGTGTGTCTGTATCTGCATCTGCATCTGTATATAGATTATCTCCGTCGCCCTGAAGCGGCAATTCTCCGCCCCTCCGAATTGACCCATCCATCCATCCATCCATCCTCCTCTAACGCCCTGGGAAAGAAACGAAAACAAAATGCAGTAAACCAACCAGCCAGCCAGCAAAAAAAAAACATATCACAAATAGAGCAACAAAGTGACGTACGTAGTACAGCCAGCCCGCACCCACGTAGACGCACAAAAACCTCCCAAAGACACCACACACATACACACAAACACGTATAAATACACGCTCCAGCCGTCCGTAAATGATATAGCACACTAATGCACGCCGGCCCGTCCGGCGGCAGCTCACCGTCATGCCTTCTTTGTCAACACCGCCTTGCCGCCCAGATACGGTTGTCCGTCGTCTCCTTCCCGCAACTCGATGTCATAGACAAGCACATTCCTACTCCACAGAATTCCTTAGCATGGCCCTTATAATAAAAGACATCGTATATGTAGCGGTTTGCGAGACCCGGTGGAAAGAGAAGGAGGTATAAATAGTGCACTCTGAGTAACTTACCTGTACGGACTCGCCGTGAACAGCCGCTTGATCCGCGAACACACGTCCGCAACACTCACGCCCGCCTCGTTCCCCGCGAAGCATGTCATCTGCAGCACCAGGTCCCCCTCTTGGTTGTTCCAGTAGCACCCGTTCAGCCGAATCTTCATGTTCTTCATCGGTGGGTCCGTGCAGCTTTCCGTCCAGAAGAACGTCTTGCTCAGCCAGTCTTCCGTCACCGACCCTTCCGGCCACCACCGGCCGTCCGAGCGCTTGTCCAGCCGCATTTCGGCCGTCGGGCGCGTCCACAGGTACGACAGCGTCAGCGAGCGGAGCAGCTTGTGTGTGCCGCAGGTGTACCGGGGCGTCGCGATTCCGGGCGACGGCGACGGCATGGGCGGGTATGTGAAGCGGGTGCGCCGGAGGGCTTTGGTGATGTACGAGTGCCAGAGCGGGGAGACGTGGCAAAAGTTGTCCTGGTCCTCCCAGGCGCAGAGGGAGAGTATTTCGAGTATGATTTCGGGCGGGAGGTCGATGTGGCGGCGGGTGAAGGCGGAGAGCGGGTGGTTGGAGAGCGTGGTGAGGGAGGTCATCGACGAGCTTGGTGTCGAGGGCTGCAGTTGCGGCGAGGGCGAGGCTTCGACGTCCATTTCCACGTCGGTGTCCACGTCCATGGCGAAGATCGGTTCTCAGTCGGCGGTGGAAAACCGGGTTCAGAAGCAGGGAGCAGGGAGCAGGGATTGTTCTTTTTAGTTCCGTCGGTGAGATGTTTGTATTTTGTAGGCTATGTATCAAGTATACGGTGGTGGTATGAGGCACGGAGAGCGTGATAGGGAGTCCCGGGGCGGTGGATAACTCTGCGGACGGCAGAAGATGAAACCGTCGATTGAAAGGGCGGAGGAGAAGGGAGTAGCGTCTGTTTCTCAGTCCGGTTTCCCTCAGCGTCGGTTGAGGGTGGGCTGACGTTGCATTGGCCGAGGACGGCCAGGAGAGCGAATCCGAATGCCTGGCGAGAGCCGCAGGAATGCAATGGCGAACGCACGGCTGGCTGGCTGGCTGGCTTGCTGGCTGGCAGCGAGGGAGCAGGTGAGAGCGAGTATGTGGACGTATGTGGACGTATGTACACCTAGGCAGCAATGGCGGGCGACGGAATGGAGGCGGGCAGCGGCGATAAGAGCGAGGTTGAGTCCGAAGTGCCAGCGTGGAATGCAGGCGATGATGATGATGATGATGATGGATGGATGGATGGTCGAGAGGAGTGCGTTTGGGCAGAATTGAAGAGGAGGAGTTGGAAGGGATGGCTTGGTTTGAGTGCAATTAAAGCGGGCTTCTTGGTGGGAAAGGAGTTGCGTGAACCGAACGCCGGAAAGTTGACCTCGAACGAAACACCACGGTCACCGCCACCACGACGCAACTTTATATTATAGTCCACTGCTGAAGGTATTCGCGGGCGACGAGACGGGCGGGCGGACTGGCTGCCTGGGCTAGCTGGCTGCTGGCGACGGGAACGGATGCTCAGCCCGGCATTATATATGCATCATGCGATTGGAGTATCTGATCTGTCTGTCTGGCTGTCCCTCCGACTGCAGTCCTCGGTCCTTCGCTAACCAACTGTCCTGAGCTGGTTAGCTCGCGGGCCCGCCAGGAGACGAAAGAAGAAAATTCAGTCTGTCCGTCCCGAAGACGAGCAGAGACAGGACAAGCAAGACGCTGCTCCAGATGGATGCCGTGAACTGTACAAATGGGCTCATTTCCCAAAGCGACAGCGCCATGCGGTTGGCACAAAAGAACATCTATGCGCAGCAGCACCGGACAGGTCCTCGGACACTGCCACTCGACGGTCAATCGTCCATCCATCCGGCCGGTCGTCAGTCCAGTCGTCGTCAGTCGTCATCTGGAGATAAGGCCGTCACGTTCGACGAAAAAACTTGAATGGCCCACAGGCGCCATCTCCACGATTCTGACGATCGCAGCGCCGCAGGGAAGGGTGTGGAACCTATTTCCTTCATGAGCCACAGTCCACGACAAGTACGGTACCGTACATTAAACATGGGTGCCTCCAGCGCTCATTCGAGGCTGGGTTCTCATGACCGCTACGGTACCAGTACAGCCCGCAGCCTGCCGTCTCTGGCCAGCGGAACATCGAGAATAGCGCGTGCCCAGCTAGCATGTAGCATCGAATGGAACTCTCCTCGAGGAGCACCAAGTACATTACACTTGCCTGCTGTATGGCGTGCCAGGCGGTTTCAAGACATCTCCCTGCGCTACACGGCTTGCCGCCAGCCAGAAATAGGCAACCGACGGAGCTAAGGAACGGAGCAGCGTCCCTCCAACTTGCTTCCTCCTCACTCGAACGCTCGTCGACTTTGCTCGATCACCTGGACTGTGCATGAATCGGGCTTCATCGAACGAGATTGCGACCCGGCCGTCTGTCGTTAGCGTGATGGTCGTGATGAGTCTAGTCTGTCTCGCGATGTCCATGTCCGTGGTCTCGGACCAATGCCACACCCGAACCATTGCAATCTCGCTGATACAAGTGTGCATTGCATTTGATGCACCCCTCCGCCTGTTAATGTACGCACCAAACGACACGGCTGCAACCTGTACATACGCACCCGTAGACAACCTCCGCACATTATACATACCGACGCAATAACGATGGTCTGCAGCTGCGGCTCCGATCGATCTCCAGCTTTCCACGCCCCTGCCAAAGATCAGCCAGGGGTGCGAAGGGACGTGCCTCAAGGCCTGCCTTTTCATCTCGACTAATCTAGACGCAACGCAAGCCGACGCCCGTCGCCTCCAGCCGTCCAATAACTGGGCCGATATACCCAGGTGCGGTGCGAAGGCCACAGCACTACCCCTGCGCCAAACTGACCCCGTGCGCAGGGTTCCATCTCCCACCACTCACCCCGATAGGCGGTCCCGTATGGCTACAGGTACGACCGCAAGTCCGTCCCGCGAGAGTCCTGACTGGCCGGCGTCCAGCCCTGGATTGCGCAAGGGGCGCGCCGTGCATATACCCGCCAGCTCGATAACGACCTGGACCCCTCTTGATCCCATTACCCACACATTACTACCAAACTTCACCCCGCGTGCTAGCCCCTTCTATGGCGCCGCGTATAATATGAGCGTCCCGCATCTGTGCCTTGATAAGCTTGCAATAACTCTTAGCTAATACAAGAGTAAAGTTGAGCTGTTACACTCCCAGCCCTCGCCCAGTCGGCCGGGGAATCTGTTCCGCCATCCCTCGTCGCCGGGGATGTCATGTCGCTGCCTGTAAAAAAAAATACCCCATTCGTACGAATATCCGCGCTTGCCCGGTTTACGTCCCCCAAAATAATGTGACAACTTGCATCCCCACAGATAGGCGGCACGTAGCTTACCAGGGTTCCTGAGAGAATCGATTTCCGACCCCGAAGAGGCGGAAAGGTGAAACAAAAAAGCGGGGCTGAGAGGATCGATTAACGTGCATTCCTTTCGATTATCGATCGCCCGACGATGTCCGAAGAGATCACGTTAGCCTGCTAAAAGTGATAACATCCATCTCTCCGGCTCTGCTATTACTCTTACTGTTCCGCTATTGCCTCGCGGGTAGACACGCGGCGTCCGCGATATCCACAGATATTATGATTACTAAGGGCACTGGTACACTACTTCCGTTTCGTGGTATGCCTGTAACCACAAGCATATTTAAAACAAATATATGATATAGATGTCGGCATCAGTGCCGTATCTCGTGTAATACACTTGTACTATACGCCTCGTGTATCCAACTGGGCGTACCGTAGCTCTCCCGTCCGCTACACCAACGTACCGGCTCCGCCGCCATGGCGCACGCCACGAGTGTGTGTAACACCTACATATTTGAGTTCCCACTTCCGCGTATGTTCTAGAGATCCACCCGGCACACCTATGTTCGGCTCACAGGCATGTGAGTAGGTACATGCCTAGAACCCGAAGGCGACCTACGTATGTAGCGTGCAGCCTCGAATTCACTCAACTCACAGGGCGGTTCCAGACGTTCGGGAAGGGCGGGAGCGCACTGCAGATCTTCTTCCGGATTTGCAATGTCTTGGTACCGACCAATAAGGCGCATGTGATATAAACTTGTCGGCCGGTAGATATAATATCGCAACTATTGGCTCATAGTCAATCGCGAGGAGTTTCTAACCCATTGATCAAGCAAGGAGACATCCGTTTAAAATTTCCCATTCCTTCCCGTTGACGTTGGATCTGGATCGGCGAAATAAAGGTGAATCACTCGATCGACGTTCCTGAGTGTGGAGGGACACGGTGACGGTAGAATGAGCTCTCGTGGCTGGCCGGCTCCCTTGCCTAGAACCGATTGTTTCGAGGCGAAGGTTTCATATTCGTTGATACTCTTGATGTATGCCATCGCTTCATTGGGGCATTCGGATGCAGGGATGACACCTCGCAAGTCGCCGAAGCAGTTATTATTCGACGATCAACCGGCCCCGCCGAACGATAGCCTTGGCTTTCTACTGCTATCCGTCACATTAGCTTCGATATAATCTAACTGAAGGCTGCATCTTGAATTGATATAATTCCCGGGAAGTCTGCGATAGCGGCGGAAAATAGTATGATCGGCTTCTCGGCGCTGCAGAATACCGACCTCATAGCACTAACATGTTAACACCGTCTCGCCGTAAAGTTCCCCCGAGGCCGGCCCTTCAAGAATTGTCATGTCGGCCCCGTGACCAGCTGCTCCTCTTCCATGAATCCAGAACATCCCTTGCTTTGAGGCGCGATTGCCTTCCAGATTTGCGTTGAGTGTGGTATTTGCCGCTCTTGGCGCCCTTGTGCCACCGCAAATATTTTGCGCAGCGACCGCCTCATCTCTTGAATTCACCAACTGTTAACTGCGACTACACACCAAACTTGAATTCTTACGTCGGCATCTCCCACGGGCCCGTATGCGCAGTGCGCCCCGCCAAACGCGACATGATATCTCGGCCGACCCTGAATCAGGCGTCCACAATCTCTCTCCCTCTCTTCTTTTCTCCCTTATATTTCTTCTTTCCAAGTTCTAACAGTTGACAGTCACATTGCTATCACATCGCAAGCGTCCTGCAATATGCGCAATTAGACACATGTACCTGTACATATGCATGTATGCACATTCAATACAGGCTACGGGTTCGGTGAAGCCCGTTAAATGCAACTTGAAATTATCTCTCCCGCTCCTGTTTCAACCCTCTCAATATATCGATGCACGCATAATGTCGTACGCATGTTTCTACATATTTCCACGTCTGCTCGCCTTAACGTGTGACATCCATAGCACATGTGGCGCTGCCTAATACGTGGAAGAAAGTTTCAAATATACCCTACAAACAGTCTCGTGCCTCGCTCGGTCCGTCCCCATTTTATGGGCTGATCTTGAGCTGGATACCGCGCACCTTTTCCTCAATTGATTATATCAATTGCAGGTTCTGGAGCGTCGGTAACAGACGATATTGAGCTTTTGATAGTATCAGCGATCTTTGAGTACGCCCTCAGCCCTGCATGCTAAATTGCTGACTCTGCTCCGTGGTTGAACGGCGTAATTTATCTGCTGACACATCGTAAATCGATAATCTGGTAACTGTTACAATCGCCTACTCGCCCGGCGGCTTCGTCCGATAGACATACATACAAAATGTAGCGCCGTGGGATATGTATGGTACGTCGGGTGACATTATTTCCGGGCGTGCAATATTGTAAACTTAAAATCTGCAGCATGCCGTGGTACTGGATTTCGATTCCAGGCTATTCCCAGCCATGGCGCATACGACCTCCGTCGTGGCTGGCGGTATTCACATATATACATACATATTTGATTACTTACATTTACCAATGGAAACTTCCGGCCTGCATGACACCCATCAATAGCCGCCCGCTCATGCACGCGTGCGCCTGTCAGAGCGATCTTCGTGTCCACCGCCGTCACATGTACCGACCAACAAAGTCCAACTGTAGTCCATCCGTACGTTATTACTCGTGCGTTATAATTTCACGACGGGCCTTCATCAATCATTCGACGACACCCAGCGGCTCCCCCATCTTTACCACCCGCCCTTTCTCTACGATCCATCGAAAGCCCTTCCCGTCTTGACCTTCTGGCGCCTCGAATACCATCACAATGGTACTCCCGAGTCTGAACCCGCCCATCTCCTCTCCACGCCGGAGCGGATGCCCGCCCAACAATTTGGAAGCTAGCTGGTAGTGCGCCTCCGCATACCCGTGTCCTTCGAGGGAGTCCGCTCGTGTGTCTTTCGTCAGGCTGTTCGTGCGCAGCTCGCGGTCGAAGTTGAGGACGATACTGCCGACGTTGGTCGCGCCGACGGGGGTCATGCTAAAGAAACCGTAGCGCCAGCGGCCGAGGAGGACGACACGCTCGTTGAGGATGAAAAGGGACGGCAGAAGGGCTTGCAGATACGGCGAGACCGAGAATAATTCTCCTGTTGTCGACCGATCACCTTATTAGTAAATCGTCGTACTTGTAGATGTGCAACATAGAACTTCGTTGGAGAAACAGGCGGGGATACCTGCAAAATGGCGCCGTGTCTCGACAACCCACTCCGTCGGCGAGTGAAACCGGTGATAGTCTCCAGGTGCCAGATACACCACCGCAAAGTATAATCGCTTCGCCCCGTCAAGCTGGTTCCGGAACCAACTCGCGCTCTTTGTCCCCACTGCCGCTGCCACATCACTTTTCAACTCTGCCGGCGGTAGCGACTGATCTTCTGCGCTGGCCTCCGGCGCGTGCTTCTCCACTCCGCTGAGCAGGTCGCTGACGGTATATGATATCCCGTTCATCCTAGCGAATTCCTCATGGCTTTCCACTACTTCACCTCCAGGCGCCGTAGCTTCCGTTGTGCCTGCTGTTTCCTTCTCGCCGAACAAGATAGCTGGCGAAGATGGGTTGTGAGATGTCGACGGCTCGCCGTGCCCGCTGAGGAGTGCGTCGAGACTGTATGTCATGCCCTTGACGTTCTCAACTTGTCCGCCCTCACGGACCTCGCCGAGCATTAGCACTTTCCCATCGGACGGGGAGACGACAGCCGCGGACCGGTCGATGGGGCGGACGGCAGGGTCGATCTCGCGGTAGAAGAACTCAGCGAGGTTGCGGTAAGACTTCAGGTCCTGGTTCTTCGCTTCGGAGATGGTAACTCCAAAGATGAAAGCATATAACTTGAAGCCGGCGGGGCGCAGGAAGACGGGCAGCGGAATCTCGTTGAATTTGCCCCAGAGACGTGAGAGAGCCTTCAGTGGCAGAGTCGAGAGAATCTGGACTTGCCTGTACACATAGCGGTTAAACCGTTAGCAAATGAATCTCTCATCGGTAGAAATTTTGTTTGTGATATCGAAATCGACATACCATGGTCCTGTCGGCCGCACTTTCCGCCTCCGCGGATCTTTAGGGTCCATAGACTGCCTCTCATCCTCTGCTATCTGTCGCTCACGCTCCATAACATCTAGATAGTGCTTGAAGCCCAGAAATGTGATTCCCAACCCGACTGGTATGGGGTACCATTTTATCGGCGTATCGTTCCATGCTGTCCTCAATCGCTCGAAAAAAGATTTCTGATGTGGAGACGAAGCGTAACTCCGGCGCGCTGTATGGTTGACAATGATAGCAGTCCTACAGAGTGGTATCGGCCGCCATGTTCGCTGGAGGCAGCGGGCGCACGGCCCCGCCATTCGCATTCGTTGTGTGAGTATTGATGCCTGCCGCATGATGCCCGAGGATAGACTATACTGTATGAAATTTGGCGCCGTAAGCCATTGTAGTTCCGGTTGGAGGTTGGGCAAAGTATTGTAGATTCAGGCCCCCATCCATGTTGCGGAACATCTGCGGCGAACGTCCTGCCTGTTCGACGTCATGTTGCGTGAAGTCGTGTGAGTATCGGCGTTAAGCCCTCGCTCGGAGATAAGACACGACGCGTCCAGAAAAGTTAGCTCACCTGTGAGTGTGCACACCAGATGAGATATCGCCAACCTTGTCGCCGCCACAACCAAAACCGCGCATCTCCATACCTCCAGCTATCATTGGTACCGCGGCGAACAGACTCCGACGATGGTAAGCCTGCATTCCCCATCCTGTCGCATGTATATAGCGCTAACAGGCAGACACTAGGCGACGACCTCGAACTTCTTCCTTTACAGCTTGACCATCCAGCAGCCGACGGTCATCACGCAAGCGATCCTCGGCCAGTTCTCCGGTCAGAAGCTCCAGGAAATCGTCGTCGCATCCGGCTCGCGGCTGTCGCTGTTACGGCCAGATCCGAACATCGGCAAGGTCAACAATGTCCTCACACATGATGTCTTTGGCATCATACGCTGTCTAGCGGCGTTCAGACTCGCAGGAAGCGGCAAAGGTACGTTGATTGAATCAACTCCACATATACGTCCTATGCTTTCCAAGTACACTTCAAGAGCTTTTAGTGATTTCTTTCAAGGAGAAAGTCCAGCCTGATTAAACTCCTCGTTTCCCCCGTCGAATCAAGGTGTATACAAGGCCGACTTGTACGTTCCTGGACTTGGAGAGGATGGACCGCATATACGTCTGCGAGACTGTGCCCTCACGAGATGGATAGTGGCTGAAAATGCATGTGTGTATTGTCTACAGATTACATTATCGTCGGCTCGGACTCCGGACGCATCACAATCCTCGAATACATCCCCGCACAGAACAAATTCAAGCGCCTGCACCTGGAGACGTTCGGCAAGTCTGGCGTGCGCCGCGTCGTACCCGGCCAGTACCTTGCCTGCGATCCGCGCGGCAGAGCATGTCTCATCGCATCGGTGGAGAAGAACAAACTCGTCTACGTGCTCAACCGCAATGCGCAGGCCGAGCTGACGATATCGTCGCCGCTTGAGGCACATAAACCGCATTGCCTGGTCTTCGCACTATGCGCACTCGACGTCGGATATGAGAACCCAATCTTCGCGGTACTTGAGATGGACTACTCGGAGGTCGACCAGGATCCGACGACTCAAGCGTACCAGGAGGCGGAGAAGTACCTTACGTACTACGAGCTGGATCTGGGTCTGAACCACGTCGTGCGAAAATGGTCGGAGCCGGTGGAGCGGTCGTCGAATTTTCTGCTGCATGTACCCGGAGGAACGGATGGGCCGTCGGGTGTGCTCGTTTGCTCGGAAGATGCGGTTACATACCGACATATGAATCAGCCGGAGCTGAAGATTCCGATTCCCCGGCGAAGGGGCGCCTGCGAGGACCCGAACCGGAAGCGATACATAACCTGCGGCGTGATGCACAAGATGAGGGGCGCGTTCTTCTTCCTACTGCAAAGTGAGGACGGTGATCTGTTCAAAGTCGGCTTGGACTTTGATGAGAACTCGGTCATCCGGTTGAGAATTAAGTACTTTGACACGGTACCTATCGCCACGAGCCTGTGCATTCTGAAGAGCGGCTTCCTTTTCGTCGCGAGCGAGAATGGCAACCAGTAAGCCTCCTCTTTCCATTATCTCAATGAACATGCACTAATGGTATTAGTCACTTCTACCAGTTCGAAAAGTTGGGCGACGACGATAATGAGACGGAGTTCACATCGGAGGAAGAGACAGATGTCGCATATTTCTCGCCGAGACTTTCCGAGAATCTTGCACTCATGGAGAGCATCGACAGCATGAACCCACTCCTCGACTGTGAGATTGCGAATCTGACAAATGACGACGCGCCGCAAATTTACACGATATGTGGGACAGGCGCTCGTTCTTCCTTCCGCACATTAAAACATGGCTTAGAGGTCTCAGAAATCGTCTCATCCGAGCTACCTGGTGGCCCTATCGCAGTTTGGACAACAAAGTTGAAGAGCGAGGATGAATACGACGCCTACATCGTGCTGTCGTTTACGAACGGCACACTAGTCCTGAGTATCGGCGAGACAGTCGAGGAGGTTACGGACACAGGATTCTTGTCGTCGGCGCCTACATTGGCAGTTCAACAGTTAGGAGACGACGGCCTACTGCAAGTTCATCCCAAAGGCATCCGACATATTCGCGCGGATAGACGGGTAAACGAATGGCCCGCGCCGCAACATCGCTCTATTGTCGCAGCTTCTACGAATTCAAATCAAGTTGCCATTGCCTTGTCCAGCGGTGAGATTGTCTACTTTGAGCTCGATTCCGATGGACAACTTGCGGAGTACGAAGACAAGAAGGAGATGTCTGGCACTGTCACATGCCTTTCTCTCGGCGACGTTCCGGAAGGCAAGATGAGATCGTCGTTCCTGGCTGTTGGATGTGATGACAGTACTGTCAGAATTCTCTCGCTGGATCCCGACTCAACACTCGAATCGAAATCCGTGCAAGCTCTTACTTCCGCCCCGACTGCACTTCGAATAATGTCCATGCCCGACTCCGCAGGCGGTGAATCTCAGAGAACCACTCTCTTTCTCCACATTGGTCTCTACTCCGGAGTCTATCTTCGTACCGTCCTCGACACTGTCACTGGCGAGCTCACTGACACGCGCACCCGATTCTTGGGTCCACAGCCTGTCAAACTGTTCAAAGTCGCTGTCGCGGGCACTACTGCAATTCTCGCGCTGAGCTCGAAGCCATGGCTTGGCTATGCCAACGGCGCGGGACAGTACCTCCTCACACCTCTCTCCTATCACCAGCTTACGTACGCGTGGACGTTCTCCAGCGAGCAATGCCCTCTCGGTATGGTCGGTATCCAGGATAACAACCTGCGCATCTTTACCGTTGAAAAGATCAGCGAGAATCTGCAGCAGGAGTCAATCCCGCTTAGCTACACGCCGCGCAAGATGGCACGACATCCTACAAATCCTTACTTCTACGTCGTCTCGTCGGATGCCGGCACGCTCTCCCCGGAGTCGAGGAATAATCTCATCGCGAAGGCGCAGAATGGCGACACGACGGAGCTGCCACCTGCGGACTTTGGCTACCCGCGCGGGGAGAGTCACTGGGCGTCTTGCATTGAAGTCGTCGATACACAGGGCAAAGCCGTCTCACATAAAGTTGACCTCGATGAAAATGAAGCGGCACTTAGCGTCGCTGTCGTCCCATTCACCTCCCAGGACGACGAACACTTCCTCCTCGTCGGTACCGCTAAGGACCTTGTGCTCAACCCGCGCTCTTCCTCCTGTGGGTACGCGCACGTCTATCGTTTCCTAGAAGGCGGTAAGCAGCTACAGTTTATCCACAAGACAAAGCTGGAGTACGCCCCTCTCGCGTTCGCACCTTTCCACGGTCGCCTTCTCGTAGGCATTGGCCGCGATCTACGTATCTACGACCTCGGAATGAAACAACTTCTCCGAAAAGCACAGGCTACCGTCGCGCCGAACCTGATCACTGGCTTGACGACGCAGCACCAGCGCATCATCGTCTCGGATATTCAAGAGAGCGTAACATATGTCGTATACAAGTCGCAGGAAAACAAACTTATTCCCTTCGCTGATGATATGGTCCCCCGCTGGACGACGTGCACGGCTCTGCTCGACTATGAGAGCGTGGCTGGAGGTGATAAATTCGGCAACCTCTGGGTCGTGCGTGTTCCGGGCAAAGCCTCCGAGGAGGCTGACGAAGACCCCTCGTCCGGGCATTTGATGCATGAGAAGTCGTACCTGCAGGGCGCTCCGAACAGAGTTACGCTCATGTCACACTTCTTCACGCAGGACATCCCAACGAGCATACAGAAGGTGTCCCTGGTTGCTGGAGGAAGGGATTGCGTCGCTTGGACGGGGCTGCAGGGGACCGTTGGGATAATGGTGCCGTTTGTCAGCCGAGAGGATGTAGATTTCTTCCAAACGCTAGAACAGCACATGCGTACGGAAGACGCGCCGTTGGCTGGTCGCGATCACTTGATATATCGAAGTTATTATGTTCCGGTGAAAGGGGTTATCGACGGCGATTGTGAGTGCCCCTTGCACAGTTGATCTTCCACACTAGAGTTGACGGTCCATGTACTAACGCGAGTGTCCGTATAGTATGCGAACGGTACCCGCTCCTACCACACGACAAGAAACAGATGATTGCGGCGGAGCTGGATAGGAGTATTCGGGAGGTGGAGCGCAAAATCGCAGATATGAGGACTCGAGTTGCATATTAGCGTTGAGTTTCTCTCTCTTACAATAATGTAGTTAGTCGGCTGTGGGGTGACATATGGATAGACAACATGACACGAAATATATGAATGAACAATGGCCCGACATGTTAACGCTCTACGCAGGAGTTGTACCAAAGATGAACTGATTTTGGTAGCCTATATATAAGTTTGTCTGGTATATACCAGTCTAAATTTGAAGCCCATCGCGTTCGCTATACACATGAGTAATGTCTCCTCTAATACATGCACCATGCAGAAGACAGTCCTATAAGTCCCATGCGAACATCACTATATTAGGTAATATTCAAGCGATCGTTCAAATTGCAAATGTCATTCCATCTGTAGAAACTCCAGCTTCCTGCTGAAAACGCTTAACTCCAAGAAACCAAGCGCTGACAACACAAAAAATACCACATTTCTCATATCCGGTCATGTCTGCATGAGGGTAGATGCGAACTGCGAAGCGTTGCGGTACAAAGCTAGGTCGTCAGGTAGAGGCAATATTATCGGGGCCAGGGCAGGCCATAGGGCTACTCCCGTGCTGGTCGTTGGTGGGGGAGGCCTGAGGACCGTAGGCTGAACTTGGGATGGGCGGTCCTCGAGGAGGTGACGGCCTCTCGATGGCTGTCGTATTATCGGGCAGGTGATGCCTATCGGAATCTCTAGTTTGATCTATAGAAGCAGCTGTATCCAGTTGCGCTGTATGCTGTTAGGACCGAGCTTTAATCTGTGTTTTTAAGGATATTAGGACTGCTTACCCTCAGGGTCAGGAGCAAGAGCGCGACGACGACGAAGACATTCATAAAGAGCGACGGCGGATGCAACGGAAGCTACAGGCAGCCCGACCATGGCGACGATGTCACCGGTAGAGAAGCTACTTTTCTCCGGCATAATTTGATGTGGTTGTCCCGAGGAATATAGATAGACACGCCGAGGCTGAAACGGATGTGCGAGAAGGGAAACGAGGAAATAAGTCGATATGTAGATACGTCAACAGACGAAGGAGACAACGGTAGGTCGATCAAGCTGATTCTCGAGATATTGACGATAGTCTTGAGATCAAAAATGAAAGATGGAAGAAAAGTTGAAGTGATCAGGAGATCTAAGACGAGGTAGACTCCCTTAGATACGCAGTAGACTCGACCTTCCGCCCTCTTCTCAAAAAAGCTGCGACTAGCTGCCTCTAAATAGATGAAGAGAAAGAATAGGGATAGGCACGGAGACAAAGAACACGAAGAAGGCTCCCTAAGATAATAAAAGGAGTGTACCACCACCAGAATTCGCGGTGCCATGATGCGATCCTCTGATCCCGTACACAGGTTCACCGTAGTACATGCTGTAAGGTGATTAGGTGAATGCCAAAACCCGTATCAGTCGCAGCTGCTGCGTCTTGAGGGGTTTCCGGCAGCACCTGCTTTGCCGTTGCCACGTCACTTCCGTTTGTCTTAACCTTATCATTGGGGTTGCTTGGCGGATTTTGGTTGCTGCGCATGCGACTCTTATTGGTGGAAACCACACCGCAAGGTGGGTCTCGGGACGCAACTCTCTGTTGCAGGATACTTGTAGCTTGTTCGTCTTGCTTGGAACGCCGATATTCGAAACAATCCTCGTACACGCGTAGAAGTAGTGCGAAAAGGTGATCCTGCCGTGTGTGTATGTAGCCAGTGTCCGTCGCGTTGACCGAAGATTGGAGATGTAAGAATCTACGATCGCGAGGCACATGCTATCCTCGCGGGCAGCCAAGACAGAGTCGACCTTGACTGAAGGTCCGCATATGCACAGTATCTTGAACCGCTATTTGTTAATCATAGAAAGTGTAGCAAGATAAGATCAGAATGGAGGACTTACCAAGCTTCTATTACTTCTAAGTAATAAGCTTAGTCGGTTCCATCACTCTCTAGAATTTAGATACTCATAACAAGAACTCTGGACTGAGCTATAGACTCTGATTAGCTGAAATGCCGAAGACCTGAAACTGTCGAACTCTCGAGGAGTATGCAAGCAACTATAAGGCAGACAGACGTTGCAGACTTACAGGTTGGTAATGTGACTGGACATAATACTCTTGAAAATTCGACCTTAGAGACATGTGCGCTTGTCTCGTCACGGTAAATCACACTGCTAGCTCTCAGCCTCTGTGCTACAAATGAACGGTTGGCCGATTGGGCATACTTTGAACTGGACTAGCTATGAAACCCTTGATTTTGCTATGGACAACACGGCAGTCCGGCCCCCGAGACAACATGCGTGTCGGGCACAAATTGACAACCAGCTGTATTGCTAATTCAAAGACTGATAACACACCTGATACACAAATGAATAAAGCAACCAGCGTGCCGACGCGTGGAAATAGTGTACAAATATACTAAGTATCCTCGCACATGGACTTCCGTACGTTCAATTGATCAAGCAACCCAAAAGTCGCTGTACACATTGCACTAGATGTAAGGCCGTGGCGTCTGCTAGTATATCTAATGCTCCACCCGCGCTTCCTCTGCTGAACGTTCATCGAGGTACGAACACTAAGGTGGGATTGAAGTGAATATGTTCCAAAATCAATGCAACGAGTCAGCAAAATTGCCCATTGCGTGAAGCAATGATGAAATGCGATGAGCTGATGCCGCTCCGCAAATTTCAGTTTTGAGAACAATGTAGTTTTCCGTATAGGTATAATTACGGATTTTGTGATATGTTGTAGATTTAATCGCGAATATCGATAGAAAAAGATGAAATCTCTGAACCGAAATATATAGTATTAGCCGTGTGTACAAAATATTCATCTACCTTTCGCAGGCTCTGCATGCTACAGTCTGGCTTGCAAGACACGCGTACGGATAGTGGTAGCTGGTAGCTAATAGAGCCGTTGGTCGCAGAGACCGACTTCGCATCATACACAAGTATGCAGCTAAATCATGTCGAAACTACTTTGTGAGTGCTTAAATACTAAGTAAGTACTTACTTATGCATGCATCTATATATTCGACTATAGAGAACAGCCCCGTAGCTTGTATATTATAGACTTCTTAAGTAAGCTGTTGAACCCGCTAAGCTGAGAAAGAAGTTATTTTTTGGCAAAGGTTACCGAACGGATTTCTATTACTTGCTTAAGCACTTAAGCATATTACTTGAGCGAGGCATTGCAATTACTCCCGATCTATCTTATATTGACGTCAGAGCGCCAAGCAAGAGCCATGCTTGGCGGAGTTTTGCAATGCTGGGTCTGGTAACGGTTTATTAATTACATAACCAACACAAAGGACTTTGGTATTGAGGCAAGACGAGGCTGAGAAATTTGGCCGCGCAAGCTGCATGGTGTTTGCAATTTGGCCGCGGTGCCAACTGCGAACCTTAGCCAATAGTATTACATGAACCTTGCGGCTCTTTAACTTATCACTCCTGCTAAATCAGTTGGGCACCTGGATCTCGCCAGTGCACCCCGAGATTACACCCACTCATGATCAACCGACATGGCGGCTTCAAAGTCGCACTCAGCAGATTGGGAGAAGTATCGCCAAAACATCACCCATTTGTATCATCAGGGCCTGACGCAGCTAGGGATACAGAAGGCCCTCGAGAGCCAGTATGACTTTGTTGTTAGGTGAGGCCCGTCTGCCCAGGTCAAAAGTGCGCGACCGTCGAAACACTGACAGCTGGCATCAGTGCCAAACAGCTGGAATATCGCCTCAGTGTTTGGGGTCTGCGTAAGAACGTAACGAAGGCCGAATATCAACGTATCCAAGAAGCCATACAGAAACGATCACACGAGGGGGGAAAGGCGACAGATGTTTATCTTAAGGATGTTCCAATACCGGCGAAGAAACTGAAGAGGAATCTTCAGAGATACGGGTCAACGAGACCATTACCACCCGAAAATCGCTCGATCGAGGCCAGCACTACTTCTATTAATGATATAACCATTATAACCCCGCCAGGAAGCCCAAAGGAGTCTCCAAGCCGCTTAGATGGCACCGGAACATATTATCTTAGACCCTCCTCTCCCTCGCCGTCGCTTACTATCAGGGGAGAGCAGTCTGCCCCCTCCTCTGATTACGGTTCTCGCGTAGCCTCACAACTCTGCTGGCCATATCTACCCTGCGTCGCCTTGATTTTACAATCGGCTCCACAGTCTAGTTTGACAGTAGACTCTGCGATGTTTGCACTAATCTACTTCACCTCAGGTCAGTATGCAAGGACGGCTCATATTCCTGAATGTCAATTATATCTATACCACACTCTAACATGTATTCCCGGAACTAGCGAGCTGGCCCGCCCTCAGCGACCTTTACGTCACAACAGTAATCAAAATTAAACATGAACCTTCCATTTCAATCTATTACTCGCGCAAGACGCCCTTGTTTAATGCGATTTACCGATCCCTCCGGTATATGAACTCAAGTTGGGGCGGCGGAAATCGTTATCATGATATTATGGAATCCTCGCTGGCCGAGAAATTCTTATCTGGCCTTACGGATATCGGAAAATTTGACCAGCTATCAACCCATATTCCAGGCAATGCGCGGTTGCCTGTGTCACCCTCCTTCCGAAACCTGGAGTCAGAGCAGCTCGAACCGCATGCCACTCCAGGGCATGGGGTCGACTCATCTCGAATCACAGCTTTAGCACACAGTAATCCAGAACCACATACGCGGAAGCGTCCTGTGGTTTCAGAGAACTCGGAGAGTGAACCCGAAATCAAGCGCGCGCGCCGACTGATATGCCGAAGCCTGGATCGAAACTATGCTTGTCCGTTCGCGAAAGGTGACCCAAAAAGTCACTTCAATTGCCTATTGATAAATAGGAAGGATTTACGAGGAATTCGGTAGGCTTGGAGTCTAGTTCCTCGTTATCGTGAATGTACTGACTGACCGCCACATGTAGAGAGCATATGAAAAGGGTTCACTACCACAGTGATCTGCCATCCATGATCACGACTTCAAGAACATGGGACGCTATTTTCAGCTCAATTTATCCGGAATGGGGACCAAGATCTCGACCAAGCCCGTGTAAGTTGCCTACGAACTTTTCTGAAGAAACTTGGCCTAATTGTCATCATAGACTTCGATCCGATCGAAATAGCACGGCGTAGTCTCGAGCGACCCCGCAGCCCAGAGACTCCCCAGGATTCGCAAGTCGGTTCCAGTAAGTCCGTGGAGATGAACACACGAACACCGCCCTGCGCAATTCAGCCATACTCCGCGCCTACCGGCGATCATAGGGATCTTAGGGATCCATTTTTGGAAATTGATCACCGTCCGGGGGTATTTCGAAATGAATACCGTCCGGGGGTATTTCGAAATGAATACCGTCCGAGGGTATTTCGGAATGGATGTGCCCCGAATATCGCGTTAGCACAACGAGTCGGCTGTTCAGCGCTGTCTCACTCTAACTTCAGCCCTCCGGGGTCCGTCGAACCTCCATCTGTTGCATTTATTAATCACGCTGATCGTAGCGTAACCTCTGACAATTCTAGCAATCCTCTGAGCTTCGGTATCAGACCTACCAGTCCCTCCGGTCATGATGCTCATATCACCGATGCTGATAGCACATCGATTGATAATATGGGAGCTGCAAGCGAAAAGTCTGTTCCGAATATCTTCGAGAACTTGTCCCAGCTAACAGCTCAGCTGGAGAAATTCGAAGAGGAGATAGGGGAATTAAAATTCGAGCGCGATCATTGGAAACGACAATATTTTGAGTTGGCGAGGCAAAATCGCAACAAATGATGAATCTCCATACAACAATATCGCTTTTTTATGGGCGTCGGTATAGACCTGATTTCTCAATATTATATTTTTATGGTCTCGCAAGCTAAAGATACCCAATTTTTATATTGTATTTGCGGGCTGCACCTTGATTTCATTCTGAGAATATATGCGCTTTGTAACATCAAAGTTAAGATCTTATAACGTATTCCACAAGCGAGCGGACCACACAAGCGAGCGGACCACCCCATATAAACCAACACCCTACCAAAACACTTTTTATTGATAACTTAATCAATAATTAATTTAAAATTAGAATAAAATTAATCTTGTTTATATAAACTATTACAAATCTAAAAATATTTTTTTAAATTTTTTTTATATTAAATTAAAGAAATATACAAGGGGGGTGGTCCGGTCGCTTGTCTGGTCCAGTCGCTTATTGTTGACGTTAATGGGTTGTAATTTTCTAAAGGATCTTTCAAAGGCAGATAAGCAAGTATCTTCCTGTAGCCGTTATGCGCTTTTGGCCGGCGAGGCAACGTTAACGTGACGCGAGATTTACTTCTGAAAGACACGTTCTATTGCTTAACATTTTCACGCGTCTGTTTGACTTGTTATCCGGGTAGCTATTATTGTATACGATAGTTTCCTGACTTTCCTCGCATTCTGGCACTGCATGCAATGATATATATAGTATTGCTTTTATAAGTTTTGACGTAACCATCTTCACAATGGGGTATCGATATCCAGAGTTCACTTTACGTACGGCGCACAAGACACTATACCATCGCTTGTCCTGAAAATTATTCATACCTAGCAGCCGGAGTCTTAAGCGGGGTAGCCCCACGTGCACCATATATATAGTAAATGCACATGATGCACTCGAATACATGGTCTTGCGAGCCTGAACGCACGAATAGTAAAGACCTACTCTGCCGAAACCACAGGGTGGTTTGATACGACTACCGGGCGGAGGACACCATTACCGGCGAGAAGCCGCGTTTCGATATAGTCTCGAAGCTAGGCTTGTCTGATAAAAATATATGATAAAATGCAGTATCAACGGGCTACGCAGGCTGGAGGATGGCGCCTGGTGTATATATAACGACGAGACAAAATACCGGAGTACCACTGTCAATATTTGCGAGAGCGCAGATGTGGACCGCATTCGAAAACAAGGCTGTTCAAATTCGATCCCCGCACATAGATCTAGAACATCCCTTCTTTGTTTGGTGTATGAGACAAAACAGCATTCTGCAGTCTGGACTAAGCTAACTACCTAGGTCATCTATTTATCGAACCCAACACCGATCGTTCGATATAACTATCTCATGGTATACGTACGATAAACATATAGTATATTATATTATCTAGGTATTCTAGAGAAAGTGTCGGCATTTACAAACAAATATACCGACCGCTATGGAGAGTTAGACCGTTACATCTCCGTTTTTAAAATCAAATGGCGAAAATCCCGTCCGGATACTATGATAAAAATACGGTGACAAGGTTATCAAAACGGATATAAAACGCGTATTTGATGAGAGAACGATGATATAACGATCTAATTGTATAGTATACAACCGCTTGCAAATCTCTACCATTTCCTATAGAGTACTGCTGGTCTCGCGAGCCAAATCTACACACAGTCCAATGTGTTACAATACGCTCTTCAACATTTGTCTATAATGCATTCGCGGCGCACGACTGGCAGTCTGATTACAAGACGGACAACTAGGAAATAACGTATAACGCCAAAATCCGCCAATATATAGGTGTTGCGCTCCTACAAAAGCCAACGCGCTGCACAAAGGTAGCCTGACGCTGTAGGTACAAGGGGCTCACAAGTAGCCTCGAAGCGCTCGCGACAACCAATATCCGCCAAGAAAACGCGGGCACAGACATAGACCCATCCTGCCGTGCATTGCCTCACAAGGTTGATGCCAGCTCGTCGGACAATCTACAGACCCATATCACATGATTACAACCTAGAACAGACCACAATTCAAGCCGGCATCTCTTCTTCCCGCCAGCTAACATACGGCCACCGCCGCATCAATTCTCCATCGATCATAGTAGGAAAATTACATGAATAATCTCATCTCATCTCATCTCTCATCTCGAATACAAAGTCCATCGATGTCTACAGGAATCCCACCCAGCTACCAGCAGGACAGAAAAAACCCATCTAATCGAAAAAAGTAAAAATAAGAAAACAGGAAAAGAATATTTAGACAAGGAAAATACATAAAACCGGGAGAACAGACCGACCGACCAGACCAGCCTAACACATACGAACGGGGTACCAGGTGAACGAACAAGTATAATATAGGGACAACAAGAAAAGCCGTTAATAAGGATACTACTGTTAATAATTGTATAGTTAAAAAAAAGCCGAAAAAACGTAACCGTAAAAAAAGGGAAAAGGGTTTACAAGAAGGTGGCTCAATCGTGTCCAGGGGATTTTACAAGAAGAGGGAAATAAAAAAAGTGATGACCACAAGCGTCAAGCGTGACTAGTATAATAATATAATGTAGAGTGTAGTGCAGAGTAGTGTAGCGAAGCTAAATTTCTCGATCGACAAGGGAGTACAGGACTGGGTATATAGGGCTACAAGCTTTATCTTCAAGACAAGTCGGGAGCAAAGGGCAAGCAAGGGTTTATTTTATAGGATACATGATTGTGCATTCGCATGATTCGGATTCTTGGGAGGGGAGGGGTGGGGAGGCACCGGGAGGAGAACTTGGGGCTGCATGGGGAGGGGCAGGGGGCATCTGGGGCGGGCATCAATCGGGGGTAAGGGGGTCGAAAGAAAACGTTTTAAAAATAATGTTATCTCTCAATCTGCAGTCGGGCGGGGAGGGTGTGGAGGATATGTGGCGCGCCACGTCCGGCTGGACAGCACGGCACCGTTCCCTTTTCACGTCCCCACGCGACCGGAAGCATAAAAGCACCATCGAATCTCTTTCCTCCTCGTTCGCTCACATCATCACGTAGTCGTCATCGCTGAAACCTTTCATTGGGGATAGATTTTTGATTTGGGATAGGTCCGATGGCTGCGGGTGTCCTGCCGCAGAGTCCTAAGCAGGGAGGAACGTCTGCCGTCGGACCTGTTCCTTGGCCCAGCGCGTGGTATCGTGGGTCCGGCTGCTGAATTCACGGTTCGCGCGGATATCTTTAATCATTGGCATGATCCATTCAGAGCGGAACAGCGGCGCAAATTCGCCGTTGGGGAAGGCATCGGCGAGGTCACTACAGAATTAAATCCGTTAACATCGAGCCCGCTCATAAGAAGGTCAAGAAGGTTGTGCATACCCTAGAACGCCCATGGCAGATCGCAGCAATGCCTCTGTTCGGTTCTGATCTTGCGCAATCATATTGAGGAATTCAAAGATCGGTTGAACAAAAGGCACAAGGACAGACGCCTTGCCGCTTGTCTTCATCGCGATGATGACTCCGTCATATGCGTCCATTATTCCCTCGCGCAAGCTCAAAACATAGTCGAGCATGTCGATCGAGCTATCAGGTGTTATCTGAATGTACGATGCCTGCTGCAACACCTGCATGACGACCTGGAGATACGTGTCAAATGCCCCACCAATAGCCTGAGCAATGTCGCCGAAACACTGGAGGATGGCTGGCTTGTATTGCTGGTTCAAGTGGTTGCTCTGCACTCAAGTTAGTTTCATTCTCCAAGATGGGTGAAAGGTGTGGTGCTTACCCTCAGGTTGTTCAGCAAAAAGTTCATGAAACTATCACAATGGGGTATAGCCTTGTCTCCAACGGACCGGACAATATCGCTGACCAAGCCGATGGAGGTGGAGCACAACTGCGCATCCTCAAGGTTGCCAAGCGCGTTGTACAGGAACGGAGTAAATGCATCCAGGTACTTGCCGAAGCCGTCCTCCAAAGCGTTTGCCATCGCGCCGATGGCACCGAACAGTGCCTCGGGAACAGTCGAGTTGGATGAAAGAGACTGGAGCGTCTGCAAAATAACCTGCATCGTGCGGTCCGAGTAGGGCGCGACTTCCTTATCGAGGCGGTTGATAATGACAGAGATCACGCTTGCCAGACTAATCTGCATCTCCTCCAATGTGACGCGGTCGTCGCTGCTAACAATCTGCTTCTGCATCTCAATCGTCTTCTCAAGACGGTCGAGGAGATGGCCCAGCAGCTCGGCGACGAGCGGCATCTGGTCGGTTCCGACATTGGTGACGAAAGACGAAAGAACTTCGTATGCGGCAGTCCGGAGCTGGTTATCAGCATCTGGCCGCTCCGTCGCTTTGAGGAGCGCCTGGACGCTTTCCGCGAAGTGCTTCGACAACGGGTTCTCGGTCTGCGCAGCGCTGTCTCCACCGAACGACTCGGCCAAGTTCATCAGCGCCCAGCAGCAAGATCCCGCCATCTTGGTATTGTCGTTCAAGCCGGTGAACAGCACCTGGATGAGGCCGGTCAAGTGGACATTGGCTTCGATGGCAGAGCCGCAGCATTCGCAAATTCTTCCGAGAGCGTATGCGGCAGAGTCTTTGACCATCACGACTTTATCGTTCATCATGGCAACGAGCACTGGCAAGGCTTGTTTGACGAGGGGATCGAGCATCTTCACATCCGGTCCCTCCATGATGGCGCCAAATGCAGATACGGCAGCGTCTCTCATACGCCAGTTCTCATGGCGGAGATTGAGCTCCACAAACGTCAAGACGGGGGTAATAATCAGCCCGCCGACTGTTTGCGAGTATAGACACAGGCATTGGTAAGCTGCGCGAGAGATATTGTACTCATCGTCGGTCGCGTCCTCGTCCTGCTTAGTAAGCAGCTCCAGGAGGACCGGAACGACTTCGTTAGTAGCGACACGAGCAAAATTGAAGAAGGGACGAGTGGCGTCGAGTCCGTTCATAGAGGCTTCGGTGTTGTCTTCTTCTATCGTCAACTCCTCTTCGCAGACCGTGCACCAGAACTCGACAGCCAGCTTGGCAACTTCCTCGTCCTCTGATTTCATACCATGAACCGTGAGTCCGAACAGGGCCTTCTCCATGTAGAATCTCATCTTGTCGTAGTACAAGCTCATTATCCGGTTGAGGCAGCCAAAGGCAGACTGCTGTATCCGCGCGTCGGGGCTCTGGGTGGCCTCGCAGACGACCTGCATGATGTAGTTCCTCTCGCCCTCTGTCTCAAAGTTGCTTCGAACGAACTCTAGAGATTCGGACAGGGCCTGCATCGCGGCGAATCTGACATCGTTGTTGGGCTCTTCCTTGCGGGCACCTTGGACCACGGCAGTCAATATGGCATTGGAGTGTTGGTTCAAGCTCTCCCGCAAGTGGTCGTCCTCGAACTCGCAGATGTAGCCGATGGTGGTGAGCGATGCCATCTTCAAGTTGTCACCGCCAGTGTTGACATTCTGGACCAGAGCCGGCATCAAAGTGTCCCACTGGCCGAGGGGGAGGTCTATGGCAGCGATTGCCGCAACAAACTGCGCGGCACTAGAGGCAGATTGACGGTCGCCTGATGCCAAAGTCCCGAGGGCCAGAGCTCTTATGTTCTCCTTGACGGGGGCGTCCAGATTGACCCATTTCTTCTGGTTCTCGTGTAATCTGAGGATGTCTCGACCGGAGAACTCATTTTTCAGCACCAGGGCAGCGGCTGCTCGGACCACACGAGTGTTTTGTTCGTTGGCGAGTTGCTGCGACAGCCCTTCCAGGTATGCTGGCTACAAGTACCCGAAAAGAAATAGGCGTCAGCATGGGTAGGCGATTCACGTGTTTTTTTCAACAACAGCAAAGGAGGGGTGGTGGGTGGGTGGGTATCGTACGTAGTTTTCTTGAGCCGCGCTCTGGAGTCGCTGTTCGGCAGCCTGGCGAGTAGCGGCATCTGTGACGAGAAGGAAAAAATTTCCACGTTAGCTTGGACGTGATTTGATAGACGAGAGGGAGCTGCATGCATGCATGACGAAAGGGCCAAGGCGGCTGTGAAGGGAGAATCGTATCGGAAGCAGGGGGGTGGGGTTGGCGGGGTGTGCAGACCGGTCGAGATGGTGTTTTCTAAGACTTGTGCAATCTCCATGGTGATGGGTAGGACACGAAAGTCAACAGGAGGACGAGGTGGTGTATGGATGGTACGGATGGAGATCCGGGAGAGTGGAGACAGGCGACGGACGGTGACGACGGCGACGAGAGGAACAAAAGAAAATAGAATAGAGTTTCAGGAGGGGCTAGTTGGATCTCTCTATGCGGGTACGGGCGAGGGTGTGGTTGGTGATGGCGGATGACGGTGCTGGTGGAGACAATAGAGAGAGCAAGAGAGAGAGAGAGGAGAGTGGAGATGAGGCGAAGGGACAGGTGGGCGAGAGTGAGTGAGTTTGGAGGACAGCCTGAGGAGGACGGACAGGAGGTGGAGGAGGGGCGGGTTTGCAGGTGTTTTGATTTTCCTACTAGAAACCAGGCGGATTCTTTTTAGCAACAGCGGCACCCAGGAGCGTGGGCTTGGGGAAGATGAGGAGGCCGTAGATGTCGTCGACAGCAGGCAGGCGAGAAGGATTTATATCACGGTCTGCGGGAAGCTGTGGGAAGGGAGGGATGGATGGCTAGGACGTCTGTCCGGTGTGGAGGTGCAGCAAGAGTGCAGGAGGCTAGTCAACTCTATTATTGCGGTGCAGCAGCGAGATCCAGCAGCCAGTCCGCCCGCCCGCCAGCCAGCCAGCCGGACAAGCTCCAGCTAATTAAATTGGCTAGCGAGAAAATTTTGGAGGGCTGCCGCCGACACCCACGCTCAGGCACGCAGACGTAAACACCAGAAGAGGGAACGGGCAGAAAACATGTGATCCCAGGTAATATATTCTCCTGGCGTAGATGGGGGGAAGGTAAAGGAGGAGGAGGTGGTGGTACGGAGGAGGATGATGGATGGATGGACAGCTTACTTACCAGGAGTCTGTTGATGGCGCACGCCTGCGTCTGAGGCTCCGGGGAAGCCGTAACGCGCTGCAGGATGCCTGAAAGCGACGAGACGGATGCTGGAAGAGTAAGAGTGTCTGTGGACGGCGAACGTGGAAGGCAGCAGGACAAGCTTGGCTGGCTGGCTGTCTCTGTCTGTAGAGCACTTAGTCGCGTATGACTCGAATGTAGACGGAGTGGGAGCTGCTCTATCCGGCCGCGTGGAGGTTAGTCGGTACTGTCGAGCTGCAGCAGCATGCACTGCACTCCTGGCCCGGATGATAAGATGGAGATGGAGGAGACGTACGAGATGTGCGAAGCTCCACAATCGATCGATGGATGGATGAAGTGGTGGATGGACGTCAGGAGGATGGAGGGATGAGTGTATCTTCAGGAGCCGTTGGCTGACTTGTTCGGAGTTTGTCTCGTGTACAGTACTGTGCTGCTGCGAGTGCTGCTTGCTTGCTCGATTGATTATTATCCCTCGGCGGACGTGGTTGCTACCGTCGGCCTGGCGAAGGGGAACCAGCAAATGAAAGCGGCCGCTCGCCCGCAGCTACTCGAGCTCCACGATTGGCCCGCAGGCGATACCAAGTATGATTCAGAGCTGTACGTAGTATAGTATCCACCGCAGCATGCAATTACGCAGCATCTCCCACAGCACCACCCGCGGTAGCGTCCCTGAGGGCGTCCTCCGGAGTGGAGACGGCCGTGATTCGCTCGTCAGCATCTGTGTGATGTCGACTGGCTGCGCGGAGTCAGCTCCGGATGCAGACACCGCATGCGAGATTTCACGAAAACCATGCCCGCTTCGAGACTCTGCCGGGCGTGTGGAATATTAAACGGGCATTCCATTCAGGTACTGTATTCTCTAGTTTTAATCTAGAAGCTCCGGCGAGCTCCAAGAAGCAGCTATTGTCTATTTGCGTGCACATGTACATGCACCTGTTTACGATTAATGCTGCGTCTCGTCGCGTCGGCAGGCTACGCTTATCGATAGCACGTCGCCCCGTCTCGCTATCGATTGCGTTCGCGCCTCTCGCCCGAGAGAGAGAGAGAGAGAGAAACGCCCGCCGCCCGCGTGAAGTGAAATTATAAAAATAATCTCTCTCCTAGCCAACCGTCCCACTGGCCGGCTCGCCGTACGCATCCTCCTCGATTTCGATCTCGTCTTCGTCCGTATCCTCCGCCGGTTCCTCGCCTGCGATCAGCCCGAGGTCGAATATAATCCACTTCGTCCGCTCCCGGTCCAACACACTCCCCAGCCGTCGCCCCTTGTTCACGTTCACCGACAGCGCCACCGGTGTGAAATCGTTATGATTGAACGTCAGCCGCTTCCTCCCGCCTTCGATCGCCTCCCCTTCCAGCGTCATCGCGAAACAAAACACCCCGGTCTCCTTCGACAGCCCGATCGTCGGCGAATTCGGTAGCTCCCACCACGGCCGAGGGCACGGCGTGTACGTCAGATGCGGTGCAGTACACCGGATGCTGACCATCTCCGTGTAGTCCTGGTCGTAGAGGAGGACGAGCAGCGTTTCGTTGTCGGTGAAGCGCAGGGCCGAGACGACCTTGTTGCGTGGCAGATTTATCCGCGCGCAGGAAACCTCACTGACGGTGCTTAGCGTGCCGTTTTTAACGATCACGACGCGGATCATGACCACTAAAGTCTGTTAGCACGTATTTTCCATCCCACCGTAGAGATGAGAAAAAGCATACCTGTCCCAGCTGAGTCCTGCACTGGCTTCCCAAAGTCGTCCAGCTCGCTCTCCGCCATCGCAATGTACCACACCGCGTTTCCCGACCCGCTGTCATCGCAAAGTCGGAGATC
Organism: Drechslerella dactyloides; assembly: GCA_020064725.1. Classification (NCBI taxonomy): domain Eukaryota; kingdom Fungi; phylum Ascomycota; class Orbiliomycetes; order Orbiliales; family Orbiliaceae; genus Drechslerella; species Drechslerella dactyloides. Next base: position 1,133,056 of record JAGTWJ010000001.1, read on the forward strand.
CAAGATCCGATACGGCTCGATATGTATCACGATACTCTCGCCGACGTGCACCTGCTGCTTCATCGCGTTCGCCGGCTTTGCAAATATGCTCTTCGCGACCTCATTCATCCTCGCGAACACCTGATGAAACCCCGGCAGCGACTTGGGCGGGTCCTCTATCAGACTAATATTGGGCGCCGTCCCCGAAAAGCTTCCGGAGCTCTCTCGTTTCTTAATTCCGGAGCCGGAACCGCTGATCAGGCTGCTGACGGCCTCGCTTCCGATCGAGGTGCTCGTCGCTGCCCCCGTCGTCGAGTTGCCCTCCACATCCGGCCTCGTCAGCAAGTCGAACGCGTTCTCGCCTTCCTTCCACGTCCATTCCGATTTGTCAAAGTACACCACAAGGATGCTGTTCTGCAGGTGTTTTCCTATAAACTCTGCCACCTTGAGCGTATCGAAAACCAGATCGTCTCGCGGTTCGGCCGGCTCGTTGCCCTCCGACAGGTTGTTGAACTCCTCGTACGCGGTCTTGAGCCACGTTATGAACGCCGTGAAGAGATCGAGCTCGTAGTTGACTTTGCTCATGAACTCGTGGCAGATGGCCATCAGACCGGACACCAAGTCCAGCAACTTGCTGTAATCCACGGGGTCCAGCCCAAGGGAGCTATCCTTGTCCGTCCAGCGAGCGAGCCCGCGCAGCTTGCTCAGGAGTACTATCAACCGATCGCAGGCCGGCAGCAGGTGCTCGTGCGTGAGTCTTCGTAGGTTCTCGTAGCCATTAACATAGACCTTCTCCCACTTCTTGTGCCCCTTCTCTCCGAGCGAGTCGACCAGCCATTCCTTCATCTTTGCGCTCGCGCAGCCCGTGAGCAGCAGCTCGAAGAACTCCAGCCCCGCGGCGCTTTCTTCCGACGCCTCGACGATTTCCTTCTGAGCTCGCATGTAGGCGCCTTCGACGGTTTCCATGGACTTCCACTCCGCGGCCATGGCGAGGATCGTCTCGTTCACATAGCGGAGCAGATGCTGTACCTTTGTGATTGTGTATGTGACGCGGCCGAGGTACGGTCCGTAGTTTGATAAGAAGAGCAGGTCGAGCGCGTGGAGTACCGTTGGCCCTTCTCTCTTATGTCTTGAGGCCCTGTACTTTCGGCGCAGCTTCGACGTGGTCAATAGTAGATGAGTCTTGAGCGATCTTGTAGCTTGATGGTACGTGATCTATTCATGACGTCCGTCAGTTGCTCATCTCGTCGGTAAAGTCGCACCGGGGAGTGGTAGTGATATACACACACCTTGTAGGCGTATCTGTCGTTCTCTCCTATGAGACTAGACAGATCCATAGACCCAACGACGAAAGAATCGAAGACGTTCATCGCGAAGCTCCCTTTCGACGTGCCCATCAACAAGACGTCCATCGTATCTTCTTTACGTATCGATGGGACATTGATCAGGCTGTCCAAGCTCTGCTTTGACGAAAATGTAATATCTCTGTCATGGATAGCACCAGTCACTATATATTCTGACCATTGTATCGGCCTGGCATGGATGACATACGCGTTGGCGACGCCTGGGAGCACACTCAACTTTGGCAGCACATTGCTGACATCAAAGTTGAATAGGCCGAACAGGTATCCCAGATTTTCCTCGGTAAGTGTCCCTCCAATGTTGATAAAGTCCGTTCGTGTCCTCGGCTCGAGCTGCTCGGCGTCTTCTGTAGCGGTATCGCGGTTGTCAACCCATCCGATGGCCGTGATGCGACCTTCCGTGACATCCTCCATCTCGACCTGATGTCCAAAGCGGCCGGTCTGCACATCGATGATCCTCGTGACGAAATTATCGTAACTGACAGCCAGCAGCTTCCCTAATGCGACTCGAGTCAGCCTTACGCCAACCCTGCCGTTCCAAGAGCGAACAGCAATCCAACTAACCATCGGGTCGCCAGCATAGCTGCGTGACGTTGTGCTCCTTCTTCGCGTTCCTCTGGCCGGTCGTGTACTTTTGTGTCTGCCAAACCTTCTGCCCGTTCATACGGTACAGTGCGACGGTCTGGTCTCCCAGTCCGTAGGCGATCAGGTCTTTGGTCGGACACCAAGCTGCGAGCTGCCGTTGGGCGGGCGAGACGAGCTTGCGCTCGCCGAGGATCTCGAACGTGGGTGCCATTCCGACTGCGGGTCGCTAGGGGTGCGGAATTGACATCGATGGTAACGGTGGGTGGATGCTGGTCATGCTCTGTCTGCGGTTCGGAGTGTGGGTGAGTGATGGGTGTTTCGAAGGGATGGGAGAAAGGTTGGCAGCCGGCTAGATGAGATGTCTAGTTAACACATGGTACTTGATAAGTGGGTTGGATGGTGAGTTTGGAGGTTATGTTTGGATACCTGCTGCCGACGCTGGAGCTACGTGATGGTGTTCTGGCGGGACGTTGGAGGGGCTCCGCGGTTTCTGGTAGCCATTTAGAAAATCGAGGTTCAAAACACCAGCTATCAACGCGCGACGGCTAGCTGCTTCACCCGGCCCGAAGAAACGAGTAGACTCTACAGAAGGTTCTATAGCTTCGGACTGGGATCTCAAGATCTGGATAGACACCTTCCGATACGGTATCTGCAAACAACAGTTGTGAGGGTGTATTTGCGGCCTGGCTCGTCGGCAGGTCTAAGCGGGGTACCAGCAGGTACCAAGCAGATACAAGGCAAGGAACCTCCGCTGAGCCTGCGCGGATGAGGCAAAGCTCCAAAATGCCGGCCGGATTGGCCTTGCAAAACCCCCCCTGCCAGCAATCGAATTGCCATCTGTCAGTCAGAATGGCACAGTGTCCCTAGCCTTGTCTCATTCCCACAATAAGTAGTCTCGTGAACACAATACGACGTGTAGACCGCCAACTACTTAGCTTACACTCCGGCGGCGATTGGGTGAAGCTTAGTCAACCCGTTTGCACGCCGGCCGCTCGTTGCGGATGACGGAGCATCGACCGGACTTCAACTACAGCCGATAACAGATCGAGATCCGGATATCCTCCCGCTTCCCGCCAGAAGACGCCACGGTACGCCCGCCCCAACGGTCCGGACAGTCATGTTCTGATACGCGAGTCGCCGGTATCGAACTGCGGCCGCACGCTACACAGGTAGCTGCACGGGAGACAGCACGAGGGTTTGTTCGTTCGAGCAATTGCAATTAATTGGCGGCGGATGTGCACTGTCCATGTGGGGTGCGTGGCTCGGGACTGGATAACTTAATTGCTCTCGTCTCCCAATCGAACAGCTTCGGCCTCACCCGCGAGAAACGGCCTCATCAACGGCCGCACGATGTCCCCGGTGGTTGCGCCGAGCGTCTGCTGTTCTTCCGAACCACCCTCATTCATCATCGCCATCACCCCGCCCTCGGTCCCACCACCGCTTTAACTGGCCCCAACGACGCCGCCATCTGTTGCCCCCGAAGTACATACATGTACTTTGTAGAGCTGCAGAGCTTAGGACGCTAGCGTTCACAGTCGCACACAATCACACAGCTGACCTCGACTCGACCAGACTCGATCGAATCAAACAAAGAACTCGACGGGTAGCTACGTATTCGATACGTACGCTACCGTTATCTGGTCTGTTGGATCTCGAAGAACCCCGGCCGCCGCGCGACTCGAATCGAATCGCTCCGGACCCGTCGTCTCACCGGCCTCGAATATCATTCAGCACATACGTTTCTTTTTCGAACCTCTCCAGTGCCATCGGTACCGTACGTATCGTTGGCGCAGGACACGTTACGCTACATACATCTCGCGTTACGCTAAGCTCCGGCTACGGCTACGCTGGCCGGCCGATCGATCGATCGTCTCGCCTCGCCTCGTCGCGCCCACCGGTGCCGTCAGCCCTTGACGGGCAATTCAAATGTCAAGTCTAAATCCTCGGGCTGAAGGTCCATCCTCGCCGCCCCCGCTATACGCCGCGGTCTCCGGCCTCAAAACCCCCCCGCCGAACGGCCGTGCCGGGCTGTACAATGGCGGCAACAGCGTGAGCCCGAGACGAGGGAAAGGCGGTACGTACAGATGCTTTTGGCGAGACCCGGTGCCCGTGGACTGTGCCACAGTGTTCGTGCTTGTTGTAATTTGATGCTGGAATTAGAACCCGCTGTTGGGTGTCCGAATGGGATATTTCGTTATTGCCTGAGGAATTGTCTCTTTTATATAATGTTGCTTCTTTCAACCTGGGGTTCGATTGCGCAGGTTGTGTCCTCATAGTATCTCTTGTCGTCTTGAGAGTCTGGCTTTAGAGTCTGGCTTTTCATCTACTTTTTTTTTCCCTTATCGTTGAATTTGACCGCTCGTCAAGATGAAGATGAAGATCAGGCCCATGATCGAGATGGCTAAGAGACATCCTGCGATAGATGCCGCGAACCAGACGCAATGCCGTAACATCGTCATCTACGGCTATTGCCGCTTTCAAGACCGAGGTAAGCGTTGATCTCAAGATTCATTAAAATAGGTTTCATAGGCTAATCTATCGCCTCGATAGGGTGTATATTCAACCACGATACTAGCAACATATCGCCTTCGAAAAATCCAGTCTCTCCCAGCCAGGGCGGGAATCACATCGGCTCCGACATGTTAGTGTTGTCCTGATATGGGGTCCCAGGCAATATGGTAAAGGCGACATGCTGATCTGGAGATCTTAATACCAGGTCGAAACGAAAGCTAAATGTCGAGTCCGCTTCTTTCACCCCGGGCCAGTCCCCATCGTTTGGGAACGCCATCATGGCATCTCCTCAGCAGTCCAAGCTAAATCCCAAAGCGCTGGAAGCAGCTGTGTTCACGCCGAGAGTGAACACTCTCGGTCTATGTAAGGACACCCCGGGCAGCACCGATACCATTCTTGGAATTACCACATGCTGATATGTCTCTCCTCAAGCTACGGCAACACCTCCTATGAGCGGTGCGCCAATGCCACAGATGAACCTGATGGATCCGATGATGCAGGCTGCGGGGTGCGTAGAGCAAATATCTCCATGGTGGCAATCTGATGCTCATATCATTACCCCGACTAGCTACATGCAACCGGAGATCCCACCGTTCCCGAATCTTTCTCAGACGTTCGATGGCATGACATTAGATCAAGTGAGCGTTCTCGATTCCTCTATATCCAACTCGTGTACTGACGCTGTCCTCTAGACTCAGATGCCGCAGAATCACTACGAATATAACCCTGTGGCCCCACAGCATGCCGCCCAAGTTAACCCCTACGCGCATCAGAACAACCCGACTGATGTCTACTATGGGCAGCAATCTTTCACGCAGCCAGTAAGAGCCCTCTACCCTCCCGTAAGTAACAACTGCTGACATGGTCTTTAGCTTCAATACCATCTCTATGCCCCTCTGGGGCCTCACAAGCAGAACCTCCTCTCCTATCAAAGGACCGTGCACGATCTCTTTTTGAAGGATAACATCCGAGAGGATTTGCAAAAGAAGGCAGAGGCCACCCTGCAGACGCTTCCTAGTAAGTATGCTTGATTGATTTTCACTTTCTGAACGAATAGCTGACGTGTCTAGATTCGACGCTGCCGAGTGTGGACTCGTACCATACTTTAGTTCCTCTCGATCTGCACACTCCAAAGCCGCAAGGCAAGAATGCTCCAGCACCGCCTCCATCGACCTTTGGCTATACGAGTTGGGTATATAAAGCGATCAACAGCAAGGATGGGATGCCATACATTCTTCGTCGACTGGAAGGTGTGTATGGATCTGCTATCTTTAATCGTGTTGCAGAAGCTGACGCGAGATGCAGGGTTCCGTCTTTCTAACGAAAAGGCGATTCGGGTTGTTGAGCACTGGAAGCGAGTTTTGAGCGCGAACGTGGTCACTGTCCACGACGCTTTCACGACCCGTGTCTTTGGAGATAACTGTGAGTCGATGACTTGATCTCCCGTGTGTCATTTTCACTAACGAAAGGGTAGCCATCGTATTCGTGTTCGACTACTTTGCCCTATCTCAAACGCTCCAGGAGGTTCACTTTGGCCCCAATTCGCGATACCAAAATCGGCATCACGGCCCTCACCAGAATCAAACTCAGAACGCAAATACCGAACATACACTATGGAGCTATATTGTTCAAATTACATCTGCTCTCAAGGCTATTCATGCGGCTGGTTTAGCAGCTCGCACCATCCAACCCAACAAAATTCTCCTCACAAACAGGAACCGGATACGGATCAACTGCTGCTCGATATTCGATGTGCTTCATTTCGAGAGCGGAAGGACTCTGCTTGAATTACAGCAGGACGACTACATTGCATTCGGCAAGCTGATACTATCAATCGCATGTAATAACCCTCATGCGATTAATAATGCGCAGAAGTCAATGGATTACGTTGGTCGGACCTTCTCGCCCGAGCTCAAGAATTTCTTGCTCTACGTGTTCAACGGGCCGGCATCTGGAGGACCGCGAACGATGGATGAACTGCTCTCGATGATCTCCTTCCAGATGATCCAGAACTTTGATTCTTCCCTCCACCAGAACGACGTCTTGGAATCACAGCTGTCGAGGGAGCTGGAGAACGGGAGGCTCGTCCGACTGTTGTGCAAGTTCGGGTTCATCAACGAGCGGCCGGAGTTTGCACATGATCGGACCTGGAGCGAGACTGGCGACAGATACCTCATAACTCTGTTCAGAGACTACGTCTTCCACCAAGTCGATGAAGCCGGTAATCCGGTGATCGATCTTGTGCATGTTCTGTCATGTTTGAACAAGCTGGACGCGGGAACGGACGAGCGTATTATGTTGGTGAGCAGAGATGAGCAAAATTGCCTGATTGTCAGTTTCAGAGAAGTACGTACCCGTCTTTCCTGTATTAATAGTCACCTGCATATACTGATATCTTCTGGCAGCTGAAACGCGCGATTGAGTCGTCCTTCTCAGAGCTGTCGAAGCGGGGATAGGACCTCTCAAACCCAGCTCCAACATATAAACCGAAACGTCTCGGTCCTCTAACACCCTCCGACGTCTTCATACCGCGACATCGACTCCCTCCAACCCCTCAGATACAACCTCCTAACCCTCCCGTACAACCTACTATCCTTCACGCACCACCTCCTAACCCTCGTGTACAAATTCCTAACCTTGGCATACAACCTCGCCCGCCACCATCTTCACTGGGCAGAGTTCCAGGGGCGATGCCGTCGACATTGCAGGCGGCTATGCTTCCTCAACAACAGTACTCTCAGACACCATGTCCTGCGCACCAACCCCAGCAGCGACAGCAACCGCAGTTCTTCCCGCGTCATCCCGCCTATACGGCCCCCCGGCCGGTACCCCATCTCAATCAACCCCGTCCTTATGCCCCGCAACCGTACGGCTTGGGAGCGACGTGGACTGTGATCCGTCCGCCGGTTAGCAACGCGCCGCCCAGAGAGTTCAAGCCGATACCCATTGTGCATCCTGAGAACAGGCGACCGAAAAGCGCGACGAAGGCACAGAATCTAGCTAAGACCGGGACTGATGCTGTTGACGTCCTGTCGTCTGCTCAGGATGCGAATGGACCTACTGATTCGGGCGATAATAGCGTTGTCACAACCACAACGACCTCGTAGGAGGGGGTATCGCAGTAGGTACTTATCTACGTATACGCTGACCTACGTTTTCGTCTTTCCCTTTTAGTGTGCACGTTTGTTGTATTTCAGGGTTCCTAAGCCCCGGCTTTCTATGCTGGAGGGACTTACTTGCTGGTATCTTCTTCCTGTCTTTGTTATGCGCCTGTATTCGGTTTTCCATCTTGTCGGTCATGACAGTGTTCGTCTTTGTGTTTTTTCATTGCGAGCTTTTTAATATGTTTAGTTTTTAGTGGCGGAAATGAATTCATGTGGAATACGTGCTTGCCCGTGATGGGTCGGGCGTCTCTCGTGTACTTTTAGCAGGTTCGTCAGGCAGAATACAATTATTACTCGATATTACAATCAAGTCGATCGTACACGGATGTGCCTGGAGTATTTCGAAAGGTGAGTGGTGGTGAAAAATGAAATGAACTAGCTGAGATGGGCTCGTCCATACATGATGTATACTCGTATACTTTTCACGCACACATCTCCAAGGGCTGACCAGTGGGTGTATATATAGTACGAGGATGCCAAACCCTCGGCCTAGAATGTCGATACTTTAGTCTTATATATCTCGTTCATATTCATGCATCTTAGAGGAGTACGAAAATTCACAGAGCGATCACGGCGATATAACTATCCAAGTCGCAGATGAGGATCCCTTGATCGACAGTACTTTTATTGCCTATCACTAGGTTTACTATGACCTTCTTTAAGGTAGAAAGTCGCCCCCGTCATAAAATTTTTTTGACATCTTTTACAAATATGATGTCTGGTGTGTAGCTAATGTATTCCTGAGATTTCATCTGCTCCGCCGTTCATGTCGTGGACTGGCGTAAAGAAGCAGCGTGGACAAGTAGCGTTGAAGATAGACGCAGGTGCCGCGCCAAACGCATGTTCGCGAGTGGGTTGGTTAGAAAAGGTTGGTGATCTGAAAATTTCGGTATTGACAGATGTGAAGGGTTGAAAATTTGAGGACGACTGTGTTTATATAACTGGCGGCTCTTCGGGTGCTCCGAAGGGGTTTTCGATCTGTTCGGTGCCGTCGACAGGCGATATTAGGACGAGCAGCGGGCCGCGGGCGACGACGAGGCCGAGGTCGCGAGTTTGTACGGTTCCTTGGTCGTCTGTGATATAGATTTCATTCGTTAGTAGGCGTGTATGTGTGAACGGTGAAGGAGGAGCGCGGGGTGGTATTGCGAACCTGTTACGGATTCTTTGACTTCATCGAGGACCAGGTTCATGAGCTGATCGTATCCCTTCAACGCGCCGGTAACTGCATGTTTTTAGAACATTACATTAGCTGCTGCAAGACCAAGAAAGTGCATGGGAAACGGTTAATGACGGGGTGGCTTATACCTTCTCTGCCGCCGCTAAACTTGACGATTATCCTCTTATCCATATATTTCGCCAGATCCAAGATGGCCTCTTTCTTGGGCCTCTCGTGCTGCTGGCCTCCGCTGCCGCCTTCCCGGCCACCCCTGCCGCCTCCGCTGCCGCTGCCTTCGCCGCCGCCTTGGTGATTCGAATCGCGATTGTAGGAGCGGTCGTTGCTGTAGCCGCCTCGTCCGCCGCGCCCGCCTCGCTCGCCGCTGCCGCGTGAAGAGCCGCGGTAGTTCCCGCGGCGGCCGTCCATTGTGTCGTTCGGAAAGGATGAAGGAAGAGCGATGGAGATGCCGTGAACTGAAGGTGTGTCCGGTTTGAACTGGAGGTTGCCAATCTGCGGGGGTTTTCTCGAGTGGCGGGGGGGTTCTGGAGGTCAGGTGGTGGTCGTTACGGAGGGATTTTGATTGCGGAAGGTGGGTTGGTGGGCGCGGGAAGCTTAAAAGGCCAGGCGTTTGCTCCAACAAAACTGACGTATAGGCGCAGCATTATTGAGTTCCCGCCGCCGCCGCCGCTATGAAGACCAACGCTTTGTTCCCGCTGCTGGGCTTCAGCTTCGCGGCCTTATCCTCCGCCATGCACATCTCCCTCAACATCCAGCGGCCGAGCGCCGAGGTGCAGACGCTGAACAAGTATCCGGGTACGTGGCCGCAGCTCGCCTTCACAGAGCCTCGTAGATATACATATTCGCGTAGCCAGGCTAACGGTGTAAATGCGGGTGCTCCACAGCGAAGCTCCATGCCCGTCGCGTCGCGCAGGCGCTCAACCTCACGCAGGGCCTCGTCTACCTCTCCGGCGAGGTGTCGCGCCTCATCGAGGACAGTGACATGCCAGCGTTCTTTCGCCAGAAGCGATACTTCTATTATCTAACTGGCTTGGATTACCCGGATGCTCATGTCACATATGATCTCGAGCTGGACAAGTTGACGCTATGGATCTTGCGGCCGGATCCGAAGGAGAAGCTATGGTACGGTAACACGGCTACCTACCTCCACAATACCCTAAACTCCCTCGTGGGGAAGCAATATGATATTTCGATATATCTGTAGAATGGCCTGCTGACAGGAGAGCCAATGATAGGTCGGGTCCGTCGCCGACGCCGAAATCGCTTGTCATCACTCACGACATCGACATCGCGAACTACTCGGAGGACCTCCCCTCCGCTATCGCCGCCTACGCCGTCGCTAACCCCTCCGCCAAAGTCCACGTCATTCACGATTACTACCCGCCAGCGGCCAAGGACCCTGTCCCAAAAAGCACATTCGACAATACCAAGCTACAATACGCTATGGATGTCTGTCGTGTCGTGAAGGACCCCTACGAGGTCGCCATGATCCGCCGGGCGAACGACATCAGCACAAAGGCGCACCTCAGGGTAATGTCTGAAATAGACCAACTCACGTCCGAGCGTGATATTGAAGCTCTCTTCATTGCTGAGTCTATCAAGCGCGGCGGTCTGCTGGCGTATGACACCATCGCTCCCTCCGGCCGCAACTGCTCAATCTTGCACTATGTCAACAATGACCAATTGCTTGCCGGGAAGCAGCTTGTGCTGCTTGATGCGGGCGCGGAGTATGAGCTGTACGCGAGTGATGTGACGCGGACGTTTCCGATCAGTGGCAGGTTTACTCCTGAGGCGGCGCAGATCTATCAACTTGTAAGGGACATGCAGGAGGCTGTGTTCGCGATGGTGAAGCCGGGTGTTAAGTGGCGGGATTGCAATTTGCGGGCGGCTGATGTGGCGGCAGAGGGGTTGATCCGTCTGGGCGTGTTGGTTGGAGACGCGAAAGAGATCATCAAATCTCGTCTTATCGGGGGAGTGTTTTTCCCACACGGGCTAGGTAAGCCCTTCTTTTATCTTTGTATTTGCAGCATCTCGTTGGTTGTGATTCTGGGCTGGTGTGTGTCCGAATGCTGACTGGATGTGGGGGTAGGCCATCATGTTGGGTTGGAGACGCACGACGTGCTGTACGGCGAGCTGATCTCAGACAAGCGCCGTGCGAGAATGGCAAGACGCTCGTCAGTGATGACACGGGATGACTTCGAAGCCTACACGGCTTCAGAGACACATAATCGCCTGACACCAGGCATGACCCTCACCGTCGAACCGGGAGTGTGAGTTACCCTCCTTTTCTACAATATAGCGATCATCTACATGCCGCTGGAGAGAGCTCGAAAGCTAATTGAGATGCGTTACTCCTACAACAGATACTTCAACCAGCCACTTTACGAAGACTTCATGACTCAGTTCCCTAATGCTAGCAAATATGTCAACGAGGACGTGCTGGCGAAGTACTGGGACGTCGGCGGCGTGCGCATTGAGGACTGCATATTGGTTACGGCCAACGGATTTGAGAACTTGACAAAGGCGCCAAAAGAGATGCAAGAAGTCGAGAAGATGGTCAGGATGGGTAAAGCTAATTCCAAATAGAGTATTATCGGGAAACCGAGTTTCGGAGCATTAGAGCATGAGTAGCATCAGGGCATGTCGAGCGTTACAATTGTTGGAGTGATTTGCGATCAGCATCAGGACGAATGATATCCCGGGCATTGCATGGTTTAAACAGGAAATTGAATTATACCAGGGTCATCCTTTCCCATGGGCCAAGCTTATAGGCACCAGTCAATTTGTCTTAGGCTCAAGTAACGAATTTTAGAATAATTTCGGCTAGTTCGTGTCCAAACTACGAAGGTGTGTCACAGTTTTAAAGGTAGCAATTATGGATCAACTATAGGCAGTGCATTTATCTACGACTCCAATGATAGAGGGGCGCACGCTCGATTACGAGGTAGACTCAACTAATTAGCTAACCGGCATTTTAATTGCCATTGTAATTACTATACATGTTTAAACTGCTATAGATTACAAGAAAATCTAGCCGGCCATACTAGGCAGGTAGCTCCGATAAGAAGGAGAATAATTCTTGGTACCTGCAGCCTTTTCTTGTTTCGCCACCGGATAGAAGGTAACATCCATGGGAGAGAAATATTCTGATAACGGTATTACAGATCGAGAAGATAAAATTTGAGCCAAGCTCGGGGGAGGAGCATCCACTTAAACACACGTACAAGCGATCGTAAGGCAATCAATACGCACACCCTTGATCATTATATGGAGCTCTCGAAAAGCTGAGGCATGCCTATGCGACCTGAAGGCTCGGGTCCTACATTATGACTGGAGGCCGCATAATTGCGTAAACTTCGAAGGACTTGTGCGGTAAGTATCCATGAATGACTCGAGATATTCCTGTGACTAAATATGTGCATCTAGAGCTGGTAACCAGGTATCTTTCGATATTGTAGGATCGTAAAGCCTCAAGCACTTATAGAATTCCTGAAAGTCCCGAATATGTCTTATGTTAGAGTTTTCTTCTTTGCGAGCATATATAGTTATTGTTTATAAATCTCGGTATATCCGCAAAATGTCATGCAGAGTTTTCAATAATTAAACAGTAACTCCGACAAGCCCGCTCTTAACTTCCCGTTCAGACGTTATTTTGCTGGGGTATCATATCTTGCGATCTTGGTATATCTGGGCATAATTTACAGTAGGAATTTGCCGCGAATCATGTCACCGAGGACAGATTAGCTGACTTGCAATTATCCTGAAAGCTAAGATAATTCCTTTGACGGATGTCAGGTTGGATCAATGCAGTTGATGGTCTGTACACGTCCTCATGGTCTCTGCAAGTCGATTGAGTGGCAGAGATTCTGCGGGTAGTAACATAATAATTCGAGCGAGCGAGGTTGAAGCTTTCTTGAACTGGACATAGGACACCAGAAGGCTATCTTGAGTAACCAGTATCGTCCCTGCATTTCTTTGCGAGCGACATCGCCTAGAGTGAAGAATCTTTGGACATATGTCTATAGCACATATATACACGTCTTGGTGCTCTGCATATACGAGATGGGCATCGTCCTCGAGAAAGCCGTAGTGATTGAAACCATTGTGTCCTCGTATGCTTTGGAGGATCTAAAACTATAACGCGAAGTTGAATGAGCTTTATGCATTTATATTGACGAATATCCGTGGTACGGTAACATACGTTGGAAGCTTGGTAAATTTGAATACAGGATTCTCCCGGCCTTGCGGGGTAGGCCTGGATTCCCTGTTGTAGCAGACATTTGGATGCTCGAATTCTTCAAATCGTCATTGACGATACTTCGATTTTGCGTCTTGTACCCATGAAATCGTAGAGTCGAGGTTAGGGAACTAATTCTTGGCTTCATAGATGCATATAGGGTAGCGCCGGTGGGTCTGAATTTGTGGTCATGCATGTGGTAAAAGGGCATGAGTCGTGGCAAGTGTTGGGCGATGAACATGCTCCTGCCTCAGGCCTGATATGACATGGCCTGATACGTGAGTAACTTGATGCCCAGAGTGCGGTTTCTTATCGAATATAATCGTGTATATATGTACCAAAGGTTTTCTTTTGTTTTTTCTTTTCTATTCCAAGACTTTTGCTGGGATAGGTGTTCCATCCATGAATGAAGTGCTTGTGGATCGAGTAGATAAAATATATGGTCTGGGATCATAATATCCTCGGATGATTCATGGATCTGGGCTGTAAAGTATCATATGAGACCACCCCAGAACGCGGTACATCTTTCGGTCTTCAAAGCTTCCTGTGATCGCGGCCCCAAATAAAGCTATGGGATTGTCTATAAACAAATATGAGATAAACGAAGCATCAATTGCCATCGAAATTGTGCTTGGCCAATATTTAGATACGTCCGTTGGATACGATAGATAGGACATTCAGCTCATCGTCTTAATAAGGATGCCCGTAGATAGCAGGGTGACATATGTAATTGTTTCGGAGGCTCCTTCGATAAAACTGCTGAAGTGGTCGTACATGTTGTTTTAGCGTGGCGTCAACAGAGTGGACATTCTGACTGGTAACTCGAACTCGTCTTTATTTTTCCATATTCAGAGTGGTAAAACCGGAACAAATTGTTATGATGGACCCGTCTGGGTATGGCTCTCTTGATGAATGATAAACTGCCCAATGCACTTGCGCATGAAACTTTATCGGCTTTCAACTAATTTTATGTGCTGCAAATTTTCGAGCATCTGTACGTGCAAGAATTTCTGTCGAATTTGTGGAAATCCAAGCGTTAGATGTCGCCATAGCTTTAATCGATAGCATCTTCAAATTCTACTCTAGTTGAGTGAGTAAGTATGGTCAGCATTCGAGAATGCATGAGGTTCTTGCTTTTGATTACTGGAACGCATGAGCTTTGGCATACGCCTCAGCTATATTCCTACTGATCTTTGGACTTCTCGAATGTGGGCAATGAAAGTTTAAAGCACCATCATCTTCTAGTATCTCTTTCATGGTTTAGACCTCCAGGGCGTTATGGTGTCAGTATATCATCAATCAGACACAGTAAAGGTGGTGGTGTTTGTGGTATACTAACTTTTGCAAGTGAACTCAGATTGTTCTGAAATGAATTCTTTGATTGTTTGCTCAGTCTCGATTGTTATCTGAGACTAGTCGCTTCAATGTCCATGATAATTTCCCCGTGCTTAAAGTTTCTGATATGTTCCTGACTTCAAGATCTAAATTGTGTATGCAGTTAAGGTCGACGAATTTGGGAGACTAGCCTTGTTCGTTGATTTCGTGACATATGGTCTTCCAAGCTCTGGCAGTATATTAGAATGATGCATCTGGCTTCGGAAGGTGGGGCGCCAAGAAAATATATCTAGAGAATGGAGGCGATATACGGGAGGATAATAAGCACATTTGGATTCCTGTATGCGTGTGTATACTGGAGTCTTATCAAGGCTGCGCAAGTGGACTTGACCTAGCCATAATTTGAAGTGATGTAATGATTGATTGGTCGACCATGTTCGCCTAGAGGCAAGCTTGAGTGAAACACCTGAAAGCCTTGCCTTCGCGATATACTGCTGTTACGTTTGCCTAGTCTTATCTCATAAACGGACAGCCCAATGCACACGACCTGTTTCTGGTCCCGTGAATACTACGCTTGAGTCCAGACATGTAATGGATTTGCATATGCAGGAAAGTAGGAGTATGTAGAAAAAAAGTACAATTAGCCTCGAATCATAGCCACATTGGAATTACCGGGGCTATCTATGAATAATCTCAGAAATCTTGTGAGATGCTTGAGGTAGTAAGCAACCGCCGTATCCCATTATCTTGTAGTTACTCAAATTGATTTCCGTGGAAATTCATATACACGATTGAGACTCTAGTCATGACATGGTTGAGTGATATCGATTCCATCTGCATATGGACCGACTTTGTGAGTTGAACATTTAGGACACGTGTCTTGGAGACATTCCATGTTCGTGGTAGCGCTCGATGACAGTTATATTCCATATTGATTCGGTGTTTGGTTCGGTGATCAGGTCTGCTCTCAAGCAAATGAGTCTGCAAGCTCATCCTGTTGTCTGACGTAGGTAGTGCACGGTACGGAAGATCAATTATCTTGTTTGATTAATTTTGTCGCATAAGGATGCTCGCATGAATCCGTGACAAGCTCGAATTAATGTCTTAAGACTTTATGAGACCTTGACCGAAACCATCAACTTTAGTACTTCTTTCACCTCTCGTTGATTCAGCAGCTCATAGTGGGACTTTCCGTCCGGTAATTGTGATTTCCCAACCCTATCCTTTCTTGCATTAATAACATTTAAGAATTTGTCAGACCGATTTCTGTCCGGGAACTTTCATAGTCAAAGTTTATCCAATCCCCAGAATAACAAGTTATTGCAGGCTGCAGGGTCATGGTCCGCTGGCATGTTTTGCAGCATTGCATGTATAGACATAACTCCAGAATGTACGCCCCCCTCGTTATAACACCAATCGAAATAATTACATGATAAGCGAGCCCTAACATTCTTGAAATTCGTGCTGGCCCATGAGATGCGTGTTTGCGTAGTAGGTCGATGTATCCGTACGTGTGCCAAAGCAAGCACTAAACTTGTTTCGTGATATTTTTTATGAGTGTGATAAAGATAGATCGAGAGAGGCCGATTTCAAGATGAAGCGCACCCATGTGAGTAAGCATAATTTCCTTCTGGTCCATAGTAGGCATACTACTACGGATGCTTGTGAAGCATCGGGCAATAAGCATAGCAGGATACATTTTAGTGGAGACGTTCAGTCGCCTTGCATACATCAGACTCCATAGAAAACTTAGGAAGTCTCCTTTCTAGTCATATCATGGTTTTTTCGCTCTCAATTCCGGCCTTCGTGATTGTTTGTACATATGTTATCGATATCCCGCTGGATCTAGGAAAGGTTGCCATGTTGCTTTTTGTTAGGTGCATTTCCTACGGCGTCAATGACTGTTGGCTGTATTGTGTGATGGACTCGCATACTTGGATTTGCATTCTGGGCTGGAGTTGAAAGGCTCAAGAGCATGGAACTCTTTCTTCAGATATATGATATGAGCATGGAACTCATTCTTCAGATACACGACGATAGTATGGAAATCCCTTAATTATCTGCCAGACACATTCAGCAACGCCAACTGCGTACTCTGGCATCGAAACCGACTACTCTAATGTCCGTCAACTGAATCTGATTGCCATGCATGGCGTTGCGATCGGCGGAATTTTCTTTCATGAAGATTGACGCGCATAAGTACTTTAGTGGGAGCATGAATTCGTCTTCAGGTCCTCGGGTGTAAATTGTCCAGGTGATAGCATACGGAGCTCGTTATTGAAGGTACATGGCTGGCACCAATCTCCTTGGCGTAGACATACTAGCGGATTGAAGAAGTTCCGCTAAGATAAATGCGGTGACAGCGTATCATGACGGCCCAGAGATGCTTGCAATACCTTTGTCTGATCGCATGATCGAGCGATACATTTATATCATCAAATTTGCTGCTTGAGTATGCCATATGTCATCATGAAAACTTGTCCGAAATATGACACAGTTATTTGCTGTGTGGCTGTCGATATCTGTTACATGGAGAAATTAATGGCGTGCGTTTAACATTTGATAGCTTGAGCTCGAGTTTCCAACGTCAATTTATAAGTTATATATATATCCCTTCCTTTTTGATCATGGGAAAGGCGCAGCACCTTCAAGTTTCAGATCAGATTTATGTCTGGCAGTGTCAGCGTTTCTCTACCAAGGTCATTTTTTTGATGCATGTTCTGGGAATTGAGTATAAGTTGAGCTATTTGTAACACGTGAAGGATAGAGTCAACATAGGTCGATTTCCGATTATTATTTGTTCCAAGATGTAAAACTTAGCGGTTCTCATCCGTTTGGAATGGATTGAGCGGCAATTCTGTGCAAATCGTAAAACTCGTCGCTAACTTTGGGCACGTACCCATAGGATTTTATGTACGCGTCTGACTTCCTCGATATTGAGGTTGTCATTTAGATCATGAGTAGCTATAAGCGTCGATATGGAGCCAGTGAATTTATAAGCATTCTTTAATGGAGGACGTTAGATGCGCTATTCACTCTTTCGTTGCCCTTAGATGAAAGAGGTAACTGGCCACTTAAAATAGCTGTATACATATATCAGATTAGCCAGGTAGAACTGTACGTAATGCTTGAATACACCCCGGGAGCTGTTCGCAAGATAAACATGCAGTTCTGCTTAGATGGAAGATGTAGACAGCATAAGAGGGCTAAGTTGTAATGATGTTTTAGCGTAGGAGAGGTAAGTTTATAATTTGATGTAGTCCCACATAGTAGCACGCGCGGATGGAAGATGCCTTGCCGCCACGGGGAGGAACACTTCATTGCCCATGCACCATATGCCGACCTTTTGGGATGCATGTTGATTTTGTGACGAGACATATATTCAATTTCGAGCTGACGCTCGGTGTGTGCCAAGGTCATACTTCAACGATATACTTTGTGGGATACGAGTCGAAATCGTACCTGGATGAAGCTTGATCTAGAAAATAAAGGTGGAACAAATCTTCGTTGGCAGCTATATCAGACATGGAAGAGTACTGGTAAAGATAGGGAGTCATGTATGACGTTAAGTAGAATGTATCGAAATAGAGCGGGCTCTATATGTATCATTCGTCAGACTTCAGATTTTCTAGACGGCATCTAGTAGACATAATATATAACGGGTCGACTTATTTCTCAGGGTAGCATAAATTGTAGTTTCGATCCCAGATAATTTGTGAGGAGGACTGATTGGTACTGAGCTTGCTGCAAAGAATCGTGTTTATCAGACCGCTGAACACATATTCTGCTCATTTTGTTTGTAGGTATTGTCCCAGACCCGCCATTGATCGTGAAGCTAAGGAAACAGATCATATGTGGTTTCTACCTCATCACTTCCTCGCAAAAGCCGGCTCATAGTTTCGAGTGGACTGTGACTTGAATCATTGTGAGGAGCACAGGCTGATGTTTGCATTTAATTATTTCATGATCTTTGTCAAGAGAATTCCCTAAAGTATCTGACCAATATGAGAGGGTTATAAATATGCATAGCTTCCTTGACAGCAGATCGTATATTGTGTTGGCTTTTCCATTCTAATGGTATCTGTCCCAGAAACTCGTCGCAAAGTATTTTATATGATAGATAATTACATAAAATTTTGGATCAGGAGCTCTTCATCCGAGGTCGGTCTCGTCTATATTGACATTGCGATTAGTATCTGTCCATGACCCCTGCGAGATACTCCCAAATGAGTGAAGGCTGAAAATACGCACTTAGCTTTTGAGCCTTCCTAACATAGTTATTTCTTTGATGACTTTCGGTCATTTTTTGATTTCCCTGGTCTTTCTCTTTCTTCGCTTTCCATTTCCCTGTTTTGTATCATCTTCTTGGTTTTCATCTAGTTCGTCCATGGCAGTATGCTAGCCGCGATGCATGAGCCGAAGCTCTAGATTGGAAGCCTAATCGTAGCAGTGGTACCTTGCTTATCGTAGGTAGGCTCCACCACCGTCGATCTCACATTCGCAAGTCCAGAATATCTCGTCGATAGGTGATATCGTGATATATCTGGATTGCATACATCTCCACAGTGGGAGGAGGCAGAGGAGGCAGAGGAGGCGGCACACTAGCACAGATCATAGCCGTCGTCCTATTTGGGTTGAAATCGGAGCGAGGGGTGAGGGGCGATCGTCTTGGAAGGCGGCTGAGAGCCCTGATGGTATTCTTGAGTAGCCCATGACCTTCCACCGTCTTGTGGAATAGTTCATGAATGGGCTTGAAGGTTGGTTTCTTGTGGCGATCAGACTGAAGATTACTACAGTCATGTCCGTTTTGTGTAAGCAATGGACTGCATTGTATAACTTGTTCGGAATCTCATGTAATTGTCTCGTAGAATTTGTTCGTTGCATACATAAGCGCGTAATTGTTTCTCATCAATGGCTTCAGAGCAGCCATGCGACGGATGTGTGAATATCATGGTGATAGAAGAAAACATGCTTGTGGCCGTTATCTCCCGACATCTATGGGGTATCGATGGAGGGTGTTGGCAAGTTGAGTAAATTCTTTCTGTACTTCATATCTCGGGAACCGTTCCATTTGAAGTCCGACACAAATGGCTGCTGTCATGCAGGAGTCGAGTGCACTATCGTTGCAGAGACCGTTGGCACAGTCCATGTTGAGATCCTTATCCTGATGCCGCAGTGCAGGGGGTATACATTCGCTGTCTCCTTCAAAGTATGGGACTCAAGGCGGGCAACTGGCAGACGCGCAAGAGGTAACTCTCATGTAAATATTCGCATAGACAATCGTGTAAACTTCTGTTGTTTTCTGCGAAACCGCTCATGTTACGATTCTAGCTTTCGAGGAGCAGCCGTACAGCAAGAACATAATCCGCTGTCCATATTTCGATGTCCAAGTCATACCACGTATACTGCCAATGGTCGATATGCTTTGCGGTGAAATAATTTTGGCAGTGTATTCTTGTCATCTTGTTCGGAGATAAGAATCGTCGAGATGTATCATTTCGTTGATGAGAACACCAACGGTCTGTAGAACGCTCATCTGCGGGGAAAGCCTAGCCTGAAGCGCGCTTAAGCGTTTTTCGACGCCATGAGGTATTCGTCGATGTCGTCAGAGACATAGTTGTTCAGTCTCGGATGTTGTGCTTTGGCACATACTCATGCCGCCAAGAGCAACTTCATTCATGCGGCGACTGGAGCCGTGGACCTCGATCTCGCATACATTTGGATCCAATCGGCAGACGTGTCGTACAGATCCGCTGGGAGCATAGGCTTGTGATAAAAAATATCACATCATAGTGGAATACCCCGATCGATTAAAGATGTAAGCATAATGGAGAGTCGACCAGAGATGGTGATAAGACATTTTCCGAGGTGATATCAAGTTCTCTGGATGAAAATTGCAGGTTTGTCACATGCCAACCTCGATCGAGTAATGTGCATAAGATTTCGCCCAGTGAGAGATATTGCCAGTGTCAATACATCTGTTCCTTAGTTGCCATGATGGAGAGATAACTCGATCGCTCAATCATATTACAGCAAGGCTAAAGCTTGCATATCTCAAGCTCATGTACCACAATTTGAATATCCTGAGAGGTTTGGCTGGAATACCGTCAAAGAATGCTTGGTGGAGTGGACATCCAACCAGTTCCAGTTTATCTTCTTGGAAACCAGGTGCTTATAGCGTTGTACATAATATAATATCGACGTCCATTTCGCCAATTGCAGGCTCGAGCCTTGTCGTCTGATAATTCACATACGCATGTATGCATCCAGTGTCGGAGAGATAAGTCCAGCAGGCGATTGATCATGCTCCGGGCAATAGACAGCCCTGTAGGTATTGCGGTATCTCATACACTAGTAAATATAAATGCAGCAGGGAGACATATCTGTGGTGTCTGTCCTGTTCCGAGTATAGTCATTACTGAAGAGCTTCCATAACGGCAATCATTCGGTACCTGGAATAGGTACGAAAATCATGCCAGCTTTAGGTATCAATGCCGGGATACTGAACAGATTCATCAATTAGCAAGTGTCGACTCGGAAAGCTTCATATAAAACAGATACCATACGTACCGAGATGGATCGTAGAGACATGTGAAGATGACGCGCATGCATTTAGATCATCTACACTATCCTTTCATGTTGATCGGGTACGGTGAACATGGAAGAAAGCGACATTATTTGATCCGGTTATGTACCTATTCAATAAAATACACCAGTCAGCGGGATCAGCGGCAATGAATGAAAACTAAGTTCCGAAAAGTACGTACCCCGTAGCGAAGCATATTTTGTTTTGAGAACGGCTTGATGGTTTCAGTTGCTGACATCATAGCCTCCGTCTAACCGCGAGTGAGAGCATTGTATTGTGGATGACATGCGATTTTGTGTGTTTTTCACGTCTAAGCCTTCATTGATTAAGTGCTCTTTCACTCCTGGTAACTTGTTTGAGTTTAACATCCTTCTTTGTCTTTGTGGAGGATTGGTAAGTTTTGCTGGGGGGAAGGAATTTGAATATTGATGTCAAACTGTTGATACGGCACGTCAGTTAGCCAGCCAACATCAGAGAACAGGCATTAAATCTCGAAAGCACATACCTGGTGTCAAAGACGACCCATCGTATCTCGCAGGTTCTTTTTTGGTACCAGATGGCCAGACCGGCGGTAAGATGAAGCGGATGAAATCGACATACATGTTTTTGGTGTCAGATGTTTGTGTTCATGCGATACAGCCAGTGAGTTTGGGTTGTCTCTCAGGGCATATATCGTCCAGCAGCCAAAGACAGCAGGCCAGCCATGTGCGGCTTTTGGAGTAAAAGAGAGTTAATCTTGTATTTCTTCATAAAAGGTCGTTATCAAAGATATAGACTGTGACCATATGATCACCTGACGAGACCGGAGCTGTATATATTTAACTTGTACTCTGCACCGGCATCGCTTGGTTCCCGATATAGATTCATAAGCCAGATATGGAGGTGTTATATCATGTTCCCGACCGCGTGCTTTGTGTCATGTGTCGAAGTGCGTGTAAGTTGTCACTTGTCGATCTCATGTGATCCGGACGCCATTGGCGAAATGGAGTATTTCGTATGCAGCATGATGGTCTCGGGGCGCAGCATGATATGCATCAGGGAGGACAAAGTCATAAGTTTTCTTCTTGGGATGATAGATTCATGCCGAAGTTGCGGGTGCTTCCGTTGAACATCCTGAATCGTCTGAACGTGCGTCGTCCAATCTGTTCCAGACGAGTAACGGTGAGCATGGGGGAAGAGGTGTGCTGTCTCGTATTCGGTTGCCAAGTGGTGTGAAGGGTACATGAATTCCCGCTCTTCTGTTGTGATTGGTTAAGGTTATTTCGAATGTTCTGAATATCTCTTCTCTGGTATAAGACATAGCAGATAGTGCTCATGCTTTATAGGCCGCTTCGTTGTTTCAGTGGACATGGAACATGGAGCAAAGAGCATGTGCACGAGTCCGTCGTCCATCAATCTGTTCCAGAAGATCTATGGTGAGCATGTGGGAATAAATGTGCCGTTTCGTGTTCGGCTGTCAGGCGGTGTTAAGGGTTCATCGGTTCCGCCCCTCATGTCGAACTTGGGTAAGGCGATTTCGAATGTTATGAATGCCTCTTCTCTGGTGTGAGGCATAGCAGATGAATATTCATGATTGTTGTCGTTCACTGATTCGGTGAAATTAGACCATAGAGGAAAGAGCATACATAGGTTCGAATGGGTGCGTCGGAAGGCAAAGGATAGGATAGCTACAAGTGACATGGATCTGCCATTGATGATAATGACAACTCCTTCATACCAACGGTAGAGACTGAGGAATCGGGAGCATTCATGTACTCAGGCGGGAGAGCGGTGTCATTGCCAACGGTATGACGTGAGAGGGAGTGAACATTGTTGTATATTACTTCCCTCAGGAG
The DNA here is from genome assembly GCA_020064725.1 of Drechslerella dactyloides. Lineage (NCBI taxonomy): Eukaryota > Fungi > Ascomycota > Orbiliomycetes > Orbiliales > Orbiliaceae > Drechslerella > Drechslerella dactyloides. The sequence goes on from JAGTWJ010000001.1 coordinate 1,155,823, forward strand.
GTCGGACAGCTCAGGGTAACCTCATTATTACATTCTCAGAGGAGTCGTCGGAAACTCGCTCCGCTCATGTCTCTCTGGTAGTGATAGTTGCAGGACGTAGTTATTGTCGCTAGGGTTCGTCTCCACCAGGCCTTCATGTTTCGATGGCCGTAAGATAAAGATGGGACATAGTGTGTATGCCAGCATGGGAAGATGATCGATAGTGGGGGTCGATAACATCTCCACTTGCATCTTCCGAGAAGTTCATGTCTTTTGATATGGTAGGCGTGTTTGGTGAGGATAGCATGATGCTTGTCATGATATGTCTCGATCGAATGTACCATGTGCAGGAAGTATCAAGGAGCATCTCAGAGTCCACAGAAGCAGCAGACTCTAATACATGCAAGAGTAGAGTCAAAATGTAGGACTGATAAGTTCGTGATGCGTATTAGAATGTCGGAGGGGGTGAATGAAGATGTGAGGTGATATCATACTTGGAGACCAATTCGACAATATCATAGGTGAAGTGGTAATGTTGGTCATAACGGCATGATATGTAGCGGTGCATCGTCGAAGAAAACGAGAAGAGAGGACAGCACACCATCCGTCCCTGCGGGTGCCAGACCAGCCTAGGTCATGGCTGGAGGTGTATGAGAATCGCACACATGCTAGTTCTGAGCAGTAGTCGCGATGCATGCTGGTGGAAGTGTCTCGTCCCAAGATTTTCGCCATCGTAGACCTATCTACGACGATTGATATCGTCGGCTGAGTAGCCATGTTGCATGAGACGCGATCCAGATCGAACGTACGTCGCAATCGCAGAGGAGTAAGCGATTGGAGCGAGAGTATACCGGCCAGGTGTCATTAAGTAGAGGTTGACGCTGCGCTGCACATTAAGTTTGAAAGTTGCCTGTATCGGTGTATATCTCGCACATGTTGCAGACTGTGGCAGTAGTCCTCAAATTCGACATTTCTTAGGCCTCTGTCGTCCAGACGTCTGCAGAGCATATATAGTAAGTAACAGACAAGATCATAATATATAGTATAGAATTTAACGTTCGATGTGACTCCATGATATAGGAGGCGTGAAGTTCATACCTTTCATCAGACACCATCGGTGATATCGGTACTGCCATGAGACCAGTGAAGAACGGAGAGATGAACCGGTACCATCACGCGACGCGCGAACGTAACGAACCACACGACATGACTGTGTATGTACCGAGTGAAGATAGTTCCCCTGCATCAGTCGACGCCGCCGCTGACAATATGCATGTGGGTGTCGACACGTCCAATGAACGACGGTGGCGTCGCGAATGCTCTGATGTCATACGAAGGCGTGATACCGGTACCTTGTTCGTCCAGCGGGAGTGTTCGAGGACATTGGTTAGGTCTGCATTACGTTGTATGAATGAAAACATCCATGGGTAGTAATAGTAACGGGGTTTTGATATATAGGAGTGTGTATATAAGAGTGTGTATGTAGGGGGGTATATATAGGAGTGTATATATAAGAATGAGTGGGTGTATGTGCCGGGGCACGGTTGGGAGTGAGTGAAGAAAGAAGGAGAAGGAGAAAACGAGGATGAGAGGGGGGGGAAGACCTATTTATACCCCCGTCTGAACTCATCACACGCCCGGAAGCCGAGAGAAGCTACCGTTATTTTCCGAGCGCTAAGAGAAGCTGCCGGTTTTATCCTGGTTATGACCGTGCAGCTGGCGGGGAATCCGGTGATAACCTATAATATGAGGCAGGTCTGCGCTAGCTTGGGAGTTGTCTGGTGATAGGCATATCTACAAGCTCTCCGTGCATGGAGCAAATGTATGGTATTCTGGAGGATGAAGAATATTAGGGTATATGAGGATCAGAGCTCAGAGTGTGTGCATATGATAAGAGATGGGAGCTTGGGTATCTTAAGTGAGCAGAAGTAAGCATAGTATTCATTGCTATGGCAGGATTCCGGGCTAAGCATGGAGTCTGGAATGATACAACGCTATTTGAGAGCTCTAAGCTTGAGCAGCAAGCGTTAGAAGTATATATCTGAGCTAAGATACATCCAGTCCTCAAGCATATTACTCTGAAAGCTCACTTCAACATTATGAGCGGGCTGTCCAAAAGTCACACCTTGAGCCTGCTCAAATTTACAAGTCAGCGTTCAGTAGGAGACTACATGTGGAATTTTTCCAACCCGGGAGAAGAACTTAGCAAACTCTCAGATGTTCCAGTACAGCTGAATAGAAGCAACTCTGCCCAGCTGTCTTGATTCACCACTAGTCCACACATGAAAGCACGGGAACTGCTAATTCCAAAACACGTATCAATCTTACAATCTTTCTAGTGTTGAGACTGCAATCCTTGGCAAACGCAGGCTGTTCAAAACTGCAACACGGGCTGCGTTGCAACGACGTCGACGCCACGCTGCACCGAAAGTGGAAATTTCAACGTGAAACGTGAATTAATTATCAACTCACCGAAACTATGCAAAATTTAATACATGAGCGGATAAATACGACCGATCAATTACTAGAAGAATAATCTCAATAATGGCAGATATATTGGATGCTTTTGTTGCCGATATATATAGACGCTGTAGCTATCGATGTATCTCAATCCCGGGCCCGTAACGTAGTATGCGACAGATCAGATGTAACAAGTAGTGCATATGTACCCAACACCGCTACGCATGTAAGTCATATTCATAACCAGAACCAAACAGCAATAGCATTATACCCTCCTTCCATCCACCCTTCTAAAGCACGCAAAACAATCTCAACAATCCAAAATTTTTGATACAACGGAAAAAGAAAGATAAAGCCAAGAAAAAAAGGTAAAAAAAGAAAAGAACAATGTATGGAATTAAGAATCTGTATTCGCGGCCGTAATAGCACTGCGATAGGTAACACCCATCTCCAAATCAACATCAACAACCATCAACCGCTGTCATCGCCGCCCCTTCCCATACTCCTCCTCCGACAGCCCAACAACAGCCCGATTCGCCGGCCGCGCAGTCAACGCCGTCCGCCCAGTCGCGCGCGACGACGGACGCACCGTAGGCGCCGTCAAAGCGCTCCTCTCAGCACGCGTAACACCATGTCCACCCGCCACCGCCATCGCAACATCTACACCCCTGCCCTGTCGCGGCGCGTCCCAATGTGTCTGCGCCGCCGCCGCAGCTCTACCATTCTTCGACGGCAACGTCGCAACGGACTCCCATCGCTCGGTAGCGTTCGATGCCGTGGTGGCAGTGTGTTTTGGCGACGTGGTAGGGTCCAGCGAACTGAAGATTGATGCGTACGGTTTCTGCACGGACCCGCCGGCACCGTGTGCGTCTGCTTTCGGGACGGCGCGAACGGTCGCCATGACGGATTGCGGGCGTGCGGGGCGTGTGGATAGCGCCGCGTGGGACGACGCAGCGGGCTCGCGGCGCGCGCGGGTGGAGGAGGCGAAGGCATTTGTTGGTGCGGCGGCCGCAACGGATGCGGGGCGGCGTGCGGTGGCGGAAGCGGTGGAAGACGACTTGGTAGAAGCAGCTGCGTCACCGCGCCTCGCGCGCGTCGAGGAGGAAGTCGCGGCAGCGGTGGAGGATGCGGTCTTGGTGGAAACGACGGGGTGTCGTTTGGCGGCAGACGAGCCCGGGCGCGCCATCATCGTAGCGGCAGCACTGGGAGTAGCCGTAGGTTCCCGCACTCGCACAGGGGTGGCGTGGACGCTAGAGATGCCCTCCCGCCTGCGCTCGCACTCAGACCGGAAAAAAGCGTTCTCGACGACGAGATACCTTACCGTCTCCTCAGCGCGGGTGCGCGCAAGCTTCTCACCTCTCAGCTTTTCGTGCGCGCGCAGGAGTAGAAGTTGCAGCTCGGGGACGGTGTCCGGCAGCTCGTCGAGGGGTGCCAGTTCGAGAATGCTCTCTTCTTCTTCCGTAAGGATGGGCTCAGGTGGTGCGGTGACTGTTTCCGCGCAGGTAGTATTTGTACCTGTGGGGGCGTTGGATGCCTCGGCAGCAGCAACTTGGAGCATGATGCCGTGCACGATCTGGCGGACGATGTGGCGGGTCGTCAGCGGTGCGCTGCAGCGGCGCTTGGGCGACTGCTCGTTGGAGTCATCTGAGAACGGTTTCGGGCGCGACTTGGCGCTGGCCTTGGGGGTGTCAATTGCGTCGTTATCGTCAGCGGCGTCCTCGCTGGGCCGTTTCGAGCGCTGCTTCTGGCGAGAAGCAGCCTTGGGTGTGTCAATTGTGTCACTGTCGGCGGCGTCAAGCCGGCGGGGCGACTTTGGGCGTAACTGGGTTCTGGGAGTGTCCGACGCGCCGTCATTGTCGGCGGCGTGCTGAGAGTCGATGGGCTGGGAAGATGGTTTTGAGCGTTTGACATTGACTTTGGGAGTGTCGATATCGTCATTGTCAGTGGCGTCCCCGTTGAAGCTTCTGGAGGAGGATCTCGAGTGTGAGTTGGAAGCAAGAGCATCAATCTGGTCGCCGTTATCACCGCCGTCGACGGGTTGAGAAAACGCCTTTGAGCGCTTGACGTTGACTTTGGGGGTGTTGATGGCGCCACTTTTATCAGCGGCGTCGCGCTCGTTGAGGCGTTGGGAAAAGGGTTTCAGGCGCGCTTTGACGTCTGTCTTGGGGGTGACAATGGCGTCGCTATTGTCGTGGTGGTGCTGGGAGAATAGTTTAGGGAGTATACTGGCTGTGAGAGTGTCGATCGCAGCACCACTGCTGGTGACGTCTTCGTCCTCGTCATCAGTGCCGGGGTGCGAATCGAGTGTGCGGTTGATAGAGAACGGTTTTGAACGCATCTCGGCGCTGGCCTTGGGGGTGTCAATCGAGTCGCCGTCATCCCGCTCATTAGGCTGTTGTGAGAAGGGCTTCTTGCGTGATGTAGTTTTGATTGTGTGAATAGTATCGTCACTATCATTCAAAGCCAACAGTTGAGAAGACAGCTTTGAGCGGGCCTTGATGTTGGTCCTCGGAGTGTCGACCGCGTCCCGCTCGTCGCCAATGCTGAGGGGGTGCCGTCTCGAGGACTGCGCGTTCAGGCGCTGGGCGAAGGGGGTCATGCGGGCCTTGAAGTCGGTCTTGGGGGTGTCGATGGCAGCGCTGATATCATCATCGATGTCGAGGATGCGCGGGTCAAGGGTGGCGGGAGTGGCTTCGAGCATCCAGCGGCGGAAGACGGGTGGGGACTGGTTCTCCTGGTTGGAGCCCCACTGCAGGCTGGGGAGGGCCGGGGTGGCGAAGGCAAAGTCGACGGCGGGGGTCTGCCTGAGCAGACGGGGGCCCGGGGTGATGTTGAGGAACTGGTCGAAGGCGAAGTCGTCGACGGTGCGGGTGGTGAAGAGGGCGGCGTCGGCCAGCTCGTCGTCGCGGGCGGCCATCATGGCAGCCATGAACAGATGATGGAGAGGTGGAGAAGGCGGTGGAGATGGCGATGAGTGGGAGGGAGGGGAGCTGGAGCTGAGCTTGGGTGGATGGTTGATTGTGGGATGGAATGGAGTTTGAGGTTGCGAGAAAGGAGAAAGGAGGTTGCACCCTGCGCAGGGCCCTTGTGTTGGACGAAGTCGTGCTGCCGTGTTTGTTTATCCCAAACGTCGTGCCAGCCTCGCCGCCCCGGCCGCACCTCTCAACCGCCGTTTCAACTCCACTCCAGCCGCATTTATCTCGTGGCCGTTCGGGCTGCTCTCCTCCCTTTCTCCTTTTCAGCCAGCGATCACCACTTGGTCCATATGGCCACCAGCCCGTCAAGTTCGCCGATATCCGCAGTCTTCGAGAATGTATCGAACGTATCGCCGGATCGTGAAGACGGCCCGATCGGGAAGCGTGTTTGTTGCCATATCAACCACTGACCGTTTGACAGCTGCAGCCAGCCGCGGGCAGAAGCGAGTTTCAGACCCCAGCTGACACCGACCGGGTGCTTAACCGTGGCCATGGCTCCATGCATGAGAAGTCAAGTTGTATCGACGCTTGAAAGGGGCTTGCTTGAGCATGCTTGTACTCAGCTGAGCTCAGGCGGATCGATAAGAACATGACCCCTGACCTTTATACCTTGCATTCGAGGCCAAGCAAATATGCCCAGCAAGTAATATTGACAGAATGGATGTCCGTGGACTTCGACCGGCTCTTCCAGAATATCAATGACAACCATTTTGCAAATTTTGTCTTTCAGTCCTCTGCCTAGTATCTCCGAGTAATTTAGTCCGTGACCGTCAAAATCTTTGTCCAGGTTCGGTTGGTGACTTCATCCTACGGTCTGATCATTTGGCGCAGAACATTTATCCTTTCGTTGCATATGCGAGTACTACCCCCCAAACAAAATAAAAATACTAAAAATACCATTGTTCATGATTAATATATTCCTACCCGCTACAAAGACCCTCTTTACAAGACTCTTTGTGCGCATGTGCTGGCCAGAACTAATCGATACCCAAGAGACGGCAAAACCTCTTGCATCGTACGGAGTTAAAGCTCCTATCGCACTGCTTATATCATTATGTGGCCGGTGACTGTTTTCATCGGTTGTGTCGCATAGCTATCAGGTCGATATAAGACTAACTATCGTTAGACGTATGTGGCAGAGTATCGGTGGATATCTTGTATCATTGTCCTGAGACTAAGGGCGACATTATTGTACATGTCGAGGCCACCATTGTGGTTGGCAGCTACGTAATCTGGGTGAATTTCACCCACAAGCGTAAACCTTGGCAGCACGAACTGGTGTCAAGATATATCGCTATTTCAACAACCGGATATCGCGCCATCGCCTTACAATTACTCACTACGACTTTATAGACCAGAGATGGCGAAAAGGTGCCGCGAGGCTCCGATTCTTTTTCGCACCGTTTCGCCCCGCCGAAAAGTATCCTAGCTACAAATGAGCATATGGTACAGGCAATGGGAACTAGAAAAGAAAAAAAAATAGTAATAGACCGACAAAGGAAATATTTCTTTTCAAAGGATGAAATGTAAAAGAAACAGAACTGGAAGGACATTTTTTTGATCTTTTCAGTTTTCCATGCGTAACAAAAAAGCAGGAGGCAATCAAAAAGACAAAAAGTAGGAGAGGATCGTCAGTCAAGGAAAAAGACAAATTAAGAAACCCTGATTCGTAACACCTGTAGACTCTGCGCGGTCAGGCTATCCCTTTCTCGAAATTGTCACCAATTTGTACTGAACAAAATTGTAGATATTTCAAGAAAATCGAACCGTACCCTTCGCAGACCTACCTGTGACCATTCAAACGCCATACCCGTGTATACCCATAAGCACCCTAAAAGAAACCCATGTAAAAGAAAAACGCCATTCAATGCATAAGAAACGTATCTTCGTGATAAGAAAAAGAAGAGCGAACAGCACAAAGTGTCATTCATGACCGTGAGAGAAAAAATAAGAAAAAGTGGATCGATCAAACGGAGAGAAGTAGACTGGCTACTACCGCTCACCAGAGTCTGGAGCGTTTAGCGCCGCGAACGAGGTTATCCTGGTGGCCGCGCCAGTATTCGAAAGCGTCCTGCTCTTCCAACTTCCCATCCTAATCGGGAAGATTGAAATGCGTCCACTGACGAATATACTCACCATCGGAGTCACGGGCAAGCCAATAATTCTTGAGACGCTGCAGTTTGAAGGAGGACTGCTGACCCCAATCGTTGCTGTGCTTCCAGTTGTACTCGAAAGCGTCAAAGATTTCCAAGAACGCCTCCCAGGAAACCCAGTGTCCCATCCACTTCTTGGAGAGGATATACGGAGCATACTTTCGTTTCTTGGACTCCGGGACGGGGGGCATGTAGTTCGGATGCGTGGGAGGAAGAGTGTTCATGATTGTCAGAGTGATGACCGGGTGATTCTCCGAGACTTCTTCAACGACCTCCTCAATCGGTTCCTCATCGTCGTCAAGGAATGGTGGAGCGGCGAGAACCGATTGTGGGGGGTAGATCGGATGGAAAATGATGACAGAGTCAGGTGTACCAGCCGATGATTCAGAGACAGGTTCTCCGAAAAGATCACCGGAGAAGATGTTGTAAGTAGCCGGGTTGGTCACATCAGAAGCCGTGGTTGGGATCGAAGGGAGAATCTTGCCCGTGGAAGTCTTGCGTTGGCCGGTTGGAAGACGTAGATCGGAGTACCGGGCAGCGGCAGTGGCACTGCGAAGAACACGCTTGGTACCCTTATGCTTGCGGGCCTTACCACCCTTGGTGGATCGGCCGCGAGCGCGAGTGCCGTTGTCGGTCGGTTGCGGTTGGCCCTGAAAGACGAATGGGTCGCCGGCAGCAGCAGAGCTCGAGGAAGCGGCCGAGCTCGAAGGCCCAGCGACGGACGTTTGCTCGCCCAAAGACATACCGGAAAGTCCAGACACAGCGGTATTGAAGTTGCGCTCACCAATGCGGGCGGCAGCAACTTCGTCATCAAGAGTAAGGCCTTCCATGTCGTCGACCATTTCGTTCTCTTGAGCACCGTTCATGAGAGCCTGGTCGGCTTCAGTGCTGAGAACGCCGTCCTGTGTCAATTATGTTCGTTAGCAATGCTCTGCGAGAAGAGGGAAAGATCAGGGTTTCAATCACTTACGTCGGCAACCATGCGTGCGTTCTCACGACCTTTGGCAGAGTGACCAGGGTAGAAACCGCCGTTGTTGTCAATCTTCTTGCGCAGGTTACGGTCACGAGCAGCAGTCTCCTCAGGAGAGAGCTCGTGAAGAGGGATGCGGTTCAAGGCAGCAGTATTGATGGGGCTGCCGATGAACCAGTCCCCACCGTCATTGCCTAATCACAACTCATTAGCAGTCATTTTCATAAACTTCGGGGAGGAAGTACCATAACAGTGTGAATGTGCAATGGAAATAAACAATACTTACCATCCCAAGTGTCAGAAGTGGACAAGATGGCACGTTTACCATTCTTGTTGATAACCTTGTCATCACGAACATAGTTGAGGCTGGCAGCCTCACGAGCCATGCGAGCGCGAGTGTTGGCGATGTCGTTGTTGTTGACAAGATTATAGTGTGCCTTAGATGGGATCGAGCAAGAAGATCCAGGAGTGTTGTAGTGTTGATTGATGAGACTCTTAAGGGGAGTCATGGGTCCGATGTCGTTGTTCAGCTTGTACTTGCCGATGGTGCTTGGAGTAGCCGGGAGGAGACGAGTGGAATGCTTGTGTGGGCCACAACCCCGGAGGATATTGGCGACGTGATAGGCCACCTCCCGCCCCTTGGGAGTGGACTGCTGTGGGGTGTAGGGTGGCGTCATGAGGGCGCTCGGGAGACCCGTCATCGACATTCCAAAGGCCATTGTGGATGCTTTTATGTGTGTTGCGAAAGGGAGCTGTGAGGAAGAGGAGATGGACGTCAGAATACGATGTGAAGGAGGACGATTGTCAAAGAGACGTGGGGAGAAGCAGATATTGGAACGAGGGGATGAGATCGTACGATTGAAGGATGGGGGAGCAGCTTGAAGCTTTGCGGGAAGTGTACTTTCTCTCGAACGAAGAGTTGTCGATTTCTCGGATGTGGGAGAGGAATTCTAAGTGATGAGGGGAAGGAAGAGACTTGATCGATGAGGGGAACGATGAGAGGGAAACGATGAGAGAAGAAGAGAGAAGAAGAGAGAGAGAAGAGGGAAGAGAGGAGGGAAGTTGTGCTTCGAAGCCGGTGTTGCAACTCTTATAAATGATGCCCGTCACTCGCGTTTCCCTGAATTTGCGCCCGTCGACGCGTCCACGTGCAGCCCTCAATGAGAAGCGTGCAGCTGGAATCCAGGGAAAAAAAGCGACCGAAGCTACAGACGAGACTGTAGAAGCTCAAGGAGATGCAGAACTCGGGGGAACAAACCTCAATTGGAGAATAGATAACCTTGAAACTCGAAAGATGATCTCTTGATGAGTTCACCATCGACTCGAGGGGGCAATGATGGAGATACCTACGAGGAGGGGATTTGAGATGCTGCTATGAGGGGACAAGTGATGCTAGTTTCATCGATGGAGTGCAAGCTCCCCGGGCCGACAGAAAAAAATTCCGTCGACATCCAGGAAACACGCGTCCATCTCAGAATTACAGGGTGCAACACGATATAATGAGGTCTACAGATCGATGAAGTCACGTACCTTGTAGATGAGAGCTGGAAGGGGTATCGTACTAGAGAGCCGTAGGAACCGTGAGCGTGATGCGTCTGATGATATCTGTTAGCTCGTGTACTTGATGGAAGAAGTTGTGACAGGAGGTTTGCGGCTCTACAGCCCAAACGCTCCTGCAGCGATCGGAGGATAGTACTTACAAATTACACGTATAGAACTTTGTCCAACAAAGATCAAGAGTACCAAAAGCGTGTTAGTTACGAGCTTGTGGGTTTGATGAAGTCGTTTATTGTTGTGATGAAAAAGTTGTCGAAGGGCATAGGATGTTGGGTGAGGGGAAGGAAGGGAGGAAGGAAGAAGGAAGGAAAGGAAGAAGGGAAGCAGGTCAGAACGCGGGCGGGGATATTTAAATACGCACCACCGAGGGTATCGTTGAAGCGCAACAACCAGGAAAAAAAAGTCGAGGACTGTCTATAGGGTTGAAGCCTGCACGTCAGTCTAGAATGTTCGGACTCCCGAATTCCTGTTGCTCGGCGGGCGGGCTCTGACTGATTGGGTCGCTTACCGTTTAACCTGTAGCCGAGGGTATCGTTGCTATGGGATCGAGGGGGGAAGTTCTTGTGTTCGAAGCTCGCGATGGGAAGGGTGATGATTTTTTTTGAGGTTGGTCCGGCCGAAGCTGGTGAGAGCTGTCGGGTAAATAGACTGTCGCCGGGGCTTCAATGGCGGCGGAAATGTGTTGCCGCGTGTCTTTTTGCGAGTTACACACACACAATCGCAGACTGCCCTTTTTGCGCCACAGCTTGGCAGGGTTAGCCTCCGCCGATTTGGCAATGGCGTCTTCACATGCCGGCTGATGAATGGGTTGCGTTGAATGGCCCTGCACGTCAGCTGGTGAATGAATGGCAAGGGCCACTGTGGTCTCCGCGAGATACAATGCACCGACGGAGCTCTCGACGTCGCTTTGGCAGCCTTGCTCTATTCGCTCTGTCCCCCAGCCGTCCCAAAATCCTCGAATATACTAGCGCGCATCTTATCGCCTATGGCCCCCGTGGACTTGCGACGAAAATCCAAGATCGGATCTAGATAGCTCGATAATCTATGCCAAAGTCTCGAAAAGTGCGCTCGTGGACTGCAGGGCATCCCGCTAACGTCTAAGTGCGAATACGCCATTTCCATTAGGTTATAGCCGTCCGGAGAGAGTTAGAAATGAGGCTTAATCCGTCATCTCTTTGATCATTCACAAAAGGCTCACTCTAATTTCGTCTCTTCGCAGGTTTACTTCCGAAACGGCTCGCGCATAAAACCGAAGCCAACTACGGGTGACGTGCCGGCCAAAAAATTAAAACGGTCAAAACCTCCTCGAGCACTCTCGGCTGCTTTTCTCCGAGTAAATGCCCACTCTAACGCGCACTGGATGGCGGCGGGGGGCGCGAGTGCCTCCTCATGCATGCAGGCTCTCGCCCTGGAAATCCTTGCCATGCACATAACGCCATGCACCTCGATGCAGCCGCCAAGCAAGCTATCGCCATGGCTCGTATTCCTGCTGTTATCTATCGTCGATGCGTTCACGTGTGCAGACATATAGACATGGATGAATGAGCACGGACGCACAGAGTACATTGTGGTCAGTAGATAGTGCACGTCTACCAAGGCTAGCGAACAAAGGAGTCGCGCAATAAGGAACTCGAGCACAGCATAATTAATTGCAGATACATGCAGCTTGTGTGCCCGATTGGATTATCTAGCTTTCGATTTCTGCTTTCTGCCTACTGATTGCCATGCACTTCGGACGCACGTCGGGTTCGGTGGCTAGGGCATCGCGAACCTTCGCGTTTTGGTGTGACAGTCGCACAAGCATAATTAACATTTTACTCGAGCCGGCCGGCGCAGGAGAATCGGTTTCACATTCTGCGATAACTGGTGACACATTCCTGTCGGCGTCGGTGTTGATATTTCGTAGTCTCGGGGATATTTCGATATCCTCGGGGACGCTGCAGTTCGTTAGCTTGTTAGAGCTCTTTCGGGTTACCGCTGTACTTATCGATATACAAGTTAAGTTTGGTAATGGCGAGCATGGATGCCCGATGATTCCCCACTTCTCGATGCCCCTGCTTATTGTCAACTTTTCGCTCGCTTGTCTGTAACAAGAACGCTGGGCAGGTATGCACAGGTGGTTGGAAGCACTGGCACAGTCGAGGGAACTTATCGGCTAGCGGCCTGGCCCATCTCATCTCGTTGCCTTCCATTACGTATCTGGGGGTATTCGTCTGAATAGAGTCTGAAGTCGACAGCCAATCAGGCGACCAAAGTGCAGGATGCGACCTCCAGCAAGGTTGTCGGTGCATACCAAACAGGAGACCTCCGAAGGACTCGGTTTGGGAAGAAAGCTGGTCCATTCCAGCAGGTGCTCACCAAGCTGTACCGCCTCCCTGCAGGCTAGTGCCATTCCCGTCGAGGAAGCGTAGATCCAAAGACTGTAGACGCTCCATCATGTACCGTACGCATGGCCGTGTACATCAGGAGCGATGGAAGCTGGTCGACTGGCCGATCCGGCCCGTCGAGCTCTGAACAAAAGAACGGCACTGGCTCCACAGGCCGTTGAGGCTCAGGCTTGCCCGTCGTCCCATCATTCCAGTTGTAAAATTATGCTAGCTGTGTCGTTGTTGGTGGCTCGAATCCGGCATCTCGAAGCAAGGCGCATCGAGTGGGTGTCAGTTTCGCGCTATGGAAGTCCAGTGCGCAAGTGCCCCCCCAGCTGCAGCCCGGAGTCTTGGAACCAAAGAACGGCATCCTGATGAGATGCAAGCCCGCCCGTACTAGGCTGCTTCGGTATATTGTCAAGCATGATCGAAACCGGGGCGTTGGAGAAGCAAGTCAGAAGGAGGCCGTAATTAAAAGACAGGAAGGCCATGAATCGAAGCCAAGTTGACCACTCCGCGCCTTTTCCCCCTTCCCGCACATTTGCTCTGGATCGAGATACTCTTGACGGCCGTGATTCAAACAATACCATCCACCCTACGAGGAACCCCAAGGCGGACATCGCTGCATCGGGCTGGAGCTGTCGAACGTCGTTAATCGTGATTCTGCAGTGCGGCGTTCGGTAGCCAGTCACAGTCACAGATGCCGGGCAGGTGGAGCGAAATGGAGCCACCAACACAACCGGCCAGGCCGCTGCCTTCGCTGCTGCAACACCACTCGCCCTTCCATCGCCAGTCCTCGTTCGCCCTCGACCTCGCCCTCGGCACGACCGCCTCCGGCATGGATCTCCCGCCAATTGCAGCGCTGTTCGTGATCAGATTCGACATCAAGGCTGGGTACGCTAACGAGCCCGCTCCTCTCCCGGCGGCGTCCAGACGGCTGGTGGCTAATTTTTGCAATGGTGGCATGTTGATAGTTACTTGATTGAGTGGAAGAAGGCAGCAACTGGAGGTTTGTCCGCCCCTTCGGCGGTTCCCCGAGATGACGATACCATCACCAATGGATGACTTGACGGCTGACGCTCTGAGTCTGGATAGTGAACGTCGATGGCGTCGAATTCAAATCGCTGCCCTCCGGGCTGCACAAGCTCAAGGAGGACCTGGTGTACGGTGGCATCCCTATTCAACACCCAAGCAGAGATCGTGGTCGCTAATGGCGGGGAATGCAGGTACTTTGTCCACCAGCCCTTCGCGGGCGTCGCCGCCTTCGTGAACGCGCCGGCCGGCGAAGACAGTCGGAACTCGCTCATGCTGGCTGTCGGCGTCCTGGTCCCGCTCACTTATGGCAGGCTCGGTCGCAGCTGGCGACATGCGCAGAACCTGAAGGATTTGGCAACGTAAGAGGGACACATCGCGATTCCACGACGTCACTCGTCCCACTAACGAGAGGAAACAGAGCGCTCGTCCAGAATACCACCGACCACACCCCTCTCGAGAACTACTTCAGCCTCTACCGGGCTTCCGATGAACTTATGGAACAGCATCTCAACAACAAGGGCGTCTCGTCCTCACCAGGCATCACTCGCTCCGTTTCCTTCCAAGCCAAGACCCCGCCAAAGATGCAATTGCGCCACCGCTCGATATCGGACGCTACCGCGCTAATCTTCCCCGGCCAGTCGCTATCACCGCACCACCCGGCCCTATCGTTACCAGACTTCGTCTTGACGTTCGGCCCGCTCATCTTCCCGTTACATCGAGCTGCGCTTATGAGGAAGAGGATTCTGCTGGTTTCGGAAGCCCCGGTTGAAAAGATCTGCAATTTTGGTATGCCCCTGGCTGTCGCACAGGCCCAAGACATATCGCTAACGATTCCGACACAGTTTACGACATATCCGTTTTGTCAAACATCCCATTCGCCGTTGCCGACCTTATCACATCTGATTTGCCGCGTCTGAAACCTCTGTTCAGCGTCGGCGTCCACGATATCCCGACCTTGGAGATCGAAGCCGCCCAAATCAAGAATCGCGCCTCGGGTCTTCCGTTTACGACTAACGGTAGCGATCTGAACACTCCAGGCGAGCTGGGTAGCTGGGTAGCGGCAACTACAGACGCTATTCTCGCGATGAAGAAGGATCTCCACGACATTCTCGTCAAACTGCCGCCACCGGAGAGTGAAAACGCAGCGGAGAAAGTCTGGCCAACGATTGAGGTCTCGGCAACTGGGGAACAGATCAAGGCCACGCAACGGGATCTACGCAGGTACAGGGCTCTCAAAAGAAGTCTCAGACGATACTCCGGCCACGCTATCGAAAACCCCTTCAGCGACGAGGTCAATGGAGTCCATGACGACGACGATGACGACGCCCACAGCTCTGTGCACGAATACGACGAGAACGACGAGATCATGCAGCCGATTCTGGAACGTCGCACGTCGACCATCTCGTCGCGATCGATACCACAATTCAAGGACATCGATACGAACTCGGAATTCGAGGAAACCGTATGCGAGAAACTATCATGGCCGCAGCTCGCCTACGAGAGCTTCATCTGGTGGGCTTCGGCGGGCGAGCAACGGATCGACGGCGGAGATGGTGACTCAGAGGGACTGGAAGCTCGTCCAGGCAGCGAAGACGAAAATCCGGGCTATATCACACCCATCGCTGCTGGGGGTCAAAAGCCCGTATTCCTCGCGCGCCAGAGACGGCGGAGTACGGGACTCAGCATCTCTGGGATGGACGGCACGGGTCCGCTAGGTAACGCAGAGATGGACATAATCGCGTACTTCCATCGGATGACTAGCCGCATAGTCGGCGGCATGGCGGACATTATCGACGCCAGCGGACTAGGCGAGGATGAAGGGGAAGCGGCGCCACCAGATACCGAAGGAGGGCTGTCTAGAGGCGACGTTGATCTCGAGGACGACGAGAAGTGGGTGTTTGTTAGCCCCGACGACATGATGAGACTCGGACTGGACCAGTGGAGCACAAATGATGAGAAGTTCCTGAAGGAGGTGACAAGGCTGTGGTTTAGACGGGAAGCGATGGTGGAGCGAAGCGGCTTGATGATCTGTGGGATCAAATTGTGCTGAGGGAATGAAAAGCAGTGTTGAGATTTTTTTCCCTCTCGCATGGTTTTCTTTCTTGCCCCCCTTCTTTTTGCGGCTTCATTACGTGCTTTTTTCCTTCCTCGCGATACGAATTGCATTTTCGCGGACATATCACATCTCCTCACCTCACTTAATTTCTAAGTTATTTATTCTTACCGGCCATTGGATTGGCGTGATTCGGATACGGATATCGTTGATATCAGGAGGACCTTTCATGCACTGGAGGCTTGTTTGAATACTGCCACTAATTGTGCGTTTGCCGCTGTTTTTCTCTTTGACTTAGCGCTTACCTTTTGCGATTCTTGCTTCATAGCTTGCATGTGGGTTCATCGATCGTCTGCATGCATGCTATCGAACCAGTGCTTTTTGCCTCTATTGATTTTGCTGCATTCGTGCGGAAGTTGTTTTTACGGATTGTATATTCTTGATTCGTTGAATCTGATAATATGATGGTAATTAAGTACCTAGGTAAATTACATAAGTGGTGAACTGTGCATGGTAGTTGCAACCCAATTCGTGGGTCTGCGAATGTAATCCCGATCGCTGATACACGTAGACGTCACGCTGACTTGGAGGTTTATATTTGAATTCGGCCGCTGTTAAAATACCACTCAGTCAACACAAACGCTACATTATCGGGCCAACCGTCGACAAGCGATTAGAGTTGGCATCTCTACATCTACAAAGGTAATCGCGCACGCATCATCGTGGCTATGTACATCTAGCCTATATTTCCACTAACCTTTGATCCGTTGTTGCTGCGCCTGCAAACCTAACGGAACTTGCCGTATGTCGTCGATCGATTCCTTCGTGGCCTTCACCTGTATCCGCCAACCAGGCACACGGGTCGATTACCGGTTCCTGGCAGATCGCAAACTCAATTCATGATAAACTTTCCTTGTCTGCAACCGGCCATTATTGCGTATTCTGGAAACTGAGTGCCTGGCGCCCAGAATGGGTACCTACGACCCGAATGCAGCTGTGATGTACATATACGACAATGATGTGACGTCTGAGATTTCTATATCGAGGAGAGGGTATCCGTTTTGGATAACTAGGTCTCGAGAGGTAACTTTGGCTATTGAACTCCAGGCTTGCGGTTCGGTGGCGACGGCGTGGATCGCCTGGAACATTGACATTCGCGAGAGATTACGTTGTCAATGGGATATAGAATTGGTTTCTTGAAATTGGTTGCAGGGCGAATCAACTAGCATTGGTCCTGCTCCTGCTTCTGGATTTTGTATAGGGTGCGGTCTATCGATCTAGATGCGCATACGTATGTACGTATGTTTTATCTACACTTGCTCTAGGTCCGTAGCGGGTGAGAGGCGATATCAATATAGCAATACCGATATCATCGAGGCATAAATACTTCGTGAATCTGCCTTGGATCCCAAGAGATACGATCGAGCCCGCTCCATCATTCGCTTACATTACCCGCCAATTAATTCGTCTTGATCTATTACTTTAGCAACCCCCAAGCGTCCACAGCTATATCACATACCACTGCACCGTCACCCGTTCACTATTAATATATTCCTACTCACAAAATGCATCCGTTTTCTTCTACATTACCCTCCTCCCCCTCCTCGCCTTCGCCATCGCGGTCCCACCAGGCCTCCAGGCACGCCACTACAATGATTACGGCAACGACGGCCGCAACTTCACCTCCGAGGTCTGCCGTTTCGGTTCTGTATTCAACTACCTCAATTTCATCCCATCCTCCAAACTCGACGGCGTGAAGTCCTGGTGTGCAAACCAGACTGCCACAGCCACTGGCGCCGCAACGGTTGACATGACGAGTATGGTGACGGCCACGTCGTTCGAACGGCCGACGGGAACATTTACACGGACGGTGACGAAGCCATGGACGACGAGAACTATCACTTTCCGCCGGGGAGGTCGCAGACGTAAGTTATTAGTTGAACGTTCTGACAACCGTATCATTATATGTAGTGATTAACTTGGTGACTGCATTGCAGCCTTCCTGGCAGCACGCACAGCAGCTCCCGCCCCAGAGCTTAAGGAACGCAGCTTCTGGCCCTTCAAAGATGGTGACCGCAACAACAATAACAACGATGATGACGACAACAACGAGAACGACGACGATAACGGCCGCCGCGCACGTGTCCCATCATACTGGCGAGACGCCGCTAGCTCCCTGATTCCAGTCTTCTGCAGCTGTCTTGACACCCCCTGGAAAACTCACACGGCAAACGGGACCTGGACGCGCTGGCACACGAGGACGTGGACGACGATGAGTGCCCCCACCGATGATGTTACCACCACGGATGCCGAGGTGACGACGACGGTGGACGCGGGTATTGAAGCGACGGTGAGTAGTATATCGTGTAGACAGACATTCGTTATAGTGCTGACAGTGGTGCTCTAGGTTGCCATCACGGTAGGATAAGGTCACACAAGGCGACGAGAAAACTTAGAAAATTTACGGAGTATGAGTTGAGCGGGCCAGTACTCCCCAAAAATAATGTTTCCTGTAAAAAAATACCTAATATCTCACGTATCTGTAAATGGAGGTTGAATTTCATTCGATATATGGCTATGCTTGCGAGTTGATACTCTATTTCGACTGGATTGGTTGATGCGATTCGAAATAAATAAATAAATAACGGAGCGGCTGGATTCAAGCTCTTGCTTTGCCTTTGTTCGAGTAACGTGCGTATTTAGTCTGAAGTGTATACACTGTACCCTATGTATTGAGTATTAGCAATAAGTTCTAGCTCATATATAACTCTCGGGACAATGCTCTACTTCCAAAGATCTTAGAATAGTAGAAATACGGATGATTTTTCGGGTGTACATATATAGGTATATGCACCAACAGATACCAAACGCTTAAAATGCGTTATCACCATCCTCATCCGTATGGATTTGCTGGGAAATTTAAATGCACAATTCAAGAGTAGTATTTAACTTAGTACGTATGTATGTATAAAACCGTCTAGTAGTTATGCACAATGATAAAACAAAAAGACAAAATCCAAACGCTTCTCACCTTACCACTACCTACCCCCTTACTACCACCTACGGCCCATATCTACACTCTTTACAATTCATCATGTCCACTAGTCTTAGGCTTTGGCTCCTCCTTCGTCTCTACTTTTTGCTCTGCTTCTTCGGTTTCCACCTTCCCCTCTGCCTCCACGGGCTCATCTGGTCCACCAACCACAATCTTCCTCTCCTTCCTTTCGCTTGGGTGCTTGGCTTGCTCCTCACGCATGTTGTTGACGATAGTGTCCAGCTCCTCGTCCGACAATCCGCTGACAACCTCCTGCATACCCTCTTCGACACCCTCCATACCCGGCATCCCCGTCATCTTCAACATCTTCTTTGCTTCTTCTTCCTTCGCGCGGCGCTCCTCGGATATCTGTGCCTTCTTCGGCTTCCAAGGTGGTACGTAGCTTGACTTCTTGCGGCTGTTGAACTTGTCCATTTCCATCTCCAGCGACAAGGAGCGCGACTGCAGATCCCGCGATAGCAGGACTGGCTGTTCGTGGGCTTGTAGGGCGTCTTGGTTGGTCGAGGTTTCCGTGAGCCATTTTTCACTGTTGGAGACGAGTTTTGATAGATCCTCGATATCGGTGTCACTGTAGAGGACGACAGGGGCGGGCGTGGGTGTCGGCTTCCGGCTGCTTCGCGAGCGGGTCTTACTCGATTTCGCGGAGGTGCTAGAAGAAGAACTGCTGGTCGAAGATTCCTCAAGGTCGTCAAGCGGATTGCCGGTGCTTTCGCTGGAAGCGGCGGAGGAAGCAGTGTCGGCGGTAGCGGAAGACGCGGATTCTTCCGCTGCGCTGGCGGCTGCTTCGGCGGACTTACTCGCCTCCGCTTCCGCGGCAGCGGAGGACGACGCGGATGCAGCAGCCTCCGATGAGCTGACGCTTTCGACAAAGCTGCTCGAGTAGGATGACCAGCTGGTAATATCGACCTCGTGTTGCGACACCGCCTTCTTCATCTTTGCGAGGAGTTTCTGACCGTCCTTGATATTCTTCTTCAGTCGCTTAACGGCATCCGGGCGCTTCTCAGCCTCCTTTCTACGGTGTGAGATGGGCGACTCTAGATCTTTCAGTTCCTTGAGCTTATCGAGGAGGACTTGCCGCTCGGCCATGTCGGCGTCGCGGGTGTAGATCCAGTCCGAGATTTCGTTGATTTTCTCCTGCAATGCCTGTCGCTGTTCCTCTATTGAGACGGCGATGAAGGCGTCGCTTGAGAGCAGTTCTGTGGCACGGTATGTGAAAGCCTCGAGATTGTTTCGTGCCTCTTCACGCTGCATACGGGTAGTGTCATCGCGGTCGAAGGTGTTCAGCTTCTCCCTTGCCGCATTGAGCTCCTCGACCGTGCGGGGGGCTAGGCCGGCTCGTTCGAGGGTAAATTCGAGGGCTACCTTCTCGATTGGCTTGCCATTCACGCCAGTGGGTGTTGGCGCCTCGGACTTTGTCTTGGAAGACTTGCTCTTCGTCGTCTTGCTGGATTCCGCGGATTTTGAAGACGACTTCTCCTCTTCGTCCTTGAGCACCTTTTGGTCTTTATCTTTACCGAAGCCGAAGAAACCCTTGACGTCGTCGACGAGGCCTGTCTTCTTCTCATCGTACTCGCAGCTGATCTCGCCCGCGAGGACTTCTGGGAAGCCGAACTTCTCGCCGATGCGGATGTCGAATTGGGTTGTGAGTGTGTTCTCGATGCAGTTTACGTCGGCGCGGAGCTTGGCGAGCGAGGCTGTCAAGTTTGTGGTTGTCACCTTCAGGATCTCTTCCTTCGGCGACTCGGGGATCAGGTGGCTGCCGAGGATCTGGTAGATGTTGAAGCTAAAGTCGTTGGTCATTTTGATGGGCACGAAGCGGCTCTTTCCGCGCCACGCGGGTGCAGGGAACAAGTTCTGCGAGATTTCTAGTAATCCACAGTGTCAGCATTGTTCCAAGGATTCGGGGACCAGACGGTTATAAGCTCATTCGTGAACCCATACCCGTCTAGCACTTATCATATGAAGGTATGATTGCGAAGGAATATTATACGTACCCTTCCCGGTAGCTTCAGAGGTATACCGCATCCCAACAGTGTAAGAGCTAACATCCTGCACCCGGATATCCTTGACCCTGAACAACTTGCTCAGACTGGCCCCGCGGAACGTCGCCCCCATAACTGCAGCCTCATCACCGTTCACATTCTTCGAAATCTTTTCACCGACAAGATCCGCTAGGACCTTCTGCACAAACGGCACCCGTACGCCGCCGCCAAAGACGATAACGCTGTCAACGATATCAAGGCCGCCCTTCAACTTGTCCACGGCGTCGGTAATAGGTTGGGAGATACGGATGGTGTATTCCTTGAGCATTTCCTCGAATTCTGCACGCTGGATCTTGCGGCTGCGGAAGTCGATGTCTGGGAAGAAACTCTCAATCGAGCTGACAGCTTCTGTGTTTGCGCTGAGGATGTGGCGGACGCGGGCTGCTTCTTTCCATAGCTTTGCGACCTGCTTTCCCGTCAATAGTTCCTTGATGGACTTTCCTTCGCTTTCCGCTAGCTTTTTCCCAGCTTTGCTTTGCGTAAATTCGTTGAGGAGGAGGTCGAACATCTTTTGGTTGAATGCGTCGCCGCCAAGTGAACGGTCGAAACCAACACCGAGCGCGGAGACCTCAGTGACGGTCTTATTGAGCCGTCCTTCTTTAATTGTTTTGCCGCGAATCTGCACGACTGTCGCCGTCGTAGATCCGGCGCCCATATCGTAAATGACATGGACTTCTGGCTTTGAGTCTTGCGTGAAGGACCGGGTCATCGCGTAGTTCAGGCCGACGGCTATACCGTCGCTGACTAGCTCCATGACTCTCATACCCGCCATTTCTGACGCTGCGATGATGGCGTGCCGTTCTTCCATTGTGAAGTATGCAGGGACGGTGATAACGCAGTCGGTGATGGTATTGCCATCGTTCGCGAGTGCCTCGCCGGACCGTCTGACCGACGTCAATTGCATTGCAATCAGCTCTTCCAGCTCGAATTCGCCATCCGGTGACGCATTGCTACGGAACTTGACAGTCGACCGTCCAGCTGCCGACGACAGCGTCGTCTGTAAGCTGGGGAGCCGGTTGACATAGTTCTTCAATCGGTCATCGCTGACCTCGTACACGCCGAGCAGCTGCTTGAGATTCGGGTAGACATCCGTGGGGTATCGGGCGGCGAAATTCGCAGCGTCAACACCGTACAGTCGTTCTGGGCTCGAGTTGGCGGGTGACGTTGATGACTTTGGTTTGAATGCTACGGCGGTGACTTCCTTGCGTTTGGAGTCCTTTGTGAGCACGATTTCGATGGGAATGCCAGGTTTTACGAGCGCGGCTTTGATGAATTCCGTGCCATAGTCGATACCTAGGATTGAGGCGGAGGCGGAGACGAGGGAGGTGAAGAGGAGGAGGAGGCCCGCGAGGGTGGTCGTGCGGTCCGTGTAGCGCATCGTGAGGGTGCGTTACGCCCTGGACGTGGAGGGCGTGCCAGAACGTGGGTTTATCGTGGCGGATACCTGCTCAGCGTGATTAGTTTCAACGTGGAGAGGCGAAAGTTTCGCAATTACAGAATTTTTGGCAATATACCTTCTCAACTCGAGGTGGTCAATGGCCCTTGCAGGTGCCAGAACGTGGGTGGGGTCGTGGCGAGATATCAACCTCAAGCTTTGAAAATGTACTCGGAGCGGAGGCGTGCCAATGGGGTATACGAGACTCGCCAGCGGCGTGCGTGGAATTCAAGGTGAAAAATCGCAAAGAGGTAACTCAACCCGGGCCAATAGGATCCGGGTATGTGCATGTACTGTACGGCTAATGGTATCGACGGAGGCGGACCAGGAGCGCCATGCGCATGCTCTTGTAGCTGTCGGGCCCTGACAGCAGCGGTGAGAACAGTCTGGCAGGTTTGGCGTGAAACGGGTCAATTGGGCCTGCAATCAGAGATAGATGACTCGTGCCAATGCGCCGCCGCGGATTATCGCCACGGTGTCAGCTGTGGTTTTGGAGGTATGTGAACAGGTGGCCTCTCGAAGCCGTGTTGCGGGTGTCGTCGAACCGCTGTGCCGCAAGCTGTGGCGCGGCAAACTGATCCGGAAGGTGGGGCCGGCAAACATTCCGACTGCACTGGTATGTGAAAGACGGAGCTGTACAGAATACCACTGGGTATTAGTTGGGCTTGATTAAGATCTTTGTAGTTCTTCCGAATGACGGGCTTAATAGTGAGAATGCGGTCGGTGGTATCCTGGTGGAATATGCACAATTTGTCGCCATTGTATGTACAGTATCTACACAAAATATACATCTACAGCTGGATGACGTCCGGCGTAGTCACGCGATGCATCGTCTCGTATCTGAAGCACTCTCCGTTAGTTTCACGTTATGGTGATATTGCGGTATGGGATCATATCAGGATCATTACGTACCGCTTTCCTCTAAATGCCCAGACGCCCCAATTGCTCTGACTCAGCCCCCCACTCGGATCCGTCCTAATTTCCGCTATTAGCATTGCATATCGTAATGACGAATGTAAGGATTGGGTTCTCACTCTAATATGTTCCACCGTAGGCTGCTGAAGCGGTTCTCGCCCGGCTCCATCAGCACGTCAAACTCGCCCTTCGCTGTCTGCTGCACCCACTCCACATCATTGTCCATATCCTCCTTCGTGTACCCCGTCACGATAATCGGACACTTCGTCTCCAGCAGCAGAGGTAATGTCTCCTCCCACTCCGCCATGCTGCCCGGATGGCTGAAACCCGGGTGGAACAGCACAAAGACGTCAAAGTACGGATCATACGGCGCGAACGTCCCCGTCCGATGCAGCGTGTGGAAGTACTCGTTCGCGCTGGAAATCTTGAAGCGTGGTGCGGGTCGCTCGAAGAGCATGCCGAACGGGTTACCCGGACTCCGCGGCGGGGGCGGCCATTCTAGGTGTCGTGGGCGTCGGAGGTAGACTTCCGGTCCGATAAAGGCGATGTGGAAGTTGACGCGAGGGAACATGAAGGGTAGCTGGGCCCAGACTTCGCGGGGTAATGACGCCTCGCCGCGGGCCCCGACGACGAATACGCGCATCGGCGGCGGGACTTGCTTTTGGTT
Source organism: Drechslerella dactyloides (assembly GCA_020064725.1). Taxonomy (NCBI): domain Eukaryota; kingdom Fungi; phylum Ascomycota; class Orbiliomycetes; order Orbiliales; family Orbiliaceae; genus Drechslerella; species Drechslerella dactyloides. The sequence goes on from JAGTWJ010000001.1 coordinate 1,179,485, forward strand.
CTTGAGTGTGCCGTCGCCGCCGGCGAGCGCCGGATGGAGGGAGTACCGTGTGGCCGCCAAGCTCTTGAGCCCCTCATACGTAAGCCGATTGTTTAAATTGTACGGGCTGAGTTCGTGGATGATGCTCCCAATGGTGACGGGGTACGTCAGCAACTTGGTGACCTGTCTCAGCGCCCTCATGTCGTTCACCGCCTCGAACTCGCGCGTGTACAAAAAGGTGTCCCAATTGGTAAAGTTGATCAGCGAGCCTTCCTCCTGCTCGAGCAGCTGGTACTCGAACTCCGGGAACTCCCTGCCGGAGCGCAGGTCGTGTTCGTCCTCGTTGACCTCGCGAAGGGTATCGCACACCAGCACGTGGTTCGCGTAGTCGTCCATCCAATGGTCCTCGCAGCAGTAGATCGGGATCCCGCAGTCGGGACACTCGAATTTGACCTGGTGCTTTCCAACTTCGTGCGGCACGTCGACGGGACAGACGGCGCGCTCCTGGATCCGCCGGCCCAGCTCTCGCATGTCTGGCAGTGGGGACTGCGAGAGCGGGTGGAAGAGATTGTCCTGTGTGAGGGACGGCAGCTTGAGTTCCGGCTGCGGCTGCGGGTTCCTATGCGCCTCTTTGACGAGCCGGACGCGCTCCTTGCGGCGCTCGGTGTCGGACATGAGTGGGAAGCCAGGCTCGGGGACCTTGTCGACTTCATCGCGGTTCAAGAAGTTGAAGATCGAGCGGAGGGGCCGCGATGCACTGGTGTAGGGGCGCCGGGAATGGCGGGCATGGCGGGGCACGACACGACTGAGCCCGGCGGCGCAGGGCCGTGCTTTCGGCGGGGCGCCCGCGCAGCCGGCGAGGAGTATCGTGAGGGACCGAGGAGGCTTCATTGGGCGGCGCGGGGTGCTAGACCATGATTTGGGAGGATTTCGCTATCGCATATCTCGTCGTGGCCTGATACCGAATGGTGGAGGGTTGAAGTCGCGAAAGCAAAAGTCGGCTGGGTGTTGTGACCGGGGCTGGTTGCACAGACGGGCAACGTTCCGGCATCATCCACAACAGCCAGCGTGGTCACCACTTCCACCATCCCCTTTAAATCCACCTGGATAGCCATACTCATGCTACTCCGCTGACCGAATTCTCCCTGTCACGCAGCTGTAATCACGCCCTCGCCAGCCCGGACACGCCAGTAGCCAATTGACAGCAATATCATGGCGTCGAGCGCCGCTGCCGTCCCGCCGGAGGACGAAGTGCGGCCGTTCCGGATAAGGGTCTACCGCCAGGGTATCGTCGAGCAGAATCCAATCGCCGTCGAGATGTCGCTTTCGGCGACGGTCCGCGACCTCAAAGAAAAAGTCAAAGACGTCACATCAGAACCAACGGACGCGCAGCGGCTGATACACCAGGGCAAGCAGCTGGAGGACGATATCGGCCTGCGGGAGGCCTTCCAGTATCACCTGGTAATCTATATCTTGAGATATCAAATATGGGGAATGGCGGCTGATAATATAATTTCGGATAGGACGACCCAAACCCTATAACTGTACATGTCGTGATACGCCCGCCCGAGGAGGCCTCGTCGTCTTCGCATCCCGTCCGCGGCTTCTTCCATTCATCACCGTCGTCTTCGCGGCAGGCATCTGGCAGCACTTCTGCCGCCGCCTCGCATGCTGGTCCATCTCGCGGGCATGCGGCGTCACCATTGAACCCCAACCTCCAACCTCGCGGAGGTAGACATCCCCACAAACCTTAACATCTACATTCCATTCCACGCTGACCAACTTGAATACAGGTGCGCCACAAAACGACCCAGCCGTCAACTTTAACGAGGAGGTCACAATCACCACCACATCAGGGAGCTTCTTCCCCAACCCCAACAACAGACCGGGCAGCACGTCGTCATTCAGAAGCGGACCGCCCGGAGGCAACGGTGGCCCCTCACAGGCAAGTCGCAGCGCCAATTCCTCGGACTCGGCGGACAACCAACACCCGCCCACCCACTCGACACACACCTCGTCGTTCGCCGGGACTAGGTCTAACGGCGTCTACCACCGCATCGTGCGCACGCAGACACATACCGTCCGCATCAGACACCAGGCGCATCCGGGTGGCACTCCCAGCCCGCCCGGCGGTACGGCCTACTCCACCGGCCACTCAATCGGCCCATCGGGCACATCCTTCCAAGGAGCGCATGCTACGCCAGCTGGCACGAGTAGAGCACCAAGCGAGCCTGCGCTCGGGACGCCACGCGCAGCCGCCCCCGGGCCGAGGAGCGAGTCTGCAGGTGGAACCGCTACGTTTGCGTTCTCCAATTCAAACTCCCCGCGTGCGGACGACGCGAACGCATTCAATACGTCCGCGCTGTACGATAACACGAATCTAACACCAAACTCCTTCGACGTCCCGAACTTGCCGTTCGGCGCGGCGTTCCCCGGCATGCCGTCTGTTGATGCCGCGTCCGCATCGCTGTTTGGACCGCCTGCGATTCCAGAGCAGCAGTACTGGCTACTGTACAGCCCTGACGGACCGAACTCACTTCTACTATCAGCTACACCGCCGCCTGGACCTGCGCTCCCTCGCCGGGCGCCGCTGGGCCCCGTCCATCTTTCCCCGCCGCCAGGATGGAGTCTCAACGAACCGCTGATAGACCCGCCGACGCTGGAGCCGACAGGGGACCTAAATGCGCGGGAAGCCCAGTTGCGGGAACAGATCGAGCAGACGCGAACGGCGAATCTGCGACGACTAGCAGCACTCAACGAACAGCGGCGCCATCTGCTCGATCTACAGCAGCAAATCGCAAACGATATGGCGGGGACGCAGCCGCAGCCCGCACAGCAGCCGTTACAGCCGCAGGCAGCACAACCACAACCACAACAGGTTGCGCAGCAGCAGCAGCCGGCGTTACAGCAGTTAAGACGGAACCCCATTGAATATATCCTGGACACACTAGCGTGGTTCTTCGGTGGCAACGTCGACCCTGCGCAACCGCAGCAGCAGCAACAACAGCAGCAACAACAGCAGCGGGAGGGCATCCGGAACATCGCGAATCTCGTGCTGGATAACGCCTGGTTGGCGGTACGCTTGATATTTGCAGTGTTCATCCTCGGCGGCGGCCGGGATACGCGGCGGGACCTATTCCTCTGGCTTATATTCATCATCATCTTTGGTACCGCTTCCCTCTCCTCCCACCGCATTCCATATCTCCGTGCCTTGCTGCGCATCTTCATGAGAAGGCGAACAACGGCTAATATTAGTATTATGCGCAGTCTGGCAAAGCGGCCTATTCGACGCTTGGCTACGCCCTATGATCCAGCGCATGAACGAACTGATACCCGACCCCGCGCGCCCACCGCAGCAGCAACAGCCACCACCGCCACAACAACATGCGCAACAGGGAATGCAACCGCACGACCTCGCGCAGCGGCTTATGGCCGAACACCAAGCACGACAGCAGGACGGCGGCGGCATCTTCGACACTATTCAGAACGGCGTCAGCATTTTCCTCGCGAGTTTGGTACCCGGGCTCGGTGAACGGATTGGCATTGCGCGACAGCGAGAGCGGGAGCGGGAACGGAGGCTGATCGAGGAGGCGGCGATGGCGCAGCAGCAGGGACAGGACGGACAGCCGGCGGCGGCGGCGGAGGGTGGCGAGGGACAGGGACAAGCGCAGGCGCAGGCGCCGGGACCGCAAGATCCCGCGGTTGTGAATGCTGCCGTTGAACATTTTGGGGATGCGCGGGCTGAGGAGTTGTTCGGACCGCAGGGGCAGGATGACGGGCAGCAGGCGCAGGAGCAGGGACCCGTCGATGCGCTGTTCGGGCCGTTGTAGATATACCATGCATATTCTATCACGTTGGCTGGTGGAAAGCTATATTTTATATTCGTTGGTAACGGGCATTATATCACTGGGCTTGGGTAACTTTTGAGTTTTATGGACATGTTTTTAATCGATGGCAAGGTTTATTTTATACTTCATGTAGTTAGCTAGGGTGCTGGACAGTACTTGCGAATTGAGACGGCCGAATGAATACCATAGTCATACGATGATAGCCTTCATCGTTTCTTTTATACATACATCATCGATCCATCAATTATGGACCTCGATTTCCCCATAGACAAAAGGGCTCTTGCTATTATTATAAAGGAACCGAAGTCCGCATACATACTTATATACTGTCAGTTCCCTCATGATGTCGTATATATAAGTTAACTCCACGCAGGTTCTCAGGGCTACGGCCTCGGATAACGCAAGCTACCGAATTCGGCCGGCTATGTAACATTCCCTCATAATGACGATATAAAACTGCCGATAGTGGCCTAATATCAAACTACATATAAGATAAATTGAACACATTTAACGCCATAAAATTCCCTCGAGCATGTAGCGCCGCGACCAATTAAAATACAAAACCCTCGTGTGCTCAAATGTGAATAAATGGCGATATATATAAACTTCCTCTCTCGCACCCTGCGTCCCCGGTGCTTTCTTCGTCATCCGCGCCTTGCGTCCCCGGCGCCCACTCTCTGCACCTTGCGTCCCCTGGTGCTCGATCCGAACCAAGCAAAACGGTAAGGCGCATCCCTCAGGCGCAGAGCGCTGTCATTAGGTGCCGCCTTTCCTGCCTTACGACAAAGGAAAAGCGAACCACGCACCAAGAGAGAGGAGATCACCTCGGCTCCCGCTAGTTGTCTGGATCGAGACCATCAGCCCGCCATCAATCCACGACCGTTCTCGCGTACTGCACTACCGACGCGAGGTTTCCCCGAGGCTTGTCACCACCATCCAGCGCGCGAGGTCGACGAAGGCAGCATCGAGTTGCAGGTGGAACCTACGCCTCGAGTACCCTGTCGCCTGCTCCATCTTGCATCTATTCAGCCACCGGGAACCCGGATGACGGAATTGACCGTGTGTGCGGACGTACATCTCGCAGGGAGTCGTAATCATCGTCGCTGGTTTGAATGATGGTTGGGACGTCGACTACCAAGAACGGATCGGCCGACGTTCCGAGGAAGAAAACAAGGTCAACAACAGGCGGGGCGATGCCGACGTGAGCAAAGTCGAACACCGCGAGGCGCGGACGTGAAAAATTGCCGTGCCCGAGATCTTGCACCGCCGTCGCGAGCATGTTGCTCACTTGGGCGTCTCCATGGATGATTGTCCGCCACTCTTTCCGCTCTTGTGCGAGCGTGTGGTCCCGGGTACCGGACCCACGGGCACAGCCAGGCGTACTCGGGCATGGCACGGATAGGCCACGGCGTGTGAGCGGCGGGTGAGCGGCGGCTGATGGTGGTGCTGGAGATCGTGGTGGAGAAAATACCAGCATTCGAGCACCGTTTCATATCCCCCCAGCCGCTGCACTTGCCGCAACTTTTGTGGTTCACCGGTTGTTTGCGTTGAGCGTGTGGCATTGTCCGCTTTGGGCAAGACGTCCCCAAGCAGCAGCCAGCCCGCGCCAAGAGCCGCCGCAGAGAGACCACGCCAAATGACATACACGACTCACCACGCTCTCTCCCTCGCTCGCCCGCAGACCGACATCTCCAGACCGCATCGCCATGTCGTCCGACGCCCTCACCGACGCCCAGCAGGCCGCCCTCGCCCAGTACACCGCCGTCACCAACCAGGACGCCGCTGCCGCCACCGCCCTCCTCCGCCGCTGCCAGTGGAACGTCGAGGTACGATCTCTATCCGCATGCAGCTGCAGCTCATCCCACGTGTCCACTAAACGGCCTCGAGGATCCATCAAGCCTAGCCTCGAAGCCACCCCTGCCCTATCGCAACAACATCCGCCCCCTCTGCCTCTCTATATCTCTGCCCTTCTATCCTCTATCTCCTGTCCTGCCTCTAGCATCTGGCTTTCTACCCTCCATCATCAAGCCGTGCCCCACTATCTGCCTTTGATGCTACATTATCGTGGTCTCGCAAGCCAAATCCATCCGCCTCTCTTGTCCGGGGGGTTTGGCTTACCAGACCATCATAATAACTGGAGCCTAACCCTGTCGTGAAGAATACATGCATTTCCCAGAAGAGCGTCCAGCCTGTTGCCTCAAGCGCCTAGCTTTGAGACTCCTCACTGAACAGCCTCGAAGCTAGTGCAATTATGCGTCAACCAAACCTGCTTTCTGTATTTGCAATGCTGACCGGCTTGTGTTCATCCATAGATCGCAATTACCCGCTTCTTCGATGGTGAACCCGCTGTCGACCCCGTAGCCGAAGCACAGGCTCAGGAAGCCGCCGCCCGGGCCGCCCAGCGAGAACAACTGCGAAACGCCGCGAACCGGACATCCACATCCACCTCCACATCCACCTCCTCGTCCTCCGCAGACCTGACCCCCGCTCCTCGCGTCGTCCCACAGCCGCCCGCTGCCGCCCGTCGCCCCAATGGCGTTTTCACGCTGATACTTCTCCCGTTCTCCATCGCCTGGCGCCTCACATCCGGTGTCGCATACCTCTTCTCCACGCTATTCCCGTTCCTCCCGCGGCTGCTGTCGAACTTCTACTCCCCACTGCACCGGCGGCCCGGTGGCGCGTCCAGCTCGTCTTCCGCTACTACCCGTCGCGCGCTGAGTCCCCGGGATACAGCTAGCCGGTTCATCCGCGAGTTCGAGGAGGAGAATGGCGTAACAGGGCTGCCGTGGTTTGAGGGCGGGTACGCCGCGGCCCTCGACCTGGCGAAGCAGGAGTTGAAGTTTCTGCTAGTGGTGCTGCTGAGTCCTGAGCATGACGATACGGTGGCGTATTGCCGAGAGACGCTAGCGAATCCGGATGTTGTCAAGTTTGTGAAGGACCGTGATATCGTATTGTGGGGCGGCAGCGTCGCCGATTCGGAGGCCTATCAAGGTACGCACCCCGCTCCTATTCCTCGCCACGGGGCTAGGCACCAGCTCACTCACAACTAACCACTTTATCTCTACATACAGTCTCCACGGCCCTCCAGTGCACGAAATTCCCCTTCGCAGCACTGATAACACACACCCCGCAAGCCTCCGCGACCGCCATGTCCGTCGTCACGCGCATAGTAGGCCTAACCCCACCGCAAACCTTCGTGCAGAAACTCACCGCCGCAATCGCCGCGCACTCCGACGCGCTGACCGCCGTGCGCACCCGTCGCGCCGCCGAAGCCGCCGACCGCTCCATCCGCGACGAGCAGAACCGCGCGTATGAAGCCTCGTTGGCGCGTGACGCTGAGCGCGCGCGGGTCCGCCGTGCAGAAGAGGCAGCGAGAGCGAAGGCTGAAATGGAAGAAAAGGAGGCGCTTGCCGCCGCCGAGAGGGAAGAACGGCGGTTGGCAGCGTGGCGGCGGTGGCGTGGGAAAAGTCTCAAGAGCGAGCCTGCGGCTGGTGGGGATACCTGCCGGATCGCGCTGGTGATGGGCGATGGGACGAGGGTTGTCCGACGGTTTACCGTGTCTGATACCATCGAGGACGTGTATGCTTTCGTGGATACGGTTGGCGTTACTGTAGACGATGGAGAAGCGGCGGACGAGGATCCGGAGCTGTTGGAGGGGTATGAGCACGAGTATGGGTTTCGGTTGGTTAGTAATATGCCGAGAAGGGTGTACGATGCCGAGGAAGACAAGACGGTGGGTGAGCGGTTCGGGAGGTCGGTGGCGTTGATTGTCGAGCCGGTGGGCGAGGAAGGTGATGATGATGAAGAAGATGAGGAGGAGGAATGACGAGTGGAGGGGTGTATGTAAGCTGTGCTTTTGTAGAATGTTTATTTGTGGTGGGTGGTTATGTTTGCATGCATTCGGTGGGTGTTTTTTGTTGGTATGATCGGGATAATGGATTGATTGGATCGATTGGTCGGTGGACAGTATTAGACTGAATTTTGGTCATATAGACGTGTGACTTTTGGCTGTCTATGTCTGTTCGTACCTCTGTTAATCTATGTGTGGGTGTAGACGATGAATTTCATGTTGAGTTAATTATGCGCATCCCAAGACCATGCCGCTCTCTAGATCTCTCGACGCGGTTGTGTCGGAAGATTCCGATTCATTACCCGTTCAGTGCTAGCCGACTAAGCCCGCGGCCTGCCATGCACAGTTGTATACCAGATCGAGTTAAGCTGCTTGCTGTAATTATGCACGCGTACATTAACATACGCCACAATCATGTATACGATCAAATCGGACAATGATCGATTGCATATGCATGTAAACTACACAGACCAGCGGAAAAGTAGGCTTCACGAGACAACCTGACCTCTGAATGTATTACCCTGCCAACTAACAATCCGACGGGTAACTAGATAACTACAAGTCTGATAGCCTAAAACTCGAGTCAAAATCCAAGTCATTCAACCTTTCATTGCAGTGGGTGAAAGCTGCGTCAAGTTGCTTAGAGTCAACACTCCATCTGTGTCCTGTCCAGTGTCTTCTAAGTCCATCGGACCGTCTAGGATTGCTGTTGTGTCTGAATGGGAAAATTTTGGGCTTAATTCTGGGTTATCGAGATGTGGTATTGACGTACTGGTTGGTGCTGGAGTTGACGGTGCTTCGATGGGGTATTCGACGGTATCTTTCTCATTCTCTTTGGTTTCGTCGTCTTCGGTCTCACTGCCTTCGATTAGTATTCGAGATCTTGTCCGTATGTGAAGTATCCGGTATTATCTTTCGCCGGCCCTGCGATTGGCAGCCTGGTTTACTAGACAAATATCGTCTTCCTTTGCACAGCGCAAGTCTTTGTCTATATTGAAATCTACCGTTGCATGTGGGATATATTAGTGCTGCAATTCTCGACGCTATCAGGCTCTGGCATGCATATATATAAGAGCCGGCCCTGTGTCCTGACAGCAAGCCGTACACCCATAGATATTCGTTCACCTCATCCAGCTTTGTTAGATACGGATGGATGCATACGCGATGATGAACTTCGAGCTCAAGAATCATGGCCATCTTCAATATCCCAACCAATTCGACTTTCGCTAAAGCTATCTATATATTGTACGTAGATTTCTCGTCCAACAGCGAACCTTTCAAAACATCCAGTGTCGAAACCCCTATATTAATCAGGCGTCACGGTGTAAGGCTGCCTGAATTTCTAACGCTGGTCCACGCTCTTGCATGGCCGCGACGTACCGTACGTCTGAGTTTGAGAACTTTGCATGACAGCTGCATCCGCAAACTGATGTGGTCTTTGCTGATAGGGCTGCGCGGCACACCTCGACGCGATCCGGCAAGGCTGGCGATAAACAAGGTACCTGGGCACCGTTTGACTTATGCAGTGCTACTTTGTGCGGGAGCCAAGACCCTGGAGAGTGGGGATGTTTGAGAAGACGCGTGATATCGATAGATACCGTCCAAGTTCCATGCCGAGCCGGGTAGCCCGGCTGACAATGCAACAAGGAGGCTGGTAAACACGTTATCAGACCTCGGCTTGCGGGGTTGAGGCAGGCGGTTGCAAGTGGCGATTTCAGGCAGGAGATTATCCAATCGTCGAGTCAGGTTTATTGACAAAGTCGAGTCTTGACCTTTCTGCGTGTTCGTTACACGTCGTGATACATTCGCCTCGCGTGAGCCGATTCCGACATTCCGAGAGGTGGCAGTCGACTTGCTCAACACACCGACTTGCTATCAGCATCCTCAACACCATCACCAACGTGGCCAACGGGTTCAACATTTCGCTCACAGATTCATGATGGATGGGAAAGCTAGGGCCCCTCTCGAGACCGCGAACTCTCTGAAATGGAACATTGCGCTATACCTCCACCAATACTGGCAGCACCAGTGGCTCGCCGCAACACGAGGCTTGCTACCCGGCATTCCGCCCAACAGTAAGATTAGATGTCAACTTACCGTTCGCTTATACGAGAATCACTGCTAATATTATAATATGACGGCAGACACCGATGTCCCACCCGCTAGTTCCTTCGAACCCGGCGAGTTGCAGGAAGACGACAAGCTGTTGCTAGCGCGGCTTAGCACCGTCCAGAAGACGCTGGATGGGTCCTTCGCCCAGCTACATGCGTACCTTCAGCGCGTAAAGTCGTCGCTGCTGGAAACTAGAGTCAAACTCTGGATCGGCTCGATTTTAGGGTACGTATAGTCTCTAGAATGCGATACCTTCTTAATACCAGCGTTCCGTTGCTAATGCTGGGTGTGGTGGGAATTACATATAGATTGCTGTTCGCCGGCTCGGTCCTGATCTGGACGTTGATACCCTCCAAACGCTTCCGTCCGCTCGTGATGCTCATCCCCTCACCCATTACAATCTATGTCCTCACGTCTCGTGAACGGAACATTCGGCGGACGAAATCGGCAATCGGCCGGATAAGTTACATTCGAAGGGCTGTCGCCCGCAGCGCTGCGGTGCCGCGGGAAGATGCGTATTGGATCCGGCAGGATCGGTGGGATGGCGTGGATTGGGATCGTGTTGGATTGTAGGAGTCTTGCTGCGTCGCTGGATTAGCTTCTAGCTCATCTGGATATAGTGTTTCCTGCCATTATGTTCTCCTCTCTCCACCTTATAGTCTAGAAGCCAGACGGGTGTGAGTTCACTGAGAAACGTGCAGGCTTCCGTTTCGTGAGCGAAGCTCCCGCCTAATCAGGCGCAAGTCCAATCTTGAATTTCTCAATGCGATAACGATATTTGTTATATATTGTATATTCCTGGCGCTGGTGGTAGCCTTCTGGTCATGGCTGAGACGAGTACTATACTTTACACTCCCTAAAAAGCATCGATTGCCGATACACCCCACATGGACACATCATCAGACCCTGTGGAACACCTAGGCTCACGATTTACTAGCGGCACCGATTCTAGATACTACCATTAAATGTCCAAGATCTTACATCTGGGACTTCAATTCTCACTGAGTAACAATGTCCTGGGCCCAATTGAAAGTCAAAGCACAGCAAATATTGCAATGTATACTATGGTTATATGTACTTTTACTAGGTATATCCAAATATCGTGCGTTCGCGTCCGTTCTGGTCTCGTGTCATATGAGTTAGACTTTCTTGACTTCATGCACCCTGATTTTGAGTAACTCTGTCAATATATTCCCGTGATCTTAGCTAGAGCGTCGGTATCAATCCCTAAGCTGTATATTCTTCCATTACTGCAAACTGCGGCTACCATTCCCTTGTCGTTGCGCGCGTACTCTGCCACCTTATACGAAGGGGGTATCCTTAGGACAGCAGTATCTCCCACGTAGAGCCAGTCGCCTAGGAAAGATATAGAAGACCGACGGTTTGAAGAGCCCCTCTCGTCTTCGTGGTCGCAAACCATGCTGAAGGCATGGCCTTTCTGATCCTCTTCGGATCTATGGATTCGAAATGTCGTATTGCCGGACTTTATACGGGTATTATTGTCATAGAATGATATCTCATAAGCATCAATCCTAGAGGAACTGTAAAGTGTATGCTGGCAGCTGGCTTTGGCCACGACTTGTCCTAAATATGGGTCATATAAGACTGTGACAGCTCTTATATCTTTCGGGGCAGCCGTGTAAGCGTCCCCATAGGCGAATCCTACGAGCTGCCCATCAGTCGAATATTTTGCTGCAAGGCACTTTCCTTGTATTGGGCGCCTGGTACTGCGGTGTTCTCCTGTGGTTGGTATCCAGTGATGTATGGTCACCTCAGTCGAAATTACTACTGTAGAATTATCTGGTGACACAGCCGCAACCACTTTCGAGTTTTCGACGAGGACTATATATGGGGCAACATATCTATCATGTGTCCAGTATTTCCCAAGTTCCTCATGGAGGCTTTCTTTGTGAAGATTCAACTCAATAGATCTCTCGGAAACCTCCGGAAGGGAGAGATCATACATCTTTAGCTTCAGGCATTTGTAGCTGAGGCCCAGTATTAGGACGAGCATCCGGGCGTCATCTGAGAATACTATGGCGCTCATCACATTCGGGTTGTCTCGGAGGGGACCCAACAGTTTACCCAGATCCTCAAAAATCGGAGCATTCAGCAAAGCCTCTGTTACAGGGTCTGTTATAACGATCGTCCCCGAGGATAAGACCAAGGCCAACTTCGTACCATTTGAGGAGAGGCTCGATATCAAGGTCCGGCCACGCGCGTAAGGCTTGGCTTTGCCGGGGTAGCATGTCTGCAGGCGTGGTATCTCCAAACTCCTCCGTAATTCTTCCTGGACCCTCGGATCCGTGGGAATTTTGACGGAAGGCGACGTCTCTGATGGCACTTCGCCCACATTCTTGATCTCTAAATGAGTGGGTCCTCTTTGAGGTGAGCTTCCCGTTGCATCGATCTTGACGTCCCAGAGAGTAATGGTAGTACCAAGGGATGTAGCTAGTATGTCGCCAGCCGGCGCAAGGGCCGCATTGCTAGTTTTCGGGTCCCTGCTATCGATCTTGATCCCATTGTTCGTATCAGGATTCCAGATTAGAAAGCTACCCGTATCATTCGACTCGGGAATAATGAAACGGCCGTCGGGAAGTGCGCAAGAGTATGATCCTGCGCATGCCAGCAGTGGCTTCCCGGTATCAATATCAAATGTGAACACTTTGATACGCCGACGGTGATTGCAGACGAGGCGGTGTCCGGTCCAAGAAAATGCAATATCTCGTACAAACGGGGGAAGATGTAAAGTCTTCTGTCTGTGACATCCGTCTACCAGACTCCAAACTTCAATATTCGTATTCTCCGGTTGAGATGTGGTTTCATATGCAGCTACAAAGCGCGTACTATCGTGCGAAAAGGCCACAGAACCGAACCGACTAACCCCAGGTCGAATCTCAAAAACACGTGAACCTGACTGGGCATCCCAGACCTCAGTTCCACTGGCTGAAACCGTCGCAAGATATCTTGAGTTTGGTGAGAATTTCAGTCGCTGGACATCCGACGTATGTATGGTGAATCTTTCCCCTTGCAGAAACTTTCCGTCTCCGTCCAGCATGTTCATTAGAAAAACCTTTCCACCACAGCGTGCGACAACCTGAGCTCCATTAGGGGAGGGAAAGAAGGCCTTGCGGCCGGCCCCGTGACTCAGGGACTCGAGCCAAGCATCCGAGACATATTCCTCGAAGGGAAATCCTATTTTCAATAATTCTGCCTTTCTGTTATATAGCGAGATAGTAAAGCGATCCCTGTCCGTATTGTGGCAAAGATGTCCAGCTGTTATCACAATATTCGAGCCGGATTCCGTGAATTCCATACCGAGCACTTGCAGCATTGATGTATGAGGGAGAGCATCTCCTAGGTCAGCCGAGGCCTCTCGAATTCCAGTGTTCACATCCCATAGAGTCAAGATTAAGCCGTTTCTCTGGAAGATGACGTCAACGTGCAATCTTGGAACGACAGCGATGAGTTGGCCGCATGGAGAAAATGCTGCGTATACCACTTGCATGATCCTATTATAATTATATTGTGCGGGAATTCGTGTGCCCCCGACTTCGAAGACCCGCAAGCAACCTTCCCAGTTCTCATACATAAACGGCTTCCTAGTGACCCAACTAGGCACCACAACCGAGTAATTCATCTTGGTCCAGCTCCCTCGCGGGCTGAACAGGAGGGCAGATGAATAGACTTGTAGAGGCGCCGTCTCGAAAATTACTTGGTTCTCGATCAGGAATGATTCGGCGTCTCGCATCTTGTGAGAAATTGAAGTACCCGGCTTCCAATTCAAGTACATCAAGAAGGAGAGATCGCCGTTAGCTTATATTTACCCCGCAAGAGGAAAGATCGATGGAAGGCATACACATGCTTACCTTGAATAATGCTCGCAGCTTTCTCACTTCCCCGACCCCCTCTGCGACTTTCCCAAATAAGCATAAGAATTCGATCCAATGCAGATAATCTTTACCAAGAAAGCTGTCGACTAGTCTCTCTGCTGTAGAGTAGTATTCTTCGCTTACAGTCCATGATAGATGGCTGCACCAGTGACAGCACGCATATGTCAAAAAGGCAATGGGCGCAAGCTTCTCATTGGGAATATCTGCCAGAAGGAAGCCAGGCAAAACCAATGAGCAAATATCCTGTTGAAGCGTCTTACTAATTTGCTGGAGGGAATTCTCTACAATCGCCCAGTGGGATCCCAGCAAATCTCTTCCAACAATCAATCCTGTAATCTTTGCTTTTTGTGCAAGGTATTCTTGCGCTGATTGATGGACAAAGTAGACACTGTGCTCTTCAAGACCACCTTCGCCTTGCAATGATAAAAACGAGCCACATCGATCCAGAGATTCGATCATACCCTGTTCCCCTTCGTCAAGAGTACCAGTAATTGTCATTAGTTCCTTCAACCGTAATGGGCGAAGAGCTATCGTAACGGTCGAAAGGATCAAGGAACACAACTGTCGGTCTTCATCCTGGCTAGTTTCAATGATTCTTTCCATTCTCTCGTACACTGCTGTTAAGCCAGTCGGTATCCGATTCAATATTTCCACCGCTCTTGTTGACCTGCCTCGAATGAGATCTTTACAAGCCAAATTTACCCATAGAAAAGTTCCGTTTGCTTTCCTTTTAAGAATTCGCGTGATTTCTTCGACTTGTTTGGAACCATATTTCTTCCGCGTGTTAATTGAAGCCACTTTAGTGTCGATATAAATATCCAACGCATCTCCCACCTCATTGTTGTGTGATTCAAGGAGGATAGCCACCTGACGGTCAAGGCTTGAGAATATTTCATCTATTTTGACATCTCGACGACTTGACACAAGCCATTTGACTTTCGATGACCTTAAAGATGTCTCTCGTATAAGATGCAGGAGATCCTGGTTATCGTTGCACTCATCAAGGCCATCAACAACGAAATAGATTTTCTGGTAATTCCTATCCTGCAAGATATCCACGAAGATTTCTTGTAAGATAAAGCAGGCGCTAGACCCCTCAAACATTCTGGCGCCCCTTTTCTCAAATTTTTCCTGGAGATAATGGATAAGACTGCTGTTCGCTGTTTGGGCAAGCAAATTATGGAGAAGTCCTTTGACAATCGCGCTGGCATTGTTGAGGCGGTCATCTGCAGCCTGGCAGAAGAAATAAGACATAGCTATAGGCTCCGGAGAGATCCCTAATTGGGTAGAGAGATAGTCGACGATGCCCGTCATCAACATCGTCTTCCCCTTCCCAGGGCCGCCGATTATCCGTAGGATTTGATACCGGTCGTTGACCAACCAGTCTTCGAAAGGGCGGCTTCGGAGGATCCAGGTATATGATTCCTCGATTCTCCTTTCCTCAGCAGCTTCAAGCCGCCTTTTTTCGGCACCTGAATCGCTTGAATAGAGCATTTGGAGGCATTGGTAGGGGTCTGGGGAATATTGCTGTGAGCGCCATTTCGTGTTCCATTAACCTGTCAATATCCAGGGTGGATATCTGCAACTCACCGGCATCTTGCTGATGGCCGATATTGATGTTTTCTGCATGAAAGCTGGGGTTGCCGACAAATGCGGCTCCGCTATGATTTGTAACATCCCCGCCGATACGCACGGAACTAGGAGTCATTTTTACTACTGCAGTGATAAAGAATGATGGTCTCCAACTGAAGGTTAAAGTCGCCGTTTCAGCTGATATATTTAATCACAATAGACGGATGAGAGCGGGGTAGTGGATACACTACAGTGGAGCCGATGCGCGTAGAATATTGACAGCCTTCTCCAACGACCAATCATTATTTGTTGCACCCAACCGTATATGCATACCACGAGTCCAGTATTATTAACCGCCTAGCTGTGAGGATCACCAGTTGTTCGGACACTTGCCTGGAGAGCTGGCATTCAATCGCTCCGCCTATAGCTTGTAACCGGGCAGTTTGATGCTTCCCTGTATATGTACGGTCGACTCGAAGTACAAAGAACACTTAGGTACTCCTTGCTCTCATGCCTTCTGTTGCACTTTTGTCCGCTCCTACGAGTGTTAAACATCTGATATAATGAGAAAAAAATTCAGACTCATTCATTAATTATTGTGTGCAGACCACTACCCACGATTTCGCATGAGATTTGGGTCTTATGTACTATCAGTATTTAAGAATGTGCGAAATTTGGAGCTTTCGAAACTGCTGTCTCGGGAGCCAGAAGCTGCCGTTTTCAACCAGCGAAGCCTGTGTGCCGGAGCTGTGGAGGTACCCAAACTGTATCCGATAGTATGTCAAACCACCAAGACAGCAATCTCGGGCGCCTGGTTGAGCGTGCCGACATGTATTGTCTTGTGAGCAGACCTGCTATACTAGTAATATATAACCGGCGAAGTGACAAATATGCAACCGGCGAAGTGACAAATATGCAAATAGCTAACGAGAGGCTGACCTCGTCAACAAAAAAATTGTCCATGCACATGCATGCTGTACATTATAATTGCCTCGACCGCCTCGAGACTAGCCTCGACTATAGTTCGCAGGTTTCATTGTCGTGCGTCCTACCAACAGTTTCATAGTAATCATAGTAATAAAATTTATCCGACATATATTGACGCCCCTACCGGAAATTATCTGGAGTCTCGAGTACATAAAACCAAATATCTTATTCTCCTTGGTACCGTCTCGCAAAACAAATACACGTTAGGTTCGAGATGCCATGTCTATGGATGCACACAGCACAAACCCTTCTGATAAAAATCACGAAATCATGAAACCAGAGATAAAGTTAAGTATACTGAGTTGGTGGCTTGTCGTTGCAATATACGTACTAGAAAACACAAACAGAACGAAAGTCTCCTCATTTGACATATCTTCCTGCAACCAACAACGGTGCACGGGAAATTTTTCAAAGCCGCCGAATTTATATTCGTATCAGGCGGAAGTCGTACTATGGAGGAACTCGCAGTCTCTTGATGAGATAATTCTAGGTTCCCACCGCCGCAGGGTCTCTTATGGCCTTCTACCGAAACTGAAACTGCGAGGTAGCTTGAGCCTGTTAAAAGGCCAGAAGCAAACCGCCGCGCTGCTTACAGAATGACTTTTGCAACGATACAAGCCGCCCGAACTGGAGATACTACTATCAATTTATTGGCCCGAATCTGCGTTAACATGAACGTTCGAACGTTGACAATCAATTGAGGTGATCCAGTTCCCATCATACGCAACAGGTCCCAGCTAACTCCTCGCGCCTTAAACAATTTTGCCTCAGCTACTAGTTGGAGAATAAGTATATGCACAACATCTGGATTGTACAATTGGAGTCTTGTATCGCCGCGCACTGAGGACTTCACTGTCGTCTGTTACAGGAACGAATCGCCGCTAGCCTCTCGATTCGAGGTAATACATCACATGCACATGAACATTTATTTCTATGGAATACGAAACAAACAATATTTCTGGCGCATGATATAAGAGCGTATATATAAAACATCCGTTTAGCTAACACGGCTGCTGGCGATCCAGTCCAACGGAACAATTCCAGCCCACTCATTCAGCTACTTTGCCCATGAGAATGAGAAGCCATACATACTAATTTACCCTTTCAGTCATTCTTACACATACGTGCCCTCAATATAGTATGCCCAGGTCCTGATCCAGTTCACCTGATTGCGGAGAGATACAGCCTTGCCCGACCACATCTGGGCCAATTCCAGGTATATTCGCGAGCGAATTTGCACATGTGCCGTCAGCTTGCTGGATGCCAAACCGAACCACGAATTCGTAATTCCCGTCGACGAGGTATTGTATCTGCGCAGCTTCGCGTCGGAACCCATTGTTGTTCCACCCATCCCACGCACAATTCTTTTCATCAATAACCCACTTGGTGATGACGTCCTTTTCGTAGGGTGCGCCCCAGCCGTATCCCCAAACTTTGTAGATGTATTCATGGTCAATCCCCTTACGACGCGTGTACCGGCATTTGAAGCCCACGGAATTCGAGAGTGCCATTCGCCTCTTTAATGGCATGACAGAATATACAACACCATTCTGCGCAGTGGCTTCCCCACCGGATTTGAAGTTCAAGGGGTTGCGCTCGTTCGGTATATCGCACAGGTCCAGTATATTGTCCCGCAAATTCCATACGCATGTGTCTTTGTCCGGCCTTAGGTCATTCGCCGGCCAGGTTACAGTAAGCCGGACTTGGTTAACGCTATCCCGGATCGACGGGTCCGATTCATCCATCCAGAGTTGGGTGACTTCGAGGTTGGTCATAGTGTAAGTTCCCAAACCTGGGTCTACTGAAGTAAGATTATGACAGAAGACCTCAATGAACCCGGCTGTAGCGACCCGATCAACGTAGGAGGTAGCATGCAAGTCGATGTTTCTACATTCTAGCTTGTACTTCTGCTCGACAGGCGCTGGGGATTGTTGAACGACTGGAGGCTGCTGGCTCGTATCTGGTGTAGTAGAAGTCGAGGATTCCTGAACAACTGAAGGCTGCTGGCTTGGATCTGGGATTGTAGTCATCGACGCCGAACCTACGGTAGCAGAACTTCCTCCGGAGGACGAAAAAGTCATAGTCTGTGACACGACGTTACTGCCAATTTCTGGCCATTGTGATACAACGTTATCACCAATCTCGAGAGATGCGATGTTATTTCCAATTAAGGGATTATCGCTTTTATTAGACACGGTAGCAGCGATCCCCCTGGTAGTTGGACTAGTGTTGTCCCAGCTGCGCCTGCGAACCGAGAATACAGATGATCTCATAGCTGTACTCCTGGGTTCCAAACGATTTCTGTGAGGGCGGTAGGTCTGAGACTTTGACGCCGAATTATATGCTCGGCTGGATCGCTGTGGCCGATAGCCCCTAACCTTTATCTTGTGCATGGTGTTGGCATCTGATGTGACTTTGAGATCCAAGGTCCCGGTTGTGCTCTTCGTCGTCGAGGTACCGGTAGGAACTAACGTTTTAATATCAAGGATTCCGTCCAAATTCCTGGGACTTGAGATGACTTCTGACGAATATGTCGAAGAGCTTACGCTGCTATCGGCGTTGCCCACATCGCTTGTAACAACCGACTTGGGATTCTCGGTTTTTCTAACTTCAACATTTGATAAGCTTGGTTGCACCTCAGGTTTAGGGGGCGGAGTAGGTTCTGAATCAATAATTTGTAGCATTCCGTTGAAATATTGGTCATCCGAATTGGTGGCCTTTGGGGCAAAGTCCGAAGTTCTTCGGACCGGAGTAATCTCGTCTCTACCCGCTCTACCATCAGAGATTCCAGTCTCCTCGGGACTCAGAAAACTATCAAAGTCGTCATAGTATGATGGATCTTCTGTGTCTGTCGGTAAGAAAAGATCATCGCTTGCAACTTGCGGAGTCACTGTGCCGACATATATAGTTGTTGTAGAAGGTGCAACCTCCAGCACCTTGAGGACATTTCTAGTTAACTTAGAAAATGGGTACGTCGTAAGCACGGGGCTGACTTTTGGGTCTTGGATCTTATCCGCAGATTGATCATCCGAGGAGTCGTCAGATTTGTCCTTCGGTGGTTTACGTCCAGGCCTGGAGAGATCTGTTTTCCGGCCGAATTCCGAACTGCGGAAGTAACATGACTTACGATCCTTCCCGTCCCGGCGGCAGATTGGTCGTTCATCTCGCTTTTGCATCTTATCTCCAGTCCATACGACTGGCGGGGGAATCAAGACTTCGGGGGGGTTTTTAGGACGTATACGTGGATGGGCGTTTTCCACTACCCACTTTTTCAGTTCCGCCGCTGTCAAATGAGGATTTCTAGATAGGTGATTTGCGAGAACACCCGCGACAAGTGCTGAGGCTGTATCGGTGCAATATTTCAATGACATTACGACACCAATATTAGCCCAGTTCTTTCACGAAGCGAAGTCTAATGAATACATCAAGGGGCAGCCACCTACCGAAAGAAGTTCCAGCACTTAATTGATAGCCAATGTTGGAAGCAATCTTGACCCTATAAGCTGGGGCGTATACGTCTATTCTTGTATGGTTCTGATAAATAGGGTTGCCCTCCCGGTCGACACCTCCCACAACAATCATATTCTTTGATTTGCCATTTATAGCTTCCCTAGCTGGAAACGAGAACGGATAGGCGTCGTCTTTTCCCTACCGTAATCCTGTAGCATTAGTATTTTCACGATGTTCAATTAAACTTTAGGCCCTGCCAAAGTGTCTACGAACCGCTTCTGTGACTCCAGACGCTGCTGTTATCACCACATTATCCAACTCTTCTATCATTTGCCACATTTCCTTCATCATTTCTTGAATCTCTTTGCTGATTGAGTCCGTTCTCATGAAGTACCCGGCACTTAGAGAAATATTCACAATCACAACCTTATCCTTGAGTCTAGTCGTCAAGAGTGCGTATAAACTCGCCAGAGCACTCAAATATAGTGGCTCACTACTGAATCCATCTCTGTCAAGAGCAGTAATCATGACTCCCTCGGCTTGGTTTGCAATTCCTGTTTGATCTCCCAGGACGAGACCTGCAACGGCTGTACCATGGCTAAATCGTAGACTTCCATCCATATCTTTGTCCATCCTATCAGCTGGAGGTGGTCCAGGAGTTGAAAAGTACACGATAATTTGACCCCGCTGGATCTTTTTGAACTCCTGCCCGCCAGAAACAAATCAGCAATCTCAGTCGGATCAAGTTTCATGCATTCAGTTTGGAAGTCGCGGATTGGGTACTGACCGGGTGCTTGGTGTTGATACCAGTGTCAATAAAAACGACCACAGAGCCCTTGCCGGCTGATTTATGATAATAATACTGCTGGGGGTCTAAATCAATGTTCTCCCCTTCAGATGCAGCATCTTCAGGGGGCGTAATAAGCATTAATCTTTCTGCGCGCTGATTACGGTTTGTGTCGATGAGCAACTCCACATCATCTGGGATCTCCGAATCAGACTCGTCGTTGGATCCGTAAGCGGTATATAACTTTTCTCGCAGCTCTTCATAGTTTCCATCCTCTGAAATCTTGTATCATAGCTCAGTCAGCACGAACACCATTCATTCGAGTATCATGAAATGCTATCCTTCTTCTGAATTCAGGTATCCCCGGTCGTCGACCCAAAAGGTATTTGGGGATCGCAGTATATGCATATATGATATGAATAAAAGTATTAGGTGTAGGTAGAACATGCATGTATCAATCGATACATAAGCAGTAAGCTGGAAAAAGAAGTATTTAACTGCTTACCAGACCCTTGAACTGTTCGCGAAGGTTTTCCCGGGCCGTCTCGGTGATATTCCCGACAAAGAAAAAATAACCCGTCGGGGCACTACCCACTCGACCAGCCCAGTTCCATGGGGGTGCTGCATCCGCCTTTTCGATGGCATTGTAGAACTGCCCAATTTTATCCCGTTTGTATTGCTGATCTCGCTTGAGCGTAAAAATCCAAACCACGGCTTTTGAGTCAGCTGCAACCAGGAGAATTCTGAAGACTACAAGAATGAAAATGAGAAACCAATTTCTACGACAAGCCATCGTGCCATAAACGCATCGGAGAGATATATGAGCCTATTTCGGTTGACAGGCTCAGTATTGAGATTTCCAGATCAGTACGCGACTCCTGTTAAATCCCAGCTGCTCGGATATAGATATGGACTCGACGCAAGAATAATTTTCAAGGAATCAGTTGATATGTTATAGATCATATAACAGGCTCGCGATGTACAGAGCGATCAGCTTAAATCTAGTAGCTATATCAGCGCGCCCAGGACCGGACAGGTGACTTTATGATTTTTCCCCTGGCAAATGCTCAGAAGAAATCCACTGGAATATAGCTTTAAGGTTGAATACCAACTACGGATAGTTTACTCTCTACGTTTCGAATCCTTGAATGATAAGTAACCCCCACTAAGCCTCTACACGCAGCAAGGACACCGACGGCATAGCATTGCATTACCAATTTGAGAGCCGCCTCAGGTTGGCTTTGGCACTGCATGTTCCTGTTTTCAGTAGGGTATTGCGATCCAAACTTAATAAACAGGATCATAGTGATGCCAAGCTAAACTTCGGGGGCTGTGTTACTTTGATACCCGCTTTTACAGTTACGTTGGAGATATATCGGCGTGGTTCTGCTTGTATTTGTGTCAAGTTGCTGTGCACCTCTAATACGTTAGAAACCAGCTGGCCGAGGAAACGGCAGTGCAACTAGCACTAAAACCACCAACGCTAAGGCTACAGCATTTATGACCCAAGAGTGGTTTGAGGACTCATAGAATGCATACTAGAGGGAACCAAACCCAGTAACAGGTGGAAGTTAATCTAGTCCAACACTTTAAGCACACATCAGAACCCAAAATTCTAGAAGTAGAGTCGGCTGAGGTTACCTCCTCTGCTTGTTTGTGCTTTTGCCGCCAGCTTTCATCTTCTTCTTCGAAAGATTCCCTGACTTGACACCGCGCGTGTTCCCCACTTCCCGAATCGCCCGCGTCTTCTTGAATACCCGGTTACCTTCCTCCTTCATTTCGTCCCGGCTCGCCAGCTTTCGTTGCAGTTTACCACTCAGCCTCGTCTTTTTCTTCTTCTCAAGCACGGTGCCATTCAACTCAACTTTCCCAGCCTCTTTAGCCCTCTTCTTGTCCTTTTCGCTCTCGAACCACGTCCGCCGTGGGCGCGAGCTGATTTCTTCTTCATATTTGATCAAATTCTCACCCTTACGCACTTGCATTTCTGCTTGCAGTAGCTGTTTTTCAGCTTTTTCATCCTCTAAAATTGCCTCCACATCATGTTCCATTCGATCGAGTTGTTCAGTCAGCTCATCGACTCTTGCAACATCCAGCGTCCTTGAGACAACCTTTCCAGTCTCCTGGCCTGCCTTGATTGCCTTCTTAACGATCTTGCGATCTGCTTCAGCAGCCAGGGTGATCGCTCGCCCAGACCTACCCGCACGCGCGGTACGACCCACGCGGTGGGTATAAATCTCGTGAGACTGCGGCAACTCAAAGTTTATAACAAATGAAACATTCTTGATATCCAGGCCACGCGAGGCCAGATCAGTAGCGAGCAGGAAATCGACAGCCCCATCACGGAACTGCTCGACAGCTCTTATGCGCTACGGAGATAGATATATATTAGATATTGCTCGCGTAAAGAATGGGCGTAGAGACTTACCTGTTCCTGACTGAGGCTGCCGTGAAGCTCCGCAGCTTTCAACCCGAGCAGCCCGAATATTATCCTAACTCTATGCGCATACACCTTACTTCTGAAGAAGACAATGCATCGTGACTTGTAATGCTCTTTCACGAGCAGCACCAGCATTGCCAATCTCGAGCCCTCACGACCCGGCCGAATACGTATAAACTCCTGTGTCAAAGTCGCTACCACCGACTTTTTCGAGTCGACCAACAATCGCACCGGCTTCTGCATCCCTACACGTACGAGTTTGTCCACGCTGTCGGTCATTGTCGCAGAGAAGAGCATCGTCTGTCGACTCTTTGGCAGTGTTTTCAGGATCTCATCCAACTCATCCGCAAATCCGTCTTCAAGCATGCGATCTGCCTCATCCAGGACCAGGATCTCGATGCCGTCTGTGTGGAAGCTCGGCGAGTTTCGCATATGATCGATGAACCGACCCGGTGTAGCAATCACGATATCCGGTCGTTGTCGCAACTCCGCCTCCTGTGCCTTCAGCGACAACCCACCAACTGCGAGAGAAAACTTGATGTCGGTGAATGCTGCGAGCTTAACGGCAACGGAGTGTACCTGTATCGCGAGTTCACGAGTTGGCGTCAAGATCACCACTCGGGTTTGTGGTACCTTCTTCGGCCGATATAGTAGGCGTTCAAGTATCGGGACCATGTATGCAGCGGTTTTGCCGGACCCTGTAACAGCACCGCCAACGATGTCACGGGCGAGCAGAGCGATGGGGATCGTGCGAGATTGAATTGCAGTTGGTGTGGTAAAGTTGATGTGTGCCAAGCCACGGAGGATAGGGCGGGAAAGATTCATATGTTGGAAGGAGGTTGTCGTGGATGTGGCGGGGTGATCAGTTGCCGGGGCGAAGAAGGCAGCTTTGGCAAGCCGCGCCTGTTCGGTTTCAGGCTCGCTGTCCGAGTCCGATGCGGAAGCGGCGTCGTCATCGGGATGGGGTACTTCAGACAGAACTGAGTCAGAGTCAGAGTCTCCATCTACCCGCGCACCATTCTCGCTATCAGATTCGGAGTCTTTGTCGCTGTTGGCTTCGCTCTCTCCCTCAGACGAAGCGCCTGCGCCAAATTCTGCCTCGGAGTCATCGTCATCGCGAAGAAGCTTGCCCACTAGATCCTCCTCCGGGCTATCGGAATCACTACCCGTGCCGCTTTCAGTCTCTTCCACCTCTTCATCAGAACTTTTCCCCATGCCATCCGCTTGCGGTACTCCATTTTTGGCCTTGCGCTTGCTGATAAGCTCGTCGATGTCCACGCCTTTCTTCTGTTCGCTCATTCCAGACCTCGCGCCCTCGAACCCCCAGCCATCAAAGTCGCCTACAGCTCCATTATCAAGGTCTCCAATCTGAAAATCGAAGTCTGAGTCCAAGTCTGAGTCCTTGCTCTTCTGTTGGCGTTGTTGCTGTTTCTTTGATGCACGCGCCGCAGCTTGGTCCGCGCCGCGCTTCCGCTTCGTCCCACGCGGTTGTACGGGATTGCCGTTCGACGGCACAGGCAGCCTGTCCGATTCATGTGGCACTACAGGAGCACCAATGTCATCGTCGCTGGGTGCGTCCGTATCCGATTCATCGTCAGGTATGTCATCCGAGTCAGAAATAGTGAGGACAAAATCGTCTTCCCGTAGGGCGGATCTTCGGTTTGTTATGGGTTGTGGCGATAATCTTCCCTTAATCGTTACTCGAGATGGGGGCCGGTCGTTGGACTTCTCCGTGGGCTTTTGCTTCGCCATTGTGGACGGCGGGTGATGGTAGGCGGCGGTGCGGTTTTGCGATGGAGTTTGCAGTCGAAAGTTTCTTGCGCTGCGCGCTGGACGAAAATTTTTGGCACGTCGCGGATGTGTCTTTCTTTCTTTTTCTTTTTTGATCTCTTTGCTTTTTGCGCGGTGTAACATTAGCACGACCACACAACACACGATTCACAGTGCTGCCAGCTACTCGAGGCTTCAACGGAAAGCACGGCGAAATGTTTGTTAGGAGGCAGGGCATAAAGGCACAGGGATCCGGAAGCAGACCCATGAGATGCCTTCATGAAGTACCAATCAGGCTATACGCTTTAAGTTGTCTACTAACATACCTTTTGTTCACCCCTCTTACATGTGAATCCCGCAGCATGCTAGCGCTCGCACCCATACGGATGGAAAAACTATACGCCTATGCAGGAACCTTTCTACAGCAATCCAGACGGCGGCTGGCCCCGAGACTACAATCCAGAGTACGAGAACTTATTGATCAAAGAAAACAACACAAGCGCACAAGATAAACCTCGTGCATCCAATAAATATATGCACTGGCAGTAACTCTCCTGATAATAGAATCTGACAGATGGATGAACTACTGAAACTTAATTAGGCTTGGAGCAATTAACGGGGGCTATATACGGAACATCCAGCTCTTTCCTAAGCCGTTAGCGATGTCACCTGAATCAAACCTTATGAAAGTATCCGTGGGGGATCCAGAGGCTTAACACCTTGCCACTACAAGATGCCAAGTTCTCTTGTGGCGCACTTGACGGATGCTTGATTGTCCCTCCGATGCCCGTTAGAATATTACTACACAGAGGTTACTAACCAGCGTAAAACTACTAACATTCAGCTTATAAAGCCTGGGTCGCGCAGTATTGACCAGCCTTGGGGCTGGATGTATACCCCAAAGGAGCAGGGATAATATATAACCGCCGATATATTTCTGTAACACTATTGGTGAATCGATAAACCCTCCCACCTTAAGCTCTTTGGTTCTAAGGACCCGTATCAATTATTTCTAAAATCTCAGCATTACACCAAAAAAACTCTTTTGCTTGTAAATAGCTACAAGTAACATTTGCAGATTTTCATTTTCGCATTCCAAGCCAGCACATGAGTGCAAAACTTTTACAGAATGGGTAGGACACAGTCAATCTCCTCCCTCTCGCTCTGTGCTGCAATATGGATCCTCTGCATCTTTTCATCACATATTTCGGTCGGTCTGGCAGCAGTTTCAACATCAGACCACGAAACATACACGTCAACCACAGAACAGTCTCGTACAGGCCATGAGGATAGCTCAATGTCACACACTAAAGTCCAAAGTTCTACCACAACGCCCACCCAGAGCATTACCTCACCCTCCAGCACTTACACCACAAAAACGACGTCGCATAAACAATCATCCCAGCCATGGGATGATCGGAACCGCGTCATGGTAAGGTAAGTATCGCATCTCAAATCTCACAAATTCGCTACAAAAGCATCCTCTCACTCAAGATCCCATAGTCCCACGGCCACTTCCAAGGCCAAGGGAGGCGATACCGAAATTCCTATTGAAGACAACCCTGCCGATTTCAACTGGGGGAACGATGAACCTGTCACAATAGCTGCCGACATGTTTCCAAAATCGACATCTAAGGAAGAGAGCCACTATCCGAAATCTTCTGCGTTCAACATGACTTACAAAGTGGCCCAGCCAAGTAGAAGCATCATAAAGTATCTCAATTTCACACGAACAGCCACGGTCACACGCAACTACACATTGCCTTACCCAGGAAGAGTGCGCACCGTGCCTACCACTGTTACTGCTACCATCACAAACAAATGGAGCTCAGCATTCAGTTGCATCAGGACAAAAACGGTCACTTCCACTACGACAACAACACACACAAGCACCAAGACAATGTGCCCGTCCTCCAAGGGCGACGGTGGTCTTCTCAGGCGCTTTGCAATGCCGAAGGCCACATCTTCCGTCTCACATCCCCCGTATCATCCGTGCACAATCTCAAAGAGTCGGACTTGAGTTGCTGGCAAGTGCCTAAAGGCACCAAAAAATCTAGAACTCTGGTATTCCAGAAGCCAGAAGACAATATCAAGCTTCTCTTTTGCAGAATATTCAATTCGTCAGACCCGGATCCAGGCATGTCGTACTCGTACTATAACCCTGGAGAAGGGAGAGGTGGGAATTATGAAATGGGAATCAGTTGGCCGCAGCCGAAACTGAAGCCTACGAAGGAAGAATGTCAAGAGTACTTGCTCAGGATTTTCCACGACTGTAAAACAAGAGATGACCAGCAGAAGCCTAAAATTGCCGGTGGAAGGTTAGTGATGCCGAATGGTGTATTTTATTTTCTGCGAGCCACGGACCCCACTCGCTACTACGATTGATTGTGTTGTCATTTAATATGCGCTGTATGGTTACATATACAAGAATGCCAGTTTCGTCTCGCTTTTTTAAAGAATGCATATGAATATAAAATGCACTTGCGTAGCCTAGAAGTAAATACACTCAGGCCAATGTTTCAAAGATCTACGGCATTGGATTTTCATGTATACTGCAAGTTGAACTATGTCCACAGGCTAGGCCCGAAAATAAAGGGATGTCGACTATGGACATAGATATATTCCCATCGCATTTTAACATTGATTTTGATCTCTGAGTCTATATCTAGCACCCAACGGAAGGTTGTGCCCGTCGACGGCGGCTGGACAGCTCAATTCTCGACCGCTAATTACTACTCTTCATTTGCGGCACTACCACTACTTAAAATCTCGCCTACCTATTCGTACGCCTTGTGTATGCATCCAACATATAGTTTCGCCACATTGTGTCAAAGCGAGAGCAATCCGGCGTCAAGTGACAGACCAGAAGTAAAGAATGATACGGGCTTATCAACCCATGGATCAAAACTCGGACAATCGAACTACCTATTTTCAGTTTCACGCGCGGCTTAGCGTTGTATACGCATCGATCCGCTTAGCGCCTCCGAGTGACGCCCTCTTCGCCACTCATGGACACTACCTCAAACGTTTAATACTGCAATCCAAATATTCAATATCGTCCCCGCCGTATCAACATTGAAAGACCCAGCCTTTTTTGCACAGCAAAGGATCGATTGGGCGTAAGCCAACTAAGGATAGCTCACGCTGGGTAACCCCTGTACAGTTGTGATGTGATGTTGCCCGTTTCATAATACGGAGGGGGCACTTGAGACTATACCTATCAACTACGCCGTTTAGCGTTTGTCAATACAGTATATTATCGCGATTCCGTACACAGCTGATGGTGTTTTGTTGTTGCCCATCCGCAACGTAGCAGTCCCACCTCGTTCGTTCAAAGCTAGCCCAGGACTGAGCATAACGGATTGCATCGGTTGATCAGTTGGGGATAAGCTGGTCTCGCAGCAAGGAAGGGTCTGGTTTACGAGACCAGGATAAGCCTGTTGTTAGTGCCAAGCAAATTTAACAGCATCGCCATGGCCACAGCTATACAGGCAGTTACGTTTCAATTGGTCCTACTCTACTCAAGGAAGGGTTTGGTTTACGAGACCACTCTCCTCACGCTCGCGAAGTCATATATATTTGCAAGGGCGCAAAGCCACTCGACGCGGCAAGGCACTATAGCTTGCATGTTAAACCGGCTTTGTAGTGCGATCAGCCAACGGATTTGTGTGCACAGTTTCGTAAAAACTTCGAGGGCGGGTATCAGACTCTGATCCCGAAATAGTACTTTTGCAATCAGAGGGCCCTACTCTTTCTCCCAGCTAGCGAAAGTCATAGATCTGATACCAGTGCTCCTTGTTTTCCGCATCAAGGCTAGTATTGCAGTAAGTATCATGTGTGGTATTACCGCTCGAGATACCCCACTAAGCTTGCATTACACGTTTACGATTCCGGATGCGCATTTCGAAATATCACGACTCTAGAACTACAGCTGTGTCCTTGGAAAACGATACCCTCTGGGACACTCGAGATTGGTTGAAGGGATGAAATTTCCCAAAACTTTCACGCACTTAATCACATCTCGTATCCTATTAATTTTGCTGGTCAAAGCCCCTCTCATCTTCGCATCCATCCACGACGCAACGAAGAATCCAGCAGATCCCGAACACCGACCTATCGCCGCTCCAGAGTACAGCCAGGACCAATCGAGCGACCTGGAAGCGCAACGCGCCACTCTTGGGCCCGAAGATGGCGCCATAATCGAGCCGTATATATTCTTCCTCCGGGAACAAGCTAGATTGAATACGAATGTACACGCAGCGCTTGTAGACGAATTGGAAGGAATCTCCCACAAAAGCAGTTCAGACCATGTACTCCAAAGTGAAAATATGGGGACCTATTTCTACCTGAGGAGCACGACATGGACTGATGCGCAAAAGTTTGCCCAGAAGCACAGGAAACATGTACGTTGCTAAGTCTGATTACGGGTTGAGAATCATGGGTGAATGTACAAAAGTAATGCTAATCTCGCGATATATACAGATATCCGCAGCGACAAGGTATCTCTCGCTCGCCAATATTAATATAAAACAAAAGAAGGAAAACTTTTCTCCCAATGATTTCGATTCCAAGCCTCACGCCCCCCACATTGACAACCCACCGACGATCGAGGCGGCCCGGAAGATTAACTCATTCCCCCACGACGACCACCCACGGAGAATAAGTATTCCAGAAGGACCCCTAAACGACAGACGCACCAAGGGCGAGGCTGGACATCGAAGAGTTCATATATATGCGCTTGATGCATATGCAGATGTCGACTTTGAACATGAGGTAAGGACAACCACGACAAGCATCAAGATTTATTGATATCGATAAAATTTCAAGATATTGTAAGCCGAAGCTCAACTTTCCTATTCTAGGCTTTCCAGCACGCGCAGGCCAGTGGAAAACTCGCAAGACCAGTGTACGTTGGTCCAAAGTCGGGACGAGACCGTCGCACATACGTGCATAGCCAAAGCCATCAGGGAACAGGTGTGCTCGGAATCTTGATAGGTCATCGAACCGGTGTAGCACGACACAGCAACGTCCTCGTGAATACCATCAGCTTGAGCGATGGAGAGTCCCGCGAAGGAGATCCCCTCCTTCTCAGTGCCCTAGTTCAACTTTATGATGCGATTTTATCAGATCACGCAGTCGATGATGCGGTGATTGTTTACCTATCGCCGCAGCGGTATCGCCATGTCTCGAGCGAGCTATCTTGTAGCAAGATGGTGCTCGGCAGATGGTTGAAAGAAATAATGCAGCTCCTTGGAACATTAGAGAATGTGATAATAGTGACAGCCGAGGGCGATAATGAAGAGGTGAGTGTGATCGGAGTCGACTCACTTATCCACCAATATCGAGTGACGACGCACGTATCTGATGAAATTTACCTACATAGAACATGACCTGGCCAACAGCAACGGATCAGTTATCGAATCTGATAGTGATTGGTGGTATCGACAAAGCCGGTATTAGAATATCTCCAAGAGATAATGTCTGGGCGTACGCTCTAGCTCAGGATATATTAGTTCCTGCAGGGGTGAGCAAGAGCAAATATCATCGGAGGAATGGTACTGCGTTAGGTGAGTAGACGGATATACCCCTTCCTTGTCTCTCGGGCCAGGCGCCCTCGCCTTCTGCCAGCGGTCGACGTTTACGTCAACTGGTGTACTTCATATCCACTCTACATGTCTAACACGATCTACTCTAAAATACAGCCGCGGCCGCCGTCTCCGGCATTCTGGCCGGCCATCTGTCCAGACATCCAGAGCTCTCAGTACAAGAGGCGAAGAGCGGGCTACGAGAAGCTTCGCGCCTAAGACACGGGGCAATAGGTGACATACCGATCGTTTGGAGCGGTGAGAAAGTTGACCACAGCAAATCCCGCCTCAACGGCGCAGCGACGCCGGTTCACTATCGCCAAAGTCGTAAAACCAGACCAGAACATATACTGGACCCAAAGAGCCGCGATGCAATCATCGCTGCGAATCACACGCTGCCCACCCTCCCCACAACCTTTCTCCACAAGCGCAATCCGTTCCCAAAACCCGGCTACGTGACCAGCACCCAGGTCGTCTTGCAAATTGATCTGCGCCCTTATCGGTCGCGGAAGACGACGACAACCAAGTACAGTATACAATCCACCGCCACGGCCACCAAGACCCGCACACGGGTCTCGGTCATGCCCGTGCGAGAAATGTTCACTTCGCTCAAATACGCCGTGGCGACTACCATCGTTGCGGTACCCACCGAGATTAAATCTGACTTCAAACGAACCTGTTACGGCCTTAATCGCGGGGCCTATTTTCAAGCTAACAAGGCCGTAGATGAATACATTAGAGAGACATTCTGCCGTGAACTCGTTTACAGCAAACGAAAGGGAGACAAGGACGTCCAAGAAGTTGGAGACAAGGGAAAGTGTGGTTCGGTACGCTTCTACACTAACCCAGACCGCGCGATGAGCAACTGCGCCTGGGAAAGCAAAGCGTTTGAAGGCACGCTGGGGGAGGTGAGCATAGGCGTCTCTTGGACCGATGAAACCCTACGACCCTCATATGATACCTGCGTGAAAGTTCTACTTGAGCAGCTGGTCTATGGCTGCGACACCGAGGTCACCGATAACCCGCTCAACTACAAGGGTGGCGGCAAGGTCGTTCATGATGACAAGCTGTACTACTGGATTGACCCACAGCGCAATTTCGACCGCATGCGGAAGCCATGGCCGCCACGAAAGAGATTCCTCGTCTGTGAGCGGGGCCCGAAAAAGAGTAACGCTGGTTCAAAGATTCGTATCGATTATATTATCAATCAAAGTTATCGCTGCGTCGGGGCGGGGTTTGGCGACGGAATCGGCCGGTCGGGGCTTTCTAAACCGTTACGGAAGGACGCGAGCTGCCGATCCCGTTTTTCGAAAAACTTCGAATTGAAGTGGGAACTCATCAACAATCCAATGTCCCCGGTCGAGTTTAACCTGACGCTCTCGGGGCTTTCTGAGCCTGACAATTGTATCATTCATACTTTCAACAACGAATTCGGCGGCTCAATCGATATAAATCTCAAAGGTTGGTCGCAGCCAATCAACTACGATTATGATCTCCCGGGCCCGCACCTCAAATGACCGTGTTCGAGTACTAGTACCCGGTCTCTTTGAGGTTTTCCATATATCATCGCTTGTAATGTTCGTGCGCGTATGTTTTATATCTACACATATATCAAGGCGTCGAGTGCCTCTGCAGCTCTGTACGCTCAATATAAATATATGGGCCCGGAAGAGAGACCAGTGGGATCTAGGCAGTGCTTTCTCCATCTCTCGTTCCACCTCTCTTCGTAGATCTACCATGCTTCTCATCAAGGATAAATTTTCAATGAGGCATCGCTACGACATCAATTCGAGCCGTTAGCATTTGCAATCATCTTGTACGTATACATCATGGCAGTCGTATAATCCTGTTAGATTTAAACGACTAGAGGGCCACCTTGTAAGCAGAACGCGCGAGCGCAAATGTTTAATGTTTAATGTACGCAGTATAGTGCACGACATCATCTATTCAAAGCTGCTTAGTAACCAGTCGTTTATATATTTACCCTTATCCAGGTGCGTATTTCTAAGAACCACCGTATCCTAGTTTACTTGTAAGCACTTCTTATGCATTTAGCCGCTTACAAGTTTGCCCTCAAGCTAATCTTCCGCCAGAGCTGATGGCTTCAGACCAAATACCAGGTGAAAATCACCTCTAACAGGTTCAGGCACCTGGGTTCCTCTCTGAGTATATGCCGCATACTATATAAACCCGTCTTAGGAGACCTCGTATTTCACACCTAACAGCAGTTGTACGAGGAAAGCCTTGTAGATTATATTGCAATGTACCATGTATACTACCATGAGCAGTCGACACCAGAAAGAATAGAAGCGAGCACATCAGTATACTCGATATTGGTGCGGTAATCTTCGATTCAACGAACAATTGACCGCACCGTAACTACACCCATCTGCTCGGATTTTATCAGAGATAGATACATACATACAGCTAGATTGGCCCATTCCTATAGCTGGTTGCAGATAGATGCGGAGCCATGCATCGGTTCGACGCATCGATGGTATCAGCGAGATTGGCTCGCTCTGAGCTTTACGGTGTGCGCATACGCAGCAAGAAATTCGATATCAATTGCAACAGCAAGCTAAAACTCAGTAGTTTGCTAGAGATCTCGAGATAAAAATACATGATTACCGTTATAGAGAAAAACAAGGAAAGCGTGCGCACATGAGCGTTCGTCAGTCGGATCAATAGCTTGAGGTTGTATCTTTTAACGTGCGCAGATAAAGGGGACTACCGCCCGGGCGCCCCGCGGAGTTCAGGTAGTGGGTGGAGGAGTAACGGTAACGTGATGCATCTGTACTACAGTTTTCGTTGGTATTAGTTAATAACGGTAAATATACCTTTGCGTACCTAGGTAACCTCCAAAGGGAAAATGCAGCCATACAATAATACAAGCCATACCTAAAGCAAGATAAACACCATGCAGCCAGCAAATTCACGACAGCCCCCAGGGACAGAAGTCGTAATCGCGGTGCAGCAGTCATATCACATTATCGAGCACCCGAACATGCTAACACCCCTTGGCGGTCCTCCTCCGCGGCTTGACATATTCAAACCGCCACTGTCGGCATCCTTGCCGGTGCCGCCATGAGCACAGGTTCCACTGGTACCTGCGGTGATAGCGACCGCGATGCCGGCGGTGGAGCCGGAAGCCGGGATAGAACTCGGCAGCGTGATCTTTGGTGGGTCCATAGCGTATGTTTAGATGTATGAGGACACCAGTATTGATTGATGCAGTGGTGATGAGTGTATGGATTTGTATGTTCGGATAGAGGGCAAGTAGCGTAATTTATGATTTGACACCCGCAGAGATATTTCGTAGAAGCTTGTTCGTCTTGTCAGGAGGATTAAGTATTGAATCGATACAGTGTATAGTAAGCAGATGGGTAGATGAATGAAAAGACAAGGGGGAGAGCGGTGGAGGGTTGTAATATATAGACAGCTTGTGTGGAGCGTGCAGTGACACTAGATATAGACCTCAATACTACGGTAGCGAAAGTAAGGCGCCCGGAATGGTTCATAGGCACTGCAAGGGTAGTACAGGATTCAAATCTACCGAAACTTTCTTTCCTGATGGATGTGTAGAGGTATCATGTATGATTGATTATTCGATGCAAGATGGGTATCTAAGTTACATTCAAAAATTGACTCCAACATAAGGACGCCTTTCGCTTCGCTTCATCCAATCGATCCACTGATAACCTTCACCGATCCAAGACCGCCTCATATATTGTGTATATAGGTAAGTACTTATATAGACATATAGATAGGTAGGACGAGGGATTAGAAGTATATTCCGCGTCTCCTGGCTTGCTCGGTTAAGTCGTGAGATGTAATTATGTGAGCAGATACTCGCTAACAACGTCCCACTCGCTCGGAGCTTCAGGTGCAACCCTGACCACCCGTTCGCCGACGATGACCCAAACTTCGTCCATGTCTGCGGTATCAGCAGCTGAGCTGCCAGGGGTGTAGGGTACGGCACGCGGGGTGCCCGGTATGCTTTCTAGAACAGCCTCGATGTGCTCGCAGATATGGGTGTGCGTATCGAAGCTCTGCTTGGCTGGCTCGACATCGGCGTCTTCGTCGGCGGAGTCATAAAGGATACCCAGGGCACGGAGATCCTGTTGTAAACTCACGTTAGCATTCCATCCTACAGATTCACCACATGATATCGCTATTGCAGCACCTACCTCGTCGCTGAGTGCGTTGCCCAGATCTGCTTCCGGTTCACTATCGTCCTGGGCATCCATGACGGGTGTACACAGCAGCCGGTCGATCTCATCCTCGGTAAGGCTGATAGAGTCATAGAACTCTGCTTCCCGGGCGTCGTCCCGCTCGAAATTCATTTCGTGGTCCCAGTTCAGCGATTTCGCACCGTCAATGTCCATCTCGTCATCCAGCCACACACGACGGCCCTTGAGGTTTCGCCCCTTCGCACCCTTCTGCTTCTTATTTACAGCCACGACGACGGCGTCACAGTCGCGGTTGACGGCGGTGCGGGGCATCATCTTAAGGCCTCGCCGTGTCTTGGGGTCGTTGCGCGCGAAGATGCGGCGCTGGGTTTCATAGTCAGCATCGGCCGAGGCATTACGCTGGCGATCAGTTAGAATGCGGGCCTTGGTGCCGCGGGCGCGTAGTCGGCGGTCGACGACAGAGGTGTTTTCCCGGGTCGGGTGCACGGGGATACGCGCGTAGTAGGCGTTTGCGACCGCTGCACGCGAGGTGGAGAACTTGCTCGCCAGGACCTGGACACAGAAGGGGTCCGTTGCAGTGGTGGTATAGAGCTCGTACGGCAGGGTCGGTGGCGGTGTGGGGTTGCAGATGGTGCAGTGGTAGCGTTCCCAGCTGGCGTGGGTGTTGGTGCGGTGCTGTGGCTGGTGGATGAGGGTGTAGCGCGCGGCCATTGTGGGCGGGATGTCGATATAGGTGAACTCTACAGAAACTAGGTTTTGGAGCTTGGAGGGAGGGACGCGGGTGACGCGGGTTATGGCTTGCGCTTGGTGGTGATGGTGATGATGGCCTACATCTGGAGAAGCTGGAAGGATTCTTATATCGCAGCATGGTGGTGGAGTGACTCAGTGGATGACTGCGGGGAGGCGCGCCCAAGGCGGATGGTTGGTGGTGATGACTGCAACTGCGCCTTGGAAGGTGGTGGGAATAAGGATGATTCATGATTGATCTTATCCCACGTCAGGCTAGTTGATTACAGCTACTCGAAACACGCTTCGGACGGCAACGCAGGCGAACACAGCAAGACTTGGACAGGCCGAATCGAGACGCCATCAGCTAGCCACGATGCTGTCGATACTCCGGAAGGCGAGACTGAAGGACAAGGAGATGCGGGTCCTGATGCTGTAAGTGTGCCTCTGCTACGATAGCTAGCCGATTATAGCTTCACGATGCTGATACGAGATGGATATCGACCAGAGGGCTGGACAACGCCGGCAAGACCACCATCGTGAAGCAGATCATGCAGGAGGACGTGAACACCGTCAGCCCAACCCTAGGCTTCATCATCAAGACCATCGAGTACCAGGGGTAATTAAGCAGGCCTGTTTCAACTTTTCGACAGCCGCGATAAGAGTTCTCGGCTGACACGATATGATGCGGTTGCAGGTACAAGCTCAACATCTGTGAGTCAGGTTTCGATACGAGCAAGCAATGCACGCATGCGCATGTCCGGTACCAAGCTGGCTGACAAACGCTATTGCCATGCGAACAGGGGATGTCGGAGGGCAGAAGACGCTGCGGTCGTACTGGCGGAACTACTTTGAAAAGACGGACGCGCTGATCTGGGTGGTTGATGCGACGGACCGGCTGCGGCTTGAAGATTGTCGCGAGGAGCTACACGGGCTGCTGCTCGAGGAGGCAAGTTTATTCTTTTGCTTCAAGCCCTCTATTCCCCTTCGTCGTCGAGCTAGACTAATACAGTGGATATCTCAGAGACTGATGGGGGCATCGCTGCTGGTGTTCGCCAATAAGACGGATGTCAATGGTTGCATGTCTACCGAGGAGATCAAAGAGGTGAGCCCAAACAATACGCCCTACCATATTGCACATAATACACTTTATATTCGATAGTAATATCTCTCAATGCGCAGGGTCTCAAGCTCGACGATATCGTCACGCACAAGTGGACAATCCTGCGGTGCAGCGCGATGACGGGCGAGAACCTCACCGAGGGCCTAGACTGGGTTGTCTGTGACGCAATACAGAGACTCTTCCTCTACTGATGGTCGGAGGGTCTCCAGCCGGCCTGAACACCCGGTTCAGCTAATACACAATCAAATTGATGCTGCCCATGCCGGGAACCTTGAATCTTTCCGATTGGCCAATTTGCAGGCCGTGCCGTGGTGTGGACTCTGGCAACCAAGGCGCAAGTTGGATATAGAAGAAACAAGCAAGCAGCCTCACCAAGACGAGCAGGCGACCAGAGACAGCCAACAGCTCTTGACAGCAAACGTTTAGAACAGCCTGCCCCTCCAACTCCCTCCCAATTCTCAAGATTCCTCAACACCAAGTCCCACGATCTCACGATCTTTTCAGCTGTGCTCCCCCTCCGTCGCCAACGACCTTCCGCACTCGATTCGGCTGCCGCACAATATGATCCGCGCCCAGAGCCGCACTTCGGGCTGTGCTGTGCTGTGCTGCATGCTGTCGCCCAGATCAGATCCACTCTCCGGAAGGTGCAGACAGGCAGGTGCTCCGTCGTGGTGTTTAATATTGCAGTTGCCCGGTCGTCGGCCTGAAAAAGGTCGGTCGGCCGGCCACATGGCCGTCACGCATCCGCTGCGCCGTGGAGAGATCGATCTCCACGCCCGATTGCCGCGAAAGGTGGGATGGAAACCTTCCTTGTTTACATCGTCATCCGCATGCTCGCCCATGCAGGGGTGCCTGCCTGTCCTCGCCTGCCATTGGTCCAAATCTTACCAAGCCAACTCTCGCTGGACACCCGTGAACCTGAACCTCCCCTCGCCATTGAAACCCATCTTCAGCTCTCCAAGCCGCCTCTTAAAGAGATCTCCAGAACGGCTGCCCGCGCCGGCAAGTCTACTCACCGCATGTCTACCTATCCCTCCGGCCAATCCCCTCCGTAGCCACCATCCCACTTCCCGCCAGCCTATGCTCACCAGCTTCAGCTGAGCTCCTCACAACCGCTCCTCCTCCCGTGGCCATCCTTTCTCCCTCGATAGATTTTTCCTCCCCAGCATACCTTATCGCAACAACCTTGAACCCACCCCGGATCGATCATGACCGTCTGATCCATCGTGCTCCATGCCTTGAACCACCTTCTGCTGCTCCGCACAGTCAATTCCGACACGTCGGAAGCCGCCGCCATGGACCCGCCTTCGGAAGCCGACGACAACCAGGTCACCGAGTTCCTGCAGCGCATTCGCGAACTCGACGACAAGAGAGACAGA
The DNA here is from genome assembly GCA_020064725.1 of Drechslerella dactyloides. Classification (NCBI taxonomy): domain Eukaryota; kingdom Fungi; phylum Ascomycota; class Orbiliomycetes; order Orbiliales; family Orbiliaceae; genus Drechslerella; species Drechslerella dactyloides. The sequence goes on from JAGTWJ010000001.1 coordinate 1,217,173, forward strand.
GAAGATGAAGAGCGAACCCGCAAGCTCGAGGAAGATATCCTCGCCCGCAGAGAGGCCCGCCAGAAGTTACGCGCAGGTCCGTATGTCCGCTAGCTACGCTATCTTATATATCGCTGACTCTTGTCTATCCACCACAGAGCGAGCCAGGTCGCTGTCGCCCGAAAAGATGACACCAGTCGGCACCCCGCTGAGCTATAAGTCCAAACCAGCGGAAAGCAGCCCTGCGCCGGCACCCGAACTCGCGTCGCCCCTAGTATCCAAACTCACAGCGCCCGAACATGCATCACCCTTACCACCATCCAAACCGACATTCAAGCCTGCGGCCACCAAACCTGCAGCCCCCGCCGCCGAGCCGCGCAGAAATGAGACCCGGGACGACATTCTCCTAAGGCCATCGCCAGTAGTCGCCGAAGCACAGCCGCTGCCGAATCCACCCGCCAAGCCTGCCACAATCTCGAGCCCCGGCTCTACATTCGGTGCATCCCCAACATCGGTCATCGGTACAGGCTCGACCCGACGGCCGTTCAACCAGGCCGGGAAGCCTCTTTCCTGGCAACGAAGACCCCAATCTGCTATATTTGGGAGCGAGAGACCGACCTTTACACCCGCCTCGTTCTCAAGAACAAGCAGCGTTACGGGCGATGACAATGAAAGCGAAGCTGGCGGTGAGCTTTCAAGAGACCAAATCGCAAAGAATCTAGCATCCAAAGATTCATCGTATTTCAGACAGACTGCGGATAGAGGACTCAAATCTGCCGCCTTCAGAAAGGATGCGGAGGATTACTTTTCCGGCGGCGACAGAATGGCCTTGCCCGGCATGTTTGAGGTTCGTCTTGAACCCGTATCGTATCATATGGAGAACTTTTAAAAACTGATAATGCAATTTCGCCCGCTTGCAGAGAACGCCCGAGCATCCAAGGCCTGTTTCAGCGCTATCGAATGCCAGTGCTTCGACAACATTCTCAGCCCCGTCGGAATTCAGGCCCACGCCGAAGGCAAGATCATCATTCCTCGACTCTCTTCCAGATGAAAGGCCTCTCAGCGCCAGCGAGGCCAGCGGCTGGAAAACGCCAACATCCATCTCCAAAGCTCATCAGCAGATCGAAGCCTCTTTCGGCGGATTATCATTACGAGACGAGGAAAGCTCGCCAATGCCGTCGGCCTACAACCACTCGAGCAGTGGCAGAATGTCCCCGGAAAGAATCGGTAGACCCGCAAGTCCGACTAAAGGCATCGGCGGCTTTGTGTCAAGTGCCATGCTGAAGCGCGACGCATCGATAAGGAAAGCCGGTCCTCCAGGAAATCATGCATCCACGCTATCGAGGACCGGTACTATCCTGGCGGATAAGGAGTGGGCAACGCCAATCCGAAGGGAGCGTGGGCTGTCGAACTTATCGCGAGAAAGTACACCAGGTGTAGAGGATAAACCAGAGGCTCATGAACGACGAGGGAGGGAAATGTCACCCACGGAGTCCGTCGTCTCGACTATGACTACCTCCACAGACGGATGGAAGGGCCACGCCGAAGGTACACCGCCCGCCTCACCGTCTAAAACTATGAGCACGCGTAGATGGAGTCCGACGAAGTCATCGTGGTTGGAGTCCGTGCTGCAGAAAGATATCCCTGCAATCGGCGCTCAGCCAGCAATGTTCTCGCCGTCCAGAGAGAATTCGCAGAGGTCGCCCACACGCGAGAGATCCATCAGGTCGGCTAAGGATGCCGCGGCGATCCGCGAGGAGCGGGCCCGCGCCAGAATGGCCGCCAGTCATGTCCCTCGCAAGATGTCGGTAGACTCGCAGGTCTCGGACCACCCACGGTTTGATGCCAGCTCAGTCCGGCCCAGCGTCCAACCAAAGTCCGCCATGTTGTCGAAAAGACCCCTCAGCGAAATCTTCAGCCCACTACCCCCCGCCGACCCCATTTCACCATCCAAACCCATTGTTGAAGAAGAGAAGCCAAAGGAACCGACCAAGACTGACACTCCGTCCTCGATACCCAGACCAGCAAAGTCGTTGCTACCAGACAAGCCGATCAACGACAGCGAAGCCAAAGAAAAGCCCCCGGTCAAGAGCAAACCGGTCTTCGAGCGGAGTGCAGGCTCCACGATGCCTTTTGATCCCCGCGCAGCTCGGGAAGCCAGTCTCCGCGAGAAGCAGCTGGCCCAGAAGGAGGGAATCCCATTTCTAGATGCTCGAGCGAAACTAAATCCGAGCAAGACCCAAAACTACAAGGCGCCAGACGAGCTCAAAGAAACGATACTAGCGGGGAAGTCAGCACTGCAGGATCGCGGAGGACCTTCAAACTACAGGGCTCCGAACGAGCTCAAGGACCAAGTCTTAGCCGCAAAAGCTTCCTTGCTGGACCGGGGCGGCCCGCAGAACTACAGAGCGCCCAATGAATTAAAGGACAAGGTGCTCGCCGCCCGCGGCAATCTTCAGCCCAGCATTGGAATTCAGAAACATCAGGCGCCCGATCCGCTCAGACAGACTGTTTCAACCGCACGTTCATATCTCCGTCCATCCTCTCCTGTGAAAGGTCTCTCTGGTGATACCTCTCCGACAAAACCAGCCTTCTTCCGGGCGGCGACCGTGCCAGCGACATTTGATGAACTCGACGACGGGCTTCTACGCAGGCCGGAAAGCAGCGACGCAGTCTTCGAACGCAAGGAAAACTCGATGCCTGCTGTTACCAAGCAGTTTTCCGCTCCCGCCAAAATCGAGAAACCCAGTGGCAAGCTCGCCGACCGATTCAACCCAGCACTTGCAAACCTCATATCTCGAGGCCCTATGGGGATTGGGAAATCAACCGCCAGCAGCGATGCTACTTCGGCTCGCGCTTCAGCGTCCGATGAACCCGGTGACGGCGCGCAGTTGACCCACATGACTAAGAGTCGCGCGCGGGGGCCACGAAGACGCGCCCCTGCCACAGCTGCTGCCCCAGTCGCTCCATCGGAGGCGGAAAAGCCAAAGGCCTTCTCGCCGCAACCTCGATCCACCAACCCGACTCGTCGGTCACTCGGCCACAGCGGGTTCGGAGGCAGCAACCAATTGACACCTACCAGACCATCCAACATATCGATACAGCCGTACGAAGAGGAGGAATCCCAAGCTACCCCGGAGAGGAAGGAGAAGCCGCCTACGCCTGCGAAATCACCTTTACTACGAGCCAAGAGCTCCAAGTTGAACATGCGGGAGAACGTTCCCAACTTGTCTTCCAACCCGTCGACACCGGCTCCGAAGCCCAAGTCACCAATGAGCTCACAAGACGAGGATATGCCCGCTGTCAAGCCGCTCTTCTTTTCCACCACGCCTCACACCACACCTCAGGACCGTGACCGCCAATCGCCGCGAAGACTACCTACTCCACCATCCGCTTGCGCCACTCCATCCCCAAGTGGTCCCCGACCGCTTCCACCGCCGCCTGGGAAATCAAAGCCTCCTATGGGTTGCGGCGAAGACGGCGAACCGGTCGTCGTTGCATCGTCGGTCGTTGACTCCATTGCACGATGGGGCTCAACGAATTCGACGCCGGATACCACACCGCAGCGGAAGGGCATGATCAAGCTACCGAGCTACCAGGATGAAGTCGCTGTGATGGAAAGCTCCAAGGTTTATAGGTCGCCACAAAGATCACCACAACGGTCGCCGCAAAGGTCGCCTCATAGATCACCCCAAGTTTCCGGGAACAGTGGATCGGTCCCTTCACCGCTGCGACTGGCAGGATCGAAGGTCGTAGATGAGAATATTCTGAACGTTGTCGGCGCCGACGCGGCCAAATATCTATCGCAGTTCTTCACGGAGCCTGCTGCTTCGCCACCGAGGAGCATCGATGTTGCGCCGATCCTAGAGTCCAAGCCAAAGCGCACCTCGGAGCCTGTGCAGACACTCAAGCGACATGTTTGGGAAATCACTGGCCTGAACGGGAAGAAAGATGTTGTGCCAAATGGACAGGAGCACATTCTGTACGAGGATGGGCTCTATTTATGTTTACATTCGTACATGGAGGACAGCGGAATGATGGCATCCGAGGTGTTTCTGTGGAGTGGCGATAAGGTGTCAGAGGGAACTGTTGAGGAAACGCAGCTTCCAGCTCGTCGACTGGCGAGAGAATACGACGGCAAGTTGGTACGTTGCAGAAAGCTCCCCTTCATATATATTTATATATTCGATCATCGCATCATCTGACAGTGGTTTCACATATGTGTAGATTATCACGCAACAGGGCAAGGAGGTGCCGCGGTTCGTGGAGGCGTTGGGTGGCGTCATCATCACGCGGCGGGGCTCCCGCGCGCGAATCCAAGAGGACATTCCCTACATGCTCTGCTGCCGCAAGGTGCCGGGTGGGATCGCGTTTGACGAGGTGGACATTCACTTTAGCAATTTGTGCAGCGGGTTCCCCTACATCATCTCGACGCCTGAGCGACTATATCTGTGGAAAGGCAGGGGTGCCTCTGTGGATGAGTTGCGGGCAGCGAGGGTTGCGTCGTTCGATCTTGCAGGGGAGAATGAGGTGAAGCAGATTGATGAGGGGAAGGAACCGGAGTTCTTCGTCGATATGATGGGTGGGGAGGCTGGTGGACAGATGCAGGCGGAGTACTGGGGCCTCAAGCCTTCGCATGCGCAGTACGGCACGAGAGTGTTCCTCGCCGACCACACCTCGCCTTGCTCTGTAAGTTTTTACCTCGTCTGCTTAATACCGGGTTGGTTTCGTTGCGGCGCTAACGTACTTTTTTTTTTGTTATATTACAGGCGATTGAGATTCACCCCTTCGCGCAATCAGATCTGGAGCCTACAAACATCTACATTGTCGACAGCTTCTTCGAGCTATTCATTATCGTCGGGGAGCAGGCGCAGGACAAAGCGCTTGAATTCCAGCAAGCGCTGTTATTCACGCAAGAGTATGGGATCATGGCGGCGTCAAGCGAGGATCGGCCATTTGTTCCCGCGGCGAGCGTGGTTCTCGGTGGGGCGCCCCGGGGCCTGAAGGCCGTTTTTAGAAGGTGGGAGGACGCAAAGGCGGTGACGGCGGGGTGGGGAGCCAACAGGAAGGTGAGCGTCAAGTTGACGATGGGGGTGCGGGATGCGATGAGTGTGATGGCGGGAGAGCTGGGGCCGGAGTAGGACGTGCAGCACATATTTGCATTTGTAGGCTGGTATACGGAGGCACTGAGGGGCGTGCACGGAGGCGAGATGCGATGGTGGGTGGATGGCTCATTCTTTGTCAGTGCTACATACACACTTGTCCGCTTGTGTCTTTTTTCCCTACACGATATTATTACTAGGAGTCGATTGTAGTGCAGAGACCTTTACATCACTGTCGCTTGAGTGTTCTCTTCCTTTATTAATTCTGCATGATTGATTGTTTTGCGGCCGATTCGACAAGACGGACTAACTGGCTGGCATACACGCATCCCTTTGCATGATTAAACTGCATACACGCGCACATATCCGTGAATACATTTTCCTTAATATCTTTTGCTTCGTTTTGGTCTTTGAGTAATTATTTCGTTGCCATCTTGCGAGTGCAAATTGGTGTGGTGCCGTTAGTTCATAAATGCATTTACTTGGTGTATTTTCGAAAAGATCATAAGCCAGCAATCGAGGAAGCTTCGAAGTATACTTGATATATCGTATTTCAATCTTAAGGATATGAGTATATAGAAAACAGATTTAGAATTCTTTTTGTTTTGTTTTAAAATTGGTTACACTCATTATCACCTGCAGCCTGGCTGGGCAATTTTCGGTCGAAGAATACTGGACCTTGAAGCTTTTTGATATGACTACCCAATAGACAAAACATAGTAGGATTGTAAGTTTATCTCAGAGCAGATCGTGAGATGTCGACTGGTTACGTATGTATGTATATATTACACCGCTTCATTATATCTTCTAAGATTCGGGGCTATGCATTCACGCAGCTGGCCAAAGTCATAGCTAGTCAGTACGTATATGTATTGATTTGTGGAAAGAACTTAGGGACCAATGTACGTATTAGTCTGAGCGTTACACGGGTGTGAGTTCATCGCGGCGATATGCATGACTGCTAAGAGCATCCAAAATACAGAAGCTTGATGTTGGTGCTAGAACCTTAGGATTACTCGAATTCGAAGTGATTCTCTTCAGTGACACGAAGCGATTTCTAATCAGTACATCGATCGTCGACGATTTTCGGCCGGAAGACCAACATTCACGTAATTCAATGGTAGAAATGCGATTTAGATACTGCCAGACAGTTGTCTCGCGAGCCCGGACCGCCGCCCGTCCCGTCTGACACAGGTTTAGACGAAGGGCCGAAGAACTAGGATATACAATATACCGTTTCGTAGGATTATCCGTACTTTTCGTTTCGAATTAATCAATACGGCACGGCTCTTATCGGCCCGGCCGTCGGCGAGCTGTCATAATATAATATTACCTTGGCTGTGGACCGTCATCCCTGACTCGACTCGACTCATGGCCGGATTTTTCAAAGGTGATTGCCCTCGTTCGCACGCGCACCCCTGCGACCGACAATTAAGCCTCCGACTATGGCTGACCGGCGGATCCATGGAAAGTCTATTTGGTGACATATATGTTTCTCGGTTTGGCGAGGTGCTTGTAATAGCTGAGTTATAATACAAGGGAGTGGAGTATAAAAGAATCTCAACGCGAAGGTTTCTTTGCATTTGCTGGTGAGCGCCAGGTGCACCGGTGCAATATAAGGATGCCGTCTCGGTTACGTACGAGACAGGCATAATGTGTATAATACAATCACATTGTGCAATGCTTATCAATCGGTCCGCAATCAATTCTCAGACATCTATATCAAACACAGGGAGTCTCGTTTCAACAACAGATATTTGTATGTACAGTGGGAACGCCCGTCTCGAGGACTCTAAGGTAGAGTCCGCAGGTATCCCTGTTGATTAGAATCCGATGGGCTTTGAGAGTTTGCACTTTCTGTGGCATATATGTATATGCATAGCGCTATAGCTACGGGAACGCTCAGCCTGGTGATATATATCTTGGCGATTTATAGGGCAATGAGGTTTGAGAAAATGATAGCTAGGGAAATAGGGGTGAACGTATAGCTATCTGCATAGAAGAACCACGTGTATGAGTCCCGGTAAGAGTGGGTGCATAAATATATATTTCTGAAACTTAGACATGCATGGAACAATAGTCGTAGTTTATTGCATCGTCAGCCGGATCAACCTCAGAGTTAGCTAGCAGAGGTATAAAGTGAAGCGTCCCCGAGACCACTAGCGTCCCCGTGACCAGAGACTGCACTGTCGCAGTTCGAGTGCCATGGGGCGCCAGTCGGTCTTAGCGCCCCCGAGACCAGGCCAGTATTTGAACTAGGGATAGAGTTACACAAAGCTGTTTCAAAGGACTTTTCTTGTAGATCTACCACGAGATGTCAATGGACAGAATTTCGTGAAGCGCCACGGCCTCCTAGCGCTAGAGTTAGCCTTCAGGGTGGATCGGACCACTCGACTAGCGGAAAGCCACCCTTTGTTTGCTATTCACAATGCGAACGTGATGTGATGTGATAGGCATGATGGTACGTGCATGTTCCGAGACCGACTGAGGACGAATCGAATCTATGGCAGCTCCGGAGCAGTCAGCTACCAACCCTACAATTTTCGGGTCGCAATTCCGATCCAACCAGGTTAACGTTGTCTGTCGTGAGTATCGTTCGGTAAGTGCTCGATTCATGTCGGTGTCTGGGTTTTTGGAGCTAGGATGCTAAGTATCCCGAATGGACTGAATCAATCAGTTACAATTCCAGGGTCCTCTATTTGTGTGGACATAAGGATCCACAATACAACAATACACCCGCTCCGTTTGTATAGGTTGATATTGCCCAGTCCACATTTTGCCCAGTGGCGTTCAATAGCAATCCGCCGGTTCCATTAGAGGCTAATGTGGAGCTTTATCTGTGCATGTGTTTTCTAGCGTATATTATCAAGACTTACGCGGTAAGGAAGTTATTGGAATTGTGAATTGACAAGGTCGCTAGCGACTCTTTGGAACACAAAATCACCAAATATATCCAATTAGACCCACATTTGCTTTCGAATTTCTCCTGGTGGCCGATACAAATGTGCGCATTCAATCAAATATGCCTCACTCCGCGTGTCATATACGTACATGTACACGCCCGGCAATGAAGTTCGGAGCTTGGATAACAGTGCTGGTGCAGTACGGCCTCAAGACTTGCCATCAATTCCTATACGGAGTAGAATGAGTTGACTTTATGCCAAAGCTAGAGCAAGTTGGTAGCTAAATTATAAACCTTAACTTAACGCCGAGAGAGGGTTCATAGCTGACGCGGGGGTTTACCTGGATCCGATTGGCCGCCTTTGTGAGATGCAGGTGAGGTTCGGATGCATTTCAAGAGTGGTAACACGATCGAACCGTGCGCCTTGACGTCCGGCCGATGTGCACGGTTGATTCCAGAACAGAGTTCGCGGAAAGCACTCACTCACTCACACACTCAATCACTCGCTCATCTCAAAATATATTTTCCGGCAGTTAAAATTTGGTATACCACGGATATATTAACGTTGTGCGGTCGAGCACTTCAAGCGGCATATAATAAGATCAGACGACACCTATAGCATCACGTCTATGATCATCTACAACTCCATCGATTTTAACGATATTTTAATTTTCAAACATCGCGTACAATTGTTATAATATCATCAACTCACGATTTAAAGTTTGCAACGGTTCGGCCGAGTGCGGATTTATCGAACCACGCAGGCAGACTGTGTGATTCATAAGTAGTAGTATGCATATGAGAGCCACTGAAAATTGTGCACTTGAATGTGACAGCTTGAAAGGCAAAAAGGTGCGCAAGTGGGGCTCCGAAGGCAAAAGAGGCGTTCAGGTATCCGGTAACACAAAGATTCGATCCCAGGCAGCCCTCTCGGATTCCAAAGGAACCGGAAGATACCGAATCGACTGGCGAGCAGGGTCGTGGAAGGGAAGAAGTAAGCTCCGCTAGCCGTCGGATCCCGTACACCGGTTGGAGTAAGCTCGCCGAGCTCCCGTCATTGAGAGCCGCATACTATTGTGAGGGGCCTAGCATGCTTATTGACGGACGCTCCGAAGGTTCGTATTCGGGGACTCGAAGTAGGTCGGCCCGTGAAAGGGGTGTTTGTGCCCCTCCATCCCACCCAGCTCCGAACTCGAGCTCGAGCTAGCCGAGAATGGAACACCAACCCGAAGAGCTCGTTTTGATTTGCCTGCTTTTGCCTGATGCTTTTAAAGAATCCTTCGTGTCGAACGCCCTTGGCGGCAGTACCCGCGTCCGTCACTTCGATTGATCGACTGGCGTTTGGGTTAGATCGAAGAACCTTGACCCCTGCGAGAGAGGACAGGTAACGAGGAGATGTTAAGCGACGGCCCAATGCAATGGTGATCTGTAGGCACCGGGGCTAGTGGGATGGCTCTAAGCTTCCCCACAAGTGCTCACTCGAGAGCGGGAGGGACGATTGTCTCTGTTTCTGATATATGATTTGTGGAGTTACGATGTTGACGGGCATCCTGTTGGCTTTAGCTTGTGAATAGGTTGTGAAAGTATAAGTTATCTGGAATTCAACCCTGGAATGGCATCAATTCAAAAGGCGCAAGCAAGGCAGTTTTTGGTTTGCCACCGAGGTACATACGCCAGGTGATCTCCAAATTTGATAATAGAGTGATCAGCTCTGGCAAGTCTCTCTGTGTGGGGGCGTGCGCGCGCTCGGCCGACAATTCCATCGATTCCGCTTTTGGTTTCTTTGTCACCATCGTATGATATCTGAGATGAGAAATATCAAGTCAGGATTCGATGCATATTTCGTGAAACTCCATGACACCGTGCAACTCCACGCCGCACGTGAACGCACGTATGACATCTTTCATGTATCAAATGCCGAGAAGACTTGGCTTGTCGCAGCTCGGACCCCGGGCCCGCTTCGCGAAAGCCGGCCAAAAGGCGAGAAATCGATCACGACCTTCGCGAGACATAATTATAACTATAATTCCCAGACGTTATAATAAGGGTGAGGCCGGCACCGAGCGACCGCTAAATACAAAATTAGCTCTCTGATGGTGTCAAAACGTTACGGTGATATCATGGCGAGCGTGGCATGGGTATTAATTACGTGAGCGAGTGGCCTGATGTTGAGTAGGCTGAGCATCGAGGTGATGACGAACTTCAATCTCGGGCAAATCCTCGCCAGCCACTAGAGCTTTTGGCGAACTTTAAAACGGAGAAATGAGTGGACGCTCAGTCGCGACAGTGCCTGTGATTGCCGTCGCTTGTTTCAGGGTCGTGAGGGACGGGTTTCGAGGTCGGTATTTCGAGTCGGTAGAATCATATCAGACGGACCTGCGCCTGGAGATTGACCGTCACGGTAGCTAACGTTAAGCAGTCGACCCGTGACTTGGGAGGGAGACGGCGAATGCACTGGCCGAGCTCGGTCCGTCAGATGATCGAGCAGTCTTTGAGGTTGGTTGGCTGCAGTGGATGGGTGCCGTGATACTCAAGTTATCGATAGACGCCGCTTAAGTAATACCGCACTACCATGCTGCAGCCACGAAATGCACCGTCCGCAAGCTGAGAGGCTCCCGTTCGCCATTTGTCACGGGATCACGACGCTCCCGACGCTGGCAGCTCACCGTGGCGCCGGCACGTGCTCGCGAGTTCGGCCGGCCCGGCAGCCTCCTCGGGAAGCCTCGGCCACATGGCCCCGCGGGTACCCGGTCGGGCGTCGGGGAAGACCCAGGCGGAAGCCGGCGAGGCCCCAGCCACCTGCCCAGGAAGGCTATATCAACGGGCGATATAGCCTAGTAAATTTCGCTGCCTCAACGCACGAGTGCAGCTGCAAGACCACGAACCGAAATTTCAGACACAAGTTGGCTTAACCTGGATGCAGACGGCCTGCAATGCACAAAGTACAGGTACACGGACGGTGAATGCACAGCTCCTGAATCATACTTTACATGACAACAGACAGACACGCTGTGGGCAAACAGATGTCCCAAGGAATACAAGCCCGAAAGCCAAGCGTCGTCGGCTTTGCTTCCCCGGCTGACCCCGAGCCTCTATCAACGAGGGTAATATGGGTGCATGTCAGCACATTCAATCACCAATATGATCCTAGGTACTGGATACGAAGCACTCGTTCAGCTAGCATGCTGTACGATATGTTGACCGATATTTCCGAGCAGCGAATCAGCGATAGCGGAGGTTTTGGGTCATCCTTACGTTATCAAGTTGGCAGACGTGTCTGCGGCCTCGTAAATTTGTGACTTGACTTTTCATTGCTGGATCAAGGAAAGTTGATACCTGTTGGTCCCTGTCTAGCCTCGCTAGGTGAGGTTTCAGAAAACGTCGGCTCGAGAGATGTGTACATTAAGTAGTGCTTCCTATGCATCATGCAAGTTAAACAGAAAAAGGAAAAATTGGCAAAAACAAAGAAATGCCACCCTCATCCTCGAAAGAATACTGTGAAGGATCCTCATATACATGCAGCACGAAGAAGAAGAAGGCGGATAGACATCCCATCCAAGCCCTTACCGTCGGGAAGCTGGCGGGCTATATCGATACGCAGCGGATAGGAGCGAATGGGAATCAAAGATCCTTTCCACCAGTGATGAGGAAGTGGGGATGAAAGAAAACAGGCGAAGGAGTCCAAAATATAGACGCGGAAGGGGAATATGAGTCAATCACAACCGAGCAAAGCATCAGCTAGAAGAATGTGATGTATGCCTATTTTTGAATTCATCGTGGAAAATGGCCACCCCAAGAACGCCTCATAAGATGCTAGACGAACGAACAAGACAAGCGTCGATGGTGTGACATAGCCGGTGGTAACAAAAGAAATATTAGCAGCGATGCGTTAAGAAGACCATTTGCAATGATAATTTTGATTCTTCCTGCGGTATCTCTTGAGCAGTCTCGACTGCGTCCAGTATTTTCGCCTAGGATCCAGTAGGAGCGTCATCGTCGAGAACAACGACGAGCTTCTGCCTCTTCGCGTACGGTCTGGTGGCCAAGACTGGCCGCTCTAACTCCTCAGCTGCCTTTCTCTTACTTGCTCTGGTCTGAGGAGGGCTCGTCAGCGCCTTCTTCTTGTTCGTAGCTTTCTTGGGGGTGACGGCGGCCGCGGTGGTTGCAGTCGAAGCATTGGTGCTTGCGGCCTTGACTTTGGTGTTGGTGCCGATCGATACGGATTTCTGGATCCCGATCTTCTGCTTCTTCGCCTTTGGCTCGGCTTTCCTCCTAGGTTGAGTCTCCGGGACCGCAGCAGCATCGTCGTCGTTATCTGCCTTTCTCTTCCTTCCTCTCGGCTTCGTAACAACAGCTGGGACATCTTGTGTCTCAACAGCATCAACGTTCTTTTGACGTCCAGCCTTCTTCTTTCCGGCTTGCTTTTCCTCTGCTTTCCTCTGCTTTTCTTCTCGTTTCTTCTTCTTCTCTTCTTCCTTCTTCCTCCTCTCCTCCTCTTTTCTCTCCTCCTTCTTCAACTTCTCAAGCTCTTTTTGTTTCTTAAGGACCTCTTCTTTCTTCTTTTCGATTTCCTTCTCCTCCTTCGTCTTGACTCTTCGTTGCTTCTTGACGTGTGGACCTTTACGTCCCCAGACAGGAGGTTGGCAGAATTTAACATTGGCCTTATTCATGTTTGCCTTCTCTCTGTCCGTCAGATCTCTAATCCATTCGTGGTTGTTGGTAGATCCACCCGCCTCAATCCCCTGCAAGAGCTTGCAGCCAACGTCGTCCGGATAAGAGACCGTCCGTGGGCATTTACGCTCGCCATCGCAGAAGATTGGGAAAGTTTGGGTGATGACTGTTCGCTTTTGTGGCGAGCAGACCTTGCTGGATTTCTGGAATTGCTTGCATTTGCTGGTGACGCGGGCGGTTGGCGAATTGTCAGTGCAGCCAGCGTAGATGGCTGTAGCGTCAGGACCATCGGTTCGAGCCGGCTGGCCTTTGTGCCCGCAGGCGTACATGACTTCATAGTCTGTACACATTGTTTCGAGACGGATAGAGCGATTGAGGGACCAGGTTAATTTTGTTACTGATGGATCAGGGAATGCCGTGTCGAGCTAGAGGGAGAGCTTGACAGATGGTTCAGTTAACATCTCCGTAAGTGTCCATCGTCAATTGAGGGTCGATTACCTGATATCTAATGTTCGTGTTTGCCTTAGGGATGGAGAAGGTGTAGATTGTCCCTAGAGAAGGGGTTCCTTTGTTTGCTCGTGAAATGGTGATGGGGACGGGGAGCTTTGCAGAAGCTGTGTGATGTGCTGATGCTACAGGAGCTTGTGATGAGCGGCTCTGATCTCAGAGGAGGGAAAAATTATTTGGGCGCGTGTGTCTGCTATAGATGTCTACGTTTGGATATCTAGGAAAATTCTGGAATCATGATTCGTGTTGAGCATATCACAGGTTTATACGTGAACAGCTGCCCAGTGAGTCTACTCTACTCTTTAATCCAATGAACTTGAAGCACAGAGAAGCTCAATTCTACTACCATGATATTAGATCTTCCAAATATTGTTACGATTTACCTGACATCTGGGACTACAAGGAACAAATAAACCGAATCGCTGATAGGATTGCCGAAATTTAGCAATGGGTCATATTCAATCGACGATAACCACCGTTCGAAAGCGCCGTGACGCTGAATGATTTCTTCAACGTTTGCTATTGGATTATAATAGATTCATGCGGACGAAGGACCATTACTCCTGCATCTCGACAGCTTAATATTTTTAACCGGCGAGACAAACTTGATAGCGCCGGCGGAAAACCGAGCGAGGGGCACAAAATATCTCGCCATGGTCTCGTCGCTGTGACATGCAGCCGTATAGGGCAACCGGAGCATCGTCTTTAAGTGCATGGACCTATTAAGTAAACTTATAGCTTTGAGTTCCTTGCACGTAAGAGGTTATTGAACGTCGAGGGCATAAATTATAACACCGGGGTGCAAAATATAAAATGTTTTGATATGCTCATAATCTATATTAGAACGAGAATTATATCGATTGTCAGTATTATCGCAATGTAGGTTTATGATGAAAACAATGATCGCAGTTCGATTTCGTGAGTTCCGGGTTACGTTTGTTGATATCGGTATACTGTCTACTAAATTCCATAGTTAACAGATGCTTTGGGCAACATGCCAACTCGTCTCGAGAGCGCCTTCTACGTTGAGTGGCACCGGGAGCTAGTTTCAAGCAAAAGCGGGATAAACATATGCAGCCCACATCCGAGCGCACATTGTGATAAGCCTTGCATCGCATGGGAGCTGTCCATGTGCGGATATCATGGAAATACGTACCGTGGTGTGCGACCCAAGCCATTGCAGCTGCACCCCACCTGGCTGGCCGGCCGGCCTCCTTGGTGCGTTGTCTGACGTTGGGCCGACTCATGAACACGCTTCCATGACACGAACACCACTCGCAAACCGCTCTGCTCCACTGCACTGCATGTCCATCAGTTGGCGATTTGGGTCTGGAATCAACCCGAGCAGACTGGCCGCATAAAGCCGGCACTTCAGCCGAGTGGCTTATGGCGTCAATCACCATCAATCAGCTCTAGTTCTCGACGGCAATACTTCTGTTCATCGCGCACCAGGAGCCTGCGTGGTCCGGACACCATCTCGGGCCATGCTGCAATTATTAGATGTTGGTTCAGGGAACTGACAGCTTTGGAGGCCTCAGGTCACAGTTACCGATGCACTTGCCGTGAGCGGCCAGCCTGAGCGAGCACCCTAGAGGGACGGCTCAGCCCTCTGCTCCAACGAGCTCGACCCTGGTATCTCCGGCCACGACGTGCATGTATCAGAAATGAGGTTTCACAAAGGCAACAGTGACCATGCGTCCTGGTATTACGTTACATATGTCCGGACGTTCAAGCGCCGTCACATCCAGAAAATATGAATGGGGGGCCTCGACAGGATGTCCTCCCGGATCTTGTTGAATACGAACTCGCTCAACGATCAACTTCCCGGCGCGAAAAGCTGGCGCCATGGCGTTCAACCACTGAAACGCCATGAGGTTTGCCTTTGACACAACCGTATAACCTGGCTCCACATGGCCCGCCGGTTGTGTTCACCTCGTTCGGGGCTCTTCAAGAACGCCAAAATAAAAATATGAATAGACTGATTCAGCCTTGCGCGGATACGAAGCAAGATAATCTGCTCTGACGGGAGTCAGAGCCGAGTCGGTTATCGTCCATCTCAACCCTCTGGGGAATCCCCTTTTGAGTTGCACGATTTGGCTCAAATTTCAGATATATCGATATATCACAAAATCGAGTCCCTGCATAACGCACGCAGCGTCACACACACGCGCGCCAGCCAATGGAGGGTGAGCACCTTTTCCCAGATCTCCATAGAATCCCTAGATCTCCGAGGCCGTTTTGGGGTTCGTCTAATATTTCCAATGTCTCGACGAGAAATATTTTACCGTGTTGGCGAAGGTTGCAGGTTGCAAGATGTTCTCTCTCTCTTTCGCATTCCTGAGCTGCAGACCCCGGCTAACTAGTTGCGCCCATGCCTTGCAGCAACAGCTCTGGGAAAGCAGGGCTTGCAGATCAGTTGGAGGGTGGTGTCATGCCGGGGGAATATGCAATGTCCGGCCTGCGCTGAGGTGCCGTGAAAAGCGCCCATTGGCTGAAGCCGACCAGGCCAATTTCAGCTCTGGAGGGCTGCGGGAGATACGATGCATGCTGCCAACAGCAGAGGCGGGCGTGCATAGTTGAGGGAGGCACCCCGCTCCCCAAGACGATCGTTCCGTGCGCTTGAAAATGTGATGCACCGTTCCCATTGGCTTCCACGCCGGCGGTGGTACAACGACATAGCAGCAGCGCATGCACGAATATCACAGGCGGACACACGCCGCCCAGCACGCAGGATCACCTCCACGGACATCGTAACATGTCCGGAAGACGGAATAGATGCATGCATACGTCCAGACGTGTTGGACGTTTGTGCTTGTCGTGCCCTCAAGTCCTACTGCAGGCATGCGCGGACAGGGGAGTCCGCCGTCAGGAAATTCGTCGAGGCGAGCGAGTTGGAAACAATCTTCCCGCTGTCTACACCCGTCGCTCGCTCGAGCATCTTGGCTGATGGCGTTTTATTCTGCCAGCCAGTTATTCCAGAAGAGGGAGGCGTTACCTGCAAGCTGCATGTCTCTGTGCGGTCGATTCCACTGGCTTGTCCTGGGCACTGTCGCCAATAACGGTTTTTTCTGGTCGATTTCCCAACACCCTTCGGAATCTGAAGTGTGGGGTCTCGGACTGCAGCCCGCCAACGGGCTTTCGAGATGGCCCCGTTCGGCTTGCTCTGATTTGGCCACGAGAGGGGACAGCTTGGGCTTCCCTCATTTCGAGCAGTCACAGTTCTAACCAACCTGGGTCGGGATCGAGGAGCAGATCTGCACAGCGGCCGTTCTTCGCACCTTGAGCCACTTGCAGAGGCCTGATTCGAGGTATCCGTCCAGGATTGTCTTCCTAAAATGACGCTCATTTGGGCTTTGACTTTAGCCGGGCGAAAGATCCTGATTGTGGAGTCTGAGCTCGGTGGCCATCGTTTGCACGTGGGAACAACTGATTCTGCCTCCCGACGTTTCATCTCTCTTTGATTACCTTTCGAATAGACGCCTCTTGATGAGGCATAAAACTCTGGAATCAACATGGATACCCCCACGCCAGATGGATGGTAGAGGAACATGCAGCCAATATCATTTTCGATTGAAGCATATTGGAGCAGCGTAAATGTGATGAACGGATTGGCTGCCAGCCCGGAACGACTTCACGGACCCCGGCTCGGGGCTACCAAGTTATGCATGTGCGAAGAAAGCTTCGATTCATCGGAACGAATCCGCTGATCCGCTCTCTGGTCGTCTGCGTTATCGCTAATTGTCCAGTATCCAGAAAGTGGATGGTCCGAGAGCCAACATTGAGCGAGCGTCTCGCTTTGATATTGTGGATTTGAGTCTGTTGGCGGCTTGGGGCATCCATGCATCGACATCCGGGCGCGCATCCGGGCGCGGTTGAGGGCCCTTGTCGGTCGCCTGCTGAGCACCCACACCTCACTTCACAGCAACACAAAACCCCTCATCTGCGATCTCGCGCAGCGCCGTTCTATCTTGCCAAAGTCGGAAACTGAAAAACGGAAGCAACCCCACAGGTCTGGTTGCTTGGTTTTCTGGGTATCCGAGGTGAGGGAACTCCCGTGGGATCGCTCCAACTGACAGGTAAACGCCCTGCTAGCGTGCGTTTTCTCACACGTCCCAGAATTTTCTCGACGGATGTCACAGTTGACTCGTGCATTTATTATTCGTCGATCTCAGTTGCAGTTCGAAAACTTTCCCACGCATGGAGGCTAGCTGCCTTTGATATGCCGCTGTCACTGGGACATCCTTGGGATGCGATACTAACCGCTTTGATCTGCCGTTTTGTAGGCTGGACGGTAAGTTGATCTTCTACTGCTAATGAGCGCGATGCGCGTGGAGCTCTCAGACTTGCTAACGATGCATGAACGCTTAGTTGTATCACGCGCAGTCAGACAATAATATGCCTAACTCGGCCGCTTATACCCCCTTTCGAAGAGAGCGACTGGACATCCGTTGAATCGGTCCGATTGTGCAGCCAGCACATATGCGGCTTTGCTCCAGCGAGCTATCGTCCGAGCGTGAAGCGAGGGTTTCAAGATTGCGATCGCAGAACTCCAGTACCGGTGGCGCAATGCTCGCCTGTGCCTTCAAACTATTCGTTGAGCAGTCCTGCTTGATCTACGAAGTATCAGGATGGAGATTAGGCCATGTCATCATTATATCGACGAAACATTCTCCGGATCTTGCGGGCTCTCGCTTTTTGTAACATCTTCGCTCGCTCGCTACTGCTGGGGCATACCCGAGAGCTTGAAGTGACATCCGCAAAATGCTTCCGTTTGTCGTTGGCGAAGGTCCACGAGCCGCACTTGGCAGGTGCCCCTCATCTCGCCCCATGCAGGCCGTCACGCAGATTTCCCATCCCCGTTCACGCAGTCACATTTGAGACTTTGCCCTTTTCATATTCCTGAAGCCCGTTTGGGCCTCCCGATCTCACGTATGCTGTTCGTATTCGAATCGAAGGCTGATATCTGGAGTGCCAAGCTTTTCCCGATGCCAGCGAGCGAAAAGCTTGTCTTCTGCGGGACCATGGGTACCCGAGAAGTGTGTGTCCTTTGTCAGATTCTGATTCGAGGGGCGCCGACGCCTCCTTGTGGTCTCACGGGGACGCGTAACGTCCAGAGCCATCGCGAGCGATAAGATCCGTATCGCTTGGGAAAAAGTGGAGATTTCGGTTGCTGCCAGAGAGTTCAAGACAAGCTCGACCAGGCCGGGAAGCCGGGAAGTCTAGTCAGCCTGCCAGCCTGCCAACCTGCCAAATTGTCCGGTCCGTCACTGTTACATATGTCGCAGCTTTGACTGCAACCAACAGACAACAGCTTGACGTTCGTGCGCGGCCCCTCTTCCCGCCCGCGATCCGTGCGAAAGACACTCCCGCCCATCTGTTTTTGTGGACCGTCAGTCAGTCGCATCCCGATTCTCGCCAGCCTACCGTCGGGCTGGGCGGGTGACCAGGAGCGAGCTTGTTTGTCGCAGAGGCATCCTGGCCTGGAGCTCGTCAGGTGGCCCCAGGGTTGCACCGTCTCGAGGCGCGAGGGAGTTCATCAGATCGAAAGGTGCTTGCGTGCCTAACTGCCTGCATGTTGCATCTTCCAGCCACAGATAGGATTGCATCTGCGATGTGAAGCGCGACCAGAAACGCATCTGGAATCTGCGCTCTCGCACACCCACTCGCGGTTTGAGTAGAGTTCAGCGAGAACAGGGAAATCACCTGAATTGCGACGCTGACCACTCATATTTGCCCCTCTCACCATCGGAGCCTCACCCCATCGACCTGGTCGGTCTGCCCATTGGCCGAACCCCAGAACCCGAGACTGGCCGCAGAACTGGCCGACCCCAGCCTAACCAAACCCGTCACTCTGCGTTGGCTTGGACCCTCAGGATCCTGTTTTCCCTTTCTGCAAGTCAATCTGGGACAACTATCGGCAGATTATCAACTGCTCGCCATTGGCTGTCTGGCAGCGCCCATCCCTCGTCCCAAAAAACCCATCAACGACGGCAAGGCCCCAGCGACAAAGAGCAGGAGCGGAAGCACTCCAATCATGCTGGTCCCTCCGGAAAATGGGGACGAACAATAAAACCCATGAACCAGGACGTAGGCTCGCTTTATCTGGGAGCCTATTGGGTAGTGGTGTGCGAACCCTGTTCTGCCGTCGAGGTCTGATCTGAATTGTTCGCTTTCGCGTTTTCCCCAATCCCATCCCATCCCATCCCATCCCATCTGTGC
Organism: Drechslerella dactyloides; assembly: GCA_020064725.1. Taxonomy (NCBI): domain Eukaryota; kingdom Fungi; phylum Ascomycota; class Orbiliomycetes; order Orbiliales; family Orbiliaceae; genus Drechslerella; species Drechslerella dactyloides. The sequence goes on from JAGTWJ010000001.1 coordinate 1,236,553, forward strand.
CCCGGGTCATGTCGTGGGGCTCGCTCGCGCAAACCAGCCAATCGCGGCAAACGTGGAAAAAACTTCGCATGGGAAAAGTAAAAAAAAAAAAAAAAAAAAAATTCATTCAATTCACAATAAAAACAAAAAACGAAAAGATCCGATAGGTGCATTTGTAAAAAATGCATGACTGGCTTTTGGAAAACACGGTCTTTTTTTTCTAACGACGAAGCACACAAATAGAATATGCGAAAGGTAAACGTCGTGGTTATCATGTAGTATTTTGGACAACGATCGTCACGCACACGAAGGCAAGTGGATACCACGTAGCCGAGGGATAGCCATGAAATTTTCTTTTCCTTCATGGGTTTTCGTCTGATTAAGTAAAGTACTGGGTACTCAGCTAACTACCTTGCTTTCTCCTATTCTATTTCCTCCCTTTATGACTGGTAGGGTGGGTGTTTTAGGGCTTCCTTCTTTGTGTAACACCGAGGAGGGACTTCGGCGCTACCTAGGCTGACATAGCATGCACGGGGGAAAAACCAATGGCGGCGGTTCGAAATAGGAGGTAAGAAAGTACGACGTACATGTATAGGGGAGGGCTTCAAGCAAGCAAGCTCGAGGGCGAGATTTCAGACGATGTGTAGAAGGAGAAAGTCTTAAGAAAAGGAGAAAGAGAAAAAATAAGAGCTGAGGATAGTTAAGATAAAACATCAACAAGATAGCTCGATATACGATCGCTTGCATGTGCCTTTGCGCAGTAGTTCCAATCAAAGCTCTCCCGGATCCCGTTACCGCCACCCCATACGTTACCCTTAAGCATAATCTTGCTCCGGTCAAAGATTCCGTCCCATAGATCCTGCCTGCGTTTCCTTCCTTGCCGTGCGTCCGTCTTCCCATCGTCCGTCCAAATCCATTAAGGTCGTTGAGAGCGTAGAAGACTAGTATATATCAATCGAGGTAGAAAACACAAAAAAGAATCCATCGCACTATAACTCCATTAAAAAAATCAGACACAAAAAAGTATCACGAAAAAAAAAGGAGCTAGCATAGCCCTGAGAGAGAAAGGAAGAAGGAAATAAGTATTCCATCAAGAAGGGAAGAATGAAAGAAAAAGCTCAAAATCGCAACGTTGAATCGCAGGCGCAGTGAAAACGAAACGCAGAAATGGACTTTTGAAGTAATATTCCAGAAGGAGAAAAAAATGATATTCGAAAAAAGGCGGGTCTCATATGGAACCCGTCGGTTTTTTCCAGCGTTTCCACTGCTTTTGCTCCTGTGATCGCAAAATACCAAGGGGATGGGACGAGACGGCGAGGAGATAGTTGAAGCGCGCTAGCAGCATCGACGACAAGACAGTTTCGGGGAAAACAGATATTCCTGCAAGGAGATTCGTTCAGAGTTCGTAAGAATGAAAAGCAACAGATCTGAATCCCACCAACAGAAAAGTAGCAGGGAGGAAGAAATGGGCGTGCAGGGAGAGAGTCGTGATGCCATGCGTAGAGTGCGATGCTGCGGAAAAATCTGCCCCGTCCCCCAGTGGATTGACGATGGAAAAACAACCAAGAAGAGAACAAAGAGAGAAATGTAGACTTCCTCATATGTAAACAGGAGGATAAAGTCAAATCCCGAATAGACAGCGGTGCCAAATGCCAAAATCCCAATGTCGACGCAAAAGAATAAGGGCTAAAGAAACAGACAGAGATATTGGAGATAAGTAACATAGGAGGAAAAATCCATTGCTCATGTGGTAGGTGAGAAGGGACTTCAGCATTCACTTGAGTTTCTCATATCTTCAAGTCTGACTTTGAAGAGTCAAATCATCCTAGTTGTAGTGGATGGGTCCGTCATTATTCCAGCCGACAGAGGTGCAAGACCTCATCAGCATTGAAAGGCGTGGTGGTGGTAGACTGACAGTCCGCGCAAGAGGTTTAAAATCATTGCTCGATCTCCCATTTGGGATAGCCCTGTCCTCGAGTGACTTCGAGCGCGATTCCGTTGCGGAGGGTGCGATCATTAGTCACGAAGACTCGGCCGTAGGGCCCTTCGTAATATAACCTGTGGAGGTGAGGATTGAACCCCACATCCTCTCGCAGAACGTCAGAAAGCCTCGTCCAGGAATAATTCCCGTCCGGCATGAAATCTTGGGCTGTGGCCGTGCATCGTTGACCGGAATAGCTCTCGAAGATGGTCAGCATGATTGTTGCTGGCGTGACAGGCCCATTGCTGGGGTACATCATAGAGTAAGGCGTTTGGGGCGCCGGCGGTTGAGTGGCAGACAGCGGAGGTGCTTCAATCGATGGCCCAGGCGTGTTTCGGATGGTATTGATTGCGCCGGTTCCAGAGATCGTGGTTCTCTGCTCGCTGGGGAACATTTGTTGAATATTCGCGGTAGACGGCACCGCGGCCGGAACGGGCGTTGGTGTCTCGGGTGGAACTCCGCTGGGAGCACGTTGCGCAGGCACCTGTTCAGGCGATGCGGTATCAGGTTCGCCTTTCGTCTCGAAAATTTCTGGTGCATCGGAGATAAAGTTAGCGCGTTAAAAATCACGGGTTAGCAGGTGACGTTTTACCTTCGGCATCATCACCTCCAGCTCCATTCGCATTGTTTTCACCTTGGCGGGCATTTCGCTTGCTTCGCTGGTTCTGAGTACGGCGGATGTCCGCCATACCGCACTTCAAACGATCCATGGCATAGATCTTCCGATACCTGTCGTTCGGTTCGTTCATCCACTCGGGGCAGTTATGAATCCACTCCTCGACGGCGGCTTCGCGCGCAGCAAGATTGGTGGGTATGACTTTCTGGCCAGCAAGGCCGTGGTGGTCGATTACCTTTGTGAGCTCCGTTCTTAGCTTCTGGTCCCAAACCGTTGTAGAGATTCCGAGCTGTTTGCAGATGGTTTCGATATTGTACGGATCTCTGCCTTTTCCGTCCATGCGTATTCTGGGATTCGGAGGCAGGTCTTGACTGGTCGAGCCCTGCGACTGTTTTGGCTGAGTGGTGGCGGTAGTGGTAGCTTGCGCGGGGATAGCTGTCGAAGTGTATGGTGAGGGCATTGTGCCGTTGAGCGCAGGAGTTTGCATATTGGTGGAGGGCGCGACTGGAGCTGCGGTGTATGGTTGCGACGTGTATCTTGGTTGCTGGACTGGGGTCTGGGTGTGGTAGCTGGTAAAGTTGGTGGAAGGTGTAGCGTCCATAGTAGCCATAGCACCACCCGAGGCGACAGCTTGGGTGTGGTCGGCGTACATGTTCGCGGAAGCTGCGTGACCTGCATTGTAATGTTGGGGGTGATGGTACTGTTGCGGCGGTGGCGGCGGAAGTTGGTGACCCTGTGTGGTGTGCATATGAGCCTGCTGTTGCGATTGATCAGAAGCTCTACTCGAGTCAGAGTCCACCTTGATTCTTTTATTCTGGCCCGGCGACGCCGTCGTCGCGCCGGCGCCCGTGCCTCTCTTTCGACCGCCCCCAGCAGCAGGCATTGTGAGTGTCGAGGCGAGTAAATGCGACTGGTATATTGAACGAAAGAGGAATGAAGTCGTTGGCGACAGCTATAACCCAATCCGGAACCTATCGCGCATGCTATGACGAGGCAAATTTCAGTATGCTTTGCTGCTTTGATAGACTCTTGTCACGGATAGAATAGCAATCCGATATGCAGGTGCAGCATGCGGTCTATCGAGGTTGGGGATTTCTGTTTTATTTATGTCTTGATCTTGGGCGGACTCAAACGGGTCCAACCACCCACACACACACACCCAGACACACCCACACCAACGCTAGCAACAGCCTGCCACACCCAAGCAAGCAGGACGGGCCACAGAGCACTGAGGCGGGCGCAGCTGAGAGGAATGGGGGATGGGAAGAGGGACGGACAGGTCAGCCCGTTGGTCATACAAGAACTGCCCAAGAGAGGACGGGAAAAGGGTCCATCGAAGTCCAGAGACAGCGGCGAGGACCGGAAGAAGAAACGGACGTCCAGCCAAACCAAGGAAATACAAGAACACAGACAACAAAAGACAGAGTAGGAACCAAAAAAAAAAAAGGAAGAAAAAGAAACGAGGAAAGCGCCCGAGAGCACGAGCAAGATATCACAGAGACGTGGAAACGGAAGGATATGGTGGAGGGAAGGGAAGCGTGAGGAAGAAGAAAAAAGACAGCGAGAGGAGGCCGAGGGACGACGACCCTAAACGTCTCTTTTCGGTGAATGGAGCAACCGACTTCGACTGGGGAGGGATGCGCTCGTGGTGGGAGGGCAGATATGTAATGTAGCCTGGCTGCTCCTGCTGCTGCTGCTGCAGGGAGAGACGAGAGAGGAGAACAACAGCAGGAGGAGGAGGAGCAGGGGGGGGGGTGCCCTTTTCTGCTAGTGCATGCATCGATCCTCTGCGAGACGACGTTCATATCATACGTCTGATTGATGAGGTCCAGAGGGCAGCCGTGTATGGGGATTGGCTTCCGTGCACCACCCCAGCACGAGGTGGGCACACCGGCCGTCCATGTCCCGTCCACCGTCCATCGAGTGCCAGTCAGCCCGCAGGAAATTTGGGCGATGGTGATTCCCGCCGTCTTGGGTCCTGTCCCATCATCTGCTCTCGTTGGCTGCTTTCCTCGCGCCGTAGCCGCAGGAGGGAGAGGCAGGCAGGCTTGCAGGCAGGAGAGAGAGGAGGGCCGCCGCGACGAGCGAACCGGATTGCCTGCGCACTGTCCACCGATGGATAGACGGACGTCCAATCCTCTATCACGGAGCAGCCACCCCGGCAATCGACGACCAAGTGGTGGAGATGCATGTTGTGTCTCCCCCCCAAAACGCCGCGATGCAGGCAGGCAAGCATGGGGCCCTTCTCGAGGCTCGGTTTGGCCGTCTGCAGCCATCTTTCTGACACGATAATAATGGGACGCCGTCCGTCTGCCAGCTCACTCACTGCTGCCCGCCAAACGGATCAGTTGCAAAAAAGAAAGGAACGGGAAAGCAAACGGCTGGAAAAAGGAAGCAAGCCAGCAAAAGGGATGGATGATCCAAAGGCGCGCATAAACGGGCACTCACCCTTACGCTGCGAGCAGCCGAAATATGATACCGGGGCCCCGGTCGAGTGACCTGGAGACACAGTCAGACTCAAAGCCCGAAAACACAGGAAATAAGGTCAAGGAAGACGGCCGACTGGGGGTGAGAACCGCCCTCGAGAGGGAGAGGGAGGAAGAGAGAGAGACGGCCCCTGCCACTTACGTTCTTGCCACAGGCAGTTGGTGTTTACAATGTCTGTCCTTCTTGGCCTGGAGGGCCTGATGGGAGACGGCCAGATGGATGGATGGAGGGAGGTCGTCGTTCGTTTTCGATGTTGGTCTGTTGGATGGAGCGGTGTGGGTGGGATAGCGTCGTCGAGGACGAGAGGAGCGGGAGGAGGGAGATTAAATGCACGTTTCCCCCGGGGATGGGCCCCGGCAATGCTCAGTCAGCCTTCCCGGGACTTCCCGGGCGCCGCCTGCGCCTCCGGTCCCGGACAGCCCCGAAGCTCCGTTTCCATTCTCAGCGGCCTGCCGTACCCCACCCGCTTCGAAACCCGCAAGCAATCAAACAAATGCAACTTCCCAAATGTTATCCTCACACGCATGCACAGCAGCACCAGCAGCACGGCAGCAGCACGGCAGCACAGCTCGCTCGCAGACCCCGTCCGAACGAAAGAGCGGCTCGGAGGGACAGGACTGACGGCCAGACGGACAGCGGGAAGCAAGCACACCGACGCACTTGGAGTCACCGACAGGCCGCCGACCGTCTCTCTTGCGTGTACTTGCCGTTATTAGCTACGGACTGTTGCCTTGGGGCCACTTGGCGCGAGACTCGACTTTCAGCTCGGGATAAATATGATATCCAGCTCGCCTACGGAATCCGTCCTGATCAAGGGCTCGGGAAATTGGGGGCTGGGTGAGCGGGGCTCCCACACACCCGTGAGCAGAAAAGAACCAGGCAGGAAAAACAAATGCTGAAAAATGGGCAGACCAATTCCGACTAATGTCATTTCAGACCAGTGCGTATATTATGCCTCGCCTGGACTAATACAAACCGAGTTCCTCGACGAACTATAACATCGCCGCCATAAGAACCTTTTTTTAGTCCCGTCCTCTCTTGTGACTGCCTTGATTTTGTTGGCGCTGTTCGCGGGGCCGCATCAATAAAATGAGTGGCCCCGGTTCTGGGGCAAACGCATCTTCATGCAGTCGCAGGAGCATCGAATCGAATGATCGGGACGATAGTGTCATTACGACATTTATCGTGCAGCACATCGTGTCGCTGTCGGAGCAGCAAGCAGCAGCATTGCAGCAGCAGCGGACGGGACGACGTCGGCGAAGGCGCATCCTGTTCGAGATAGGACGAAACGTCGGGAGACCGTCGCCCCTCCAGTCTCAAAAGACCAAACTTGGGGAACAGCAGCTTGCACTTGACGTGCACCGTGGGTAACGGCTGGCTGGCAACCCCCATCCATCCCAGGCAGTTTAGGAGCGGCTCGTGGTGTCATAATAATGTCGACATGACAGGGCCTCCATGCATGTCTATCGGCAGCCTTTCGACTTGCACTCGCTCCTGCACAGCTAGTGCGAAAGTTCAACACCAGCGTTTTTATTGGGTACCTACGCCGTCCTGGCTAGCACCAGTCTTCCAGGGAGCCGGATCGTACGAAATTCACTTGGGGGAACGAGAGGGACTCGAGGCGACGCGCCCTTTTGCCTCAGCCAGCACGGCCTTCGGGCCAGGCTGCTGGATTTGGAGCAAGATAAGCGACAAGAGGGAGATGATACAGAGCACAGAACTCTGGCCAGCCTGTGGGTCTTGCGCTGCGCACCCCGCTGGTTGCAGCGCAATCACGGGTGGGTTGAGCTGATGCAGGTGTGCATGCGAAGGGGAAACAAGATGTGACGCATATTTCCTTGACCTTACAAGATACTCGTATCGAGAGGTGACAGTGCACTGGCAAATTCCTGCTTTTGTGGAACGTCCACCGATTGAGGGCCATGCAATATATGCATCCCGGGGTTCCGTTCCCGTTCTCATTGGCCCGCCTTCGCAGCACGTCGGTCTTGGGCTTGGACCGTCTATCGATCCCAACTGTTCCAATATAACTAGGGATTTTCTCGGAAGCGCTGGGGGTGGTTTGTCCAGGCCCGCTATCAGATCAGCTGCTCTCGCGCATCGCATCTGGAGCTCTCTACCTGCATAGGTCGCCGGACTAAAGGTGTCACAAACCGAGCTTTGACCGTCTTCGAGGACATTCGATCGTCGAATTGTGTCTCGAGAGGTCTAGGATTTCATGGGTTTTTCAGGTGAGGCGAGATATCATATCACTAGCTGAATACGAGTTGGTGAGAGGCCGCCTCAGACGGCCGGATCTATCACGGAGACGGCATCGGGACCGACAGGTCTAACCCGTTTGAACTTGGGCCATCTCGCTGTCCAGCAGCTGGAAAGAACAGTCGAGATGCCCAGCGTCGCTCAGCGGCGCGACCGTGAACCAGGGTGTTTTTTTTTTCTTCGAGCTCCCTCATATGTGCGACCATGCATACGGGTCTTGGAAGACCCTGCTCCAGGCGCTTCGCAGCAGGCATGGTATGTACCTGCACCGGCCATCGCGGTGATGCCTATCGTCCAGCCTAAGCGAGCAATTTTCATGACAGACCTGAGGCCGGAAAGAGCATGCAAGCGTCTTCCCGTCGGCCGAGATGCTGCTGCGAATATGCAGGCCGGTGGAGGTTTTCCCGAGAAATTAATCTAACAGAACATCGCCCCCCATGCATCTGGCAAAACACGTGCATCTGGCTCCCCGGTATCAATATTTACAATTCGCAGCCGGCTGCCTGCCCTCGAAACATGCAACAAAAACAACTACCCGCGCGTGTGTGAAATTTCAAGGAGCACCGGACATCATGCAGTGCCCTGCCGGCATTCCTCAACTGCAATAGCTTCAACGCCATGACACTGGCGACTTGCTTGGGCCGGCCAATCACGCAGGTCGCACTCGCTACGTCCCGCTTCGACGGCGTATGGCTGGCCCCCTGAACGTATGTTTGCATTCGCTGACATTGCCGGCAAGGGCAGCTTTGCAAGCTTTGCCTCCCTCGAGGCCGCGGGTCGATGGCACCACAGCGTACAACAACAATCACACGTCTTGTCCATATTGACGCCTCATATTGATTGTGCCTTGAAGGTCCTCGAGATCTGCTGGTCCGAGACCATGGTTAGCGTCTGAGCGATAGCCAGTTCGAGAAATTTCAGCATATGATGTTCCATTTCCTAGTCTAGATTTGCCGTGGCGGCAAGGAGGTTATTTCGACTTGCAGCCTGAGCGAAAAATCTCAAGAGAACGACCATGCTTGTACAACGATAACTACATCCGAAACAGACCACCGCTTCACCAAGACTCCTAGAAATCGCCGCAGGATCAATGCATTGCCTGCAGCACTTCAACCGAAAAAGAAGCCAAAAGAAGGCACCTGTTCATCCCTTGCATGGCCGGTCCAAAAATCCATGGTAAAGGGACGAGCTGCTGCAGGTCAGCTTGCATGCAGACCGCCTCGATTGAGGTTGCCACCCCTTGCTTGATAAAAGCTGTCAGCAAGCGAGATCGGGATTGTGATCGAGATCTTCAAAAGCCGATTTTGACAGCCCTGCATATTTCGATTGGGTCTGAACAGGTGCGCCTCGAAAACCCTCTCCGGCGAATCAGATGCGGGGATCAGCACCACGCGGACAGTCGAGAGACTTCTCCTTTCGTGCAAAGTTGAACGCTATTGAGGCTGAAGATCGCAGTGCGATTCTGTTTGGTCCCTTTTGCATGGCGGAATGTTCCCCGACTAGGATCTCTGCGTTCGCTTCGTACGGAAGCAGCCCCACATTTTGATTCATCGTGAGATCTGCTGGGGTCCGCACGTCCAATTGGCCAGACCGTGTCTCGAAGGGTCCCCGATAGTGTCGTCCACCTCATTCGTCATTCACGAGTGAGGGGCTCTTGCGTCGTTGCTTTTGCCTGCATTCCCTTCCAGAAGCGGTGGCATGTCACGACGTACGTCGTCGATATATCTGAAATCAAAACCTCTCAAGGAGCTGACACGACGGGAAAGGTTGCCAATTTTAAAGCTACACCGTAACATCCTATAGGCCGTCTGCTGCATATGCATGTTTCCGCAAACCCCGACGCCCTGAAAATGCCGTTAGCCGTCACTGGAATTAGCATGCTTGGTGGTCAGTGGTTTGGATACGGATCATCATCACGCCAGCTGACAGGAGTGCGCCTTACTTTTGCATGCGAATTGTCACAGTGCCATGCTCCACGGAGGGAGGCCATCCGAGTCTTTGATGCTAAACTTGAGCTGTCTTAACGCACGCGATGAGATACACGATGGGATAGGAAGGGATGTGGTGGGATGGAGATGCCGAGGCAATGCGACACCCTCGCCTCAGTGAAATCCTGATCCGGCCATGGAAAAGTGGGCCCCCCGTTACCTTAACATCAACGTTATCACCAGGCGACAGCTTCCAAGGCATGGCCACACGTGTCAGAATTCCCAGAATCCTCGATCGCCAGCCCCATGCCTCGGTGCATCATCTATCGGAAACGCCGGACGACAGCCGCCTACCAAGATCGACAAAGCGACACGCGATACCTGGAACGCGCACGCGGACCCAAGGCCAGCGGTCCGGGTTCAGGCGTCGAGGCAGCCACTCCAGGTGAGACGTCCGGCCGGATCACTCGAGCTGTTCGCCAGGGTCCCCAAGCAAGATGAATTTGGCCTTTTGCTCCCGAGCCCGCGCCAGAGCGAAGAAGCAGCCAGACTAGTCCGAGGAGAGAACGATGCTAAAGTTTGTCCAATAGCGGAGCTGCCCAAGCGTCAGCACGGACGCTAGCAGCTCTTGTCGCCGAGCAAACCGAAAAGGCGACAGGATTTCCGGCCAGCAAGCCGGGAGAGCCATTATTGCATCGCGTCGAAGAGCAAGAGGCGCCGACGAGAGATCCTCCGTCCGAGAATGAGCAGATGCTGTGACTAATCCCCTTCGGTCAACCACGCGGACCGACATGATACTTACTAAGTAGCGTATACCAGTATCAATATCCCTCATCCGGCGCCCATCGCGTGCATGACTCGAGTGCTCTCTCGCTCGCCCAAAATCAAGGTCACCTCCCTGGCCTGCTGCACCCTATCCATCGATCCCTGCGCTTTCGTCTGAAAAGACGGCCTCCCGCGTCGCGATCGTCGGTTCCTTCAACAGGGTACTCCAGATCAGTGCGACCTCTGCTCGAGCTAACCCGACAGCCTCATTTGCGAGTCTCTGTAGGCAAGTATTCCAACATCTCAACAGTTCGATGGTTTGTTCGAATAATTCGAGAAGCTTCATTAAAGCACTCCCACCCCGTGCCGCCGGTCCGACACTAGACCTTACCGGACTCGGGCATATAGCGTAGCTGACCAATCTTATCAGGCAACGACCTGCCGTGTCACAATTCGTACGTAAGCAGTCAAAGCTCAGCACATGGCGAGCGCTGCGGCGTATCATGACCTGGGACCGAATGCTTAAAATTCGCGTGAGGGTTGTGGCATAAACGTGGGATTTTTGCCAATTAATTCATTTAAGGCCGTTCTAATAATATATAATTTAAGCATCTTAACACGCCATGTTTTCTGCTAGCTCGACCGCCGCGTGAGCATTATAGCAGAATTGAAGATATAGCGATATAGGATATCATATGGATCAAGCAGTATAACTCTGTCAGGTCATCATGATATCGACGCCTCTGCTTTTTTATTATAGCTCTGGCAGCTAGCGCGACAGGTTGGTCGTTCTGTCTCGTTCCCCGGCTGCTTCCAATCGTGACCAAACACGCCCGGAGCAGGGAAAACTTGGAACTGCAAACCTCCAGAAACCGGACCAGCCAGACCCACCAGGCGACGTGGACCATGCTCGACGCTCTCTCCCTTGCATGCCCTAACGTCCTCGCTCGACCGACCATCCGCGCCCCAGAAAGGAGGCATGCATGCACTCAGCTGCTCCCGGCTCCCCGTTTATGCGAGCGAGCGAACCCCAGACTGTGTCTGTACGTATGCATCCCAATCATCCGGCACCTTCCGCTGGCCGTGCTCCTTCTGTCGCAGGGTACCAGTCTCCCGGAGAAACAGTACGGAATCCAGCAAGTTGTCATTTCGACGGATCAGTGCCGGAATCAAGAAGATACAGACAGACAGTGTCCGCCCTGTGTGATTTTAATTCTCGGGGCCCACTTTTGCCAGAACCTCTCGCCACAACTTTAACTTTTGTCAGATAAAAACCCCAGTCGTGATACTTGACATCACCAGCTCAGCTGAAGATTATATTATCAAATATCAAAAGATCCTCCACCTTCGCCCACCGGCACCGCATCAGCTGGAGCTCGCAGGGACGCTCAAGCTAACGACTACGCACGCTTCCGTCGGCGGGGTCGTCGACAAGCGAGGCTGCCTCCTGACTGGCCGGCCGAACCTTCGGTCGACGTCTGACTTGCATATTCCGACATTCCTCAGCTAGCTGCAGCGGCCGGGGATCCGGCACGCAAGGATGGCCGCGGGACGCTGATCAGCCATCGTGAAGCCGACGGAGAGGAGGGAAGGGAGCGCGGGAGGCAAAAATAGACGTCCATGTCACTGCGACAGGGAGTAACGACAGCAGGAAGCCCCACTTGCGTTCCCTCCAGACCTGCTTTGCAACCCATGCGCGGTTTTAAATTCTGAAGCTTCCAGTCCCGTTGAGGCAGGGCGTCCAGGCAGGCGAGCAAGCCCAAAGCAAGAAAGCCAAGATTGGCTGCGCTAACTGCATACCTGGGATGTCCGTCTGTATGCACTGTACGCCCGCCCGGGTGTTGCGGACGGAATCCAGGCATCATCCATCCAGGCCGACACGCATGCAGGTTCAGCTGAAACTTCTTTTCTTTCTTTCTTTCTTTCTTTTGCCTTGCTTGCAGAAGTTGACGAGAAACTGGTTTTAAGATTATCTACGGTCATAAGAAGACGAGTGAACGAGTGCAACTTGGGAGGAATTACTATATCATATCATAACATGATTATCATATCGTTCGGACTTATTATCGCTGCTGCATATGCATCCCGGCCCTCTCGAGTCCCTTTTCCCTGGCTTGAGTCCACTAACACCGGCATTCCTATAACTTGCTTGTCGTATCTGTACCATGTACAGCACTCGCTGTGGTTTTATTTCTGTCTGTATATTCGTTCGTACGTGGGCGTGCTGGCCAGCTATCCCCGCCGGCATTTCTGGCAGGGAATGCACATTTTAATCGTGCAGCTGGCACAGCTATATACGAAACAGCTGTTCCCTCCTGTGCCACCGTCGTCTCTTCACACAGTCTGCCAGGGCTATGAGGGCATATTGATATACATTCACGTATAACTGTGGGCATAAGCGTATATCATACGGTGCATCGGCCGGCGCCGCTCGTTCCCAAACATCGACTCGACAATTGCACCCTTTCTCAAGGTGATAAAGCTATACAGCTGCCTGTTGATCGTCCGCATTGGAGGTATCATTGAACTGCATGTGAACATTAATATGCAGGATACATACGATACGAGATACAAATACACGTCGCTAATCGACATGTCTATATAACGCATTGCTATCGATATTATATCATAGAAGTTCCACGTATCTCCTCGTGCGAGTTGTATCCTAGCTGATTATAATAAGTGTGCAATCGATCACTGCCTGCGGTGGAAATTTTACCACGCCACTGGCATCAGCTGCCCTGATCGACTCGAAAGTTCTTGAACAATTCGTTGCATCAGATGATACTGTTGATAGACCGCTCAACATGTCGTAAAGGGTAAGATCTGACAACCCGGCGACTCGCCTCGTCTGAAAAATTATCGATGATGTCTGCCATGCTATGGCTATTCCCAGGCCAGCATCGAAATTTGAAAAGCCATGCACGCCGGGGATACGGTAACGATGAATGCTTAAGGGAATATCAAATTTAATCCCTGCCCGAACACATGCATGATACGATACCCGACTTGTGCATCCCTACCTGCTAGCTAGCTACTGCTATCGAACGAACGCATCCGCCCCTTCGAACCTTGAATTCGTTCGCTCGCTCGCACGTTCGCCCAGGCGTGCCTAGTCGTCGCTCGCCTCCATCAACCGAACCGAATCGAATCCTTCCACTATCCCCTCTGTTGGTTTATCCATCTGCCCTGCCCGCTATCTAAGCGAGCAATAAGAGCATCCCGCCAATCAGCGTCGCATCAAGGTCTCTCGGAGACAAGACCACTGACTTCAGCTGCAGCAGAAATACGCTCACCCGTTTGTAATGTAGTTTAGCTTGGGAATGTAATGTATGTATATTGGACGTATGTATGTTTGTGCATACGCCCTGTTTCGATTCGATTATGCAATTCTGGATGGAAGAAAGAAATTTTTTTGTTATCAGATGACCCGGCTGGAGGGTAGCATTACATCGCACCGCATCGCATCACTTCCATCGATTCGATAGCGCTTGCTTGTCTAGCCATGGCCGTGGCCACCGGGGCGGTCCTCCACACCCCCTTCCTTGGTTCCTTCCTTCCTTCCTTGCTTCTGTCTCCTTCTACGTGCAAACGTACTTTTGTACATACGGACAGGTTGTGTACATACGTACGTCTGCCCGTCAAACACAAACATGCATACCTACATCCACGGGATACGACTGCACGCCAGGAGGGAGGGAAGGGAGGGAAGGAAGGAAGGGAGGGAAGAATCCCACCCAACTCAGCTGGCTGTCTCCACCCTTGAACATACGTCCTGCAATCAACCCCAGCCAGCCAGCCAGACATCCTTCAGACAGACACATACCTCCCTCCAGGCACGCATGCACGTCGACCGCCCTCCCTGCACTCGGGACGCCTACCAAAGTTCCTCCTTGCTACTCGTCTTCGTCCTCCCCATCATCCGGCAAGCTGATTCGTCGCCCTCCAAGCGCAGCCACACCGCCACTGACGAATGCTCCTGATACACCCCGGTTCGCATCCTCGTCCAGCGCAAGGGCATTCGTGCGGTCCCATTCCTCGAGAATCTCCTCAATGTCAACGTGCACGCGCATCTCCTTCTCCATCATGACGCCGTAGAGCTTGCGCATCTCGCCGAACGACAGGCCGCTGCGCAGCAGCCGGAAGCCAGATAATATCATATCTAACAGAAAACACGGGTGAGGAAAAGAGAGTACACCGTCAGCTTGTCCCTTCGCACAGAGGTGATGGGGATACGAAAAGAAAAAAAGGAGGATAGCGAGAAACATAGCAGGAGACGGTGGGGCTTGTTCGATTCCGATGGGAGCAAGGCGGCGGCTGTAGACTTGCAGCACAACACCCGCAACAGCATCTGATTCGTAGATTGAATCTACAACATCAGGGCTGTCACGTTGACTAGCTGCCAGTTGAGTAGATGTACCTGTACACATACACATGAATACCGCCGTCGCCCTCTACCACCCCGGTACGGGTACGAGATAGTAGCACACGAACAACGGAAGCCTTATCGTCCAGCGAATCCAATGAAAGCATACCAACCCATCACCCCAAGAAACGACACGATAAAAGAAGAAAAGAAGAAAAGAAGAAAAGGACCGTACCTTTCGCCCACGGACAGGCCCTCACAGCCCGCAACAGCACCTCCCGGCCCCTGCGCCCCTCGCCCATCCGCACCTCAAACCGCAAATACAGCATCCAAAGCTGCACACTCGCCCTAGTCCTACACGATACATAAAAATAACAATCAGCAATCAGTCAGCTCTGCGACTCTATTGGCGGGTGCTGAAATCCGTGGCGTGTAAGGTGCATGCAAGCGTGTGTGCGAGAACTCGCTTCGAGAAGAAAAGTGGGTGCATGCATGCATCCGCGGAAGGAGCAGATCGACGGTGCAGCGCAGCGTGGTATGATATGATGAGATACAGAACGCCTCGGATATTCTCCGAGGACACCTTGCAATCAAGTGCATAAACTGCACCGCGCCGCATAGATAGACGTATGCATGACCAGCCAGCGAACCGGGCTGAGATTGTCCGTCGAGGGAAGCATGAAATTGCCAGCTGAAGCTTCCCCTTCGACGACGAATGAAATGTCGAGGACGGGTGACTGGGGAAACAGGAATGCAATGCGATACCACTCACCTATCGTTGCCTATAGCTCTTTCAAACACGTTCCGGACCGCACTCGCACCCCCACCCATCTGCAACTCCGCCCACGCCCTGAACACCGCCCTAGCTACTCCCTCCCCGGTCTCTGTGTCGTTGTCACCGGCCAGCATCCTGCGCACACGGTATGCAATCTTTGAACGCGCCTCGTTCCATACGTAGAGCGATAGGAAGGCGGTATTCTCGGGGAACTTGGCCACCGCGTCTTCGAGAAACGCGCTGAACGTCGCCGGTTTGTACGGTCGCGCGTGGGCGGCGTACCTATAGTACACCCGCGCCTTGGCCATCATCGCGCGCTCCAGCATTTCTTTATAACCATCCTCACTTTCACTTTCACCACCGATATCGCACGTGGCAGATGCGGATGGCTGTCGACTGTGTATATCTGCGATTAATTCGTCAAGCGGCTTGAGGAAGGATTCGGGCACCCTCGCGCCGGTAAGATACGCGAGCAGACACCGCAGCTCCGCGTACGTTACGCCGCCTTCCTCGTGCGCCTGCCGCTGTTGTAGGTCCTCGAGGTACTATATCACCGGTAGGTCATCAGCCCCCTTTCAGCACGACTGTCTGGACAAACTTACCCTCATGCACTTGAGTACGGCTCCCACGCCTCGTTCATTTATTTTAGTCGTAACGTCATTGTAGCCGTCGGGAATGGCGAGGAGGATGGTCAGCGCGGTCTCTTCGTCGCCCGAGTCGAGGAGCGACCACACCCACGATAGCCAGAGTTCGCTCGTGCGAGTGCGCTGCGGAGCGGTGAATGAAGCGGCCATGCTGAGTGCTGTGCTGTAGATTTTGGCGGCGGACTCGCTGTTTCCCTGTGCGGATTCGGCGGCGGCGTAGGCGGTCCACAGGCGCAGGCTGCCGGAGTAGCGCTTCAGCAGTGCCTTTGCTATCTTTTTGTGATTTGTGCTGGTAGATGCCTGTCGTTTGACTTCGACGGCAAAGTAGACGAGCGCGAGCCGTTCGTCGGGCACGCGGAAGATGTAGTCCTTCAGCATCGCGATGCATGTTGTACCGTATTCGTCGGCGGCCGGCGGCGCCACGCTGTCGAACCACCAATTCGACGAGACGAGCGTAGCAGGCGTAAACGGCAAATGCGGACTGCGGAATATGAACGGATTGCGCGAGACTCGTCCCCGCCGCTCGGTGTCCATTGGCACGCCGTCGACCCATGTTATACGCTTGACGGTTTCGTCGTCGTCCGCGGTCCAGAACCACGATGCGAGACTGCCGTCGCTGGCATCGACGAGGTCACGGCGGAGGTATGCGTCATTTTGAAAAGCCGTCGGCGCGGGGAGACCTGCGAATGCGAGGAATGCGTCGCCGAGGTTGCTTTTCGCAGCGGGTGTTTGGAAGCGCCAGAGGAACGAGCGCATGTCTGAGAATAGGATGACGCGAAAAGGGTCGTCTTCCTCGATTTCGTCTGTTGTGCGCGCGGGTAAGCGTCCTTGCAGCGCGGTCTCTTTATCCAACCATGCGCCGAAGAAGTCTGGGTCGTCGAGGTTGAGGTTGGGGGTTGGCTCGTAATCGTCGGGTAGATCTTTCGGGTCGGCGAACTCGCCGGCGTCTTCGTCAGTGTACGCTGCCCATCCCGCCGCTTTGGCCTCGCCGATGCGCAGCACCTCGCTGTCCCAGAAGGCGCTGAAGACGTCCAGCATGCGCTCGTGGTCGGTGAGCGATGTGGGACCCGTTTGGAACTCCCGCGGCGGCGCGCTGTTCATCTCGAGTAGCGCTTGCCATATCGCGAGCGCGAGCTCTGAGAAGCCGGCTTGCCGCATGTAACTCGTCGCCCGGGTGAGGATGTACAGCAATATCTCCTCCAGCGCGGCCTTCTCGTCGCCCGCGGCGCCGTAGCGGAGTAGTCGCCCGCGCAGCCGCGCGACGCACGACTCGTAGACGGACAGGCAGTCGCGGTACTTGAAGGACGTGAAGTCCGTTTGGCGAAAGTTGAGGTACGCCTCCCATAGCTCGATTGTCGTGGCGTGTTTGGAGAGCACGTCTTCCCATTTCGCGCGGAGCTTCTGCGGCTCCCAGATGCCGGCTGCCATGGTCATGTAGGCGAGGAGGAGGCGCGGGTTGCCGTCGTTCCGTGCGAGGGCTCTGTCGAGGACGGCGAGCTTGACGTCTTCGAGGGCCTGGCGCTCGCCCTGGCGGACCTTGCGGCGGTGGCGGCGCTCGGTGGTCCCGTAGACGATGGTCTCTTGATGATCCGTTAGCGCGATCCAGGCGTCGATGTTGTGCGGCTGCGCGTCGACGAGGCGGGAGAGCTGGACGGTGCGCTCTTTGATGTCGATGTTGAGGGCGCCGGACTCGTCATCGGAGGAGGGTACCGCTTCGAGATCGTCGTCGTCGGCAGCTTGCGGTATGACCTTCTGCATCCCCTCGATGGAGCGGTAGTCCTGCGCATCCGCGGTGGCATCGGCGCTCCTCTTGCGCTTGCGTGCGCCGGGCAGCTCGACGTAGTTCCAACCCTCCGCGAAGCCCTTCGGGTCGTCCTCGCCCGCGCGCTTGACGCGCAGCGCACGGCTGTGCTCGAGTGCGTATTCCCAGCCGCGGACGCGCGCGTCGCCACGGGACACACGGACGGTTACGAGGCCCTTGCCGTCGCCCTTGTCGGACTCGATCTTGACAGCGCGGGGCAGGCCGACGATGCGGGTGCTGCGGCGATGGTACTTTGGGATGTTGTAGCGGTGGATGGTGCCGTAGGTGATGTTGTGCGGGTCGCCCTTGGTGTCGATTTGGAAGACGGGGGCGGGGGCGTCCCAGGGGAGGATGGAGGGGTCTTGCGCGGGGATTGTGATGACGGTGGGCTTTGAGTGCGGGGACCGCGAGCGTGTGCGGGAGCGGCGGCGTCGTCTGCGGGGGGATCTGTCGCGGCGGTTCGGATTGCGCTCGCGGTCTCCATCGGTATCGCGGTCCCTGTCGTCGTCTCTGTTGCGGTCTTTGCTGCGTTCGCGGCGATGACTGCGCTTGCGGTGAGAATCTCCGTCATCTCGATCGTTGTCGGTGCGCGCGTGGTGAGAGGCTCTTTCTTTGTCGTTTCGTCCTTCGTCCTTGTGTCGGTGTCTGTCTCGATCGCGGTCATGGCGGTGGCGGCGCTCAGTGGAGCTATCGCGCGGGGGCCTGCACGAGTCGGCGTCGTCGGCGCGGGGCTCCGGCTTGAAGCTTTTGAACTGCGGGACCTTCCTGGCGGGCTGCATGGCTGCGATTGCGGAGGATGAGGTTGTCGCGAGGTTGAAAGTTGGTGTAACCTTGTGTCCGTTTTGGGAGCGTGCAGAGTCGCACGAAAGCTCCGTTTCTCTGGCTGCAATATCCGGATATATACATCCAGGCTTCACCACTCTGCTCAAATTGAGCGATAGAACTGATGGCAAAACATCTTGTTTTCCATTCCTTTGAAAGGTGTAAAAGACTGCCTATATATCACCGCAGTGCTAAGCAAAGTTACAAGTAATTGGCAGCTGGCAGTCTATGATTCTGCATCCCTGCGGATGCCATCGGTCAATAGGAATATTTCCGAAGCTCTTGCGTGCAATTACTCAACTGCGTACTGGTCGACCGACCACCGCAATCTCGGGCATAGACAAGCGTCCACGATTATGTTGGATCGCGGCTAATCAATCGATGTTCACTTGTGGTTGGGCTGCAGCTAGCTCGAGCTTGTCGTCGAACATTTTGTCCAGGAATGCAAGCTCTCGACTAGTGGCCATCTCCCACTATATATAGATGGGAAGTTAGATATCATGCGTGGAACCAAATTCCGTTAAGCGCAGCTTTCCACAGCACCTCTTGCTCCCAGTATATATACCGCCTCGTTATTCTCAAGCAATGGGCCGGCGTCTCGCAATTAAGTGTTTCCTATCAGATGAAGAACCTCATAATCCTTTTGAAGTCCGACGGAAATCCAATCTTCACAATGCAACAGACATCGACAGATGAGCCTTCACGGAGACAGCCTCAACCACCACCTTCACATTGAACACACAATCACTCCCGGCCGCATCTAGCATCAAGCTATATGTAAATACTGGGGTATATATATACCAGTACGACAGCTACGCAGATACGAGGATCAAAAGATCAGGAAACAACCATCAATAACATTCCCACCGCGAAAACGCCAGCTAAAAAACATGTTAACATCCACAACCCCACTCGCCGCTCCACTAAAGAGTCTCGCCGGTTAATAGTAATAAACATGTAGTCAAAAAAGCACATCTATCGAGCAACCCTGTCGAGAGAGAAATTTAATAACGACTATAAAAAGAAAGAAGGAAGAAAAATCCCGAATCCGGTTTGTCCCGCTCCAGTAATTCGCGTCCAGAAGGAAAAATGAAGAGAGAAAAGGAGAGTATCAAGACCCTAGATAGAATCAACCCTCGCGAGTCCGAGTCTGATCGAAGCCGACAGACGGACGTCCACATCAAACTACGAAGCTTGTTCCAGTGAGCCGTGTGATAGGCCGACCGCCGTCAAGCTTCCGTTCGTGCGTCCATCCGGTCGGACAGACTGAAACTACGAGAGAAACGAAGGGAAGAACTCATCTTTCATCGAACAAGAGAAAAGTTCGCCGCTTACCCGGAAGGGATGAAAAAAAAAAAAAAAGGTGCAATGAGATGGGAGGTGCACGCGGAGGGATAAACAGAAGGGTATAGATGAAGCAAGCGGAAACAAGTGAAAAATAAACAGGAAGGTAAATCAAATGTAACGATGAAGAATGGACAACATGGACACAGAACATTCACAATGCAAGTTAGTAAAGAATCGAAGGAACGGTTACCATACTTACGCCGCTGAGATGTGGTGAAGACATCCTCAGCAAAAGTAAAGTTGTACTAGTCGAAAGTCGCAGGTTATAGTGATGCGGTCGCAAGCTGTAAATTGGCGATGAAAACCGAAACAATGAGATTGTGAACGCCGTGACTCTGTAATGTCTTATGCCGGGAGTGTATAGATAAGTAGGGGTGTGTGTGGCAGCGAAGAAACGCTAGGAGAACCCCAACGATCATATCTGCTTGTGACGCTTGGAAGCGGGGACGGGTGAGCTGCGTGTTTCCTCTCCGTCGGACGCTTCTTCCGCTTCTTCCTCATCATCGTCTTCGCGAGCGCGTTTCGTCGCAGCGCTGACCGGGCGCGTCTCGTGCTGCTCAAGACCGAGCAGCGGCCCATCATCAAACTCGTCGTGCTTATCGAACGGACTGAACGGCTGGGGATAATTTGCGAATTCGTTGAGATCGAATTCTTCATCCTCCGCCTCAGCCGGTTCTTCCAGGCTCGAAACAAGGCCGTAGCCGTGCTGCTCCTCGTAAACCTCCCCACCGTTATCTTCGGGCTGCTGGTATTCTTGCTCGTCATGTTCGCTGTGTTCTTCCACGTAGGTCCAATCGTTCCAGGCATGCTGGACGACAGCCTCGGCGTCTTCATCATCTTGCTCTTGCACTTGCTCTTGCACGGCTGCACCTTCTTCGGACTCGTTCTCGTTATCTTCCTGAAGCGTGCTCGACGACTTTGCGTCCTCTTCTCGACGAGCCGGAGCCTCAGCTGGCTCGGCGGTCTCCTCGTGCTCCGGGCCAAAGTCCAGCAAGCCGTCGTCTAGAGGGTCAAGCAGACCGTCATCGTAAGCGTCCAGCTCGTCTTCACCTACTGCGGATCTCCCGTGGGCGTAGATTTCAATACCTTTGACAGCCTCTTCCTGCTCAATTTCAGACTCTTCGTTCGGAGTGAGGCCGTCTGGCAACCCGTAGCTGCGTGACGCGGTGTGCGATTGGACGACGGAGCCATTTTGCTCCTGCGCGGTCACAAAACTAGCTTCGTCCCGGCTTGCATTGGTGTCTTCGGCCGTGTCGCTCGAAAATATGACTTCGTTAGTATGATGGGCCTGGGGCTGGCCATCTTGAGAATACTGTGTTTCCGGCACTTTGAGGGATCCCTCCGAAAGCGAATTTTCTCCACCCTGGGGGAGACTTGGCTTGACAAAGCTTGTCTGCGACGGGCTCTTCGGTACGTCAACCCCGACCAGCGCATCGCTGTCAAGAGGCGCTCCTTCGTGAGTTTCTGCAGGGTAATCCTCATCTCCGCCAAAATCCTTCTCGGATTCCTGCAACTCGAGTTCTTCATCGTTCTCATCAACCTCGTGACTGTCAACCTCGGGCACTTTTGGCGGGGTTGCGGTATGATCCTCCTGTTCGAGTTCTTCGTGATGGCTATGATGGGGGGACGAGATTTCGTCTTTATGAGGCTGAGGAACCGCAGCTTTGTTGCTGCTTGCGCTTCCTATGGTCTGCTTCCACGAGGCAAGACCGCCTCCTCCCAGGATGTGATTGTGGATCATCGTTAATTTCGGGATATACTTCTTCCTAGACGTTAGAGAGATATGGAGCGGCTGTACTTCATGGACACCGTCCTGTAGAACGAGCTTGGCGAAAAGTCCAATCAAATCGTAGAGTGTAAAGTTGTGCATTTGCGCGTTTTCCTACATTTCATAAACGTGGTTAGTCAACAGTCCTATCATTTCGCAGAAAAACAGGATAAAGACGTACCTCTTCAAATTCTACGCCGAGGGATGTGAAGTTCAAGATCAACTCCTCCGTTGCTGTAAACTCCTCACCGAGGACATCGCGTAAAGAGGCGACAAGCTTGCTCAGTGGCTCGCCGATGAGAGCGCGATCTGGAAGGAAGCAGGTCTCCGGAACCTTGAGACTTTCGCTGGGGACAGGGAAGAGCGAAAACTCCGTATCCCGATAGACGACGACAACGGGGTGGCTGAGCAGCGGGTCCTCGTCTGTGGTGTTGTGATGTTCTTCCCCGGATTCGACGGCCTCGTGAGGGGAGTGGTCTTCGTGGGCTTGCGGTTGAGGGGTCGCTGCGTTCTGGGATTCGTGTTCGGAGGGTGGGGATGATCGCGGAGACTGCGCCTCATGTTCTGAATGAACAGAGGGTTGCGGGGAGCCACCCAAGACATCTTGGAGCGGCGACGTCGGGATCTCCTGGTGCTGATGGTAGCCTGGCAGGAGGGGGCTTGCGGTTGGCGCGTGTGCGTCTCCGTGTTCGAGGAACCACTCCCTCTGGTTGACCTCGGGGGTGGGGTTTTCAAGCGCAACCGTGTCCGCCTGGCTGATCCTCGCCGCCTCAAGAGATGAGGGAGGCGGGGTCTGCTGCCTCAACTCCTCGACCGTCGGGTTCCGCGGCGTCTCCGGGTTCTCCGTCGGCGGTGATGAGGCCTGTGGGACACGAGGAAGCTCCTCGGTCGCCTCTGCGACCACCTCGGTTGGAGCTGCGGGGGCTGCCATCTGTGGTTCTGCCTCCTGCTGGACGTGTGGGGCGGCAGGCTCTTGGACAGGCTCGTGTGCCGAAGCCTGTGGAGATGACTCTCCCGGCTGCGCGACCTCCTCAAGCAGTGGCTTCGTCGGAGAACCCGCCGGAACCTCCTGGGCGTCGGGCGCCGCAGCATCCGCAGCAGCAGCCACCGACGGTAGCTGCTGGTCCGCGGGCTGCACGAGCGAGTGCTGCTGCTGCTGCTGCGGCTGCTGTTGTGGCAGCGGGCTCAGCATGTCATCGACGGACGGCTGCTGTTGCTGCGGCAGCAGCGGCGGAAACTGCATGCCCTGAGAAGGATCCGGCAGGTCCGCGTCGAGCATGACTTCATTAACGCTCTGCTCGACCGCGTCGTCGGCCATGTCCTCGTCCTTCACGGGCTCGGCGCCCAGTAGTCCCTGGCCCGCCATGTTGGCATACTGTCCCGAAGGACCCGGCTGCCCGAAGAGCGCCGCGGCGGCAAGGCTGGAAGGGCCCGCCTCTTCCATCAGGTCGTCCTCGGCGGTAGCCATCGGCGTGGCCAGGTCGAGGTTGATGTCCCCGTCCTCGTCGTACTCGCCAAGGTCGAGGTCGACATCAAAGTCCTCGTCGCGCTGGGCATTACCCATGTCGCAATCGCCCGAGTTGTCGACCTGGCTGACTTGAATCATCGGCACGGAGTGTAACGAGGAGGGCATCGGGGCGCCCTGCTGCTGTTGTTGTTGTTGTTGTTGCTGTTGATTCGGCATCTGGGGGGCCGGAGGACTGGTGTTCATCCCGAACAGCTGCTGGGTTGGGTTGTGCTGTTCGAAGGAGAAGGCGGCGCTCGCTGAGAACGAGTCGCCGGCGTTCGCCCCGGCGGGGTTTTGGTTCGGGAAGGCGACACTCATCGTGTGAGATCTTTGTTTGATGGGATCGCGTGTGGGGGAAGGCGGGGGGGTGTTAGCTAGACGTTTATGTTATGGTTAGTGGGTGACGGTGCTGTTCATGTTAGAGGGTGGTATTGTCGTTAGTAAGAGGCGAGGTGCAATGGCGATGGTGTTCTCTAGGTGGGAAGGAGGATCGGTCGGAGGGAAGGAGGATAGATGGGGGAGATGTGGTGATGGTGATGAATTTATTATTGTCTGCTGTCGTGAGAATAGAACGTGGGAGTAATATTTTTTCTGTGGTGCGCGTGGTGGAGCGTGGTGGTGGGGACGTGACTCGAAGTTGCTGCGGCGGCTCGGAATATTCGAATGACTACCACGGCAGCAACAGCGCAGAGAGAAAGGGCTTCCGCGCGTCCGGTCCCCAACAAGACCGGTAGTGAGGCTGGAGGGGCTGTATCTTGTTCTGCGAGGTCCGGCGGTTGTCGTTCGCGATGTCGTCGCTCGTCGCAGTATTCGCTCGGTGGAGATGACGGCGAGGCAGGAGAATGAGGGGAGATGAGCGAACGAGATGGATGAAGTAGCAGGAGGAGGCTGAATGCGAGGGATCCAGATGACCGGGTGGAAAGGAGGGGCAACACACAACGCGAACACAAAAAGACAAACGCATTCGAGATCACGTGACGCACCAAACAGGCGAACTGGCACCTTTGCTCCACGCAACTGAGCTCTGCTGAGCAGCTCCCTGATATATATCGATCAAGGACCCCCCCATCGCATCTCGACTACCCAGCGGAATTGAATCGGCCCTCGGAATCCACAATGGTCGTCCTGGCAGCTAGCATCACCACGCGGAGCGGCAAGCCCGTCTTCTCGCGCCAATTCCGCGAGATGCCTCGGTCGAGGATAGAGGCGCTGCTGGCCGCCTTCCCAAAGCTCACCGACGCCGGCACCCAGCACACCACCGTCGAGGGTGACACCGTCCGATACGTGTACCAGCCGCTGGAAGAGTCGTTCTACATGGTCCTCATCACGAACAAGCAGAGCAACATCCTGCAGGACATCGACTCGTTACATCTCTTCTCCCAGGTCGTCGGCAACATTTGCAAGAGCGTGGACGAGAGGGAAATTCTGCGCAACGTCTTCGACCTGATGAGCGCGTTCGACGAGGTCGTCAGCTTGGGGTACCGGGAGAACCTCAGCCTCGGTCAGATCAAGACCTTCCTGGAGATGGAATCCCACGAGGAGCGGATCCAGGAGATCATTGCCAGGGTATGTCGAATCAGCTCCGTCCGTCCGCAGCTCTGATATATCTCGCTGACACGTACGCAATAGAATAAAGAGTTCGAAGCGAGCGAAGAGAGGAAGCGCAAGGCGAAGCAATTGGAGCTGCAGCGGAAAGAGATGGCCAAGAGCGGCCGTCCCAGCGGCATGGGGAATACAATGCGCTCGGGATCAGGCTGTCCCTCATACCAGCCCGTCACACAAGCGTCTCCAGCCGCCACCAGCACATACGACTCGTATGAAGCTGAGAGAAACAAGACCACCAAGTATGTCAGTCGGTGATGCCTATCCAGTTTGAGCAGCCGCTAATATTTTTTTCGCACAGAGCCGCCGCTCCCAAGGGCAAAGGCATGCAGCTTGGTCGCAAATCCAACACGTCGTCCATGTTCGATCGTGTCCGCGCAGATCTGGGGCCCGAAGCTGCAAATGAGAGCGCTTCCCTAATGTCGAACCAGGCGCCGGCCCCTGTCGAAGCGTCGCCGCGGGCGTCCATGCAATCAAGCCACGATGGCATCTCGGTGACGATCAAGGAACAGCTCTCCGCTGAGCTGACGCGGGAAGGCGGTCTCAAGTCCTACGAGGTGAAAGGCGACATGATGCTGCGTGTTACCGACCCTGCTCTGGCGAAAATCAAGATTGATACAACGGCGGACGCCTCGGACGGGACGCAGTTCAGGACACATCCGAACGTTGACAAGAACCTGTTTACTTCTTCGAACGTCCTGCAGCTCAAGGACCCCAGCAAGCCCTTCCCGTCAAACGGCCAGTCGCTCCCAGTTCTCCGGTGGCGGCTTGCCGCCAAGCCCGGCGACGATCGTCTACTGCCGTTGACCTTCAACATCTGGGTCAACCAGAGCTCCGGGGACAACTACACCATCACCATAGAATACGAGCTGCAGTCCAAGGAGCCCCTCAACGACGTCACCGTGACGGTTCCGTACGCTGGATCCGAGCCGACCGTCAGCAGTTTCGACGCCGACTTTACAATCACCGGTAGCGAGGTGGTATGGAAGATCGGGACTATAAACGAAGACTCGAGCAGCGGCAGCTTCGAGTTCGAGGCGACCGCGGACTCGGATAGCGACTTCTTCCCGATGAGCGCTTCCTTCTCCAAGGCGACGCCGTTCGTCAATGTCGAGGTGAGTTTCACAACAGCCGAGTTTCAGATCCAAGACGTCCGAGCTAACAAAACCCTAGGTCTCCTCTGTGACGCTGACGGAGATGAATGAGGCAGTCGAATATGTCAAGGCGGTTGAGTCACGGACGGAGAAATATGTCATCAGCTAGACTGAAACGCAGCGTGTAGACTTGTCGCGTCAACCCTTTGCAATCGGGTTTTTTACTAATTGTTCATAACGGCAGCTCATTGGTCAATGGAAAAGTCACAGCCATCATGTCATTCTTGCAATCGTTACCGATCGGCTAGATCTTGCACTGCCCTTCGGGAGGTCTCTGGGCGGGCGGGCTAAACCTGCCGATAATTCGGAGTGATCAATCTATGAGAAACATGCTTTGACCGGGTTCGGCTGCGATTGAATGTCGACTACTATACCCACGCCGTGACCTGACTACGGGATTTTGATCGATGACCATTATAGAACTCGACCAGAGCTTCTGGAACACACGAACAGTCGGGACAATTAAATTTACATGTCGTTGCCCGGGGCCCGTCAACTATACTTGCCATGTGTACTCCGTCGACATGTGCAAAGTGTGTAGTCTGTAACGCATGATGAGGCCTGTATCAACACACGGCCACCCTGGTCCAATATCCGTTAGACCTGTCTATAAGATCGACGCCCACCGTTGAACTCAGGTACAAAGCACATTTAATATTCACTTGCGTGTATGTACCGTACAGTACATACAGCGTCGGTAGATGCCGTTGGTGCCTGAGTCTGCAAATTATCAGGGCTATAGCAGATGGCGCGTTATAGTAATGTGCAATTTAATTGGATTACGTGCCGCCTCCCTTACGGCCGGCGGCCTCGCCGCGTTGTCAATATTAACCCCCGCCCCCGTGAAAATTACATTTCGAATACGCACATTTGGTCTCTTTTAAAATTCTGGCTATACTGTCTGCGAGCAAGTTTCCGCGTGGTGGCTGATGCGGCGTGGTGGAGCTAGGTGGACGATCTTGGGGGAGCTTCGCTGGGGAGCAGCTGTATTGGGCGACGGTTCGCAAAAAGGGCTGTTGAACTTTTGTAGGAGTCTGGAGTTATTCCCCGGCCGCCCAGCCCAGAAATGCGGATGCATACCCCGTATAAATGTAAACGCCACGCAGACGGGTATTCGGAAAGCCACCAGTAGTGTTCACAGTTGACGAGTTTATTACACACTCGCGCAAGTAAGTAAGTAGGTACCGGCAGCGGGCAGGGCGAGTGCGAGTGCGAATGCACGCTCATGTCGCTATCCAGAAGCAGCGGGTTGATGCCACGGTCATCTCGCGAGCGAGAAATTATACATATAAGGCATCGGGTTTCTATTTTTAGGCCGCGCGGACGAATTTGAGTATTACGGGCTCCACACCAGCTCCAAGCAGTTAGACGAGCTGGAACAGCCTTTTTTCGCAGTGCGCAGTTCGTTGAGCAGCAGCAGCAGTTTTTTGCAGTTTTTCTGTTGAATATTCGAACAAGGTTGAGGGTAAATTATAGCTCCAGCCGTGCGAGTAATTAGTTCCTGCATGGTACGAGGCATGTCCCAAGCCGTATACCAAGCCGTATACTACTCCAAGTATACAGCAGGTACTCACTCGAACATGAGGGAGACCCGCTCCGCCAGGCCGAGTCCAATCGAATCGCGGAGTTCACCAGCTGCGACAAGGCGACTGCCAAGAACGAGTGGTCCCAAGCGTACGTGGACGGGACGACGTAAACGTAAGGAAATACCGTTCGTCGGACGATAGCAGCTGATACCGTCCACGAAGCGACTCGACTGACCGGCCGGGCAGAGGGGCAGCTGGTATAGCACTTTCAGCTACGAGAATTCAAAGGGCTTCCGCATCTTATAGATCTATCGATCAGCCCCTGGCTAGGCCTGCAGCAGACTTGCCGCCATCGTCGAGCCAGACCTGCTGTTTTCGACGCTCCGAGGAAGGCAAGAAGGCCCCGTTTTTCTTTTCTCCCCCCTCCTTCACAAGCTGCAGGTCGGGCGCGACTTTCGGCCAGAGTTTTTAGTTTTGTAGAGTTTTTAGTTTTTTTTTTTTTTTTTTTTTGTGCGGTGCACAGCGTTTCATGTTAAAACTAAACGGGCGGTGTCAGAGGACGATGCCCAGTAGGAAGTCGGCTCGACCGCATCTCGACGCTCTTCGCCGACAGCGTGTACCATTTGCACTTACTTTACTAACTACTGCAGTACTGACGTGCTTTATCCTCCTCCAGTTACATTACTATCGCATCGTTCGGTACTTTATCTTGTATACGCCTGTCAGCGCCCCTTTATCACATCGAGCGACGATATTTCGAGCGTTCGTGAGTTCAGCTTTGGATGCAAGGGTAGCACCGGCTGCTACTTCACCGGCTGGACAGCACTGCATTATTTACCGGCCTGCGATACTCACGCACACGCACACTCGCAATATAGCCTGCAAATTCGCCCAGCCGAGATCTAATAAAATCAACAGTCGCCAGACATTACACGAGCACGAAGAATCTTCGCGGGAACGTTATTATAATACCGAACGAACGAACGAACGCAGTCTCGAGGGGCCGCCGCAAGAGACCAGCTGCAGCACGCCAGACGTAATACCACAGCGTCCCGTATATTATAACTGCACTAGTACGTACAATACATTACGTGTGCGTGCATTACATTGCACCAGTCGCAGGGCCCTTTTCTGTCCGTCCCCGTCCGCCTGGCCATCACCGCCCCCAGCACGTATTTTTGAGTTTTTCGGCGGAAGGTTAACCAACTGGGCAAATGCTCGCAGTCTGCTAGTTAGTAGTGCTGTGTGTACCTGAGTTAAAGGAGAAGCGCACACGCACTGCACAAGCAAGCAACCTCCACGCACCACATCAGCCTTTAACGACGCCCGCCGCCTGCTCGCTCACCTCACCTCAACCGATTGAATCCTCCCTCAGCTCGCCCACCCGACCTCCATCTCCACCCTCCACCTCCACCTCCGCCTCCATCACCACCGCCGACCCTCTCGATTGGAACACCCACCCGTCGCCATTCGTCGACCAGACCAGCACCAGCACCAGCCAGCGCCGCTCCGCACGCCCGACGTACCTACATTCCCGACGCTCCTTTCTCGACCTCGGCCTGCATCCAATCAATCAATCGATCGATCCTTGAACCATCCATCAGCGCACACCGATTCGGAATAGCCGATACTTGCTGGCCTTCTATCGCTATTTTCCCACACGCTCTTTCATCCATCCCGGGAGGTCAGGCCAACGAGCAAGCAAGCGAGCGAGCAAGCAGGCAAGCAAAGCAAGCAAGCAAGCACCGCCGTGCAACGTGGGTGGAACGAACGGAATCACGACCTCATTCCCATTCTCACGCCTCTTGCATTCCCGAGAACATCTAACTTACGACGACCCTCCGGCTTCCGCCCCTGTGGACGAGTGGCAGCATATCCGAAACCAGACGGACTCGGTGGTGCCTTTTTTTCTGGTTTTCCTTCCATTTTTTTTTTTTGTGTGTGTTCATCTATTCGCTCGCTCGGACGCATACGTATACGTACCTCGCTACGCACGATACAGGATCGACGAACATAGGTGTTATTTGAGGCGGATTGAGAGAGACGACAAACAGAGGGGATCCGCAGCTTTGGGATTTTGCTCTCCTGATCCCCCTGTTTCTA
The DNA here is from genome assembly GCA_020064725.1 of Drechslerella dactyloides. NCBI lineage: Eukaryota > Fungi > Ascomycota > Orbiliomycetes > Orbiliales > Orbiliaceae > Drechslerella > Drechslerella dactyloides. The sequence continues at coordinate 1,265,983 of JAGTWJ010000001.1, forward strand.
TCCTTACGGGGGATTGGGCGTGATCCTTGGGGTTTCTATCACAATGGTGGAGGACAAGTTAGTACTCCCCCGTCGGCCCACCGGCTGAGCTTCCCGCGGCGATGGAGGTCGTCGAGCCGAGTGCGGGATCCCGAGAACCGGCGTCTGATGCGGGCTTTGGGGTTACTTCTCGGCGGCGATGGCGGGAGATATATTGGGTTTCGGGGATTGGCTGACACGGTGGCGAAAACAGGTACATCGGGCTGGCGCTGGCCGTCGGTTCGAGCTTGCTGATAGGTACGCGCGAGACAGAGGAGCTGGGTTCAACTTGTAATCAACGCGGCTTGCTAACGAAGTGGGAATCTAGGCTCGAGTTTCGTGATAACGAAGAAGGTACGACAGACAATGCCGCGCCGATGGCTAGAGACGAATCGAAATACTGACGAGCGGTCGAATCGCAGGGCTTAATATCAGCGGAAGTGAAGCAAGGATTTTCAGGCGAAGGGTATTCGTATCTGAAAAACTCGCTATGGTGGATAGGCACGATGACGAGTACGGCCCCCATTCATCCTCCGCCCTCCCGCCAAGACGGCGATATATCTCGGCGCGGAACTTGCTGACGAACGTGATGCAGTGGTTGTTGGCGAAATCGCCAATTTTGCAGCATACGCCTTTGCGCCGGCGCTGTTGGTCACGCCGTTAGGAGCGCTAAGTGTGCTGGTGGGGTATGTGAATTCGAAACCGAGTGGGTCGGGTCGTCGGCTGGAAGCTAACTAACTGCGCAACGTCACGGACAGGGCTGTGCTGAGTTCGTACTTTCTGCACGAGGATTTGGGGATACTGGGGAAGCTCGGATGCGCGATTTGCCTGATTGGATCGGTCATCATTGTGCTCCACGCGCCCGCTGACGAGGAGGTCAACGAGATCGAGCGGCTGCTCGAATACGCTTTGAAGCCAGGTATGAGCGCGGTATCAAATGCGACTTTGGGGGGAGCTTCGCTAACACTTGGTGCGATGGGTGTAGGATTCCTGCTGTACTGTTTGTTCGTCGCTGTGTACGCGACGGTTGTGATTTACAAAATCTCGCCGAGATACGGCAAGAAGAACCCGCTGATATACCTCTCGGTTTGCTCGACCGTCGGCTCGGTCTCGGTCATGTCGGTCAAGGCGTTCGGCATCGCGCTGAAGCTCACGCTCGGCGGGAACAACCAGTTCACGCACCCGTCGACATACGTGTTCATCATCGTGACGGCCGTCTGCATTCTCACGCAGATGAACTACTTTAACAAGGCCCTCAGCCAGTTCTCCAGCTCGATGTACGTCCACCAATCATCGCAATCAGCAGCACCGCTGAAATTTCGTCAATGAGAGAGCGATTGGCTAATTTTAAACGCATGGCAGAGTCACACCGCTATACTACGTTACGTTTACAACGGCAACGCTGTCCGCCTCGTTCATCCTCTTCCAGGGCTTCAACACGTCGAGCGCGGTCAACATCATCTCGCTCCTCTGCGGCTTCCTCATCATCTTTGCCGGCGTATACCTGCTCAACCTCGCGCGAATCAACCCGCGCGGCCTGATGAACGGACACGCGGACGTGGACGGCATACCCACGGACCCGATCTCGGGGTTCCAGACGCGGAGAAGCATGCAGGCGCGGCGAAGCCTGGACCCGAACCGGCTGAGCGGCAGCAGCTTCCGGCGGCAGAGCAGGGATGAGCTTGGCGGTGGCGCGTACGAGGAGGCGATGGTGGGATTGACGGATTTGGCGGAGGACAGCGACGATGGGGATGAAGAGAGGGGGATGATTTCGCCGCGGAAGCCGAATGGGATGCCCCGGAGCCCAGGGTTGCGGCGGTAGTCGGACGTTTGAAGGCGGCGGCGGTGGCAGCATGTGCATGATATCTATCTATCCATATATTCTCTCTCTTTTCGTTTTCTCTTTCTCGTTCCTTTTTTCACTCACAAAATCAACAAAATTTGGAATGGGATATGCACGGTATTGTCGATATTCATCGGTTGGGTTTTGGTTCAAAGTTTCCTTCATGAGAGCAGTTTTTTTCTTACGTGCGCTTACCCATTTTTTCCTTTTGTCGCTTTCATTGATTGTTTTTTTTTGGTTCCGCTTCACATTTTACATTTTACATTTTCCTTTGTTGGATGGATGGATGTATGATGGAGGAAGCGTGCGTGCATGTGGGGAGGGGAGGGGGAAGCGTGTGGTGTGGTACGATAGATGTATCGACGAATTGCTCTACAGTTCGGATTTCGACGGGCGGGTAGAGCGGTATATAGCATTCATACTACAGTGCGTGCGGTTTTTCTGTTAAATTTTTCCTTTCCGTTTGTCTTTATAGAAAAGAAAGACTACCATTTTTTTCTTCAATTCATCGATCATTTCTCAATTTTTACGTCGTTAACGCGGTATACAGTGTTGCTGTATAGTATTTCTCTGGCCGTTATTTTCTCTCCTTGTGTTCTTTGAAGCTTCTTGTTTGAATTTCCTTTTGGTACAGCATGCGCTTCGGGGATTCTGGTATTTACGTACATGTCGACGTCTTTGATTGCTGCCTTTTTCCATATTCGTTCGTTCACTGATCACTTGGGGTCGGGAGGCTGGCCTGGTGGACGGGTGACTGCATGCGCTGTTGAACTTCTGACTGTATATATGAATTGGACACTGATACCTTGGGATAAATAGCTATATGCATCGCACGTACTTATTTGCTTTATACTGAGCTCGTATTCACTAGGCTGTCGTTTATCTCGTGAGTGGGCTCCGTTGTTGAGACGACGGATATCGCAGATGTATTATACACGTGCACGAGATTTGAAGGTGACTCTTGGGGTTACGTACTGCGAGCTTGATTAATTGATTGTTTCTGTGGGTAATCGGGATATAGCATCTACTTCCCAGTTATAATATTTGCACGCGACATGTTGCAGAATTTGGAAGCTGGTCTCGGACGCGGTATATAAGCTGGCTGCGTAACATTGTTTGCCGCCTAGCTGGCTTGCAGTTGTATATATCCCCGAACTTAAGACTCGGGTCACGAGCGAGGAGATGATATCAATTCATGAGTGAGTATTCATGCCACTTGTTTGCACTATATTCCATTGTTCATGCGGGTGATTGCAATTCGAATATTCATCTCGCCTCGAGCTCGAGCTCGTGTGACCGCGGTGATTGTGCTAGCGTGGGAAGGTAATCGACAAAAGAAAGGAAATATAACCCAAGTACATGTACTTATGTACCCATAATCCGAAACAGCGACGACGCGACATGCGATCTGGACCTGATCAACCGACCGACCGACTGACTGCAGACTAACCGGCCTAGCACACGACACTCTAGCTTCGGGTTTCAATGCGATGGGTTCAGTTAAGTAACTTCTGCCAAGGGTGGGCAAACTGTCTTTGGTGGGTGTGTTTGCGTAAGCTGGCGGGCTGAGCCACTTTTTGTGAGAAGTTTTTCATCATCACGGTGCATTTTATCGTTACTCTTCATTCCACTTCAACGGGTGGAACAAGGAAGCTGGCTACCGGCTATTGAGCGGGCGGGTATTGGGATGGCAAGAAGTACTGCGCGCACCTGCCTGTGAGCTGTCAGCGGGTGTGACGTAGCTGGGCGGTGGCCGTCGGATGCCTGGTATATTGATCACATCCGTCGACGCATTGTACACACGGCCGGATGTATCGACGAGATACATGTATTCAACATCCATCCCGCTTGACACCTTAGTAATGCGCCGGTAATCAATCGTGCGAAACGTGCTATCGGCGGCGCAGCGCAGCTGGACCGTGCCAGTCCAGTCTAGTCTGCAAGGAGTGGAGATGGGGTTAACTTCCCGGCAGCTGGGCCACCAGCTAGCTGGCGTGCGCGTGGGAGCGGCGAATGGGGCAGTTTGACGCAGCACCGCCTCGTGAGTGGCCGAAATCCAAATTAATGTCTACGTCGGCTGTTGGAAGGTGTCTACCGGCTGTGTGTAAGTATGTGTAGTGTACTGATTTGAGGGGGGAGTGTTAAGGTTGGGGGTTATTTGATATATAAGAAAGCTAGAGTCGCATTTGTCCATTACGGATTGTGGCTGCTGGACGCTGTCAAATCGATCCCGGCTCTTTGTTCTGCGCGGTTGTTGGAGAATACGACACTCTATATAATCCGACATACCAGCATCTCGAGGTGGAAATTTAAATAATATACGATACCGGGTTTATAAAGATTGCTCGAATCCCCGCCGGCGCGTATCTGGTCAAGCGTTCACGTTTATATTAACCCAAACCGCGGCCTCGAAAGCTTGTTCGAGTTGGCAACTTAAAAGACGAGCCACGGGCGACCGGGCTTCCAGAATACTTCGAATCATCGCATCTACCTTTCGGATCCTGTCACCAGCAAACAGACATTAAAGTAACGTCGGACCCTGAGCACCGGACCACAGACCGCCCCTTGCTTGCTGCCCCAATCAATCTACCTGCGGCACCGCATCTCTTCTCCGCCAGTCTTTAGCCGACCCGCCGCTTTTTAATTTCAGTTTGCTCGACCCGACGGCCTGCTGCGAGCAAACGGGAGACCAGGAGCCTGTCCAGTTCTGCCTCTTGATTGGACCGTCTCGGGCAGCTAGCGTTTGGGGTTCTCGCTCACGCCGCCTGCAGCTGGCTTAACTTGAAATACTGCCGACATTCCCCCCACAGGCTGAAGAAGTTAAGCTTCGAAGGACACCAACAACCTTTTTAGTGCTACTTCGACTACGACTTTCGAGATAGAAGTTTGAGCGATAAGGCAGTTTGGAGGCAGCGATGAAGAAGTTCCAGGACCTGATACGGCCGAAGGCTGCCCGCAGCGGTATGTTTTTCTTCTTTCTTCTCGTTCTTTTCCTTACGGGCTAGCTGCGGTGCAACGGACGGACAGCGGGGGAATGCTCAGCTCGGGGTCGGGGTTTTGCGATGCGGGCTCCTTCTGTCGGGTTAGTTGGGAGAAGTCTGGCTGGGCTGGTGCTAACTGCGGGTTTTTTTATTCTCCGCTGCAGAATCGCAGGATACGGGCGCGGACACACCGGAGGCAAATGTCGCCAGGGCGATCGTACGTTCTGCTCCCCTTGGCAAGTCCGGCCTTGCGATCACCATTTAAGGGTGCTGAGGCCGGCGCAACTCGTGTGCTTGTGGCGATGTTAACGGTGCGGTCGTTGATCACAGAAAGCGTTCTTCGATGCGGGTAAGGAGGCCCGGCCGACGGCACCTGGGCCTGAGGGCATCGACAACAATGCGGCCGCGCAGGTACGATATATACTCCTACGAACGAACATACATACCTCCATACATATCCGTCCTCGATATACATATGTCAGGGCGGGGTACGGCTTACACGCATGCGGACAGCAGCGCTGACGAGGATATATCATTACGATAGATCGACGAAGTGACGTTCCTCCCGACCATCGTCGACTGCACCGAGTCCTCGCCCACGGCCGCCAAGGAAGCCCTCGTGACGATCCGCAAGAACCTCGAGCACAAGGGCAGCAAGAACGGCGCCCAGCAGTACAAGGCGCTCATGCTGTTCCGGATCCTGACGGACAACCCGGGTGCGCAGTTCACTCGCAACATCGACGCGAAGTTTGTGAGCACGGTCAAGGACCTGTATCGGGGCACGCGGGACCCGAGCGTGCGGCAGCTGCTGGTTGAGAATATGGAGTATTGTTTGACGAAGGAGGATCCCGGGCTGCAGCTGTTGAAGGAGTGGTACGTCAAGGAGAAGGAGAGTGCGATTCGAGCTTATGTGAGTATACCGCTTATACTTGTGCCACCGTCTTTTTCTTCTTTTCCCGTTCGCCATACAAGTTTTCGATCGCGACGTCGGGGTGGGCGTGCAGGTGGGAGGTTAACGGTTTCGTCGGGGAATTCTGGCATTGTGGCTTGAATTTCCATTATGTAATATCGTGCGGTTGGGCGGACGGATGGTCTTTCTTTCTTTTTACTTTTTGGTTTTTTTATATTTTTATATTTCCTGCAAAGTTAAGGCTAAGCTGACGGTGACCGGTTTTGTGGGGGTGGATTCAGGCGCAGGTTACTCCGAGTGCGAGAGGGGCGCTGGGCATGTACTCCGGCCTGGCGACGCCGCCGCTGCCACCGGGGTACCACCACACGCGGCGGGCGAAGAACGCGCTGCCGACGCCGGAGGAGCTTGCCCGGAGGATCGCGGAGGCGCAGACGTCGGCGAAGCTGCTGATGCAGATTCTGCAGAGCACGCCGACCAGCGAGATTCTCGCGAACCAGTTGATCACGGTAACTACCACCCTTCATTTCCTACCTGGTGCGACATAGGGGACGGTGTGCTTATATATATATATGATGGGGGTGCAGGAATTCGCGGACCGATGTTCGGCAGCGTCGCGGTCGATACAGCTGTTCATCGAAGCGGACAGCCCGCCGCCGGACGAATCGACGATGCTCACGCTCTTCGAGACGAACGAGCAGCTGGCAACCTCTCTCTCACGGCACCAGCTCGCCGTCTTCTCGGCGAAACAGGCGCAGAAGCAGGAGGGCGCATCGCGCACGAATAGCAGTAACGCGGTCCCGCAGGTGCCGCAACCGCAGCCCACGCCGTCACCCCAGCCTGAGGGGCCGACGGGTGCGCATCCCGACCCGGAGCCGCAGCAGCCGGTCGTGAGCTCGACGCCAAACTACGGCTTCAGCGGGTTTGGCAATCGCGCGAGCCCCTCGCCGCCGGTTGTCGAACGGCCGTATCCGCCGCCGCCGCAGCAGTATCCCAGCGTTGGACAAGGGCAGCAGTATCCTAGCGTGGGGCAGCAGTATCCTAGCGTAGGACAGGGGCAGCAGTATCCTACTTCTAGCCAGATCTATTCGAGCCCTGGCCAGCAGAATCCTGACAACCCATTCAATGATCCTGAGCCGGTGGGTGGATACCCGTGGAGGCAACAGCAACAGCAGCAACAGCAGCAGCAACAGCAGCAACAGCAGCAGCAACAGCCGCGGCAGGAGCAGCAGGACTCGCTTTACGACCGGTATTCACCGAGTCCTGTGGATCATACGCCGCCAGCTGCGCCGGGGCAGGAGCGACATCCGATGGCGGATGCGACGCCGGCCCCCGTGCCGCCGGTAAGTGCATATATGCGTTTTATATCCAGCGGGGTGAAGGTGTAGATGGATGCTAACAGTGGACGGGTAGATGCCGCACGGGTATCAACCGTATAGGTATTAGAGGGGGTCCAGCATTGAGATGTTCCGTGTTAGAGGGGGTTCTGCGGAAGGTAGCAGGGAGCCGGCTTCTCTGGAACGTGGCTTAGATATTCAAGTTGTCAGCGAATGGCATTGAACGGCGGGCGGGGCGAGCTGGGTGATCGATTGACGATTGGTCGGATTCGTGGTTTCTGATGCACGGCACTTGAACGTATATTACTACTGTCTTTGATTTTCTCGGTTGTATTTTTACTCGACTGCTTTCAAATGCTTGTATCGGTACACGCGGGCAGCAGCATCCTTCTTCCTTTTCTTCTTCTTTATTTATTTTATTTTATTATTTTCAGCCCTGTTTGTAGCATATCATTAGGATTTCGTTATCCTTCCTGACGTCAAGCTCTCCCGTAAACATTATTGTACTGTACTATGTGATGTGCACTGAGCATGAGCGCATGAGCATGAGCAGCGCCAGCCCGTACAGGCGACTGGCAGGCAAAGCTTGTGCTTGCAAGCAGGTTGTCCAACGTTGACCGTGCCGGGGTGCTCAGGCCGACGGCGACCTGCCCGAATGATGTAACCTGCGGGGCCGGACGGAGCCAGCCATGCTCGGGCGCCGTGCTGCCAGCTTGCGGGGCGTCGACCGAGAGTCGACCGAACTCAAAAGCGCAGAGATTTCGCTACGGCTGTTCTGGACGGTGCCCGGGCATGTCGACAAGCGTGCACCGAGTGTGTGTACTTCACGTACAATTCGAGCTGTGGCGAAGGATGGACGATGGAAGATGTAGATGTAGATGGCTGATGCCTTGGTTGTGATCTGATCTGACGGGCAGCGCACTGCGACTGGGATCTGGCAATTACCACTTAGCCAACCACACGCCTGTTGACGTTGTACCGCGAACTTGCAACTATACATACACACACGAACTACCACCCACCATCCTTCCTTCCTTCCTTCCTTCCCCAAGGATCAATCAATCAATCCCTTCTCGACGCCCCGCGACTGGACTTATTATTAGACCTGCTACGTTTTTTGTAACGTTCCCCCTCCATCGCTCTTGCTGCTGCTGCTTGGTGCAGTGCAGCTAGTTAGGCCAGCTTGGTTGGACGGGTTTCTGCGCTGCGCTGCTATTTTGAATCTCTGCGGTGATGGAAACGCTCCTGCAGCGCCGGCCATCGGACTGTTTCTATCGCGACAGCCATCGGACAGCCTCCTGAGCCAGCGAGCGGGCGAGCATGTTTGTGGCGGCCGGTTGACCTTCACGACCACTCATTCGAACGCTCCTTGATCTCTTCGTTCTCTTTCCCTTCCTTTCGTTCAGCGGGGGCTGCACTGGCTGGCTGGTCGACTGTCGTTCCCACGACGCTGTTAGAGTGCACACCGCATCATACATCATACAATACATCAACCGTCAGTTTTATATCCTTCCCTGATATCGTTGTGCTCACCCAATACATACCATCTCACTCGTTTATCGAACTACGTTCTTTCCGCCTGTCGGGCTGCCGTCGACAATGGATTCGCCAGCAGACCTGCAGCACAAGCTCGCGGAGCTCGATCATGAATTAGAGGTACCCACTTGCTTCCTCTCCCTGCCCCTGACCGCTTTGTTATTGAACCTCATCGCTAATGTCACCGACCCGCAGGATGGCGAGATCACGCAAAAGGGCTACGAGAAACGGCGCACCCTCCTCCTTTCCCAGTTCCAGTCCTTCACGAGCTCCACCTCCTCCCCGCGCGGCTCCATCCAGTCCGTCTCGACGTACAGCCCTCACCAAACAATCCAGGCCGTCAGCCGCTCGCCCGTACCTTCCCCGGCGCTCTTCCAGCCGGACTCTCCGCAGCCCGGCCGCTACGGCCTGCAGCCCGGCCAGGCGAGCAGCACGTACGACCGGAATGACACGATGGTTTCCAGCGTCAGCGGCTTCAGCGCCGCTGGCACCCCCGTTTCATCCACGCCTACCCCGCGCAGCTTCTCGCAGCCGCTGCAGGCGCAGCAGTGGCACCACCGCAATCCGTCCACCGGGTCCGCTGCAGCGCACGCACGGCAGGCGTCGTACTCTTCCTACCCGCAGGGCCCGGGGACTCCGCAGCAGCCGGCGTACGTCCAGCCGATGTACCAGCCGCAGGGGCCCGGGTCCGGGCCTGACTACGGCAATTACAACAACGGCGCGCAAGGCGGGTACGATCCGTACTATGGACAGCAGCAGCAAGGGCAGATGCCGCAGGGCGCCGGGCAGTACGGCTACGACTCGCGCGCGCAGACAATGGCAGACTACCCCTACGAAGGGACGAGCACGATGACGAGCACGACGTATTTCGCGGACTTTTCACAACAGGGCTACGACCCCGCCTCGCAGCAGGGGCAGCTGCGGCCGGATAGCTACCAGTCCCAGCCGTACGTGCACCGGTACTCCGGCGCAACCGGCGACCCTCCCTATTCGCCTGCCGCGAACGCCGCGCCGCCGCTGCTAACGGCGTCCGACCTCCCGCCTGCCATGGCTACCAACCACATGCCGCCGCTGGAGCCCCGCGACGTCCCGTTCGACGTGTACGACCCGCACAATGACAACATTCCCATGTCCAAGTTTGACAATATCGCGGCGGTGCTCCGCCACCGCATGCGCACGAACGGCAAGCAGGCGGCCTACATGGTGCTCGACAGCCGGGGCAAGGAGATCGCAACGTGCACGTGGGAGAAGCTCGGGTCCCGCGCCGAAAAGGTCGCGCAGGTGATCCGCGAGAAGTCCAACCTGTACCGCGGCGACCGCGTGGCGCTGATCTACCGCGACATCGAGGTGATAGATTTCGCGATCGCGCTGCTGGGGTGCTTCATCGCCGGCGTGGTCGCCGTGCCCGTGAACAACCCCGAGGACCACAGCAAGCTCAATCTGATCCTGCAGCAGACGCAATCGCACCTCGCGCTCACGACCGACAACAACCTCAAGGCCTTCCAGCGCGACCTGACGAACCAAAAGTTGCAATGGCCGCGCGGCGTCGAGTGGTGGAAGACGAACGAGTTCAAGAGCTTCCACGCGAAGGGCGAGGTGCCGCCGCTGCAGGTGCCCGACCTCGCCTATATCGAGTTTTCTCGCGCGCCCACCGGCGACCTCCGCGGCGTGGTGATGGACCACCGCACGATCATGCACCAGATGAGCAACCTCTCCGCCATCATCTCCACCACCGGAACGCAGCAGAGTGCTAAGGACACGTTCGCGGCCAACCTGCGCGACCGCACCGGCCGCCCCATCGCGGGGAATACCTCCGGCGAGACGCTGGTGACCTACCTCGACCCGCGGCAGTCCATCGGCATGATTATGGGTGTGCTGCTGGCGGTCTACGGCGGGCACACGACGGTGTACTGCACGCATTCGTGCATTTCGACAGCGGGGCTCTACGCCAATATCATCACGCGGTACAAAGCGACGTTGATACTAGCGGACTACCCGGGCCTCAAGCAGGTTGCGTACAACTACCAGCAGGACCCCTACACGACGCGGAATTTCTCGAAGAAGCAAACGGTGGACTTCTCGCCGATGAAGCTGTGTCTGATCGATTGTCTGACCGTCGACCCGGAGTTCCATGAGATCCTGTCGGACCGGTGGCTCCGCCCGCTGGGCAACGCGCGCGCGCGCGACGTCGTCGCGCCGATGCTGTGCTTGCCGGAACATGGCGGCATGCTGATTTCCATCCGCGACTGGCTCGGCGGCGAGGAGCGCATGGGGTGCAGTCTTGTCGCGGAGACGCTGAACGCCGCGACGGGGGACCCGGACAGGCCGAAGGAGACGTCGCCCGGCGGGTACACCGGCCTGATAGGCTCCGATGCCGCCAAGGCCGATGAAAACGCGCACAAGCAAAGCGACCTGCTGGAGGCACTGCTCGACAAAGAAGCGCTCAAGACGAACGACGTTGTAATCGTCGCCGTAGGCGCGGAGGCGCGCAAGCGGTCGAACGAGCCCGGCGTCGTCCGGCTGATGGCATTCGGATACCCTATCCCCGACGCCACGATGGCGGTCGTGGACCCGGAGAACAGCGTGCTCTGCGGGCCCAACACCATCGGCGAGATCTGGGTGGACTCCCCCTCGCTGTCCGGGGGCTTCTGGGCGCTGCCAAAGCACACGGAAACGATCTTCCACGCGCGGCCGTACAAGTTTGAGCCGGAGAATCCGCTGCCCGTGATGCTCGACATGGAGTTTCTGCGCACGGGCCTGCTGGGGTGTGTTATCGAGGGGAAGGTGTTCGTGCTGGGACTGTACGAGGACCGGTTGCGGCAGAAGGTGGAGTGGAGTGAGGGGTCGACCGCGGCGGAGGAGGCGGCGGGCATGGTTGGGGGACGGGCGATGGCGGAGTATCGGTATTTTTTTGTGCAGCATATCATTGTCAGCATTATCAAGAACGTGCCGAAGATTTACGATAGGTGGGTGCATTTCTTAGATACCAGCAAGACGGAAAACGCGGACGAGAAGGAGAAGCCGGAGAAGACTGAAAAGACTGAAAAGACGGCAAAGAAGGAAAAGACGGAAAAGAAAGAGAAGGAAAAGAAGGAGAAAAAGGAGAAGAAGGAAAAGGAAAAGACGGACAAGAAGGCCGAAAAGGCGGGCAAGGCTGGTAAGGCTGGTAAGGCTAAGGCGGGCGTCGAGACGAAAGGCAAAGCAGGCAAACCTGATGCTGGGAGCACGGGCAAGGTAGGCAAGCCTGATGTCGAGGCTACCGGCAATGCAGGCAATGCAGCAGACGAGCCCAAGGTTAAGGCTACGGGCAAGGTGAGCAAGTCTGATGCCAAAACTGCGGGCAAGGTAGTCAGGTTCGATGACGAGACTACGGATGAGCCTGGTGCCGAAACCGCAGACGAGGCAGGCAAAGCTGGTGTCGAGAGCACAGGCAAGCCTGACATCGAGAACGCAGTCAAAGCAAGCGAGCCTGACGTTGAAACCACGGATAAGGCGGACGAGCCTACCGTCGAGAATGTGGATGAGCCTGGCGCTGAGACCACAGAAGAGACGGGCAAGCCTGACGTCGAGACCGCGAGCAGTGCAGGCAAAGCTGAAATCGAGACCACAAGCAGTGCGGGTAAGCCCGATATCGAGACTGCGAGCAAGCCTAACGTCGAGATCACGAGCGAGCCTAGCGGTTCTAAAGTCGAGACTGCAGGCAAAGCAGACAAGCCTGATGCCGAGAAGCCTGGCGCCGAGAAGCTTGACGCCGAAAAGCCTGACGCCGAAAAGCCTGATGCCGAGAAGTCTGACGCCGAGCAGCATGATGCTGAGAAGCATGACGCCGAGACCACGATCAATGCAGGCAAGCCTGACATGGAGATCACGGGCGAGGCCGGCAAGCCTGAAGTCGAAGCTTCATGCAAGCCCAACACTGAGATTACCGTCAAAGCATAGCGTGGTGGAGTTTTCTGTTTAACAAAAAATATGCATGGTTTATGGTTTTATGGTTTTACGGTTGAATGAGTGAATGCTAATGAGATTTTTTTGACATTGTGGCAGTTCTGCATTTGATGTGTTTGTGAATGACGAGCATTTGCCGATTATCCTGCTCGAGTCGCCGGCGGCATCGACGTCGCCGTCATCGGCGGGCGGCCCTCCACGGCAGCTGGACACGCCGCTGCTCGAGTCGATTGCGGAAAAGTGCATCGAGGTGCTGCTGGAGCAGCATCAGGTCCGCGTGTACTGCGTTATGATCACGGCGCCGAACACGCTGCCGCGGACGTGGAAGAACGGCCGGCGTGAGATAGGCAACATGCTGTGCCGGAAGGAGTTTGATGTCGGCGGGCTGCCGTGCGTCTACGTCAAGTTTGGCGTTGAGCGCGCGGTGCTCAACCTGCCGCTGGGCGCGGACCCCGTCGGCGGGATCTGGTCGGTGGATGCGTCGGTGCAGCGGCAGACGGCGCTGGTCAACAATGAGAAGCAGTATTCCGGGTTCGACTACCGCGAGGTGGTGATTGACGACCGCACGTCGACGCCGCTGAACAATTTCTCGAGCATAGTGGACCTGCTGCAGTGGCGGGTGTCGCGGCAGGGCGAGGAGCTGAGCTACTGCACGATCGATATGAAGGGCAAGGAGGGCAAGGGCGTCACGTGGAAGAAGATGGACCTCAAGATCGCGGCGGTGGCAGCGTACCTTAAGCGGAAGGGGTACAAGGCTGGCGACCACCTGATCCTCATGTACACGCACTCGGAGGACTTTGTCTATGCCGTGCACGCGTGCTTCTGCTCGGGGATCGTGGCGATACCGATGGCGCCGGTGGACCAGAACCGGCTGCCGGAGGACGTGCCCGCGCTGCTGCACATCATCCAGGATTACAAGGTGCGCGCGATCCTGGTCAACAATGAGGTCGACTCGCTGCTCAAGCAGAAGACGCTGGCGCAGCACATCAAGCAGTCTGCGGGCGTGCTCAAGATCACGCCGCCACCCGTGCACAATACGGCCAAGCCGCCGAAGCAGAACACAGGCTGCCGCGACCTCGGGTTCACGATGAAGCCTACGTGGGTGACGAACGCCTACCCGGCGCTCGTGTGGGCGTATTGGACGCCGGACCAGCGTAGCGTGGCGGTGTCGCTGAGCCACAAGACGATACTGGGGATCTGCAAGGTGCAGAAGGAGACGTGCCAGATGACGAGCAGCCGGCCCGTGTTTGGATGCGTTAGGAGCACGAGCGGGCTGGGGTTCGTGCATACGGTGCTGATGGGGGCCTTCGTCGGGGCGTCGACCTACTTGGTCTCGCCGCTGGACTTTGGGGCGAACCCGGCCTTGCTGTTCCAGACGATCTCGCGGTATAAAGTGAAGGATACATATGCGACGCCGCAGATGATGGACCATGCGGTTGCGGCGGCGGCGGGGACGAAGACCGGGTTTAATTTGAATGAGCTGAAGAATTTGATGATTTCGTTTGAGGCGCGGCCGAGGCAGGACTTATGTGGGTTCCCGTACCCTTTTTTCCTTATGCCTTACCCTTTCCTTACGCCGTTTTTGTGTTTGCTGCTCCGGGTGTTTGACTACATTCTCGAGTTTGAGGATGATAGCGAAGACGACGAGGATGAGGATGATGAGGATGAATACGATGACGATGACGAGGAAGAGGAGGATGAGTACGATGAGTACGATGAGTACGAGAGCGAGAGCGACGAGGATGTGTATTATGTAAACTAGTAGATTAATTTGGAGGGGATATGTGCTAACGGTGGTGTGTATTATAATAGACCGCAAAGTACAACTGCACTTCGCAAACACATTCTTGGACCGATACAGCATCAACACGGTGTACTCGCATGTTCTGAACCCGATGGCCGCGTCGCGGTCCTACATGACCATCGAGCCCGTCGAGCTCAACCTGGACACGCGGGCGCTGCGCCGCGGGCTCGTCTACCCGGTCGAGCCGGACACGGACCCGACGAGCCTGCTGCTGCAGGACTCCGGCATGGTGCCCGTGTCGACGCAGATTGCGATTGTGAATCCTGAGACGTGCCGCCTGTGCCATGTCGGCGAGTACGGCGAGATCTGGGTGAGCTCCGAGGCGAACGCGGACAGCTTTTACGGCAGCACGGATGCGTTCGACGCCGAGAGGTTCAATGCCAAGACGGTGGATGGCGACCCGCGGATCAGCTATGTGAGGACCGGCGACTTGGGGTTCCTGCATACGGTCAGCCGGCCGGTGGGGCCGCAGGGCCAGATTGCGGAAATGCAGGTGCTGTTCGTGCTCGGCAGCCTCGGGGAGACGTTTGAGGTTAACGGGCTGAGTCATTTCCCGATGGACATTGAGGGGAGTATCGAGCGGTGTCATCGGAATATCGTGCCTGGCGGCAGCGCGGTGTTCCAGGCCGGCGGGCTGGTGGTCGTGCTGATTGAGGTCTATCGGAAGAGTTTCCTGGCGAGCATCGTGCCGGTTATTGTGAATGCGATATTGAACGAGCATCAGCTTGTCGTGGACATCGTTGCATTTGTCGGGCAGGGCGACTTTCCGAGGTCGCGGCTGGGAGAGAAGCAGCGCGGGAAGATCTTGGCGAACTGGGTGACGCGCAAGCTGTACGTGCATTCCCTTGGAGTGATATGTTTGGATAGTTATGCTAATGAAGTTACAGGCGGACGATTGCGCAGTTTGGTATCCGCGATTTCGATGCGGCGGAGCATGCGGCGATGATGCAAGTACCACAGCACGCGCACGAGGAGTCGCCACACGTAACACCAGTTGAGGTGACGGAGCCCTCGCAGGCGCCGAATATGGACAACTTTACCCCGCCGGAGCCCCCCGCATCGGACACCGCAAGCCAATTGCCGGCTGCGTCGTCACCCGCGGAGGTATCCGCCGCGCAGTCGCCATCTGAAGCTATGGATGTGACGCCGCTGCGGAAGAAGCAGACGACGGATGCATACGGGATGACGGCGACGCATTACGGCCCGGTCCCGATTGAGATGCCGACGAACTTTCACGACAGCCCGTCGGACGCCAAGGACGACACCAGCTCCGGTGGGGAGGAGAGCGACGAGGGGCGCGGGGGTGGCAAGCTGGGGGATGGCGCCGAGGGCGGGAGTTCAGAGGAGTCGCTGCCGCAGATCCCGCTGCCGCAACCGCCGAGCGTACCGGAGATGAGTCCGCGGCGGCGGAGTTCGTATTCCGCAACTTTGAGTCTGAGCGCGAGTGTCGCGCCGAGCAGCGTGCGCCATCCCGTGGAAGAGGAAGATGGCGATCCGAGCGCGGGCATCGGCGTGGCGGTGGCGGATGAAGAGGATGTGGTGACGCCGCGGGCGAATGTGGAGGATGAGATGAAGCGGCTGAGTTTGGAGGGGCGGGAGATGGCGGTGGGGCAGGCGGTGGGGCACCGGCGCGGGGAGAGCCATGATAGCGCCGGCGAGAGTATGCTGTCGGCGAGTTATCCGAAAGAGGCACTGATGTACCAGGACCTCATGGAGCGGGAAGGCTGATTGAACAGCGTGCACGCACGATTGCATGGTATGATAGAAAGTGGCTGCATAAGTACCTGAGAGAGAGAAGAGTGCGGCGTTCGTTCGTTTTGACTGTTGTATCATTATACCACGCTGTTAAATGCTGGCGGCTTGATGCCGCTGTCTGCATTCGTTGGCACTGTCGATTACTATTTCGGTGATGTTGTATTTTGTAGACGTGTCGTTCGTTGTTCTATAGAGTGGGATAAAAGTACGCCAGCAATTGGACTTTTTGTAAATTTTACATCACATTCTCGGCCTTTATTCTACAAGTGCACCACCACCAGCATGTTACAAATCATCTACAGCATCGAGCACAGCTCTGGTCCCGTAAACTAGGACCGTCTATGCTGAGAAGAGCACCTAATCTCTCTCGCGACGCATGCGGTCCTCGACGAGAGGCGTCCGCCGCTGTATTATGGCTGCCGGCATGGAAATTTAAAACAGAGAATCCAAAATATTAAAATATACCACTGCGAGCAGCCTCGGCCGTATCAAGTTTGTGCTAACAATATACCATGAACCGGCCCTCCAAATAGGAAAAGAACACACACAGCTTCAACCTCGACCGCAGCAACCCTCGATCACTAAGAAATATATGCTTGGATACCCCCCGTCCGAAGTCTAAGGATCAATCACAAAACAAAATCCAGAGACCTTATACTACTCGAGCTCTAACATTTCCAAGAAGGCATGATTCGGTCCTGGCTGGCAATAAGCACCGATATCTGACCCACACAGTTCACAGTATGTGGGTGAGCTGTGCAACGAGACCGCTCAGCTCCTTCAACCAACACCTGCTTGCACTGCTCATTCTACCAATCTTACACACAGAATGCATTCGAAATTCATTCCTTCCAGCTTCCAGCAGCAAACTCGCCAGCAACTTTGCAGCAACTTTTGCCGCCAGAACACGCCCAGTTCGGTCAGATCTGCGTCAGAAGACACGTTACGAGCCGTGTCTGCGATGCTGACCCCAGTGGTCTCTATGGGGATTGCTTGAGCAAAGAGCGAGTGATAATGACAGTCTATTATATTACATTACTATTACAGAAAGGACCGTTAACGCCCCGCAGAATGCACTCAGTCCTCCTCGTCGTCGCTCATTATCGATATATCGCATCTCTACATCCATGCATTAGCTCAAATCTGCGGTTATACACGTGTACACCTAGGCAAACTCACCTCGACGTACAGCGGACCCCGCGTGAGGTCCACATTGAATGCCCTGACAGCGTGTCCATTCTGGTACACCATGTCCGCCGCCCCCTTCTCCCGATAGTCTCTTAGCGTCGCCTGAAAATTCGGCCGTAGCGGGCTATCCTCGGGCAGGTGCGCGAGCTGCTTTTCAACCTCGTGAATCCGCGTCGACACGTCCGCCTCCGAGCGGATTGCGGGATATTCTATATTTGACTGATGTCGTTCATATTCTTCGGCTGCGGCAACGGCCGCCGCCCGCATTTGAAGTTTTCGCAGAGACTGCATTTTTATAGTTGAGTCTTGATCAATTGGATTATTTGTGTTTGATGGATGTCGAATACAAGGCAGTGGACAGGGTCGTCGCTAATTTATATCTGACCGAAGATCGTATGACGCAGGTGGCAACAGGGAAAAGAATGCCGTCAAGCTTCGCCAAAAAATCAAGATTGCCGGTCAAGCAAGATTCTAAGAATGCCAAATCGGAAAGCAAATATCTAGGTTCATAAATTGTCGGCAATGAATTTTAAATGGACGTTAACGTCGAGGATTCCAACGGGGCGCCCTAGCCGGCTGGTTATATACGCGACACCCTTATCTATAACTCCCAATTCCCAGCATCGAGCTATGCACTTTCGAGCAATTCCCTTATCTTTTAAAAATTCTAGAAGCCTCATACGCACAGGGGGCTGAACTAAAACACCCATCCAACGTATCCACCAGCTGCCTCGCCCTCCTTCAAGCGGCGGCGAAACATTGAAATGCCACGCAGGCGAAGTCTCTGTGCTCACAGAGCCAAAAATAACATCACCAACCGAGCAAACACCCTCGTCGCCGAGCAACAAGGCTTCGAAGTGCCCGATCCAGGCACCGTCGGCATGCCCGCCCGCCTGTTTCATAGATAAGGACCTGAGGTGGCGCTGCGCGGCCGAAAACGTCCCGATCGTACGCTATATTACCGCGCCAGATAACGTTGGTGGTCCTACCTCGATCGAATCGTCTCGCTAGTGGAATAATATCAGCCACATGCATGGATATCTCGCCAGAGATATTCTCGCATGCAGGACTCCATGCATTTACCGCGGAAGTTCAATTTATAATATAAAAGGTCTCTTATCTCCTCACAGGATCGATACAACTTGTCAGAAATCGGCGAAGGAGATAGGAAGGGATTCCAGCAGCCAAATCCTGCGCTGATAAATTGCAATTGATCTGTGCTCTATCGGATTCAACTTTCGGCTGCTGCATTGAGCATCGTGCATTATGCAACCTTATCGCAACCCACAACAGCGCAGCGTACGTATTAACGGTCATTGCATTGATTAAAACCCCTTCAACCTCTCCAGTTCGCCTTATCTAACCAACGAAAAGATTAAAAAAGAAAATAAAAAAGGATATGAAATCGGGGTAGCTTTGGAAGTGCGCGATATTGTGGCAGGCCGTCCGGCTTGCGATAAAGATCCCATTCGATCTCTTACTTCAGCCAGTCCCAGAATCTGACCAGCCAATGCTTACTGACAATCTCAACGTCCTGTCGAAGCCTTGCCCCCGCAAAATCCATCGACGCAACGGGCACAAACTCCGACTTTGTTATCAGCTTCCTCCCAAAGTAGAGCACGATAAAACCGACAAACTGACGAATGGCATCATTATTAGCCAGGTGCCTAGTAAATTATACTTACTGACAAAATATTCGGGTCAATGAATCAGATTGAATAAAACGGAAATAGACGTACCGCCAAATAAGAGAATATAAAGCCCTTCGCGCGAGCGCTGCCTTCGTCGACAAAGTCGACTGTGCAAAACTCCCACCCGTTGAAGATTATCACCATTGACGAGCCGATCAGTCCATACCACGCTCGCGCCGGCTGGAACCTAGAGCGATACGGATACCTCTTGTCGCTGCGGGAGAAGGTATTCCGGTGTCGCAGGCTATATAACCAGTCCAATTAGCCGACTTCAAACCACAATCCGACCTGCGCACTCGGATATATATTAAACAGGGAAAAGAATCAACCTACCCCTCGAAGAACCGAATGTACGAGAAAGAAATGCAAGCGTACACGATCAGGCACGAAATCGTGCCCAACTTGACAAGGTACCCGAGCACCTCCTGCGCATTATTCCCGCTCTGCAGAAACGCCAGAAAACCCACGGACCACGACAGCAGCATCGCGTTCACCGGCACCCCGAACCGATTCACCTCCTTCATCTTCGGCCAGGGGAAATGGCCCGCGAGCGCCATCGCGTGCATCGTCCGCGAGGACACGAAGAGCGCGGAGACACCCGCGCTCCACGCTGCAAAGAGGAACAGTGCGTTCAGGAAGCTGGGGAGGCCGAGGAGGCCGGCTTCGACCGCGGCGATGATGAAGGGGGATACCTTGCCTTGAATGTCGCTGTTGTCCGGGCGCAGCGACAGCAGATTCGGGTGCGTGTACGGCACGTTGAGCGACCCGACGAACTGCAATTCATGAGGATATCAATTTAGCGAACCCGGTCTATACAACATATCCAGTGGATGCGTCTATCGCGATGCGCTGGTATGATGGAGGAAGGACATACCATGCCGATGCAGTAAAGCGTCGCAAGCCGCCAGAACATCTTGCGCGTCGAAGTCCGAATCGACAGCGCCGGCGCGCGAGATTCCGCCGCCGTAACGGAGATGATCTCCATACCGAGGTACGCGTAGAACGCGAGCGTCAGCGCCGTCCACACGGACTTGAGACGGCCGAGGTCGCCGTCTTGCTTGAGGTATTCAGCGCGAACGGGGTCGCTGTCGTCGGCCCAGAGCTTTTGCTTGTCGGAGTCGAAGGCTTGCGAGAAGAAGCCCCATTCTGGGTGCTGGGTGCAGGAGGCGGTGTACTGCTGGCTGCTTATCGGCGTGCATTTGCTCCAGTCTGGTTATATGTGTATATGGTTAGCACAGGTATTGCCTTGCTGATGCTTATTGTGGTGTGTGGTGGCTGGTGGAGGTGAACGTACAGCGGAAGCCGACTGCGCCGTCTCTTCCGTATCGATCAGTTGCTGAATTGAGAACCGATTAGCGTCAACTTCACTATATTCACTTTCTGCGGAGCTAGGTGATAAGTATCTACTTCTCAAGTTTAGAACGAGCATCACAAAGATTAGACCGATGATGCAGGTCAGCTTGATCCACGCAAATACATATCTACGAACAGACTAGTCAGCGCTACAACCCAACTGCATTCAATTGATAATCTCATGAGCCGGAGACTGGGTGCATTCAAAACAGCTGTATTGACTTACTCGAATTCGCCGTATATACGGACGGGCAGCAGGTTGACCAGCAGAACCAGGACGAGGAATATCGCAATCCAAACGGCGTCAGATGCGTACACCTGACTCGGCCAATCGAATTCAGGTGTCGGCACCGTCGTCACGCCGGTATTCTTGTACACAAACGTCATCAGAATCGCAGCAGCCGTCGTCTCGGACGCCAGTCCGATTGCATGAGTGAACCTGATTCTTTCCATGAGCATTCGGTTGCGCAACTGCTTCACAACACATTGTATGTTGGATTTTTGATCGGGGCTTACCAGAACATCCAACCGACGGCGAAGCCGAGGGAATCGTCGACGAATCGGCTGGCGAATTCGGACATGGGGCCTGGGATTGAGATTAGGGCTGTCATCTCTCCCAGACATGCCATGACGGCATTGGCGACTGTGCCCATGAGGAAATATGCCAGAACGGCGCCTCCTGGGCCGGCGATTTTCAAGACTCTGCCCGATGTCAGGAAGAGGCCAATGCCGATGGCGCTGCCAGAGAATTAGATATACTTGATATATAGGACATAGAATCGGCCATGATATTCTGCTGAAACTTACCCTGTAAGCGCTATCATACCTACGTGGCGTTCGTGCAGTTGTCGTCTACACAGCTCTTGTCAGTCCTGCGTGCAATCTTCGCTGATACCAGATTCTATTATCGTACATACCTCAAGTCTTGCCTTACTATCATGTCCCCGTCGTCTCCGCTAGTTGCTATACTCCTATCGTCCGTCGTGCCCTCCTTGACGGTAACAGTCACATCAGGAGCATGTGGAAACGGATAACCATGCATGGCCGCATGATTGGACACCGGCCGTCCATCCGCCTCATAGGCCATATGCTCCATATGAGGAACCGTGGGGCTACGAATGGACGCCGCCCCGTTCCGGTACGACTGCTGCGACCGTCGAGATACAGCCGTTGTATCGGCCGACGACGGTTGCCGCGTGATATCGTCGTCCTGGTTCTGGTAAGCGTAGTGCAACGATGTGTTCGAGGTTCGCGGCATGACCATTGGCCCGTGCGGGTTCGGGCTCGGCATCGCGGTGCTGTACACGTCGCCCATCTCGCTGCTGGCGCGGCCATTCACTTGGCCGACCGACCGGGCGATGGAGCTGCGACGGCTGTGGCGGCCGCTGTAGGCGGGCGTTGTTGTCGCGTAACCTACCGGTTCCTCCGTGTGGAAAGACGCGGCTCGCCGTGCGGCACGCGGTGGCTCGTGGACCTCTTCGTAGCCAGTCTGGCCGTGGTGCCAGGAGTTGGCGTACGGGGCCAACCTGCCGGCTGCTTGGTCGGCTGTGGGAAGCTGCTCGGAAGATGCCATACGGCGGGGGTACTGCCCGCTGGATTGGTGCGCATGGTTATAGTCGTTGCTGTTGCCGCCGTATGAGCGGCTTGAGTTGGCGAGGTCCTGGTATTGCTGGCTTACCTCGCTGTGCAAGGATTGCATGGAGGAAGCTAGGGCGTTTGGCAGCTTATGGTATGGATTGAGGCTGTTCTCCCGGTACTGGAGAGGACGAGGAGCAACGTCAAATTGAGGATGGGCGCGGGTGTGTTCTTCATCATGGCTATGGTTGACGTTAACGTGAACATTATCCTCGTTAACGTTCCAGTCGGGGTACTGTTGCGCCATTCTGTCGATGTTCAAGAGCCGTTAGATGTCGACTGTGCTCCCAACGTGGACAAAAGCTTATGCAGGAGTTAAGTTCCGACCTGCGGTGAATATATATATACTGACGGGTAGACAGGTGTCCATATGCAGGCTAGGTATGCTGCTTTGTCTCGGATGGAAAGCTCGAGAGATGTTGGTCAACGGTTGTAGTGGATGGCTCTTTGTCGACCGTGCATGATTCGACTTTGTACCTTACCGTTCGCCTAGCATTCTCCGGCGAAAGGAACCGGTTAACGAAAGCATGCTAGCAGATGGCGTCGGAGGGCTGGCTGGCTGTCAAAAAAACCATATTACCAATATATACCGTACCTGTGCAACCGCACGTAACCATAACGAGATCGGACTTCTAGAATAGACCACATTCTAGGCAGCAGCTGTGCTCGAGATAGATGGACGCACGACCACTTTACGATATATTCGTCACCGGCAAAGCTGTCGACTACAGTGCGAACTGTAATGCAGGTTCCGCTAGATGGCTCGAGTCCGGCGGGTACGGTGCCAGGTCGATCATGCACTTGATAAGTACACTGCACTATTATACTTATGTCAAGATACATTGATGGATCGATGTCGTAGGGGTAATTATATAACGTTAGCTTCCGTACTACCACACGGCGCGACGAATAGGCAGAGCTGTACGACTCTGCTGTCCAGAAGCAGCCGGGGAGATGGCCTCTCGATCGCTAACGTACGTATGTGCGCTGCGAGGCCTGCTATAGTTAGTGTATACATAGATACTTCATCTCACCTCTGGATAGCGGATTCCTCCACGTGTACGTAGGAATAGGCATATCAGATTTTATATATTCGCGTATCTATCGGATATCATTTCTTATCATAAGATACCAATACTAGGCTGTAGCGTGCGCGTGCCGGCCTGCATGCCGTTGGCGAAGTGGGCTTCCGTATATAGTATCTTCGCCCGTGTAGGCATCTTTAATCGCCGGACCGCGGGATGCATGCGGGCTAGGGAGACGACATATAAGGCAGCCGGTACGCTCTCCGACGTTGGCGCCTCGCGTATTCCCGGCTTGGATTTATGATATAGATATCGCGATGGTACTATCTTATCAGGTCTAGGATCTATGAGAATCTACGGACTTAAATTACGAGGATCTACAAGTATAACGAAATTGATTCCATTACATTCATACATCTACTCATACGGAAAAGCCTCTCATAAGGTCTTGGCTTCTCGGTCTTGGCTTGTCACACCGCAAGATTTGGAAAATCGCTAAGATATCTAAGTCGGGAGGAATTATACTTGATTTGTAGTTTATGGTTTGTAATAAGAGGTTCGTTATCGATATAAGTAGCAATACGATAGCTAAGATTAACGGATCAGCTGGTGCGGTATATGTTGGTTCCATAATTATAAGCATTATCCCACAGATTTTAAATACTAGCCGTTATACATTGGAAACGAAATCCGGACCTTCGGTACCGCGCAGATTAACTTTCGGCGCGATTTTCAGCGTATATCATTAAATCTATTTTGCTCTTAGCTGAGTTATACAGGTGAATGGTGCGGAGGATTTTAGGATTAGTTTAGGAATAATAGCAATCCTATCCCCTCAGCTTGCAAAAGCAATTGAGGTCTGAGCTGGCAACGCTCGTTGTGTAACCACACCTGCTCTAGCTGTCAACGCACAAAATACCACACTAGCACCAAAATGGGCGGCCAGAACTCGCAATTGGAGCGATAAACTTGGAATGAAGGCGTTCGTGCAACCGTGTCCGGAATCCTGCTATCAGCAAGTCATTCGTTCGTGCTGCCACCAACGTTACTCCAACTGTTTACAGCTGGCATATTGCACCACCCTGCTGGCGAGATTGTTGGCATGAATGGAACCTTGCTAGACCGGTGCTACCCAAAGGATTTCGTATGTGCTCGAAGCGCTCAGCTTGCATCGTTCGGAAGTTTATGTAAGTAGCCTTCCAGGAGGCGATGGGGAATGCCTTGAGGTTGGCTTCATTCGCTTGCGATCGAATCATCCGAACATTGCACAGCTGGTTAGTGATCTGGGGTTGTGATCGTGAAGTCGGACCTTGTTTACGCGTTTGGATCAGGATCCTGTTCCTCTATTGTAATGTGGTCCGAAATTCTCGCTTAATTACTCCAAATTCATCATTTTGTATATCTACACCGACTCATGCTATCGCGATCGATGGCCATCTCGCTTGCGTAATCTTTGTTACCATGGGTGGCCTGCTTGGTATTCTTGCAAGTTTGCAAGAAACAACATCTTAGCGGGCGGGATAAGTGATTATTTTGAGCGAGAGCTGCATGCAGCAAGCCTATGGTGGTATTATGTTCGGCTTCGTGCTTCTCTAGGTGGTACTGGAGGGCGATGGAGTCCTCAAATATGTTTTTCAACCACCCCGGTGCATCTACTCCTGTGATCCTAAAGTGGGCGATTCCTCGATGAGGGGAGGATCAATCCTAACGAGGTTTCCGTCACATGTGAGACGTGAATCTAGGCAATGAGGCAAATGGGGGCAGAAATCAGTCTGGAACTTCGGCTTTGCAATCGATGAGTTTGAGAGACATCTGATTGAAGCCGGACCGCTGGTGGCTATTTTATCGGGTCAAAGAAACCAGCGTGATGATTTCGATTCTGAATTGATTTGAAGACACGGGCTTCTCATTATCAAATTCACAAGAATTTGCACACCTGCAATATTTAAAATTCCTAGACTACTCCCAAAGCAGCTCGTTATGGATCCTTCGCTATCAGCAATGGAAGCTCCAGCTGCGATATCACGTTCAATCGATCAAGCTGACTTGCCAAAATCCAAATGACACGCTTCCATTGATATCTCTGAACTGAAATACATACAAATAAAGCTGAGGCTCCCACGAGTGAATGTCCCACCCCAATCCCCTTGTCCGCTATCTTGGCACATGCTGTCCGGCGTGGCACTCGGGGAGCAGAACTGATAGACCGTACAATTTCCGTCATCGGGAGTGACGACTCAGGTTGCGTAAGAGGGAACTTTGATTGATAGGCCCAGCTAGCTAGCTGCGTCCCTTGCAGCCGCCTTCGAGGACAATCAAGCTAAGCCGTTCTCAGTCCAGGCAACGGTAAATATCTCCAGGCTCCCACCGGCGCGACGGCCAGCTAGGTTACCATCACCGACAACTCACGAGATATATGCAGGTTCGACTCCGCTGCGGCACCGGCAGCCTTTCCAATCCAAGCATGAGAGCTTCCGGCCTACATGTAACGACGAGGGGGGATCTAGAAGGCTCGGATTTGGGAACGGGGAGTAGCTCGTCCATCTCGTCGCAACAGACGCTGCCTAGCGTTTCCGATTCCTCAATCACGGCCCCGGACGATGCCTTCGATCCAAGAGGTTCGTACATCCGAACACGTAACAACAATCAATCTCTCGACACACTCCCATCTCGAGCTTTGGTGCTCGCCGAGTTGGTTGATCGAGTCGAGATAGAGATTCAGCTGACCCTTTGCCATTCTCTGGCGGCCCCGCAACGTTACAGTTTCCACAGCCGATTTGGGCTCATACAGCCGTGGTTTTGAAGATGAGCGACAGCCGTACCCCAAATATCGCAATGTCCCAAAGTTCGAAGATAAATCCGACCTCTCAAAATACCATCCTATATACCGATCGCATAAATATATCAAGTCCCAACTTCCAGGACCCCACCCAGGCATAAATCTACATGACCCGGCCGCTCCCGCAAACATGGAATATGACGTATACGGACCAGGCTCGGCGCTTCCTACGCCTCCCCCCGCTCCAACAGGGGGTCCCTACAACCACCCTGCAGAGAACCAGCCTCCCAGTCAGCAACAGCAACAGCAGCCTATCGCTCCTGAGTACGGTTACAATCAAATCTACGGCTATTTCGGCCCTGGAGATCTAACCAATATCAAAGAGCGAAATTTCCCACCTCCGGGTATGAAACTGCCAAAGTTAACGTCAAGAGCCAAGCAGCCGGAACGACGGGTGCGGTTTAAGCTAGAGCCAGTAGAGGAAGATGCGCTAGATGCTCCCATACCCTGCGATCCGATAAACTGTCCCGAGGCTCGGTTGGCCCTTGAGAACGCTCGTCTGCCCCACGCCCTCATATCCGAGCCCTCGTCCTCGACCGGGACTTCGACTTCTCATGGTGCTGTTTATCGACGGTATCACAAAGCCGAGTCTACCAGCACAGCAGTTCCCGGTCTCGAGGGCGCTTACTATCCCACCTCGTATCTGGACCGAGAGTACGGCCAGAGTTCGGGGAAAACACTCAACTTCTCAAATCCTTCCAGCACGCGAAACAGCGGGACACCATGCTCGGGATCCTCCAGCGCTGAGGCTTCTGTTGTCCGCAACCAACACAGAGCAGGTACAGCTGCTAACCGGTCTCGATATTATCCGCCTAGACCAGCCGCACATATCGCAGAGGTTGAGGGCGATAACGAATTCCCTGCTCCCAGCGACCCAAGACATCTAAGCCGATCGTTAGCTGGCCTCGACATATCTCTTTCTACAACTTCCCCGGGCTCTCACCTCTCCCCGCACCAAAATTTCTCCAATAGCGACCCCAGTTGGTCGGGTCATGATAGACTCGGACGGAACGAAGGAGTGGCTCACGCGTCAGACTTGACACCTGATTCAGCAACCAAAAAGTCAAAGGATATATTTAAAAAGCTCTTAGGCGGACGATCATCCCGACCGTTGGACACAAACGTCTATCCCCTCATTCCAAAGTCCGAGTATAATCAACTCGTGCGGTATGCCAATTTTGAAAGTAGGAAAGAGTGGGCGTTCGTGGCGATATCACCAGATACAAGAACTATCGTCGGAGTATGCGACCGCGACTGCTTCACGACCTACTCGATGGACCTGGCGGGCGAGTCGGCAGGAATCAAAATGATGGTCTGCGGAGAGTTCGAGGGAGAGCCGTTGACTATCGCTGTATCCAACAGACATCTTGCAATTTTAACTCTCACGAAGGTTTGTCGCCGGTTTGTGTGGTTATGTCACGCTCTGGTACGTTGACGTCGCTAACCTGGGTGCAACGTATACCATCACCGTCGAGCAGCTGCAAGTCTTCGACCATCACAACGGCAGAAAAGTATACGAATGGTCTTCGGACAAGTCTGTTGCGGCGGAAAACTTCACTAGCATCGTCTTTGCAAATAGCGGGCTGGAACTATGCGCCGGGTTAACGAACGGCACGATCCAGTTCCACTTCATCCCTGCGGATAATCAGGACTACGATCCTGACGACATTACATTCCATCGGGGCGACCCGCGGATGGACATCGCCCTGAGCAGCGGAGACTACGCATTCACCATGGCCTTTTCTGATGACGATATGCAGTTCGTTTGTGGCACACAGAAGAGGATGCTCCTCGTGTACGAATTCCGAGGAGCTACCGGGTGGGAGCTACGGAATAAATTCAAGTTTAACGACTGGGTACGTATGACCGTGACCACCACCATGATCATGACCTAGTTCATCGATCGAGCACACCAGCTAGCTTGCAAAACGAAACAGCCTCTAATACGTGGTCGCAACATTCCACAGGAACCAGGAACACACCGGAGAATATCCGGTGCGATATTTTGCCCGGATCGCCGCTTCTTGTTTGCGACCACGACGTCGGGAAGATCTTCTGCGTACATGCGCTGCATTGATGGCAACAAGCAGGCGAACTGCAATCAGTCCGTTTCGCATTCCCTTCCTATCACCAAGAAGGGAGTGTGTCGATCTGCCATGTCGCCTAACGGGAAGACCGTTGCCCTCATAGATGGGGATGGCACCGTTTACAGATGCGAATTCGGCGCCGGCTCCGTTCTTAGCGACAAGCAGGAGTTCGCGAAGCTGCCAGGGACGTTGATTCCGGCACGAGCCTGTTGGGTCTCATGGACGCAGCGTGGGGAGTTGCTCTTGTTGGATAAGAAGGGCCATATTAGGATCTACGATAACGCAGCTCCCGTGGTCGGACGCTCCCCTCGTTGAGCTATCTCGACATTCGGGATATCTTACCAACTTTGGACTCTTTCGATTTTTCAGGTTGCTCCCAATATTTTCTTTCTAATACCGGTTACCTTCTTTCGACATGCTGGGTCCGCAACCACGACACCAATGCAGACGGAAAAGGCATGTTTTCCCACATCAAGCGCGCAATTGCAACGTACAGCTACTCCAATAAAATCGTCAAAGGCCGCAGCGGCTGAGAGGCTCTGATCTCATCGTTGTGTATCCCCGGAAATGGTTGAATACGGCCGCACTGTACAGCTGTCGGCTTTCCTGCATCCGACCTCTGGGACACGGCCATCGCCAACCGTCGCGCTTCCTGCATGCACGATGATAACACCCACCAACTGCCGTTTCGGCAGGGATCCCAGATGTGACGTCACCCAAAGCCATCTTGAGCAGCCTTACCGTCGGAGAGCCACCACTCGAAGGCTGAGGGAACCGATCCTTGGAAAGCCTGCATCAAACTAAAGACTTCGCTTCCTCTCCTCTGTCTGGGTTCTGTGAGTTTCTTTGGTTCTCGAAGTGAGTGGGAAACAGCTTTAGGTAGATATCAGCGTCCGGGACATGTATTTTAGGGACGGAATGACGATATCTAGTTAGCCCGCATTAACCCGCCCTCACCGTTTACGTCATTGGAGGGAAAGACGTAACGCCACTGTCTGGCGGTATTGAGGAACTGGTACAAAGCACCTTCGAGCTACTCTGGATGTTTGCTGGGGAACTCGGGCGCCCATGTTCATGTGGTCCACCAAAACGGCTACGCCGCAAATTTGTTCGAGTCACCGGTTCCAAGGCGGTAGGGTGACCGGGAAGACATCTGGGATCACCCTACTCGATTTTTTCGCTTCCTGATCATAGCGCCATGAGGAGAAGAAACTGCCCGGCAGCCGTGTTAATGCTATAATGACGGAGGATAAAGAACTCCTCAGCTTTTGTCAGCAAGCAGCGAGAGAAGCCCCGATTCCCCGTTTCCCACAGATGCAACTGTGGGATCCGTAGATTACATATATCTGGCTTTCCGCACCCCTCTTTTCACAATTTCGTTTCTGCTTCGTCGACTCTTCAGATAGATAGATCCTTTTGTGCACTCCGATCGAACATCGTAAAACCTGCGGCGAGTTTGTACGACCGCCTGCAACAGCCCGTGCACACCTCAGCTGCCCCCTCCGGATCAGAGGCACAGTCCAGCGCTTCCAGCTAGCTCACATTTAAAACAGACAGCTCTTTTACTCTTGCGAGAGGGGCAGAATTTTCCCACCCGTCCGCTTTACCTCCAGCAGCGTTATTGCTAGCGTTCCGGCTAGTTGAAGAGATCATATTTAAATACCCCTCACCCAGAGAATTCCACCGTCCCGAAAACCTGAATGCCGGTAATAGAAGAACTCGACGAGACCGTCTACAAAAGACCGCCCCCCTCGCCGTCGGCCACTCACATCCACTACCACTCGGTAGCAACGCCAGTAGTGCACCAGGCCGACGACATGTCGTCCTACGGCAGAAGCATATACGCCGAGTCCCAGGTCTCGCCTGGCGCTCGGCTGCACGATCCTTTCTTCGAGGACCGCATGCGCCGCTACAGAGGGCAGGACTACGTGCTTTCCCCCGCCCAGACCGTCGCCCGGCCGCCCATGACGTTTCGCTACAGAGAAGAAGGCGTCCCGAGATACCGCCAAATCACCAAATGGGTGCCACCCGCCGGTCGCAGTTCGACGGGCTCTCTTGACCGCCCCCACCACGACCACGACTTCCACCACGACTTCCACCACGACCACCACGACTACGACGACGAGTCCTTCCACGCGGACCGGGAGCGAGAACGGGAGTACGAGCGGGAAAAACTGATAGCGCGCAACCGCGAATTCGGAGCGAGAGGAGGAAGACATGAACATACCTACGAGAAGGACACGCTCGTCCTCGCCAGGCAGCCGTCTCCGCCGCCTCCAAGAATCATCGAGCGGGATACCATCATTCTCGCCCCGCCGCAGCCTCATCCGGAGCCCGTCGATTTTGGCCGGCAGAGGAACCACCGCCAGCGGTTTTATTATCACCATCACAGGAGCCATCACCGCTCCAACAGTAGGTCATCCGGATCGAGTCGCTCGAGCAGACGTCATGCACGACTCGAAGCCGAGCTTCGAGAGGAGCGCGAGCGCAATCTCGAGATCCAGATCCAGCGAGAACGGGAAAGGCGCTTCAGTCTCTCCGCTGGAGGCGGCGCCTTCGATACCCGTCTTTCCGGGCCCCATGTCGGCGACGTCGCGATCGCATACAACGGCCGACGACACTCTCGCTCGCCGTCTCCCCATCGGCCGCACCGCTTGAGCATGTCTGCGGTCGGAAGACGTCACAGCGCGAACGTGATCGCAACCGAAGCCAACTATTACTCGGACGACGAAAGCCACCATCACGGTCGCAAGGCCGCTGCGGCCATCGGCGCCGCAGGTCTCGGAGCGGCAGCTCTGCACCACTATCGGAAACACCACTCGAGATCACGGTCGAGATCCAGAGACAGCTCCAGATCGTCATCCGGACGACGGCACCGGTCGAGGTCGAGGCTCGGCAAGGCAGCTGCCGGCGCTGCGGCCGCAGGGCTTATGATCCACGAGCACAATAAGCACAAGAAGGAGCGTGAGCGGGGTCGGACCAGGTCACGTTCGCACAGCAGACTTGGCAAGGCGGCGGCCGCTACCGGTCTTGGCGCTGTAGCTGTCCACGAGATCCGGAAGCACCGGCGAGAGTCCGAGGTTGGATATCGGTCCAGCTCTTCTTCTTCTCGGTCTCGTTCGCGATCGAGGTCCCATTCCCACTCTCGGGCTAAGAAGGCTGCTCTTGCCGCTGCTGCCCTCGGTGCTACTGCTGTTGCCATCCATCATCATCGTAGCCATAGCCGGCCGAAGGAGACGACCGTCACGAAGATCGAACACTGGAGTTCGTCGGACGGTAGTGACACCGAAGGTCATCCTCGCCGTCGTCGACGGTCGCACAGCGCGCGGAATGCTGCTGCGCTTGCCGCTGCTGCCGGCCTCGCCCATCATGGGTTGAAGAAGAGGCGAGACTCTCGAGATCGCAGTCGTTCCAGCTCGTCGGAACGGTCGAGGTCGAAGAGCCACAAGTTCAGAAATGCCGCCTTGGCGGCCGGTGCCGCTGGTCTTGCTGCCCATGAGATCAGGAAGCACAGGCAGTCCAGATCTCGTAGTCGCTCCAGCTCGGGGTCGAGCAGGTCGAGGTCTCCGAATAAGAGCCACAAGCTCAGGAACGCCGCTTTGGCAGCCGGCGCCGCCGGTATTGCCGCGCATGAGCTGAAGAAGCGGAGGGAGTCTCGAGACCGCAGTCGCTCCAGTTCGCGGGAGGGCCGATCGACATCTCCAAGAAAGAGCCATAAGCTCAGAAACGCCGCTCTTGTGGCTGGCGCGACTGGCCTAGCCATCCATGAAAAGCGCAAGCACGATCGTGAGAAGGCTGAGGATCATCGTGACTCGTCACCTGACAGCTCCGGAACCGAGCGCAGTCGATCACGGTCTCGTTCGAGGATGGGGAGACTAGCTCAAGCTGCGGGACTCGGCGGTGTCGCCGCTGCCCTGAATCGGCGCCGAAGGCCGCAGTCCCAACCTGGCCACTCGGACTCGTCGTCTTCGGAAAGCGATAGCCCTGAGAAGAAGAAGCATACCGGCCGCAAAGTCGCTGCGGCGGCCGGGCTGGCTGCTGCCGGCCTCGCTGCTAAGCACCACTTTGACAAACAGAAAGCTGGATCTCGAAGCAGCTCTCGCACGGGGTCCACCTCCGGATACTCATCAGATTCATCGTCTGAATCCGAGGCCGCCCGTCGGAAGTCTCGCCATAAGAAAGAGGCGCTAGCAGCCGGTGCTGCCGCTGCCGCGCTTGCCGCCAAGGTTGCGCATGATAACAGGAAGGCCAGAGACCGCAATGAACCCGACAACAACAGCAACAGCCCACCTGGCAAGAACGTTCGGATCCAGAGCGCCCCCACCACGCCAGGTACCGAGGGCCCCCCGATGATGAGTCGCCCAATGTATCAGGGCCCCAGTCGCCCATCGCTCGCCCCGCAGGCGCCTCGGATGGCGCCGCAATTCAGCGTCAACTCCGGCACGACCGAAGAGATT
This sequence comes from Drechslerella dactyloides, assembly GCA_020064725.1. NCBI lineage: Eukaryota > Fungi > Ascomycota > Orbiliomycetes > Orbiliales > Orbiliaceae > Drechslerella > Drechslerella dactyloides. Next base: position 1,298,384 of record JAGTWJ010000001.1, read on the forward strand.
CCGCGCACCGAGATCCCGATGCCAATGCCACCCGGTGGATACGGTCCCGGTCCCAGCGGATACAACCCCAACCCACCGATGAACCGGTACCCTCCGTCGACGGGATATGTTCCACCGCCGCAACCTCAGTACATGCCGCCGTCGCAGCCTCAGTACGTCCCACCACCTAAGTCAATTCTCAAGAATGGTCCATAAGCAGTTGAAGGATGTGTCAAAAACCCAATGATACAAGCCCCGGCGCTTTTGTTAATAATATACCCTGTACCACCAGACTCCTGTCTCGTCTTCTCACCCCGCGTTCGTTGTTACTATCCTTTTTTAATATTTTATGGTATTGATCACGATGACATCTGTTTGCATTTTGCATTCCCCGAGCACAGACGGTTATTGACCAACTTACCCTTGTATAGGTACAAACCCTCCTAGAGGTATATATACAGACACCCGGTTGAATATTTGCTTTTGACAAAAAGACTTATGAAATCCAACGACGAAATAACGACCCCTACGCACGAATATTTGTTTTGAACGTTCGGTTTGCGGTTACGTTGGTATCTATCATTCCAGTGCATGTTTATTGATTTTTGTTCTCACGGTTGATACGCATATGTTATAAAGCTCGCGGTCATGTGTCAGTTGTAACGAAATCATGTAGTTTCGGTTGACGGACGTCGTTGTTTAATTTTTGCTAATGACATGATGTGAACGAATCTCTTTTCGTACGTATCTCGAGATATCTTGTTAGGGGTTCACGAATGTATATTTTTAATTTCCTGTATCTGCACGTGCATGCCGTTTACCAAAATATGAAGATGATGAATTTTACTGTAATGGTGGCCGTTGCATGCATATAAGATTAGGCTACTCCCGCGGCCCGTTGATCGACAGCAGAGTCTCCCGATACTATACTATCCGGGGCATGCAATAAGGCTGAGAGTCTATTATCTGCTTACTTAGTCATGAAGGCAAGTAAACGACTATCATTAATACTAAACTTCCCGCATTCGCACGGCCCTCCCCGTTCTGAATGTCCATACTTGGTTCATTAGTGGTCAAGGTCGCCACCAGCTCCATGTACTCGTGACGTCCAATAGCAACCACATGAGGCTCCGCACGCCGCTTCATTCCTCACGTGGATACGAAAAGATGGTGGGATAACTCCAGTCGCTGCGGAGCATCAATTCCTTTATCGCAAACTGATGTTCGCGAACTTGCGCCTTCTCTTCGTCCGAAGCTGCAGGTTTGAAGATGACGCGGCAATTAGGCCCAGCTGGCGTCTCCACCCCGACTTCCTTACTCTTCGCAGACATAGGGCCTTCGTACCCGAGCACAGCGCGCGCGCAGGCGCTGTAAAGGTCCAGACAATCGGCGTCCACCAGGATCCGCACCTCACCGATCCCACTCGCGCCGCAAGGGTGGGCTACCGAGCCTTTGACCCGCAGCTCGCGCGGCGTGACGTCGTGGCAGAAGAAAGGTAGGTTCACGGGCCGGGTCACGTAGTTACCATTGAGGCTGGTGTGCGTTGGGAACGTGACGTTCCATTCGAGCTGGGTGCCGTCTGGCCGGGTGCGGCCGCCTCTCTGGGGCGCTGCGTAGGAGAAGGAGCCGTTCATGCCGCAGTTGCCCTCGGGGTTCCAGTTGGTTTTCGAATTGGTGTGTTGAATGCATTGTAGGTAGTCGCAGATGAATTCGCGGTGTTGGTTTGGGTTTGTGGCGGGCGTGGTGAAGGCCCAGTCGATGATGCCGTAGGAGCGGGCGCCCCACCAGTGGTCGTGGCGGTACTCGACTTTGTCGTCGACGAAGGCGATGAGCTCGATATATGTGCCATCTTGGAATACCTATTCGGTGTCATCTTAGCATATTGCGGTATCGTCTACATATATGCCGATATCGTCTATGTAGATATTGATATTGTCTACGTAGATGCCGATATCGTCGACATATATGTAGGTATCGTCTATGTAGATGCTGATATCGTCTACATATACGCCGATATTGTCTACATATATGCAGACATCGTCTACGTATACGCCGATATCGTCTACATATATGCAGAGAATCTGGATATGCATGTACATGTATGCAGGGGGTCAGTAGGATCACAAGGACGTACGATGAGCTTGTTCTCGGTTTTGCCGTCGGTGTGCCTGCCACCGTCCGTGATGATGAACTTGTCGGTCAGCCATTTCGGTGGGTCTTTGAGATCCCGGTACGGCAGCAGCACGATAACGTGATCGAGGGCTGCAGGGACTTCGTAGAAACGAACATGCCGAATGTTCGCCATGACTATAACTATCGATGCGGGTGATGGAATGTGGCTATCTCGGATGCATATGGGGAATGTTGACTCATGTCTGCTCAGATGATATTCGAGTTCCTGGAGGACGTGCACACCGGACACAGATCGTCTGTCCGTCTATCTATCCGTGCATGCCATGCGCAAGATGCGCCGAGCCATCCCGGCGTCTGGCAGCTCGGTGTCCGCGAATCCAGGGAGTCGAATGCCAAATGTCACCCTCGACGGCGTCCGTATACGGAGCCGGCGCTGTGACAAGGTCACGACTGCGAGATCCGGTGACGGGCGCTGGAATGCATTCCACGGTAGAGCGGCCGGCCTGACAGCTCCGTCTGCGTTGACGGGCGTTTGTCCGGACAAACCTTCCCGATTTGGAAGGCAACGTGTTGTGGTGTTGTTGTTTTGATTCGGCTGTGTTGCTGTTTTGGTGTTTACGTTTTGCCGGATTGATGGATGCGGAAGGAAGAAGGAAGAAGGCAGGGCGTAAACAGCCGTCGAACAAGTCACCGTACATATCGCGCCGCCTGCTGCGCTCCCCTCGACGTCGCCCATTCCATCCCGCCACTGCAGAATCCCAGATATCCCAACCTTGCACTTATTCAATCGAAGCATCCGACTGGCTGGCGATTCCATTCATCCCGAAGACCTCATCGAGCTACCATCTTTGGCGTTACAAGCTGCATACAGCTGCTCTTCAACCTCTCTCCCACAGGTATGCAACATCACTCAAAGCTTCGCGCCCAATCTTATGTCAGCTGCCCAGGCGCTGCTGCGGTTCCGCGTCTATCACACCACCTGCAGACTCTGCTGAACGGATGAGAATTATCGCCTAACAAAGACCACGCTGAGCAGGACCCCGCTGTTTTGATTCCGTCGACTACCCCTCACAATGCTGGAACCACTGGTGGACATCTCGCCCAACAAGGTCTCAGGGACCGCGCCGATTCCACCGTCTCCACCAGCCATAGACGACTCCCTCAACCTGACCTCTGACGACGATTACTCCATCATCGACTACGACCTCCCTCAGACCTTTTCCTCGTCGGTCATCGGCAGCAAGCATTCGCGCTCCGTCAACAATTCGCCGCAGAAAGTGATGAAGAAGGCCAAATACGACCTACACGACGAATCGATGAAGGAGAACCAGAACTTCAGCAGCTTTGCTGACCACGAGGACTTCCTAGGCGGCGTCAATCTGGGAAGCAGCAGGTTGGGCAAAGAGGATGAACACACGACAAGTTTCGATGCCAACCTGAGCGGATTCTCAGATGTGACCGTGCTGAAAGGGTCAGCTGGCATCAGCAGGGAGGTTGAGGAACAAATCGGCGAGAGATCCGTCGACAGACAGATCCTCAGAGAAAGCTATCGACGAGAGCGAAGTATAGACAGAGTAGGTTCAATCAAGCAATGTATTGACAAACGCTCCGCTGATAACGGGACTTTTAGAGCTCTGCGATGAACACGCCCTCGAAATCGAACTTCTCCATATCAACACCGAATAGACACTCCTGGAGCAGTCCCAAGGAAGACCCCGCGACACCCGGGACCGTTACCCCACGGGCGAATGGTCTGCCATCGCGGCTCGCGAATCTATCTCAATATTCCCAATCCCCTGAATCCTCACCCTCACCGAGGACCAACGAAAGGACCCAGAACTTGCTACTGGACTTCACCGCCCAGTTCAATGCGATCAACGCCCACCCTCCTCCGCAGACTCCCACACGATCAAGAAGACGTTCTCACTCGACTTCGCCCACGAAGAAGATCCGCGATGGAGAGTCGCCCAGCAAGAGGCCTCTGCCATCAATGACACCCATGGAGCGCAAATTCCTGCTCGACTTCGATATCCCACCGCCGCCGACCCCCCGCTCCATCCCCTCCATCACCCCCAAGGAACTCGAGAACGTCAAATCGCAATTCTTAGCACAAATAGCCCAGTTGAAAGCTGAGATTGTCGGAAAAGACGCCCAAGTCCAAAATCTCAAGGAGTCCGTCTCTGATGCGGAGAGGCGAGCATCAAATGGGATCGTTGAGCTGCGGCAGGTCCGGGAAGAACTGGAGGATATGTCTACTAGAACCATGGTCATTGAATCCAAACTCGCCGAAGCCGGCCGCGCCGTTCACGAACTGCAGGAGCAAATCGAGGAAGGTGACAGGCAGCTAGAAACGGCGAGAAGCGAGCGGGACGCCTACAAGCATGAACGAGATTCGTTCAAGAAGGAAATCGACGAACTGAGACGCGAAAACGAGCAGGTCTCCGACGCGCTACTGCAGACAAAGCAAGACCTCGCATCCGCAAAGAAAGACCTGATCGTTGAGCGGCAGAAGAGATCCTCGCTGCCCAACTCCCCGGCTAGAACCCAGGGAGGGAGCAGCGTCGACGTCGAAGCCGCGGTCGAAAAGGCCGTCGCAGCCGCCAACGCCACGAAAGACATGGAGATCAGTCAGGCTGTCGAGAAAGTCGCAAAGGAACTGCACACGCTGTACAAGAGCAAGCACGAGCAAAAGGTCACCGCCCTCAAGCAATCCTACTCGAAGCGATGGGAGAAGCGCGTCAACGAGCTCGAAGCCAAGAACTCAGAGCTCACAAGCGCCAACAACGACCTCTCGAACAAGATCATGAAGCTGGAAGAGGAGAACGAAGAGCACTTCAACCTCAGCGGACCCGTCGTCTCCCCGAAGGACCTCGAGCAACAGCGAATGGAGATTGAGAAGCTGGAAGCCAAGATCGCGAAGACACAAGAGCAAGTCCAGGACCTGCAGGAGGAGCTAGTTCTCGAGCGGCAGGAGAAGAGCGAGCTCGTGCTGGCGGTCGACGAGCTGCTCGCTCTGGGCGGTGTTCCTAGCGTTTCCGAAAACGGAATGGACAGTTTGCGGGGGAGCATCAGCCGCGCGTCTGGCGCTGCCATCGCGAGGGGTCTGAGTCCCGTCAAGGGTGAGAAGGAGACGAAAAGCAGCAATAGTCTAAGAGGTGGGATTGAACGTATGGGCAATGGCGGCAACGCTTCCAAAGGTCGCTTCGGATTCGCGTCGTGACCTGTTGATGGCGGTTTATTAGATTGTTGATATGGAACCCAGCTGCGCTGCTGTTACTCTATTCTATTCTTTGCCCGCATTTTATTTCCTTTTGACGTGTCTACGAAACTCACTCCTCAATCCATCATGCATGTTGGGCATCTGTTGTTTTTCGTCATGACTACGCTGTTATCGGGCTGCAATTAATGCATTGTGCGTGTATTTATTCATTTGCTTTGCTTTGCTTTTTGGTTTTGCTCTTGGGAGTCTCTGCCGCGTCGTGCATTTTGTCGTGCTTTATGAATTAAGATTTTATGAAAAAGTCGGTATTCGCGTTTTTTCGTTCACTCTGTATATACGCGTATATATATAATCCAGCGTCCCAGTATATACCGATTTATTGCAGACTCACTTCCGATTACAGGCTGGCCTGTGCAAACTGCTATGCAGGGTGTTATTTTCCCCAACTAAGTTGAATTCGTGCCGCAGTACTTGTAACAATACAACAACTGATAGCTGCGGATTTGGTTGGTAGAAACTGGAACAGAGCAAGGCTTTCAGGGGTCTCGAGGCTCAACTTCCAAGCCGGGTGTAGGTGCACACATGCTTGAGACTTCGGACAGGCAACTCGGATAAATGTGTAGCGTTCAGTCGTATAGAAAATTTGATATTGGCTTTCGAACTCGAATATCAGGATCAATGAGACATCCACCCATATGGCTATATTCTGTTGTATGACAAAATACAACACGATATCGCGATGTTGTATGTATATCTACATCTACCGTCGTGTTGAATAATGCCAGGATTGAGCTATCGGTCTTGCGCAAGAACGCGCCAATGGACCTCGACAGACTATTTGATTGAATTGGTGATAGATCGATTGTGGTTCTTCAGTACAAGCCGTAGACTCGACCAATTGATATTAATCACCAAAGTTGCAAGGTTAATTTAATCGGTTCAACGATTGAACCTGTTCTTCGAATTGTTTACTTTCTAGGCAGAGTTGAAACCAACTGTGTGGGTTTGGCTTGCGAGACCAGGTAGAGTGTATCTTCATATCTACCAAAGCATTTCCCGCAGATACCCCTTAATTATACATGTCTGATATAAATACATGTAAGGCGCACATACACATCACGCAGCCCTCTAAGTCCCCATTCAAACCGCATCGATCCGTTTGCTCGGCATAGTCTCGCTCGCTGCGGTCTCGTAACAACCTCGGCATGTAACAAAAATCGCATATATTGATATGAGGCGAAGGTTTCTATACAATCTCAAGTATTCCGAACTAATGTCGTGCGAGATTGACCGTTTTTCATGCTACCAACAAACATCTATCAATCTCTCTGCGGTACTTTTCGACAATCTCTTTTAAGAGATTTCTAAACATCTGATATTGGTACAGGTTCTGGAATGGTGAATAAATTGGGGAAGTCTTACTTTCTCAATCTCGGCCTCCTTGCCTCTCGGCGTCAAGCTTTGTTCTGCAGTGCATACGTTTACCGTCGAGTCGAACAAGAGAAACTTCCAGTCTCCTTGCCTCTTGGCGTCGACTTTGCTCTGCGGTGATATTCAACGAAGAGGAATTCTCAGCCTCCTGCCTTGGAGCGTCGAGTTTGCTCTGCAGCGGTATTTACCGTTGATTCGCAGAAGAGAAAATTTGAAGCCCGCATAAACAAATTCTCATCGATTTCGAAATTTCCAGGTGAGGAAAGAAACCATGCAAGAATTCATCACAACCAAAAGATCTGTGCTTTCTTGGGCTGCCCCTCGAATGGTCTTTGTAGGTCATCGTGCGTGGTTCCGGCTGCCTTACTGACACGCATCAGTGATGACAAAGCGACCATGACAGCAAAGATCATAGCAGCGATAGAGGCCTTCATCTTGGCGAGCGATCGAACGAAGACGTTGCTTTGATTGATCCGATGCATCTTCAATTGACGGGATGAATTTTGTGTCGTAAAGCAGACCGCCGTCCTCTATACGCAGGCCATACATAGGAGTCGACAGTCCTAGGGCCGGCGAAGGGATGCGTCCTTAATTGATGGAATGCATCCTTGGACGATGGGATGCATCCATCCATGGTTGATAAGATGCATCTTGAATTGATCCTACCATCCCCGATTGAACCGATGCATCCCAAAGTTATCCGATACTTTTTTGGTCGGTCCAATGTATCCTTCATAGATTCGGTGCATTCTTCATTGACCTGACGCATGTTTCTGAACTCGATCTCCTCCAATAAATTTCTGACATTGTCGCTGGAAAGACACAAAAGCTGTCTTGTTGAGCATTGTCACTAAATAAATATGATGTTAGCCATATTATCTTCATCGATTCCGTACAGTCTCCTCGGAGGTCTTGATACCCAGGTGTATCCATTAGAAGACGGCGCAACGACATAGATAATCCCCCCCCCGGGTTTTCTTAAGATCTAGGCTCGGTCCCCCAGCTCGCCTTCTACTGAGAATAATATCCGAACACGTTGTATCTGAATGTTTCTGCAACATATATAAAACTTTCCATCTCTTTCAAACTTTGTTCGACTCGTTCAGTTCTTCCTTAGTTGCATCGTTAACTGGAATTCCTTCTTTAGTCGCGTCATTAAATCGCATGTCTTCTTGTGCGAATCATTGCATCTCTTCCTTGGTCGAGTCGATTATCTCTTCCTTCGTGTCATTGACTTGTATCTCTTCTTTATATCTTAATTTAGTTTGCGCTTGGGCCTTGATCGAATCGTTCATTTCTTGCTTGGTCGAGTGGTGGATTGCACCTCTTCCTTGTTCCACTCATATCTTCCTTATTTCACGTTCCTGTATATTATGTCCTTACCGGACGTAATCAGATTACCATCGGGATATTGGTCTCTCGGGCGGTCGGGCCAAAAATACCTGACTGTGTCCAGTTTTATATCTCTGGGCTGCGGTCCCACATGCGTGGCGTCTGGATGCAATGGCTTAAGTCGTGTATCGTCTGTTTTTGCTGACTTTTTACCCAGACAGACCCAATTACCCGTGGCTGGGTCGACTCCCCAGTTGTAGTCTTATTTGACCCGTTTACTGCGCGAAGTCATTTGTATTCAAGCGACGCTGTTGAAGCGTAAACCCATTCGTCCTTCAACAGAATCAATTATGGCCCGCGGAGCCGTTTGCGTCGTCACGAGGTCGTCGGAATCATTGACCACTCGAAGTCCTTTTACCACGAATGGGCAGCCGACCAAATGACTTCTCATTATCAATAGCCCAAAGTGGCAAGACGTTAAAGATTCAAATCACGAATCCTTAACCGCCTGCCCCTTTCGGACTATCGATAATGTGAAGTTGCTTGATCGATTGCCCATTCGTGAGAAACGGATTTCGATAAGACGCAGACCCAAATATAAAAGCATGCGAAGATGCTCGCATACCTTTTATCGAATTATCGATCTCAACGCTTTTCCGCGTTCCTCGCCACGGTTGAATGGTGAAATCGTAAAATCGTGCAGCGCGTGCACTGTTATGTCGTAAGCATGCACATCGAATACGAGAAAACAGCCCTTTTGGGAAGTGCCGTCATATAAATTGGACCGCTGTCGGTGTCGTCGCTTTTATTTAGCAATGTCCCCATCGAGCATCAAGGCCTTGTTGTATGTCTGCCGGTTCCCCGTCTGATTCTTGCATCGACTGGCGAACGCCGTCATCTTATCGCGCATCGCATTAACGCTCTCAAGTCTTTCTTCGAAGATCTTCGTTCCATCGCTCGAGCACTCGCAAGATGAAGGCCTCTATCGCTGCTATGATCTTTGCCGCCATGGTCTCTTTGGCATCGATGATGCGTGCCGGTGAGGCGACCGGAACCTCAACCAGCTCCGTCCCCCGTCCTTCCGCCCTACTCCCGCCAGGCAGTATCACCAAGCGAGTGTATGCAGTCGAAAGGCTGGAAGTCCACACGCCGCGAAACGTCACGATCGTCAAGGCACGTCTAGCTCAGCAGCTTGGGAACATCACTCAGACGAGTATCCTGGGCGCAGCAGCAACCTCTCAGGCTAGTTATACTGCTGCCGTCGATGATAACAAGGGCCCTGCGGGGTATATCTGGTTTCTTTCCATCTTCCACGGTCGATGGTTCCGTTTGTGGGGCTTCGCTGATCCGCGGGCCTATGTGCCCAAAGAGATGACCCAATATACGATTGGGAATCCGCTGGTGCTGCTGGTATGCCTCGTCGCTACTCCTCATTCATTAGTTATCTACACTGTCATCCGATCTGTAAAGGCGTGTATATCTATGCGCGTATGCAGAGGTTGATACTTGCAGCGAGAGTCTCTGCTAACGGCCACTGCGCTGCAAACGTGTAGACATTTGCTAGGTTCACCATCGACGCGTTCCTGAATGCCCCCATACGGATCCTTGTATATGATACCGTAGATGGTGGGACAACGATCGTGTGGGACAGGCCATGCACACAGCTGGTCTTACCAGGTGCCCCTGCAGCCGCCTACACCACGTGTAGACTGTTGGATGACCAGGTGCGTTTTTATATACCGGGGCACTGAGGCCACAGTGCTCCGTGATGAAAGATGGGTTATGAGAGAGGTG